>OZ010798.1:184672696-186172380 GCA_963932465.1 Maratus speciosus | reverse complement strand
TTAAGTTCCGTAATAGTTTTAAAAAGTTTATTTTTAACTAGAAACTGTTTAAATTTTAAGGAATTCTTGCATTTAAAAAATGAAATAATCATTTATCCTATATAAATTTGCATGTTAAAATTATTATTATTAGAAGGATGCACATTTATGAAAATAAATATTTTCTGAAGCACAATATATTTATGTTTTAAGGTTTTACTCAAATTCAAAGTGATATCTTACTGTCTCATTCCCGAAGTTATTTTGTCTCTCTCTGTGTGTGTGTTTGAGTGTAAACTTCAAATTTGCAGGTATTACAGCCGTACTAAGAAATTGAATAGCATGTCTCATTTATCTGTAAAGACTTTCAGAATTTCAGTTTTCAACCGATTTTAGAGTCAGGACAATCAATGAAAGATCATCATCGTCGAGCAGTTTATTACAACTCAAGATCCAACCTTTTTATCAAAAACATAAAACGCTATTCGATTGAACATATGCTTCATTCCAATAAATCTTGTGTTCAGAAAACTCGATCACTGTACAAGTTATTTGTCCTTCGACGTTTTATCTTGTCTAAGTATATTAGTAAGTGCATCATAAAAGTGGCTTCAAAATCTAAACTTAATATTCCATCGCGGCAGGATAAAGTCGAAGTTACCAAATTAAAAAAAAAAAGAATTATTCTGTAGGATATCTTTGTATTAGGTTTAATTGTGGTAAAACTCAAATTTATGATGCTTAAAAAGAAAGAGTTGAAAACATCCAATAGAAATAGGAAACGTGCTGTGAAAGATGAAGACATTAATGCATTAACTTTTGAATGTTTTTCAATTGGTAGAGTGAAACATTTGCTCACATCTGGACTATATTGCAAAAACATAAGTAAAAAGGATTTTAAAGCTTCCAGTGAATGGTTAATGAATTTCCATAATCTACACAACATCGCCATGAAGCATGCTTGCTGACCCCCGAAAGGTGTACCACAGCATGAAATTCGGGAATGGAAAGGAAACTTTCATCTACTGATTGAAAGATATCAAGAGAAGGACATATCATTGCAATGAGACCGTACTATTTCATCATGTGTGCCAAATAAGTCACTTACGTTAGTGATTGGGAAATTGAAAATGTCGTTATGTTTCAAGAATGTAAATATTGTTAAACTGCTTGTGACTTGAAGATCTCAGAAAAAATACTGTTTGTCGATTGTTTTAATGGAGGGGTGGCTGAAGGAGTTCAATAGATGAATGATTGACGAAACTAAAAAATAAAATTTGTACCTCGATAATGCATCTTGTCATGCTGACGTCAAACAGTTGAATATAAATTTACAATTTCTTCCGGCAGATACTACTGCAGTGACACAACCAATGGATCAAAGAATTATTAAAATGCAGAAAACTACTACAAAAGATATCTGTTGCGGTCGATTATTGCGTCTTTTGATGATTGTTCTTCAGCCACCAACCTCACAAAAAACATCAGTGTTTTCGATGCTGTTAAATGGATTGCCAAACTTTGCTCTGAAATGCTGCCTGAAAAGACTAACTGAAGAAAGCAAATGAGGATGACCAAACTTCTGAAAACGTTGAGGGCAGTGGTGCAATTCAAACAGGACGGTTCAAGAAGAATTAGATTCCTCGAAATTATTTTTCTTGTTCAGAGAAATTTAAAAAAATAATACCGATAACAGACTTACGTGTTAGTGCAGAATGCACGGTAAACCGAAAGAAAAAACAAACATTGATAAAGGATTATTATTATTTTACCATGCGAAATATAAAGTATGTAATTGTATTGATTAAATTAAATGATTTTTATTAAATTTCAGAATTAGAGAAATTTCATATTAGTAATATTTATTTTTGTGTTCAAATAATGATTTTCAAAATTATTAAAAACAATAAATTAAAAAAAAATAATAATAAACTGATTATCATCATTTATTATTATTATTTTAAACATGGTATGTGTAAAATCTGCTTGTTTTCAGTGTTGAAAATTTAAAACATTGAAGTAATTTGTTCCAAATATGTAGTCAAGAAAATATAGAATTGGAGTAAACAAGACTTTTATTTATGTATTTATTTTACCAATAACAGTAAATTTTGATAGCTATGCAAACAAGAATTTAATAAATGTGTTTTAATGAAGCTATTTAACTAATTTAGTATAATATTTTTTCTCTGACTGTTTATAACTTTATTCTAAATGCAATGCTTTAAAGAAGTTTAGCTCTTTTTTTTTTTTTTTTTCTTTTTCCCCAAAAATTATTACAGCAACCACTGATTTTTTTTCTTTTTGAAAGAACATGGTATATGGAGCATTTAAAAAAATATTAGGTTCAGGTGCATCAGGTGTTCAGATGCACTTTTATAGAATTGATTTTTGAAAATTTTCATACAAAATATAGTAACTGTCAATATAAATATTTTTTTAATTATATACAAAAGACCCAGCATTAAAACAGTATTTTTTTCTGAATTCCACACGGAAAGAACTATAAGTGGCAAAATTTTCAGCTTTCTATCTTAAGTAGCAGCTGAGAAATAAAATTCCGCAGCTCAAAGCCCACTCATGACTTCCACTACAAGGCGACGCATTTTTTTGCCGTACACCCACATTCAAGGTCACATAAGAAAAAATGTATAAGTCGCATCAATTTAAAATTTCATGTGCTTTTCTAATTTTATTAGTATGGTGTTTTCTGAAAATTTCAGACACATCTGAGATGGTGGGTTACATTTTGAATTTTTTTGGGGTGATTTGGCATGGAATGACCCTGGTATCTTTGCGAATGTGCATCAGTCCCTATCCCGCAGGTGTGAAACGTGCATTACAGCTGGCAGAAGATCTTTGAACATGTACATTAATTACATTCCTGCTAATAAAATGTGTTCTGAAGTATCTCCCAGGGCCGAAACTAAAGGGGGGGGGCAGAGGGGGCATGTGCCCTGGGCGCAGAGTTGTATAATATAGACGCACGCCGTGCGCGGAAAATTTTCCGCAAAATTCGGAACTTTGTGGAAAATTTTTTAGAAAAAAAACGTAATTTTTGTTCTTGTAACTTTTTTTTTTTTAAATATAAAAAAAAAATGAAAATATTCCCAATTTTATGTACGATTTATTTATTATTTGCCAGAGGGGATTCTGTTCCGAATTTTCCGAAAATTTAAAAAAAATCAGCCATCAGTCCGAAAATTCAAATATAAAAAAATATCTGAAAAATATTGCGAATTTTAACAAATGATCGCCGAGAAAAGACCAATTTTGTCAATCGTTCCCAGAAAAAATCACCCATTTTGTCGAAGCATCACGGAGAAAACGTGAATTTCGTCAAAGGACCGCGGAAAAACGCGAATTTCTCCAAAGAATTGTGAAAATAAAAAAAGATAATTTCGTCAAAGAATCGCAGAAAAAAAGCAAATTTCATTAAAGGAACACAGGAAAAAAAATGAATTTCATAAAAGCATAGCGGAAAGAGCCGAATTTTGTCAAAAGATCGCAAAAAACACTAATTTCGTCAAAGAATAACGGAAAAACACAATTTTCGTCAAACAATCGTGGAAAAAACTCAAATCGTCAAACAATCGCGGAAAAAACGGAAATTTCGTTCAAAAATCGCAAAAAACCACAAAATTCGTCAAAAGATCACGAAAAAAAACACAAAATTCGTCAAAAGATCTCGAAAAAACTGCAAATTTCGTCAAAAGACCGCACATTTGTCAAAAGATCGCGAAAAGACTGCTAATTTCGTCAAAAGATCGAGAAAAACTGGAAACTTCTCAAAAGATTGCGAAAAAACCAAAAGATCGCGAAAAATCCACGTATTTCGTCAAAAAATCGCGAAAAAACAGCAAATTTTGCCAAAAAAATGCAGAAAAAACTCCTCAAATTTCGTCAAAAGATTGCAAAAAACCACAAATTTCGTCAAAAGGTCGCGAAAAAACACAAAGATCGCGAATTTTGTCGAATGGCCGCGGAAAAAATGCATACTAGTTAGTGCCGGGAGTGGATTCACCCCCACACCCCACCCCTCTGCTGTAACTTTTCAGAAAATTTGCTGTGAATTTCAGGAATTTTTTTTTTTTTTTTTTTTTTTTTTTTTACTCAATCACCCCTGGCTAACAGAGTGACTGGCATTTTGTGTGAAGAGGTCACAATATTAAGTTTTGGGCTGTTTCTAAATGCACAGACAAAATAATTGATAAGAATTCACCCTTTCTTATGATTTTTTAGCTTTATTATTTTTCTAACCAAAATAATTATTCTTTAATTAATATCAATTAATTTTTAATTTAAATGGTAATTATTTTAAAACTACTGTTTTTAATTCAAATCGTCAAAATAATATAACACGTTATTTTATTAAACATTAAATTAATTTGCAGAAAGTTTTTGACCCTATATTTGTGTGCACAGAAAGTTTTTGGTTTTATACAAGTCTGCCCGGGTGCCAAATGAAGGATTATACCTTTGGAATGGATCATTTTCTTCTGATGACTGATGTCTTCCATTATTATGAACAGCCATTATAAATATATGTGAAGATGATAGGTGAAGAATTTCGTCTGTCCATTTCTACGAAAAATCACGAATTCCGTCGGTCCATTTCGGCGAAAATTGCAAATTCCATCCGTCATTCGTGGCGAAAAATTGTAAATTTCATCAGTTGGTTGCGGAAAAATATTGCCTTATTAGCCAATCCGTTGTAGGAATAAAATATATTCAGAGAATATTTGTAAAAAATATCGTAAAATACAGTTAAAAAATTTTTGTTGTGAAACACCTGAAATAACTCCTGAAACGTGAATATTTTACTCCTGAAGAGTGTCCAAAACTCCTGAAATTTAACTAGTTTACTCCTGATGCACTCTGTACAATGTTGGCGTCTATGGTATATTTATATGTATATATAACACTGGCGCTCGGCTAACCGAAAAGTACCATTAATAGTAATAACTTCTTTAAGTCCTCCTGCTAAAGTTTTCCTTTTAGGTGAACTTGTTTTGGTTGCAAAATTACACATTTAAAACATAAAATAAAAATAATTAGGGATTGACCGAATCAGCAATTTTGCCGAATACCGAATACCGAAGCTTCGGTCAAAGTGTACACCAAATATTCGGTATTCGGCAACCGAATACTTAAAAATTTTTAATACACATTTTTGCATACATTAGCTTTTTTAATAAACTTTAATTAAAATTAAATTCTTAATAATTTAATTTAGTTACATTTTTATCCTTAAATTTAATTACACAAAAAAATTTAATGACTTCTTTCAACTCACAAATTCATTAACCCATCACTTATTTTTTATTATTTTATCACTAGTCAATATCCAGATTAATGAAAGTATTAACTATACAGGCTATTATTAAGGATAGGGATTCTCAGAAAAACAAAAGTTCATTCAAATAAAAAGAAACAATGTTGTTATTAAGCTGATTTACTGATTGTCTAATTATATACATATTGAATTGGAATGTTCTCAAATACAAAAGGTATCATATCAATTTGTACATTTAACTATTTTCTGTGAAATTATTGATACATATTTATATTTTGATTAATATTTATCATTGTGGTGATGAAGATAAATTTAAGCGATTTTAATTTAATGGTTATAAAAGCTATAGGATAGGCATAGGGGTATACTTATTTGATGTATGTATTTTCTTTAATATAAACCTTAGTATACAGAGATGAACTCTGATATACTTATTTGAGGTGTATATTAAAGAAAATACAAATTAAATAAATTTAAATTGAAAAAAACTAATGTAGAAATAATTAAAATTAAATAGTAAGGGAAAGATGCCCATATTCCTTACTTTATTTTTTTCTCTATCATAGACAGTTGTTCTGATTTCACCCATATATAGACTATTTTAGGAAGGAAAGAGTTTTTTATAATTAAAAATGGCCTTTGACTTGTTTTTGGTAGTGCAGCTGAACTTTGAACTCATGCACATAATATTGAAACTCATCATTTAGCCTATTCTACTTCTAAGTAAAAGAGAATCCTTCTACTTCTAAGAAAATACTTATCCGCAATTATTCAGCCGAATACTTTTAAGTATTCGGCCGAAGCCGAATATTCGGTTTACATACCGAATACCGAATCGACTATTCGGTATTCGGTCAATCCCTAAAAATAATTAATAAAGAGTATGTGTTTATGGAATGGAATTTTATGAAGAGGCTTGTTTTATGAAAAGGAATTTTGTGAAGGGGCCTGTTTTATTAAATGGATTTTTGTGAAGGGGCCCTAAATAGGACCCAAATTTTGCTTGGATCGACCCCTGTTGTACACATGTTGATTACACTGTAGGGCCTTTCCAATGTGACGGGTGTGACATCCAGACACAATTTTAAGAGCTTATATCTATATTTTGGACAATAAATAGCTAATAAATCCCTGAAAAGTATTTAAAATATGTTTGTCCATGCATATGTTGAATAATTGTGCAAACATGAAACTTCAATAGCTTTAATTTTTTTTTTCTTTTTTTTTAATTTTAAAATCTTGTGATGGGTGTGACTCTCTCCGGACATGAGTTTTCACTAGCATGCACATTTGTTAAAATTCCTGTGAATATTTAAATGTTTCATTATTAAAACAATTTTTTTCTAATAAAAGAGATTCAAATTAAACTTAATGCATAATTTTCATTATAATTTTAAATTATTTTAATGTATAAGAAATTTTTTTCTGCTCTGACGGGTGTGACATCATGCAAAGTATACAATTTTAAAGTTATTTACAAATAAAAAACAGCAATCGGTATTGACAGAAAACTTGACAATAGCTAATATACAAACAAAATTTAATAAAACTAACATCTTTTAGCAGTTACAGTAAAAGCTCTGTTATCCGGCATTCAAGTAACCGGAATGCTCAACTAACCAGAAAATTTCAGAGAGATAGTTTATTTTTTTCTTCCCATAAACATTTGAAAAAATTTTATTACTATTTTAGGAAGTTTACTGTTAGCATTCTTAAGTTATCTCAGCGACTGATTCGGCGTAAAACAAATCTACATGTATGTTCATGACAGTGAATGTTATAAAATAAAAATATAGCATAAAGAACTGAATATAGCTCATTAGCACAGAATAACTTCATGTTGCATCATAGACTGCCACACCCGCTGTTTTTTCTTACGAAAGAGAGATGGAGGGGGAGGAAAAGGAAGACAAAAGAAGAGAGGCTTGATCCTTCAGCTCTCTGCAAAACTAGATGGGGAAGGGGGATAAACGGTAGAAAGCTGCATCTCTTCTGGAAACTGAACTGCCAAGTGATGAAGCAGGAGCATGGAGGAAAACTGTTTTCTAAGAATTGGGATAGGTATATGGTCATTTCAGATATCAATTTTTTTCCATACGAACAGTAGTTCTGCCCCTCCTCCTCCACCTGGAGCTACTAGAACTTTTTATCTGTACTGCCTATTTGGGTCTACACATTCAGTTTGACCAATCAGAATTTGACTTAAATGACGCTGATGCTTTTTTTCGTTTTGGTGCATGTTTACTGCCATTCACTAATTTTCACTTGTGCTTAATCAGCTGGCTTAGTAGCTCTCTGCCTTTATAATCGTGTTCTGTTATATTTTTTGTTAAATTAAAATGTGGTGGGGTAGTTGAGGTTACACGAATGAGTCATACCAAAGTTAATTTTCCAAGCTTCCGTGTGCTTTTTCCGGAAAGGAGAGATGTCAAATTATAAATAATGCAACATTATAAAAGATTAACAAATAAATTTTAAAATGACATCCTAACACAAAATATTGTTCTTTTATTTTTTATTCGGAAAGAATAACTTTATCAAACAGAAATTTAATAATAATTATAATAAAAAGAGTGATTGACTTTCCTAATGGCAGGAAAATAGGCTAAAACTCATTTTCCTGTTTCACTGTTATGTGGATGTCCCCTCCCCTTCTTTCATGACAGATTTTGTAGCGCTCAACTATCCGCACTTTTCAAGTATCTGGCAATCGGCGTTTCCCGAGCATGCCAGTTAGTTGAGCTTTTACTGTAGTTTAAAATCTGTGGTGTTCCCTACTTGTTATAAGTGATGGAGTAGCTATTTTTTTTTCAATGGCAAAAATGTTTTCAATTGAGACATCATCTTTCTCTGGCCAAATCCAGTGTTGTCCACTGGTTTGCATGTATTTCAAGCTTATTTTTTCCTTATGGCAGTTGATATTCAAGACCTTGCCATAGTACAAGGTACAAGCTATTGCACTTTTTGTTACTGTCCAGGAAAACCAGAACATAGTCTCAGATATTTAAATCTGATGTTTTCAAAATCTTTCTGGGGGAGATTCGCAATTAGCAGTGACTTACCTCCCTTATTATTGATTCCGTAGTTTTTCCAATCAAAAAGTTGGTATTATCAGTACTTACCTTAAAGTGGTGATAAGACTTGATGCCTTCCCATCTTTTTGTCAGCATTTGTTTAGTTTCCAGTATTTTCTCTGCTGACACATACAATGTCTTTATTGTACTAATCTCCTGTGCACATTTAAAAAAAATCAAGAGCAGAATTAACTATTGCTTTTCTGGACTTTAGCAAAACCCACACTCTTGACTGTATCAATCCCCCAATTCCGTCAACTGCTCTTTTACCATGAGAAGTGGCCAAAACGTTCCATTCACATGTTAGCTTAAAATCTTTGATCAAGAAGCACAAGTTCGAAATGTTGTATTTGTTTTTAAACAGGGTTGCACAGCCATCAGAATTTTTTTTCACTATTTTGAGTTGGGGAAACTGTTTTCAGACTAGTAGTAATGGCATTTAAAAATTCCATACAGCATACTTATTTAACATGCTGCAATTCGTTATTGATTACTATATTATTACATAAGAGCAAATCACATTACCTTTCAACGATGCAAAGCATGTAAAAATGGTGATTTGAGAATTAGTCCTCTGGATCTCATTTTGAGAGACAGCACTATAGTTCTCGGCAAAGTCACTTGTATTATTCCTTCAGTGTCTCCCACATTATTTTTGTCTTCAAAATAACTGGATTGAGTTACAGTTATGTAAAGAATATTAATAATAAATTTTCATTTTCTTGAAAATCTATCAAAAGTTACAGCAAATTGCCACCAACTCAAAATTTGCTAAAATAATTCAAATATATATATTTTATGATTTATCTTTTTTTTAAAGCCACATTTGTCTTAATATGTTCAGAAACAATAATGATTCAATCTTACACTTCATTTAAGAAACATTTAAATATATTTCTAAACAATTTAAAATGGTGTCATACCTGTCACAAGGATTTTGTCACATCCGTCACACTAAACCCGTCACACTAAAATTCCACACAAAATAAAAATTTAATGAATTTTCAATATTTCATATTTATTCAGACTTTCAATAATTAGACTTTCAGAAAGTTTCATGTATTTTTGAGAAAAAATGAATTTTGTATAAAAACTTGAGCATCTTTTTTGTGACGGGTGTGACAGAGAGCCAGTATAAATATATTTGCTTTAAAAATCAGGTCTTTTAAATTATTTTGAAAAATTGTTTCAAAGGGTAAACAAAGGTCACGAATAATAATATATGCACATAGAATGAAAATGCTGCTGTTTTAAATATTGCATCTGGCGGAATGAAATTATCTTATTTTACATTCTTGAAAGTTTTTGAAATTTTTCTAACTTTGACCTTAGATAAATTATAAAAGAATACGTTGTACAGCTTAGTTCTCTGTAATTTCATGTGTGTCATATTTTTACCTTTAATTTGATATATTACTTGTAATAATAAAAGAAGTTTGAAATTTCAACCCTCATGTCCACTTTTTCATGGAAATGCCCTGTATTAATTTTTGCTTCTTTACAGATTAAATTCCAAGATGGCAGGCTCTTATTCTAATGGATATCAGTACTCTTCTTACAGTGGAGCTGAATCTACTTCAGGTATACTTTTGTATATGTTTCTTCTAACAAATATAGTAAAAAGAGTTTGTTTAATTTCATAATAATTTTGGCATAAAATTTTTTGGTCATTCATTATTCTTAATCCTAGTTCACCTGCTTCAGTTCATACAGGGGTTGTCACTTTGACTGGCCAAAACTAATTTTAACCAGGACAGTGGTCAAAATTGGTTTTAACTGTCTAAAAGTGGTTAAAATTGGTTTTAACCACTCAAAAGTGGTCAAAAGTTAGGGTCAGGTGGGGTAAAGTGGTCAGGCGGGGTAAAGTGGTCATAATTCATAAAAAGGGCTAAAATCCTGACTAATATAGAAATTTGAATAATTTTCTTTTAATTTTAGATTTATTAAGTATTGATCAAAGTTTCTCACTCAAAAAAACATTTTTAGTAACATGTTTGAGCCACTGAGCACTCATTTTGTCTGTCTTTGTTACACCTTGTTCTTTTAACTCTTTAATTAACTTTTCTGCTGCATTTTGTTTATCCCATATTTTGTTAAATTGGCAGTTCAGAAAGCTTTTCACATATCTCAAGAACATATTTTCATTTATAGCTAAGTTATATTTATCACAGATTTTATTTTATAATAGTTTTAGTTACATGGGGTAAAGGGGTCATAGGGTTAGGCTTAACTTATAGATATTTGATCTGAGTTAAATTATTCATTATATACAATGCCAGTTTATTAAATACTAATAATTATTAAAAACTAACTGCAAATAGTTATTATTTAATAATAGTTTATAATCTGGGGGTTAAAAAAGGTTAGGTTTAATTTTTAATAGGTTCAGAATAGTGAATGAATTAACTAAGTGTAAACCCGAATTGCTTGCAAAGGTTACATCAACTAATTTAACACCAATACATTAACTACTTTTTCTAATACCTATACTTGCATTATATAAGAAAATAGTCCACAAGAAAGTCCTGAAAGAATTTTTAATGTTGATGAGGCTGGAATGGATATGGATAGCTAAAATAGTTCAGTTTAAAACATTTTATGCAATGCAATGCATTATATAAAATTCAGAAACCAAAGGAAAGATATTGTTCAGTGTTCCTTTTGGTATATCAACTAGTGGTTATTACATTCTTCCATTTGCAGTTTATGAGTGAGTATATATAAATTATGGATAAAGGGTGGTCATGCAGGAGCATTGTATGAATCATGGAATCTGGACAGATGCAGGATTCTGTACTTGAATTTTGGATGAATCATTTTATTAAGTACATAGTACACCGAAAGCTTACAAAAGCTTGCCCTTTTATTTATGATTGTGATGGACATAAATGAATTATGACACTGTGAAAAATAGCTATCGACAATCCCATTATAATACTCTGTCTGCTACCTCATACTAGTCATCGTCTACAACCATTAGATCTAGGTGTATTTTCCCCCATTAAAAAAGCCTGGAAAGGAATTTTAAAGAAACAGTATCAAGAAAGCCAACTGCAAAATATGTAAAAAAAAAAAATTAAAATAAGCTACATTGGCAACATTATCTACACTCATTTCAGATGTGAATAGAATTGTTAGACATAGGTTTAAAGGAAAAGGAAATGTGTCCAGTCCAAGATCGGGGTAGTATTGACAGAAAAAACACTTGCATTATATCTGCAAAAATAACAAGAGGAATGGGATACTTAAAAGTTGCTTAAATTTCCAAGAGGAAAAAAACAACAAAATATCCCTAGTCAACATTCTCTTTTGAATCCATTTATAATCGCTAAAGATGACATCTCAAACCATATCTTATAGGACCTTGAGTGTTGCAAAGATATGAAATGAAGAAATCAATAAAGCAATTTATTGAGAAAACATATGATTATTTTTCTTAAAATGTTAAAAAAAATCCAAATTTGGCAATCATTATACTTTTCCAGAATCAGATGTGATCAAAATCCTTGAAGAACCAAACTTTAACAACAAACAATTTTAACATTACAAATTTACACTTTAATAAAATAAAATTGCAGATAACTTATTATAAAGGTTGTTTTAAAATGTTTGTAAATAATAAAATGTCACTTTTTATTCATTAGTTTATTTTTTATTACACTTTTTCAATGTGACCACTTTACCCCATGCACTACTCACTTTACCCCACCCCCTGGGGTAAAGTGGTCATAAAAACATGCCTGGAAAAATATGTTATAAAAAGGTGTTATTCCCCAAAAATATTTCTGAAATGGATATGGATGTACTCTAGAGTAATGTAATGTAAAATAACACCCAAAATTTTAGAAAACATCACAGAAATTCTGATGTTTATATCCTCTGAAAGTTTGAAAAGCCTGTTTTTATGACCACTTTCCCCCACGTGACCCTAGTCTACCTAAATTGCTCGAACATATTTATGTGAATATTAATTTCATATTATATTATTAGGTGCTAAATTTTGTCATTTTATGCTTAATGCTGACAAAATTGAATGAAATAACGCATCTTCACTATGAATAAACCAACAATCACCTCTGATGATTCTGTGGGTTATTCAGGCCCCGATCATAACTAATTGGGGCCCTGGGCAAAGATAAATTAGGGGGCCCCATTCGAATTGTTGTAACATTATTCAAATATAACTGATGGTCAGTATTATGTGTTTGTGTAATGCAGAAACATTATTTTCGCACCTTGGATTTTAAATGGAAGAAAATTCTTAGCTCTGTCAATTCTAAATTAAGTACCTTAATTAATAAAAATACTCTTTTTTTTCTTAGTACAAAACAAAACACTTTTATATAACTTTAGCAATTTGTTATAGTATTACTTTAAGATGAGTTTAATAACTTCAACTTATAGAAGAGCTGGAATTAAAAAATAAAGTAAATATTTTATAATTTAATATATGGATTTGGGGGCCCCTTGAGGTCTGGGCCCCTGGGCAAAGTCCTGATTTGTCCATGCGATAATAAGGGCCTGGGGTTATTCATAGTTTTTTATTTTACATACTGGTTTCCTATGTTCATATCTTGTTCATCTTTAGAATTTCACCATTTGTCCATATATTTGTGACTTCATCTTTATTATATATATATAAATAATTATTAATTTTAATAATTATCAAATATAGATGGATTTTTTTTTTTTTTTTTTTTTTTTTTTTTTTTTTTTTGTATCTTATGTAATATTTTATTCAGAAACATGCATTTCATATAAATCTTATTTTTCTTAAAGTGTAACTTAATACATTACAATATTTGGAAGGCAGTAATACAAGAATAGTAGACTTAAAATCCTACAAATATGTCTTTTATTTCATACACAATATATTAAAGATTCATTTATGAATACAAATGGGTGACTATACCTAGTGAAGAGAAAATATGTAATGATGTCTGACAAATTGCCATATAAATAATAAAATAGTTACTCAGACATTAAAAAATGTAGACCATCTTCTTTTTTAATATTTTAAAATGTTTCTTTCACTTAATTTGATTTAGTTTCCTGCACTTTTTATATAAAAATACATATGCAATTGAATTATTAAAAATGTTTCAATATTTATGATAATGATAATTGCCTATCTTTGAAAAAATTTGTGCTCTTAAATTAATAAGTTATGAAAATTAAAGTATAGCATCAAGTAAAATACCTGCAAACACTACCAAATGTTGTATTAAATATTGTTAAATGCTGTTTTGACAAATCCTTTCAAATGTTGCACTAAATTTATCATTTAAGAAGATAAATTTTAATTTCTTTTCCCAATCAAAGTAAGTTTTGACCACTGATGGTCAAAATCTATTTTGACCAGGATAGTTAAAACCGGTTTTAACCATGGTTAAAAACCAATAGAACCTTGGTTCATATCAGATTATTTTAAAATGAGAGTTTATTTTAACAGTTCTACTGGATTTATAAACCTTTTTAATAGCTGATCTTGTACTTGTTGTGGGCAGCATAATGTAAATAATACTGATTTGAATTTCCTGTTCCTACCCATATTACACAGAATTTTATTTTCAAGATATGTTGGTACTACTTGATTATCCCATCGACCAATTTTGCCAAATTGTACAAATTGACATAATTTTTATTTTAAATAACAACAACAACAAAAAATAAATAAATAAAAAAAATAAATAAATTAGTAAAACATTAATAAAAATATAAATAAAACATTGAATTAAAAATCACCTGATGACGTAACAAACATGTGTAACGTATTTAATGTCAAGTGGATGTGACGTTTACGGTCAGCCATTACAGGCATTTAATCTTATAGTTTGGCGATAGTTTTTTGGTTGACGGGAGAATCAAGTAGTGCTGATGTGTTTTATGTATTGATTATGAATTTTTTTCATTGTCTTCAGTTTGAATTCATATTTTACCTAATTAAAAAAGTACTTATAAATTAAATTTTAAATGATTTTGTACTAGAAATTGATCTCCCATGGAATTAATACTAAATACATATTTAAGAGGGATGGATAAATATATATATAGTAAGAGGGCAAAAAAATGTGAGCTTAATTTTAGTTCTACTTGATGCAAGGTAAAAAGTGCAGCTTTGATTTGTTGCAGTTTGGAGTTCTATAATTTCCTTTTCAATCTTCTACAACATTTTTCCTTTTTACCTTTTTCATCTTGATTCATAACATCATTCTATTCATTTTTTTTCTTCTTTTGCATTTCCTTTTCTTTTATTATCTTACAATATATTGTGCCTACAAAAAATCATTACTTGAACAATTAATTGTAAGTAGGGGAATGTCTGCAATGCAAAATGTTTCTTTTCAAGATAATTCACAAAATTTTTTATCCCTTAGAAAGTAAAATTGCACATTTTTGCGGATACTTTTTTGTAAACTTAATTTGGCCAATTACCAGACATTCAGCCAAATTTTAAGCCAGCTGCTTTTTTTTAAAAAATGGATATTTTATTATTTGTATGCTTAAAAATGTTAACAGCTTGATATATTTTTTGTAATTATTTGAAATTTTTTTATGTTAATAATAAAGCTCTGTGTATGCTCTATCTTTAAACTCTGTGATGCTAACAATAAAAATCTTTTTCAGAAGTAGAGGTTGGAATAATTAAATAGCGTTGGAATAATATAAGTTGTATTGTCAGGTTGTTTAAGTTTTACATAAGTGCGTTTTGCGATCTTATGTAAGTAAAAGTATTTTTTTCTCCATATTTAAGCATTGTGCATTTAACTGAACATTGCAACATTTAATTAATAAAATGCGAAATATGTACCTCATTTCATGTTTTTAATCAAGAGTGAATTCAAACATACAAACTCCTCATAGTAAAACTTACCTGATATCAAGAGCTATTTCAGGAGGTATCTCATTATTTATGGGGAAGGAGTATTATGAGGGTTGCCAGATTCTACGTTTTTCCTGTAAGTTGCACATTTTTTATCATTTTGTAGGACTATCATACGGTGTATGTTTTAGTTTGTCCCATACGACGATTTCTTCCATTCTTCTATGACATCCTTCTTTTGATAGTTTCAAGAATTTTTTCTTTTTAATTTTGACTCAAAATTTGACCTTTTGCCGAAAAACAGTTATATACAAGCACATCAAATGTAAAACGGCTTGTTTCTGATCGGGAGGACAAAAATCTTGGGAGAGTTGTGTTAACTGCGCAATCACAAAGTGAACTCTTGGTAGCATTAGATCATCTGAGATTGACATTATTATGGACTATAAGTAATTGACATTATAGTAGAATCTCGATTATCCGAAGTAATTGGGACCGACCCTCTTTTGGAAAATCGAAATTTTCGGATAATCGAGAATGCTTCAATTTTAAGATTAAGGACAAATGTATGCAATATTTCGTATTATGGTAACAAGTGCTTAATAAAAATAAAGCAATAGCAAAATAGAAACGATAATAAATTACCTGAATTTTAATTTTCAAATTAAGTACCTTTTACATATATCACAAGGGTTTGAAAAAATGTTTTGTTTATCGCAGTTTCGATTGCCTTTGCTTTGAAGCTGTATCACAGAGTTTTTTAATATTATTTCACCAGTATCAGTCTTTCAGCTGCTCCAGCCATGCCAAATCTTTTACAAAACATTCAAAAGCTTCAGAATTGCTAATTTGTTTCTTTTCTTCGTTCCACTCTGCAATTTACGGGAGCTCAAGTTAAATACAAAGGAATTCTAAGAAAGGGGATTGAAAATATTTATATGTACTCGTAGTTCGGAAAGGACCGCTTTCACACAAGGAATATGGTAGTTAAAAAAAAAATACAGTTTCCAAAATGGATTTTGCACACAAGGAATGTGATATAGTAAAAAAAAAAAAAAAAATTCAAAAATGGATTTCGGTTAATCGAGAGTTTCGGATAAAAGAGGGTCTACTGTATAAAAAAATTAATTTAGCATATCTGTATGTTAAATTCTAATTTTTTGTTTGATATATTACCTCCCTTTATGCTTAAATGCATTTATTTTTGTAGGGTCTTCATTACTAAAATTTTCATGATTACCATTGAATTGTAGGATGTTTTGGTTTAGTTTTGTTCTTACAATTTAATTAATTTTTCATTCATAATGAAATATATGACAGCAAAATTAGTTAAAAATGTTAATAGAATAATGTAATAAAAATACAGTTGGAAAATAATAATTAAGTCGATTAATTAATAACCTCTTTTGAAACAAATTAAATACCGAAAATTTTACTGGCAGATTCTACCTAATTTAGTATGCTATAAAAATGGAAGACAGCGCAATAAAACTAAGACTAATTAGTGTCAATCAAAATCTTCCTTTTTTTCTAAGATAAATCTGGCAACCCTAGGATTTCCTTAACTTTTTATGCAAGAAAGGTTAATAGTATCACTGTATAGCGCATGTCTGTTTTTCTGGCAATTGATCAATGAATTTCTCATTGTTTTCCCGCCTGTCAGGCGATTAACAAATTTCTTGATTCCCCCCCCCCCCTCGTGATCAATCATCAATTTTTATGTCTTGCCTCCCCCTTGGCCAATTGACGAATTGCGCTATTCTTTTCCTCGTCCAATTGACAAAATTCACAATTTTTTTTTTCTTTTGGGCGATTGACATATTTTGAGAGGAAATCAATCTAAAGGGCTCATCTAAAAGTGCAGTAAAGGACCATCAAAGTAGTTTGAAAAGTGTTGCTAGGTACATAAAGTAGTCAAAAAGGGCCGCTGGGTGCTATGCCCTGCTAAATTGCCGTAGAGTCAACACTGTGCTTGGTACATCCCTAGTATGTACTTTTTCCTGTTTATGTTTTGGCTTAGTTCTTTTGTTGTTTAATTCAGCTCAAATGCTTTATGTGTAATTTAATAAATTTTAATATTACTTTTTTTTTTTTTTTTTTTTTTTTTTTTTTTTTTTTTTTTTAAGGTGGATTTGCTGAGTTTTCCCGGCTATCTGATGTCATTAGTACTAATATACAAAAAGTTTCACAGAATGGTGAGTAGCAGTCTTTTATTATAAAATTTTTTTCACAATGTTTACAACATCATTTCAACAATGTATAAATATTATTTTCAATATTATTTTCTTCTGCCTGTGACTATAGCTTGTTTATTTGTTAATAGGTAAATTATCAAGTTTATTCATATGGTTTAGAGTTACCTTTATTTAACTGTATGAAAGTAAGTTTTAAACTTAATAAATAGCTGTAATTCATCCTGGAAATTTCATTCTGGTTATTAATCTCAGTTTAGTAAATCATTGAGAGTTATAACATGGGAAGAAAAAGTCATATAATATAAAAAAAATAAAGGAACTTTTTATTCTTTTGCTTTATTGCATTATATGAAATAACTAATTTTCAACAAATATTGTTACATTTAAAAAAATATTTATAATCAGACAGCGGATTATATACACTTAAAAACTACCAAAATGTGCACAAAAAAAATTTGTGTCAAAATGTGCACTAAAGTATTCTGTTAGGATCCAAAGTATGTCTAATTGCTAGATCTTTAGCTTTAGGGCTGTGATTCAATTTGAAAGAAAAATGTTTGAAATGTTATTGTTCATCATCTTAGAAGCTACTCATGTCAAAATAGTTATTTTTGTAAAAGTTGCAATTTTAAAACTTTTATTTGATCACTATATTTAATTGGTTTACTTTTTATTTGGTCACTATAAGTTATATTTCGAAAAACTTTCTCCATGTTCTAATAGGGTAAAACAATAAAAATTCACTTTTTGTACGACCAAAACATAGGATGCTTTAAATTATGAGATGTTTCAGTTCAGCATTTTCTGATAATAAAACTGAAAAATGTGCAATTTCTATTATCTTGATTAATTTCACCTATTATATAGTCCTAGATGTAATGCTGTAAAAAGTATGCATTTAAATGCAGTTTTATTTGATTTTATGCATTTATTGATTTTAATAGGAAAAAGCCGCAAAATATGCCATTGCATACAATCTGTTGTCTGCTTATATCCTATTGTACTATCTGTAAAAAGTTTTAATTTGAACAAGTAGTCTTCTAAAAGTAGTACTAAGTTAAAAATCGATTACAAGATTCCACCTTTACAAACAAATCCAAGTTGAGTTAAATAACAGAGTGTAAAAACAAATAATGTTAAAAATATATTTCAAATTACATATTCAGTTGTAAAATTGCAACTTTTCTTCTTTCTTAATTCTTTTACATTAATAGGCATTGAAAACAAATGAGTTCATAACTTTTATAAATTTGTTTTTCATTTTATGTGTATATTATATCATTTAATTCTTACTATAACATTGTTCTTTCCTTCTGTTTTTGGGTCTTTATGTTACAGTGCATTTAGTAGTACTTTTGTAAAGAATTTATTTTCTAACATATTCTAATATTTGGACAATTTTTTTGTATTCATTTTATTGTATCATTTAATAATTTTATTTACAAAAAGTTTTATTATAGATATATATATAAACAGTTGTAGATGACTAATTCAAACAACTTGGTTTCAAGTATTTTGCGGATTACAGGTCATATCTATTTAGCCCTTTGTTTACAATTTTTTTTTTGTTCATTCTTTGAACAAATTTATATTGCTAATGCCTAATGTTAATTAATATGTATAAGTGAAAATCACACTTAAACATATAAATTAAGTAAGAATAATTAAAAATATAATTTATTTATTATTTTTTTTTAAATCTATCTTCAGTAGTTGTAAATATATTAAAACATTTGGTTTATGTTTTTGTATTATATTTTGCAGTCTATAAATAGTCATAGTTGTCTGCTGAACCGCAAAATTTTGACTTTAGAAATTTCAATATTGGCCAAATATTGTAAACTACAAAGGTAGCCCGTCAAAAACGACGGAAAATTAGATATAAAAATACAACTCATATGCAAGAATAGGAATTTTTCTCACTTTATCGGCAGTGATAGATAAAAATGAAACATTTTAAGAATGAAATACATTTATAAAAAACTATGTACAGTAGATACCACTAATCTGCACAGTTTTGTTCGGATTTGAGGCTTTTTGTGGGCATGTCTATTCAATCTTTGTTTACATTTTTAAAAATTCATATATTGGACAATTTAGATTGTTAATTCTTAAAAATAAATAAATTACACACTTAAACATATAAGTAAGGTAAAAACTATTAAGGCGTTATCTATTAAGATTGGTTTTGTAATAAATGGTTTTACTTTCAATTTTATAAATTAAAAAAAATTATCATATAAACGATTAAATAAATAGAATAATTATGTATGTACTATCATTTTAAATGATAAAAAATAGTATTAAATGATATATGATGATATATATCATAAATAAAACTAAAGTTGGGGGAAAAAAAGGAAAAAAATTGCCCTTGGTAAATTGATTTTTAAGAATTAAATTTTTTGTTTACAATCATACATACAGTGTGGAGTACGGGCATTTGCAAGTTACAGGTTTGCAGGTTAGTTTTACTCTACTGTATATATATATGAAGTGTTTTTAAATATTGAAATTTTAACAGATATGTTAAAAGAACTTTACAAGTGGCCATAAATTGATAACAACAGTCAATGACATCAAATATACAGTGTGTCTGAGAAAGGTCTTATTCTAAACACTAATAACAAAAATATAACAGGTGAAATGGTATGCAGTTTTCTGCAATGGAATGAAGAGATCTAAGAGTTTATTTATTGAATTATTAATTATTCAATAAATACGAGTTAATTTAGAAAACAAAAGGATATAATTAGCAATCGTGAATGTTACACCTCAAATGTTAAAAAGCACATGTAGGGAAACAGAGTACAGACTCAACATTCTTCTTGTGCTACTAACGTACAGCTACATTGAAGGTACTGTAAAAAAAAAAAAACTCTTAGATTTCTTCATTCTTTTGCAGCACACTGCATTTCATTTCACTTGCTAGTATTTTTGTTATTAATGTTTAGAATAATAAAGATCTTTCTCAGACACGCTGTATTGTCACAAGCTTTATATTGCCACTACTTGAAGCTGCTACTCACCCAGGTATGAATCAAGATGTTGCTGGCTGTATCAATTTGTTTTGTATTTCTTTGCATGGCAGAATAGTCTTTCAATATTTTGTATATCAACACAATTTTTGGATCAACGAACTTGTAGATGTGAATGACTGTGTACTGATTGTATGCAGTTTTCTCCACTTTTTCTGCTTTCTAACAAACTGAATTATATTGTTTATCTTTCTTCCACCTACTTTAAGACTATTGAAAGCAGGGTCTCTGCAACTTTTTTGGCAGTTTAACGAAAGAAACATATTTATCATTTCACGACAAATTGCACTGAGAATAAAGACATTGCTTGGCAGAACTTTGACAGTGTTGTTCTTCTGATGTACATTTTAAATGTGAAAAAAAAAAAAAATACAGTAATTATTCTTATAATATGTATATAATCTCTTCACTTATATTCTTTTTTTTCTCTATATTTCACAATTATTATCAATTCTTATTCAAATTACCCTAATTTCCTGCCTATAATCCGCGGCAGCGTATAATCCGCAGGTGCCAATTTCATGGTATTTTGAAAAAAAAAAACCATCATATAACCCGCAGCGGCGTATAATCCGCAAGTAAAATTCTCACTTTAAAAAAATTCACAAGATCCACAGGGCTAACATTGAGCCACAAGGGAAAAAATATTGAATCTAGGGTAAAATATTTTCATTTTTAACGTTTGTATTTAATATAACACTTGATAAATAAGTAAATAAAAAATAGAAAATTCAGTACAAATATATTTGCAATTCTGTTAGGTACACACAAGTAGGAATAAATTTGGAAGGATTGCGTTACTACTTAGTATAAAAATTATAATTAAATATGTTAATTACATATGCTTAAATGAAATCTAAATTCCTTAACTAGTTTTTTTTCTTTTTCTTTTAATATAATTCGGCCTTAATGAGTCTATATGCTTTTAACATCTGCAGTGATGGCGCCATCTACTGAACAACGAGAAAAATTTGAAAATCAAACAAGCATTATCCCATAATACATATATTTCCTGATAAGAAATAAATAAAAAGCATATGAAATGAAAAGATGCTTTAATTTAATCAAAGGACTTCATTTAAACACTAACACAGATTTAATAAGTTGCCCTTTTATTAATGTTTAAATTAAGGTAAAATTTATAATAATGAAAATAGAAACTTGCCCATTACGTTACATCACAAAACAGCAAAAACATAAACAATACTTAATAATTTATTTAAATGAAATATAAATTCCTTAAACTAGTTTTTTTTATGTGTTATTTTTATTTTAATATGATTCGGTCTTAATGAGTCTATATGATTTTAACATCTGCAGTGATGGCGCCATCTACCGAACTACGAAAAAAATATTGAAATCAAGCAAGCATTACTGCAAAATACACTAACATTATATTTCCCAATAAAAAATAAATAAAAAACATGAAAAGAAAAGATGTTTTAATTTAATCAAAGGACTTCATTTGAAAATAATGCAGATTTTAATAAGTTGCACTGTTTTTAATATTTATTCAAAAATTATAATAATGAAAATAAAAACTTACCCATGCGTTACATCACAAACTTGTATGGCAAAAATATAAACTTACCCATTACGTAACATCACAAACTTATACGGCAAAAATATAAACAATACTTAATAATTTATTAAATAGACGTAAAAAATCGGATACTCTTAATAATAAAATAATTTAATTAAATCCATCAAAATCAGAAGAATCAGAATCCGATCCACCGATCCAAACAATCTTAACAATTCTTCTGGTAAGTTATTAGCATTATCATTTACAGAATCATCGTCGCTAGAATAGTCACAGTCCATTTCTTCGATTATTTTAGCTTTTCTGAAGGCATTTTTAATAGTTTTGTCGGAAATTTCATCCCATGCTCTTTTCACCCACTCACATATGTCTGCATACGATGCACGACGCATTTTTCCGCTTTTAGTATAGGTATGTTGTCCTTCGGCCATCCATTTCTCCCATAAATTTCGCACTTTACTTTTGAATGATTTGTTAACCCCTACATTGAGG
Organism: Maratus speciosus; assembly: GCA_963932465.1. Lineage (NCBI taxonomy): Eukaryota > Metazoa > Arthropoda > Arachnida > Araneae > Salticidae > Maratus > Maratus speciosus. The sequence goes on along the minus strand of OZ010798.1, from coordinate 186,149,940 downwards.
GATTGTAAAATCTTCGTAAGACCACCTGGAATAATAGCCAGTTCCGCTTTAGCAGATTTGCATGCATTTTTTACTTTGTCATTAATGTGTGCACGCATAGAATCCATAATCAATAAAGCACCTGGATTGAAAAAGGCGCCCTTTCTTTTTCTATAAACAGTACTTATCCAGGATATCATCATATCTTCGTTCATCCAGCCTTTTTCAACGGCTCGAATTTCCACTCCTTTTGGATAATTTTCTTTAGGTATTATCTTTCTTTTAAATATTATCATCGGGGTTAGTTTTGTTCCATCTGCCGCACAACATAATACTATGGTGAAAGCTGCTTTTTCATGTCCCGTTGTTGTTATTGAAATGCTGTCCTTTCCTCGGGAATCAACGGTATAGTTCGGAGGACAATTGAAACACAACGGAACTTCATCCATATTAATTACTTCCTTTGGAGTGAATTTTTTTTCTTCGATGATTTTTTTTACATAGTTTAGGAAATCATCAGTCTTCTCTTCCCAATTTACTGGCAATTCTTGCCCCACGGTTGTACGAGCCCGAACTGAAAGTTTCTTTCGCTTCATGAAGCGGTAGCACCACGTGGCTCCACCTTCAAAATTATCAATATTCATCTCTCTGGCCATAATCCGAGCTTTGCATCGTATTTTAACAGTTGACACTGATAGGCCCATCTCACGTTGACTCAAAATCCATGAGTGCAGTTCATTTTCAAGATCGGGCCACGCCGCGTGACCTCTTCTATCCGCTCGACGCTTTCTGTCCATATTTTGAAGTCTCTCTTTACTTTACTGCCACCAAAGTCTTATGTTGGATTCATCAACGTTAAAAATCCTTCCTGCTTCCCTATTACCGATTTCCTCGCCTTTCTCAACTATTTTAAGTTTTAATTCGGATGTGTAACTAACACGTTTACGTTTTGCAGCACCAGACATTTTGCTCTACTTAAGAGGCACGTATTTAATCAGTCACAGTCAGGATAGAAAATGGCAGACAACGTGGTGCTTCTCTTAGCGAAGAAACTGTAGGAGCATGTGAAAATGATTCCCTACTTTTCCCTGAACAGGGATTTCTTCCCAAATCTAAACCAATCTAATCCAAATGCTATCCAGGATAAAGGTTTTGTACTCAAATTATCCCTGCATACTTGACTCAAAGGGATTATTCTCATCACACAAAAGAATTTACCCGATGAATACGAATCAGCTAGCGCCATCTGTTGATTTTTAAGAAAGATATTTGTAAATTTGTTTAAAAAAATTATATTTCTTGACATTTAGGAAGGTATCGTGTAGGAAAAAAAATCGCAGATAATTCGCATTATAAGAAAAATAAAGTTTTTTAACGTATAATCCGTGGATTATAGGCAGGAAATTAGGGTACTTTGTTTTGGTTATGGTTTTGCATTTGTTATATTGTTTGGTAATGAACATCACCAATAATTGGTGGTTGTTGGTAAACCTGTCAACTGTCAAATCTTATAATCTGTGTATTTTTTAAGCTGTATAGATTTGCTAAAAATAGAAATTGTCATATTTATGTATTATCTTTTGTATAATTTAACACATAAAATATAATTAAAATATATTTTTCTCATAGTTGCGTCTATGCAAAAACTGGTAAATCAACTTGGAACTCCTCAAGATTGTGAAAGTCTGAGATCATCTCTGTAAGTAATTATTAATATTATTATTATTTTTTTTAATTCAGGGGTGCCACTTTTCCACAGATTTCTGCATTATTTATTTATTTATTTATTTATTTTTAACCAATCTGTGATTTCTGCAGAATCATTTATATAAAAAAGTTGATTTGTGCTGTGAACATAGTCAGTTACGGTGGCATGATACAACTAGCCTTTTTTGCCAAAACATTTTAATTTTATGTCAAGAAGATAATATTTTTGGGTCCCACTCATTAAATTTGTAGCTCCAAAAATTTTCAGAGATGTCCTTATATGCATGCATTAGCTATAGACATGTAATTCTTCCGCAAATTTGGAGAATTCCTCTAATCATATATATATATATATTGCTCAGTTTTGCATAATCAATTTGTCATTGGGTCACAAAAAAAAAAGTGCATTTCCTCAATCAATCAAAAAAATAAAAATAAAAAATAGCTGTGGATTTTGTAAAACAGCCATAACCACAATTGCTCACAAAATAAAAATATGAATTTTGTCAATAAGTCACAGAAAAAAAAAAAAAAAAATTGTCAAACAATTGCAAGGAAAAATAAAATCTCGAATTTCACCAATTGTCCAGGGAAAAATCTTAAAATTCACCAGTCTGTCTCAAATCTCCTTAACCAGTCATGAAATTTGCAATTTTTTTCTTCATAGGGATAAAAACAAACAAAAAAGAATGATGTTCTGCCAACAAAAGTTACAACAAGGCTTACAGTGTTCAATATTTCTCCATCCATAATATGAATGTCATAATTTCTTACATTTTATTAAAATCTAAAACCTAAAAGTCTCTCCATATTTTTTGCATATATATATATATTAATTTGATTTTTATAGATATATTTTTTTTCTCATGCTAATAAATATTAAAATTCATCATTGAGGATATTGAATCTTTTTCCGGGTTACTTAAATTATTTTAAAATGCTGTGAACTAAAGAAAAATTATGTTTATTTATTAAATAGTGTTAAGTTTTCATGCGTGATGTATTAACAATATTAAAGTGCAGAGAATAATAAGTTTGAAGAAAAAATGTTTAAGGTTTGTAAAAAAAAAAGTTTTCCTTTATTTTTTAGATTTGTGGAAAAATGCTAATGATTTCAATTTGTTTAAATATTTAATCACTATCCTTCAATTATTATAAAACTGCAAAAATCTTTAAGAATTTCTAAAATTTGTGAGGTGGATTTCTTTTAAAAATAATTAGTATAATTTTAAATGTATGTATTTTAAAATGACTCTGAAAATTTGATATTTTCTTGGAATCATTTTGTAAATACTGTGGATTTTAATGATGTTTTGCTTTGTCAAAATTTTTGGAGCTTATTTAAGTGGTTTTATGTATGTAACATGGTACTTTTCCAGTATAGGAGCCTTGGCGGGAGAAGGAAATTTGGCAACATATTTTCTGGCAACTCATTCACTGTTTCATAATGCACAAGCATTTTTCTCACTATTTATAGAATTGATTTAATATAAAAAATCCATTTATCCATTTTTATATACAAACTGTAAATTGTATATAAAGAACAATATATGTATATACATACTAGGGGGCTCTGCCCCCTGCAAGCTACGCTCGCCAACCCCTGTTCATACACTGCAGAATCTAAAAGCACGCAAATCTGATCGCTTTTAAAAAGATTAGAGAAGATTGAATTATACTGATAAAACCTGTAGTGATCTCCCTGTAAACGGGTTTCCATTCAATTCCCTTTGATTGCAAAAATTTAAGGCAGAATCAATTGCTGTTAAGACTTCCAATGGTTGTTTTCATGTTTGATTCACAATCTGTTGCCTGTTATACCTAAAATCTGTCGCCAAACTATAAGATTAAATGCCAATAATGGTTGATCGTAAATATTACATTCACTTCAGTTTAAGGAAGTTACACGTGTTTACGCCATCAAGTGATTTTTATTTTGATGCTGTATTTTTATTAATGTTATACTAATTTATTTGTTCTTTCGTTATTTAAAATAAAAAATTATGTCAATTTGTATAATTTGGCGAAATTGGTTGACCAATGAAGTAGTACCATTAAAACATTGCTTTAAAGCTGAAATTAAATGTCATGATTTGTTGTATTGTCATATACGCACCGGGTTTGGAATGAGTTTTTTTTTTTTACGACAATTTGGCGAAAGCCTCGTTTTTGAATACCAGTTGCATATGTATTTTTAAACTATTTTCTGTTATTTTAAAAATTAAATAAGAATAAATAATAAAAAAAAGTTTAATTAATAACTATGGAACAAAACAATGTATAACATTTTTTGTAAATAAAGAGAAAATAAATTCAAATAAACATTTATTAATAAATAAGCAACAATAGCCAGGTTACCATGTCAGGCAAAATAACGCCATTTTGGCGCCAATTAGGTACAGCACAGCGTTGTGTATATGACATCTGTGCCTAATATTTTTCTTTTCGTTTCGTTTAAAAAAAAGAGAGAATAGAAAGCCAATTATTTTAAAGGTTTCAGTTTTACATGAAAGTTTTGTATTCAATAAAATTATAATAAAATACAAATTGAATTATGAATAAAAGTAACATGATACATTTCTTTGCATACATTTAAGGGAGGCCAAACTGGTCACCAAATTAGTTTAAAATAATAACCTTTTCTAAAATATGAAGAAAAAAAATATCTGTTATGATTAAAATTTGAGTTGCCATCATTAGAGGAAAGTATATAAAATTAGAAAAAAATTAATATTTCGAAAACTAATACGAATTTAAAAATTCTAATACCAGTTTTGAGATCTGTGGATCAATACGTATTTTTGGTGTTAATCTCATCGCAAAGTATTCCATATTTTAGGAGAAATCGCCGTGAAACATAATCAGTTGTTTAATCAGTCGTTTCATAGAATCATTATATAAATTCATTTCATAATATCCGTTTCATAAATTTGTTTCATTAGGATTTTATATATATATAGGGTAGATATGGAATATTACTAAAAAGGGAAATTTATGTAAAATACTTTTAAACTTGGCGAAAAAATTTAAATTTTGTAATATATATATATATATATATAATATGTTTATATCTATAAAGATAAATACATGTACAAAAGTTCATTAGATTTCTTTTCATAGCTGTTTATATCATTTAGCAACAAATCTCACTTTTTGAAGTTCGAATTGTGCCTTGGAAGTCTTATACAATAATAGTACGTGATTGTGGATTCAGGGCCGACACAAAATTTAAGTTATAAATTGTGTATTGATTTTTTTTATATCAGTTTCTAGTCTCCGTGATCAAAGTTTTATGTATCCATAAAGTGATTTATACCTGACTATAGTAACTACTTTTTTAATTATTATGTATTGAAATAAAATCATTTTTTTAAGTTACTAAGAAATTTTATTGGAATATTAGGTATACAAAACCTTACAAAGTGTGCTTTATTTACATAAAATAAGGCTTTACTTTTGTATGAATAACAATGCAGTTTTTAATGTCTGTGTAAATGATTAATATTTATATTCTCTGAAATAATATGAGATTTTCTACAAAACATGGGCACATAGGAGGCAGAAACCACTCACGTTTCATTGTTATGTACTTAAGTGAATACTGCTCTATTACAAAACAACTTAAAAAATGTCTTACTATTGAGTTTGAAACAAGTTTATGGTTTTCTGTACACATAAAAATGATAGTTGACTATTTAATGTACTTACATTATTTGCTTCTGATTAGAATATATGGAAACCAAACTCTACATTTTGGTAAGAGAATGTTAATGTAGCCTAACTATAAAAGATAACAGGTAGTCATTTCATTCAGAACATCAGAACTCAACTATAAAAATGTAATATATTTATTGCAGAACATATAGTTTACAAAATCCATCCATAAATGTTGTTTAAAATCTCGTAAATATAACATGTGTAATTTTCTCTTTCCTCTTATCTTCTGAGTGGCATCCCTGCTTTACATGTATTTTTTTTTCTAGTTTATAAAAAAGTAATTTTCATAATGATATATCTGAAATAAAACTTCATGTTTTTATTTTCATAGAAGTTAACTGTATATAGTGTGAGAATATTTAACAGCCTTATTGTTTTATTAAAACCTAAAGACACATGCATGTTAAAATACTTGAAATTTAAGGCTGCTTCATGAGTTTTTTTTAATGTGTGAAATGTTTGTGTAAAATGCTTATAAAAATCCAATTACTCTAAATTATTACAGATGTATTAAAGTAGAAAAGGCTGTTTTTTATTAAAAGCACATTTTGAAAAAAATATATATTATACTTTAATTTATATTTTATTTTCTACTTTCTTACTGTTCAAAATATGTTATTGTTACAGTTTCACAACCAATTGGCATATTTTAGCTGCATGATTTTGCATATAATTAATTCCATTCTTGTCACTTGTATACAGTTGTAATCGTGTCATTTATTTGGAAGAATATTTGGTGATTTATCACCTGTGCTCGGCTAACCGAAAAATATGTTAAAATTAATTTATTAATTTATAATTAAGTTCTAAAATTATTAAAATGTTGTATTGTCATCGGAAACACATCTGTGTACCTAATTAAAAAAATTCTAGCCTACCAGAAAGTGACTGAAAAATCCATTACAAAATTCCATCTTTAAATATACATGAACCAAGTTATGTTAATTAAAAGCATTTGAAAATAGAATAGCCGATAGGCTGAAAAACTTTGATTAAAGAGAGTCAAGCAGTGAAATCAATAGTTGATGAGTTAATCTAAAGCAGCCATACTCAACTTGCGACGTGAGACACATAATCATTAATCCTTGTTTATAAAATTAATTAAGATGTGCATAAATATATTTAAGACCTTCACTGTTGTTTTATATATTTTCATAGGAAGGCAAAATCTGTTCTGCTATTTATAATTAATTTAAAATTATAATAAAACATTTTAAATGCCGATTTCTTGGTCAAAAGTTATTTTTTACATATAGTCCTGTTTGTTCTATAGTATACATTTAATATTCAACACAAATAAAATATTTGAATTAATTAAATTTGTGCTATATATTTCTACAATTGAAAAAAAAAAAAAGGTTTTTGCATTGAGCAAAAAACTGGATTATTAGAGAAAATTGCCTGATTTTTTTTTTCTTTAGAAGTTGAAAATTCTGTATTTTTATATTTTTACGCTTTATACTTACTAATACTGCTTTTCAAGGTTAAACATTTGCCGCGGAAAAAAATTGGCACTAAACATTTTTACACTACCATTTCCAAACAACAAACTACTTGGCATATTTCTACATTTCCACAACAATTTTGATATAAATCTATCAGGAAGTTTATTGTTTGGAAATAGTGGTGTTAAATTTTTTTTTGGTAACATTTCTTCCGCGACAAACGTTCAAACCTTCTGATAATATTTACTTTGTATATTGCTTTGTTTTTCTTACTACAATAAATTTTAATACTTTTGTTATCTTACCGTTTTAATTACCCCCCTTTTTTTTAACCCTTTTTTAAGTGTCTTGCGGCCCACCTAATGTCGTAAACATATATTTGCAGCCTGCGAGGAAAACAGGTTGAGTATAGCTGATCTAAAGCATAAGATGATTTTTTTTAAGCCCAAAATCATAAGAAATACATACACATTTAAAAAATATATTCATAACCAAAAACTTTACTTTAAGTTGCACAGAAAAGCGAGATATTAATATTAAAAAAAAAAAAAAATCCTATGTATTTCACTAGAAAAATATGCTACAATTTAAAAAACAGATCAAGTTGATTGATTGAAAATTGGCTGACCTAGAGTGTTTACTGATTTTAAAAATGCTGTTTGATAAAAGTTTTTGTTACTGTTTTACTCGCTGTTGTGCACTCTACTTTTCAAAATTGCCTTTTCACTTTCAGTATCAATTTCTAACTAATAAAATATGATTTTTGTGTGTAGAAAGAGTACTTTAAGCGACATTTTTTAAATTTGAACCAGTCAAAGAGAAGTTTGTTAATCTTTAAATATTTTATTATACATAACAACAAAATATAAATTTTAGGATCAAGTGAAATGTTGCTATATTTAAATTCTATTTGGTTTTTAAAAGTTGTTTTTTCATAAATTCTGTTTCATGAAATAGTTGAATATATAAATAAGGAATTAGGATATATTAATAAGGATACATATAAAAAGAATAAATTTCCAACATCAGTATGATACTAATTATATTAGTATCATACTGATGTTGGAAATTTATTCTTTTTATATATAGCCTTGGTACTTCCTTCTGCTTTATAATATAAATAATGAAAGGAAATTTATCATTCAAAGTTGTATAGACATATTTGTATATTAGAACAAAGGAGGACAAATGTGTCTTTTTAGGTTTTCTTAACCCTCTAACGCTCGTATTCCTGAATAACTTCGACCGAGGGTTAAACCGCGGGTTCAGTAACCCCAGGTTGGTATTTTCAACCGGGAGTTGAAAACTCGTATTCACCGTTTACTTCGGATGAAATGTTATCCAACTCGGGGTTTCTCGACCTAGGTTGAACGAAATGTATTTATTGGTTAAAAAAATCACATGCCTTGCTCGGTTTCGCATCGAGACTTCGTTTGTTTATGTTTTGGAAGAAAAACGCCAATTAAAAAAAAAAAAGAAAGAAAGAAAAAAAAATTCAATGTAGTGTTTTTTTTTTTCCCACAAAATTTATGGACAAAATAAAAACCTGTAATCACTAAATATGGATCAACTTAATTTTTCTTGAAAGTTTTAATATTTTTTAAACAATTATTATTTTTTTAAATTTATTAATGAGTTAGGTTAATGATATGAAACGTGTCAACTACTAAAATAAATGTTAAAAGGTTCTTTTTCAAAATAAATTTTCGCATAGTTGCTAAAAAGTGGAACTTGATTTGGGCCAAAACTAATGAAACTTGATTTGAATAAAAACTAAAATTTTATTTCAACAGCAATTATGATGATTTCTATTATTAATAGCTCTAGTTAGCAATTAAACAATTTGTGATAATGAAAATATTAAAATGGAGAAAAAAATTAAGAATGTAGTCTGTTGTACTTTATATATACTATTTCTTTTATTAGTATAGATGGTATTCCAGATGTATTAATTTTATTGTTTGGATTTTCAGCGAGCTAATTAAAATGTTTAATTCTAATTAAATTAGATAGTAATTAATATTCCAGGTTGACAGGAAAAAGTAGTGAAATAATATTAACAGAACTGCAGAAAAAGCGGATCAGGTGATCCTAGCGGTGCCCTGGCACCAGGTACCAAGCCGCAGAGGCCTCCATAGGCGCATATAGTTATCACTTCCGAGCGATTGATAAACATTTTTCATTTAACTAGTTGCTAAATAAAACTCTATACTTCCTTTAAGTTTAAACTGTGTGCAGTGGAGGTATTTTATAAGATATTATTTTAAGGAACACAAATATTTTAAACTTTTTAAGACTACTAGTGTATAGTGTATGAATTTCCATTCAACACATATAATCGAATAAGACCTTTCCTAAATCATGATAAATGTATTCTGAATACTATCTGGACAAATAAATGTGAAATATTACAGAAAGTTGAATTTTTATCGACCAGCTTTTAGAACCTATCCCCACCACTTCCCCTCCAGCCATTTGTATGAGAATTTTTCTATTATCACATTTTCAAGATCAAAGCTATTCACTTGATTATCTTTGACTATTTTTTGATAAATTAGCCTAATAATTACGAAATATTATTACATGCACGAAGACACTTGTTTTTGGTTGCAGTGTTGCATTTGAAAAAATGTATTTATTTAGAAAATGTTATTTTATTTTCTATATTTTTTCCAGCTTCTTAATTTCATATCTTTAACTCATTTAGATATCACTTCATTAGATGTAATAAGAATCTCATTTAGAATAGAAATTAAAAGTAGGATTCTTTTTTTTTTTTTTTATTATGACTGATTAATGGTAGATTTCTAGACTAAATTGGCAGAATAATGATAGTTTGTAATCTAACAAAACAACTCAAATTAATTATTAATAATTTCATATAATTTTACATTATCTAATAAATAAAATAGCTGTCTGTTGTTTGTGAATCAGTGGAGAAAAACAAGTTCCCATTTGTACCACCCTACCCATTCCCTCTATTTTTTTTCTCCCTTTTTTGGTGTCATTCTTTAATTTAAGTAAATTAAACGTTTCTCAAGATGCTGTGTAAGACATAGAAATAAAGTTTAAAGTACATATTACCAAAAATAGAAGAATATATGTAATCTCATACATACACATATATATATATTATCTATACATTTTTTGACTGGTTTGTTTATATTTATACATTATATCTCCTTCATTACATGTTGAATTGTTTGCTTTCATAAATACTCATGATCACGAAGAATTTATGGCTTAGATGTGTTATTATCCCTCCATCTGCCATCTCTGATTTTTTTATTGCGTGAAAACTCCTTTTCCACCAAGTAGTAAATGTCGCCAATGGTTAAATATTGTTGATAGATTAATATAATATTAAAAAAACTGGAATATAATAATTATAACTATTAATTTAAAAACAGTTTTTAATTCACGTCCCAAAAAAATCCAAGATGGCGGATGGAGGGATAATAACACATCTGTTCCGAATTTATTTACCTTAAAAATAGTCATCATTACTGCAAGGGCTGGTAGAAATATTTTTGGTGTGAGGTTATTTTAAAAAGGAAAAAGTTTTTTTTTTACCAGCGTATTTCAACCCTTTAGTAATTTATTTTAATTTAGCAGCCAATTAAGAAGCAAAAATTATAAGTGATCTCTAAAAAAAGGTCACAATTTCAGGAGGTAACATTGAAAAGTTATTCATTTTAGGATTTATTATTACTATTATTATTTTCGTATAAAATAGTACTAATGCAATATTTTATATTATGTATAATTTTGAAATTAAAATACAGTTGAAAAATAAATGCAATAAAAATAAATATTTCAAATTCCACAAAAATTGGGAAACATACGTAGAAGCTTACAAACAATCGTAAAAAAAAATCAATAAAGTAATAAAACTCAAATTGTTTAAATTTTAAGTTAAAATATCTAATTTATAGATCTGATTTATATTTATCTCAGTTTGTACATAAACAATAATATATCTTTTACAAAAGAGACCCAAAATTTAATTTTAAAACATTCTATAAGTACTGATCAAAAATCTACAGAGAATCTATGGATATTCTAAGATAATCTGTGTATTTCTTTACTTAAACAAAAATGCAAATTAGCCTGAGTCTCACATTTTAATTAGAACTTATGCAAGTATGGCGTTTATTTCGGTCCTGTTAAAATACATTTGTGAATTTTTTAACATCAAAATTGAAAAAAAAAAAAAAAAAATGACCTTAAACGCGACAGTTACTTTAGAAGCAATTATTCGGCTGTTTAAGTAATATTGGCTATTTTTAAGGCAAATAAATTTTTCGCGACCACGCGTAATGTAAACAAACTATTCAACATGTATTCAATATATAGAGGCTATATACATAAATATAAACAAATCAGATAAAAATATTGAAGATAATTACATATATATGAGATTACATACCTTTGCATAATATTATTCCGTTTTATTTAATAGTAGAATTTCTATATTTTACACAGCCCATTCTATCAGCACATCTGCCGCCATAAATGGCGGTCCTCTTCCTCTCCCTCTCCTCACTCTCACCGCTTGTTTTTCGTTAAATACGCATGCTCGGTTGAAAAATCCTGGGTTGAACCTGCTGTAGACCAAGGTTGAGTTAGTGAGCCCGGCGTTAGATTTCAACCTCGAACCGGTTCAGTGGGGTTGGCGGTGAATGCCATTTGAGTTTTCAACCCGGGTTTTCTGCATAACTCCGGGTCGAAGTTATTCGTGAATACGAGCGTTAGTGTTTGGGGCGTAATATTCCGTTCACTGAGCTCCAGGTTTCACAGCAATACAAGCAATATTTAAGATAATATAATTCTATAAATTTAATGAATTTTAAATATATTGAAGAATGATTAATACTCTCAAGGGTTACATTCATATTTGTAATTCAGTTTTTTTTATAATGTTGAAAGAATCATACTTTCTTAGCATTTAAAACAAAATGCAAAGAAAACAACATTATAATTTTAACCTTTTGCAAGACACTCGGAGGGTTAAACATTTTTTTTTTTTTTTTTGTAATTGCTATGTTTTATTTATTTTAATGCTGATAGTTACAAGCTTTCTAGTGCTGCTTATAGGAACACAAGGTTTGATTATAAAAAAATTAGAGTAGTTTAAGGTAAAATTCAACAGAACAACTAAATTAATTATGTGCAAACAAAATCTTTAACATTAGTTGTCTTTATAAAAGCTTTTAATAGCTTTGTATTATATTGCATTCTTAGAAATAAAAATAAATAGTTAGGAAAGAGTGTTTTGATGTAAGAAGGCAGATACAAAATACCGTATTTACTTGCATAATTTATCCCCCCCCCCCCCCCCCCACCTATTTAAAAAATAAAATTGCATAAAAAAAAATAAAAATTCTCATAAATTTCTCATCAAGATTATGATGTAATTTGACATAATGAAACTGAATGTGCCTTCATAGCCCTCAGTTTGTTTAGAATATCTTTTTTCTCCCCCATGATCTCTTTCCTTTAGCTGCAGCATGACTGTTTGCATGTGGTGTTATAGCTGGTAAAGTGAAATCATAATTCTGTGAATGCTCATTAATTTACACTGAGAATTTCACATTCACGGTAGAATGTTTTATAGAAAAAAAGGAAAAGTGTAAAAGGGTAGATGGATGAAAATTATTAGAGAATGAAACACTTATTTGATATTGCCATAAAGAATAATATCAGTTTAGAAAAGAAAATTAAAAGTGAATGAAAATTTTCTGTCTGTGAATCTGGGAAATGCATCTCATAGAATATGCTGTTTTCATACTTCATGTATAAAAGTTTATTTTCCATATACTATTGCCCAATAGCAGAAACAGTGCAGCATGACAGTGGGCACTGTAGATTATTTAAAACCTTGCAAATTAATCCACCAGCTAAAAAAGAAATGCTGGGCTTATAAAAAATTGCTGAAATTTACTGTAAGTCTCTAGATTTATGGTATTTGTTGTATACTTTTATTATATTTTATTTATAAATGTAAAGTTTGCTTATTTTATGCGTTTCTGTTATTTCTTATGATAGTAGGCTTAGCCTAGTATTGTTAGGTCGCAGGAAAATTTTAGTTTGCTGCAGATTGACGAAGAAAATTCTGCTTCTGGATACTATTGTAAAATCCAGAAAAATAAAAAGGATTGTATTTGTCCCAGCTCAAAAATTATCTCTATACTTTTGAAACTGTTAATATATCTGGTTTAATCTTAGTTATTTATTTATTAAATTGTTATATTCATCTTATAGAAGGTAATTTTCTTCATATTCTTAGTTGCTGTTCAAGAAACATTAAGACACAAAAAGAACTTGCATATTTTTCCACACACCCTACTTTTAAAACAAAAGAAATGGTGAAAAAAATGCACAAAATATGCAATTAAATACAGTATTTTAATTAAAAACTTATCAAAAGCTAAAATTTATCTGCAAAATTATTAAAGCTTTAAGATGTAAGGAGGTATATGTGAATATTTAATAGGATAACATAATTTTTTAATTGTTGATATATTTTAAAGTTTTATACAACTGTTTGTAATGTTAAGAAGAAATATATATTGAGGATTATGATTTCAAGTGACTTTCAATTATTTGTATTTTCTAGGCATCAAGTCCAACATTATACTAATCAACTTGTAAAGGATACCAATAATCACCTAAAAGAACTAACGCATATACCAAATGCATCAAGTATATCTGAACAGGTTAGTTATTGTAGTAGATTTTTCTTACACTTAATTGTATTGTTGATATTTCGGTGAAACAAATGCAGGGTTCATAGTGACATGGAAAGTCAGGGAAAATTTAAGATATATAGGAAAAGTCAAGGAAATGAAAAATTATGTGAAATTCATCAAATAATCTTGAGAAAAAATCTCAAAATTTGTCAAACAACTGCAAAAAAATCTGAGAAATTCGAAGTCCGATCACAGAAAAAAATCACTAATTTTGTCAAAGGATTGTGGAAATAAAGAGCGAATTTTGTTGTATGTCCGTTGGTCATGGAATTTTTTGAAATTTGGTCAGGGAAAGTCATGGAAATTGCCAGACATGTTTTGCTGGGAACCTTGAAATGCTGATCATTCTTAGTATTCAGATGCTGTACAGATATTTTTTGAATAGTTCTTATAAGTTATATATTTTTACAATTTTGGCTTGAAAATATTACAATTTATACCACTTATTGTTAATCATTATTCTATACTTTAATTTTTATAAAATATCTTAATATATATGAGGTCAAAAAAGGGCATCACCAATCTATTAAAATACATATTTGAAAAGCTATCTAATGTGTTAATAAATTACCATAGCATTGTATATTACTAGCATTATCTCATTCATTTAATTTTCAAGTGGTCTAGTTCAGAGGGTGTCCATGTGTAGTGTGTGTACTCCTAAGGGGAAGAGGTTTTAAGGTTTATGCAATGGGTCTGCATCAACAAACAATATAGGACACAGTGCAGCTAAATAAGTTGGTGAAAAGTTTTTTCATCTCATTGACTGACCAAAATACAACAACACACTAGAACTAGATGTTAAAGATGATCCAATAAGTTTTGTACTGGACGGGTGAGAAAAGCCTAATTTTAAAAGAGAGGACCCCCCCCCCCCCCCTTCCATTTCTGGAAAGTTTTCCTTATTAATTTATTTATTTTGAGGGTGGGATGTTGATTTAGATGGTTGAATTCATTTAATAATGTTTCTAAAAGAATAGGGAGATTTTTAATCGAAATTTAAAAATATTACCCTTTTGTTGGAGAAGGGGGGTTCAAAAGGAAAAAGCCGAAAGTTCAGAAGGATGTAGGATTTAAAGATTTTTAATTTCGTCAGCTAAAAAACGGGAGAGGTGAAAAATTTGATTATTTTTATTATTTTTTATTCATTTTTTATTATTTATTTTTAATTGTGCTAAATTTTTACATGAACTTCTACTTTTGTCTGTATTATTTATTGAAAAATATACTGTGAAATTAGCAGAAAATTACTTGAAAAATTCAAGTAATTTATTTAAAGTTATTTTTAATGTTTATTACTTTGTGAATGTTATTTATTAAAAAGGGTAATGTAAAATTAGAAAAACAATCATTTTAAAAAAATCTTATTTAAGTATATTTTTAATATTTACTAAACTCTGGCTATACAATCCATGAAGGATATGTTCCTGTTTTCTTGATCCTGGGCCCCAAGGTGCTATACAGCATATGTCCCAGCCTGGTGGTCAGCCTAATGTGAGACCCTTGGCGTTTAGTTCCCAAGCAAACCAGTCGAGAGTCGAACACTCAACATGCAGTGCGACAGTTAGATGATCTGACCGCTATACCACCAGGCTTCATTTTTAATATTTAGTATACTGAAAAAGACAGACAGAAAAGATATAACAGATTAGTATAACAGGTGACTGATAATGCAAATTTTAAAGAAATTGTAAATGTCAAAAATTGCAGCATTAACTTTTGATGTTTTTATCTAACTACAAGCAAGTCATTGGTTAAGAAACTATCACTTGATCTTGTTTTAATTTTTAATTTAAAAGTTACTTGTTTACTTGTAATCTGTGATGTTAAAAGTTAAAAAAGTTTCAAAATTCCCAGTATTTCTGATTTTTCCCCTCTAGAAACAAAGGAAGATGCTTAAGGAAAGATTAACAAGTCAATTCTCAGAAGCTGTGAAGAATTTCCAAGATTCTCAAAGAAATGCTGCCCAGAAAGAAAGAGAAAGCGTGATGAGGGCAAGGGCTCAATCTGGACTTACTGGTGTAAATATTGAATTTATAGCCAATATTTAGTGTGATAAGTTCATTAAATATAATTATATTTTGTTTAAAAGATTTATATACTTGATGTTTAAGTTATTTCTTTATTTTTCTCTTCAGAATCCATTTGGAGAAGATCCACCTTCACATTCAAATTTGATTGACCTTCAAAGGTAAACTTTTGTCATTTCTGTTTAACTTTTATTTTGAAGTTTGAACATCTTATAACTTTTTAGGTGAAAATTGATATTTTTCTTAATCTAAGGGTTATAAGATGCTATATTTAATCATAACAATTTGGACAAGATTTTTTTTTAAACAGTAAATCTACAATGAATGACCAAATGGTTGCTACTAAAGGTTTGTGGCAATTTCTTTTTTTTTTCCTTTTCCTTGTGAAACCAGATTGATTGTTTTCGCAGTTAGTCTGTTTTGACATTGCTCATTGCAGTACTATTTGTAGAAATAGGTAGTGAAAAATAGCAATAGATTTAGTAATAACGATTTATTGTATGAAAATGAATTTTATACTCTCTTGTCCTTAAGCCATACTTTTACTGAAATTATCTTGGAGCCTATTGTCATTAGTGTTTGTTTTTCAGTCAGAAAGATTTTGTTCAGTTATTTAGTCTTGCTGCATGCAAAAATGTTTGAATAAAAGGAAAGAATTGAAACACTGAATAAATAAATGGTTGAATAAAAATACTTCCACAATATGTCAACATCCAGAAAATTTGAGTAGTTATGCTGTTATATTAACAGGAAATGTCAGTGATTAGTCTCCCACTTATCAATGAGGCAACCAAAATATTTCTTAGTTATTAAAACAGTTTCAAACAAGTTCTGCTTAAAAGCTGGTGCTATACAAATTTAAATAAAATGCAAATGTAAATGCAGTTTTAATATCCAACAAAGTTTTTTGTTTGCTGTTTTGGATAATATTTTAGTGTTTTCAAGAATTATGCCAGTATGCAAGTCAGTCACTTTTCTCACCTTTATTGACTTTTTTTTTAAAAGAATAGTTAATCATTTCTAGTCACCTCTTTAGAAAAAAGTTTTTTTCGACAGAAATTGTACATTGCTTTTATGCTTTTGATTTATATGAGTAAACTAACTGCTAGACTTTAAACAACTTCTCTAGAAACCTGACGTAACACTTCTGGTGACTTGACCTCTTTGTTACAAGTGTTCCATACATAAATTTTAGTCTTTTAACATCAGCATTTCCAAATAGAAATCTTTGCCTAATTTAATTACAAAAGTTATGTGATTAAATAAGACAAAAGGTTTTGTGTTAAATTACTTATAGGTAAAGTTAAGGATTGTGTGCAATATATGTCATATGTAATATATGGAATGCTTCTTGCAAAAGGGTTAATCCTAGCATTTTAAAACTTCTGTAAATGTTTTGGCAACAGCCACAACATGACGAGGTGCATTGATGGTATTTCTGATAAAATTACCTATCATCAATGTGACTGATGTTGTAGTTGTTGTCAAAGCGATTACACTATACATTTTTAATTAGATAAATGTAAATCACTACAGCTTAAATAAAATGTGCCTAAAAGAATTATGAGGAAGGGAATCAATTGCGATGCCACTTGTTAAGAATCCTCCAAAATGCAGCTTATGAATTAAGTGTTCCTTGTAAGCAAAATTATTAAATATTCATAGTCTTTTTCTGAAGGTAATGGAAGGTCAGTGGACAGTTTTCTGCAAGTCATGTGTTTGCAGGAGTTCAAACTTGAATCCTTTTAATTCTTACTAATAGTAGGAGAGCTGTTGAACATTTTTGAGTAGGTATTTGAGGCACCCTGAAAATTTGTGCAACACTTCTTTTGTAATGCCTGAATACAAAATCGAATGTCTGGCTGAAGGATCGTGGAAGTACCCAAAAATGACACATTTTTGGCAAAATGGCACTTGACACGTGTCTGGCACAGATTTTGGGCCGACTAAAGTGTCTGTCATTTTCAAAATATTTTTTTCTAAGTATAAATATTATTCTGTCTCAATCTCAGTGTGCTTCAAACACCTTTTTTGGGTAGTCAAAAAATGGCACTTGACACGTGTCTGGCACAGTTTTTGGGCTGACTAAAGTGTCTGTTGTTTTCAAAATATTTTTTTCTAAGTATAAATATTATTCTGTCTCAATCTCAGCGTGCCTCAAATACCTTTTTTGGGTAGTCAAAAAATGGCACTTGACACGTGTCTGGCACAGTTTTTGGGCCACGATCCTTCAGCCAGACATTCGATTTTGTATTCAGCCATTACAAAACCATACAGTTGCACAAATTTTCAGGGTGCCTCAAATACCTTCCCTAAAATGTTTAACAGCTCTTGGACTATAAACTGTTATAGTTGCCTATCTGCTTGTCTAGTATTTAGAACTTCAAGAGGCAACTGGCTAGAAGTCAAGAGACGTCAAGTTCGATTCTCATTTGCAGCTTGGATATTATGTTGAATTTCACATTAAATTGAAATTCTAATCTGTTTTGTTTGCAAAAGATGACCATAGCACCCCAAACCTACCAGCAGAACTTGCGCTTATCATAAGACCAATACTTGCACTTCTTCAAAGTGTTTACAAAAGCTGCCACAATTATTCAAATGAGCAAAGAAGACTGGGAAAAAAAAAGTGTTACTCAATTAAAGCAATGTCACTGTTTGTCACTTTTTAATTATCTTTTGGTCACTTTTCGTACATCGTTAGTCACTTTTATTACTTTTTTAAAGACATTTGAGCAGTTGCATGCCTGATTATGTGTTCCAGCAAATTACTTTCATCTTTGTTGTATAAGAGAAATAGCAATATACATAAATGCTGCTTTATGTAAACAAGAAATGCTTAGTTTTAGGATTACTTTATTTAATAATTTCTGTGGTAATCGCATAATATAATCTTTTTCATAAAATATTTAATACTTGTATCAAGTTTTCTGGTTGACAGAAAAATATAGGGAAAAAATAATAAAGACTTGATAGTATGATAAAAATAGTAAATGCTTCATACAGTTAATAACTGTAGAGTTTTGAAAACATCATTTTTATCTAACACATAGCTGCCAATGTTTACGCTTTTTTGCTACCACTAAAATTTAATAGAGATTTTCTTTTTGTTTAATCATGTGATTTCGACGATTAAATAAGACATTTACTATAAAACTTTAGTGGTAAGAAGAAAGCATAAAAGTTGGCAGCTATGCTAACAGTTTCTTTTTTGTCTTATTTTATAGTATTAATTGCATTTTTTCCCGCCTATTAAAATATATCTTTTCTTCACTCATGTACCTTCTTATTTACTTTTAGTCCTACTCAGACTCAGATGACCACTACTCTTCAAATGGAAGAAGAAGTCAATCTACAATTACTTCAAGAACGTGAAGAAGCTGTTAGGAAACTAGAAGTAATCTAACATTTGATTAATTTTAACATAATTATTCTAATTGGTAAATAAATCACACGAGTTTTAATTTTCCAACTGAGAGAAAAAAGTGTCCAGTAGATATGCAACGGATGTCAGTTTGGCCGGACGCCGGATATCCAGTGTAATTTGCAGCTGGATATCCGGCCAACTGGCCGCAGTATGTTTTGATCTGTCCTTTCGTAATTTTTATTTACCTGTTAAGAAATTTAGCGTGGGTTTACATACTTTTAATATGTTATTTTCTTTTCAATCTAATTTAAAGTTTTTCTATTAACAATTTTTTTTTATATGTGTTTAAGTTTTAATGCCAATGTTATAATTATATTATTTTCAAATCATTAGTTAAAATAATATCAGCTACATAATTTAGAAATAATAAAATAATTTTATGAGAACAACAAACTTACAACTGATTACTTTAGAAAGAGAATATTTATGGCATTATTCATTCACTGGCGTCATTTTGATGATGACAACAGCAGACATTTAAATTTAACTTTTACAGCAATTTTTTCAATTTCTAAATACTGCCCATTTTAAATTTTTACACAGTCGAATTGGAGGGAAAAAAATGTACTTCTGTTTGAAAACTATATCACAGTTTACTCATTTTTATTGTTTTTATAATAATTTTCAACCATGATTTTTTTTTTTAATCTTTCTCTGTCAATTGCAAACAAACGATTACAAAAGATAAATATGTGTGCACTCAATGTAAATAAAATAGCTCAGCATTTGTTTGCAGCTTATATTCCATAACGAAATTAATACTTTATCATCTAAAAATAAAATATAAATAAAACACAAATTTAAGACATGTAATGGAACCACATTTAAAAACTGAAATTATCAGAATAGAAAAGGCTAGCAATCTTTGACGATTTCTTCAACTGTTTATTCCTGGCACAAGGTCAAGATATACCTTATAAAAACAAGTTTTGTGTTGTGAGAAATGAAAACTTATTCTTTCTTGCTACTGGCACACAGTGAAATGGGATACTTCTTCTTTTGATGAGTCATTCTGCGTTTTTTCCCTTTTTAACTGTGTTTGTTGCTGATATATGAAGGTACATAATACATTAACAATGAGGAAATAATAAATGCATAATATGGCCTGTTTCAGGCTGGTTGTACTGCGAAATAATAATAATATCCGGCTACTGTCGATTATCCGTTATACTGGCCAGATCAGCCGCATGCATGTTTGCCGGATATCTGTTGCAACCCTAGTCAGGCATGTGATTTTTCAGCGAATTAGCAGAATTCAGCAAATTTTTTTTTCCTAATTCGCGGAATTCCGCGAATTGTAATTCTATTAATCTGATATTTACATTATATCTGAAGTCCGCGAAAATGTATAAAATCAGTTACAAACATGTGATCACCAGACGTGATGGGCGGGCATCTTTGCCCATCAATTTTGATCCAAACAATCATAAATAATCGCCAATCTGTAGCCAGTATTTTGAGCCAGCCAATCACAAGCCACCACATTTTTCAACTTCGGGAATATGCTTCACGCCACAGGATAAGAAACGAAGGGAAAGGCGACACGTTTTGTCATTCGCTAGTTTCAGTATTTGCGATTGCGAGTGAGAGCGATCGGCCGAAACAAACGATCACTCGCTCACAATCGCAATTCCGTAAGTGAATAAGGGTTTTGAGTTATGTTGTTATCTTGGAATGGCAACAAAACACTACTCATGTTATGTTTATCTGTAAATGAAACAACAGCGTGCACGAAAATAATCGAAATTGAT
This sequence comes from Maratus speciosus, assembly GCA_963932465.1. Classification (NCBI taxonomy): domain Eukaryota; kingdom Metazoa; phylum Arthropoda; class Arachnida; order Araneae; family Salticidae; genus Maratus; species Maratus speciosus. The sequence goes on along the minus strand of OZ010798.1, from coordinate 186,129,132 downwards.
CGTTCTTTCTTGCCAAAAAATATATGTGTGCATTGTTTTAAGTCGTTTTTGTATATATATTTTTTAACAGCGTTCAGCTGGTGGCAGATAATTTTAGATATTTTATTTTTGATTTAACTCGAAAGTAAATGTATTAAGATTTGATTGCACGTGTTGTGCTTTTATGAACTATGCTTGTTCTACAGAAATCGGATGATCTTAGAGTCAGAGAAGTGGACAAAGATGTAAAAAATAAATTTAAATGGGAATGGCTTGATAAAAAAGTGATGCTGAATTTAAAAGAAGGTGAAATTTCAGTTTCAGTATCGGATTCTATACAAAAATTTGATCTAAATTTATCTTGTAAATATGACCAAGTATGTATGTATGGATCTATATAACTGTTTAGGTTTCAAATTCAAAGTGAGATTATTAATGTTCAACCAACTAACCAACTATAAAAGGGGAAAAAAATTTCAGCTAATTTCAAATTTTAGCAATCACATGTCTGCTAGTGTACAGGCCATCAATAAGGTTTCTAGGTGAATTGTGTGTTCGCCAGATTTGTCCAGGTAGCTCAGTTGGCAGAGCATTGGCAGCTTAAGGGGACTCTTCACTCACTTGAAAACACCCGTTCACTATTGCTAAACCCGTAGCTGCCAACATCTTATGCTTTTTGGTACCACAAAAACTTTATAGTAAATTTTACTTTTTTAAATCGTTGTAATCTGCCATTTAAATAAGGAAAAAAATTCTATTAAAATTTTGTGGTACAAAAAAGCGGAAGAGTTGGCAGCTATGCTAAACCTATGAGTAGGTTGTTTTCGAATTTCTAGTTTAAATTTGAATATTTTTAAATGATTTTTTTTTGCATAGGATAACTGGGGTTGATCTCTAATGTGGTTATTTTTAACTTTTTTGATTTTGGCTGCAGATTTTTTAAAAGTGAAAGTACCTTTCTAGTGTTTCCAAACGGTTATTGTGTCTAATAATGATAAAATTTAAAAAGAGAAAGTATGCAATATTTAAGTGTGACAAATAAATTAATGTTAATGTTGAATAATTTTATATATCATAAATAATGGAAAAAAAAAAAAAAAACAGTTAAATGACGACATGATTGAATAATTTCCTGCATTTTTCTCAAAGAAATGAAGGAGTTCCATGACTATAGTAATATCTAGGGCACACAGATTTAGAAATACTATGCCGTGAGGAAAATTAGTATGAGAGATTTCTGAGTACAATTAGAATGGCATTTCACTATTTCTAATGAGGGCAATGTGCTGTATTTTTAAGTAATGACTGGTCAGGATACTAAATATAACTTTATTAATAAGAAATAAATTCTCAGTAATATATATACTGTTCTACTATTTTTTGCCTTACTTGCCCAAAATGCTATAGATAATAAACTTTAATTTTTTATATTTTTATTTTTAGTGTTGAAAAATTTCTTAATCTTTGTTCTTTTTTTACTTTTCTACATAAATCTACATTTAGAATTTTGTAATTTATTCATAAAATTTTTGCAATTTTACAGGCAGATATTGTTGATGTTAACCATATCTTCAAAGATCTTGCTGCAATGGTCCATGAACAAGGAGAAGTTATTGGTAAGAATTTTTATGTAATAAAACTGTTGCATTGGAATGCCAAAAGATCAGACCCTTCCCAATCACCACACACACACACCAATTTGAAGAGTTTTTACAGGTTTTACAATCGTGTGGAAATTAATTGAGAGAAGCTTGATAAAGGTTAGATTTCAGACATTTAACTTTTTTTTTAGAAAAATATTAAATGAATTGTTCTTCATATTTGATCATGTAATTTACATTTTCTTGTAAAAATTATGACTTGGGGATCATCATTTTAAGGGACCGTCAACAAATTTAATAAGAAAGAACAGTATTTGTAACCATTTTGTATAAAACAAAGCTAGAATTCACCTATAACTTTTACCAATACTTTTTCTTGGTATGTGCAATATTTGTCTGAATTTTCATAAAAATAGTAGTTATTTCCTTGAAGATATAAATGTTTCTTTAAATTTTTTTAAATTTCTTTTCACATTTTTTGCATATAACATGAAGAAAATTTCAACCAAATTTTAACAAAAACTTTGTGAAAACATTCAATGAGATATAAGCATTTATAGGAAAACATATTTAACTGCATATGTATAAGAGGTAGCTGTTTTTTCTTTTGTGATGTTGTAGCTGAAGCCTACAGTATAGGGCAATTTATATAAAAATTTCATTAAATAACACAATTTTTTAAAAAGATATTGATGATGTAGTGTTCTGAATTCAGTTGCTTTCTAAAATAATTTATTAAATTTCTTGTCTCCCTAAATGCACTTGGGACTGAAGGTTTACTGAGAAATGTTAGTTTATATAAGTTCTTTGTCTGGCTGAAGATGAACAGTTCGTCAAGTTTTTCTTAAAAAATTAAAAAAAATAAAATGTTTGAAAATTCATTCATCTTGTTTCAATGTCTCAGTTAATTTTTACCATACTGCAATTATAAAGTTTTAAATTTTGCATGTTGTATATAATATTTATTATTCTGAAAGTCCACAATTTAATACCAGCATTCTCATACTTATTGGAATAATTTTTGTTCTAAATTGACTGCCATGATACTCGAATTGTACTCGTATTTATGTTAAATAATTTTACCAATTAATGAAAAAAAAATTTATTTCTTTGATGTTGCTATATGAATTCTTAATGCATATATTTTAGATACCTCATTTTAATGTATTAAAAATTATATTTCTTAACAATATTTTGATAGTTCTGGAAAGTGTTTCATAATCTAAATGCATGATTTTTCATGTTTGTATTTGTATAGTTTTTGTCTTTTTTACTTTTGTTGTCATTGAATTTAATAGATTCCTGATAATTGGGAGACTCCTTGGTATTAGCTTGATTTGTCTTAATAAAGTGGCTGCCCCAATTATCAGAAATAAAGTCAATAATATCTTCAATATTGTTTTTGACATTTTGCCTGTTTTAAATGGCTGTCCCAAATAACCAGAATCTACTGTATTTAGATATATGTGTTAACTTAAGGTATATTGATAGTTTTAATGTATGAAAGTTTCAAAATTGATATTTATATCACGGTTTTAAATTTGAGAAGTGTTAAGTGACTCTTAATTTTGATAATTAATATGTAGCATATTTGATGAAGAAAAGCGTGTAAATTATTGTTGTAAAATGTGGAAAATGGATTAAAGCCTCATAAGGTTTTAATTTATTTTCTTATCATTGTTCATCACTTACAAATCTTTCATTGCAGTTTGGAAATTCTGCTGTTAGTTAATTTTGCTAATTATATATATATATATATTGCTATAAATTACAGTATGGAACCATTTATCCGGAAACCAGTTAACCGGAAAACCAGTTATCCGGAATGATATTTCTGATAGATTGATTTCAGAATTTTTGCAGAAAAAGATGTCATACACTGCCAGTTTGACATAGGCTTTGCTTGAAACAATTGTATAATTTGATGACAACATCTGGTATTTGAAAAGAGAACATATTTAGTTGTATTTTAGATGTTTTAATTTTTATGCAGAGGAAACAGAAGAATTTTTGTTCCTATTGGGATTCCCATAAATGACCTTCTTTTAAACTCTGGTTAACTTTTGATCTTTCTTGCATTGATTTTTAATCCAAGTAATCTGATAATTTAAAATCAGAAATAATGCCACAACCACACATATTCCACAAAACTTATCAAATGGGTGCTGCTTTAATGCACAACCAGTTAACCGGAAAAACCAGTTATCAGGAATACATCTGACCCCAAGCATTCCGGATAAATGGTTCTGTACTGTAAATATTTAATGGGTTGTAGTGTTTTTTTCCATTTCATGCCATTTGATAATGTTCTGTTTTCATCTTGCGACTACTCTTTTGATTCTATTGGTTGTTCGGGTACAGGAGAAAAAAAATTTTCAGCTTTTAGCTTTTTTCTCACAGAAAACAACCGATTTGCTTATATCATTGAATTCTGTACTCTTGAAAATGTAATTCAATATATAAGTTTTTCAATTTTTTCAGAATCCATATTCTTCTTTTTTTATTCTTCCTTATTAATTCTTGTAATTAAGTATAAGGTACTTTATTTTATACATACAGTTCTATATTATAGGTTTGTGGCATCCATTTTTATTGTCGATTCATTCACAATAATGCGGTTTTTGATGATGGTTGGTAATGTTTGGTTAATGGTTATATATATACATATATATATATCTACCCTATATATATAAAATCCTAATGAAACGAATTTATGAAACGGAAGTATGAATCGACTGATTAAACAACTGATTATGTTTCAAGCGATTTCTCCTAAAATATGGAGTACTTTGCAATGAAATTAACACCTAAAATCAGCATTGATCCGCAGATCTCAAAACTGGTATTAGAATTTTTAATTTCGAATTAGTTTTCAAAGTATTAATTTTTTTTCGAATTTTATATACATTTTTCTAATGATGGCAACTTAAATTTTAATCAAACAGATATATTTTTTTCTCATTTCAGAAAAGGTTGACATGGTAACCCGGCTATTGTTGTTTATTTGATAATAAATGTTTATTTACTTTTATTTCTTTTTATAAATTATATAAATTATTTTGTAAATAATTAAAAAATACAGTACTACTTAGTTATTCCGTCGACCAATTTTGCCAAATTATATAAATCGACAAAACACTCGCCAAATTATACAAATTTACATAATTTTTATTTTAAAAAACGAAAGAACAAATAAATTAGTATAACATTAATAAATATACAAATAAAAGTCGAAATAAAAATCACTTGATGACGTAAACACGTGTAACTTGCTTAAAGTGTCAAATGAATGTGACATTTACGATCAACCATTATTGGTTGATCTTATAATTTTATAATTTGATAATAATAATCTTATAATTTGGCGATAGATTTTTGGTCGACGGGATAACTAAGTAATACCAAAAATGCATATGTAATTGGTATTTGAAAACGAGGTTTTTGCCAAATTTTCATAAAAAAAAAAAAAAGGAAAAATCACGCAAACCTGCTGTGCGTATATGACATCTGGCCGAATATTACCACTCGATAAAAAAAAAAAAAAAATGGTAACTGGCGAGTTGAAAAAAAGCTATTGGCAAGATTTGCATCCGGCTAGCATAACAGTACCAAGAATTCTTTGCAACCATGGCAAATTTTATGTAGTTTTATTCGAAAAAAAAATTTTTGATTTTTTAATCAAAATGAAAAATTTACAGTCTCATATTGGCGCGATTTTTTTCTGACACCAATGTCATATATGGAATGGGCACTTAACTGGCGCCAAAGTATCGTTATTTTGCTTGATATGGTAAGCTGGATGTTATTGTTTATGCTGTTGATGCGTTCCCCAAATTGCCGTCGTTAAAAAATCACGCCAAAATGGGACGTATATGACATCTTGCCAAACTTTCATATGAATGGCGAAGAGATCAGATGTATTTGTTTATGGCAGTTGATGACTTGAACTATTATAATATAGATGAAATGATGGCAATAGAATAATATTTGGCGACTTATCACCTGCGCCTGGCTAACATTGAAGTACCAAAATGGCACCTAGAGTATAAAAATCGAAGTGGTCCGCATGGAACTGTTGATGATAGTCACATGACTTAGGCTATTGTTATAGAGATTGTTTTAAAAAAGACTCTGTATACTTAATTTATTTTATTTTAGCTTCTTTTCAAATGTTTAACTGATCCTCTTTAATCAAAAACGAAAACAACCATTGGATGTCTTAACATGCCCTTAAATTTTTGCAATCAAAGGGAATTGAATGGAAACCCGTTTACAGGGAGATCTGCACAGCTTTTTTCAGTATAATTCAATCTTCTTTAATATTTTTAAAACCCATCAGATTAGCGTGTTTTTAGATTCTGCTGTGTCTGAACAGGGGTTGGCAAGTGAAGCTTGCAGGGGGCTGAGCCGCCTAGTATATATATATTTATTTATTACTTGGATATGTATAACTAACATCATTTTCTTATTATGAAATTTGCATACATGATATTATTTATACCCCATTTTAAGAGTTTCTTTTTTTTTTTTTTTTTAAATTTTCAGATAGTATTGAAGCTAATGTTGAACAGGCACAGATACAAGTCTCTGAAGGTACACAGCAGTTAGCAAAAGCAAGACGTCACCAGGTGATTATTGTTTCAAATATTTATATTGTTATTTAATATGTTCACAATTATAATTTTGAACCCATTGAACCACATTCCTTTTTTTTTTTTTTAAATATTTGTCACACTTTTTTCTCTTTGCATCACTATTGTTTATTAGTTTTTAGATAATACCTAATACTTTGCCTATTATTCTCAGAAATTTTTTTTTTTTTTTTTTTTTTTTTTTTTTTTATGACAGAATCCTATAATTTCGAAAATACGTCACTCTTGCTAATTTGTTAATAAAAAATCTCAAATCTTTATCTTTTTTTTTTTTTTTTTTTTTTTTTCAAAAATATGAAAGAAAAACAAGGACACAGAAAATAACTTAAATTGTTCATTATAAAAACTAAACTGTTTAATCCAGAAGTTAAATAAAACTAGAATATGTACAGTCGTGGAGAAAAAAAAAATGTAAACACCCTCTACTAACTCCTCAACAAATTATCATAGAAGAAAGTTATTAGTACCGAACGATTGAAAATTACTTCACGGTTTTTTTATATCTCTAACATCGGTGCAGCCAAACTATAAAATTTTTACTAGTGATGGGCGATTCTGGAAAATTTGAGAATCGATTAAAATCGACATCGTATAAAACAGAATCGATCGCAATAAGAATCGATTCCCAAATTCTAGAATCGATACTTGAATCGATATTTCGATGTTCACAGATTCACACAGATAAGCTGAAAAATAGTACAGTAAACTCTGTCTAAGGCGGAATCGGTCGGGACTGAGAAAAATTTCCGTGGTAGACAATATTCCGGCTTATGAAAAAAGCCCCCCCCCCCCCCCCCCAAAAAAAAAAAAAATCCCTGGAAGATGACGATCTTTTATTGATTCTCCTGACTAGAAAATCGGTTGAAAACTGAAATTCTAAAAGATCCTTTGTCTTTTTAAAGATAAATGGGAAACTTTATTCAATTTCTTAGTAACTGCTGTAATATATTCATATTGGAAAAAAAAAAAAACAAAAAAAAAAAACTTCGAGAATGAGAAAGAACGCTATAATTTTGAATTTGAGTACAATCTTAAAGTATAATATATTGTACTTTCGAAAATACGTAATCATTTTCATAAATGTTCATTTTACTAGAAATATTAACTTTTAGATGCAATTTTGCATATGAAAAAATGGCATAAGCATAAATTCCTTAAAATTTAATGTTTCTGCTCTTTTGAATTAACTTTTTTAAAAGCTTACGGAATTTTAGCTAACATGCTCGACATTGAGTTATTTGACTTATCAGTTTTAAAGTTTAATAAACAAAACGCTTTTCATTTTTAAATTTTCCTTTTTCCGCCTTATGCAAAATTTTGGTTTCGGTGGGACCTTAAAATCCTTTCCGTTTCCGCGTCAGACAGATTCCGCCTTATGCAGCATGAATTAATGTAATTTTCTATGGGTTCGCGGTAGATAGATTTCCGGCTTATACAGAGTCCGCCTTAGACAGAATTTACTGTAATTCCAAAACGTAGCGAATCAACAGGGCCGTAATGACTATCCTTCACCTCCATTTATGTGGGCCATAGACAATGTTAGCGGCCCAGAAGCACGCTACTACAGACCTTTGAGTCAAAAAATAAGGTTTTTTAACTTTTAAAATTATTATTTTTAAGATGTAATTTTGATAATAATTTATATTATATTTAAATTTATCTTTAAAAAAAGATCTCGGTCAGATAAAAAAAAAGAAAGAAATGATTTTTTTTTTTTTTTTTCATCCGGAAAAGATGTACTTTCTACTCTTATTTCCTTCAACCAAACAGATGGGGACTTTCTTCCTATAAACGTCATTCTTTAAAATGCGCAGATGAGCGAAATTTTGAAGGCTCTAAATTTATTTAAAAACTTAAATGGTTTTTCAGTCTTTTTAGGGTCTTCTATAAGTGTGGGGGAAATGCAAATATTGCAAATCTTCTTTTAAAAAAGCTGTGATGAATGTAATTAACCAAGTATCACATACTAATTATCCCCCAATTAAATATATTATTAAAAGAAGAATTTTGATTATTAACTAAAATTTCTTTCCCTTTTTAAAATATATATTTCCTTATCTCATTTACAGTTTATAAATATCTTTCTTTTTAATGTTTACCAAATATTTAGCTGTTAAGAAAAAAAGAAAAAAAAGTTCTCATCCTAGAGCCATTAAGAATGAAATAACATATTTTTCTCTGGTTAACAAATAAATAAAAGTACATTCCTTGATTATATGTTTTTTTTTCTTTGTTTTTTTTTCCCCAGCAGTAATCTGAAACCATAAACAGTTATTGACTCATTCGCTGACATGCAGAGTGCACTCACTGAAACAATAATAAATAAAAAAGAAAAGTATCGAGTTAAACTGACGACATCGAGCTCACAGTCTATTCATACTAATTGTATTTTATACTCTTACTTCAAAGAATGCCTTTCGAAAAATAAATTAAGGGGGAATCGCCCCCCCCCCCCCCTCCCGGTCACATCTCTATACTTAAACAATAAGCCTCCAAATCTCATCAGGGAAGCGCGTTATCAGAATAAACTAGTTACCAAATTTGAAGCAAATCAGATAGAAAAACCCATATATCTAAATTAAGGGGGGTTAGCCCCTGTTCCTCCCTTTATACATAAATAATGAACCTCCAAATTTAATCAGGGAAGCGTCTTATCAGAATTAACCGGTATACCAAAATTGAAGCAAATGTGATAATTCTGCATGAAAAGCCCATTTATCTAAGTGTGTGTGTGGGGGGGGGGAATAGCCCCCGTACCCCCCTCCTTTATGCTTAACCAATGAACCCCCAAAACTAATCAGGGAAGCGCCTTATGAGAATGAATCTAGAAAAAAAAAATTGAAGCAAATCGGATATTTTTATCGAGAGTTATCGCGTTACGTATGTACATACATACATACATACAGAAACTGCGGACACATTAGCTCTCAGGCTTTGATAGCCTGTGAGCTAAAAAGAAAAGTGCCCAGTTAAACTGATGGCATTGAGCTCACAGGCTATTCACACTAACTGTATATTATGCTCTTATTTCAAAGAATAATGCCCCTCGAAAAATAAACTAAGGGGAGGGGGGGAATTGCCCCTCCCCTTTTCCCCTCTTTATATTTAACCAATGACCCTCCAAATGTCATCAGGGAAGCACCTTATCGAAATAAATCTGTATACCAAATTTGAAGGAAATCGGATACAAAAACCCATCTATCTAAATTAAGGGGGTATTAGCCCCCGTTTTCCCTTTTATATTTAACCAATGAACTTCCAAATCTAGTTAGGGAAGCGCCTTATCAGAATAAACTGGTATACCAAATTTGAAGTAAATCGGATAGCAAAACCCATCTATCTAAATTAAGGAGGGTATTATCCTCTCGTTCCCCCTCCCCCCTTTAGACTATAACAATGAACCTTCAAATATAATCAGAGAAACTCGTTATCAAAATTAACCGGTATACCAAAATTTGAAGAAAATCTGATAATTCTGCATGAAAAACCCATTTATCTAAGTTAAGGGGGGGGACTAGCCCCCGTTCCCCCCTTTATACTTAACCAATGAACCCCCAAAACTAATCAGGTAAGCGCTTTAACAGGATGAACATAGAAAAAAAATTGAAGCAAATCGAATATTTCTATCAAGAGTTATCGCGTTACGTAAATACATACATACATACATACAATACCGACGGGCGCATTAAATCTCAGGCTTTGATAGCCTGTGAGCTAAAAAGTGCCAAGAGTGTGTAACTAGGGAGGGGATGGGAAGGACAGAAAATAAAAGAGGACATTAAAAGCTTTCCAACAATATGTTACACGAGATGGTTTGGAAGAAACAATAAATATGCCCCCCGGGGGGCAGGTAAGGCTCAAACGGTGGGAGGAGCGACCTCAAATGTATCTTTGGTCAAGGTTTCAAAATGTGGATTTATAATAAAATAGAACGAGAATTGGGCATTTTTAAAATAGCATGCATATTTTGAACGGCCCTGTAAATTAAGATTGGCGAGGAAGGCGGGGGGGGGGGGGAGGATTAGAAGGGATGAACTTGAAAAATACAACATGATAAACTAGTAACCTGAATAACTAGGCTTCTAAACAAAAGTATTTTAGGAAGGATTTAGGGAAGGATTAGAAGGGATGAACTTGAAAAATACAACATAATAAACTAGTAACCCGAATAACTAGGCTTCTAAACAAAAGTATAACGATTTAACCTAGTATTGAATTCAGGGGGTGACCCGGGGGAACATTGGAATGTCCCTCCCGAAAGTTTTGAGATTTTATGCTTTTTAATGGAAAAATGTGCATCCCCCCTTACGGAACTCTAAAATCTCCCCCCCCCCCCCCTCATTCCGACCGGAGCAGTCAAGAAATCAACCCGCCATTCAACACTGAACCTAGAAAGAAGAAAAAAAAAAAGGCTCTTATACAAAATTTTACAGCAATTCTGCCACTAAAACAGTAAAATTGGAGGAATTTATTCAACCCGAATCGTGGATCATGCGCGATGCGATTTGAATTGAAGTAAATCAAAATATAACGATTTCAGCCGCATCTAAAAATCGGCATCGAATCTGAACTGAATTGATTCGCCCGAATCTAAAAAATTGAAGTAAATCAAAATATAGCGATTCTGCCCGCATCTAAAGATCGACATCGGCATCGAATCTAAACTGAATCGATTCGCCATTTCTGATCTTAATTTACAGGCAGAATCGATGCGGTCATTTTTTCTTGCTTTCTTTTGTCTTTATAAAAAGAAAGCGTTGGATTCGTGAAAAATTTCGACTTCCGGTTTTCGAAGGATTTATAGTTTTAGAAGATCTTGTCTGGAATACGATTTGACTATTTTTGTACATTGTCTGTCTGTCAGTCTATTTTTTTGTCTCTGACAAAAAAATTGTGGGCGGTCTATTTCAAGGACTAATGCATGGAATCTGTTGAAACTTTAGATTCAATTAGACTTTCATATAAATTGGTGCTGATTACTTTTTGATGTAAATCTACCGACAGGTGGCGCTGTTATGCTGCATTTTTCCGATTTTCGCAATAGCTCTATCTCAAGAACTAATGCACAGGTTTTCATCAAACTTCACATTCAGTTAGACGTTGGCATAAATTGTTGCATATTAGATTTCGGTGTAAATCGCCCAACAGGGGGCGTTGTTATGCAGATTTTATCAGCAGTGTTGAATTCAGACAATTTTCTCCGGGAGAGATTTCTGCGGATCCAAATAGGGACAGTTCAGAGGGGAAGGGGATTGGACTTTTGTACATTAAGCATAAAATCTCAAACCTTCTGGGAGGACATTTGAATGTTGCACAGGGGGGGCGCATGTCCCTCCGGACTACCCCCGGAATTCAACACGTTTTTCCGAATTTAAACGATTTTAGGGATCATATCTCAAGAACTAATGAACGGAATTTCATCAAACTTAATGTTCTGTCATAAGTTGTTCATGATTAGGTTTTCGGGTAAATGATATAACAGGTTGTGCTACTATGCTGCTTTTTTTTTTAGCATTGTTGATTTAAGACATTTTTCTCCGGGAGGGATTTCTGTGGTTCTGGAGAGGGACATTCTAGAGTTTCGGGAACGGGGAGGGGGGGGGGGGATTGGACTTTTGTCCCATAAAATCTGAAATCTTCATGAGGGAAATTTCAATGTTCCGTCGGGGGGGGGGGGGGGGTTGTCCACCAGTACCAGCCACTGAATTTAACACTTTTTCAGAATTTACAAGATATTAGCGATAATAATATCTCAAGAAGTAATGACCGGAATTTCATCAAACTTAATATTATGTGTCATTGACATAAGTTGTTTCTGAGTTTTTCGTGTTAATCATGTAACAGGCTGCGCTGCTATACTGTTTTTTTTGCATGATATTCATGATAGCCATATCTCAAAACTAATGCACGGAATTTAATCAAACTTCATATTCTGTTACACTTTCAGATAAATAGATCCTTATTAGGCTCGGGTGTATACTGCCCAACAGCTGTCACTTTTATGCTCTTTGAATTGGGATTTTCCGTTGCGGACATCTAGGCTAATATCAGACGAATGTCTTTTTGCATGCTTTTTTTTCGCTCTTACACCGTCCCTACACATGCTAGCGAAGGTGTAGGGATGGCGTAAGAGCGAAAAAAGCGTGCAAAAAGACGTTCGTCTGACATTAGCCTAAGATGGTGTGAGCCGAAATTCGATGACTTGTTAGGAAAATGCAATGCTTATATTTTCTTTTAAAAGGCACATACTTCAACGAACCTATGCTTTTTGATTCCTCATGATGCGCATATGTTATCATTTAACTTTGACATCGTGATAGCGAATTTTGAAGTTTTAACATTTATGAGGCAGATGAAAGTTTTGGGATTGGCACATCCAACTACTTTATCTTCAATTTTTGAAGGAAAATGAAAATGATATTACCTTATTTTGTCTTAGAAACATCGATTAAAAAATTCATAGTATCGATTAAATCGAGTTGGCCATAGTATCGATTAAATCGATTAAAAAAATCGAAATCGCCCATCACTACTCTACTGTATAATTATATTATTTGAATTTCCTTGAACTTAATCTATTACAAATATTTGTAATTATCTTTTAAAATGCTTTTAAATTTGAAAATTTATTAATATGTATTTAAAGTATTTTTTTCTCTTTTCTAGGCTGCTGCGAGACGTAAAACTTGTTTCATAGTTACTGTTTTGATATTTGTTGCTCTTGTGATTGGTTTAATAATATATCTTTCTTCATAATTCAACATTCCACACTCTCAAGCGTATTCAAAATGCTTTCTCATTTTATCTAGTGAACTAGAACTTTTATTATGGGTATTAACATTCTAATTTATGTTTAACTGCATACTGTGAATAAGGACTTATAAATTGTGAATAAATTGTTGATATATGCATAAAAACTTTCCTATATGTTTTTCCTGTACAAAATATCTTAATGCATAATATAATTGCTGAACACGTTTGAATTGTTTGTGTTACATGTATAGATATTCAAAATGTAAAAAAAAAAAAAAAAATGCAATATATATATATACTGTGATTAAAGCTAGATATTTACAAAATTATATGGAGTTTTCTTTTGTTATCAACAACACCATAAAATAATCTTATCAAGTTCAGTACTTTTCAGTTTGAATTCATTAGCTTTCAAAAGAAAAAGCTCAAATAGTTAAAATTAAAAGCTTCACATACAATCTATATATCTGACTGTATCTGTGTCGTTATTTGACATGTACTTTTCCAAAAATGGGGTAATTTGAGAGCTCAAAAGCAACTTTTTTAATGGTGTTATATAGAAGATTAGAAAAAGAAGAAAATAAAGGAAGTAAAGAATTTAAATTACTAAAATTTGGAATGTAGATTTTATTAAAATTCTTTTTAACCCATTAAACACCAACACTCCCATTGCGGGAACAACTATATATTAATTTTTTTCTCAAAATATTTTTTAACAATTTAAAAAATATATTTTGTACTTAAAAGTTATTATTATACATACAATCTAATATATACAGCAGGGCCTCGATTATTCGAAGTAATTGGGACCGAATTTTCGGATAATCATGAATGTTTCAATTTTAAGATTAAGGAGAAATGTATGAAATATTTCTTATTATGATAACAAGTATTTAATGAAAATAAAGCAATAGCAAAATAGAAACAAGAATAAATTACCTGAATTTTAATTTTCAAATTAAGTACTTTTTACATATATCACAAGGGTTGGAAAAAATGTTTTGTTTGTCGCAGTCTCAATTGCCTTTGCTTTGAAGCTCTGTCACGGAATTTTTTAATATTATTAGTTCACGAGTATTAGTCTTTCTGCTGCTCCAGCTATGCCAAACCTTTTGCAAAATATTCAAAAGCTTCAGAATTGCCAATTTGTTCATTTTCTTCATTCCATTCCCCAGGTTACGGGAGCTCAAGTTAAATTCAAAGGAACTCCAAGAAAGAGAATCAAAAATATTTATATGTACTCGTAGTTTGGAAACGACTGCTTGCACACAAGGAGTGTGATAATTAAAAAAAGAAAAGAAAAATAACTTTCAAAATTAAGTTTGCACACAAGAAATGTGATAGTAAAAAAATACAGCTTTAAAAATGGATTTCGGTTAACCGAGAGTTTCGGATAAAAGAGGTTCTACTGTATATTTTTTCAGAATGTTATAAATATATATTTTTCATTTTCTGCAGATTTTTTAAAAAAGAGAATTTTTGGGTTTTTGACTATCTCAAGTAAAAGCAGTAAAAATGAAAGAAAAATATCCTTTACTTTTTACAAGTAGACTGAATATTTAAAGTCTACATTTCAACTAACCATACATTCCTAACCTGAAGTAAATATATCCATTTAAACCTATATTAGACAAGTTTCTTTGGAATGTTCCTACAAAGGGAGCATTGGCGGCTTGTGCTTACAATTCCGTCCCTTTGTCTGCAAGCATGCTTCCATAAAGAAAGAATGTATTTCTTGGCAGTAAGTGAAAAGAAATCAGTTGAACTGTTCCATGAAAAAATATGATTTATAGACCATATGACTATTGGATATAGTGATTATAAATTGTGTCAAAGGACATTTTGTATTCATTTTTATGAACAGCAATATATTTCAGTTCGTTTGAGTATAGACGTGTAATATTATATGAAAAAACAGAACTCCCAAGCAGATTAGATTTAATAAAAAGCATTTCTAACATTTTTTTTTTAAAGGCTATTTTTATGGTGTTTATCCTTTTTAGGGGGGGGGGGGGGGAGTAGTGGAAAGGGTGGGGAGTAGAATTTTGTAAATTCTACTTTCTAATATTCTAATATTTTGTATAATATTTTGTAAACCAAGCTCCTTTACCTGTATGCCTTATTATAAGAACATTTCTGAAAAAATTTCTGGCATTCTAAAATCTTTCAATATTGGGGTTTCTTTTAAACCTATTAATAAATTGAGTTCCTTTTTCAATAAGCATAAATTTCAATATGATAAGTCTAAATTACCTGGTGTTGTTTATATTATTTCTTGTAAAGATTGCAATAGTGTTTATATTGGTGAAACTGGTAGATAATTGGAAATTCACCTAAAAGAACATACTGGTGCTTTAAAAAAGGGTAATTTGAATTCAAAAATTGTCCGGCATTCACTTCAAACGAATCACATTCCGCTCATTGCGAACACCAGCATTTTGAAATCGGGTTGCAACAACTACCATGGTAGATTGCTTCTTGAGGCTTGGTTCACTGAATTGCGATCGCAGACTTTGAATGATGCTCGTTCTGTCCCTAGTGAATATTGTTTGTTTTTAAATAACTAACTGTAACTGTTCTTGATTTGTTCTGTCGTTTGAAATGCAATGGATATTTTTTGTACTGATGATGCTTTGCGTGTCGCTTGGCGAAACGTTTACATATATTTTTAATTGTTTTTAAGTATATTCTTTATAAATTTTATTTTTTAACTGTGCTCAAGTCTGTCTTAGTTTATTTTATTTGGTGTTTTAATGGTTTTTAAATTCAGACGTTAAATGTATATGTACTGTAAAGTAGTACTTAGCAGCTACTTTTGAAGTAGACTTCCATCCGAAGATTCATATACCAAATATGAAAAGAAAAATTACGAAAAATCAGAATTATTTCATTTTATATTTATTTTACTAACGGCGATACTCGTGCAGATCAATTTTTAAATACCCGCAGGCCTATTATTACAGAAGTAATAAAAAATAATGTATTTTATTAAATAATTTGAATAGCATAGCGTGGTAAAAATAGTGTGAAAGCATTTATTTTTTTACATGAAAGATGTCTTATTTTCCATTTGTAAAACAATTGCTTTATTTGAAACAGATAAAAGAGAAAATTTAATACATCATTTAGGAGTATATATGGTTATAATCAAGGTTCTCGCTGCCGCTCACTATTGCGCCAAATCACGACAAAATGCTGCATTTGGCGAGTAAAAGAACAATTCGACTCGCCAAATTGAGAATGTTCAATTTCTGCTCTTTTTGTGTTTGTGTGGCAATACAGGTGAAATTCTTATCCGCGTTTCAGAATGATTAATGCCACTGCCGTGTCATTTACATAGCTCTATTTATAGAGATTACTAACTCAACACTAATTCAGTTTAGCAACAGCCAAAGACACCGATAGGACGTGCCGGTAAAAACACAAAGAAAATTACTCGTATCAAGCACCAAATAGAGAAAAGTTTTGCTGGCATACGGTGTTGAAATTAGTCATTTACCATTAGACCGGAAGGCGGCTTCTTAGACCACCACATCATCGAGTTGACGACTAAAATTCCAGTATTAGTTAAAATTCGATTCGCATATTAAAATGCAACTGGTCTGCCAAGTCATATCGTGGTGGAAAACACCTGCAAATCTGATTTTAGTGGTTGACTAATAGGTTTACCATTTTATTTTTCTGCTCCCAGTCCTCCATGTTTTCATATTTTTGGGTGCAGGAAAACACAATGATAAATCTACCGATAAACCACTAAAATTGGGTCTACAGGTGGTTTCCACCAAGTTATGACTTGGCAGACCAGTTGCATTGGAAAAAAAAAAAAAAAGAAAAGAATACAATAAACAGGTTAAAAATTGATTTGTCAGTGTTTTACGCCAAATCTATTTTGCTGACATTTCTTTTGGTTTGGCTACTGTTTTTTATTTCTCATTCGCCAAATCACTAATGTTAGTCAAAAGCCAGCGAGAACCCTGGTTATAATTAACAAAAAACATGTTGATGTAATAAACTACTTTAATATAAGTACATAGAATAAACCTAAATGTAATATATATATATATGTGTGTAGTGTATAATGCAATGTAATGTTACATCAGAGTTTTCCTAGAACATCTGTAGTCTGTAGACAACGTGTAGGAAAATGATAAAAAGTGTAAGAGTGGCTTTATATTTCTGATATTTTGACTACTCGTTCAAAAAACTTTTATGAAAGTGTGTTTCAGATATTAATATTAAATTTTTAATGTATGTATTTTTTGTAATTATTTATATGTTTGTATAAAATTGTATGCAGCTTGCCAAAAAATGAAGTTTTTATTAATTTTTTCTAACCGCAATTGCATTGGGGCAGGAACAAATAACGTGTGCTTCTTTCCGATTCGGAGAGAGGTTCAACCCCCATTAGACACCAATGCTCCCGCTACGGGAACATGTTATATATTATAAACGATTACAGTTATTAAAAAATTTTCAAGTGCTTTATCATATTGGCATTTTATGTATATAAAAAATATTCATAAACTTTATTTAGATAATGCGCTTAATGGGTTAAATGAGAAAGGAGAAAGTTTATTACTCTGTGGCTTAAAGATCATAATTAAAAACCCCAGCACATTGCGGAGTGATCAAACATAAACAAAATAAGTCATCTTTATGGTAAAATATTAAATTAAAAAAATGTGACTCACTGGAACTGAGAAAAACAATCTAATTCATCATACCTGAAATCATGTCTTTATATGATATACAAAGCAAATTTAAGGTTGTGCTAATTGTTAATTTTATATTTTAATAAATGCTTATTAATCTTATTTTTTTGTATATTCAAACAAATTATTAAATCATACTGAAAATGTAAATGATCATTCTCCTATTTAATTATATGCCTTTTATAAGCTCTGTGATAATTAAAATTAATTATTTATTTGAAGACTTATTTATGAAGAATGATTTTGGCAGAATAATAAATTATGCATAAAATAAACACAAAATGAAACATATAAAAGAGACAAATGTACTCAATAAAATGAATTATTTTTATTGAAATAAAATATTGATTGGGGAGTGAGAGGGGGAACGTGATGCATACCTGCCAACTGCTATGAAAAATTCGTAGTTGCTACGATTTGGACCTATAAACTACGATGCTACGAAAATCGGTCTTAAACTACGATTTTTTGCAAAAAACACAAAAGCATTTTTTGTTTCTAGTTGCAATTCATATTTTTCAGGAGTATTCTGTTTCGAAATTTCCAAGTATTCATTTCCGAAAGTTTTAAAAAAATTGGCCATTAATCCGAAAATTCGGACATTAAAATGCTCATGAGAAAAAAAAAAAAAATTCTGGGCTGCAAAAAAACTTCTTAACATAAAACACTCTAATCGTGTTTTTGTAAATATTCATACAGAAATTCCCTTCCTTAGAAACAAGGGTGCCATTTTAAGAATTCTGGAGGTGGTTCTTTGAGGGGCAAGGTTTGAAATAGTGTGCATAATCGCACGATTTGCGATAAACTATCGCGAATTTCGACAAATGACCGTGTAAAAAAAAAATCAATTTCGTCAATTGCTCGCAGAAGAAAATAAATTACGTTAAAGTATCGTGGTAAAAACGTGAATTTTGTCAAAATATCGCAGAAAGAAAACGCGAATTTCGTCAAAAGATCAGTAAGATAATGCAAATTTCATCGAAAGATTAGTATGAAAACGCAAATTTCACGGAAAGATCGCAGAAAGAAAACACTAATTTAGTCAAAGGGTCGTGGTAAAAAAACGCAAAATTCGTCAAAGGATCGCGTAAAAAATGCGAATTTCGTCAAAAGTTCATGGTAAAAAGTGCGGATTTCAACAAAGAATCGTGATAGGAAAATGTGAATTACAATTGTGGGGAAAAAATTGTGAATATCCTGAAATGATGGCGGGAAAAAAATCACGAATTCCGTCAAAATTTACTGCACTGAGCTAAAAAATTGGAACCAGGCTCCTTTTACAAATGTAAAAAAAGAAAAAAAAAAACGCTGCGAAACGAAAATAAACTCTAAAAATCGTATAAAAATTTTCAGACGAAAAAATTTCCTATATTGAGTTGAAAGACGGAAATCTTATTCCTATTCCAAATGTCAAAAGATGGCTGTGAAACACGAAAAACCAACCAACCAATCTCCAGATTAATTTAAATTTTGTGTGCTACGATTTCTCATTTTCAAAGGTTGGCAGGTCTGCGTGATGCATCTGTTCTTACAATTGAATCATATATACATTTTACTATTTTGTTTAAATTGATAAAAGTATTTACTATTAAATGAAAAAAAATTACAATTTAAAATTTTTATATTTGAATAACAAAATTTCAAAGCTTTACAGATATACAATATTTCGGCACACACAAATTCATTGCCCTTCCTAAGAAAATGTATCCAAACAGATACAAGTGACATTCTGATATACCAGCAATTATGATATTTGTACAAACTCCTGATGAAAATAGTTTTAATTTGTGAGAAAGATCATTCAATGCAGTGGTATACGAGGGTTACCGAAAGTTCTACTCAATTGAATAACAATCATAGATGAAATGCAAAATTTCTCAATCATTGGACACAAGGAACTTTAAAATTTTAGTGAGTCCATAAGAACCTTTGTGAACACTAAAATTTTTCATCATTAAGGATAAATAGGATACACAAAAATAATCCTCGGAGATTGTTTTTTTGGCCATTCTTTTAAATAGAGTTATAAAAGAAATTGTTACCGTTTTGTAGTTTGAAAATATGGCATGATTCTAACATTTCCCTTTTAAATCACCATCTGCAGCTAAATTTATCGGAGGCACAATCGGAAGCTCGAAGATATGATATTTGCCATGATTAATCCATAGCATATTTATTTCATCTTCGATCACTGGAGAAATCAACAGAAGCATGTATTTTAAAAAGTTGTCTTTGTTAATCCAACTACATGGAATTATCAACAGTACAGCACTCTGCAATGGCTTAAAATTGAGTAATATCTTTCTGGTTACTTCATTATTATTTTTATAAAAACACAGATGGTTCTTTATTACTTATGAGACATTATTTTCTATGTTTAAAAAATCCGTTAGCCCCAACGGTCACAGATCGCCGGAGGGATAAAAATATGCAGCCTTACATGATGACGCCTTTTGACAGAGAGAGAGAGGTGATGCTACCATGAATCGGCGCTGGGCGCGAAAATATCTGATTGGTTGTTCCCGCTTGTTGCCACAAGGATTGATAAAGATTTAAATAAAAGATTGTTAGGTGATAATTTGAATTTTATATTTGAAAATTATTATAAAAAATTTATTTCGGCTGAAAGGATTAAAATTAAGATTTTATATTTTATTATTGATAATTTTTTAACGATCTCTTCTGGAGAATAAAATAAAATTGTTTTTAAGTAAAAGTTAACTGAAAATGAATTTTATGAAATTTAATGAATATTTAAAGGGAGAATTTTAAAATTTAAAAAGTTTATTGATTTAATTTAAATATTTTTAATTGAAAGGGATGTTGCCACACAACAAATAGCTTATGAAAATTTGAAATTTCAATTACCATATATTCCAGCTTATAACATGCACATTGAAACAAGAAAATGGGCCAAATGTTATAGGTGCACGTTATATGTTGAGCATAAAACTGAAAAATTAAAAATTTGGCATAAGAATTGAGATTTCTATATTATTGAATAAGAGAAGACAGTGTGATCATTTGAATGAACTAGAGTACGATTTTAAATGCTTTGTCAGATTCAAGCAGATAGGTCTGGCAGTAGAGTGTGTCCTTACTTTGTACTATATCCTTTAACAGGGGTGGGGAAATACATCATTTTACTCGCCACTGGCGAGTGGATTTTTTGACAGGGCGAGTGAATTTTTTGGTTGTCTTTGAAAAATTGCAGGTGATAGAGATATGCCATTTTTTTTACTAATTAGCTATATTTTGCAACATCCCAAATTTATGCGATGTAAACATAGTAATAAATTTTATCCTATACTAAACTTTCCTCTTTTCCTTGCGAAAATCCTGCATTATACTAATAGTAATTAACTATTTTGGCAGTCGTGTACATTTTGTCTTAACAATTTTCAACTGTATGTTGTATCTTGCTGGCTGGTAAAATAAATCCTTGGCTGGTAAGATTTACTGAAAATTCTCCACCCCTGCCCCTTAATGCCCTTTATTGTATTTTCATGCTACACATCTCTTAAAGATTCCTTTGCCAAAAAAAAGAAAAAAAAGGGTGTGTGTGCATAATACAGCTAATATACGGGTCATTCCATACAAAATGAGCAAATCACCTGTGGCAGACATGTCACAGATTTTAACGAAAATCATTTTGTAAGTAGATCATATCTATTTATGAGTAAATGTAAAATAATAGATTTTAGGATTGTTTATTTAAGTATTAAAATTTATATTAAAAGTGGATGCAAAATCGTGGTTTTGGCTACATGCTTGAAGTTTCAATTTTGGTTATTAGCCTTAAGAATGCAAAGACTATATTAAAAATTATTTATAATTAGGAATGAATGATAAGTAACAGATTGACGTAAGTTAGTAATTGTATTTTTATTCCTTAATGAGTAAAAAATTATTTTTGAAAAAATTTGAGGGAAAAATGCAACGTTTCTATTGAGATGAAGGACACCTCTGACAATATCAAAATTGCTTGACGTTATAGCTAAAAGTATATATATTAAATATTTAAACTTTCATTCTTGCCTTTTTTATTCCTTAATGAGAAAAAAAATAAATAGTAAAAAATGTTGAGGATAAAATGCAATATTTGTATCACTTGTTTCGACGTGAAAGAAAGCTTTTTTAAACTTTTCATTCTTTTGATATTATAGATAACAGTGTATATTTTAAATATAAAAACTTTTATACTTGCTTTCAGTTTATTTTTTCCTCAAGAGGATTTTTAATTAAAGTAGAAAAAAAAGCTCAATTGAACAGAAAATTATATATTAATTTCTAAACCCACATACAGAAAATAGATGGCAGCACTAAATTTTTTCACCTTGAAATCGTGCAATATTTTAAGAAACGCGCACGAATTAAAAAAAAAAATAGCTCATGGAGTGTAGTTAATATTGCCTTTTTTAACCCAATTTTGTGACTTTAGGAATCAAAAAGGCATGCTTGATTTTTTTTTAGCAGATTATGGACTTATTGATCTTTATGTCTGTGCAATAACTGTAATGTGGGACATTTCCTTCATTATTTTTTTTACCTGTCAATAAGAGGAAAAATTACGATTTTGTCATTTTTTTTAAAAGTTTCTAAATTTTTTTAAAGGTGAAGGAAATACATGGCAACTTAAAAACTTTAGTAATTCGATCTTAATATGTAAAACTACATCAGGCATTAATTTCTCAGATGTTTTTGAATTCCTTTAATTTTTATTACGTTTTTAATTTTCTCAAAATTTGCAAATTTTCAATTTTTACAACCAATTAAAGAATAATCGTGGTGTTACCAGATTATTATTGCTCAATAAATAAGAAGATAATTTTTCAGAGGTTACATTATTTAAAAAAAAAATTCATTTCAGTTAAATAGTTTTCAAGATACAGAACTTCAAACCTGCAACTTTGGATGATTGCACACATGCCATTCATTCTTTATCACAAGTTTTTTAAATGTCCAAAACTGCTAAAATAATTTATTTTTTGTGAAGATATTTTGCAGAGCTCTATTTGAATATGAATTGAACCTGTATATCAAATTTTATTAAAATCTGTTACTATGTGGCCACGACTTTTTTTAAATTTTTGCTCATTTTACGTGGAATGACCCATACCTAAAAATATAGTCTCAAATTGTTGGTGTAGCAGAGTGCATTATACGTCGGAATATATGGTAATTTTCAAGACCTTTATCTTTAATTTTTAATATATTTTTGCAATAAATTTAAATGATGGCTTTTGGATAATTCCATTGGGGGGTGGGGGGGGGGCAGAAAATAACAAATTTTATGCATTACAAGCAATTTTATGCATTAACTCTTAATTATACCAACACACTTGGTCAGTTCATACCTTTCTCATATTTTCCAACTTTTGTAGACATGTCTAAGGGCATTTTGTGGCTGTATTCTAAAATCCTAAAAGAAAATTCATTTGTTCACTCATAAAATTATTTTATAGAGATTACATAGTAAGAATGCTCGTAAGTATTTCAAATATTATTAAATTGTTTCAGTATATTGCACATTGCATTAAATAATGCAGATTTTGTCGTAATAATCTTTTAAAATAAAAAATTATGAAATCTGGATGAATCTGGACGCATTTCATTTTGTAATCCCCCTTGCTGCAAAAATTACTCCTTTTCACTCTGTTGCTTATAAAATGTATCATTGCTTATTTATTTATTTATTTTTGTAATTATCTGACTTACACTTCTGCCACCCCCGCTCCCAAATAATAAAAAGAAAAAGTACAGTCATGGAAAAAAAAGTAAACTCCCCCTACTAACTCCTCAACAAATTATCGTAGAAGAAAGTTACTGTACTGACCGATTGGAAATAAAGTCTACTTTTAAATGATGTAATTACATATTAAAATGAACCCAAACTTCATTTTTTTCAATGGCAATACCCAATTTTAACAAGATATTTCAAATCTTTGGTTCAAATTATGCCTAGACACCAAATTTCAAGCCATTTGAATAAGTTTTTGAGTTATAAACATTCAAAATTTAGTGCTTCTAATGTTAAATTACATTTTCATATTTTCATTAATATCTCCTGAAATTATACTCCTAATGTGCTAATTTTTTGTGTAGCAATAATACTAAAATACCCAAACATAAATACGTTGAATTTGCAATTTTCAAACTTTTATGATATGAATTATGAAATTAATATTCGAAAAAATTATGAATTGCAACCTACAATTTTTTTGATGAATTTTTAGATTTATTAAGTTTTGCTTTTTGGAAATCCAAAATTTCACATTTTTCTTCCAAGTAGTTTTAAAATTATGCTTAAAAAACAGCAAAATCATCGTTTAAGGGGCCGTTTAGATAGAAGTGACTAGATATTTTGAAATTTCTTATGCTTATCCTGTAATCTAGCAGTCTTCAACGACTGCTTGAGTGGCGCTTAAGATGCTTTCATCAAGAAGGGGGCTCTTTCGGCCAACAATCGAGTACCAAATTGAATTTGGATACAGCCCCTAAAATATGCTTGTTTTAAAATAATTAATTTCTCGGAAACTTATCGTACGAATTGCATAAAAATTTGTTATTAGGCTAATTGAAGGATGTAGAGTTCATTTATGCTGGCAGAATTGTGTACTGCTATTGAAAAAAAAAAAAAAGTTATGGTTCGTTTTAATATGTAGATGCCCCCTAAGCAAATTTTATATGCACAGTTTAAAAGTAGACTTTATTACCAATCATGTGGTACCAGTCAATTTCTTCTACCATAATTTTTTGCAGAATTAGTAAAAGGTGTTTACTTTTTTTTTCCACGACTGTACACAATTTTCACCTTAATGCCTTGTTTTTATGTATACTATTGAAGGCTGGTCTGAACACACCCGAGGTGCAGATTTTTCATTTTTTGATAATTAGTCGATATATTAGTTAGAAAACATAATGAACATCACAAAATGGCACTGTGTCACAGTTGTCTGGCCTAAAATATTTCCAAAATTGTTCAAGCAAAAGGAAGAGTAGTGCGGGAAAAAGTACTGTTTGTTTTTCCTTTTGAAACTTGCATCTGCTTTCAGTATCAAAATACCAAAAATCAAAAAGTATCCATTTTTTCATGGTGCCTCTCCAGTTCTAACAGTGGTATTTCATTAAAAAAATAATATTTATCATTTAAAAAAATTCTTGGAATGACGATTTCATGTTTTTTTGTTTCTTTGCATATTTAGAATTCTGCATTTGCTTTCCTAATCAAATTGAAAAAAAAAAAAAAATACTCACTTATTCATGGTATCTTTCCAGTTCTAAAAATGTTTAAAAAAATTTTAATATTTACAATTAAAAAAAATTATTTTCTGAATGCCGATTTTATGTTTTTTATTATTCCTGCAGATTTAAAATTCTACATCTGCTTTCCAGATCAAAATAAAAATATATTAATATTTACTATTCATTCAAAAAATTATTTTCACTGGAAGTCCTTTCATAAATTTGCTAAACTTTTTTTTGTCTCAGTTCCTTCTCAGAATTGGGCGAGAAACTCATCTTGCAACTTTATAATATTTGCATTTAAAAAAAATCCCTGCCGGCTCGGGCCTACAGGCGGAGGTAGATTTCGAAGTTAAGTACTAAATTCACCAACAAAACTTAAAACAAGATTAGAGATAAGCCCAATTCCTTCATTAAGAATGAGCTCTGGGGAGCTAAACATTTTGTGAAAGTTCTAATATACATACACACACGCATATATATGAAATACACACACGCATGTATATGTGATAGGTTTAAAATTTTCTAAAGCAAATTCAGAGAACCTCAAAGTGTTAAAATATGTTAATATTTCCATAGTCGGGTTTTTATCATGTTTTAATACGTTTCTTCAAACTCACATGGCGTTACATATTCACTTACTGAGGTCCATAATATTTCCAATATGACGCAATATACATATATATATATATTTAATTCGTCAAACTATTTATTTTATTTTAAGTTTTCAGCCGAAAATCTAGCTCTAGAAAACTTATGACGTAATATTCAATTTGTAAAACTATTTAATTTTTCACGTGAAAGTCTTGCAATAGAAAGTAATTGTTGTGGCAAGAATTTTATTGTTTTTTTTTATTGTTGGCAACTGCTATTACGAAAAATGTTTATTTTTTCTTGTCATTATTGTGTAAGAGCTGGTTTTATCAGAATCATGTTAAGACGGTATTCAAAATTTTGAACCCTCCCCATTTCCACCCCCTTGGGCCGATTTCACCCATTTTCAATCCCCGTCGAGATATTAGACATATCAAAGTTGTTGGCGAGTTTGAAAACAATCCATGCATAATTGCAACTTTTATCGTGCGGACAAAATTTAGTACATACATACATACATATATAAACTTTTTAGGTGGGGGTGGTTTTGGGGTCATATAATGAAAAGTTATGAAGGAATTTTTCAAAAGTCGCATCATGGTAACGACTGCAATAGGTACTATTTCTTACGAAATCTACCTAAAAGAGGTGGGGGAGGGAGGTATTATTTAGATTTTCTCAGGAACTTTTGTTCAGAATTGAAAGTCTAATATATCTAAATGTCAAAAATGAAATTGGCAATCACTATAATAGGAGACTCTTAGTTTGTTTGGATACATTTTAGTTTAAAAATATAAAATCGCACAAATTCACGGTTATTTTTGCAAAAACAGACAGGAGCATGTGTAGCATATCCAGTGTACACTGCCAAATATTACTGGCTTGTAACTAGATTCGCTTAAATAGATTTTTATTTCAAAATATAAAATCATACAAATTCAAGAGTATACACAGCTGAAGATAGTGGGGATCCCTTCATTAGGTTTATTTGGAAAAAAATTCATTTAAAAACGCTGAAGCAATTTCCTTCTTTCTAACATTAAGAGCTTTGGAGGCAGAATACTTTCACGAATGGAAAATGAAGTCATGTATTTTTATTCATAAAACAAAACTATAAAGTGCCAAAATGATATAATTTTTCACTGAATTTCATTTTGCTAGTATAAGGCCCCTAATTAGTACCAAAGAAATGCAAAACTGTTTAAATCATTTCGACTTAATGTATTTGTGTGGGTGGTGGTTGCACAAACCATCACCTCACCGAGTGCAAGACTGAAATTCCAGGATTAGATAGAACTTTATCAGCATAGTAAAATGAAACTGGTCTGCCAAGTCATATCTTGGTGGGAGCCACCTGTAGACCCAATTTTAGTGGATGATTGGTAGATCCCCATTGAGTTTTCTAATGAAATTCCTGCATCCTTTTTTCACTTTCCATGAATATGCTATCTGATGCAGGAATTTCATTGGGAAACTCAGTGGGGATCTACGAATTAACCACTAAAATTGGGTCTGCAGATTATTTCCCCCAAGATATGACTTGGCAGAGCAGTTGCATTTTAATATTGTTGTTGAGTTCTATCTAATCTTGTAATTTCAGCCATGAATTCGATAAGGTGATAGTTTGTGCAGCTGCAGCTTAGTCCTTATTGAAATATGACTAATTTTTACGAAGGAAAATGTGTTTTCCCTTAAACATATAATTTTCGGCACCCAGGGCAGATGATACACACACACACACACACAAAAAAAAAGCTTTTATTTTTAAATATATAAGATTATGATTAGTCGAAATATGTAATTTTCAGAAACGTTTTATTTGTGTATATCCAACATAGATCATAAACTAAATAGTAGGAATTTCAATATTTTTATGTGCAGAAATAAAATAACCAGTGAATGACATATTGACAAAGTCGTACTAAAATATTTTATTTTCATAGGCTGAAAGTCATAAGGCCATTGACACTTCCAAACAAACAATTGCTATTTATTTCCTCACTTACTATGCTTCTTCTGGCAGTAATCCTTCAAACAGTGGAAAATGTACACAGGAACTGGTTGTTTGTTTGGAACCATCAACTGTTATAACATCACTTTTAGAGTTTATATATACAGTGTGCGAAATAATTATGGCCTCTCACATTTTAGCTGATATATAATAAAAAAAAAAAAAAAGAAAAAAAATCATATGCTATTTCCTCCATTGTAACATACGGAGTAAACATGCATTCATCGGTGGCTGTACTTGGGCCTGTGCTGTGAAAGCTTATTAGTGAAATTTAGATTTCAGAAGTGAAGAAACTATAGCCCTAATCAAAAGTTCATCTGTATCCTATGCATGTCCTTTAACTGAAAAATTTCTTTTTTTAAATTTGTGACAACAGTTTAAATAAAATATTCATTAAATAATTTGTTTTAAGTGTTAGATTTAAAAAAAAAAAAAAAAAAAAAAAAATGTCATCTGGCTCATGATTTTCTGATATTGAAACAGGATAAAATTCTTTTAAGAGAAAAAACGAATATGAATCTTTCAGATGTTGCCCAAGCTATTGACAGAAGTTCAAAAGTCGTCCAAAATTACCTTAAAGATCTGTAAGGATATGAAAAGAAGAGCACAGATAAACCACCCTCTGTAACGAATAAGGAAGTCTGTCTTCTGAGATGTAAAACATCAAATAAAATTATAACAGATCGGAAATTACGAGATTAATTAAATTTGCCAGTTATTGTTTGTCGAACACAACAGTTGCTAAATAAATTTTGGACTTAGCTCGAGGAAACTCAAAACTGATACTGACTTCAATTCAGAAGACTAATCGAAAAAAATTCATTCGCAGACATGCCATATGAGTTGGAGCATTAAATGGCGAAAAATTATTTTTTCTGATGAGAATTTTTAATCTGGATGGTCCAGATAGTATGCACAGCTATTGGAAGGATAATAAAAAAGAATCTGTAGTGTTTTCCACTAGACAACAAAGAAGGGTTTCGATTATGATATGGGATGTAATAAGACGGAAAAAGAAAAGCAAAATTGAATTCCTACATGGAAAAACCAACAGTTCTGATTACCTGAACGTGCTAAAGTAAGCAGTTTCCTCGAAATGGACGAAAGAATTTGGTTGTTTCAGCAGGACTATTGCAAAGTTCATGTGCCACAGACATCTAAGGAATGGTTAAAGTCAAAAAAACTGCTAAAACCTTGGCCAGCCAGTCAGCCAAATCACCACTATTTTCTATCTGGAATAGATAAATAACCAATCCGAATTCCTTGAAAGAATGCATGCCCAGCCCCCCACACACTTCTTTAATTGTGGGAAAGATAAGAGATCCCTTCTTACACCTACATTTCTTCTTATTCCACTTTCCATATGAGACTGCTCTGCATGACCTTGGAATTCCGTCAATTACTCAATACAAACCCGCTTGTTTAGTACTGATACTCCCTCTGTACTCTGTACATTGTTAAATTGAAAGAGATACAATCAGGCTCACCATTGGTTGAGTTTAACCTTTAGGATAAGAAACTGTCATTGTCAATGAAGTGTAAGGTGGAGATGAACGAAAAGTCATAAAATTCGGATTTTCTAGTCAAAATGAGATAAAAAGTTTTTTTTTTTTTGTGGTTCTGTCAAACCAGAACTTGGTTAAGCTGGACTCGGATAATCATGACTCTACTGTATTTAAAAGTCAAACATCGTAGTTTCAAGGAAAGTTTATTTAATATTTCCCCAGTACAAGTAGAGATTTAAATTTTTTAATAGATGTACAACAAAACCAGACCCATTCAGCCTGGTTTCTAACATTGCACCAAAGTAGTTTTAAAGAAAAAGCAATGTAGAAACTGGTCTTAGCTAGCAATAATTTTTGTATGGAACAATATAAATTCCTAACTTGATTTTATTGTGCTAAAGCTATCGGTTAATCCCCCCCCCCCCCCCCCAAAAAAAAAAAAAAAAGTAAAATAAAATAAATTAATGAAAAAAAAAAAAAATTTTTTTGTAGATTTCTAATACAGAAATTTAATATAATAACACCTTATGCACTTTAAAAATTATAATTAAAACAAGTCGGAAATTGTATGGCAAATGTGGTGTGTTCGTAAATAACTAGTTTCATAAATATTCAGATCTTGGTGCAACAGTGGTTGCACTTTTATGTGAAAATGCATGCATACAAAATTTATTACGATTGTATATATTAAATTTAGTGATACAGAAATAATATGACTATCTCAAATATCTCAACTATGGTAACCTAGAGTCATTACCTATCATTGAATTAATTATGTATAGAATAATCACCATGGCAACCTAAAATCATTACCTATCGTGGGATATCATTGAATAAATTATTCATTATAAGATTTAAATTATGAAGAAAAGCTTTATTAATATCTCTTAAGGTTTGATTCGCTTTTCATAAAATTAGAAATGACTAGACAAAATTCTGCAGTGATTTTATATATCAAATTTCAAACCATTTGGTTGGGTAGTTTTTGTGCTGTTATATGAGGACAGACCAGACTATGACTATAGGTGTTACTTACTTATATAATGATGAAAGCACCTAAAATGCAAAGTTCTTAAAAAATAAAATCTTTGCACCCAGAAAAAGAAAAAATCCTACATTTTGAAAAAAATGAGAGAAAATTTCCGATCTTTAATTTAAAAAATATTCATTTTCACTAATTTACAATGATAAAACTGCATCCCAGAATGTCTTGATACACAAGAGAGTGTCAACATATGGATAATAAAATTTGATTGATTGAGATAAGTTTTGACACAAATGGCAAACCTATAATTATTTTGGACTTTGCTAAGTTTTTGAATGTAGTTTGTTAGACAAAAACTTCAATCTTTGCATGTGCCCTGTGCATACAGTGTGCAAATTAATTGCTGAGGCAATTTTTTTCTGGAGTTGAAAGTTAATTTAGTTGTTTGTAGCCACTGTAAGAATTATTATTATTCCTTCATTCATTTTTGTGTATATAAAAACAAGTATTACTTTTAGAAAATTAATAGAAATCACTAGTTTTACTCGTTACATACTCTGTGACTGTAAAAGGTTATATATTCTATGACAACAAATTACTTATATACTGAACTTTGACAAAACTGAAGCAAAAATAATTTTTTTCCTCAAAGCTACATTCTAGTATTCAATGTCAGACATCCACACTAGTTCAATGCACATAAAATCAATTCAGACCTGCCAACCTTTGAAAATGAGAAATAGTAGCACCCAAAATTCAAAGATTGGTTGATTGGTTGCTGTTTTTTATGCTGCAGATTGGGTTAACTGATTGCTTTTGATTCGGACAAGTTTAGATTCTTTTTATGTTGGGTTCGGGTTAATACGATTTTTTAAAAGTTAGCTCTGTATATCCTTTCAGATTAAAAACTATATTATCATAATAATAAACAGATTTTTGCCTGTGTGTGATGTTTCCTGCGTGCATGATTCTGAGTAAAAAACAAAATTTAAGAAATTCACTTTTCTGAATGATTTCAGTAGTGGGAGAAAGGGATTTCTGCATGGTGGTAGTTATGCGTTTTCCTGCAGCCCTTTCACAAAATTCGTGTTTAATGAAATTTACGATTTTCTGTGATCTTTTGACAAAATTGGTGTTTTTTCCTGCGAACGATTGACAAAATTGATTTTTTTCACCATGTGTCTTTTTTGCAGAAATTCTCAGTTTTAGAATGATTTTCATAGCATTGTAGCTTTTAGCTCCAATTCATAGAAACTATGATTTTTTTCGTAGCAGTTGGCAAGTCTATCAATTTGAGTCAGCAGCTGGTAGAAATGCATTTTTAGAAAAAATTGTTGTGCCTTAATTACTTTGCACTAACAGTGTATGTCACCAATGATGCCATCTATAAAAAAAGCACTCTACTGTGTCTTATCTGGGTATGCTCATGAGCTTTTGAACATCAGACTAAAATATTACTTTTTGTGCTTCAGGAAATATAAAGATTGACTATTTTATTAAATTTGGCAGACAAAAGTAGCTGTTTAACTGTAATAAGCTTAAAAATAGACAGAAACAAATGAAAAATCTTGATGTTTGACAGAATTGGATTTCTTTAAATAAAAAAGTAGCAGAAAATCCAATAAAATGTTACAAAGACAGTTTATCAAACAATTTTATTTGAAAAATGTTAAAAAATACATGTTCTGTAATTTCTTTAAATGGATACCATTATCACTTACAGGAAGAAATTTAGAAGGAAAATAGATAATAAGCATAATAAATATCTTCAAATATTGCATCACAAAACTATGGAAAAAAGTCCATTTAACAAAAAGGGCACTTGGGTTAAATCCTATTAAATTGCTTGAGTAAATTAAGGCCAATGATAAAAAGAGATGCTTCAGTTATTTTAAACATTTTTTCAAATACTAATAATTGAGTTGGTCATTTCAAAAACTACATAAGTCCAATTTTTTTTTTATATATACTTATTTGTTGCAAAGAAGGTAGGCTTCCAGAATTACTTATGTTTATAAATCCATTACCACTTCATAGGTACAGAAAAAATTGTCATATACTACAAAAACAACATTAGTCAATGTCTGTACCAAGCTATATTACAATGGTCAAGAACAGAACAAGAAAATGTGATTGAACACAATAATTAATATGACTATGTACCTTAAGGAACATATGCCCAAAAATTACAGATTTTGAATAGCACTGTTTCCCAATATTGATCTTTGCCTTATTTAATTGCAGAATTTTGCAATTTATTAAGGTAAAAATTATTGTTTAGAAGTTATGGTATTCAAAACCCTTAATGCTTGGTACCTATGCAACTTAATGTTAATCTTTAAGATGCGCATGTTAATGATTTATGATAACTAATAAAAATTTGATCAGTATTTTTTTAAAATCATTTGTAAGACACTAAATCCTATTTCTAGCAAAAGCAGCACAAGTCCAAAAGTTTTTTTGAAATTGTAATTCTTTCAAAACAAATAACTGATAATATATTTAAAGATTTAAAAAACACAGTGAGCACAAGGAAAGTTCTTAAAAAAATCTAGTATTTGTGTGTAGTACAGTTTTTATTTGACTTAAAATTTTTGAATATGATTTATGTAGTTTTGAAATGACTGATTCAATTATATACTTCACAAGTAAGTAAATTAAAATGCTACATAAAGATTAAAATAGTTCTTTCCACTATAACATCTGAAAATTGACCAATGAAAATGAGTTGAATACATAGCAACATAAAATACGACTAAAATAGCCTCTGCAGATAGAAACCAGCAACTTTGGACCCTCAGACTGAAATCAAGATTTTGTTTCTAAATTAATTTTTGCCACATACAAGAAAAGAGCAAATAGAGAAAGGGGTGGGAGATGTTATATCTGATTCCACTGTTCCATATTTGTAACATAGCAGAATAGTTTTCTTTCAACATATTATACAATTAGGTTTTTTTTTTTTTTTTTTTTTTTTGTCAATAACACAAAGAAAGGCTTAAAATAAATTTATAATTTGCTTAATATCTGCCAGAAATGTCAAAGAAACAGTATGAAAAATTACATAAAAGCTTAGAGTTAAAATGGACTAAATACAAAATTATCAGTACTGGCTAGCCATATATATGTGTTAGACCAGATAAATAATAATAAAATCTCCAGTAAAATATTACAAAAAAAAGTGAAAGTTTTACATTAAATTTTGTTACAAACGAAAAATAATTAGCATATTTCATGCAAATAATTTGTCTAAAATAAATGAGGAATAATTTAAATGATATAACATTTCCCCTTTTTAGAGGCATATATCTTCCATTGAACGTTATAGAAAAAGAATGTTTTCACACTAACTGTATGTGAAAACTATGATAAATAAGAAGAAAAAACATCAAATTAAATGCCACAGATGTAAAAAGAAAAAGACATCTTTATTTTTTTTAACAAGTCAAATATTTGCAGGTACAAAAAGTGTCTGTGCATAGCTGGTTGATTCTATTGCTAAAAACGAATGTACATGACAGTACTGATTATTTGATGCGGATGAGAGGTGGATCTAAATTATCAACAGGTAACCATCTTGAATTATCCAGAGCTGTATATAATTCCTAGGATTAAAAATAAAAACAAATGTATGAAAAAAGTTAAAATTCTGAAAATAATTAATATAAATCAATTATTAGTGGTAATTCTAACATTTTAAAAACTGAACTAACCTCATTCCTTTGCATTAATTCTTGATTTATTTGGTCTACATCCAAAGGTACATCATGTTCTGTAATAAAAAACAAAAATTACATAATTAATAAAGAATCATAGAACTGGATATCTTAGAACAAGATCTTAAACTACAGAAAAAAGTAAATGAACTAGACCAGCAGTTATTAATTTCTTAGTTACTACAGACCTCTTTTAGTATTTCTACTGCCTTTTTGGAACTACAGGATTTAAGAATGGAATTAATCATATTCCTTGGACTATCAAGTTGAATATACTGCCATAAAAACTAATAAAAATATATAAACTAGTTATAGTCTATTTTTTAAACAGAATTCTTATTTTTTTTTCAATCAATTTATTCACAAGATTTCGCTCACATTTTAGATAATTGAACATGAGACTTTTGCAAACCCTTCAGGGTCCATAAACCACAGCTTAAGAACTGCTGAGCAAGGATATAAAGAAAAACAAAAATATTTAGCGAGAGTGAGCATTTAAAAATTACAGTGACATCACAGGAATTTTTTTTTTTTTTTTACCATACTTATAAATCTCAAAAGGACTCTTATTT
This sequence comes from Maratus speciosus, assembly GCA_963932465.1. Taxonomy (NCBI): domain Eukaryota; kingdom Metazoa; phylum Arthropoda; class Arachnida; order Araneae; family Salticidae; genus Maratus; species Maratus speciosus. The sequence continues at coordinate 186,094,807 of OZ010798.1, read as the reverse complement.
TAGGATTATAGAATAAGATTACAAATTCTCAATAAAGTTGTCACAAATTTAGGAAAGAAAAAAGAAAAAGAAGTTTAACCCTGTGAAATACCAAATACTATATACAGTGACCTTTCACTTAAGTCCTTCAGGACATGTGTCGTTTCATGGCATTTTAATTTTTAATACCAGTAAACCTGTATAGTATTTTCCATCTTATTTAAACCAAGAATTCTATGATTAGACAAGGCAAAGATTATGACTAAAAAGTAAAACACACACATCTTATCCTTATATGGAACATATACAAGACACCTTTCCTGAAGGGATTAAACAACTCTTAAAAAGGACCAAAGAAAAAAGTTGTACAGCTGAGAGAGTCATATAAATGAGAGATCACTCTACTATATCAATTCAACTTCATACATGAATTATTGCATAATTAAGAAAATATAAAGCTATAAAATTCTTTAAAAATTATATGAAACCTATAAAAAAAAATATAGCTATTCAGCAAAAAGTGCTAAGAGATTAAAAAATGCTGACATTAGCAGATGTGCTAATATTAGTTTAGTACTAAAAAAAAACTAAACTCTGTGGCTATACAATCCAAGAAGGATCTGGGCCGACAGTGCTCATCTCTGTTTTCTTGACCCTGGGCCCCGAGGTGCTATGCAGCATGCGTCCCGGCCAGGTGGTCAACCTAACGCGAGACACTCGGTGTTTAGTTCTCAAGCAAGCTTGGTACTCATTTTATCGACCCCGAAGGGATGAAAGGCTGAGTGAACCTTGCGCAGTCGGGAGTCGAACTCTCGACCTGTGGTGCGGCAGACAGGCGTGCTGACCACTACACCACTGGGCTAATTAGTTTAGTACATTTGCTTTTATATTAAAATTTAGAATTAAATAGATTTTTAGAATGGAGTGCTAGTCTTTTTGAATCAGAATTGCATATTTAAAGAAAAACTAGTTGGATGTGCCAATCCCAAAACTTTCTTCTATCTTATACATCTTAATATTTCAAAACCTAGTTACACATGTTAATACTTCAATATTATTAGTTCAATACTATACCAACTTTGATTTTCATCTTAAATTTCTGCTTAAGTCAATTAAACGGACTAAAAACGAGTTAATCTATATCATGATATTTGTTAAAATTATTAATTTTTCCTTAGTCTGTCGTTATCAGCTGTTTGCGAATAGCCGGCATAGCAGGAAGCGAGCTCCCGCCGCTGCATGAGCCGCCGATGCACAATAGAACTACGAAAAATCAAGAAAAGTATACAAAAATCGCTAGCACGGAGCCCCTTTACCGCGCAATATTTCCAAATTCAAGGAGAACCTGTTGGCCAAAGCCAAAAACAAGCACAAACATTTTTGTTCAATTGTATGCATAATTTTATACGCTGTTCGATGGTACAATAATGAAAATGGCACAGAGATCAGAATTATAGCGCCCCCTTCTTTCGGAATTTTTTCAAGTTCAGGGAGGACTTGTTTGCCATAGCCAGAAACATGCACAAAAATTTTGGTTCAATTATATGGATAACTTCATACACTTTTCGATGGTACAATAGTGAAAATGGTACAGACATCGCAATTATAGTGCCCCCTTCCGGCAGAATTTTTCCAAATTCAGGGAGGACCTTTGTGACATGACCAAAAATAAACACATAAAATTTGGTTCAATTCTATGCATAACTTCATACACTTTTCGGCGGTACAATATTCAAAATGGCATAAAAATTGTACAAAAATCGCTATTACAGCGCCCTCTACGAGCAATTTTTTTACAAATTAAGGGAGGACCTCCTTGCCATAGCCAAGAACTTAAAATTTTTTTTTGGTTCAATTCTATGCATAACTTCATACACTTTTCGATGGTGCAATATTCAAAATCGCACAAAAATCGCTATTACAGCGCCCCCTAACGGCGAATTTTTTGCAAATTCATGGAGGACCTGCTTGCCATATCCAAAAACTTAAAATAAAAATTTGGTTTAATTCTATGCATAACTTCATACACTTTTGGACGGTACAATATTCAAAATCGCACAAAAATCGCTATTACAGCGCCCCCTACCGGCGAAATTTTTCCAAATTCAGGGAGGACCTGCTTGCCATAGCCAAAAACTTAAAATAAAAATTTGGTTTAATTCTTTGCATAACTTCATACACTTTTGGACGGTACAATATTCAAAATCGCACAAAAATCGTTATTACAGCGCCCCCTACCGGCGAATTGTTTCCAAATTCAGAGAGGACCTGCTTGCCATAGCCAAAAACTTAAAATAAAAATTTGGTTCAATTCTATGCATAACTTCATACACTTTTCGATGGTACAATATTCAAAATCGCACAAAAAACGCATTTACAGCGCCCCCTACCGGCGAATTTTTTCCAAATTCAGGGAGGACCTGCTTGTCCTATCCAAAAACTTAAACTAAAAATTTGGTTTAATTCTATGCATAACTCCATACACTTTTGGATGGTACAATATTCAAAATCGCACAAAAATTGTTATATCAGCGCCCCCTACCGGCGATTTTTTTCCAAATTCCGGGAGGACCTGCTTGCCATAGCCAAAAACTTATAATAAAAGTTTGGTTTAATTCTATACATAACTTCATACACTTTTTGATGGTACAATGGCGACAGACAGACGGACAGACGGACGGACGGACAGACGGACGGACGGACAGACGGACACACGGACATTTTCTATAAACATGTTTTTTGGAATCTCTAACCCCTAAAACATGCAAATCCGTCGAAAACCGGAAGTCGAAAAAAATTTCGATTACAATACTTTCTTCTATTGAAGATAGAAGAAAGTAAAAAAGTAATAGGAATGCTTTCTATAGAGGCTTCTTTCCTCCATGAATTCATTAATGCTACCTTCACTAAGATTTTTTTTTTTTTTTTTTTGGGGGGGGGGGGGGGGGTGTATTATTTTTATGAAACTTGTACAGATGTAGACTGAAAAGAGTTAATCATTGCTGGCTAACAGAATCAAAGACAGTCCCAACTCCCTCATAAGCCTTGACTGTTCTAAAAGGAAGAATCAAAAAGCAAACAATGACCTTGTAATTGGGGCAGAAACGAAGTCTTACTTAAAAAATATTTCTGCAGATGAAATTGAACAGTTTTATAAAGATGTAAGACAATTTTATGTAAATAGTGTAGAATATGTGAAACAGAAATTGCCTGTATCTGATCCATTTGTGTAACATGCAGCAATTGCAGATGTTTCTCTTAGGAAAAAAATGACGTACTCCTCTGTAGAATTTATAGCTGCAAAATTTCCTCATGTATTATCGGATAACGAAAAAACTAAATTAGACATTGAATTTAGTTTGTACCAGTTTGAAAATTTTGAAGAATTTGATTTGGTAAATAACAGTGCAGATACTGTATGGCACGAAATATCTCATATTACTGATGCAAATGGAGCTAAGAAATATATAGCTCTCCCAAAATTAATTCTGGTATTATTGCTTGTGCCACACAGCAATGCTACTTCAGAGAAGGTTTTTAGTTTAGTTCAAAAAAATCAAACTGATTTCCGCCCCACTCTAGGGACAGAAACACTAACATCTCTGCTCATAGAAAAGCAGAAACATTTCAATTCAAGTACAAAATGCTATGAGCATAAATTCTCAAATGAGGCGTTAAAAGCTGCAAAAAAATGAACTTGGACAAATATATGTTCAAATAAAAAAGAAATTAACACTGATCCCCAACCATCGACTTCAAATGCTGCCCAATAATTTATTTTTTAATGTATATATATATTTATATTTAACTAAGTGTAAATTCAATTATTTTCAAAAGTTTTTTTACAATTTATGTTTAATCAAGTTATGCTACTCAATTGTTTTTAATATGTATTAATGTCTATATCTCATTTTTAAATATGCAAATAACATTTAATATACAGAAATTTAAGTAAAAATCTTGAATAATGTTTATTGATATTAAAAATGCTTCATCCTTGCAAAGTGATCATGCTGCATTATTATATGCTTGACTATTTTAAAGAAACTTATATGTGGAAGCATGTCTACCATAAAAAAATAATTTAAGAATTTCAAGAAATTAAAATATATATTTTATAAAAATTATAAATATTGGAGGAGTTGTATATTTTCTGATGATTTTCTCTAAATCACACCAGGAAAAAAAGGATAAACCAAGTAAGTTTAATTTTAAGTGTTTAAGAATATATGTATTTTATGTTATTTACAAATCATTTTTATGTTTATTTTTCAATTAGTTAATGAATATTTATTTCTAAAAATAATTATTTAACAGTAATGTGTACAATAACCTTGAACATAGCTGTTTGTATATATGTTTGCACGACTCGCGTCTCGTATAATATCTCGCGTTCGTGTTGTGCACAAAAGCTACAACTCTGGTTACTGATAACTTTCATTGAAACTTGGCACCTCTGCATAACTTTTGAATTGCTATGCTTCTGCGGCAGATCATAGGTGATTTTTTTTTTTTTTCTTACATTTTGGTAGACATTGTAAAAGAAAAAGCGTAAAAAAATTATTGATTAATTTTAAAGATAATTAAATTATACATATGTTCAATACTATGGTTTATCCTCTAATTTTCATTTCAGAATAATTAAAAAGAAAATTAACATTTATTTGAAAAAGTAAATTTACTTTTATTTCCATTCTATTTATATAACCCCTCCTCCCTCCCGCTTTCCAATATATATATAGACACAAACAATGCAAAAGAAAGAGCAGACAAAAATTATACCACATTGTTCCATTTATTTTCCTTTAAAATATAAATGAAGACTCATTTCAAGAGGAATTTTTATCAATTAATTTAAAAAGTATGTAAAGTTAATGGTAAAATAATAATAATGATAGCTATAATAATGTTAATAAAAAAAATGTTAGCTTTAAAAAGCTCACTTAAGATTTAAAACAATTTCCTTAAAGTGACAAAAACATTTTAAAAAGCCGATTTTAATGTGTTACTCTTAAAAAGTGAAAGAAATAAGAAATTACAATAGATGAGACTTTTGATGGCTTATGTATAAATGTAATAAACAAATATAATTAAATGAACTAGGAGAAAATAAGTTGCAACAAACAATTATTTAAGGAGGCAACGGTGGTTGTGAAATCACATGTAAAATAGCTGTCATTGGTGTACCTACTTTCAAAGATGTCATTTCTAAAAGGAATGACAGCAAAGTTTTCTTTGAGCAGGGCAAATATTTATTTTGATTTTGTTGTGAACAGCTGAGAAGCAATTGATACAGTTTTATTTTCACATATATTTTTTAAATTAGCCAAAGTACTCATTAACACTTTCGCAATGAGCAGCATATATACATGCCATTAGAAATAAGCATGGGTCTAAGGTTATTTTCTTTCATGGTACCTGGGCCGGGCCAAACATCTGTTTTCCTTCTTTTTTTTTTCCAGAGGCTCAGCCGGGCATGGACTTATTTATTTCTACCAATCCCATGTTGGGCTGACATTTTATTTATTTACTTTTGTAAAAGTAATGTGATGTACATTTGTTTAACAAAGTCTTTAGAAATTTAATTTGGTTTAATAAATTACAGATAAAACTTTTTAAAACATACCTTTTTTTCTTTGTAGATATATTGTGATTTTTGGTAAAATCTTTTTCTTTCATTCAAAACTATGTTGATTTTCTCACTGAATTGTCATTTTAATGTAATTGTTAATGTCATATTTCTTAATATGTGAATATGTACATAATTGTCTAAATGGTTATTAATATCATTGTTATTCCGTACTCCATGAATCACAAACATATAATCTGGAAAAAAAAAAGCTATGCATAAGATAAGTGTGCTTTTTTTAATACTGTTGCTTCAGAAATATTGCCATGTTTTGAAGAAATTGAGTCAGGCCAGGCTGAGATTTTAGATTTCATAATGGACTGGGCTTGGGTGGGATTTTTAACTTTTATAAAAGACCAAGATTTCATAACAGGCTGGGCCTGGAAATTTTGGCCTTGCAGACCTCTACCATGCCGCTTAAGGTACATGAAATCTTTGAATTTGAACACCAGTATAGAAAATTTTGCCTAACATAATATATATAACAATTTAATATTACAAAAATTACAATATGAAAAAACTTGGTGTCGAAGAATGAAAAGAAGTGTAAAAGCTGCTTGTAATGAAATGGTTAAAGATAAACATGCCTCATTTTGAGAAAGTTGCTTTTGCAAATATTATTGATAATTACTAATTTCTGTGATTAAAGTGTTTATTTCATGCTAATGTGTCCATTGTAATAAAATCTGACAAGTTATTTTAGCTTTTGTACAATATTAGAAATTTATTTTTGAGTCTTGACCTGTGATGACCGATACACTCTGAAATATCAAATTTCTTGAGAGGGCAATCCCCTCCCTCTTAGCCTTTCCCAAATGGTACCCCTGTCCACTTTTTACTTGGAAACCACTGAAGCAATTTCAATACTTAAAAAAAAAATAGTTTTGACAGTAGCTAAATTATAAATTGATTGTTAAACAATAACTAAACACAAAAGATATGGTATTTTGTTTTTTTAAAAAAATCTTATGTAAAATAGCTACTTTTTTTAGCTAACATTTTTCTTGAAAACTGCTGAAGTGATTTCAGTATATATTTTAAATAGATTTGGCAGTAGTTAAACTATAAATTGAACGTTAGGCAAGCAATAAAAATAAAAAAACATCAATATATAGATTTTTTAAAAATTAATTAACTATAAGCCTTTTTTATTTTTATTCCGAGCAATCAATTTATAGTTTAGTTACTGCCAACTCTATTACAAAAAGTATTAAAATCTCATCACATGTCAGTTGTTTTTCATGTGATTCCGAAACTGTTGCAGCTTTTTTAAATTAAAATATGAACTTTGAAAGAGATTTACCTTCGATGGTATTTTCTGGTACTTCATAAGTACTTTGGGTGTACTGCAAAAAATAAAACAGAAATTAGTTTATTGTATTTCACTATTTATGAAAACAACAACAAAAAAAAAAAAAAAAAAAAAAAAAAAAACAATCCTAGCAAATAGAGTTTTTGACAATTATAAGTGAGGAACAAAATAAAACTTTTTTTCTGGCACAGAAAGTAAAATATTTTATCCTAATAGAATTTTTCTTTTGAAATCCTAATATGTAAGTAGTTTTTCTGTAGCACCTAGATTAGCTGTGAAAGAAATAACAGGGTGTCTACAGAAATTCTAAAAAAAAGTTCCCTGATTTTTCCATGATTTCCCTGACTATTTTTATCAGACTTCCTTGATAAGTATATGTACACACACACATCATATTAATAAATTTAACTAAACTGTCAGATTCGTTGATTTTATTTGATGTTTGGCATCTGGAATACAGCGTGTCTTCAATGTCCAACAATAATCAGCAAACATTCATTGCCCTTGGTACCTTTTTTCCATAGCTGAGGTGCCTGGGTGAAAAAGGCTAAATCCACGTGTCATTGATGCCACTATGAATATCTGGGTAGAAATCCAGATGAGAAACCAAAAAATGAATCTTGAGGAACATAATACAATCAATATCTTTGTATGACAATAGCAATTGATTCATGATCTCATGGTAGTTTGGTACTTTATCATTTCATTTTTAAAAAATTAATAACACTTTTGAATGAATTCCATGTTGATTTTTGAATGTCGCTTAACATAGATCTTTGAATTTTACATCTCTAATCAGATATCTTATTTGGGGTAAAGTCCAAACTTTATATGATGATGAGGTATAATAATATTGTTAAGAGTTGACTGGATTCTCTCCAGGTATAAATGATTCACGCTTTGGTCATTCCTTTTTGATATGATTTTACTTATTCCTACTACTTTATTTGGACAAAAACAAAGAAATTGAACATAGCCAAACTGCAAATACATTAACAAAGTAACAACTTTTAAATCACAATATGTGATGTCTGATAAATGATCTTGTGGTCCACGCCACACCATAAATATAGCAAAATTTATATGTTAAGAAACTTTACCCCATTCTAACATTTAATACAAGACAAACAGCAAAAATGAAAAAAAAATATATATATAAAAAATCACCTTCTGTAGGCACTAGACTTGTCTGGTGCCATGTCATGGACACAATAGTGCAAGAATCCTGCTCTTTCACTGTGTGTTATTAGAACAGGGGTGCCCCTTACCTGGTCACAAAGAATGAAGGGTGCAATTACCACATGAAGTAATCATGCAACAATATTATCTCACTGTTGTAGTGGCAGAGGCTGATTACCACAGGGGCTAACTTCCACAAGCATTTTTTGTATAGTAATCGTTGCCTTATTAAAATGCAGAATTTCTGTCATAAAATAGGGCAAAAATTTGCTATTTGGAAATACTGGTGGACATTTGCTCCTGCGGTAATCAATCTCTGATTACTGATAGTCTTTTATGATGCACATACATCTATTTCATTGTGGCAGCCATAAGGACCCTACGATTCAGGAGTTCTATGTAAAAATAATTTGAAGATATAATATAAATTGTAATAAATTTAGAATCACACTTGTTTAAGTGAGAGGGAGGAGGGTGTGTGCTATGTAAAAGGTTTTGTAGAGAAATGAGCCAGAAACCTTAATTGCTTTAATTAACAATTTAAAAATTATATGCAAATATTATCTATTTAGAAAAGCTATCTTTTAAAATGGATCCAAAGAGCGCCATGGTGCCTGCGGGCGCCGCATTAGACAGCACTGATATAGAGGTTATGGAGACTATCTTTTGGACGGCTGATCCTATAAAATAAACATACTTTTAATTACAAAATGTATTCAGATAGAATACAGCTTTTAGCCAAGGCACTTATTTTACAAGCAGCTGCATACATATTAAAAGATGAAATTAATTTTTTAGATGGGCCCTTTTCCTTAGAAGTTAGGTTTTGAAAAATGTTGCCCTGCACCTGAGAAAGATACTATAAAAAGTCCTATTCTTTCGCAGCAAAAACTAACCAAGTTATGATATTTTGAATTTTATAAAATTTCAGCATTTTCTGGCACTAAAAAAACTAACTCTTTTCAGTAGCGGAAAATGCTGAAAATTCAAAGTTTCATGACTTGATAAGATTTTTTTTTTTTTTTTTTTTTAATGAGATGTTTTTAAATATACTTCTTAGATTCAGGGCAGCATTTTTCCAAATATAACTTAAAGGAAAATGAGTTCATACAAAAAAAAATTAATTTTGTAATTTAATATATTTAATACATGGTAGACTGACGTCACTCCATAGTTTTTTCAACGTTTTTTTTTTTTCAATAAACATTGAAAAGTGAAAGTTACTATATGCAAAACATCAATATGTTATGGAGGATATATTTATATTATCCATTGCTTGTAATCTTAGGACGGCCGAAAGTGAAAAGGAATCATAGTGGTGCAAAAGTGATGTCATGTTTCAGTTTTAAATATAAAAAGGCTTGTTTTCTTTTAAATATCCTTTTTTTTTGGGGGGGGGGGGGGGGGAGAACTTAAGATTTTGAATTCTGAAGTGTTCATTCAAGTACATAAAAAATACATTTTAAAGTTAAAAAAAAGAAACAAAAACAAAAAAAAAATACAATTGCATATAGCAGGAAATTTGGATTGTCATTTATGAAAATAAACGTTTTTTATATGAATACGGTTATATCAGGCATATTCTCCATGTTTTATAAAAAATTAAAATGATTCTTCTTCAACAGCAGTTGTCCAAGCAAATAGTTTACAGCAAACCTGAGATGTTTTGGCAACGATGTGGCAGAAAAATTCTCCTGCTTTTGAAAAACTGCTCAGTCACTTATGATACCAATATGATAATAGTCACTTATGATGTGATAATAGTCACTTATGAAATTTATTATTAATGGAAAATAATAAATTAGCTGTATTCTGGAAACATTCACTATTCTCAAATAAAAATTTTCAAAAAGCTATCATCGACAAAAGTTTATAATTAGTAAGCATTTCTTTGATTTTGTTTTCATTAAAGTATTTTATAAGGGTCCATTTTAATTACTCAGTTTCACAAGTAAATAAAAAATCCCTGAGTAATTTTCTGATATCAATAATCAACAACGAAGTAAGGCAAATAGTAATGATTGCTGACCAAGATGAATTTTATAATAGACTGAATACTTTTTACAAAGTAACTAAATAGTTACTCCAGGATTGAGAAATTATAAGCTTTTCCCTGGAGTTTTCCTGATATTTTACAATCAACACAATTTCTTTTATTTCTAGGTTTTCTCTGAGGTATATGAATATTGTGTATAGATTGTTTTGGTTCCCTTAATGTAGCAAAATATTTCGAAATATTTTCAAAACACTGATGAGTCCTTTCACTATTTGGCACTTTCTAAACGAGTATAAATTATTCAAAATAAACGAAATACTCATCTATGTAAGCAATGGAGAACTCTATTCATATGAATGATGCAAATTTAACAATACTGACTGTTTACTTCCTACATATTTTCATTTAAGGAGACAGGAGAGTAATTTATGAAAGGAAAAATACTAATTGATAGCTGCAATTCTGCTCCTCTTCTACAAGTTCTTATTTGGCATAATTTTCAAAAATTTAGCATAAACACACCAATATCATTTTCACCCCCTTTAATGTATTTTGGGTACTTGTTAGTTATCCTGTCGACCAAATTACTGTCGCCAAATTGTAAGATAAAATGCCAATAATGGTTGATCGTAAATGTCACATTTACTTGACAACATGTGTTTACGTCATCAAGTGATTTTTATTTCGACGTTTTATTTGTATTTTTATTAATGTTATACTAATTTATTTGTTCTTTCGTTATTTAAAATAAAAATTATGTCAATTTGTATAATTTGGTGATTTATATAATTTCGCGAAATCAGCCGATGGGATAACTAACAAGTACCGTATTTTGCTTTTCATAATTTCTGGAATTAATACCATAATAGACTCAGTTATGAAGAAAGTAAACTCTTCAAAATGTGAAAAATATTCAGCAACAAAGAAGAAAATATTTATATTTATTTTATGAGTTTTCATTTTACAAAAATTGCAGCATAAATATTAAGAAAAAAATAAGTTATTGATAATTTTAATTGATCAATTAATTTTAATTATCAATGATTTGCACAAAAATGGTTTTGAAATGCTTAAAAGCATCAAAACTGAAGGATCCTTTGCATACTAAAAGTTTCAATAATAATCTGGTCAATGATGTTGTCTGCCATTCATAATTGGACATTTAGCAGAGTTGTCAACAATTACGGATTTTTCATGATTGTTAGAGTTTCATTTTCGTAAAATTTGTTTTTGCCTGAAAAATATAACCTCTTACATTATCGACAAAATTGTTCAAAAGTAAAAAAGTAGTTATTGAAAATTACAGTTTATCAAAAAACTTTCAGAAAATTGACATTCATTCATAGTTGCCAACCTCCCGATTTTTTGTATACCAGTAAATTCTTAAAAAAATGTTTGCTTTATTTAATTGCAGAAATTGTACAACTGTATAAAAAACATTTCTACATAAAATAAAAAATTTTAGTGTTAAAAAAAATTGGGAGGTTTGCAACTATGTCAATTGCTAAATACAGAAATGCAACACATTAAATAACATATCTTACAACTAGGTTGTAATTTTTAAATGAAAATACTGTTCTATACTGTCTATAAGCACAAAATAAAGTAAAAAAAATAATGTAATTATAAAAATACTATGATTATTTATCTCAAATTTTACAAAAATAAAGCTATAACTACATTTGCAAGGTATGAATGAACATTCTCAAATATCAGTAATAGTAAAACAAATGGAAAAATGCAGATTGACTTTTTTTCTTCTTCAGATAATGAGTAATAATACAATTACTGTTTTGGGAACATTTAATTTCTAATGTGAGTAGAACAGAATTACCATAGAAAAAAATAAAACCAATTCTGTCAAAATCAGTTTTACTTCAGCTGGGGTAACTCTTTTCTCCTATAGTTAAAAGTGGGAGATGTTGATACACATAGTTTCAGGAGCAATTAATCAGTGGCTCCATTCCCTAGGTGTGGTAGACAGGAAATGCCTATCAAAAGTAAACAATTCTGCCAGAATCGGTTTAGATTTGGTTGGATAATTCCTCTTTACTACTCATGAGAAAGAGACCGATTAACTTTCTCAATAGTAGACAGTTATACATACTTTTTGTGTGTGTGTGAGTGTTCCGAAAGTATGCCGATTTATGTATGTTTGCATACTTTAGTGCATGGGGAGTAAGAATGCATTTTACAATAATATAATAATGAATTAAAGGTAATCTACTAAAAGTGTAAAACAATGTGGCCCTGTAAAAAGCAGTTGATATACAGTAAAAGCTATGAATAGTGGGCACTTAGGGATGGAATCTGTCCATTATTCCGAGGTAAAATCATACAATTATATAGATGTTGGGGATTGAAAAAGTGTTTACCAAATAAAGGTGCCCACTATTCGGGATTTTCCATTATAGAGGCTTTATATTATAAAATAAAGTTTAAAAAGAAATTTACCTAAAAAAAATAAAAGTTGCACCCAGAGTACTTAATACGATGAAACAATTTACTGTTGAAAATTTTAATAGTTAAAAAAAAAAACTATAGTCGTACAATGACTCATCATCTGAGAATAAATATCTTTTTACATTTTCAAATATATTTTTATTTTAAACATACCTGTGCAGCAGTCTGTTGGGTTGCAGTTGTAGCTGTAGTGGTAGCAGCAACTTGGGTTGGATCAGTATAGTACTGCTGCGGATACTGATAAGCTCCATAAGCACCATATCGCTGATCATAATTATAATAAGCACTCTGAGACTGGTAATTCTGCCAAGCTGCATAGTAGCTTGAATAGTCATATCCTGGATACTGTTGTTGCCATTGCTGTTCTTCAGCACTTGGTGTTGAACTTGCTGCAGAACTTGTTCTACTACTAACAAAAGAAAACAAAAAGCTTAAATATGATTCCCGTAATGGTATGCCTATAATTATAAGGTATAAAAAAGTATAAAGATATATTTTGGATTTATAAAATGGAAAAATGTCAGTTTCTTTAAGTTTCCCCCCCAGCAATTTACGTAAAAAAAAAAAAGATATCAAAAAGATTTTTTTTCTTAATAGAAAACAGAAATGTTATATAGATCAGACGAAATTATTAAAATTGGACTGATATAAGAAATTTTCTTTTTTTAACTTTTTGATAATTTGAAACAAGGAACGTAATACAAAATGTTGCCTTTTAAACTGATTGTGTAAATGTATAAAATAATTTACAAAATGTTTTTTTTGATATATCTGTCAACATGTTAAAAAATAAAAAATAGATGGCATCAATCAGAGTGAATGCACAAGTAATTGTCCATTTAATGAAAACTTCAAGTTTTTTTTTTTTTTTTTTTTTTTTTTTTTTTTTTTTCCTAATGTAATTGACAATTTTTTTTTTCCCAATTATGGGTAAATACCAACTAACATATGAGGATTACTAATCCAGAAAAAAAAGAAAAAATCTGTTCTACATTTAAATTATAGTAGAAAAGATACAGTACAAGAAAAGTATAAAGAACAAAGAAAGTATGTATTTATACATTCTACAAGCTGGAAAATGAGATTGCACCAGTACTTGATTACTTTTTTTTCAGTGTAAACAATCAAAATATATAAATCTTTGTATTAACAGCTACTAACTATACACCGAGGCACACACAATGGGGGATCCAAAAATCTGAAAACATTTTCACAGACACAAACTAAGGAAGATTTAAAGGTGCACATTTCAATATTTAAATGTAAATACATAGTGTCCAATAAAGTCCTTTCCCATATCCTTAACTTTTGGATGCCCACAGTGACAGTCATAAACATGATGTCTATGAACAGTAAGGTGGCCATTCCTATTCAATGAGATTTTTTAAGTGCTTCCTAGTGACAAAACTCACACTGACTTAGAAAATTATACGAGATTATTCAGGAAAATACTTACCGAATATTCTGGTGCACAATATCAGTGTGCTTCGACATATTACGTGCACCTAAAATTTTTAGACTATATTTTTCTATTTTTAGCCTCTCCCCCCTCCCCCCTTTTTTTTTTACAAAGAAACTTTTCATGAGATGCATAACATGAAATACAATAAATAGCACTGAAAAGTATAACAACTACTATAAACATAAAAAATAAATGTGAAACAAGAATGAGAACATACGATGCATACAATGTTCATTAATGTAGAAATGACAATTCTTAAGCTCACATTTGTTTTCAATCAGGGTGTCTACAGAAATTGTAAAAAAATGTTCCCTGATTTTTCCATGATTTCCCTGACTATTTTTATCAGACTTCCCTGATTTCCATTATTAACAATACACATACGGTATTTTTTCCTGTATGCCGATTCCTCGTATAACACACTTATCCAGTTTGCTAATATCTCATTTGGGAGAAAAAACAAGAGAAAAACATAAAAATTGCCTAATATTCATTAAGTATTGGTTGACAGTTTTATAAATCCGAATTCAACTAACTTCATAGTGTCCAACTTCATTAGTCCAACATCATATAGAAGCCAATGGATATAGGGTGACCAGAAAGTTACCTCATTTTCTGAAAAATATTCAATTCTAAGACTTATCTAAATCTGACGGGATAACTAATGGATTAAGCTGGCCATCAGGTCAGGTTACGCTTATGTATCATTTAAAATTTTTTAAGATGGGTAAATTGCCTTCAATATAAGTGCTATGTACAGAAAATGAGGACATCTGATCACCTTAATTTACGTTAAATATCAAAAACTCATACCATGCGCATCTTTTAAAAAATATTGGGAAAGATTAATCAGCATGTGAAAAAAATATGGTACATAAAATAGACAAATCAGTCTCGTTGGCAAGGGGAAAATGCAAATAGTTTCTCAATATAGACAAATTTCCCTGATTTTCCAGTATTTTTATAAAGTTCCCTGACATTTCCCTGATTTTTCCAGAGTGATAAACCTCCCTGATTTTTCCATGATTCCCTGATTTCCAGATTCTGTAGACACCCTGTCAATCCCGGCATAAAACACACACCTGTAAATTTTCATGAATTTTTTTGTATCAAAAGCATGAATAATATGCTGGAATATAAGGCAATTGCAAAGTTGTACAGAAACATCAATTCAGTAGGAAAAGATACTTTGTGCATGTAAGGAGAATAGTACGCATGCAATGCTTTTTTATCTGTTCATGATTTTCGAAAATTTTTGCACCACGAAAGTCGTCTAAAGTAGCAATTAGTTGTCACTGGCTACATGTAGTATTGTTGCTTAATCTGTAGTGTTCAATCAATAGTGTTTTGTGGTGTTGTTTAGTGAAGATGATAATCTCCCTTTTTAACACATTTTATGACATTAAAATGTTGGAAATCGCACAGAAAATATGAGCAGTTTGCACATATTATTCTTAGCATTCAAGCGCATAAAGTGTCTTTTCATACTAAATCAAAGCTGCTTTACATCTTTGTAATTGGTTTTTTTTTAGTGTCCCATACAGTTTTCAAGATAGATAAATCAACTCCTGAATTTGTAGTTAAGAAGTACTGTAAGAAATCTCATCGAAAAGTTCATGGCCATCTATATATTTAAAAGACCATGCGGTGTATATAGTCAGCATTCTACTGAACCGATTTTGATAATTTTATTTTATTTTTCATGAAAGCCGTTCATTTATAGATGTACCCGTTCTTGCTATTTTTAAATTTATTTCCATTTTATTTTTAATTTTAAAAGCTTTTTGTGATATTTCTTCAAAATGGTGGCAACCAGCTTTCCTCTCTGTAATATGAATTTATTTTGCTTTATCACATTCTACCAATCAGAAGTGCGATATTATCAAATCACGTGTGATCGTTGATTTCATGTGTCATGGTATTAATTTAACCATAATAAAATGATTGCATGTAATTATGGATTAATAATGAAAGAAGAAATTATTTATTGAGAAATAACATTAAGTAACTTATGTAAATAAAATGACAGAAAATAATTTATGATAAAAAGTAATATCTAAAGCAAAATGTTTCAGATGAGAAAAAACGATGTCATTCAGAAAACAGATAAATTTGCTTCATGAATATAATATATGTTGTTATAACTGTGTCAGTGATGACATCATATTCACTGACCTTTATTCCTGCATTTAAATAGACTGAACTTCTGCTATTTATTTAAAAATCCTTGATATGCACAACCTAAGCTTTCTACTGAACTGATTTTGATAGTTATTTTTTTAAATGAAAATAGTTTATTTGTAGATGTGCCCGCACTCGCTATTTTTTAGGGTTCCGTACTTAAAAAGTAAAAACGGAACCATTATAAGATCACTCTTGTGTCTGTCTGTCTGTCACAGCCACTTTACTTGTAAACTATGGAACGTGGAAAGTTCAAATTTGGGGAAGTAATAAAGACTGTTGGCCCATATTAGGTAATAGAAACTTTTAAAATATTAAATTAGAAACTTTAAAATATTTAATTTGTCACTTTAAAATATTTAATTAGTTAATCATTATTAATTATTCAAAATTCAGTTTCAGTTAAATTTCACTTTAAAACAATTTTATTTACTCCACAAAAAAGATCTTTAATTAAAATTAATAATAAAATAATAAATTTTAATCTTAATAATTTCAGACAAAATAAATATTTCTTTTATAATTTTCATATATTAAATTCAAAATTTAAACATAATGATCTTTTCAGTCAAAATCTTTAACCTAACGTTCTTTCATTTTAAATCTTTTCTCTTCTCTGTGTGGCAACACCATCACTCACGTGCTCAATGGTTTTTTGATTTGAGATAGCGTCCTTCTGGGCGTCTCTCCTGCTCTTGGGCATCGGACGGCAGCGCACCAAGAAGGGTGCGTTGTCGCTCCGCAAAATTCCTTTTTATCCGTTGGGATCGAGCGCTTCAGATCAGTAATATAAGTATTTCTTAAGAAGCAATCCCTTAAAATATTACAAAAGAATTTCTGTTGTTAAGTCTGCATAATTTAAATGCTATAAATTGACTGCTATTAAAGGATACCGACATTCTACTATCGTCACGAAATGGTGATGTCCGCTAAAAGGGAATATTTTATGTTCCTGTGTGGTTGCTACAGAGACTCCAAAAATTCTGCTAAAAGGAGATAAGTACATCCTCATCTGATGTGAGCTCTCGTGGGCTATTAATTCACGGCTTACTAGATATTTCATCAATTCAATGGCTTCATAAAAGTGTATAGGTGTCATCATAAGTGATGCATAAAGTGTGAATCTATACCTCAATAATTCCTTATTGTTTTCTTCTGACATCTTTAAAATGGTAAGATAAATTATTTGTTTATCATTTGTGAGTGATTATATACATTTTAAATAGTAGTATAATAACTCCGATGTCAATTGAAAGATGATGAAATCTGATACTCATAATAATGAACAGGAGGAACTTTAATCCAACAACTGATTTTAGCAGATAACTGATCGAAGAACTTACTGACACAGAGATAAAAAATTTCAGAACGATTTTAAATCCTTAAAGCTGCACTAAATATGTCTTATTATTATTCAACTGAATTTTAGAAATATGTCGTGCTCAACAAGTAGCGAATCATAATCTCTGTTACAGATATAATTTTGTATTTGCGATACCAAGATCATAAATGATCTCAAATTTTGTAATCAATATAATTTTAAAGGAAGTGAAGAGATTAATCCTTTTACAAGTAGGGCAGTGCACTCCCCCTTCCCCTTTTTCTTTGAAATATATTGCAGTAAAAATTATATGTTCATCTAATAAAGTTGCTTGATGTACGTAGTTACTCTTTGTTTCATTTATGTGTTTTTGTGTTTATTTTATGTATATTTCATGAACATGCCAAATTATTTAATGAAACTACAGAGATAAATACTAGAAATCTTTACATAAGGCCACAATAGGTTCAAGTAACAAAAGTTGAAAGTTAAATAGTCTGATTGGTAAATCAATTTCAAATTATGTTTTCGGCACTTCTGCATTTGCTACAAATATTTTCAGATGGATGTTATTACTATTTTAAGTTCAGGTGATTACTACTGCTTTAAAATTATTTATTATCCATCATATATTTACCTTTTTTTTTTCATAATGCAATGTACTTCTTATTTATTTCCCACTATAATCACGTGCCTCTTTTTTATTAAAATCAATTTAAATTAAATAATTCTTTCTTTAAAACTATTTAAAATCTATTTCCTTTTCTTTTATTTATTTTTTTTAAAAATATTATAGCCCACATATTTTCAGATTATTAAACATTTATAAATATATTTAGTAAAAATGTAGAGGGGCAAATTCAGTTGCTTGAAAAAAAAATATTTTCTTTGTATATCGTGTGAGGTATAGTGTGAAAGCTTTCGTAACGCTGAATTAAAAAATACATTTCTTTTAATTTTAGGTATGACATTTTCAAAGATATAGTCGAAAATGTAGAGTAAAAATATGTTGCCCCCCCCCCCCCATCTAATTCCGAATCTACTGAAACTAAAATTAGGAAAAAATTAGAGGGAGTAGACATTAATATAAACCTTGCAGGAAAATTATAGCGATTACCCTAGGTCACATAGTTTTTGAGAAAAGCACATTTTTCTGTTACACACAAATTTCGATTTATGGGCTGTTGAGCAGCGCTGGAGATACCTATCGTAGTAGAAGTATAAAAGCATTGTTGATCATGATTTTCGAAAAAACTCATCAGTAATTAGCTGAGATATGAACCCTTAAAGATATGAACAGTTTGGACATACATAATGACAGGGGTGGCGTACACTATGTACCATCGGCTTTTAAAGCCTAGATTACAACTTTTAATGATATATGTGTGTAATGAAATGGCCAGTAACAGTATAAAAGCAATAAACGTCAAATTGTTATAAACGGATTAATTCAAGGGGTCTCAGGACTCAAAGCTTCAAAAAATTTTTCATTTAAATTTTTTTAGATGTTAATCTTCCTTTTTTTCTGAACATTTTAATATAATTGTTTCCTTCAAATTCTCATTAGAACAAAAGTTATGGCTTTTAGAATTATACCGGCTCAATAGCTTAAGCAGCATTTTCGAAACTTTTAAGTCATTTTTCTCCAATTGACTTTCTTGGGCATATCGCACACGATATCTCAAAAATATTTGAATATTTTTTCATGAAATTTTCAAAACATATGTTTTATGTTAATCTGTATAAACTGAACTTAAAATTTCCTTTTTATTGTTAAAAAAAATATTTTTTTAAGTGATTATGTTGTTGAAATTTTCAAAATTTTCTATTAGCAAAATGTAAACTTTGAACGAATGTTTTGTTTTAGCTGCATTGTAGAAAGAAAGGTTATTACTATGCTGAATTTAGTTTTATGAAATGCCAAATGAAGTTTAAATATCCATTTCTTTTATTGTCAGTCACGAATTAAGTTCATTATAAAGAGATTAAGATAATATTAAACTAGTCGGATGTGTCAATCCCGAAACATTCTTCTATCTCATACATGTCAATACTTCCTGATAAATGCAGTACAGCAGCACCACCGGTTAGGCGATTTATACCAAAATCTAATCAGGGACAACTTTCATGAACTTCTAATTTAATTTGAAGTTTAGTGAAAATTTGTGCTTTTTTTTTTTTTTTTTTTTTGAGATAGAGCTATTACGGAAATCATGAAAGTTCTGAGTTGCAGTGGAACCTCTTGGGCAATTTACACCAAAAACTTATCAGGATCAGTTTATATCAGGGACTAACTGAATCTAAAGTTTGATGAAAATTCATGTATTAGTTCTTGAGATACAGCTATTGCGGAAATCGGGAAAATTGCAGCATAGTAGCACCACCTGCTGGGCGATTTATACCAAAAACTAATGAGCACCAATCTATATCAGGGACTAACTGAATCTAAAGTTTTATTAAATTCCGTTCAATAGTTCTTAAGATAGAGCGCCCACAAAATTTGTGTCACACATGGATAGGCAGACTCACAGCAAACATTTTGTAAAAATATGTTTTTCATTACTTCTGTACCCTAAAACGTATAAATCCGTCAAAAACCGACATTCGAAAATTTTCACGAATCCAATACTTTCTTCTTGTAAAGATAGAAGAAAGTAAAAATGAGTTATACAGAATGGCTGTATTTGATATATTTTAGGTTCCATATCTCTTTGAACTTTCATGGTATATGCATTTACATTTTTCTAGTATATACTGTTATACCCAACCCTACTTTTCATAGTTTTTTACAAAGTGTTAGTATTCTTTTAGCAACGGTTTTTTAAAATAATACAATTACTAATTCATATATTTATTGTACGGAACCCTCTGTGCGCGAGTGATACTTGCACTTGACCGTTTATTTTTAAATAATCCCATTTTTATATTTTAATTTTAAAAGACCTTTGTGAAATTTCTTCACATTGGTGGCAATCGGGTTAGTTGCATTGTTGAAGAGAGAAGGGAAACAATGGGAATTACCATATCATTACGGATACCATTTTCTTATTACAATTAAAAATAACTTTTTACAAACCTTTGAACAGAAAATGACATCACTATATAAAATAACGCATTTTTACTCATAATGCTTTTACATTTCGATATATTTTTCACTCCGATGACACTGGGATTAAGACACTCGTCTCAGATGACTTCAGTGG
Organism: Maratus speciosus; assembly: GCA_963932465.1. Classification (NCBI taxonomy): domain Eukaryota; kingdom Metazoa; phylum Arthropoda; class Arachnida; order Araneae; family Salticidae; genus Maratus; species Maratus speciosus. The sequence goes on along the minus strand of OZ010798.1, from coordinate 186,074,082 downwards.
GTGAAAATCAGGGCTGCGGAGTCGGAGTCGGTGTGATTTTTCGGTGAAAAGAGTCGGAGTCGCTAAAAATATGACGACTCCGACTCCGAACATTTTGTTGAAAAATTTGAAGTGAAATAAAAAATAAAACCAATTCTGCTTAATTTTAAATTTATAAACTGAATCATAATTTTATTTTCTAACTTTATACATTAATGAACATTTAGTTATTTTTCAGTTTACTGTCATGTTAATGAGTAAATATAAGGCAAAAAGGAGGTTGTGATTCTTCTACATCAGTCATTAAATTGATTGATTTACTTACTTCTTCAGCTCATAGACGACACTATTGCACAATAATTAAATTAAAGTGAGTTTTGAAAGTTTTTTTGTTTTGTTTTGTTTTTTTATTATTTTTTGTAAATTAAGTCCAATTTAACCCAAACCCCGTGTTGGTCTGACAACCCAAGCCAATGAAGGAATCTATCTCAGACAAAAAATAGATGTTTCAATTCAACCTCTGTCCATCTGTGTTCGGATCGTGTCCTGAAATTTATATTTTAAGTCAATCCGAAGCGAACTGGAAAGAAACCTGAACCCTGAACCCAATGTGAAATGAAATAAAATCAAAATTTTATTGGAATTATGAAAAATAGTCATCTCTAACAGAACTTTTATCTTCTGTGTAGGAAAAGGAATATATATTTACTTATTCGACTTATAAGTTAAAGAATATTGTGGACTTCCTTTTGAAAAATCGGGTCAACCCGACCCGAACCCGCAATAATAATTATCAGACTGGCCTACAACGAAAAAGATTTAGCGCCAACTCAACCCAAACCACCGCGCACCGCTTGAATCTGACCCTAACGAATGCAACAATCTACTTCAGATAACCATGGATCCTTTGTAGAACTTATACTGCCTTATTTTTCAGTATTCCAGATAAAAGAGAATGTGTGAAAAATATGAAATTGATGAATGCCGCTATCACTACAGTATCGGACAGCAGAACTCACACAGAATTTGTCTCATTAAAACAAAAAACTGCAGTTTTCTTCTCAAATATTTCTTACCAAAAACTTAGACTTTCTTCTATTTCTAACCCCCAACTAGAGTCTTTCCAAGGGCCGGGTTGCACCCTACCCAAATCTGAAATTTCTGCTGAAAGTCAACCCGAAACCCGACAAAAAGGAATTCGTCAACCAAATCCGAAAATGGAAAAAAAATCGTCAATCTGACCCTAATTCGAGACGAAAGAAAATTACTTCATATTTTATAGAATACGCAATTATGAAAAAAGCCTACAATTATCTTTTTTGTATAAAAATGAACTTAAATACACTCATAATATTCAAATATATAGATTTTTCATTTGAAAAGCATTCAGTACATATTTTCTTTTGAAAAATATTTAGTACATATTTTCTTTTGAAAAATCAGGTTGTATTAAAAGTGTCGAAAGCTGCCTTGAAGCATTTAAAGTGTATCTGGTTCCAGCTAAATTTGGTTATCCTATCCGATGGAGGGCCGTAATTCTAACCTACTGTAGAAAAAATAATTATTTCATGAATTTTGAGAGGAAAGTGCGAAGAAACTCATTTCATGCCTCAAAGTGGCTGGTATTTTTTTTTTTTTTTTGGTCGTTTGTAATGTATGTTTTACAGATTTTTCTATTTTCTCACATTTTTTCATGATTATTCCTTATTCGTCGATTTTTTACCTCCCCCCACTTCAATCCACCGAAATCGGCATTAATTTATTTAAGATTTTATTAGTTAAGTGTAGATGTAGATAATAGCATTTACGTCTATGAATTGAAGGCAATGATAGCTTGCCAATCGTTCACATAAAGTGCGGTCGAAGCACAATTTTCTTTTACTCATTCTGTTCAAAGTTCAAATTGAAAACATCTTTGTTTCTTAAGCAGGCATATGTTTTTTTCGCGTAATTTGGTTTTAATTTGCAGCTGACAAGATAAATCCTTTGTTGGCAGGGGTGCGCCGACCCAGTGTGCAAAGTGTCCGGCGCACACAGGTGCCGAAGTAGTAAAGCGCCAAAATTTTTTATCTTTATTTTCCGGCGCCCACAGGCGCCGAAGTAGTAAATGTGCCATTTTTTTTTTTTTTTTTTTTTTTTTTTTAACAAGTTGGAAATTGTAAGTCAAACATGGTAGGTGAGGTGCATTCATACTATAACTAGTTTTATAAATATTCTGATTTTGGTGCAATAGCTGTTGCACTCTTATGCAAAAATGTATAGCGATTACATGTATTAAATTCAGTAATAGGGAAATGATGACTCCATCTTAAATTGGACATAATCACCATAGCAATCTAGAATCATTACCTATCATGGGATATCTTAGAATTAAGTATGATCGGATTTAATAGAACGAAGAAAACTTTTATTAATAACTCTTAAGTTTTAATCCGATTTTCATAAAATTTTAAATGATTCGACAAAATTCTGAAACGATTATAGTATATATTAAATTTCAAGCCAGTCGGTTGGGTAGTTTTTGCAGTGTTATATGCGCACAGACGGACGGACAGACAGACGGATGGATCGGACGACGACTATAGCATTTACATAATTACGAATGCACTTAAAATATCTAGTAAGATGAAACATTATAATGGGCATTATGAAAATGAAAATATCCAGAAGGATGAAAGCTATACATTTATAGATATTCATAACTGTTTTTATAAAGTTTTATTTTCGGAGAAAATGATGTAGCGCCAACTAAAGTTCTGCACACAGGAGCTGGATACTGCTGGCGCGCCCCTGTTTGTTGGTATCTGTAACTTCAAATTATATTTAGGTAAGTGAATCTTTTTAATAGTAAAATAATTACTATTTTTATTTAATGTATTGCATATTCCGAATCAAAATTTATAAACGTCCGTTATACGGCGGTTGTAAAAATAAAATATTAGAAACAGGATTATTAGGATTCAGGACTGTATAAAAACATTGTTTAAAAGGATAGCTTTTTAAAAATTAGTGGCCGAACTTAGTATAATCTTACTCTAACTCAATAAGAACGTTTAATAAATATAATTTTAATTAGGGATCAACTGAAAATTATTGATCGAAACTATCTGTATTTCAAAATTCTCGTATTTTCCCTTAGGAAATTTTCAACATGATTCATTGATTCGAGCTGTATTGAGTCATATGAAACACTCTTTATTCATTGCTATGAACTTCACTGTTTATAATTATCAGTCACGACTGACTCAAGATGTGAGTGCAAATTAAAGAACAAGAAATGCATATATGACTAAAATTTGAAGACGCTTTTCACTTGCTCATGAAAAGCTGCAGTTTAAACTTTAATAGAATTTTTTTAGTTTGAAACAGAAGTGTTTCAAATAGACTTTGAGAAAGTTCTAGTAGAACAGATGATCCTTTACAAAATTCATTTATAAAAGATAAATCTAGGTACGAATTCGTAAAAGATTTTTTAATTAGATGCAATTCATAATTAGAAAATCATTTCCCATCATTGGTGAATTACTAATTACATTTTATTTTATATGAAAATAAAAAGTTTTGGTCAGAGTCACAGAGAACCAACTTGGGCCACAGATATAATTACACCTACAATTAATTAATAACTATTTATATTTATCATGTGTTAATTACTTAAACATTTTTTTTTTGAAATTTTCGTTTTCGGCCGAAAACAGAAATATTACCGAAATTAGGTTTCTGTTTCGGTTTCAGTCGATCTTTAATCTTAATTGCTATTTTATTTTGAACATTTTTTCAATTTGCATTATCTATATATCTCCAACAGGTAAAAAATTAAAGCGCATTTCAATCTTTTTGAGAAACCCTGTGTGTATGCCGGAGTCGGAGTCGATTGTTTCAAAAATCCAGGAGTCGGAGTCGGTCATTTTTCCTACCGACTCCGCAGCCCTGGTGAAAATGATGTCATAGTGAAAATGAAATTAGGGCTTTCTTTGATAAAATTGAATATTTTACTATGAGTGCTTCTAAAAATAAATTTCTGGATTTCACTGGCACTCAGATTAGAAATTAAAGTAAAGAGCACAAATGTTTATATGCAAAATTGTAATTTGCAAACTTGACATCAAGTTTGGAAATATATTTATTAAATATTGATTCATTATTGCAATTACTTTTGTTATTTTTTTTATAAATTCAGTCAATCGGTTCTTTTAAACATTTTCATACGTCGAATTCGATCAGTTAGATATTATTTTCATTACTACAGCTGTTGACGCTTGAAATTTAAAGGGATAAGAAAGGACTTCACTGGATACCCTGCATATATAATCAATTTCAATACAAATACAAAAATATCGCTTTAATAGCAAAGGAAGATTATAAAACATAATAGAGTAACTATTTTACACTCATTTTTATTTTTAATATCACAGAGCATATCAAATAATATCAGTTCAAAATCAATCATCTGACAAACAAAAAGAAGATACACAGTAAGGAACACAGCAATTCACTAAGGCATTTGCCAATTGATGCCTGATTAGCCTGTGTTCACTCTCTAAGTTAATACTTTCTGTAGATTGTGAATGAAATTTTAATAAACTATTGAACCAAGTATCACCAGCTTTATTTTCATGAAATGAGTTCGAGGAATAACCAACCATTATCATATAATTGGTTGAGGGGTTTCAAAAAGCATTCCTTTTCATATTGCAACTATATTTTTTGTATTTGAATTTCATTAGTTGCATAAAATATGTTTTTACAGGAGGTGTAAGGATTGTTGGAGTTATAAGTTTTCATAACTGAGCAATTTCCCTTTTTATTTTATTTATTAAATTAGAATGATGAATATTGTATCTACTGGTAATTTTTTAAAATTTTCTCACTTTTTTCAATACTTGGATATTTTAAGTCCTCTTCAGAATATTTGAAAAATGCTTTTATTTACACTCTTCTATAATTGCAGTCAAATTTTATATGTTCTTAAGCAAAGAAAACATTCTTATAACATATTCAAGGCTGCCTTGGCACTGCACGCCAAGTATCCAGGTTCGATCCCTGGTCTGGACATTTTTCGCTCTGTTGGAATAAACTTCAACTGTGCTACTCCAGCCTTGAATATGATTTAATCCAGTTGAAAAAAATATTCGTTCCCTTCATTATGACATTCTTATAACTTTATTTTAACATATAGTTTAATTTTATCAATATGAGTTTATTTGAATTTAATCTGAATCAGACTTCTTTTTTCTATGCCGTAAAATCCAGATTGTAAGCCCCCCTCCCACTTTTAAGCAATTTTTATTTTATTTTCCACTCCCAAATATAAGTCCCCCCCCCTCCCCCCTTTACAAACATTTTTGTAGGAAAAAATTGATTTCAAAATCTAAGGAAGAAAATTCTGAATATATTGACTTTTTGGTGGATTTCTACATGTTTTCACATAATCTTAAACCCCCCCCCCCCGCCCCCGGGCATGAAATGTCCACTTCCCTTCCCTGCTCTCCCCCACCCTCCTCAGCACAAAAAGTTTTAAATCATAGAAGTTGCTTGCTAATAACAACAAGTAAATAATCAATTATTTAAATTACACCCCTTTCTCCCCTTTAAAGGTTTTTATTTCTCCTCTGACCCCCACCCAGCAAAATTTAAAATCCTTAAATTTACTTTGTACAAAAAATTCTACCCTATTTCTTATTTTGTAGTAAGGTGATTGATCTAAAATCTCATCCAAGTACCACTCATCTAAAATCTTCATCCGCTTTGAAATTTTTTTTCTCCATCCTTTCTCCCCAAATGTAGAGGGGGGGGGGGGGCTAAATATGTGAGAGGAAAGTAAAAGTTTTTTTTTCCTTTTTGCAGTTTAGTTGTTCTAACTGCTGAATTGCATGTACATTTTATGATTAAATACAGCCAAAAAACAAAAAAAAAAAGTAAAACAAAAAATTTCTTAATATACTGTGTGTGTTGGGGGAGGAAGGGGGGCAACAAAAAGAGCGCGAAACATTTTTTTCTGGGGGGGGGGGCGAAATAATTCAGATGGTTATTTAAATATTTTTACAACAAAATCACAAATCAAGCTGAAAATTAAAAATTTTTCACCGATTTTAAACTGCCAGACATGCAGGGAGGGGGTGAGGATCATGATATGAGAGCCAGGAGACACAGGGAGAGAAGAAGAGATTTTTTTTGGGGGGGGGGGAGGGAATAATTTAGGGAATAGCTTTTTTAACGTTGTATGTGTATAGCATATTGTGTATTAAGAAATTTAAAATGAAAGAGTTTCATGGGTTAAATTATGCATATTTGGTACCAAAGGTAGGGGGGGGGGGCAGTGCTTAGATGATTGATTAAATATTGTTGCAGTAAAATAACAAATAAAGATGTTCATTTGAAAAAAAAAAAAACGTAAAGTTTTAAAATTTTTCTTAGAAATTGATTTTTTTTTTGGGGGGGGGGGGGGGGGCAATTTAGATTTTTTTTGTACTGATCAGAAAGTTTCTGAAATATGGAAGATTATCACCCCTGTATTTACCTTATTTATTTGTAAATTAATGATAAAACAGGTTTTTAAATAATTTTTTTTTTTTTTTAATCTCGATTATAAGCCCCCCTATCACATTTAACTGCTTCTGCTTTTGAAAAAAAAAGGGGTGGAGGCTTACAATTGGGATTTTACGGTATTGATAAAATTAAGATGATTGTTTGTGTGTATGTTGGAGATGACTAAGGAAATAATCGCACACAAAAGTCTGCAAATTTGGATAAGGACACATGAAGACAAGTTCCAATGCACCTCAGGCTCAGATTTTTTGTTTATTAAAAATTAGCTGAGATATTAATTAAAACCATCATCAAACACTAATGAATGAGCTTCAATTTTCCTCTGTTTTCAAGTGTTATGATCGTTTCTATGCATGTCCAGGAAAAACGTGATTTTTTAATAGGATAAGCTTGCAGATGACAGAAAAACATCCCATTTTACCTAGAGTTAAAAAACACGATTGCTTGATGCTCAAAGGAAATGATAAAAAATAAATAATGACACCTGACAATAACTTGAAACTTCTTGGTAGTGTGGTACAAAAAAAGATGAATGTTTACCATAAAAAAAATATTCTCTGTAGGCCTTTTTTATATATCTTTGGTATATATACAGTACAGGACCTCAAATCCGGAATCCTAAAATCCAGACGACCCAAAATCCGGAATGAATAAAGGAATCTGAAATTCCGCGACGAGACGGAATAAATAATTCCGGAAAACGCCCATAGATGGCTCTACGTGCATACGTAACACAGTTTCCAACTAAGGAAGACTAAACAACTGCACTCAACTGAATAAGTTTGTTGCAATGTTTTTATATTATAGTTTTAATCTAAATACTATTTGCTGACAGAGTTAGAAAAGTTAGTGTGTGCACACATTTTAAATTTATTTTAAAAAGAAACCTTGTTCTTCATTTAATAGAAAATACAAAAAGAACAAATAAATAACCAGAAAGAAGAACTATTTTTAAAAGATGCATAGAATATATTTACAATTTTTATATGTAAAGATGTTTTGCTATCTCCTCCCCCCCCCCCCCTCTCCTTCAAATGTTCAACAAATTTCATTTTTCGAAAAAATTCTGTTTGTAAGCACCGTACCTACCAAAGATATTTTTTCTTTAACTCAAAGGGGGAAAAAAATATCTATGCATGGTTTCTTTCTGCATGACAAAACATACTATCCATCCAAAGCTGATGATCACATGATAACATTGACTTCCCACTTCACAGAGTTAAATAAACAAGTTGAATAAACAAAACAAACCACAGACAGATATCTCGTTTTTCTTTGCAGTTACTCTATAGAGGCCTTTTTTTAGAGGTACATTATATTTTAATAAAAATTTGTTACACAGTCTAATTAACTATTATTGCACCTTGCTGAAAATTTGAAAGAAATAAGTCAATTAGCAATGGAGATAATTATTTTTTTAATAGAGGAAAAAACTGGTTTTGCTCTTTTTTTTTTTTTCTGTTTGCTTGCAACTCAATAATTTCTTTCTCGTGCAATCAAACAACGCGAACTTAATAACACATTTACGAAGTCCTTTTTATACGAAAAGAATAGAGTTTGAATAGATTTCCTCTTGTTTTTGTTTATATTTAAACTTTCTTAGAACATTTTATTTAAAAAATTTAATTGTTTCTCTCTTTATTTTCACTGAGTCTAATACTGCAATTCCCGATATAGATTCCTAGACCTTGCTAGGCTCTCATGAACAACGACGCATTTTCATTTTCTAAAAGATGTTTTAATGTTGCTAATAATATGCAGGATTTAAAAAATATTCTTATTTTAAATTCTTTTTTTGTAATTTGTTTTCGTCTGTTTACTTAAACTAAGCCCTACACGGCAACTGATATAGATTCCTAGGCCTAACTCGGCTCTCGTGAACAACGACGCATTTTCTAAAAGATGTTTTAATATTCCTAAGAATATGATGTATTAAGAAAAAAATCCTTATTTTCAATTATTTTTTATAATTTGCATTTTTGGCTGTTTATTTACTCTATGCCAAACATGGCAATTCGCGATATAGACTGCTTCGCAGCATGTAAAATTTTGCCATGGGCATCTACTGTATCTGTTTATTTATTGTTTTGGTTAAGGACCTGAAATCCGGAAAATTCCGAAATCCGGAACGATCGCGGTCCCGGCCAGTCCGGATTTGAGGTCCCATACTGTATATATATATATACATATATATACCGGGTGATTATAATTAAAGTTACGATTTCAAAAATCGATAATTTTAAAACTACTGATTAGAATGACTTGATATTTGAGCAGAACAATAGTGAGGCAACGAAATTTTGTTTGGCGAAGGAAAAAAAACAGTTCCAAAATGTGCCGATAGATGGCGCTGTCAGGGTTCACATTGTCTAGTGATATGCAAATTACTAATACGTGACATGCACACCGAAGACATAGCTTCTATAAAAATGCAGAGCACCAACTCTTTGCCTGAATGCTTCCTCATGACTCTGACTATGAAGGATCGCGCTCTGCTCTTGAAGCTTTTTTATAAGAATGATGACTGTGCACTTACAGCTATTAGGATGCTTCGGACATTAAAATCCATAAACAGGGGTTGAATAACCACAAATGGTCTGTGAAAAATGATTGCTAAATTCGAAGAGACTGGTTCATTTGACGTTAAACGGGGTAGAGGAAGGAAACCAGTTTCGGCTGCAGCAGTGGAAGATGTGGCTGCAGCATAACAAAAACAGACTAACAGTGAAGCTGGAATCAGCAGTGTACGGGGAATTGGCCGAATACTGGGTATGCCGAACAGAACGATGCGTAAAGTCCTGCAGAACATCTTGCGCTGTTATCCGTACAAGATAACTCATGTGCAGGAGTTCCTACCTGCTGACCTGGAAGCACTTCAATCTTTTGCACTACAATTTCTTGCTCAGATGGAAGTGGACAACGGAAAATTCTGCCATGGAAAAATGGCAATGGAAAATTCTATGGTCTGACGAAGCCCACTTTCATTTGCAAGGTTCTGTAAATACGCAAAATTGCAGGATATGGGCAACCGAGAATCCGTCTCAGCTACAGCCATTACCTATTCAGTCTGAAAAGGTCACTGCGTGGTGCGAAATAACGGCAGCGTTTATCGTTGGTCCGTTTTTCTTCGAGGAGATCGCACGAGCGGGTCCCGTTACCTGCACCGTTACTGGCAAGCGGTATGAAGCACTTTTGCGTAACCATGTTCTCCCGACACTTCAGCAGCGTCATTGTGTGGATCGCACAATATTCATGCAAGATGGTGCTCCTCCGAACATTGCTACTCCTGTGAAGCAGCTACTGGGTGCTAATTTCGGAGATGATAGGATCATTGGCCGCCATTTTCCAACAATGTGGCAGCCACGTTCACACAACACAAACCCGTGTGATTTCTGGCTTTGGGGGTACCTGAAGAATGTTGTTTACAGCGGGCGGATTGAGAATCTAGCCGACTTGAAGGCAAGCATCACACACCACACCTATTGCATCAGTACAGATAACCTCCGATCTGTTGTGGAGCATGCCGTTTTGTGCTTCCAATTAGTAGCGGAACAAGGTGGAGGGCATATCAAAGAACTTATGCCTTAATCATCAGTAAGGTGTTTGTTCCATAAAGATCTTTTTTTTTTTTTTTTTTTTTTGTCATTATCGCTGTTGTCGCTGTAAACACGTATTCTTGTCTTTTCGCTAGTAAATTTTTAGTAAATCCCTGAATTCTATTTTTTCCTTTTGGTTAACAACATTCCTGTGTTTAACGATTACATTTTCAGTCTTTCCCCTGACATTACGCTGACAACGCCATCTATCGGCACATTTTATAACTATTTTTTTCCTTCGCCAAACAAAATTTCCTTGCCTCACGATTGTTCTGCTAAAATATCAAGTCCTTCTGAGCAGTAGTTTTAAAATTATCGATTTTTGAAATTGTAACTTTAATTATAATCACCCGATATATATATATATATATATATATATGTGTGTGTGTGTGTGTGTATTTAGATTGCTTTGGTACTGAGGGTATCTTTCTTTTTTAAAATATGATTATTTACTATTTAAAAAATATATTTTCCCATGGTTGTTTTCATATTTTCTGCTGTTTAAAATTGTGAAAATAAATAAATAAATAAATAAAATAAAAATTATAATCTAATAAATCTGAACCTTTTAATATTCCATTCAATGAATCCATTTCTTCAAAAAATATTTACCTTTAAATGCTAAGGAATTTTTACATGAGCCTCCTTTTTTCTGTATTTTAAAACAGAGCGAATTTGGATCTTTTTTAAATATACAATTTAACAACTCTATATAACGTTAACTATGCAGTAACAATGTAGAAAATAGAGGATTACTGTAATTAGTATTAATTATCAGTATCATTGTTAGCATGGTGTATCTTCCTGTCACAGATAATGCATAAATACCAATAATTGTATTACAAATAAACATATAACATGTAAAATTAATTTCCTTTATGATATTTATACAATTGACAGATGGCTTAGTTTTATTTATAATCGAAATGTAGTAACATAGACTATGTTGTACATATAATATAGAAGTACAAAACGTATTGTAAAAACACAAACTATGTAAACTACTTTTTATTTATTATAGTAATTTAATGCTAACCAATTATGCAAGGCATCATCATGCTGCATGAAGGTATAAAGTATTAAAGTTTTGAATGCAGACCTGCCAACCTTTGAAAATGAGAAATCGTAGCACATAAAATTAAAACTAATCTGGAGGTTGGTTGGTTGGTTTTTCGTGTTTCACGGCCATCTTTTGACATTCGTAAAAGGAATAAGGTTTCAGTCTTTCAACTCAATATAGTAAATTTTTTCCTCTGAAAATTTTTATACAATATTTAAAGTTTCTTCTCGTTTTGCAGCATTTTTTTTTTTTTTTAAACATTTGTAAAAGGAGCCTGGTTCCAATTTTTTAGCCCAGTGCAGTACATTTTGACGAAATTCTCGAATTTTTTTCCCGCGATCATTTCAGGATATTCACAATTCTTTTCCCACAATCGTAATTCACATTTTTCTATCACGATACTTTGTTGAAATCTGCACTTTTTACCATGAACTTTTGACGAAATTCGCATATTTTACTGCATTCCTATGACGAATTTTGCGTTTTTTTACCACGTAAAAATGGAATGTTTAATAATAATTCGTAAATTGAAATGTTTAATAATAAATTGTACAAATCATGCGATTTTGCACACTATTTCAAATCTTGCCGCTCAAAGACACCCCCCCCCCCCCCCTCCAGAAATTCTTGAAATAGTATCCCTGTTTCTAAGGAAGGGAATTCCTGTATAAATATTTACAGAAACACGATTCACTTGTGGTTGATATACACAGACCTGCCAACCTTTGAAAATGTGAAATCGTAGCACACAAAATTAAAATTAATCTGCAGGTTGGTTGGTTGGTTTTCATGTTTCGCAGCCATGTTTTGACATTCATTAAAAGGAATAAGGTTTCAGTCTTTCAACAACTCAATATATTTTTTCCCTCTGAAAATTTTTATACAATTTTTAGAGTTTCTTCTCGTTAGCCTGGTTCCAATTTTTTAGCCCAGTGCAGTAAATTTTGACAAAATTCGCGATTTTTTTTCCCCGCGATCATTTCAGGATATTCGCTTCTTTTTTTTTTTTTTCAAAAATTGTAATTCACATTTTTCTATCACGATTCTTAGTAGAAATCCGCACTATTTACCACGAACTTTTGACGAAATTTGCATTTTTTACCGCGATCCTTTAACGAATTTTGCATTTTTGACTACGATCCTTTGACGAAATAAGTGTTTTATTTCCACGATCTTTCGGCGAAATTTATGTTTTGTTTCTGCGATATTTTGACAAAATTCACGTTTCTACCACGATCCTTTGACGAAATTTATTTTCTTCTGCAACCAATTGACGAAATTAATATTTTTACACGGTCATTTGTCGAAATTAGCGATAGGCTATTGCAACCGATTGGCAAAATTTTCAATATCTTTTCGCGATCAATTAAAAAAATTGACTACTCGTTTCCGCGACCTTTTGACGAAATTTGCAATATTTTCCCCTCGATAGTTTATCGAAATTCGTGATATTTTGCGCAATTTTTGACGAAATTCGCAATCTCTTTCTGAACTCTTACTGAAATTAGCGATTTTATTCAGCGACCAATTGAAGATAATCACTATTTGTTTCTGAGACCTTTGACGAAATACCCGATATTTTTACGCGATCATTTGAAGAAATTTTCAATTTTTTCCGCGATCGATTCATGAATTAATTTGGGGAAATTCCATAAAAGAAAAAAAAATTCGCGGACTTCCAAGAAATTTTAAAATATACTCATAAAAGTATCATAGGTCTGTGGAAGTATTTACAGCGGGGAATACTGCACAGCATTTTTCTTTATGCAGGACTCTCCTTTTCCGTGTGCAAATCATGCGATTTTGCACACTATTTCAAACCTTGCCCCTCAAAGAACCCCCTCCCCCCTCCAGAAATTCTTAAAATGGCATCCCTGTTTCTAAGGAAGGGAATTCCTGTATAAATATTTACAGAAACACGATTCACTCGTGGTTAATATACATAAAGAGGGGTTTTATGTTAAGAAGTTTGTTTTGCAGCCCAGATTTTTTTCCCATGAGCATTTCTTAATGTCCGAATTTTCGGACTAATGACCAATTTTTTTTAAACTTTCGGAAATGAATACTAGGTGTATTCTGTTACGAAATTTTGGAAATTTCGGAACAGAATCACTCCTGAAAAATATGCTGCGCGGGATAAAAATTGCAACTAGAAACAAAAAATGCGTTTGTGTATATTTTGCAAAAAATCGTAGTTTAAGACCGATTTTCGTAGCATCGTACTTTATAGGTCCAAATCGTAGTAACTACGATTTTTTCGTAGCAGTTGGCAGGTATGTATACATAGCCCAGATTTTTTTTTCCCATGAATATTTTTTAATGTCCAAATTTTCGGACCAGTTCAGCGACCAATTTTTTAAAACTTTTGGAAATGAATGCTTTGAAATGTTGGAAATTTCGGAACAGAATCACTCCTGAAAAATATGCTGTGCGGGATAAAAATCGCAACTAGAAACAAAAATGCGTTTTTTTTTTTTTTTTTTTTTTTTTTGCAAAAAATCGTAGTTTAAGACTGATTTTCGTAGCATCGTAGTTTATAGGTTCAAATCGTAGCAACTACGATTTTTTTGTAGCAGTTGGCAGGTTTCAAAACATTTCAAATTATTCGTTTCTGATAGCTTGAAATGGAAAAGAAGAGTGAACACAAGTACAAAATTTGGCTAAATCAGAATGTCTATCTGATGACGACAAAGCCATTATCAATCCTAGTCCTGGAATGGATCCTTGTTCTCTACCTCCACCTCATGTGACGCCTTCCAATCCTTTTCTACCACCACACCTCTACATATTTAAAATAGTTTTATACATTTTATTTCATTAATTAACAACAATTTGTTTTTGAAATGATCAGAAACATGGTTATCTAAAAATTACAGTAACTCACATTTAGATAATTAAAAACTGTGAATCAAAATTTAACTTTAAAAAAAAACAGCTCTCTAATAAACAACATAAACTGCATGTTTTGTTCTCAAAAATTTGATTAACAAAAACAGCTGACTCACCTTAATCCACGATTTCTATAAATGGCGTCTGTTGGATTTTCATTTATTATTTCCTTAAGTAAAGTGTGCAGTTTAAACATACAAATACAACTTAAGTTGTTTGTTATATACAACTATTACTACTATTCCAACTCATATTATATCTTTTCTTCCTTTTTATCATCATATATTAATACTACAACCATTCAGTCAAAAGAACTACCAATATAAGTGAAAAAATGAGGTGTGAAACAAAGTTTTACTGTACTACTTTCTATTCATACTACTAAGGAATCCCTTTTTTACAATAATGTTAACTGCTATATAGAAAAACTGAGTACAAAATTTTAGAACAAAAAATGATAATTTTTTTTCTTCTCAAATTTGGAAATTTAGTAGCTGCTAATAAAGATCAATTAACTATTTTTTGTACCTATTCTATCCATCATTAAAAATGTTAATAAATCTATGAATTGTAAGATCAAAGAGATGTTTTTAAAAACACCATAAAATTACAGAAATGTAGGAGGCCTTTCAAAAGAACTTCCTTCATCAGGCACAAATATGTGTGCTTCTACTTTGAAATCAGGAGCAAGACTGAGAGGGAAAAAGTAAGGGAAAGAGACAAGTTAAACAGCCAATAGGAAAGCAGAATCAGTCATTCATTCTGCTTTCTGTTTCTTTAACTTGTCTCTTTCCCTTACTTTTTCCCTCTCAGTCTTGCTCCTGCTTTCAAAGTAGAAGCACATATATTTGTGCCTGATGAAGGAAGTTCTTTTGAAAGGCCTCACATATTTTTGTAATTTTATAGTGTTTTTAAGAAGTTCATTTTGATCTTATTATATCACACTAGTTTATTTCATTATTAATTGTAGTTTTTATGATATAGACCATTAATCTATGCTTTAGCAACGCAAAATTTTGAAATAATTGTTGATATATTTGTTTTTTGTGGTAATGTAGGGGACAAAAACAAAAATTTCTAAGGATGAAAAATTGGAGACAAATATAAACTTTAATTAAGTGAAAAGTAGTCTTAGAAACAAAAAAGGGTGCTGATGGTCCGGATATCTAAAAACTGTATATCTATTTATTGACATGCCAAATAAAATTTTGAAATAATTATCTATATATATTTACAAAAGACTCGTCTATGATGCATAAAATAATTGATTGGCCCATAAACAATAATTATCAGGAAACACAACTAATAAAATATCTTAATACAGCTTTTAAAAATAAATACCTTTTCTGTTGAGCTGTACTAACACGAACTGCCTTTGAACCAATATGAGCGTTTTGCATTTCTACAAGGGATGCTTCGTATTCAGACTGATTTGTGAAATGAACAAACCCGTATCCTTTGCTTACTCCAAAAGAATCGTAAATCACTATAAATGATAAATCATAAGGATAATTTCACACAATAATCAAAACATAAATTATATTCATTTGCTTTAAGGAAGGATACTATTTTAATACCTATTAAATCAAAATCATTTAAGTTTTTGAAAAAAAAAAAAAAAAAATTCAAATGCAAATCAGCATTAGATTGGGCAGACTTTAAATAACAAATTTTATAAAAATAAAGTTAATCTCATTATCAGGGAAATCAGAATAGGAAAATGATTCATAGTCTCCTTTCTGACTCACTGTTTGTTTCTTGGTAGTGGCAATTCTGAAACAAACACACATTTAAAATTTTTCAATTGAATGTAGAAATCTGGCAAACCATTTATTTTCACTTAAGTAAAATTTTGAGGAAAAAGAGCAGAAGATTTACTTAAAATCCATAAGTTAAAAAATTTAAATAAATGAATAAAATAATAATTATAAAATAATTTTAATGATTCACCAGATAAGTACTCTCATCTTATCTCATGTAGCTTAATTCCATATTTGCTCACCACATCTTTTTGAGAAAAGGACACTTAAAAATTCTGGAAAAAGTATTGATGCTTTGGAAGACCATGCAAACAAAAGCCTCTAGAAGTATAATTTTATTTAATTGAATACTGATCTTCTTTAACATTGGAAATGGAAAAATCACAGAATTTTTTGGGGAGAAATAAATAATTTTTTTAAAGGCTTTACTAGAATCTTCCTTTAAGCAAAGTTTCCTACACCCCCCAAAAAGGGGTGGGTGGTGGCTACATTTTAAAACAAGTCATGTTGGTAGCTTTGTTTGTTTTAACTGACCAAAAGTGGTATTTTTTAGCCAAAATTACCTTTCATACAGTGTTTTAAATTTAAACTATAAATTTTTAAATGTTTCTAATTTTAATGGTATTTTATTGAGTTAAATAACATTATTTCTCAATAATGAAAATATAAATATTGTAATAATACATACCTCATATCTTCTTAAGCATCGAAAATGGAAAATATTACAGAATTTTTTGGGAATAAATAAATAATTTTTTTAAAGGCTTTACCAGAATCTTCCTTTAAGCAAAGTTTCCTACCCCTCCCCCCCCCCCCAAAAAGGGGGTGGGTGGGGGCTACATTTTAAAACAAGTCATGCTGGTAGCCTTTGTTTTAACTCCAAAAGCGGTCTTTTTTAGCCAAAATTGCCTTTCATACAGTGTTTTAAATTTAAACTATAAATTTTTAAATGTTTCTAATTTTAAAGGTATTTTATTGAGTTAGAGTTAAATAACATTATTTCTTAATAATGAAAACATAAATATTGTAATAATACATACCTCATAGCGATTTGTAATCAAAAAAAGTTTGAAAAAAGAACAGCTGAATTTAAAAAAGGCAACTAATTGCTTCACTTGTTTACACTGAGTCTTATTAACATGTTTTAACGTTATTGCTGTTATTAAATATTTTATTTTAGGACAGTAATACTTTATTGATATATTTTATTAATTAACTATTTTTAAGGGCCTTTATTGATAAGTAATACTGTTATTTTTACTTTATAAATATTTAAAATCATACATAAAGTCATTTAATAAAAACTATTTATCACTGTTTAAAACAGTACAAAAATTGTAAAAATAACCATTTTGCATAGCAATAAGCATTTCAAAATTTTATTTTAACAGGTTTTATTTTGAAAAAAATTTCTAAAGTTTTTATATATTGTTGTTCTCTTTTGTTTTAAATTTATTGTTTAGATGCAGGCAAAAACTCATACGATGTATATATATATGTATATATATCAATAAAATATTTAATTTTCATAACACATCAAAACCCACTGTTTGCTAAATATGAATGATTTCAAGTATTATTAGATAATTTTATTTAAATAATTGTTTTAATGAGTATAGAAAAAAAAAAAAAAAAAAAAACAGTATGCAAAAAAAGTTTTTTCTTCTTCTCTTTTAAGCAAAATTAATTCCCCTGTTCTCATTTCAGAGGTGTGGTTTGTCGCTGTTTAATTACATATAATCTTTTATATGTGTAGTATATGTAGAGCTATACCAGGGACGGCGAACCTATGGCACGCGTGCCATAAGTGGCATGCTGCAGATTTTTTTTGGCACGGCATAGATTCAGGCTCTACATCAAAAATGCATTAATCTAAGATGTTGTCTCTGTTTATCTGAATTCGATTAGTTCGGTTGGTTGTCATTGTCATACAGATTGAAGAAACCGAAATGTAAGTTTATATATCCCAATCTAGCTCAATATTGGCTCACAAAATTTTAAGAAGTAAGAATTAGGAGATTATCGCAAAAGAAAGGTTAAAAGGCAATATAAGCAAAAATGCCGATTGTTAAATGATAACAACTGGGAATTCAATTCTGGATACCAAAAGCTGTAGAATCCGGCGCTCGCTACTTTGGCAATTTTTTCTATGCGACATTCTTTTTGGAAATAAATAATATGTACAATTCAAGTAAAAACATCTTGTCAAATGAGTCCAATTCAACGTGCATTCTTTTAAAAGTAACTAAGTGTGAAGCTGATATAAATTATTTGGCATATAAGATATAACAGAAATAATATTTAAAAATAATAATAAAATTCTAAAGTATGTACGTCAAATATTACCTATATTTTTTTAATGCTAAAAACAACATTTTAAGTAATTTTGATTCATTTAAGTATTGCGCGGCAGCGCAATACTTATTTATTTCCAGTGTCACTTCTCAGTGTTATTTTAACATGGAAAATGGGGATCTATGGAGATCATAACTTTTTCATTTTTTCTTCCCACCTTTTTGTCCATGATGCCACTCATTTTTTATTCTTTACTAATTCTAATGATATTATAAATTTAAAGTGTAAAAACGTTTGTGTGACGTCAGGGTCAAAACGAATGGTAAAATACCTTTGCATATGGGTGAATTATAACCCAGAGAAAAACATGGGCCAATTTTTGTTTACATTATTCAATTATTTTTCTTAATAATTCCAATTTTCGCTTTCTTCATTGAAAGTCAACGGACATTTTTTTATAGAAAATGTAACATTTTTACTTCATTGTTGCAAAAATGTCAAAATCCGTAATAATAATTTATTTCTTTTTAGGTGAAAGATTTTCACGTGAAATATCAAATTGAGCTATTTTTTTTTTTTTTTTCCAAAAATTAAAAAGGTGAATATGGCGTCATAGTAGAAATAAAAAGGATATTTTCAGAATAAGTTTTTGCTTTGGTCAAGTTTATATTTTAGTAAAAAGTTTTTAATGGATAGCTATTTTTACGCAGGTAGCGAACTTAGTGGGGAATTACATAACTTAAATTTTAAAATGTATTTTTTTTTTTCGAGATGAGGACTATTTATACCCCAAGTTAAACTTAGGTAATAATTTTCTGATGTGTTTACATCATCCCCTGGGAAAGATTAAGGTTTAAAAATTAAGTAAAACTTTTATTTTTTATTTTTTACTGTATCACAGATATAATATTGTTAAATATTAGCAGTAAGGATTCAACATAATTTACATTTACATTCATAGCGTTCCTGAGTGGGAAATAGGGTATCTAAATTTAAGTGAAGTTAATTTTTTATGATTTGATTATAGATTTTTTATGTTCAGATTGGAAGTTTTTGTCCAAGCTACCGCAACCTGCTTTACTACAGTGTTGAAACATTTTGAATTACACATTGGTAAACTGCATCCCACATTGTGATGCAATACCGCATACATCAAAGCCTGATGATGATACTCTCTATTAATTTTGAAACGCGTTCGTCTGAGTGCAGTAGTTATTGAAAAACTTGACCATATTAAACAAAAACATAATTTGAAGAACAAATTAAAAAAAACAAAATTTATTTCCTACATTGTTTAAGCCCGAGAAGGGACAGATATTAAGTTATTTCATTCAATTAGTTCTACATTTAATGTTAAATTTTTGTAACAAATTAGTTAAGCCAATTGAAGATTAAAAAATAAAAATAAAATTCATACAATATGATACTTAAAACACCCTAAAAAAGTAGATTCCGTTCAAATGAAATCGAAATAAATCTTAGACTTCTTCCATTTTTAATTGAAAATATTTGTATTGCAGATTTTGTATTATGTTTATGACAATTGTGTATAAAATGATAAAATGCATGCAAAATACAAAACTTAAAAAAATGTCTAAGATTTATTTCGGTTTCATTTGAACGGAATCTAATTTTTTAGGGTGTTTTAAGTATCATATTGTATGAATTTTATTTTTATTTTCTAATCTTCAATTGGCTTAACTAATTTGTTACAAAAATTTAAAATTAAATGTAGAACTAATTGAATGAAATAACTTAATATCTGTCCCTTCTCGGGCTTAAACAATGTAGGAAATAAATTTTGTTTTCTTTTAATTTGTTCTTCAAATTATGTTTTTGTTTAATTTTTATTTGATCCATTAAAATTTGTTATTGTTGGCACGTCATGATTATGTAAAATATATTTTTGGAAAAATTTGGCACGTGGATGTGAAAAGGTTCGCCATCCCTGCGCTATACAATATATATTAAACAAAAATCTAAATGAAGAACAAATTAAAAAAACAAAATTTATTTCCTACGTTGTTTAAGCCCAAGAAGGGACAGATATTAAGATATTTCATTCAATTTGTTCTACATTTAATGTTAAATTTTTGTAACAAATAAGTTAAACCAATTGAACATTAAAAAATAAAAATAAAATTCATACAACATCATACTTTAAACACCCTAAAAACTTAGATTCCGTTCAAATGAAATCGAAATAAATCTTAGACTTCTTCCAATTTTCAGTTGTAAATATTTGTATTGCAGATTTTGTATTATTTTTATGATGATTGTACATAAAATGATAAGATACATGCAAAATACGAAACTTTAAAAACGTCTAAGATTTATTTCGATTTCATTTGAACAGAATCTAAGTTTTGAGGGTGTTTAAAGCATCATGTTGTATGAATTTTATTTTTATTTTGAATTAATTGCAACAATGAAAAAAAAAAAAATGTTAAATTTTATTGGAAAAATGTCCGTTGATTCTCAATGAAAAAAAGCGAAGTTTGGAAAAAAAGAAAAATGTAAAAATAAATCGGCCCATGTTTCCTTCTGGGTTATAATTCAACCATTTGCAAAGGCATTTTACTATACGTTTTGACCCTGACGTCAGGCAAACGTTTTTACACTTTAAATTAATAATATCATTAGAATTAGTAAAGAATAAAAAATGAGTGGCATCAGGGACAAAAAGGTGGGAAGAAAAAATGAAAAGGTTATGATCTCCATAGGCTTTTCTATGTTAAATTAACATTGAGAAGTGACACTGGAAATAAATAAGTATTGCGCTGTCAGATAATACTTAAATAGAGATTTTGAAAACACTATGTTATAGTGTCTGACTTAATGCATTCTCCTCAATGTGTATACATTTTTTTTAGACATATACATTATTGTATCTTGTCTTCATATTGTGTATCGCCTTCATAGCATTTTTCTAGTGGTCAGAGGCTTAATTTACTTGGTAATTAATTTAATAGAAGTTTATAAATTTTTTAGTTTGAATGATTTTATGAATACATGAAACATAAATTAATGTAAATTTAATGTGAACTAGCTGTAATTTTTCAATAAAAGCCAACTTTTTTAAGTGGTAAAAAAAAAAGAGCCATCTGGATTTTATTGGCCTGGATAAAATCCGGCCAAAAAAAAAAAAAAAAAAACTAAAAGCAAATACAGTAAAACCTCCCTAAAGCGACCACATTCGGTTCCAATAAAAAGTGGTTGCACTGAGAGGTGGTTTCTTAATGGAGGTCATGTTTAAATCTAGATTTTAATTGTTAAAAAAATGTAACAATTAACGTTACTAAAATTTATTTTTCACATTAGGAAAAAGTATAAAAATTTAAGTATCAAAACAAAAGTTATTTACATAAGTTAATTACTACAGAGTTTTAAAAATGAATACATTGTTGTTTGCTTTGATTTTACGGTTTTATCTTTTTATAACTTTTATTTCAAAGTCCTTTCAAAGTTCAGTAAATAAATGCAATTTTTTTTTTGGATGGTAACAAATAATGACGATTTCATTAATTTGTCTATTTCTTTGAAAGTTTCCTGACAGAATAGGGCAGGGGAGTTTATTGACCATGATTCTTAATCTGTCACCAGAGTTAGATTCATTGCTTAAAAAGGCACAAAGGGGTTTAAACACTTAAAAGTTACGAAAAAAAAAAAAAAAAAAAACTTAGTTTAGAAGTTTGATGAATAATACGCTCTCCGGAATTATTTTTTAAATAATATCTTCTTCAAGTGACCACGAAAAAATAGAATTTGTTTTATTTTCTTCAAAGAAATGGGTCGCTCATGGAGGGCGTTCAACTGGGATGGTCTCAGAATGGAGGTAAAATTAGTAGTGAGCCTATGGGAATAAATTTCATTCCATGAAAAAATGGTCGTTCAGGGAGGTGGTTGCTTAATGAAAATGGTCGTACAGGGAGGTTTCACTGTAATTTAATACATTTCAGAATTATTTGAAAAAGTGAAGTAAAATCAATTTTCATATGTTGCCAGCAATAACACAGACCATAAATTTAAGCAACAAATTTCCTTTACTGGCACTAATTCTGAAGAAATATAATTAAAGCTACAAATGTATATAAAAAAGTTGGAAAAAACAAATAATCATAAGTTTTTTAAGTTTTCAATATTTGATCTTGATATCGCTTGTGTGTAGTAAAATTGTTCAACTAGGAAGGATTTGGAACCCTTAAATTGGCAAAAGATGTTGAAAATATTGATTTTCTAATTTTGTTGCTTAAAATGTATGTATACATCCCTAGTACACTAGACTCCCTCAAATCCGCACAGCTTGGGACCAGAGGTTGTGTGGATTTTAGAATTTTGCAGTTTTCTGGTCATTGCTTTGTTTACATTTTTAAACAGTAGTTTGAATGTAATAATGCAATATAAATTATAACGAATGCTTACAATATAGTAAAATATCCAACTAATTAAGTAAAATAATAAAAAGTAAGATAATTTAAAAAATGATTAAATTATTAAAAGTAAAAGTCAAATAAAATAAATAAGTAATAATGTATATTTAAATATTCATAATAAAGATGAGATACATTTTTCTTGAATTATTCAATTGAACTTTGCTCTTATAATTAATTCAAATCAAAATCATAAAGTAAGGAAGTTTTATTTCAGGTTTAGCCAGTTTTAATAACCAAAAAAGCTTGATTTAATACATAAATATTTTTGGTAAAAAGATTGTGATTACCAATGATATCAGCAATAGCTTGGTCATATTATCGAGAATTATCTTTTAAAATATACACAGAATGATATAAAACTAAAAAATTCTGTAATTTTGTCCTTACATATGAACTGAAAGTTTCACTGTTTACATCTGTGATGATGTGTAGATTTTAGGCGTTTGTGTATTTGAGGGAGTCTACTGTGTATTCTAACAAATTTTCGTAAAGATCCAATAATTTATAGATATGCAAAAAAGCTTTTTAACTGTATACATGTCCCTTATAGTTTTTAAATTCCTTTTTCAGGCTTTGTATTTTTCAAAATTACATTTTCAATTTGCATTGTAAATGAACATATTCAAAATATTAAAACTTCAATACATATTCTTCAATCAACTTTATTATTTTTTTCTTTTAATAGAAATTTTTTACAGTTTTTCATAAAATTAAGAATCAAATTTGTAACAATTTAAAACATTTATTTTTTAAGTATAAAAATGTTATGTAAATAGTCTATTTAGTGTACGTTTATATATAGCATTGCATTTTCTCCCTATCCAACTAATCAATTTTTTGAAAATATGATTTATAAAGTTATAGACAACACATCTCTGAAAATAGTATATGTGTATATATATTACACACCATCTTCATTTAGAATTTTGGTTAATGTTGTTATGTGAACTTGTAAGTATAAATCACACACATGCAATCTTAACAGTAGTGATTTTGTCAAGTAATGTTAAGAGAACTTGGTGATTGCCTTTTGATTTTTAAAGGTATTACACACACACACACAGAGATAGATACATCAGAGTTTCCCCCAGGCAGTTTCAGGAGGGCGCTGTGCCACGCCTGCCCTTTGGTTTACAAAATAACAACCCTCTTGCCCCTCATCCAAAGAATTAGCACCCTTCTTGCCTTTCCATTAAAAAGTGCCTTTTTTTTCTTTTTTGCATTAAAAAATTTGCTTACATAGAAGAGTCTGACTGAATGTTGTTTTGAAAACAGATATCTAAGTTTTAAATATTAAAAGTGACTTTAAAAATCAAAAAAGTGCTCAAGAATCCAAAACATGCCCTTAAGAATAAAAAAAAGCGTCCTTTTCTCGCCGGCAGCACCCTGCCCTTTTTTAAACCAAGGGGAAGCTCTGGATACATAGATAATTAAAATAAAATCATAAATATAAAAATAAATTGGAAAGACAATTCAAAAGATGAACACAAGAAATTAGAAATGCAAAAATTAAGAAACTATGAATAGCTTACGGATTCGTCATAGGAGCTACAAATTGTACAATTCTTGATTTGTAAAGGACAGTGTTTACAGGAGGAGAGTGTCGAACATTGATGACTTAAAAGCCACAATTACAACCGCAATAGCCTCTGTGGATGCCGACATGCTTGCCGCTACCTGGCGTGAAATTGACTATCGACTTGATATTCTCCATGCGACGAAGGGGGCACACGTGGAAGTTCATTGACAAGGGTCATGAAACTTTTTGAGTCTATCTAACCATTTATGTTATTAATTTTAATCTATCTTTATTATTTTATGAGTTATTAAACATCAAAATGGGTCCAGGACTTTATAAACACCCTGTATATAAAGCCTACAAAACTTGTATATTTGTTGGATTTTAATCATATTTCTAGAAGGAGAAAGCATACTTGAATACTTTTGTACAGCACTGTATTTTACCTACTATCTTTACGTACATGCCACTATTTAGCTAAAATTTAATTAACACTAAAACTTGCTTAAAACTACTGAAACCACACTTCCAGAGATTATCATCCACAGATGGCCATATATCAATTCTTTGCATGGTGTTATATATCATTTTATCAATATTCTACAAACATATCTTAGTATACTAAATGTAGTTCAGCGTAAAAATGAACAACTCATTTAAAAACCACCTTTGAAGCTATTTTCATTCATACTCAGTAAATCTTACGAATACTTTTGCGTAGCCCTGTATATGATCTAACGCATTTATACACACATCG
This sequence comes from Maratus speciosus, assembly GCA_963932465.1. Taxonomy (NCBI): domain Eukaryota; kingdom Metazoa; phylum Arthropoda; class Arachnida; order Araneae; family Salticidae; genus Maratus; species Maratus speciosus. The sequence goes on along the minus strand of OZ010798.1, from coordinate 186,049,245 downwards.
TAATACATAAAAATTTAGTTAAACTTAAAAACTCATATCACAACTAAAAATGCACTTCCAGCAATCATTGCTAACATACAGTACTTCGGATATAGTATAGCATCTGATCCGGACTCTTTTGTGCATCCCTGTAAATACTATGCATTTTATTATACAGGAAGTAATTTGTAGTAAACCTCAGCAATGTATATCAATTTCATTATATGTGAAATAGTTCAATATAATTAAAATATGCCACAAACAATGTTTCTCCCTATTATGTAACAGAATTCTTTTGTGTTTCTCTGTAAATGAATAATAAATATTCTTTGCATTGCATATTCTACAGAATGTATATTTTAGTGCACTTCATAAAGGCATACCAATTTCATTATGTTCAAAAGAGTGTAACATTATTAAAATGAACTTGAAACTATTTTTTCCCATTGGCCATAATGTAACGTAATATTTTTAACTGTCCCTGTAATTAAACTATACAAGCAATTTTCATAAAATTTGGGATGTCTCGACAAAATTCTGCAACGATTATATATATTAAATTTCAAACTGTTCGGTTGGGTATTTTTTGAGCTGTTATATCCAGATGGACAGACAGACGGACCAGATGATGCTATGTATTTATATAATTACAAACGCACATAAAAGGAGGAAATTTTAAACCTATTGGGGGGAGGGGGGGGGGAGAGGGGAGAATGAGCCTTATCTACCCATCATCTTATGCTTATGATGTATAGACAGTTTTAGCATAAAATCTTTAAAATGATATTGCTATTAAATTTCAAAATTCTTGAAGTATAGGACCTCAAGTAGCAACATAAAATATTAATCTTTTAGAGAGATAAAATAATTAACCTATAATTCACACCAAAATACAAGTATTATCATAACTATTTCAAACATATATTGTAAAGTATGATCATTTACAACATCAAGCAGAATTTAAGGAATGATGATAATGAAGTTTCAATTATTTTTTATGTAATCCTACAATATGAAAATCAGAGTTCCAAAAATGTAAGAGCATTAAAAATTATTAAAAACGTCTAAATATAAGCTTTTCAAAAACATCAAATTAAAATATTTATAAATGAAAAGCATATGCTACATACTTTACTCAGCAAATAAAACCATTCAATTAAACCAACTAAAATAAGTGTCTTCAAATGTGTTATACAAGTAATTTATTCATTTAAAGAAATGAATAAATAAAAATTATAATATGTTTTGCATAATACTGCACTCATAGATATAGTAAGTTTCCTTCTGTATTATCTTGAATTAATTTTGATTTAAACAGATGGTTTTAATGAACAATTGATATTTTTAAAAAATATGAAGGTATAATGCAAATACAAAACAGATGAAAAGATTTGATAAATATAGTGTTGCTCTCTCTGGAAAAAAAAAAAAAAAAAAAAAAAAAAAAAAATACGCTGTCAAATCTACATCAATTTTAAATACCATTTCACCATCGAAATATATATAAATATATTTTTAAGAGAATTATATTTCTAAACATACAGCTAAGGTTAGGATGGATGTAGCAGTAAATTGCAGTTAGCTGACTGATAAATAAATTCATTAAAAATTCTACTGTGGCAATTTTTCTAAAACCTACTACAAAATATTGTAATTTAAAGATTCTACCAAGCATTGTTCTATTTTTAAGTGTTTAAATATTTTCAAGAAAACAATTGCATTACATTACAAAAATAAATATGAATAAAGTTTGGAAATTGAAGTAAATGAAATGAAAGACTTTTACAATAAGGATTTAAAAGGCTCAAAAACATGTACTCATTATATGAATTAATGATTACAAAATTCCAAACAGGTATATATTATATTTTCTAAAATGTTTTAATGTGACCATTAATAATCATTATAAAATGAGAGGAAGGGGAAATTCAAATAGACAATACATATATGTATATCAGGATGTGAGTTTCAAAACTTGCCTTATCTAAAATTTAAAATAATGTGTTTTCTCTATCAATCTATTCTAATGTAGAAGATGCATCAAAAAAACACTACAATCTGAAAAAAAAAAAAAACTAGTTTTATCATGTATTTCTGGCATTGTAAAATCTTGGTTTACAAAGAAAACCAATGGATGCAGTCAGAGGTTTTTCACGATTTCCCAAAATTTGATTTTCTGGATAAGGTGAGTTTTGAAACTCATGTTCTCATATACAATGTTGTTAATACAACTTTTTAAAACTTCACAAAAATTCTACATTCTTTTTTTAAAAAATTATACGTAGGTATTTATGTTCAAAGAAGGGTCAGTAAAATTATGGCAACACATTTGGATGAATGTTTTTATACTCAGGCATGAAAGCGGGGAATAGGAAAAAAGGTGGAAAAGATTTTCCATCTATAAAATGGCACCAAACTTATATAATTTAGACACATTTTAACAGTTATTTATACAATAAAATTAAATATAACTATACGTATGACTGTTATTTTCTTTTCGTAACTTAGAAAGTATTAAAAATAAATTTATAAACTTTTAAATCAAAAGTGTTGTATAAATAGGACAATATATTTTACTCTTAAAGAAAATTATGAAAACTACTTTTCTCTTTTAAAGTCTAAAAAAAAAAATTCCCACTGATCCGAAAGATACTTTAAACAATTTCATTTGCATGACTTTCATATGCTTATAAGATAAGCTCACCTTTGATTTGATAACTCTTTTACACAGCAATTCAAAAACAAACTACAAGGATTCGAGTAGACAAAATAAGGTATTAAATTTTTGAGAACCCCCACCCCCTTCCTTGTTTTATATGCTTCCAATATTTGCTTTGCATTTTTGCATCAATCCAGAGAATGACCAAAATTGCTTTTAAAAAGGCGGAATTCCTCCTTTAGGAGGAACTCTTTCATGCCTGTATACTAGACAGAACTGAGGGAAAGTGTTTTAAAGCATGAACTTACTTTCACAGTCATCTGAATTTTCTTGTTTTAAATTTTAAATATAGAATAATAATTAGTCATTTTATCTCATAACAGCATAAAGAAAGGGGTTTTTCAAAATGAAATTTCATTATTAAACCAAACAAATTACAATATAATTAATTTATAATTTGAAGCCATCTTTAGTTCAATGAATTACAGAGCCTTAAAAAGTTTGTGTAACTTATCAAATCCAATCTCTTACTAGAAAAAATATTTTAATTTACACATTCAAGCAAAAGACACAAAAATGACATAAAATTTTAACATTGAATTTTCAAATAATGAAATAAAAATATAAATAATGCACATTAATCATACTCCATACAGAGAAAAAAAACTTGACAAATAAGGTTAATTATTAAGGGTTTTTTTTAGTTCATAAATTACCCCATACCTTTTGCTAACTTTACTGTTTTATACCTTGTCACAAATGCATCAAACAAAGTCAAATCATCCACTTCAGGGCCAAGGTCGCCAACAAACAAGGAAAAGTCTTTTCTATAAAAGCCAAAGCATTTGTAAGAACATTATACTTAGCAATAATTTTGATAAATGAAAGCATTTGGATGTGAAGGAAAAAAAAAATCATCACCATGATCAAGTGGTCTAGTTTCTTGTAAATTACCTTCCTAACACAATTCTTGGAAGTTACATTTTTTTCAAAATCGAGGTGTCGGCTACCTGTTTTAGTGATGGTCATTCAACTTTTAGCCCCAAAGGATCAGAATGACCAGTGACACATATCAGGCAGATACTAGTAAGCTACGAGGAAAATGGCAGCATCAATTAAAAAAAGCAGCAATTAGTAACACATTCTAATTTTATTGTTAACTTTTAACAAAATTATAAAATAAACATGCCATAAACTTGAAATGTAGCACCTAATAAAAACTATCTAAAGACAGTAATGATTTTGAAATATCAGTAAAAGAATTTTAATAGATTAGAAAAATAATTAATTATGTCTTGGGCCCTTTTTGTTTTATTTATAGACATTTACTTTCTGATGAGAGTCTTGCTACTTAAACTTTTTAATAGTATCAAATAAATTGAAAAGAAAGGGAGTGATCTCGGGTGTAATACGTGTAACAAAAATAAAAAAAGATATTAAACATGAACTTAGCAGGTGTGCGATAACAAAATGAAAGAGAATCTTTCTCAAACCTTTTAAAAGAAATCAATACAATAATGGAGGTTAAACTTATAATACATGATCACAAGATGCAGTCTAGTATTATGCCCATTCAAAATTACAAAAACAAAAAAATAAATGCACAACACTTATTAGATAGGGGAGGTAGGGGTAATTAGGATCACTTTTTGACAATTTGAACTTTGACATTAATTGCCAGAGAATGAAATGGATTGCATACTATTGTTATTTATAATTTTACTCAGTAGGCAGGTGTCTCTCGAAATGTGTAAAGAATTATTTTAAATGTACCATGTTATCTGGTATACAAGATAAACAGTCACGAGTAAATGGGATTAAAAGAACTACTCAGTGTGGGCTTTACAGCAAGATATTTTTGGTTTTACAAATAGAACTTTTCTCAGAGATACAGTAATGGAAAGATAAGTATGCTGGAAAAAATTGTTTTTTAAGGGATTTTCAATATTCATATATTTTACACTCTGCCTACAAACAAAATCAAATGCAAAATTTTCTATTGGAAATTAATAGTCTTGTTGTGTTACTAAAGAACTAATTTTTAAAGTTTAAAAACAAGCAATTTTTTTCAAAATAACATGAAATGCAAGCAATGAGGGAAAACGGATCAGTCAAAACTCATATGTTGTGAAGGAAGAAAAGTTCGATTACCTTGAAAGTGTTGAGGCCTATTGAGGCTTAAAACATGCCGTCTAGGCTAAAATTTGGAATAAATGCAAAATAAAATTGCAAAATAAATGTTTTGCTAACAAAGTGTGCATAATGTAAACCAAACTAATGATATTTCACAGGATCTGAAAACTGAAAGATTAAAAAATGCATTCTAAACCACAATTTGATTTAAATACAAGATAAAATTTACAATTCCAATTTACCCTTAACCCAAAAACTCTCTATGACCCTATTTACCTCGAAAATCATATTTCTGGGGTAATTAGGATCATGCAGATTATTAACATTATGCTTTGGACATATATGTTGCAAAACATAATCATTTCGTCTTAAAAACAACCTTTTTCTAAATTTAAATTCATAGCTATATTTCAATATTCCTACAATTTTTTACACAGGACCTTTTTAACTAAAACTTTCTCACTTTGACAGACAACGGTTTTCTTTGTATTCTGTGGAAACAGTGATTATTTCTACAGGAACATACATTTTCACTCCAAAAAAATTGCACATGTAGAATATTAGTCAGACTTCATAATAAGCATGGTCAATTTTTTTTTTATCTGCTGCAGATTGTCCTTGATCCTAATTACCCCTACCTCCAGTGCTATAGTTGGGGGGGGGGGGGGGGGGAATGCTGTTCCCAGAAATATTTGGTTTGTTATCGTAAAAAAATAAATAATTGCAAACAAGCAAAAAAAAATTTTTTTTTTTTTTTTTTTTTAAGCGAAACGGTAATTTATGCTAGTTTTAAGAAGATCCGTTTCACTTATATTCATAAACCACATTAACCGAGTTATTTTCTTCTGATGAGCTGATGGCTTCTATTATTATGAAACAGCCATTATAAATGAAGTGTTAGGTGAAGATGAAAGAGTAGCCGTAAAAAGTTAGAACTCTGATTTTCTGGTCAGAATAAGAAAAAATTACCAGATTTTTTTTTTCCCAAGAAAAAAAAAAAAAAAAAAAAAAAAAATGGCCATTTTTTTTCCTATTCCAGAAAATCATAGTTTTAACTTTTTATGACTGCTCTTTCATCTTCACCTAACACTTCATTTATAATGGATGTTTCATAATAATAGAAGCCATCAGCCCGCCAGAAGAAAATGATCCATTCCAAAGGTATAAGTTTGATTGAAAAAAACTATTTAATACTTTGAGCAGAAGGTGGCTACACCTACAATTTTCATGACACTAATAGAATCACATAGCTGCCATTTTGTACGGTTTTGTTACCTCTAAAATTTAATACAAATTTTTGCCATATTTAATCCTTGACAATTGTTAGATTTCGGCGATTGAATTAGGCAAAATTTATTAGTAATTTTTAGTGGTAAGAAAAAAACTTAGATGTTGGTAGCTATGCAGTAGCGTAATACCACAGCAAAAAAAAAACTGCAGCAAAATTGGCATTTAACAAACAAAAAACTATCAAGGGCTTTTTCAAACAAAGAATTTCATTCCCCGTTTTTCTTAAAAGTAACGGAAAGGTACATAAAAGAAATTTTACTAGTACATAAAAATTAATGAATAAAGTGAAAATTTATATTTCATCTCCTTAGTTTGTGACGATTTGTGTAAATCCAGTTTATCTGAGTTTTTTGCTTATCCGAGGTGAGTTTGGTCGATATTAACTCGGATAATTGGGAGTCTACTGTAATAATTATAACTGTTAATTGACTGATTTTAGGTTAGAAAAAAAACCAGTAGTAACAACATCTACTCTATGAAAAGGTGAGTTCCCACAAATATTTTTTTTTCCAACTACAACACTGCCTACCTCCCCTATATAAAATATAAATAAACCAAATTTACAGTTAGCAGCAAAATGAAGAGCTTTTATGATATATCTTAAATTGGGGTTGCTTGGACCCAAATAAATTTTTTAATCAGTCCTGGTGTACTGTGTTGCATACTCATTAGTGCTTTTATCTGTAGAGCAGGCATGTCAAATTACATGGTTCACTGGCCACATTTGGCCAACCGACAACTTATATGAAGCCTTCCAAGCCTTAGGCATTTTCCCTATGTTTGCTTCAATTAAGGATTAACCCCTTAATCGTCATTCCCAATACATTAATGGGCAGTCACTTGTGAAGAAATTTTGTTGTGCCAGCGACCCTTGCGGGCTGAACTCCTTATTAATTTAGCTAATATGTTATCATTTCTCCTTTGATTTTGTCGCTTCCGGGATTATTATAAATGCCTCAGCATCCACTAAATGGCAACACTGAATTGACAAACTTGATTTTAAGATTGGAATGCTTAATTTTAAGAATCTGCAGGAATTGGAAGATGTGTGTGAATGAAAAAAAAAAATCGACGATTTTTCCAAAAATTACGAGACAATTATGGGGTTAATGAAGAACACTTTGCAAAAACACACTTGCACTAATTATGACTGCAGTGTTCCCAAGCTGGGGATTTTTTTCATTTGAAATATCTACCACTATTTCAGAATAGTAATCTTCTTTATTTAATGACAGACATTTCATGATTAAATAAAGCGAATATTACTAGTTGGGGGGGGGGGGGGGGGGTAGCTATTTTGAGTAAAAATATTCCACATTCTGGCAACATTTCTGTGGCATTAAAGATGGCAAACATCAGAAAGTATAGTACATGTATACGATAAGATGTAACACTTTAAAATTTCAGCACCAAGAGATTGTAGATGCAAAAATAATGCATTGGAAAATTACAGAGCAGATCTTGAATCAAAAAAATTAAAATATTTAAAAACAATTTATAGGGTTTTTTTTTTTTTTTTTAATAAACTGTTGTTGAAACTAATATTTTTACTGCTTTCTTTGATTTACATCAAATTAGAAAATAAAGTGCATTTTTACATCACTTTGATTGCAATTTACATTTTTAAATGTCAGGTATGTGTTTAAACATCTTTTTATTTTTTATCTAAATATATTTTTATTTATGTTCCTTTTTAAATGTCAGATACATATTTAAACATATTTTTATTTTTCTCTAAATGTATTTTTATTTATGTTTGATATGCGTATCTAAATGTATTTTAATTTATATGCACTTTTGTACAAAATCACTGCTATTTTCAATTTTGCAAAATAATAAAAGTTTGGAAAGAGTAAAATCGATGCACTTTACTTAATATTACTTTAAATTTTTTCAGTGCATCCAACCCCATTCTGGTGGGTAGTTTTAAAATTTTCTAACTTTTTTTCTTTATCAAAGTTGTATTTTGTATGTAAAATTTCATTCTGCGTGTGCATATGAAATGGTATTAAAAAATATTTTTTTTAATGTGGACTGTGGCTTTATATAATACAATGCTTAATTAGGCCCTTGGTGGTAAAAAAGTTTGACATGCTTACTGTAGAATATTGTTGAATCACATCAATATACTCTCGGTACAGTAGAGTACATACAGTATTTAGAACACAATTTTTGTTTTGGGTCCAAGTAAATAACTTAAAGTAGATAAGAATTGAAGATGATGAATAGGAATAATTTATAGGTTTATAGGTATTCTGTAATAAAAAGAGCAAAATCTTGGTATAATGCAAAACAGAATTGTTTTCAATTATCAGGTGTTCGGAAAATCAGGAAAGACTAAATTACTAAAATATTATAAATAAGCAACATTTTAAAAGCTAACTGTCCAGAAAAACTGATATGCTTTGCATATACATCATGCCTGTTAAATTTAAAGAAATAAGATTTATTATTTTGCGTAACTGGCAGAGTGGTATAAAAAAGAACATACCAATATTTTAACTATCAATGCTGTATATTCTGGTATTAGACCGGGAGCCGGCAGCACAGAAAACCACCTAATTGAGTCGCAGGCTGAAATTCCAGAATTAGTTAAAACTTGATTCCCATATTAAAACGCAATCGGTCTGCCAAGTCATATCTTGGTGGAAAACAACTAAAAACCCGGTTTTACCGGTTGACTCGTAGGTTTACCATTGTGTTTTCTGACTCCCAGTCCGCCATGTTTTCATACCTTTGGATGCAGGAAAACGCAATGGTAAACCTACGAATCGACCGCTAAAATCGGGATTTTTAGGTGTTTTCCACCAAGATATGACTTGGCAGACCGATTGCGTTTTAATATGGGAATCGAGTTTTAGCTAATTCTGGAATTTCAGCCTCCAACTCGATGAGGTGGTTGTCCGTGCTGCTAGCTCCCAGTCTATATATAACATGCACTTTTGAAACAAGAAAATTGATTAAAATTTATAGGTGCATGTTATACCCTGAATGTAAAAATAAAACATTAACAGGTAAGAAAAGATAGGCAAAATAATTAATTTAACAGTAATGATCAAGAAAAGAAAACATGTCATTTGAATAAACCAATGAACAATTCCAAACGCTTTGCGAGTATTCAGGTAGACAGATGGACTTTATCTTGTGCTCTCATTTCGAATTTGTTCATTTTTTCTTTATACTCATTCATAATCATAAGTAATTTCTTATGTTCATAAAGTATAATTATATCTAATTATACTTTTCAATTATATGTATTACATTTCTCATGAAGGTTTCTTTGCAACGAAGGAGTGTGTATAATACGGCAAATATAACAAAAAATAGAAAAATAGTCTCAGATCAAGGGTATGTTTTATGCTACAGAACGTGTTACATGTCTGAAGTCATAAAAGTCATTTAAGAAATTTTCTGCAGTTTTTAAAGTAACTTTAATTGCTTCATAAATAAAACATCTTAGTTTTACACTTTGTTTTAAAGCTATTACTGCAACTAAAAAATATATATTTAAAAAGATTACAGTCGAATTATGAACGAACAAACATTTACCATCCATTAAAAATAACAATAATTTCCTGTAATAATTAAATTAAATTAAAAATAATACACATTGTTTTACAAATCAAGACCTTTACAATCTCTACAGTACATTTTAACCCTTTGTACTCGAGAGGTGACTCTCACACACCACTAGTGTTGCTAGGTGTCCCGTGTAATTTGTAGCTCCAAATAATCTGGACACCAGTATTTTAAAGGAATTTTGTTCTCCTTATCTAATAGCAGAATTACCTGCAATTAAAGATGGCGAAATAAACTGTAAAAAATATGTGGTGTCCAGAGCATTTGGAGCTCAGATTTACACGGAACACTTCGCAACACTAGTGGTGAGTGAGAGTCACCTCTTGAGTGCAAAGGGTTAAAATATCTAAAAATCGCCTGCAATTTTTATTCTTCCTGTCCTAAAGAAGGTTTTCAAATACCAATCAATATACTGAAAATTTTCATTATTATTATTATTTTATCAATGGTTAAAGATACAAGGGGAAATGCGGCTACAACTTAACGGTTAAGAATTGATCAAAAGTGGTTTACATGCTCTATTTTCATAATTTTTTTTTAAATTAGATAAAAATACATTAATAATAAAATCTAATTAAGAATATTATAAAAGGAAGGCATCATACCATAAGATTAAGACTTATTTCTATGTGTTATTGTTTAGACATTAAAAAGTAAATAAACTGGTTAAAAAACACAGACTTAACGAAGTCATGCTGCAAAAGGCGTGCATTCACAATTTGAAATATTGCAATAATCTTTGGCAGAATTTTCTTTAAGCTTTTACCTTACTATAAATAAATTTTTAATTTATTTTAAGCTAGACAATATATAGCTAAAAAGCTCTAAACACATGATCTGAAAATATGCAATATGGTGTCAAAAGACTTTTAAAATGGTTCTCGAGTTGCATTGAACAACAGTATGCTTGACAAATTACTACTCCACACACAAAAACAAACTTTTTCTTATACTTCCAAAGTGTTGCAATACTTTTTGCTTTGATCATCATTCACAATATATTTTTTTAATTTTTCCACTTTTAGAATATTATTTAATACTTTACTTATAAATGTTTGGATCTAGTCTTAAATCTTCATTGATAATTACGTCATTTAATAATTGTTGTTCCAAATCTAAAATGCTTGTATCTTGTCTTAAAATTCAATTTATAATTTATATTTAAAATAGCTGATAATCTGAAATATTCTTTAACGGTTATATATACACTATACGGCCAATGATTGGTCACTTGCGATTTTAGGTGTTTTGTTAAATATCTAGAAAAACACATGAAGAATAAACTGTGTTCATTTTTATGAGGATAGCATGTGTACAAGTAGAGAAATTGAGGTTTTTATGAAGTTTTTTGCATATAATTTGCAGAGTTCTTAATATAAAAAATGATCTTTTCAGAAACTATGACAAACAACATTGTACACAATACCCTGCAATCAGAATTAAAAAATAATAATTGGATGAAAAACGAGCAGGTTTACTAAATAATGTTTCACTGCGCATGCACGAATGCAATCAAAATATAATGTGCATAATGTATTAGCTAAGTATATAGAGCATTTTTTGTGAGTTTTAAAATCATAGCTTGAAAATTCAGAAAATTATCATCGATAGAATAAGCTCGAAATCTGTTATTCCCAAAAGGAAGCCAAAAGATGAGGGGTTGTATCCAAATATAGTAGTACGTGCAATATTGTGTAAGCTATCTTGGCACTAATCAACAGATATTTGAATGCAACTCCTCATCTTTTTGCTTCCTTTCATATCTCGTTTTCTAATTTTTTTTTTTCTTTCCAAATTTTCTTGTGCTTTCATATGATTTTTAAAGAAAAATCTACATTTTTGTGGCTAAAAAGTATAATGCATCTTAGATTCAAGTGAATACAGTTTTTTTTTTTTAATTAAAAATAAGAGACCAATAGTACTGTTTTAGTTCAGTACCTTTCTTTTCACCTCAAAATTTCCTGACTGTTGATTAAAGCAATGTCCCATTGCAGGTCATTTGTTCAATGTCCAAAACACTTAAAGAACATCACATATTTATTAATATTCTCTACTTATTTTCTTATGATTATTTTAGGACAATTTACGTTACAGAATGCATTATTATTGATGCCACCAAACTCCACATTTCATTATTAAAAATTTTTAATGTCATAAAATACATTTATGTATTGGTAATTTAAGAATAAAAATAAATACCTAAAAAAAGATAAATAAATAAAAAATAAAATCACATAATTTCAAACTATTTTTAATTTCCAATGCTTCAAAATGTGCTTTTTAAACTTATGACAGTTTCAAATAATTATCTTCAGGCAGAAATAGCAAACTTCGGCATCATCAGAATAAAATTCAAGGAGGAGCAAAATTTGAAATAGATATGCCTGTGGTTTACAGTCCAAGATAAGGGGTTTTCTATCTGCAGAAAAACTCCATTTCTTAAATCGATTACCATGCTGAAAATATGAGGTATTCCCAATTTTCAAAATAATGGGAACTTTTTAAAACCTCCACTTTTTTAAAATGAAAAATATAGCCATTAAAAAGACTAAATTAAGAATATTTTGGCAGAACCCTCTATGCAAACAAATATTAAACTAGTAAACATAAAATGAAACACAAAAAATTAACAAATAAGGAATGAAAAGATTAAATTAGTATTATCTTTTTTCCAAAATAGAGAATTCCAATGGATTTCTTTCTTTTGGTCAAGGGGTAGCTTTTTAAAGCCTTCCTGATCAAGTTAATTTTTAAATATATGAACACATGAAAAATAGCAGTAAAAACTATATAGTAAATGAGTAAATTTTCACAGCAATAGATTGCTTCTAAAGTGAATAATATAAAATTAGATTTTCACTTAGGCTTTAAAAGAGGGGAAGATCATATCAATGCAGGCCAGGGCAATAATGCAACATATTATGCGGCCATTTAATACATATTTGATATGGATGGCATTTTCAGAATTTGATAACTGCTTTTAAACGATGCAAAGTTTTTGTCCTAAATATATATGCCCTGTAGCAGAATTTGCTGAGTCAATATGCAGTAAATCAAAAATTAGCTGCAACCAAAAAAATCTTGAACCAAGCCAACTATCATAAAAAATAATAGAAACCCATAAAATAAGTAAAATTTCCATTAACAAATAAAATATAATCAGGATACAAAAAGTACGATTTTAAATTATTTTAAAAGTATGATAAGTAAATTTTAGCAATTTTTTTGTTAATCCAGCATTTTTTTTTAACCTGTTAATCTCCAAGATCCCAAAATAATCTGCTGCGTCCATTGCTATGCTGTACTGTTTCTGCTACTGGGCATGTATATAAACATGTGAAAAAATTTAATAAAAAAAATATGTTAATGGACATATTTTCAAAATTTAGTATAATAGGTAAAGCAAAGAAATTATGTCAAGTTTACAAAATTTAGCTGAAGTATCTAAAACGATGAGTTAAAAACATTAGTTAAAATTTACACATCTAAACATATATATTCTGTTTTCTAGTTAAGAAATAGACTAGAATCTGCACATGATTTCTGCATACCACAACTCTTATAGTCTAGGAGCCGCTGACACTGAAAGCCCAGTTATCGCTGGCTTGAATTTTTTAATTTATTTTTTGTCGTTATTCGATAGTAAAAAGTCACATGAATAAAATGAGATAGGTATGACTAGGTTTGACAAGCCAGAAATATGTTAAATTAAATTATTATTAAAAAGCTATAATGATTTACTGTTATCATGGAAAGCCAATACTTGGCCAGCGCCCAGACGCGAAATAAAGAAGCCATCGGTGAAAATTCAAAGTAGAATAAATCTAAAATTTTATCACCGGCCGCCTTCTTAAAATAGGTATGATATGACAGAGTTTTCCGACAGAATAAAGTTTGTCATACCAAGTTTTTCTGAAAGAGCACAAAATTTTCAATAAAATGCTCTAAGAGTGATCAATATCCATGATAACATTAAAACATTTTAGCTTTTTAATAATAATTAATTTAAGTAAACATATTTTCAGCTTGTCAAACCTAGGCATACCTAGCACAGTTTGTTCGTATGACATTTTATTATCGTTTTACATAAAACATTTTCAATTTCGAGATCACAGGGATCTTGATGTCACTGGCTACAGGACTATTAGGTGGGCAGTCTTAACAGTACAAAGTCAGTTTTTAGTCAAATCAGTATATTTGCATATTTCGCATTGAAAAATATGATATCTATGGGCAAAAGAGTATAAAATCAAGGTGGACCACCTAGACTGATACTCCTTTAGCTGCCCATAGATATCATATTTTTAATGTAAAATATGCAAATATGCCGATTTGCCTAAAAACTGACTTGTTCTTTTAAGGCTGCCCAACTAACTAAACTTTCAACTATGTAATCATAAAGGTGATTTTCTAATGAAATGAATTAAGTTTAAAATAAAATTAGAGGAAAAAGGCAATTCACTTTTCATCAAAAGTCAGCAGAAAAGATATACTTACACTGTATTTACACTGTCCTTCGAATGGTTCGCGTGATTTAACTTGAAACGCTTCAACTGAAAAGAACAAAAAGATATAATAAATATCTTAACAGAAACTTTTTGTCCTGCCAAAAATCTGGCAGATAAAATGAAATAAAATCAAAATCAAATTGAAGAGTTAACGCTGTTGACATTGTAAATCTAAATTATTATCAATCAATCAATAACTAAACCTTTATAAAACATCCTTCTTCATTCAGTTTTGATCAATTCTTGCTACAACAGCAACTTTGACTGCAAGTTCAAAAGAAAAAAAGAGAGAGAGCAAATTTTAGCAAATTAATAAAAATGATTTGGTCGGAGAAGCCAATAACCTATCCCAATGCATATTTGAGTACGAAAATAGAAACCATATTACACTTACAGGATTATTTGGAAACGGCTTCCCGTTATATCTATGAAGAACACGTTGAGCACTTTCTTCGTCAGTAAATTCTAAAAATCCATAACACAAGGATCTAAAACACAAAATAAAACTTAGAAGACTCTAAAAATTTAACAACAGAGAAATCTTTTTAATTCATTAATTTAATACAGATAAAAATACAAGAAAATTATTTTTTAACTAACCACTCCAATGTAAAAGTCCTCTTTGTGGAAATATAAGTTTGATAATTTTTTTCATTTTTTTTTTTTTGTACAGTACAGCAAAACCATCTGAAAAATAACATATTTCTTTGGAGATTTTTTAAAATTTTGTCTTGAGAAAATTAATGAGTTTCTTTTTAAAGCTATAATGATCTTGAAGTCTTTGTGGTCGTCTGACATATTAAACGTCCCAACAACAGTAATAAAATATTTTCGACTCTTTTAGTTTTGAGAAAATCATTTATCAATTAAACATTCTCTTTTAGAAATTGGATGAATGAACACAAAAATAAAATAGGAGTCTTCATTTTTATCATGTATGTACATTCAAAATCACCATTGCATAATATCTCAGAATATGTTTTACAAATTAGTTACAGTTTAAAAAAATAATAATAGTGTGCACACATCAGGCTGTGCTTTTTTTCTCGTTTCATAAAATAGTATCATAGGAAAAAAAAAAGTTTTTAGTTCGTATTAAAAAAAAACCAGTAATAACTAAACGTAAAATAAAATGATTCATTTGAATTCGATATTTCATATTATTAAAGGCTTCGATAAAAGGAAGTGTCCACTACCGGGTGAAGCTAGCTAGTGTATTAAATAATGTTAAATTACAGCTTTAAACATAATTAGCAATGATAAACAAGATATGCAGTTGGCAACCACTTTTGGCGATCTCTCTCATGGCCCGGATAATCTGTAAGTACCATTTACAGTAGACTGCCTCAAGCACAGCTTGTGCGGATTTTAGAATTTTATGGATTTATGGTCATTCCTTTGTTTACATTTTTTAAACAGTAATTTGAATGTAATAATGCAATCGAAATTATAATGAGTGCTTGCAATGTAGTAAAATATTAAAATAATTAAGTAATAAACTAAAATAATAAAAAGTAAGGTAATTTAAAATATTATTAAAGTCTATGTCAAATAAATAATTAATAAGGTATAATTAAATACACATAATAAAGATGAGAAGCATTTTTCTTAAAATATTCATTGAAAACTTTCCTCTTACAGGCGCTCTATTAATTCACATTAAAATCAAAAAGTAAGAGAGTTTTATTTCAGATTTAGCCAGTCTTAAAAACCAAGAAAGCTTGTTTAATACATAACATACTTGGTAAAAAGATTGTGATTGCCAGTAATATCAGCTATACTGTAATTTTTTTCCAAAAATGAATTTATACTTCCTTCATGAAAAACCATGAGTTCAGTCATATTAACGAGAATTGCATATTAAAATAAGATATAAAACTAAAAAATTCTGTCATTTTGTCCTTATATCTGAAATGAAAGTTTCATTGTTTACATCTGAGATAATGTGCGGTTTTAGGCATTTGCAGATTTTAGGGTTGCGGATTTGAGGAGTCAACTGTATTTTCATATTTTAGATGTGATATCACAATGTAAAAACCATCCCTCTTGCAGCACAGTATAATTAATGGATGACCCTTTGTTGAATCCAATAGCTGTAAGTGAAATGTGAATAAACTACAAATCATTTGCTACAATGGTGTATAAACATTTCATAGAGATTAAAACATTAAAATATCTATTCTATGGTTTCAGAAGCCCTTCGTGGTCTTTTTCAGGAATTCCTAAGGAAGGCCATGGAGATATGCTGAAACTTGTAAAATAGACATTTGGGAAGCATAGTAAGCTACACTTAAATTCAGACAATGTTTCCGACGCTGCTCTCTGCTTCAAGATTAAAAGGTAACAAAGCTGCGTGAAGTGAAAGGCAGAAAAAGAAAATAGAATGATGAGAAAGCATTTGACGGCTATTGTTAAGAAGAACAGAATCTTCTTTCGACGATATAAAATAAAAGATTTAACGAAGTATAAAAATGTTATGAAATATTCGACGATGTAATGTAACTAAAGCCAAAGATTGCAGCTCTTAAGCTAAAAATTGATTGTAAAAAGTGCAACTATTTGTATATTTGTTTTGCCATCGTCTTAATAAATGTCAGTGTTCATCTTTAAAGTGTGTTATGATCCATAAAGTGAAGTCTCCTCCCGTAAAGTGTTGTCAGAAGTGACTGTTAACCCATCAATTATTCGTCTGAATTATTCATTTTACAGATTCAAGCTGGATATTATTCTAACAGTGAGTCCATTGGTATACATTCTATATTTTATTATGAAGCTAGTTGAAATCCCAGAACTGGAACTTGCGTTTAAAAATGAATGAACAAATAAAATAAAATTACTACATAAATGCTTATTTGACATTGAAGGCGATAGATCTAATAGAAAGAGAATATGCGATTTTGCTGGTTTCGGTTTTCAAACAGACAGCTCTGAGTTCAAAGATAAAGTAACTAAAGTTCAAACAGATTTTTCTTTAAACAATCAGATTACAGTTTGTAATTTACTTTGTATTTCTAATGAAGGATCTTTAACTGATCTTGCAAACCGATTAGTTACATACCTTTCAGACTTGAGCTTACAACAAACTAATATTATACAAAATGAAAGTGACACTGACTCAGCACCCGAAATGCCTTCAAATAATAAACCCGAACTGCTTTCAAATAATATGACTTCAAGTAATAACTCTGAATTATCAAATTTAGATAAAAACAAGTGGGTAAGTGTGATCACAGATCGCACAGAGGGTTTCATTTAATATTCCTTTCAAAACACTTTATCCTTTTGAAAAATCCGTTAGTTCCACATTTCACAACCAGGGGGCACACTTGATTCTAAACAAACCTGTATCCGAACGAAAATCCGTTTTGCATACTATCCGTAGATATATTAGTCGAGGGGATTGGGCCCATAGCACCCGAGATAAGTAGGTGCACCTGCCGGAAAAAAATGGAACTAAAATATGTAAGGCTATGGTGCATAATATGAAAGAATGGTCAAAGGGGTGTCGGCAAAAGTTGGAAAATTTCTCCCCGGGATAAAAGGGTGGAGGTTAGAAAAATTGCTTAAAATACACAAGTTAGAGCCCAGATGGGTAAATAATAAAAGACGTTTTGAAAATTTTATGATTTGTCGTGTGGTCTGAGGCATTCAGCTATACGTATGCAAAATTTCATGTCACCAACATAATTAGGGGCTCTCTTAGAAAGAATTGTTTCAAATACATATGTGGTAGCTCAAAGGGTTAAACATAAGACTTTTTCAAGATTTTATGATTTGTCGCCTGGCCTCAGGTGTTCTGCAATAAGTATGCAAAATTTCAAATCTCCAATTTAATTAGGGGCTCAGTTAGAAAGAATGGCTTAAAATACACAAGCTGGAGTTGAAAGGGTTAAACATAAAACTTTTTCAAAATTTATTATTTGACGTGAGATCTGAGGTGTTGAGCTATAAGTATGCAAAATTTCACGCCTCCAACCTAAATAGGGGCTCTTTTAGAAAGAATTGCTTAAAACGCACATGTGGGAGCACAAAGGGTTAAATGTACGACTTTTTCAAAATTTTATGATTTGTCGTTTGATGTGGAGTTCAGCTATAAGTATGCAAAATTTCACACCTCCAACCTAATTAAGGGCTCACTTAGAAAGAATTGTTTAAAATACACATGTGGGACCACAAAGAGTTAAACGTACGACATTTTCAAAATTTTATGATTTGTCGTTTGATGTGAGGTGTTCAGCTATAAGTATGCAAAATTTCACGTCTCCAAACTAATTAGGAGCTCACTTAGAAAGAATTGTTTAAAATACACATGCGGGACCCCAAAGGGTTAAATGTACAACTTTTCCAAAATTTTATCATTTGTCGTATGAAGTGAAGTGTTCAGCTATAAGTACCCAAAATTTCATGTCTCCAACATAATTAGGGGATCACTTAGAAATAATTGTTTAAAATGCACGTGTGGGACTCCAAAGGGTTAAACTTACGACATTTTCAAAATTTTATGATTTGTCGTTTGATGTGAGGTGTTCAGCTATAAGTATGCAAAATTTCACGTCTCCAAACTAATTAGGAGCTCACTTAGAAATAACTGTTTAAAATACACATGCGGGAGCCCAAAGGGCTAAATGTATGACTTTTTCAAAATTTTATCATTTGTCGTATGATGCGAGGTGTTCAGCTATAAGTACCCAAAATTTCATGTCTCCAACATAATTAGGAGCTCACTTAGAAAGAATTGCTTAAAATACACATGCGGGAACCCAAAGGGTTAAATGTACAACTTTTTCAAAATTTTATGATTTGTCGTATGATGTGAGGTGTTCAGCTGTAAGTACCCAAAATTTCATGTCTCCAACATGTATAGTTTCTGAGAACGGGCTCTGTGACGGACAGGCAGATGGACAGACAGACAGGCGGACAGACAGACAAAGGAGCGAGACGAATAGGGTTTCGTCAGATGAACGAAACCCTAAAAAAACACTTTATCCTTTTGATAAATCTGTTAGTTCCACATTTCGCAACCAGGGGCACACTCTATTCTAAACAAACCTCAATCCGAACGAAACTCTGTTTTACATACTATCCGTAGATATATTAGTCGAGGGGATTGGGCCCATAGCACCCGAGATAAGTAGGCGCCCCCTATTGGTAAAAAGTGGAACTAAAATATGTAAGGCTATGGTGTATCATATGAAAGAATGGTCAAAGGGGTGTCGGCAAAAGTTGGAAAAGTGCTCCCCGGGTGAAAAGGACGGAGGTTAGAAAAATTGCTTAAAATATACAAGTTAGAGCACGGAGGAGTAAATAATATAAGACTTTTAGAAAATCTTATGATTTGTCGTGTGTTCTGAGGTATTCAGCTATACGTATGCAAAAATTCATGTCTCCAACTTAATTAGGGGCTCTGTTAGAAAGAATTGCTTAAAATACATATGTGGTAGCTCAAAGGGTTAAACGTGAGACTTTTTCAAAATTTATGATTTGTTGCCTGGCCTCAGGTGTTCTGCTATAAGTATGCAAAATTTCAAATCTCCAATTTAATAAGGGGCTCAGTTAGAAAGAATTGCTTAAAAAAAGCATGTGGGAGCCCAAAGGGTTAAATGTACGACTTTTCCAATTTTTTATGGTTTGTCGCATGATGGTGTTCAGCTATAGGTATGCAAAATTTCACGCCTCCAACCTAATTAGTGGCTCACTTAGAAAGAATTGTTTAAAATACGCATGTGGGAGCCCGAAAGGTTAAATGTAAGACATTTTCAAAATTTTATGGTTTGTCGTTTGATGTGAGGTATTCAGCTATAAGTATGCAAAATTTTACTACTCCAACCTAATTAGGGTTCACTTAGAAAGAATTGTTTAAATTACACATGTGGGAGCCCAAAGGGTTAAATGTACGACTTTTTCAAAATTTTATGATTTGTCGTTTGATGTGAGGTATTCAGTTATAAGTATGCAAAATTTCACTCCTGCAACATAATTAGGGTTCACTTAGAAAGAATTGTTTAAAATACACATGCGGGAGCTCAAAGGGTTAAATATACGACTTTTTCAAAATTTTATCATTTGTCGTATAATGTGAAGTGTTCAGCTATAAGTACCCAAAATTTCATGTCTCCAACATAATTAGGAGCTCACTTGGAAAGAATTGTTTAAAATACACATGCGGGAGCCCAAAGTGTTAAATGTACGACTTTTTCAAAATTTTATGATTTGTCGTATGTTGTAAGGTGTTCAGCTATAAGTACCCAAAATTTCATGTCTCTAACATGTATAGTTTCTGAGAACGGGCTCTGTGACGGACAGACAGACAGACAGACAGAGGAGCGAGACGAATAGGGTTTCGTGAGATGAACGAAACCCTAACAAGCAACTTCCAGTTCACAGTTTTTTGCCATCTTCTATTAATTTTAGTGATATGGAAAATGTTACACCTCCTTTTGATGGCAGTTCTTTTCAAGACATAAATGTGTTGATAAGTAATTTTGACAATGTCACTAGCATGTTTAATTTATCTGACTTCCATAAATTCATATTTTCTAAAAGATCCTTATGAGGAAAAACCCAGTTGTTTGTACAAACAGAATTTCACATCAATTCATATGACAAACTTAAACAACTCTTAATTTCAGAATTCAGTATCTCTTATAATTCTGCAGAGTTACATGACATATTAAATAAATGAAAATTGCAAAAAAATGAATCATTTGGAGAATATTTTCTGGTTACGAAACAAATATGTACGCACGGTAACATCGAGGATTCCACATTAATGCAATATATCATAAATGATATACCCGGCCCTGTTATTAGATAATCAATATTATATGAATGCCAATCTATTGTAGAATTCAAACAAAAGCTCAAAATTTATGACAAAATTTGACATGACTGTGAGAATGGTAAATTTCGTAAAGTCAAACCTGAAATGCCGGTGAAAGAGAAATTCCTTTCGACCAAAATCTGATCTTTTTTACTTTAACTATGATTTAGCAAACCATAAGAGTAGACAATGCAGACACAAAGACAAAGGCCCTCGTTATTTCCATTGCTCGAATTTTGGCCATAAATCGGTCCAATGGGATCAACCAAGGAAGCCTAGAGTTAAATCCGAATCATCCAATATTTCCACAATTATGACGAACACTTTCATGACCAAACAAGTCATTATTTTGTCTGTCCATGTTACATCATTGCTAGATACTGGCAGTGAAAGAAACTTGCTAAAGGAAAGTATTTATCACAAACTCTCTACAATTTCAAACCTTGAACATTCAACCATCACATTAACTGGATTAAGAAATACTATAATCAAATCCCTGGGTTTTTTCTCTATGGACATTATGATAGATGATTTTAATTATACAACTAAATGTTATGTAGTTCCAGATTATTCCATATCTTTTTATTTTATTATTGGTACAGATGTCATACCACAAAGTATTTTAACAATTTCTGGAAATAATATTTCGATGCAAAATATCGAGAGAAATGACAATATGTCCAATAATTTTTTGATTAATATTGCTCATGTGGTTAGACGATCTTAATCTTGATTTATCTCATATTACCGATGAAACCATACGTTAAAAAATTTCAGAACTTATTCAAAATTATTCTTCCAGAAAAATAAAGGTAAATGATGTTAAATTATCAATTCAACTGGAAGACGAAACACCTGTCACTTGTCCTCCCAGATGCCTGGTGCCAATAGAGAAAAACTTCATTGAAAAACAAATTTCTGAGTGGTTTGAAAAGGGAATTATTTGTAAAAGCACTAGTAATTTTTCATCACCTATTGTCCTAGTAAAAAAGAAAGATGGCTCATATAGATTATGTGTTGACTATAGGAAGCTAAATTCTAAAACATATAAACATTTTCCCCTCCCAGTAATTGATGACATTATTGATCAGTTGTATTCTGAATAAGTATTTACTACTATTGATCTTAAAAATGCATTTTTTTATGTCAAAGTAGAAGAAAATTGTAGAAAATATATTTCTTTCATAACACAGTCAGGTCAATTTGAATTTTTATATATGAATTATGGCCTTAGCGATGCATCCTTAGTTTTTCAAAGATATATTTATAATGTTTTCAAGATCTCATTATCATTAATGAAAAAGTACTTATTGTTTATATGGATGGATGCCTTCATAATACCCACTGAAAATGAAGTTGAAGGACTCCAGAAATTACAACACATCCTTACAACTGCATCCGAATATGGTTTAGAATTGAATCTTAAAAAATGCCACTTTTTACAGCGAGAAATGGATTTCTTTTTGGGTTATCACATTAAAAATGGCCAACTGCACTTATTTCCCTTAAAAACTAAAGCTGTCCTAAATTTTCCAGAACCTTAAAGTATAAAGGATGTACATTTATTTGTTGGACTAACTTCATATTTTCGTAAATTCAAGATTATTCTTTAATAGCTAAGCCTTTAACAGATCTCCTTAGAAAGGACACTAAATTTCCCTTTGGTGTCCAGTAACAAAATGCATTTAATCAGCTGAAACACATCATTTCATCAGGAACTGTTTTAAGCATTTATAAAGCTACTAATGAAACAGAAGTTCACTGCGATGCATCTATTGACGGTTACAGAGCAGTCCTTCTTCAAAAGTCTTTTATTGACAATCAATTTCATTCTGTCTACTTTATGAGCAAAAAAACCACAGACGCCGAACGTAAATATTTGAGTTATGAATTAGAAGTTTTAGCTGTCATAGAAGCCCTTAAAAATTTTTGAATTTACATTCTAGGCATTCCTTTCAAGATAGTCACAGATTGCAATGCATTTGCTTTTACTATGAATAAAAAAGATCTTTGCACCAAGTTTGCTCGATGGGCTTTAATGTTAGTTGACTACAATTATACAATCGAACACAGACAAGGTACACGCATGCACCATGTCGACGCTTTATCTCTTTAAGACCTGACCTACACAATTGTGTAGGTGATCCTAAGGAAAAATAAAATACATTTTCCTCTTTTTCTGTGTTTTAAAGCCGAACTTGCACCAAACAATAGTGCAAATCCTCCCTTGACGTAACCTGATATCGGATATTAAAAAATAAATTTTTTTTTAGTAAAATATGATCTTATTAATTAGGGTTAAACACCAAGACTTTTAATTTCTACCAAAATTCTTCAGGTCTCAAAGGGTTGAGTAGAAATCCAATATGTATGATCATTCAAGATAGTTTTACTTCTGAAATCATACCATCACAGTACACTTATGAACATATACAGGCCATCAAAGAAATTTTGAAAACAAAGCCATATGACAACTATTTCCTTAAAAATAAACGTTCTCTATAATCATATATCTATAAGTCATAAAGGTGTCAATCTAGTAGTTGTGCCGGATGAAATGCAGCTAAATGTCATTAAACACGTTCATGACAAAGGACATTTTGATCATAAAGATTGTGAAGAACTCCTTAATGAAGAATTTCTCATCCCCAATATGTCAAATAAAATTGATAAAATTATAGCAAATTGTGTAACATGCTTTTTGTATAATCGCAAACATGGAAAACAAGAAGGTGAATTAGATCCCTTACCTACAGAAGAGACTCCTCTCCAAACCTACCACATTGATCATTTAGGCCCTCTTGAACCGACAACAAAAGTTATAAACATATTTTGTTTTTAACCATTTCACTGCCTGCCCCAAGATAAGTTGGGGGTAAAAGCACTGTTCCCCCATACCTGTTGCTGGTAAAATGGTTAATAGATGCATTTACTACATTCATCTAGTTGTATCCCTGTAAAACTACTTCTGCTACTGAAGTTATATAAAAACTACAGCAACAAAGTTATACTTTTGGCAATCCTTCCACCGCCAATAGCGATAAAAGTCCTGCTTTTACAAGTAAAGGATTTGCTGATTATTGTCAAGATGAAAATATAAAGCATGAAACAGTTACAACTGGCCTTCCTCACGCCAATTGTCAAGTAGAGCGACTTAATTCCACCATAATTTCTGTAATCTCAAAAATGTCAAAAGATGAACCGACCAAATGGTTCAAACATGTTTCTAAAGTTCAACAAGTCATTAATTCAACTTACCAACGAAGCATTAAGAAAACACCTTTTGAAATATTATTTCGTACAAAAATGAAACAGAAAGAAGAGTTACAAATTATTAACCTCTTAAACAGTGCAGTCGAAGAACAATTCATGAAAGAGAAGAGCTCCGTAAAGAAGCCAAGAAGAATAATCTGGAAATTCAACAAGAAAATCACAAGCACTATAATTTACGAGATAAGAAAACCCAGAAGTACAACCTTGGTGATCTCATAGCAATTACGAGAACCCAGCAAGGACAGCTTTAAAGTTAAAATCTAAATTTTTAGGTCCGTATAAAGTAACCAAAGTGAAGTTGAACGACATCTATGACATAGCGAAAATCTCATCAACCGAAGGACCAATAAATACCAGCTCGTGTGCTGAATACATGAAACATTGGCCAGACCGAAACTGAAACTTCAAAAAAAAATTTTTTTTAAATCTTTTCTTCTTGTGTGTTTGTGAAAATTTTATAAGTCAATGACTTTAAAGAAATTTCCCATATGATTCTACGCCACTTCAAACAGACTGACTGATCGTTCTAACATGCAGATTAATTTTTTCCCCTCCTCTAAGAACACTTACTGTTTTTTGTTTTTGTTTCTTTTTCAGATTCTATTTTACCACATGTTGCTGCGGCAGCTCCAGATGTCAGGAAGGCTGCATGTGGGAAACATCGTAAGCTACACTTACATTCAGACTGAATGTTCCCAACGCTGCTCTCTGCTTCGAAATTAAAAGGTAACGAAGCTGCATGAAGTGGAAAGGGAGAAAAAGAAAATAGAACACAGATAAAGTATTCAACGGCTGTTGTTAAAAAGAACAGAATCTTCTTTCGATGATATAAAATAGAAGATTTAACAAAGTATAAAAATGTTCTGAAATATTCGAAGACGTAATGTAACTAAAGTCAAAGATTGCTGCTTTTAAGCTAAATATTGATTGTGAAAAGTGCAACTATTTGTATTTTTGTTTTGTCATCGTCTTAATAAATGTCAGTGTTCGTCTTTAAAGTGTGTTATGATCCATAAAGTGGAGTCTCATCGCATAGACATTTTAATGTTTTAATCTGTATTAAATGTTTATTATACCATTTTAGCAAATGATTTGTAATTAATTCACATTTCACTTATTTATATTTGAATTATCTATGGTGTAATAGTCCAAAATTGTTTATTATGGCTGTAAGGATAGACAAAATATAGGGTACATAATGCATATATTTATAAAATTAAAATCTATAAGGATAAAACAGAATTTTCCAGAAAATAAATATTGTAAATGGTTTCTTAGTGCTGAAGAAAATGCTTCATTCAATTACATTATTAATTAATTACTACATTTAACGAACATTTACTCATTTCATCTAAAACAAACTATAAGACAAAACTAATTTAAATTTGTAAGCAGCCCTCTCAAAAATAAATGAATAAAAATAAATATGTAGTCAGCACATAGAATAATACACTATGACATTTATTTTTATTAAAATATTTCCAATAAAAGCAAATTGAAATTGAATCAGTTAGACAATAATAAATTCTTATGAATCTTTCCCAGCTCCTCAAAAAAGCATTTTCTTCTTTTTCAGTACTTTTTAAAATTACCAATATGTAACATTTCATCATAGTAGCATATATATAGGAATGGTCATAGGGTAAGCGAAGTAGAAACAAGAGTCACTTTAACTTTACAATATTTAATAAAATCTTCTTGATTATGACATGATAAATGTGAAAATATTTACATATGATAACACTTCAATAGACATCAATTAAAAAATTATAAAGACTATACCAATTAAACAATTATAGTCAAAGACTACATCAATTAAACAATCATAGTCAAAGACTATCAGCCAACAAATTAAAGGGTCAATGCCCTGATGATGTAATAAAAATTAACAACCCATAGAGACGTCCTCTCCATGAGCAACATTTTACACCCTCTGCCCATTGGTGCAAAAAGCCCATCTAAGCCAAGGCTGAGAACTTATGAGTATTCGGAATAACCAAATGAAAATGCACTAGAAGATTTATGTCTTGAATTTTGGCTAAAAATTGATTTCTTACACTAAAAGAAAGTGATTAAAAGTTCTTGGTAGTAAAATAGCCATAATTCCAGTATACAAAGTAGAATTCACTATCAATCAAAAATTTCTCTAAGACTGAAATCAGTCCTGAGACTCAAGGTCTTGCACAAATGCCTTTGCGCCATTCCCAGCTGCGATCAGCTCCAAGAAATTTAGCACTTAAAAGCTAAATTTAGCTTGCATTATTTGCAGCTTGGTTGGGACTTTCACCTACTACTAATGCAATTTTTATCAATGCAATGATCTGGCTTGATAATTTCAAGCACCATATACATATCAGATATTCATATTAAAAGGATTTCTATGCATTAAAAAAAAAGTTTTTTCCCCTCTCTTTAAAAGAAGCTTTAATTATCCCTTTGAAAATTTGATCATATTATTTTAGCAGCAGTATTACTTTTTTAAATGATAAACAAAATAGCATACTTGAAAAGAGAAATTAAAATTTCTTACTCTGTATTTTTTCTTATTATTTTTACACCACAAAGAGGTTCACCTAATATTCTGAAACACTGTATTAAAAAATCTTCATCTATATCAGAATCTAACTGAAAAGAAAAATATCGTGAAATATCACAAATTAAAACTTTATTTCAAAGAAATGAATGTAAATATACAATCTTATCTAAAAATCAAAAGGCATGATTTGTTAAAAATAAACACTGTAAAATTCTGAAAATAACCCAAAAATTCTTGACAACATGAAATATTGGCAAAATATATTCATACACTTTTAACACTTTGCTTAGCAATATATTTTGTTTGATCTAAAATTTAATAATGTTCGCTCAGAATTTTCCTCCAGCTGTCCTGTTACTATTTTTTAAACAAAAGAAATCTACTATGAAATAGAGATGCAACGAATATTCGGCTTCGGCCGAATATGAAGTCCATTATTCGGTTTTGGCCGAATAATACTTTAATAAATGTTTTTATATTTACACAGTATAACTTTTTAATTTGACAATTTATATTCATCATGCATAATGAAAATTTTATTTGAAATTAACTAACACTTTTTTTTCCCCATTAACTTTCATACTGCGAATGGATTAGATCTACCCATTTTTATATAAGAGGCTAATTTAGGAATCATGTTAAAAAAATTTTATGCGGTATCAGTAAGTACAAAAAGTATCTATAATAAGCTAACATTAAATCTATTCAAAATTGGGTACTTTTCGGTTAGCCGGGCGCCAGTGTTATATATATAGATATATATGTACATATAAATGTATGTATATATACATATTTATTTACATATATATATGTGTGTATATCTATATTGGGGCCGTTCAAATATTACGTAAGCACCTAAGGGGGGGGAGGGGGTTAGCGATTTGCTTATTTTTGCTGACAAGGGTGGAGGGGGGGGGGTTGAATGATGCTTACGTAAGGCATTTTCAGAATCTCTAACTTATAAAAAAAAAAAAAAATTATAAAATTTCAAATTGAAAGAAAGAAACAGCAAAAGAATATAAACTTGAAGTTCTGATGTCAGCTATTTTGACCGCACAAGGAAAACATAAACGATCTCTTTTATCTAGAGGTGACTGTTCATGTTTGATGCATGAGGGCTTATTATCTCTGAGAACTTACTACTATTTCTAATTGTGAGAATAGAATAGAATAGAATTGAATGGACCGATGCGATATGATGTATTGTGACAGTATGAGTTTTCCGGGAAAGCTTCCAAAACGTAAGTAAAATTCCATCTTTTTTGTTTCCACTCCTCCTCTGTCAAGTGGTTGAACCCCATAACCATAGTGACCGACTGCTCTACTGTCTGGTGTCTCGTGAGTTTTGAAAACCTCTCAGTAGAGATCTGCACGGGCCGGGCTCGGGCATATTTTCATTCACGGCACTCGGGGCGGGCCGGGCTTAGTTAGTACTTTTTACGGGCCTTGCCGGGTTCGGGCCTTACTTTTTTCCTGGGGGATCGGGCCGGGACCATTTTTTTCTGTACAGAGCCGGGACTGGTTTCATTCCAAGTCTTCAAGGCCCAAAATTTTAAGTCCTAGTTTTGACACAGCCCATATGAAAATCATTGTCTCGGCGTGGCCTGATCCGTTCAAAGGCCAGTAAAATTAGGTCAGGCTTAAAAAATTTTGAAAAAAATATACACATTTTTAAATCGCTATTATTCTACAATTAAACATTCAAATTTATTCTTTTTTAAAGAATAGTAGGTTTCTACGCTTATTAAAATATAAGAAAATATGTGAGAAGGAACCTGTCTATGACGAAATCCTGTTATAAACTGAAAAACGTGTTGATCCATAGAAAATTAATATACTAATACGTAAGAATAGGATATATAATACATTTACAACTTGTAAGAAGGACACTTGTCTATAACGAATTTTTTTTCTTTTTAATGCAATTCCGTTTTAGAAGATTTTACTGCATAGCATTTTTCAGATTTTTAGCACTTCAATACATGGAATATGGATTAACAATATTAATGATGGCGGATTCATTTACATACAAGAAATAGAGATTGATTAAAAAAATAAATGTCGCAGCCTGTGGCACTTCTATAAAAATGAAGATTATAAACATAAAAAAATAGTTAAGACATATTTTTGGCCAGAACTCCTCGTACGAGACAAATCTTTAACCAAATCGACATAAAAATCAATGTTTCGTAAATTCAATCGGGCAGGACCGAGATTTTAACTTTTTTTCCGAGACGGGCTGGGCTCGGGCCGAACTTTTAACTTTTTTATCGGGCCGGGCCCGGGCCTGGAAATTTTGGCCTGTGCAGACCTCTACCTCTCAGTACTGGAGTGTAGTGGTGTTTAAAATAAATAAAATCAGAAATATGTCTTCATTTCGAGAAATCTTGTATAAAAAACTTTTTGAAAGTTTCAAAAAGTCTGCATCAGATAAACCTTTGAAGGATATCCAATGTAAAACTAATGATGTGTGGCGGCAGTACAAAAAGTCTTCTAAAACTGACAAAGAGTTAGAGGTATTGGTGCTAAAAAGAATTGAGGACGAACTGCGTAAGGCAAGCAAAAAAAAATCAGTCTTTCTTGATTATTTTATAAAAGTAATTATAATCAATTTATTCTTAAAATTTTAAATATATTTTATCATAACTTTAAGTTTACATAATTACTTGGAAAAATTGGAAAAAAGATAGATAAGATAAAATGACCGTGTAGCCTTGGCAAAACATGGTCAGTATGGGGATAAATAAAGACCAAAAGAACGTCAAAAAACGAGTTATTACTTTTTAAATATGGCGTAGCCAAGCTAAGCCTTATTTTTTCTTTTCAAATAACTCAAAAAGTAATGCATCCATGGGGGAAAAAATTAAAAAATATGTTAGTTTTGTAGCAGATAATCTTCTAACTGTTTTCAAATTTTGAACCTTACTAAAAATGAAATGTAACCCAATTGAATTGAAACTAATGTATCTCGAATTCAAAAACAGATAAATAAGGTTTCCAGTAATCTCAAAAAAGGAAAAACAATCCTTAAAAAGGAAACGACAAAATGCTGAATACCAAAGAAAACATCGAACCACCAAACGAACAAAGCTTGGAGAAATCTGCCATGATAATACAGACATTAAAAAAAAAATAGCTTTGAGGGAATCAGTAGGAAGACCAAGTTTAAACAACCATTATTACTTAAAGCAATAGCAGACATAGCTATTATTGGAAGCGCTGCAGATGCAAAAAGAAGAAACAAGTCCGAAGCGTCAAAACTCTCGCTGACTTGACTGCAAAACTGAAAAAGGTTGGTTTTGCAATAAGCAGGAGTAGAACTTCGTTTGCTTCCAAAAAATTCCTCAACCATCGAGTGTCGAAGACATGTCACCACAGTGCCGATAAAACTTTCTTGGATTCTGGCTGATTATCACCGATCTCACACTGATACCCAATTTGCAGTAATATCCATCCATTATTTAGAAACTTTACCTTCAATTTTTGGACCCATGCAAGTGTTTCTTCTTTCACATGATGACAAAGCGCGCCTACCTTTGGGAATTACAGCAGCCAATAAACAGGCTCTGATACTGATGCATATGGAGTATCATGTATCCTTAAGCGATCACGACTGAGTCATCGCTGAACACCGCAAACTTATCCCATGTGATTACACTGGTATTGTGATTGCTCCTGGTATGGCAGGTCAAAGTAAAGCCATACATAGGTTATTCTGGTCCAACGTTAATAGCTATAAGAAGTGGGAAACACAGTTCTTCCACACCAAATACTCATGCTCAGGATTTTGAAATTCTATTAATACTCAAAGATTTTGAAAAATTAGTGAAAACAGAAGAGGGTTTCATCAAACCTGTAATCATAGTTACGGTTGATGGAGATCCAGACGAGAATCCCCGCTACCAGAAAGTTATATAGTTTGCTATTAACCATTTCAAAAAGCATAATTTGGATGGAATTTTCATAGCGTGCAATGCTCCTGGAAGAAGTGCATATAATTGAGTAGAAAGGCGAATGACACCACTCAGTCGAGAACTGTCTTGTCTTATACACCCTCATAACCATTATGGTTCCCATCTCGATGAGAACGGTCGCACTACTGATGAAGAAATGGAGCAAAATAACTTAGCATATGCTGGTAAAACTCTCACAGATGGCAGATATCTGGAACTCATTAAACATTGACAGTTATCCCGTTACTGCCACATATGTTGATTCAGGCAAACTAGAGTCTCTTGGTTATGACTTGGATTGGTATTCGAAGCTCGTACAAGAAAGTCAATACTTGCTGCAAATTGTAAAATGCGAAAAAAAGAATTGTTGCTCTCCTGCACGTAGTAGATTATTTCGTATATTAAAAGGACGATTCATTCCTCCTCCAATTAAATGATACAATCGTCAAATGACATCATTACAAGTGAAGAGGGGGAATTTATAGATTTAAGTCTCCGTCTGGCCTTAAATCTGAATAGTACAGAAAAGGGATTTCTAAAGATGCTGTATGATTATTTTTGCTCTTCCATAAAGTTCACGCAATTATCCGCAAGAACTTGTGGAAGTTGTGGTCAATATCATGCATCTCAGAAGTCAGCAAACAGACACAAAAAAATTCAACAGAGTGAAAAAAGCGAGAAGGACTGCCTTATACGACCATTGAGAATTGCTGCTCGTCGAGCAAATGAACTTATGCGCTTCGTAAGATTCGTGGAAGATATGGAAGATGTTGAGTGGATCAATGAAGATGAAGTTGATAAAGATTGCATCCGAACAGTAAGCGATGAAGATAATCAAGTAAAACTGGAAACCAATATCATAACAGATATGGAAAAATGGCTTGAGCAGCCGTGGTCAGCATCGGGATAGATATTGTCATGTTCAAATTTAAATTTTTCAAATGGATAAGTTCTTCTAAAAATGTGATCTAAGAAATTTTCTTAAATAGAATTGTAAAGAAATAAAACAAGCGTTTATTATTATTTAGTAGTTATATTAGTCGAGTAGAGTTTTTTATTTTGTATTGTGTCCTAATTTTTTTTTAAGTAGGGGGGGGGGGGGGTCCAATTTTCTTACGTAATTATTAAGGGGGGGTTCGCGATTTGCTTATTTTTGCTGACAAGGGGGGAGGGGGGGTCAAAAATAGTCAAAAACATGCTTACGTAATATTTGAACAGCCCCATATATGTATATTTACATACATGTATGTATATAAATATGTATATATAACACTGGCGCCGGCTAACCGAAAAGTACCCAAAATTGTTTTAATACAGCTATACAAGCTAACTCTTTTTTTTTTTTTATCATAATGGGAAGTTTAACATTTATCCCTCGTTACATAAAAATATATTTCTTTCAATAATATTTTGAATTATACCTATAAAGAACATAAATATATGATTGATTAGATATAGATGTATAAGATATTTAAGTCATATGTTGCAATACTTAAGGGTTTTTTTTAGTAAAATACGCTTAAAATTTAAATATAATTTAAGTGATTTTTTTACGTGTGTTACTATTTCTTATTAAATAATGAAAGAAATGTAAATAAATACTAAATTCTTTTAATTAGTATGCATATGCATTTACGTTTTAGATATTTTTTTCAAGAATAGTATTGTAATGTTTATATTTGCCTTAAAAAACAGTTAAAATGTTTTCAATAAACGTAGATTGTGATGCAGAAATAATAATACAGCATTCTCAGGTGATTGTCTATATATTTTTTTTTTTTTTTTCGTAAATGTTACCTGCTTTTGAAAATCTCTTACTATATATGGTACTTTCTGGTGCAGAAAGGTACTTTTTGGCTAATTGTGAAAAGGTTTGGAAAGTCTTCAGAATTTTTCGCCCACCACTCCAAAGGACACTGTTGTCTTTCTAGTAGTGGCTGGGAAAGAAAATTACTATTTTCTTTTCCTTCTTCACATTGAGGGGCACTTTCTATAGAGGCTTTACTGCTGACAGCAAAGAAAAAAAAAAATAATAAAGATGAAAAAAATTTTTGTTAATTGTGAGCTTTATAAAGTCTACAATGATTTCTTTCCACCATTTTAGAGGATATTCCTTTCACCCTTTCTATCAGTGGTTTTTCTTAAGATATTAAGATTTCTTATTTATTTTATTTCATCTGAAAGCTAAAACTTATGTTTCCTAGTACTTTTAAAATTTTGTCATTATTTTAAAATGTAACAACAACACAAATATCTATTAAAATGTAACTAGACAGTACCTGATGAGGAACTTTTGATAAGATTTTTTTTTTTTTTTTTTTTGGGGGGGGGGGGGAGAGGGGGGGCTGAATTATATTATTGAGGCAATTTTTAGGCCGAACATAGCCGAATATTTTTTCTAAGTAAAATAATGCTTTAAAAAATTAAAAATTTGTATATAAATAATTTTTTAAAAGAAAACAATACATTTTAATTGTGAAATATACAAGAATTGTGCACATAGTGCATACTATACTTTGTTTTTAGGCAAAAATAAGTTCATTATTCGGCGGCCGAATATTCGGTATTCGGTTATTCAGCCAAACCACTATTCGTTGTATCACTACTATGAAAATCTCTTATGAAATTTTTATTTTTCTAAAATATGTAAACAAATCAATACTATACTAATGTACCAAAGGACTAATACTATCACATTATTAGTTGAAATATCCACACACTCAGTTGCATAGGTGGTTATTATAGCTGAAGAAAAAAAAATTACAGCAAAATAAATAGAATTTGTTTCTAAGATCCATAGAAACAATCGCAAATACACATACACAGTTGCATAGGTCACTATTATAGCTGAAGAGAAAAAAATTGCAGCTAAAGAAATAGAATTTGTTTCTAAGATCCATAGAAACAATCACAAATACACATACTGTCTGGCTCAGACAAGGAAAACACAGAGTAGATTTACTGCTTTTAGAAGTTCTAAAAACTTGTAGGGAAGGAACTTCATGCGTAGGAGGGAAGGGCAGAAAAGACTACGATAATTCTCAGAATGACCGATTGAAAGGAAGAAAAGGAAATGCCGGACTTCCTTAAAATAAGGTCGACTGACCAGTTACCCTGGCAACAGGACCGAGCCAAAACCAGTTCCAGGGTCTTTCTTGTCTGAGCCAGACAGTATACAGTTACATAGGTAATTATTATAGCTGAAGAGAACAAATTGCAGCTAAAGAAATAGAATTTGTTTCTAAGCTCCAAACTAAAATACTAAAAAATGAAAATATAGAAACAGTTATATTAATATAAAATCAAATCTATTAATTCAAGTTATCTCATATTAATTTTTCACGTGAAAATTATGTGAAATTTTGTTATTTTACCAAAATTTTCTTTCAAATGTAAAGAGAGAAAAAAATATGTGAGTAAATATAAGAAAGTTAATTTAGTACATTAATAATGTAATTTTACATTATTACCATTAGTGAATGTTTTATTGGCATTCTTAAAAAAAGAAAAAACAAAATACCATCAGTCAGCTGTGGGATTCAAATAATTTAACTTCCCAAATGATTTTTTTTTTTTTTTTTTTTTTTTTTTTAAATGTATGAACATGAAAGGAAAATGAAGCATCACACATAGATTCTGAAACACTTTCCAATATTATAAAAATATTGTTAACAAAATTTCAGCCTTTGATATAGTGAAAAAAAAATTCCAAAAACACGTTTGCCTATAAAAAGGCGTAATTTATTTAATAAATATTCGACAATCATGAAACTGAGCAAAATTTTTGTCAGAAAATGCATCAAAACAGGAAGCAAAAGGATATACAATAAGGATAACACAAAAATAACAGAAATTTAAGCTTAAGAATTAATCCATGTTCATGATCTAAAGTTGCAACCAGTTAGATATTAAAAACACTAACTGAAG
Organism: Maratus speciosus; assembly: GCA_963932465.1. NCBI lineage: Eukaryota > Metazoa > Arthropoda > Arachnida > Araneae > Salticidae > Maratus > Maratus speciosus. The sequence goes on along the minus strand of OZ010798.1, from coordinate 186,014,588 downwards.
GAAGAGCTTGAGATATTGTTCAATCTCTCAAGAATACAAACTCACTAAAACTGAATGTCAAGCATTCCTATTTACATCTTTGCTTTGGAGATAAATGCTTGTAACTTTTTCAAAGTTAATCTCGATAATGGGGAAATTTCACGATTTTCATATTCATTTTTATATTGAAGAACACAAAAAATCAAGATAATCGATATGATTTTTATGTATATTTGAAACTTTAATAATCCACTAAATTAGTTTTTGTTTTGGCGGGAAAATGCTGCATTTCTGACGAAAGCGGGTGTGACGTCATTCGCCATGTAAACACCGTCGTGCTGCGTTGCTGGCTTAAGTGTTTGACATATTTCTTATATGTTTTTAAATTTTCTGTTTTAAAAATGAGCAGCAACATCTGCTATATATATTGTATAGTGCCATGTTGCATAAATAGTACAGTACATTCGTCTGAGAAGCACTTTTTTAGTGTTCCTAAAGATAATAATAAAAGAAAAGCTTGGACAAATTCTATGAAACGAGGCAACAAGTTTTCTGGAAAACTAGCCTCTACATCATCGTTATATTGCTAAGAAATAATATTAAGAAATAATATAGTGAAGGATTGATAACCATTAAATAACTAATAAATTTCTAAAATTTGCAGGACTTAATAAATATAAATTGTTAAACAAACAGGCAAACAAAATCTTAAGCAAAGTATGATTCTTCAAAATATGTATTAATAAAAAATATATGTAATTAAAAATGAGAACTTTCTAATCACTTGCCTCTGTTACACCAAACAGCACAAAGAATTTAAGCTGAGTATGCAAAAAATGTCAAGAATAAGGCTGAATTCAAAAGGGCAATCAAAAATAATCAATAAGGCAATTCTAAAATAATGCTCAAATATTCAAATAAGTGTTTCAGCTACAGACTATGAAATACAAATTAAAGTAGCATTTTTTTTTTTTTTTTTTTTTTTTTAAGGGAGCAAAAAATAGTGGCTTAAAAAAAATCTTAAATTTCGAAAATTTGACTTTTTTTTTTTTGTGTGTAGGGGGGGGGGGGGGGGGTGAAAAATATGAATAAATAAACGTATCAATGCTTTAGGATAAATAAGCAAGGCCATGACAGGAAAACTTTAATTTCATGGAAACTTCTGAAAGATAGACCACAAAGGAATTTCAAAGTTTTGTGAATAAATTTATGATTTTTAAATGTGGAATTTTCCCCACTAACTCTTTATGTACTGAATTATGAATTCATGAAAATTTGATCTTATAAAGAATTTTTTGTAAATAGTTTAAACTACATTAGAAGATTTACATAATCATTTAATAAATTTGAGAAGGATTGAAGGATTTAGAAGGATTAATTAAATGTGAATGCATAGGGATTTTGTGCAATATTTATAACACCACTCAAATCTTTTATTTTAAATATTTTTTTTAGAATTTTGTAGAATTAGGAAATCTACAAATATATTGTTCCTACAATAGAAGTATAGAAATATTTCCAAATTGAAAAATCTCCCCCCCCCCCTTTAACGCCAAGAAAGCTTGAAAGATGCAAAGGCAAAAGAAATCATCCTTTTAAAAATATTTTTGTTTTGTGTAACCAATAATGCTTTTGAAACAAGATAAAGTAATGTAAATATGAATAAATAAACATATCAATGTTTTAGGATAAATAAGCAAGGCCATGACAGGAAAACTTTAATTTCATGGAAACTTCTGAAAGATAGACCACAAAGGAATTTCAAAGTTTTGTGAATAAATTTATGATTTTTAAATATGGAATTTTCCCACTAACTCTTTATGTACTGAATTATTATCCGATTTTTCAATTCGGAAATATTTCTATACAGTCGAACCTCTATTTAACGAAGTCGCTAAATCCCGGAAAAAAGTTCGTTATATGGAAAATTCGTTAAATAGAGATTCACCTTTTAAAATACTTTAAACAACATAAAACATATTTTAAATTCATAAACACAAAGTATTTTTACTAAAAGTAACTAATCACATTTTTTTAAAATAAATTATAGTGATTTGTTTTATTTATTTTACCACCAATATCCATCCTCAATTCATTTTTTCCATGTGTTTAAATCTTTGAAATCTGCAAGAAAAACAAAACATTGTCCGGGAATACACTGTATTTTCTGTTTAAAGTAAATAGTTATACATTAAAATTAACGAATTTTAATGGCATTATCGTATTTATTATTATTATTATAACAAATAATTTTTACCATACATTAACATATGCGTCCTTAAATTTAATTTCTGAAAAACTAAATTTTGCCTGAGTTTTTTATTTAAAAAAGTGCTTTCTCTCATAATACGTCTCGCATCTTTGCAATGCACCAAAAACCCCTTCATGCGTATTTTCTTCTAACTATAATCCGCGTCGGATTGTTTCAAATGATTTTAGCATTTCATCATACGAAGTTTTGTAAATTCCTGCATAATGATCATTTCCATCATCATCATATTCGTCTTCATCGCAAGTCATTGCTGTATTGTTTTTATTTTTCACACTCTCGAAAATATCCAATTCGGATAGTGTTTCCGAGGTCTCAATTTCAGAATTAAGTGAAATACAATCATCAATCAGCACATCATGGTTAATTTCTTCTTTTTTTTTCTCATCTGTATCCACATTTTTTAAGTTACTCTAAGGGATTATCATCTTTGTCTTCCATACTTACCGAATTCTCACTGCTGACAAAGAAAACGCCGTGTAAAACCAGTTCAAGGCCATTGAACATCATAAAATGTGTTTAAAGAAAGAATAAGTTTGAAATGTCCAGAAATATTTTGAGAAATGGGGGAAAAAAAAAAAATTAGATCACAAGAAAAAGTTCGTTAAATAGAGAATGCACTTCGCTATTTGGAGGTTATTTTACGAAGAAATTCGCAAAATGTTCTTGGTTCCAAGGAAAAGTTCGCAAAATAGAGAAATTCGTAAAATAGAGGTTCGTTAAATAGAGGTCGACTGTATTTCTATTGTAAGAACATTATATTTGTACATTTCCTAATTCTACAAAATACTAAGAAAAATATTTAAAATAAAAGATTTGAGTGGGGTTATCAGTATTGCACAAAATCCCTATACATTCAAATTTAATTAATCCTTCTAAATCCTTTAATCCTTCTCAAATTTATTAAATGATTATGTAAATCTTCTAATATAATTTAAACAATTCACAAAAAATGCTTTAGAAGATAAAATTTTCATGAATTAATAATTCAGCACATAAAAGATTAAACTAAAATATGATAAAATAAGAAAATAATTCATTTCAAGAATAAAAATCAAGAAGCGCGAACTACTATTTTAGCTTTAATCTTTTGTTTCATTTTAATCATTATTGCTATTTAATAAATTAAAATAAATGTAGAACAGAAATACATATCTTTTAGATTCAACTCCTCATATTTCTGCACCCATGAAATAAAAATTCTTTAGTAAAAAAAGCAAAACATTGAAAGAGCATCTCTTTTTGGGAGATTGTCCGATTGCCCTTTCACAAATTCCGAAATCGTCATTTTCAAATTAAAAAAAAAAATAAATAAAAAAAAAACCCATATATTTTATATGAAGATAAGTTAGGTCTTACTTTTTCGCAAATTTAAAGTTGATAACATTAAATAAATTTTAAGGAACAGATGAAACAAGATTGCAAATAGGAAAATCAATGGGGGAAAAGCATACGCGTAAAACGTAAACATTTCAATTTAGCGGCAAATGACGTCACAGCCAATCCTGTCGCGTTTTCTTATCACGTGGTTTTGTTTATGTTTTTGCATTATTAAAAAGAGTAAATAATAATTATTTTCTATAATTTTAACGATTCTGAGTGGATTTTTGAGGATTTCAAAATAAACTTTATCAGTTACACACAAAAGAAAACGTATTCCTTCCGGGTGAAATTTCCCCATTGGCTCTCGTGAGCGGTAGGTGCTTAATTTCTGGATTTTTTTTTATAAAATGAGTTTTTTTTGTCCCCAAAGTCGCGAATTTCACCGAGATATTCATCAATGTTGCATTCTACAATTAGACTCAAATGACTAAAATTACTTTTGTAATTAAAAAAATGTGCAGGTAGAGAAGATATATTATTGAAATTTTGTATCAATAATTTAGCTCAGTTTAAAAACATGCAACATCTTTTTAAAGCTTAAAATAACTGATTGCATCTATGACTAATCAGAAATGGAAGTTGTGATTAAGAAAATGTAAATGATTCAAGTCCAGAATTCACCAAAAATTTATTCTTAAACAATCTTTCTCTGAAAAAATTTGTGAGACATTAAAGTTATATGAACAATGGATTTCTTCATAAGAAGTTTTTGAATGCTCATTGATCATTATTTATTTTATCATTTAATTAAGTATAAATATGGCAATTTATGATAGCCGAATGAATGGAGCCGTTTCAGAAATTCAGGGGTGCGACCTGGTACTGGGCCTCGAAATAAAAATACTGGGCTGCATAAAAGAAGTGTTGAAGAGTAATGTTTTATTTTTGTGCTCTAAAAAATAAATATGGAAATCAAGCCGAACTGTTACTAAATTGAACATGTGAAAAATAAAAGCTGATATTGGTGAAATTTGCAACCAGCTAATCTAAAGGTACCAAAATAAAGTTTGGGAAACACCAATACAGTGCAAAGTCTTAAAATCTAGATTTTTGAAATTCTCCAAAATCCAAATGTTTTCCTAACCAGATTTTTTTTTTTTTTTTTTTTTTTCAGCAAAATGCAATTAAAAGGCTGCTATCACATAAAAAATCCCTAAAATTTCCCAAATTGCGCAGGACAAGAGTTACTATATTAGGCTAATAGTTTGAAACCGAATTCCTTTTACGAATATCAAAGAATCGCCGTAGAATGCGAAAAAACTCTAAATATTGAATAAAACCAAATTCCTTTTACGAATGTCAAAAAATCACCACAGAAAGCCAAAAATTTCTAAAAATCACATAACAAACTTGCAAAAAATTCAAATATCTCTATATTGAAAATTCTGAAAAAGCTTTATTGAAAAGAAGTCAACATTTATTATATTGGGCTAAAAGTTTGAAACCAAATTCCTTTTACCAATGTAGAAAAATCACTGCAAAAGAAACATTAAAAATTGAATAAAAAGTTATTATTTTGCCATCTTTATAAGTTTTTTTTTTTTTTTTTTTTGTAAATATATTTATCTATTAAAATATCTGCTTTAGTACAATAGACTACCTCAAATCCGCAAACGCCTAAAATCCACATATCATTACAGATGTAAACAATGAAACTCTCAATTCAGATGTAGGGGCAAAATTACAACTTTTTTTAAGTTTTATATCATTCTATATGTATTTTAATATGTAATTCTCGATAATATGACTGAACTTGTGGTTTTTCATGAAGGAAGTATAAATCTAGTTCTGGAAAAAAATCAAGCTATTGCTGATACCACTGTTAATCACAATCTTTTTACCAAATATATTTATGTATTAATCAAGATTTTTTGGTTATTAAGATTAGCTAAACCTGATATAAAACTTCCTTACTTTATGATTTTTATGTGAATTAATAGGGTACCTTTATGAGGAAAGTTTCATTGAATAATTCAAGGAAAATGTATCTCATCTTTATTATGCATATTTAATTATACATTATTTACTTGACCTTTATCTTTAATAATTTAAAATAATTTCTTTTTATAATTTTAGTTTATTACTTTACTTAATTATTTTAATATTTTACTACATTGCCAATATTCATTATAATTTTGATTGCATATTTACATTCAAATTACTGTTTAAAAAATGTAAACAAAGCAATGACCAGAAATTCGCAAAATTCTAAAATCCGCACAAGGTGCGTGGTCCTAAGGTGTGTGGATTTGAGGGAGCCTACTGTACTATCTTTTTTTTATATTTTCCTGATGTAAATAATTCATGGTGTGAGGGAAAAGGGGCGAGGATTGTTTTGTTTTCTTTCTTTTTTGTCAAATAAACTGCAAATTATCAATAATTCGGAATAGTCTATTTCTGGAGGATTCTGGATTTTGGACTTTGTACTGTATACAGAAAAAGAACCAAACAATAACTCTCACTTTCTAAAAAAAAAAAAAAAAAAAAAAAAAAAAAAAAAAAAAAAACCCTATTCTTATATACTTACATCTCCTATCCATACAGTGGATTTCCTATTCATAGCGCATTGAGACAATCTAAAACAAAACAAATATTTTCAGATAAATACATTCATATAAATAAATTATAAAATCATACACTTTTAAATAAAAAATAGTAAGTCAGGAAACATTAAATGGGGCATCGACATTGGGGCATTGAAAACTCTTTACACTCTTTTATTTTTAAACTTAACTTGGTTTTTGCCCGTAATGATAGAATTTTGTAATTGATTTGTCATTCACTTCCTGGTAATCTAGAACAGGGGTCGACAAGTAATTTTAAGTTGGGTCTGAATATTTTTGAAAAATTTTATCGAGGCCCAGAGAAAAAAAAACTACTTAGTTATATCATCGACCAATTTCGCCAAATTATATAAATCGACAAAACACTCGCCAAATTATACAAATTGACATAATTTTTATTTTAAATAACGAAAGAACAAATAAATTAGTATAACATTAATAAATATACAAATAAAAGTTGAAATAAAAATCACTTGATGACGTAAACACGTGTAACTTGCTTAAAGTCAAGTGAATGTGACATTTACGATCAACCATTATTGGCATTTAATCTTATAGTTTGGTGATAGATTTAATGGGATAACTAAGTAGTACCAATTACTGCTATGATGTAATAGAATTATATTCCTACATTATTTATTATTAATTTAAAAAAAATTTCAATTAATCACCTAATTAAAATAGAATGACTGCATATTAATCATAATTTAATAAATTCACAAAGAAAATGTTAAGTACATGTTGGTATTAATTTTAGACAATTAGAGATATTTGCACAACAAGAAATATTAGCCTCATTATGAGAGGGGTTATAGAAGTTTCTAAATATTTCTGAAGTCATCATGTAGTTAAAGAGTTTCCAAATTCTTATGGTGGTGTAATGACTCAACTTCCTAAAAATGTCATTACATTATTAATATCCTTACATTACAAGCACAGGTTAGGTTTCATTTCAATATGGCATTTTCTTAATTAAAATCAACTTGTTAAGTTATTTCATCATATGACTCTTTCTTTAAAAATAAGATCTGAGGCTGTCAAACATTTAAAAATTTTTATTTCTATTTTTAATTTTTTAAACTGATTATTAATTGCAGTGGAACTGCCATATGACAGAGATTAAACAAGTTAAAATTTAAACTGCAAATGTATAAATTTTACAATTGTTATGAACATGATTTGTAAAGTTTCTACAGGTATTGTGACTTATGAATACACAAAACAAAGCTTTAAATAATTGTTTCTAAGCGTAATTCCTGAGTATTGTGAAAAATTTAAGTACAGTAAGTTTGTAAAAAGCATGGTTTTTACCTAACAAACATAAAAAGCATTTAATTTAAAAGTGATATTTAAATCTAATATAACTTGCAATGTCATAATTTCCTTTTAATAATTCATTCTTTATATATGTCATTCATTCTTTTATATACAATAAACTTAGCAATAGAGTGTCAGTGATTTTAATCAATTGATTTAAATCAGATGATAAAATCATATATTTTCTGCTTTTTTAAAATGGTGTGAAAAAGCATTATAATCAGTAATAAAAATGATTTATAATGTTTATAAGATAATTTAATTATACTGAATAAATAAAAGAAGCTCTTTTAAAAAATAAAATTGTTTTAAATATTTTAAATAAGTTATTTCTTTAAAAATTGACAAAGTTTTTATCATAAAACTATTTTATTTAAGTAGATATTTTATAGTTTCTACATATGTTTTCATAACTTCTTTTGATTAGTTAAATTATTCCTCTACTATATAAAATAAGTGCAATCTATTATTTTCTGTTGATAAATGGATTAGAAGAATTTCTGTGTAAAATTACTAGCTGCTTTATCAATTTATCAAACTATTATTTGTCACTTTTTTCAATCACTTTTTCAAAAATGTAGATTGTGTTCTTAATTAAACAGTTAATTGTTTAATAATTAAAAATTTAATCTGTATCATCAATTTAAAATTAAATGCAATTTATCAATAACTTAAAACTATAAGCAGTATTTAATATTGGTTTACATAATTATTACAAAATATTAATGCACATAATGTTGTATGTTACTAAAGAAATTTTTAATTTGCAGTTTTTTGTAACTTCTATAATTACATAATTAAAATTTTATTAATTAAAGCAAAAAAACCTAGATTATGTTAGTAATTGGTGGGTTATTCATTTTTGAAATGCTTAATTCTTATTAGATATATTTTAACACAAGGAAAAAAAAAAAAAAAAATCCGATTTAGATCAAAAAAATCTGATTTAAATCAAAAAAATCCGATTTTTTTTATTTTTTAACACCCTATATTTAATATATTATAACTAAATATTGATATACCTTTTATTCATAAACATGTTTGCATAAAAAAGCTTCTAGATGAACAGAACTGTTTTTCATGCCCCCACAAAATATTTCACATACTGTTGTATATATGATCAGAGTTTCCCCCAGGTTTAAAAAAGGGCAGGGTGCTTCTTGTAGGAAAAGGGCACTTTTAGATTCCAAAGCACACGTTTTGGATTCTTAAGGGTACTTTTTAAAAAAATTTTAAAGGCATTCTTTTGATTTTTAAAACTACTTTTAATATTTAATAAACAGGACACTATTTTAAAGACAGCAATGAGTCAATTTTTAGCATGCAAGTAAATTTCTTAATAAACAAAAGGAGTAGATGTACTTTTTTCAGCTAGGGGCAACAAGGGTGCTAATGTTTTTCATCAGGGGCAAGAGGGGTGCTATTTTGTAAATGTTAGGGCAGGCAGGGTGCAGCACCCTCCTGAAACTGTCTAGGGGAATCTCTGAATGTGATATTTTGATATAAAAGTTGTTTCTTGAATGGGAAGAATCAATATATTTATTTATTACTGTTAAATTCTGCATTTTTATTTTAGAATTTTCAATTGATTAAAAGTGGACGAAATGGACAAAATGATATTTTGTCTGGGACGGTTTTTTCCAGAGTGGACAACCCTGATCTGAGCCACTCAAAAAAAAAAAAAAAAAAAAAATGCTGACACTTAATTTTCTAATTGTCCACGTGCTTTTTCTTGAAAGAAGGAAAAAAAAAAAACATTTTCCATTTTTAAAAACATCTAACTAGTTGGTTAGCTGACTTTATAAGAAATTTTTACTTTCAATTTTGAAGTTTATTAGCACATGAAGTAGCAGCATCTGATATTCATCTTAGTCATCCTAGAACAAGCAAGACACTTAGCACATTGAATTTGGCAAGGCGATAAATAGTTTCTTTTGGCAATATCATTCTTTTTCTGGATTTTTGGCTACACCTATGTGAAAATATCGTTCTATTGCTGTCATTGATGATGAAATTTGAGACTGTAACTGAGCTCAGCATGGCTTGTACTAGAACGGTGTAATTTGGAAAAGTTTAGAGGACGGGAGACATTTTTTTTCTTCAGATTTAAGCGATGAAAAAGTATTGTGCATTCGTTTTTAATTGTAAAATTTGATAATTAAAGTGCCAGTGAGATAAAGTTTGAAATTGTTGGCATTTGTTACATTTTTTTTTTTTTAACCATTTGGAAAAATGGTTATTGTCCTCGGTCAGGGTAGGAAATCAAAAACATATCTGAAGCGTTTTATGTTTTATTAGTTGAATCTCACATTTTATTCATTTTCTGATTGGTCTATACAGTAATCTGTATTTTCCCTTTACTTTCAACAGAGATAAATACTTCTGTTGCCACTATGACAAAAAAGTAATAAAAACTATTAAAAAAAAATAAGTCAGAAACAAATTGAGATACAGCTTTCAAACAAATTGCAATTAAAAATGCAATATTTTTCTCTATACGACGATATAAAAAGTAATGTTGTAGGATGTTTAGAAGTTTAAAAATGAAATTTCATTTAAAATTGGTCCAGGAATATTAATGTTTAATCCATGGCGTACGTAATGTATGACCAGCTCCATAGAAGTTTAAAAATTTACAGTACCGAAAAATGCAATCCATGGCGTACGTAATGTATGAAACTTGATTTGAAATTGGTCCAGGAATATTAATGTTTAATCCATGGCGTACGTAATGTATGACCAGCTCCATAGAAGTTTAAAAATTTACAGTGCCGAAAAATGCAATCCATGGCGTACGTAATGTATGAAACTTGATTTGAAATTGGTCCAGGAATATTAATGTTTAATCCATGGCGTACGTAATGTATGACCAGCTCCATAGAAGTTTAAAAATTTACAGTACCGAAAATTGTAAAACTGAAATTTCTTTTAAAATTTGTTCATGATAGGTCCAGGAATGTTAATGTTTAATCCATGGCTTATGTAATGTATGATCAACTCCGTGCGATTTTTTATGTCTTAAATTTTAGTCTTTGAAAAAATCATTTTCCAAATGGTCGTTGTAATTTGTTAGTTTTTTTTTTTTTTTTTTTTTTGCGGGGAAAGTAAAATTACAGTAGTGTTGGGTTTCGAGAAAGAAGTCTGTTGAGATATTTTTTTTAATGCAGTACTGATTGTTATGAACACTAAAATGACCATTTTCATTAAAATGTATGTTAAGAATAAGAATTTTATGAATATTTTGTTGTAATGTTTTATGTCTTTCTTAAGCTTTTATTGAATGTCTTTCATGCATGCATCAGTGACCGTGACTTTAACGAATTTTGTGCATTTTGAAGATTGTTGCACAATGCAGTTGCTATATCCGGTGATTTTTTTTTTTTTTTTTTCAAAGATGTGAAGCATTCATACATGTATTAACATGTGGCTTTAATAAGTTTCTTGCATTTTGGAGATTGCTGCACAACGAGGTTGATGTATACAGTGATTTTTTTTGTTTTTTGTCTTCATGAATGCATAGGGTTCACACATGTATTTGTGGTGGCTTTAACGAGTGTCAAGCATTTTAGAGATTGCTCCATGACAAAGGTTGCTGATCCAGTTTTGGTTTTCATAAATGAAAAGCATTCATACATGAATTAGTGATTGCAGCTTTAAGGAATTTTATACATTTTTTAGATTGCTACAAAATGTATGATGTAGTAGAAATCAGCAGTCTGGCAGCAATCAAGAAAGTGGACCAATCAAAAAGTAAACAAACACCTTTGCATTATGATTACACACCAGTTTTCAGGTTGATGTGTGTGGGTTGTTGGCATGTGCTAGGAAAATCACCAAATAAGGTTTCTCGCTTGTTCTAGTATTCGAATGAAATATCATGTTTTTTTTTTACTGTAACTGCATAGTTAATATTGTATAGTATACATATTAAAGACAGGCAGAAGAGGTATTATATTCATATTAAAGAATACTTATACTATATTCATTCTGATGGGAGTATAGTGCTGTCCTCTAAAAAAAACCTACAGGAAAATGTATCCTAAAAAAAACCCACCCTAGAACTTCATAAAAAAAATCACTGAAGTAAAATTTTCTTTTTGTTTTGTTTCTATATGCCATTTACAATAATAAAATTATTTAAAATTACTTTAGAAGTGTTTATTTAGTTTTTTAAAAAATAAGCTAATAATACAGGATTCTAGCAAAAAAAAGAGCTTCATTTTCACAGTTTTTCTTGCTATAATACGACATGTTACAATGATGTACATCAGTTTTTAGGTTAAACCATTAATATGTGAATAAAATGCACCATTTTCAGCTGATTATATTATGTTTGGCTCAGTTTGTGACCTTTTGATAACAGAGGTAAAAAACCCATGCAGGAACTAAAAAAAAACCCCACTGTTTTACATATAAAATAAATGGTGGAGCATACATTTTTTCTTTAAAATATTAATTAAAGGAAAAAAATCAATAAATTATGCAAATTTAATGCATATTTTGCATTTCTAAGAATTTGCACAAGTTATGTCATACCTCCCCCCCCCCCCCCTCTTTCTTTTTACAAAAATAAAACCCATCCACCTTTATTTTTATGTGCACAAATATATCCTTTTATTTTTATATCATACATTGTTTTAATGTTTACAAGCTTATTTTATTTTAATCATTATTTTGCTTTTTATGCAAATTTTATTAGGCGATTCTCAAGTTCACTGTTCAACAAGGACGAAACTTTCTGACACATTTACTCATTTTTAAACATAAAGGTACCAAATTGGCAGGGCTGACTAAGCAATTTGAAATCAAAATGAGTTTCACATTTTTGATAAATTACTTATCGAGTTACAAGCGATTTTGGGTCCCATGACGACTGGTTTTTCGCCTCTCTTTGGGTGGTTTTTCTCCTTTTGTCTGGAAATTTGGTTCAAACGGCAACTTTGACATTATTTTCTGAAAGATCTTTTATGTTTACCAAAAAATGGAACATTTCTGTAGTTTCTGAACAACACAGTGCCAATTTCAGGCATTTCTACTTTCTGGACAAAGATTAATTAAAACTTGTGTGATTAAGTTGTCCCTTTCGATTTGATTGAAAAAAAAACTGAAAAAAAAAACTTTTTTTCGCAGAATTGTGTTTTAAAAATAATTAATAATGAAAAAAATACTTTTCTGTCTAATATTTTCAGGGTTGTAGTGGGTAGCTGCCCGGGTACCCGCCCGAGATGGGGTTTTTTATAAAAAACCTATTTAAAAAGCCCGGGTTTTTTAAATATATTTCTGGAAATAAACAAATGATGTATTTGTTGTTTATGGTCATTCTGTTTTATTTATGATTCTTAGAAAATATATTTGTACTAATTTACTTGCACTTTTAGATTGGGAACCCTATAATTTTAAAACGTTTTAGCTTTTAATTTAAAACGTAAATTTAAGCTTTTCAGTTAGCTTCAAGAGTATTATATTTACTAAACTTATTATATTTATTAAATTATTTTATGTACTTTTTACTGCTGAATCCGAAAATGAACTTCATTTTTAACCATCATGTAAGGAAAATTAAATAAAAAAAGTTTTACATCTGTTTTATAGCAGAGTTTCCCCCAGACAGTTTCAGGAGGGTGCTGCACCCTGCCTGCCATTAGATTTACAAAATAGCACCCCTCTTGTACCTCATTTAAAAAATTAGCTCCCTTGTTGCCCCCCCGGTAGCAGAAAGTTCCTGACGGGTGACGTGCGCCGCAGATTTTCTTTTCCCTTTTGCAGATTTTTTTTTCCATTGGATCTTTTTCCAACTTTATATTATGTTTAGTTCTTTATTATTTATTACTAAAACTTAAGTTTATTATTAATAAAAATGAGTAAAATGCTTAAAAACATTAAAAGTAAATGATTAATTAATTAAAGGTTCATTTGTAACATTTTACCTGCAGATTATTTTCAGTCCCTGAAAGATCTGTCGCAGACACTTGGAGAATTTTCTGCTATTGGGGTTGCCCCTACCTGAAAAAAGTTCCTTTACTTCTTTGTTTATTAAAAAATTTACTTGCATAGTAAAAATTGACTCATTGCTGTCTTTAAAATAGTTTTCTGTCTATTAAATATTAAAAAGTAGTTTTAAAAATCAAAATAATGCCTTTAAAAATTTCAAGAAATGCCCTTAAGAATCCAAAACATGCCCTTTGGATTCTAAAAGTGCCGTTTTCCTACAAACAGTACCCTGCCCTTTTTTAAACCTGGGGGAAACTCTGATAGTATCATTTTTTACTGCTGAATCCGAAAATGACCTTCACTTTTAACCATAGCGTCAAGAAAATTAAATAAAAAAAGTTTTACATCTGTTTTATAGTATCAGATTTTTGCTATATTTTATATTTTTGCTATATTATGAACTTATATAACAACCCATTTGACATTTACGATTTGCAAAAATTATAATGTGATTGTTAAAAATGAAAGTCTTTTTCAGATTCAGTGCTAAAAAGTACATAAAAATCAATTATCAAAAGTTAAAAAACTCAGCCGTCTCCTCTATTTTATAGTATTTGATTTTTGTTATTTTTTAACTTTGGCAATTTATGATTTGCAAAACATCCTAAGATGATGGTTAAAAATTAAGGTAATTTTTGGATTCAGTGCTAAAAAAATACATAAAAGTTAAAAAACACAACCATCGCAGTCTTGTGTTATCAAATCTAAAACTTTTTCTTAAACTTCTTGGCAGTAATCTATTCGAAATTTTTTGTGTTATTCTGTAAAATAAGTATGAATGGTAACCACTGAAAATAATAATAATATTAGATTGTAATAAGATTTACGTCAGTATACATGTAAAATTTAATTTCGATCAGATATTTGAAAGTGAGTTAAATTTCGAGTGCAAATTTTGAACTAGGAAAACATACATACGATTGTTGAAGTTAAATAAAATAACATAATATTTGTTAAAAAAATTGCGAAAAGAAAGTCTCAAATCCTTACAAAATAAAACATATTATAAAATACAATAATTTTAGCCAATCTGAAACTTAATAAAAGTTAACTCAATCGTAACACTTGTACTATTTTTTTTCAAAGTGCAGATACACGTGAAAAGTTCTTCGAATGCTTTAAGCACATAGGATATGACCCCTCAAAGCATGGCCAAACTCATTTGTGTTCAGATGCAAAAAAGTGGTATAAGTCATGCATTTTTAAAGTTTCATAACTCAGTCAATTTTAGTGTTATTTCATAACTCAGTCAATTTTAGTGTTACATGAACGGGACTTTTTTTGTGTGTCTTGTCAGTGTAATAGGAAAATTTTACTAAATATAACTTATAGGGCTGGGGGCCGTATAAAAACTTAAATTTCGTAATTTTTTAAGAAATGCTTTTATTGACCCAAATCGTTTTTTAAATATTTCTTTGCCTCAAATTAAAACATTTTTGTAATTTGAACTATATGTCTATGACTAACGGTTTAAGAATTAGCCATTGGACACCGTGAGAGTGGACACCCTGTATATACATATAAGAAAAATTTTTGTTGTAAGATATTTTTTATCAACATTTGCTAATCTTATGATAATTTCAAAGGAACAAGTTTTTTTTAAGTTATATTTTATTATTAAATAACACACAACTGATAGCTTTGCAATTTAAAATTTGTTTGTTATTTAAATTAAAGGGATCATACATATATATACGTATATTTTAAGAACAGAGAAAAATATTGAGATCCTTATTAGACTATGAAGTGTTCACAAAGATTGTATTTGAGATCAGGATTGCCACTTATTTCGGCAATCAAATTTCTTGCGCTTTCCTAAGCAAAAAATTAAATTTTCCCTGAGTAATTCCTCTGAGAATTTTCAAAATTTCAATGGATAAATTTTGCAAAGTACCAAAATTTAGTAACATTTTTTGTTTTTAATATTCATTTTTAAATTCCCTCACTTTTCCAATTTCTCCTATACAGTGGCTACTGTTCGAATTATCTGTTATTATGTGCCAAAATGTTGGCAACGCACTTGTTCTGCGAATGTGGGTAACCATAGAAACGTAATTCGTTTCGTTTTTCTAGTTTGTGTTCTTGTCTTGCCTTGTGTGCACGCATCGCTTCGCTTGTCAACAATAAAATAAATACAGTCCTTAAGATTATGTGAGTTTATTAATTAGTTTAATACGCATCGCTTACAAAATGGTCAGCGTCCAGCCGGAGAAAGATGCAGTAATTTTCGCAATTTAAAAAAAAAATTCTGTGACTGTATAATGAACTATTATCTCCAGTTCTTTCATCAAACTTTTATGGAATGTTGATTTCGCAAGCGTGTATGCTTCGATTAATGGGATGAAGAAATCGTCTGCTCTGCAATAAGGTAGGAAATATTTATTATTTACTTTACTGTATTATAAGATTTTGAAATGGAATCTATTGAAAAGTTGAAAAAGAAACGTTCCACGTTAAGAACGTCTGTAACAAAATTGATTAGTAAATTCGAAACATTAATAAATGACAAAAATATTGAAATTGATAATTATTCAGAAATATTAGAACAATTGAATGATAAAGAAAAAAGAACAATCGCTAAAAAACTTAAATAATGAAATAGAATCTGCCATTACTATTGAAAAAGATTATGAAATAGATATTAACACTAGTGAGGAATATCATGATAACATTATGAAGACTAAATTTAAAATAAAAAAACAAATTAAATGTTTAGAAGAAAGTAAAGTTCCCAGTGCATTTCAATTAAAACCTACTCTAATAAACAACGCAATAAACATTAAATTACCTGAAATTCCACTTCTGAAATTCTCCGGGAAGTCCGAAGAGTGGAATACGTTTAAGCTACAATTTAACAACTTAATAACCTCAACTGAACAACTTTCGGATGCTCAAAAACTGCATTATTTATCAGCTGCATTAATAAATGATGCAAGGGTTATGATTACAACAGAAGATACGTTTTCATCTTTGTTCCAAGCGTTAAAGGACCGATATGAAAATGATAGAGTAGTAACAGAAATACACATTAATTCACTTTTAGACGCAGATAAGCTCACGCAGCCTTCCGCTAAAGACCTACGAAATTTAGTTGACAATGTAAGAAAAAGCATTCGCGCATTAAGCGTTTTAAACTATAATAGAAACAATCTTTCCGATGTTTTAATATTAAACATCATTCTTCAAAAGTTAGACAAGGATACTCGAAAAAATTATGAAATGAGTATAAGTGCAAACGAAGTACCAAAATTAGATGAATTAATTTTATTTTTGGAGAAACGTTCTCAAATTTTGGAAAATATCCATAAATGCACTTCCATAAAACCCTTCATTAAGGATCAGAAGCGTTCATGCAATTTTAAGTCATTAACCTTGTTAGCAGAAGATCCACACAATTGTTTAATGTGTAAGGGTGACCACATTTTAATGAAATGTTCGCAATTTTTGAATTTGCCCGCTAAAAAAAGGTTCAATATTGTTAAAACGAAAAGACTTTGCTATAATTGTTTATCATCTGTTCACAACATTAGCCAATGTAAAAGTTTAAGTACGTGCAAAAGATGTAGCAAGCGTCACCACAGCTTGATTCACCTGGAACGCGGTGAAGAAGGTATTGATACTAATCAGGCGATACCAACTCAAAACAGAAGTAATCTTAGTAGTAACTTGTCGCCAACCGCAACCGCATTTTCTCCTCATAGTTACACAAATAGTCAGATGTCTGTCACCACCTTGGGTGAAAATGCACATTCATTTGATAACACGCATTCAACTATAAACAATACTGTAATGAATATGACATCTTCTTTTAATAAACAAGTACTGCTTTCAACCGCGATAATATATGTACAAAATGCTAGAAGAAAATTTGTTCCTCTTAGGGCATTGCTAGATTCAGGATCTCAAAATAACTTTATAACGAAGGAATGTACCGAGTTATTGTTCTTGAAGGGAAAGAAAATAAACGCACCAGTTTCAGGGCTAAATGGTTCAGTCATGAATATAAAAGAAAGCGTTATATCAACCATCGCAAATGAAAATAGAAGTTTTGGTGAAACATTGCAATTTTTTGTTGTTCCTAAAATTACGCGCATAACGCCAGCTACATATCTAAACATCATGCCCATTACGCAATTACAGACATTTCAGTTAGCTGATCCACAATTTGATAAACCAGGTCCAATACATGTTTTATTGTCAAACGAGGTATTTTTTAACTTAATGGGAGCCAATAAAATAAATATGCAAAATTTGGTTTTTCAAGAAACAGTTTTTGGCTATGTTGCCAGTGGTTCTAAGTCTATGCCACAAGAAGACAATTTCAGTAATTATTGTGGTCTTGTTCGATCTGTGGACGATTTATCCAATATTATGCAGAAATTTTGGGAAATTGAAGCGGTTAATGATACAAATCCAATAAAAAGTAAAGAAGAGCAATATTGTGAGGAACATTTCCTGCGTACACATACCAGAAGGGAAGACGGCAGATATGTTGTAGAAATGCCAATTAAAACTGGTGGGCTTGAATGCTTAGGAAAATCAAAAGAAAATGCAAATAAGCAATTAAATCATTTGCTTAAGCGATTTACGCACAATCCAACCATGAGATTCTTGTATGAAGATTTCATTAAAGAATATAGTAATTTGGGACACTTAGAAGAAATCTCTTTGGAAACTAATCCCAGATTTTCATATTATTTGCCGCATCATGGGGTATACAGACCCGGTAATCCCAGCACGAAATTAAGAGTTGTCTTCGACGGTAGTGCAGCTACCACTAGTGGTGTTTCTTTAAATGATGTTTTATTAAATGGAGGTTCAGTTCAAGATGAGCTTTTTGATATCATTTGTCGATTTCGAACACACAAGTACGCCTTTACAGCCGACATCATAAAGATGTATCGCCAGATACTAATTGCGGAAAAGCAGAGAGATTTATTGCGCATTTTGTGGAAATGTGAAGAAGAACCAGTCAAAACATTTAAGTTAAAGACAATTACTTATGGAACATCGAACGCTCCATATCTTGCCACGCGGACTCTAAATCAGCTCGCAATTGATGAAAAAGATGATTTCCCGCTAGCATCACGTGCAGTACTCCAAAATTTCTATGTCGACGATGTGCTAACAGGAGCTAGCAGTTTAGCAGAAGCCCAACAACTGCAAGCACAATTAATCGCATTGCTTGAACGTGGCGGCATGACATTGCACAAATGGTGTGCTAACCACCCCGAACTGTTAAAAATCACAACTAGTAACAAGGAATATTCATTCATTGATAGTGATGAGGACCAGAGCACTAAAACTCTAGGACTCTTATGGAATCCAGTTCATGACTCCTTTTTGTTTAATTCATCAGTTCAGGAGCCAGTTGTGTACATGAAAAGAACTGTTCTATCAGATATAGCTCGAATTTACAATCCATTAGGATTACTCGGTCCTGGAATAGCTAAGGCTAAAATTTTCATACAGACTTTGGTTATTAAAGTTAGGTTGGAACGATCCTCTTCCAGATGATGTTAAGGATGAATGGCAACGCTTTATCAGAACGCTTCAACATATAAACAACTTAAAAATCAATCGTTTTGTTTTAAACGAAGGCCATTCGGAAATTGAACTGCACGGATTCTCCGATGCATCCGAGCTCGCATATGGAGCAGCCATTTATCTACGCTGTCCCACAAAAATTAATACATCTTTAAATTTACTGTGCAGCAAGTCTAGGGTTGCACAATTGAAACCTTTGACAATTCCCAGACTTGAGTTGTCCGCAGCTGCCTTATTGTCTCAACTCGTATGTAAGGTAGTGAATCTATTAAAGTTGCATATCAATAAGGTAATTTTGTGGTGTGACTCAACCATCGTCTTAGCATGGTTACAGACTCCTCCTCATGTACTCAAAGGCTTTGTGGCCAACAGAGTTTACAAAATTCAAGAGTTGACCCAGACTTATCTATGGAAACATATACGTTCAGAGGACAATCCAGCAGACCTTGTTTCTCGAGGACTAACTTTTGACAAGTTAATTGATTGTGAACTTTGGTGGCACGGCCCTTCTTTCCTAAGAGAAGGTGACATCGCATCCAATAAGGACATTGACTTGGAACATGAAAAAAACACTATTGAGTTTTCATCAGAGTTAAAACTGAGAAACATTACTGCATTAACTTGTTTGAATAATGTTGAATTTGTTAATGAATTTTTAAGTATTAGCAATAATTATACTAAAATATTACGTGTTTTGAGTTATATTTTCAGGTTTTTAGATAATACGAAAAGATCAACTGAAAAAAGAAAGGGACACGTAAGTATAGATGAATTATCAAGAGCAGAGGCTTTTTTGATACGGGAATTTCAAAAAAGCGAATTTAAGGCTGAATATTCTGCATTATTAGAAGGTAAGCAAATTTCTAAGAATAGTAAATTGCGATTGTTAAACCCCTTTTTGGATGCAGATAAGATGCTAAGAGTAGGAGGTCGTTTGAATCATTCCGACCTAAAATTTGCTCAAAAACATCAATACATTCTGCCAGCTAAGGGTAAATTGTGTAGCCTGATTGCAATTTACTACCATAAAAAATATCTTCATATAGGTGCACAAGCATTGTTATGCTACTTGAGGCAAAAATTCTGGCCATTACAGGGAAGAAATTTAGTTAGGAAAATAACGCATGAGTGTATAACTTGTAGTAAAAACAATCCTATAACTGTGCAACAAATCATGGGTTCGCTACCCACAGAAAGAGTACGTCCTAGCGCACCTTTTAACTATGTGGGAGCAGATTTTGGTGGCCCCTTCTTTATAAAATATAAGGGACAAAGAAAGGGAATTCTTAATAAGGTGTATATGGCAATCTTTGTTTGCTTTGTAACTAAAGCAGTGCATCTCGAATTAGTGTCAGAATTGACCACAGATGCATTCATTGCAACGTTAAAAAGATTCATTGCTAGGCGCGGTAAGTGCGCAGTAATCTTTTCAGATAATGCAAAAAATTTTGTTGGAGCAAACGCAGAGTTACAAAGACTCCATAATTTGCTAAGACGTCCGGAAGAGAGGTTGGCAAATTATTTGTCAGAGGAGAATATCACTTGGAAATTTATTCCTCCTCGTGCACCTAATTTTGGTGGGTTGTGGGAGGCAGGAATAAAATCGGTAAAATACCATCTAAAGCGAACAGTAGGTAATGCAAGGCTAACTTTCGAAGAGTTATTAACTGTAGTTGCTCAAATAGAGTCTATATTAAACTCACGTCCAATCACTCCATTGTCTTCAGACGTGAATGACTTAGAGGCCTTAACGCCAGGCCACTTCTTAATCGGGAGACCTATGACAGCGATAGTTGAACCAGAATTAATTAATATAAGCGAAAATAGACTGTCTAGATGGCATAGAATTACAAAATGCGTTCAATTGATATGGAATCGTTGGAACAGAGAGTATTTGAATACGCTTCAACAGCGTTCGAAATGGCAATTTTCAAAAAATAATGTAATCATAGGTACCCTAGTGTTGATAAAGGAAGACGATCTTCCTACAAATAAATACTTACTAGGACGCATTACAAATGTTTTCCCAGGTACAGATGGTAAGATTAGGGTAGTAGAAATCAAAACCTCAAAGGGAATACTTAAAAGAAGTATATCCAAAATTGCTTTATTGCCAAAACAAATTTCAGAGAATTAGTTACGAGCTATTTAAAAAAAAAAAAAAAAAAAGGAGGAAGCTTGGTTGTGAATTTTCTCTTAATTTTTATTGCTGTATTATTTTCATAATTGTATTATTCATTGTTAAAAGAAAATTGTTGTGTTGTATCATATTTACTCAGTCATTTGTAATGTTAATATTTTATTTTCTATTGTATAATTGATTGAAGTTGACCCTTCAATGTCGGGGGGTATGTTCG
Source organism: Maratus speciosus (assembly GCA_963932465.1). NCBI lineage: Eukaryota > Metazoa > Arthropoda > Arachnida > Araneae > Salticidae > Maratus > Maratus speciosus. The sequence continues at coordinate 185,993,181 of OZ010798.1, read as the reverse complement.
AATTATCTGTTATTATGTGCCAAAATGTTGGCAACGCACTTGTTCTGCGAATGTAGGTAACCATAGAAACGTAATTCGTTTCGTTTTTCTAGTTTGTGTTCTTGTCTTGCCTTGTGTGCACGCATCGCTTCGCTTGTCAACAATAAAATAGATACAGTCCTTAAGATTATGTGAGTTTATTAATTAGTTTAATACGCATCGCTTACAGCTACAATGAAGATTATTATTTGGGAGGAAGGTGGAATCATATTCCACATTTTGGCATTTTAACCCAATTTACCCGGGTTTTTTAATAAAACCCGCTTGGGCTGGGCTTTTAACAAAAAACCCGGGTTTTTTACAACCCTGAATATTTTGGTTTCTAGAAGTGTTTTTACATGCGGATTTTTTTTAGGTAACATGGGTTATTTTTAGGAAAAAGTGGGTTTTTTTCAAATTCTTCTTTAATTGACTGCCATTTTGTAATACAGGGTTCGTACACATTTCTTTAAATAAAAATCAAGTACTTTTAAGGACTTTCAAGGACCAAAACCAAAAAAATTTAAGGACCTTCAAATTAAATAAACTAATAAATTATAACATGCATTTTTTAATAAAGAGTTTCTTTCATTTTTATAAAAGTTTTAAATATTCAAATGGATATGAAGGGGGGGGGGGGGGGAATTTCACCATGTGGCAATAGAAATTTAGAAAATTTTAAAATAACATACAGCAGAAGAAAAAACTAGTCAGATGTGCCAATCCCAAAACTTTCTTCTATCTCATACATGTTAATACTACAAAATTCATTATCAGAGTGCCAAAATTAAATGGTCTATGCCCCTCATGAGGATTCTAAAGATATGAAATTCCGTGCATTAGTTCTTGAGATATGACTATCGCTGAAATCGTCTAGATCCAGCAAAATGCTTCCTAGCAGCACCACCTATTGGGTAATAAATTAACTAATGGAGCAGAAAAAATTTTAAATAAAACAATGATTTTTAAGATTTTAAATTTTATAAGTTGAGGGGACAAAAGGACAAGCACATTTTTTAAAATTTTTTAGGGAGGGAGGGAGTTTATTAGATTACTTATTTATTTACCTTACTAAAAATTTACAAGAAAAAAAAAACTAAGAGGACTTTTAAAGACTTTAAATTCCATGTGTTCCTTAAGTGTGTGGGGGGAGGGTTGCAAAAGGAAAATACCAATTACGGGTGGGAAGAGAAATCTTGATTGATTATTTATTGTGGCAATAAAATGACAAAGCAAAAAAAAATTTAATTAAACAGTTTCAAAGAGTTTTTAAACTGTGAGTACTGTGGGGGAGCAAAGAAAAACAGAGGAAGAAAAATTTTGAGGGTGAAATTCAGATGAAATTTTAATGAAATGTGATGGAATGAATTGTTACTAAAATTTAAAACAGATTATTTATTCAGTATAAAGTAAGAAATAGAGTACAGGGATGAAAGTGCACTAAAGCCATTTTGTAGCAGCAAAAATTGAATTTTGGAGCAGTAAAATCTATTTTTGTAGCAGTAAAATCCATTTTTGTAGCAGCAAAAATTAATTTTGTAGCAATAAAAACTGTTTTTGGAGCAAATTGAAATTCTAATGCTAATAAAAAAGAAATGTGCGTATTTTCGCGATCTTTTGTTGAAATTTGCGTACTTCTTGCGATCTTTTGACAAAATTTCGCGCATTTTTCGCGATCTCTTGACAAAATTCGCGTATTTTTCGCGATCTTTTGACAAAATTCGCGTGGGTTTTTTTTTTGTTGTTGTTGTTTAATCTTTTGACAAAATTTGCAGTTTTTTGTGACCTTTTGATGAAATTTGTGGGTTTTTTCGAGATCTTTTAATGAAATTTGCGTTTTTTCACAATCTTTTGACCACATTTTGTTCGTTTTTAAAAGTAATTGGTAATCCTTTTACAAAATTAACGGAGTGTTTTTTCGCGATCTTTTGACGAAATTCGCGTATTTTTGGCAATCTTTTGACGAAATTTGCGTATTTTTGGCAATCTTTTGACGAAATTTGTGTATTTTTGGCAATCTTTTGACAAAATTCGCGTATTTTTGGCAATCTTTTGACAAAATTCGCGTATTTTTGGCAATCTTTTGACAAAATTCGCGTATTTTTGGCAATCTTTTGACAAAATTCGCGTATTTTTGGCAATCTTTTGACAAAATTCGCGTATTTTTCGCGATCTTTTAACGAAATTCGCATTTTTTCACAATCTTTTGACACCGTTTTGTTCGTTTTTTGACGAAGTCAGCTATCCTTTGATAAAATGCACGTTTTTTTTTGCGATAATTTGATGAAATTCGTGTGTTTTTTGAGACTTTTTGATGAAATTTGCGGGGTTTTTTCACCATCTTTTAATAAAATTAGCGTTTTTACGATCTTTTGATAGTGTTTTGACGAAATTAGCGATCCTTTGACAAAATTCGCGATCTTTCGGCAAAACTTGCCCATTTTTCGCGATCTTTTGACGAAATCGTGCGTTTTCCGCAATCTTTCGACAAAATTTGCGTGTTTTTCGCGATCTTTTGACGAAATCGCATTTTTCGCGATCTTTTGACGAAATCGCATTTTTCGCGATCTTTTGACGAAAGTTATGGTTTTTTGCGACCTTTTGATGAAATTTGCGGGGTTTTTTCACCATCTTTTAACAAAATTATCGTTTTTACGATCTTTTGACTGCGTTTTGTTCATTTTTGACGAAATTAGCGATCCTTTGACAAAATACACGTTTTTTCGGGATCATTTGACAATCATCGCGTGTTTTTCGAGATCTTTTGACCGCGGTTTTTTGCTTTTTTCGACGCAATTAGCGGCCTAGAAAAAGGTTAAAAATGGATTTTTTTTTGTTTCTCGGATCGACGAAATCATGCTAAATTTCATCTTGGTACTAAGTACATTTTGGCGCAGGTATGGCGCAAAAAGGGGAAAAAAATAGCTGTTTTGTAGAAGCTTGGCGCAGTAAAGCGATTTTTGCTTCGTCTGGCGCAGTTGGCGCAGGTCTTACATCCCTGAGAGTAGAAAAAGATTTTTAAAAAATGAAGTTTTTAACTTTGATATTACGAAGGGGGAAGTGAAATTTCAGAAGAAGGGGAGGCAAGGCGGGATTAAGATTTTTTTAAAATCAGAAATTAAAAGAAATGCAGAAGAGTTTCACCTTTGATTAAGAATTAATATGAGAGTAAAATTAAGCACTTTTAAGGACTTTTTTCAGATTTTGCATGAAAATAAGTACTTTTAAGCACCAAAAATTTCCATTGAAAAATGTAAGCACTTTTAAGGACTTTCAAGGACCGTACGAACCCTGTAATATATTGACAAAATCAAAAATACTATACATTAAAATCTTAGTCAGAACAAGCTGTGAAAATGTAGCTACTTCAAATTGTTTTGTATTTTTTATTAAATTTTATATAGGGTATGATCCATGTCAATTCAGGCAGCCAAAGAAAAAATCTTACCTTCATAGTCTCAGAAGTTTTTGAATTGAACATATGTTAAAATTCAATAAAAAATAAGATACTTGTATATTTTGGTTTTGCCCAAAAAAATTCCTGGCCCGAGATACAGGCTGCCAAAGATGGCTTTCCGGGCACCATTTCCAATTCGCCATTTTCAATAAAAATTTTAAAGTGCTCTATCTCTAGAACGGTGCAAGATATTTTGTTGCGTTTTTTTTTTATTTTAAAGATAATATTCTTCTGTTTAAAATGATATACCCAATTTTGAAAAATGTATTCAACTTTTCTTGTGGCAACCTTTTGAAAAAAAAATTTTTTTTTCAAAAAAAATTTTTTTTTCGAAAATGCCAATCCTAAAAATTTTGATTTTTTTGCTGTTGATCAATACCATTGGGAACTATCTTCACTGTAAAGGAGAACTTCCACTTTTGAGTTTAACAAATTTTAGAAACATTTAAAAAATTCAGAGAATTTTACAGGAACTGTATATATACAGTTCCAGTAAAAGACACTGAATTTTTGCTTATTTGTATCATATTTGTAAGGATAAGCCTACTATATATCCTAAACAAGTTAGAAATTGCAATATCAAATGTGGCAAATGAGGTGCGTGCATAGTATTAATTAGTTTTATAAATATTCAGATCTTGGTGCAATAAGTGTTACACTCTTGGGCAAAAAGGCATGAATACAAAATTTACTATAATACCATATATTAAATTCAGTAATATGGAAGTAATATGAATCCATCTTAAAAGGACGTAATCGTCATGGCAACCTAGAATCATTGCCTATCATGGTATATCATTGAATCAATTATGTATTATAGGATTTTTAAATAGAATGAAGAAAACTTTTATTAATGTCTTTTATGTTTTAATTTGATTTTCATAGCATTTGAAGTGATACATACTTTATTGCAGAGGTTTAAAAAAAATTACTTCCTGTGTCATAGAAAGTGCATGGTGTTTACAGGGACACACAAAAGATTTCAGATACTTTACATTATTGGAAATACTGAACATTAGCGATGATTGCTAGAGCTGCATTTTTAGTTGTGATATGAGTTTTTAAGTTTAATTAAATATTTCCATATTACGTTGTGTGTATAAAGGCTGTAGATCATATACAGGGCTACACAAAAGAAATCGTAAGGGTATTGCTGGAAGTGCATTTTTAGTTGTGTTTGAGTTTTTAAGTTTAACTAAATTTTTCCATATTACGTTGTGTGCATAAATGCTGTAGATCATATACAGGGCTACACAAAAGAAATCTTAAGGGTTTACTGAGTATGAATGAAAGTAGCTTAAAGGTGATTTTTAAATGAGTTATGCATTTTTACACTGAACTACATTTAGTATACTAAGATATGTTTGGAGAATATAGATAAAATGATATACAGGTCCACGCAAATAATTAGATACATGGCCGTCTATGGATGATAATCTCTGGAAGTGTGAGTTCACTGGTTTTAAGGATGTTTTAATCTTAATTAAATATTAGCTAAATAGTGGCATGTATATAAAGATAGTAGGTAAAATACAGGTTTGTATGAAACTATTCAAGTATGCTTCCGTCTATTGACATAAATTTCTAAAAGTCAAATTCCGACCTATTTATGTGTTTTTAACAATTTCCAACATAGTTGAAAGTCTTTATGGATTCGATTTGTCTGCCCATCTGTCTGAACTCTTAACTTGTATTAATATAATTTGTATTGCTGTGTAGTTGATATATGTTATTGAGATTGTTTTACTATGTTCGGTATTGAAAATAAAGTATGTATCGCTTCAAATGCTATGAAAATCAAATTAAAACATAAAAGACATTAATAAAAGTTTTCTTCATTCTATTTAAAAATCCTATAATACATAATTGATTCAATGATATACCATGATAGGCAATGATTCTAGGTTGCCATGGCGATTAAGTCCTTTTAAGATGAATTCATATTACTTCCATATTACTGAATTTAATATGTAGAATCATAATAAATTTTGTATTCATGCCCTTTTTGCCAAAGAGTGTAACTTATTGCACCAAGATCTGAATATTTATAAAACTAGTTATAGTACGCACGCACCTCATTTGCCACATTTGATATTGCAATTTCTAACTTGTTTAGGATATATAGTAGGCTTATCCTTACAAATATGATACAAATAAGCAAAAATTCAGTGACTTTTACTGGAACTGTATATATTCAGTTCCTGTAAAATTCTCTGAATTTTTTAAATGTTTCTAAAATTTGTTAAACTCAAAAGTGGAAGTTCTCCTTTACAGTGAAGATAGTTCCCAATGGTATTGATCAACAGCAAAAAAATCAAAATTTTTAGGATTGGCATTTTCGAAAAAAAAATTTTTTTTGAAAAAAAAAAATTTTTTTTCAAAAGGTTGCCACAAGAAAAGTTGAATACATTTTTCAAAATTGGGTATATCATTTTAAACAGAAGAATATTATCTTTAAAATAAAATAAACCGCAACAAAATATCTTGCACCGTTCTAGAGATAGAGCACTGTAAAATTTTTATCGAAAATTGCGAATGAGAAAGGATGCCGGGGATGTCATCTTTGGCGGCCTGTATCTCGGGCCAGGAATTTTTTGGGGCAAAATGAAAATATACAAGTATCTTACTTTTTCTTAAATTTTAACATATGTTCAATTCAAAAACTTCTGAGACTATGAAGGTAACCCCCCTGCCTGAGTTGATATGGATTCAGCCATAGAGAAAAATTCAAAAAGTGGTTTTCTTTTAGAGGACCGCACAATAACAATCTGCCGGAAATGAAACTATCACCGTTAATACCTACCGTTTATTGCTAAAAAGTGTCCATTTGATATTACATTCTGTTTAAACACAGTTGGAGATTAGTAACGACAGGTGAATACAATTACCGAATGGCAAGCATTTTTGGAAATCCCTCTTCCTGGCAGGAATAAAACGTAAATACCAAAAATTAGACTTGCATTTAAAATGGGGCTCAATTATCTCCCCATACCTTGCATTTTCTTTTAAACCGGTTTTCATGGAAATTTTTAGAATGATAGTTTAAACGAAGAAAACAAAACATAAAACTGTGACGCGTTAGAAATTTGTGAATCCTGTTTCAAAATATTCTAATTTTGCTAAAATTCAAAAGTAAACTTCACACTATCAACTGAATTTAGGCATTACAACGAACACTAATCGTTTAATCAGAGTGGGATAAGAAACACCTTTCTAAGTTTATCAAAAGCTTAAGATAACTAAAATAATAATAATAATCCTAGTTGGTGTATAGGTAACTCTTATAAATTATGTTACAGGAAGAAATCAGAAAACAAGACGAAAATGAAAGCTTCTTGAAACCAAAGTTAAAAAAACATCGGCAAAATAATAAAAACGAAACTTGAAATTACCTTCAAATGATAAGTTGTTGAACACTAACTTGTTAATTTAACAAATAATAATTTGTTAATGTAAAAAAGAATGACTAATATTTTTTTATTTACTTTTCATATAGTGCAGATCCAATGAACTGTTGCCACTATTCATTTGCTATCTGCGCTTTGGCTTTTTGTACCATAGAGTAAAGAAACAAAAGTAAGGAAAATACCGGCAATATTCTTTTTCTTTGGGTTTGAGGCTATAAAAAGAATCCCCTGTTTGATGATGTTTGAAAGCATCCATCGAGGCTAGCAAGAAAGACAGGCTACCGCGGTGAGTCCGATTCTTCTTTTTTTACAGACCGCTGGAGTCACGTGATGTTGTTTTCGCACACCTTCATTGGTGCATTCGAGCATCACGTGACTCCAGCGGTCTGTAAAAAAAGAAGAATCATACCCACCGCGGTAGCATCCATACTTTTGGAAATTTCCTTTTTTTTCTTCAGTTTTAAAGTGCAACCCTCGTTGTCCGGAGAAAAATACAAGAATAAAAAAGAAAATGAAATATTTTACACTACAAATTCAATGTATTTTTAATTCAATGTATTAAATAATTTTTTAGTATCATAATCATACACAAAAGGATCACATTAGGATTATAATTTAAGGAGATATTAATAAAAATATGAAAATGTAATTTAACATTAGAAGCTCTAAATTTTGAATGTTTATAATTAGAGTTGCAAAAAACCCGCAGATTTTGAGGGGCCGGAATAAACAAGGAATTTTGGGGAATATTGGAAATTTTTAAGGAGTTTTGAAAGTAAACAAAACATTTTTTTCAATTTGAAATTTTTATTTTTAAGAAATTTCAGTTACCGTTCAGAGAAGTTTAAGACGGATTTATCATTATTAATTCACGAAACATGATCTTGAGCTCTAAGTTTTATAATTTCTTAAAACTGATTTTCTTTACATTAATAGCGGTTAAAAATTGGTGATGATTGGATTGTTTCTTTAAAAATTAAAATTATTTAATTTCTTTTTGCTGGCATATCTATTATTCAGGCATACTCTGTATTTGTTTTCTTGTGAGTTACATTGTATTTTTTCATTAATTTCTCTCACCTTTTTTATTTTCTTTTTTATTTTGTTTTTTGTTTACATTGGATAATTTGGCGAAATGTTTATTTTCTATCAGGTAAGATGAATCTGTCATCTAGATCTCTCACTTTCTACTTATCAACTATTAAAATGTTAAATAACTTATGATATAATATTGCAGCTATAAGTATCTATTTCGTTAGTTTTCATGTAAACTGTGCTATTTTTGTATAGCTGTTTTATTGGTTTTATTTGCATTTCTAAAAAAAAATATTTTGCTTACATCGAAATCATTAAAAAAGTTAAAAATAATAAATAAAAAAATTCCGTGTCTGAAATTTTCTGAAAACTCCCGGAATTTTCAAAATTTCCCTCCCAAAAAACCCGGTTTATTTCCGGGAATAAACCCGGTTTTTTCCACCCTTGGCAACTCTATTTATAATTTAAAAACTTATCATCCAAATAACTGGAAATTTCGTTTCTAGGCATAATTTGAACCGAAGATTTCAAATATATCTTTAAAATTGGGTGTTGCCATTGAAAAAAAACAAAGTTTAGGTTCGTTTTGATTTGTAGATGGCCCCTAAGAAAATTTTATATACATTTTTAAAAGTAGACTCTACGAGGTGCACTCAAGTCCTAAGACCTCCGATTTTTTTCTAACTAACTACTCACCGGAAAATTAAGAAACTGATATTACTTCTCGACGTAATCTCCCTGCCGAAGTATACATTTTTCACAACGTCGATGCCATGATTCCATGGCCACGGCGAAGGCTTCTTTAGGAGTCTGTTTTGACCACTGAAAAAATCGCTGAAGCAAATCGTGCTGTTTCACCAATACAACGCACTCGCACATCGGACTAATGTTACGCAACAGTTTCTTCGTGAAAACTACTTTGAAGTGATTTCTCATCCTTTCTACTCACCTGACCTGGCTCCTAGTGACTTTTGACTGTTTCGAACAATGAAAGACACTCTCCGTGGCCGCACATTCACCAGCCGAGCAGCTATTGCTTCAGCGATTTTCCAGTGGTCAAAACAGACTCCTAAAGAAGCCTTCGCCGCGGCCATGGAACGATGGCGTCGACGCTGTGAAAAATGTGTACGTCTGCAGGGAGATTACGTCGAGAAGTAACACCAGTTTCATAGTTTTCGGGTGAGTAGTTAGTTAGAAAAAAATTGGAGGCCTTAGAACTTGAATGCACCTCGTATTTCCAATCTTTTTTTGGTACCAGCAACTCCCTTCTATTATAATTTGTCGCCGAGTCAGTAGGGGGTGTTTTATTTATTTTTTCCACGACTGTACCTATTGTCTCAGAAGTATAAAAGGATTGTTGATAAGGATTTTCGAAAAAGAATCGTCGGTAATTAGCCTGTTTAATCCTTATATTCTTAAAATATTAATTTAGCTACCAATGTAATGTAAAGGGCGCTGCGTCGCCTCGAAATTTATCCTTGTGAGCAGGGAAAAAATTCCCTTCGAGTGTGTGTGGAACTTTCGTTCAGATATGTGTGTCCGACAAAATGTGAGGAATATTCAAATCGAGGTTGTAATATTAAATTGAAAAACAGCACTACGATGTCATAGTGTTATTTAAGAACCAGCTACATACAGTCCTTGTTTCAGTGAAAAGTGAAATCACAACATAAATAATATGGTCCGACGATACGGAGTTTGGAAATTAGTTTCGTTTCGTTTCGAATGGTTTGTGAAATCGTTCTGTGATATCCTACTGATTGCGCAATATGCGTTTGTTGTTGTGAAAAGAAGTAATTTCCTTTTGCTGCTCGAAAAATTTATTTTTCTTCACTTGGATAGTACTTCAAAATAACTAAGTGGATGGTTTCGATTCTTTATTTTGTTACTGTTTTTTAGCAGAATCATATTGTGTTTTCATTGTTTATTCATTAGTTCAGTTAGGAAATATATTTTGATTTTCATTTCTGGAGTTATAACTGTATCTGTATCTTATTTGTTTTTCATAATGGATATAAAAGCATATTTAAATCAAAAAAAGGTTGCAAAAACGGCTCTAACCCGATTAAAAAATAAAACTGCAGACAAATTAGATAGTTTAGATTCAGCTAAATTAAACGTAATTAGAAACAGATTTAGCGATATTGGAGAGGAATTAAAAGCTATTTTTAGCAATATTTTCGGTTTATGTAAAGATGATGAGATTGAAAAATATAGTAATGAACGCGAAGAGCTTTTTGAAACTTTAGATGAAATGTTAGCTACTATTGATGGAATAAATGTGAAGGGAAAGGAAAAAAAAGGATGAAATAAATAATGTCACTTCTAATTATAATTATAATGATATTAAACTACCTAAGTTATCCCTTCCGATTTTTTCGGGTACTGTAGATGAATGGTTAACATTTTCGGATTTGTTTAAAGCCGCTGTTATAGACAATCAAAAACTATCAGGGACTCAGAAACTGCAATATCTTAAGGGAGTTTATAGAATGATGCACAAAAAATAGTGCAATCCCTTTCGATCACTGGTGATAATTTCAAAATAGCTTGTGACCTTTTAACAGAAAGATATTTTTATAAAAGTTAAATTTTGGGTTCCTTGATGAAAAAACTGTTAAATATGCCCAGTTAAATAATGAGTCGCAATCTCAAATTTTGAATTTAGTTGATTCTACTAAAGAATATGTCAGATTACTCGAAACTTTGGATTTAAAAATAGACGAGACAGCAGACACGATGCTTTTATTTATTGTGCAGTTTAAGTTAGATCCGGCTACTAGAAGTTGGTGGGAAAGATCTTTAAAGAATGATCAAATTCCAAAGTTAAATGAACTGCTAGAATTTCTTTCAAATCATGCTAGATCGATTGTTTCAGGTAATCAGGGAGTAAAAAAGAATTTTTCTAAAAATGTGACATTGTTGGCTTCAGGATTTCAAACTCAATGTATTTTTTGCAAGGGAGCTCATACACTAAATAAATGTGATTCATTCTTAAAGTTATCTGTAAATAAACGTGTGAATTTTGTGAGGTCTAATAATGTTTGTTTTAATTGTTTAACTCCATTTCATCGTAAATCAAACTGTAAAAGTACGGCTAGGTGTCAGAAATTCAAACAATCTCATCATACTTTATTACATTTTGAGACTAATGTTCAGTCAAGATCTGATCGTGATCAATTAGTGACAAATTCAGCTAATGCTAGTTTATCTGCTGCAGCTAAGGTTTTTCAACCTGCTGTTTCTCTTGGTTCTAATAAAGATTCTAATTCAGTTAGGGAAGTTGGCAGAAACTCTAGTATTACTTCATGTTGTTCTGATTTTGACTCGGATGCCCAAGTGCTGCTCTGTACAGCAATCGTAAGCGTGAATGATTCTGAAGGAAAAGTTCAATTGTGCCGGGCTCTTCTAGATCCTGGAAGTCAGGCCTGTTTAATCACAAATGATTGTCTTAAAAGGCTTGGACTACCAAAAAAGAGAGCAAATGTTCTAATTTCTTGTTTATGTTCTGCAGACACCTATACAAATGGTGTTTCACAAATTACCTTTTGTTCTCATTTTCCATCCAATTCCTATTTTTCTACATCTGTTTATGTTGTTCAAAAAATTGTTGATAAACTTCCTCATGTTAGTTTAGATTCTTCTTGGTCTGAACCGCTTAGCGATTTAAAATTAGCTGATCCTACTTTTTATAAAAGTGCTGCTGTTGACATTCTGCTTGGTGTAAATATTGCTTTACCAATGTTGAAGGGTCAGATGTTTTCTTCTGGTGAAGGAAAACCCTTTGCCGTTCGTTCAGACCTTGGTTGGATCATCGCGAGAAATATTAATGCACCCGAAGAAGCGCCTGTAATTAATGTAAATAATATTCAATTAGTGAATGATTAGATAATACAGAAATTTTGGGAGCTGGACACCGTTCCTGCCGCAAATTTACTAACAACTGCCGAAAAGGCATGTGAGGAACATTTCGTTAAAACTCACACCAGAGATGAAACTGGAAGGTACATTGTGAAATTGCCTTTCCATTCCTCGCCATCACAATTAGGTGATTCTAGACAGTCAGCCCTTCGTAGATTAAATTATTTAGAAAAATCATTAGCTTCTAAGCCCGTGAAATATGAACAGTATAGAAAATTTATGAAGGACTATCTAGAATTGGGACATATGGAACTTGTTCCTCAATCAGACTACGCTAAAAGGGAAGCGTACTACTTACCTCATCACGCTGTTTTGAGAGAATCTAGTAGCACTACAAAACTACGTATTGTTTTTGAGGCTTCATGTTCTTCATCCTCTGGAATTTCTCTGAACGATTTACTGATGATAGGCCCCCGAGTACAGCAAGATTTATATCAAATTCTTATTCGATTTAGAACTTTTCTAGTTGCAGTATGTGCTGACGTAGAGAAAATGTTTCGCCAAGTTAAGGTACACCGGGATAATATAGACTGGCAACGAATTCTTTGGATAAACGCTCCTGAAGATCCAGTACTTGAATTCAAACTGCTCACAGTCACTTATGGAACAGCTTGCTCTCCATTTCTTTCTACAAGAGCGATGCAACAGCTGGCGTTAGACGAGAAAAGTAATTATCCGTTAGCCTCTCATGCTACTTTGAATGACTTCTATGTTGATGATATTTTATCTGGAGCTGCATCAAAAGAAGAAGCAGTTGAGCTTGTTGAACAACTTAAGAAAATGATGAAAAAATGAGGATTTAATCTGAGAAAATGGAGGTCGAATCTTTCTACAATTGTTGAAGAATTTTCAGATGAACAACAAATGATCCCTGTCGATTCTGAAGATGATGTGAAGGTCCTAGATATCAGTTGGAATCCAAAAATAGATAGCTTTAGTTTCTCAGTATTACCAATGGAAGAAAAAAAAAGAGAATAGCAAAAGAGAAACATTATCTGAAGTTTCTCGTATGTTTGATCCATTGGGATTGATATCCCCATGCGTAGTATTTATGAAAATATTACTTCAAGAATTAGGGAAGCACAAGCTTACATGGGATAAGCCAATCCCGGAAGATCTGAACAAGTTGTGGATCTCATTTAGAAAAGAGCTTCACCTTATCAACCAAATCAAAATACCAAGATGTGTCCTAAATCCTATGTGCGTTAATATCGAGTTGCACGCATACTGCGATGCCTCTGAAAAGGCATATTGTGCTGTAGTTTACGTGCGTTGTATTCTGTCTAATTCAGACATTTATGTTTCGTTACTTACCTCCAAAACGAGAGTTGCTACCTTGAAGACACAAGCCTTGCCTCGTCTGGAGTTATGTGCAGCATTATTACTTGCTGATGTTTTGAGAGATATCCACTTACCAATCCAAAATACCCTGGCTTGGACAGATTAAACTATAACGTTAGCGTAGTTGTTAACGGAATCGTATCGATGACAACCATTTGTGGCTAACAGGGTGTCTAAAATACAAACAACCATCCCTTCAGTGAAATGGTATCACGTTCCTGGAACTTGCAATCCAGCCGATTTTGGCACAAAGGTCTATTACCCTCTCAACTTGTAAATAATGATTTGTGGCTCCATGGTCCTGATTGGCTAAGTCAACCCTTAAAGGAACAAGCCGAGTTTGACATAAATGATGCCTCATCACTATCAGATAATTTCCGAAAGGAAGAAAGGAAATTTACTGCAACTACATGTGCTACAAAAATGGTGTCATTGCCTGAATTTATAGCTAAAATATCTTCTTTTTCAAAATTAATCCGTGTGTGTGCTTGGATTTTACGATTTCTAAGCAATAGCCGTCCAGGTACGTCAAGAATTTCAGGTTGGTGAACATCAAAGGAGCTTGATAGAGCAATTATCCGTATAGTGAATTTAATCCAAAAGTTTGAGTTTTCATCGGAATTGAATTACCTAGTTGAAGGAAAACCATTACCAAGGGCGAGCAAATTGCTACCTTTGAATGCGTTTTTGGATAGCAATGGTATAATTCGTGTAGGAGGCAGACTAGCAAATCATTCAAATTTAAACTATGACCAAAAGCATCCCATGCTGTTGCCAAAAAACCACGAATTTACAACTAAACTCATATTATATTATCATGTCACTAACCTTCATGCTGGTCCACAGCTTACACTGTCACTAATACGACAAAAGTTTTGGTTCGTAGATGGTCGTTCTACAGTTCGCATGCAAATTAGAAATTGCATAAAATGCCTTCAATGGAATTTAAGGGCTTCTCCTCAATTGATGGGAGATCTACCATCCACTCGGATTATGCAGATTCGTGTTTTTGACATCGTAGAATTGGATTATGCCGGTCCTATCTATACTAAATGTGCTCATAAAAGATCGGTCGCCAAATTCAAGTCGTATATTTGCCTCTTCATCTGCACAGCTACAAAGGCCATACACCTTGAATTGGTGTCTGAGCTTTCTACTGTATGTTTCCTTGCTTCATTACACCGATTCATCTCTTGAAGAGGCTGTCCGAGTAAGATCATCTCCGATAACGGTTCTAATTTTAAGGGAGCTGCTAGGCACCTTAAGGAACTAGCTCTATTGTGTCGAGAAGAAAAGGTGCAGGATTTCTGCTCTATGAAGGGCATTGAGTGGTCCTTCATTCCTCCATATACACCACATTTTGGAGGTTTGTGGGAAGCAGCAGTTAAAAGTGCTAAACAAATGTTAACGAAAGTATCTAACTCTGCACTCCTTAGTTTCGAAGAGGTTTACACCCTTCTTCTTCAAATAGAGGCTTGTTTAAATTCCAGACCTCTCACTGCATTATCGTCTGATCCCAGTGATTTGAATGCGTTGACGCCCGCGCATTTCCTGGTTGGTGGTCCTATTCACCAATTTCCTGAACCAGTGAAACCAACGAAAAACTTGTGTCTTAGTGAAAGGTGGCGTCTCATTCAAAAACTTCGTTAACAATTCTGGGACCGTTGGTCCAAAGAGTATTTACATCAATACCGCGTTCCAAGTGGTGGAAATCGGTACCTAATCTCAAGATTGGAGATTTGGTACTTGTGTACATGAACAATTCGGCACCACTGCAGTGGACACTTGGACGTATTACCGAGCTTTTTCCTGGACTTGACAAAAAAGTTCGTGTTGTCACAATAAAGACTAAATATGGACACGTAAAGAGAAGTATGAATAAGGTGTATTTACTCTCAATGTAATTATTATTGTGCATGTTATTATTTAGTGTTTTTTGACAGTTTAGTAGTTGTAGATTTATCATTGTGTTTGTCCTACAACTATCCTCCATGTTTTCACACCTTTGTTTGTAAGAGAAACACAATGATAAACCTACGAGCCAACCACTAGTGGTATTTATTTTTGGCTTATGCACCACTTCACTTCCGGCAGACATGGATCATTAGATTCCCTTACTTCTACTCTTCCATAAAATATAGGGTTTTTCTTGTGCTTGATAACAGGTTTTTGTGCTGCCGGCTCTTGGACTATAAGTACTGTGCCCCTGAAAGGGTTATAATGCTTCTTTGTTTCAGTTTCAGAGCGCTTTGGCCTATTTTGGCGAGCATTTGTTGGCACATAATTAAGACCATTGTTTTTTCAACTCCAATACAATTGTACGAGTTAACAGAATATTGGGCGATTTATCATATGTGGCGGGCTAATCGGAAAATACCTTGAAATTAAAGTATTAGTTAATAATCAAATTGTAAAAATATTAAAATGCTATATTGTCATCGGAAACACGCCTTTGTACATAATTTTTATACTTCTAGCGTATCAGGTAGCTGGTTAAAAATCCATTGCAAAATTCCGTCTTTACATAATAAAACCAGGTTGAGTTAAAGAAAAGAGAGTAAAAACATTATTTTCTGTAAGTCGTTTTCATACTTTTCGCTCTTTTCCGCAATTTAGATCATAATCATTGCAGACATTCAGTTTCGAACGCTTTGGCCTATTTTGGCGAGCATTTGTTAGCGCATCATTAAGACCACTGTTACCACATAGCATTGTTAGTTTGCAGATAATTTCCAGAAGTCTTGCTTTGGAAACCTGCAAAGTTGCAGCAAGATCAGCATGACAAGACTGAAAGTTCATAACAAGACTACAGCAAGATAATGCAAACGCCAAAGTCACCACACTCTGAACATGCAGCTAACTTGTCGTGCAGGTTAAATTCACACTGTATCAAATTTATTGCAAATTAACGGCAAACAAGTAATCAAAATGCTGAAAACTTACTGCAAAGTAGTAATCTTTCCATGCCACATTAACTGTTTACAACTGTTACACTATAAGTTTAAGCCCTTCGAAGGGGCCCATAGACCTGATCAGGTCTATTGATGCATGCACACAGTTAAGGTGCATGCACTGTTTTTACCACCATAAACAAGCCAGGGTAATATTTGTGCTTTTCAGCTCGAGCCTTTTTTAGTATTTGATAAGTATAGCGTTTAAAAAAAGCGGTGCCAACCGAATAAAATTTCTGCAATTTCTGCGTATCTGCTGATTGTCTATTCTCTCAACAGAGGAATTTTTGGCTTTCGCCACTTTCGTGAATTCTTGACAGTCTTGCCATCAGTTTTTTAACAAACTACTCATGCAAGTGGGTGTTGTTATACCTTGCGGGGGATTTGCTGCGAATTCCTCAATTCAAATTTGTCACGGCAAGATAATACCAGAAAAAATCAAACTTGCTGCTGATGTTCATGCTATCTGGTTTTTTTCAGCTCACATACAATTGTACGAATTACAGAGAATATTGAACGACTTATCACATGTGGCGGGCTAATCGAAGAATATCTTAAAATTAAAGTATTAGTTAATAATCAAATTGTAAAAATATTAAAATGCTATACTGTCATCGGAAACACGCCTTTGTGCATAATTTTTATAATTCTAGCCTATCAGGAAGCTGGTTAAAAATCCATTGCGAAATTCCGTCTTTACATACAAAAAACCAGGTTGAGTTAAAGAAAAGAGAGTAAAAACATTATTTTCTGTAAGTCGTTTTCATACTTTTCGTTCTTTTCTGCAAGTTTCGTCTTTCGTTTTGGCGACCGGGGCACAAGACCCTTCTGCACCCCCCACCCTAGTTTCGGTCCTGTTCCAAGTAGAACTAGTGGCCGAGAGGTTCTGCTCTCGAAGCTGGTAGTAGACGGGAGGAGCTAGGTTCTATCCCAACTGCGCCCGTCGGCCTAATCTTTCGGAGTTTTTTTCGAACCTTGGTTTTCCAAGCGTAAATACGGGTTAGGTTTCCTTAGAAAGACCCCCCACGGAGGGCACCCCCCCTTAAAGGTCTATATCCCTCGTGCTGATAATTGGCCGTCATAAACACAACCAAGTAGAACTAACTCATCAATAAAAAATGAAAATTGAAAAAAGCTTTATATCTCCATAAATAAACATGCTATTCATACACAAATGTTCTACAATATCCACATAGCCATGGGAGACCGCTACAGATAATTTAGAGTATTTTATTTTGCAAGGTGATCTAAATATAAATTTTTCCTTCAATTTGTGATTGATTCCCTAATAGACCTCTTGGTCAAACCTTCGGTGAAATATATAAAGTTAGACATTTTTTTTTATATTCCCCAAAATCCATAAGAATTCGTCGTGTCTAGATATGCGACAAAATGGGTAAAATCGTAAGTGCCCGGTTACATTTGGCAATATAGTGTACTGTTAAGCTCTGGTATCTCGGCAGATGACCTTGGGAGAATCTATTTCTGACCAGGGGTTTCAGGGTCAAAGGTTGCCAAGTACAAGTGCGTAATTGGCGAACGGACAATCCGCCAAATCCCGGAAATAGGAATTTTCACCACCAGTACAAGTTTACTCTTTTATCTGTGATTTCTAAGAAGTTGGAAATAACTGTAAAATGTATATTCCTTGTTCCATGGTGATTTTACTATTTCAGATCGTAGCTTTTATTTGAGGTTGATCTTGCTCTTTGTCTTTTAAATTATTATTATCGATCTTTGTCAACTATATTCGCCTTAACAAAATGCCACGGAAAAGAAAATTATTCATCCCAAGGAGCGAAATGGGATTTTAAAAGTGGTGAAATTTTTTGAGGAGGAAAGGAACATTCTTTTAAAATTTCTCACTTGCATTTTAACATTTTTAAATGATTTTTCCCTGGAATAGCTGAGGTTGATCTATAAACGGGTTACTTTTCGATTTTCATAAAGTTTTAATATAAAGATTTTTAGATTTCTTTTATAATACATAAAGTTACTTTCACTTTCGGAGTCGGTTCTGAAATTGAAAGTGTACTCATTATTAAAAAAAGCACCCTAAATCGAAAAAGTAAAAACTAGCCCGGTTAGAGAACAACCTCAGCTATTCTACGAAAAAAAAAAAAAAAAAAAAAAAAAAAAAAAAGAAAAAAGAAAAAAGAAAAAGAAAAAGAAAAGAAAAAAGGAAAAAAAAATCATTTAAAAATATAAGTGATACATTTGAAGTAAATGCTCTCATAGGTTTAACATTAACATCCCTAGTGTACATTCTTAAAATATAATATAAGGTTTTATAATAACTTAATTTAACACTGCAACCATGCAGAGTCACATCAAGTGTAGTTCAGATGGTCACTCAGCACTTGTCGTAAAATCTGATAGACGCTCAAGTTATTCCTATCAATGCACCATCGATTGATTAAATAAACAAATAATTCAAAAAGCCAATGCCATTAATTAAACATAAAATCCCCTCCTCCCTATTTTTTAAAGGTACTATGGAAAAGCTAATAAAAAATATCGGAATTAATCAGTTATCCGTTTCTGATACTTATATATAATTTTTTTTTTAAATATCGAAATCTATAGTTAAAAATATCTCAATATGCATGAATGGAATAAATGTAAAATAGAATAAATAGAGATAATAAAATAAAATTAGAAGGAAATGAATTCATTCTCTAATTAATCTTAGGGAAAGTGTATGAAATTTCGAGCTCTTGAAAGGCATTTATATGATCCTATATATAAAAGTAAAAATATGCAAACTGGGAGCATAACAAATTTTATCTACTTTAAAATGAGATAAAGAGTTGGTCAATTGTACATGTGTTTAGTTATCTTAAGTGAATTTTTCCCTTAATTAATGCATTTATTCTTCTTTAAAATTAAAGTCACGTAATAGCTATTAATTTATATAAATGTCTAACATTTTAAATTTAGTTTAAAAAAAAGAAAAGAGATCTATATACGCAATGAAAACATCCTAACATAATGTAGGCATTTTTTTAAAATTCAGAAGCATCTTTTTAATTATAAAATCATTAATAAATTTATATCTAAAATATTATGAAATGATCCGCATTAATTCTTATATATAAATAATTGCCATTGTTGAAAATATGTCTAGGCGCTTTTACAGTTCATTCTGATAATTAGTATCATCATTTTTATTATCAGAAGCATCGTTTAAGTTTTTAAATATCATAATTATTAATCAAATTATTGCTATTAGAAACGACCACAGTAAAACATTACATTTATAAAAAATATATTAAAAAAAATAAAAGAATCCGCTTATGGTTGTCACTATTTTCGGCTAACGCGCCAATTATGGATGCCATTCTCTCCAGTACGCTACAACCTTTTGCCGATTATCCAGAATAGAATCGTTCGAATCTCCGCGCGTGAAATGCCAAGATACCGGAGCTTAACAGTAGAAGACCTGATTAAACGATTAAATATGCGATTTTAATATCGATCGTTTGTATATTTTTACATAAGCAATTGCTGATGGTTTTAA
Organism: Maratus speciosus; assembly: GCA_963932465.1. NCBI lineage: Eukaryota > Metazoa > Arthropoda > Arachnida > Araneae > Salticidae > Maratus > Maratus speciosus. The sequence goes on along the minus strand of OZ010798.1, from coordinate 185,973,531 downwards.
ATTACTTATTCATATTTATTTTAATGGGCAATATTCATACATGCGCCCAAGAAAAGTTTACGGTTTGTGAAAATGACATTATGTTCAAAACAAATTTTTCATTCATAAATCGTAGATACCAGAGGAAAATAGCGTCTCATTCAAAATAAAGCTTGCATTTTAAGGTACTTTTCGGTTAGCCGGGCGCCAGTGTTATATACAGGACCGAAACTAGCCTTTCTTGCACCCAGGGTAAACATGGATTTTGGCGCCTCCCCCCCCCCTCTTCCGCAAAGTGTATTTACAAAGAGAATTTTACTAATATTCTAATAGCCAACTTATTTTAAAATTTAAAATATGTAATACTGAACTACGTAATCTACAATGGCGGATCCAAGGGGGAGGTCACGGGTGTCATGACTCCCCTCTGAAAACCAAAAAAAAAATATTCTAAAGAACATTTTAAAAATGAAATATACAGTAGAGTCCCGATTATCCGAGTCCCGCTTAACCGATCTTCCGCTTTCACCGAGTTATTTTCTTCTGATGGACTAATGTCTGGGGATGGCCATATTTTTTTTTGACATTAGTCCATCAGAAGAAAATGATCCATTCTAAAGGTATAATCCTTCATTTGGCGCCCCTTCGTTCTGGCGCCCGGGGCACATGCCCCCTCTGTCCCCCCTTAGTTTCGGCACTGGTTATATATACATACATATATAAGTATATGCATATATATATATATGTGTATATATACATATATGTGTACATCTATATACATATATATGCATTTATATATATATTTGTATGTATCTACCCTATATATATAAAATCCTAATGAAACGCATTTTATGAAACGGAAGTATGTAACGGAAGTATGAAACGCAAATGAATCGACTGATTAAACAACTGATTATGTTTCACGGCGATTTCTCCTAAAATACGGAATACTTTGCGATGAAATTAACACCAAAAATCAATATTGATCCGCAGATTTCAAAACTGGTATTAGAATTTTTAAATTCGAATTAGTTTTCGAAATATTAATTTTTTTCTAATTTTATATACATTTTTCTAATGATGGCAACTCAAATTTTAATCATAACTGATATTTCTTTTCGTATTTCAGAAAGGGTTATTATTTTTAATTAATTTGTGACCAGTTTGGCCTCACTTGAATCTATGCTAAGAACAATGTTTTTTTTTTTTTTTTTTCATTATTATTTTATTTAATACGAAGCTTTCATTTCAAACTGAAAAATTTAAAATCAATGGCTTTAACTTCTTTCTTTTTTTAAAACGAAACGAAAAGAAAAATATGTCATATACGCACCGGGTTACCTAAATAGCGCCAAAGGGCGTTGTTTTGCCTGACATGGTAACCCGGCTACTGTTGCTTATTTATTAATAAAGGTTTATTTACCTTTATTTTCTTTTTATTTAAAACAAAAAAAAAGTTATAAATTGGTTTGCTCTATAGTTATTAATTAATTATTTCCATTTATTATTAGTTCATTTTAAAAATAATAGAAAATAATTTAAAAATACATATACATATGTAACTGGTATTCGAAAACGAGGTTTTCGCCAAATTGTCGTAAAAAAAAAAAAAAAAAAAAAAAAAAAAAAAACCACGCCAAACCCGATTAAATATTGCAAGAAATCCTGACATTTAATTTCAAATTCAAAGCAATGTTTTAAATGTACTCTTAGCTATCCAGTCGACCAATTTCGCCAAATTATATAAATCGCCAAAGCACTCACCAAATTATACAAATTGACGTAATTTTTATTTTAAATAACGAAAGAACAAATAAAGGCACAGATGTCATATACATATATTGGCGCGTTTTTTTCTGACGCCAATGTCGTATACGCAAAGGTACTTAACCCTTAACCGGAATCGTGGGTCCATTTCAGGGGCGTAGCTACAGATATTTTTTCGGGGGGGAGAGTTTGAAAATTTCCCAACTTGAAAGAAATTCCTCCAACATTCAACTAAAGTGATATGCACAAAGTGTGTAATAATGATAATGGAGCTTATGCATAAAAAATTCCTTTCCAAAGAAAAATTTTGAAACTAGAAATATAAAAATTCTAATTATTGGTTTGTTTAATAAAAAAACAAACACGCGTTTTACTTTCTTCTGTCTTTACAAGACGAAAGTATTGAATTCGTAAAAAAAATCTACAACTGGTTTTCGACGGTTTGATACGTTTTAGAAGGTCCTGAACATGATTGACTGATTTTAGAAAATGTCTATCTGTGTGAATGTGACACAAATTTTGTGGGTGCTCTATCTCAAGAACTAATTCGCGGAATTTTATAAAACTTTAGATTCAGTTATACCTTGATAAAAATTAATGCTAATTAGTTTTTGGTGTAGATTATCCAAAAGGTGGCGCTGCTATGCTGCATTTTTCACGATTTACATGATTTTAGCAATAGTTATATCTCAAAAACTGTTGCACAGAATTTGATCAAATTTCATATTCTATTAAACCTTGACATAATTTAGTGCTTATTAGGTTTTTGTATATATCTGTGGCACTGTGCTGCATTTTTCACGATTTTCGCGTTAGCTATATCTGAAAAACTAATGCACGGAAATTTAGTCAAATTTCATATTCGGTTACACTTCCTTATTGGGCTTGGGTGTATACTGTCCGAAGGTATCGCTTTTGAGCTCTTTGGGTTTGGAATTTTGGTTGCAGACATCTAAGAGCATGGGTGTCGAAATTCAATGATTTGTTTGAAAAATGCGATGCTTCTATCTCCTTTTTAAAGGCACACAATTAAACGAATTATAAATTAAATGCACACAATTAAACCTTTAATTATTTAAACCCATTATTATGGGCATAGAATTGTTATTTAATTTTAACATTGTGATTGCAAATTTTGAAGTATTAACATGTATGGATAGAATAAGGTTTTGGGATTGGCACATCCAAATAATTTTCATTTAACATCAATTCTTTTGGTCTTCAAAGAAGCTAACTCTGATGAAGCTAACCTAACATCGTCCAGTTTAATAAAATCCACTATTTCACCTTCACATTTTAAAAGCATTAGGCTGTCAAGTCTGTCAGGCCTCATTGTAGCTTGCAATATATATTTATTAAATTTTTATTTGACTAAAGATTCTTTCATTAGATGCAACGCTATAATGATAAGCTGCTGTGAATGTTAAGGTACGAGTATATAGTTTGACAGTGTGACCCAAATAGTCTTTGGATTTCATGGCATGAGAAAAGGTTTGTTAAGTGAGTTGGGATTTGGTTTATTTCTATTTGACTCTGCAAGTCATGTACATCCGGTTTCTCATATCCAGGTGGAAACATTATTAACTTTTCTCAGTTAGTGATACTCAAATTTGCCTTGCACAATTGCAATTTAAATATGGAATGTATTGGTGCAATATTCTCCTGATATAGGGAACATTGTCATTTAAGCCCATTACTAAATTGCCGAAATTTTCTTGTATTTCTTATAACTCTTCCCTGTAAAACTTATTTCTATCAATGTCCATTGCTATGCTATTATTTTTATCTATTCCATTTGGTGAAACCGTTTTCCCACGGTGCTTTCAGAAGTCAGCTTATTCAATCACATTCTAATATTCATAATTGTTTATGAACTTGTCTATAAGGAAATCGTTATTTCTTCAAAATTTTATTCAAGCATACCTGCCAACATGCCAATTTTGAAATCCTTACAATTTTTATGACATATTTTTACGTGCTTAAAAATGCATAACATATGTACATGCAGTGAAAAAAGTAATATTTCATAACATTTCCTATGCTGTATTCATGTATAGTCTTTTTTTTTTCTAAAAATAAAAACGTGAGAGTTCATAAGAAAATTTTTTTGCATGGGAAACTAAGTAACTAAGTAAATAAAAACTAAGACATACTAAGTAAAAAAAAAAATCTGAAATTCACAGCAAATTTTCTGAAAGGTACAGAACCCCAACAAAGGGATTGGGGAGGAAAGGGGAGAGCTAATTTTGATTTCTTTCGAAGCCCTTTGACGAAATTTGCGTTTTTTAGCGACCTTTTGACGAAATTTGCGTTTTTTCGCGATCTTTTGACGAAATTTGCGTTTTTTCGCGATCTTTTGACGAAATTTGCATTTTCGCGATCTTTTGACGAAATTTACATCTTTTTCGCGATCTTTTGACGAAATTACTCTTTTTTTCGCGATCTTTTGTCGAAATTACTCTTTTTTTTACGATCTTTTGACGAAATTTGCTTTTTTTTGGGAGATCGTTTGACGAAATTTGCGTTTTCTCGCAATCTTTTAACAACATTAGCGTTTTTTCTGCGATCTTATGACGAAATTAGCGTTTTTTACGCGATCTTTGACAAAATTCGCGTTTTTTACGCGATCTTTGACGAAATACGCGTTATTTCCCGCGGTCTGTGATGAGGACATTAGCTGTGCTTTAAAGATTTTTGATAAAATTCATGTTTTTTCAAGCGATCTATGACGATATTAGCGTTTTTTTCGCGATCCTTTGACGAAATGCGCGTTCTTTTCACTAACCTTTGCCGAAATTAGTGTTTCTCCTGCGATTTTTGACAAAATTCTCGTTCTCTTCACGATCCTTCGACAAAAATAGTGTTTTTCTGTGCGATTTTTAACGAAATGCGCGTTTCTTTCACGATCCTTTGACAAAATTAGCTTTTTTTTTCCAAATATCTTTGATAAAATTCGTGTTTTTTTCCAGCGTTCTTTGACGATATTCGCGGTTTTTTTGCGATCCATTGACAAAATTAGCATTTTTCGCAATCCGTTGACGAAACTAAGCGTTTTTTTGACGAAATTCGCGTTTTTTTCCCACGAACTTTGATGAAATTCGCGTTCATTTCACGATCCTTTGAACAATTTCGCGTTTTATTCCCACGATTTTTGACGAAATTCGCGTACTTTTCACAATTCCTTGACGAAATTTGTGTTTTTTCCGCGATCTTTGACGAAATTCGCGTTTTTTTCACGATCCTTTGACGAAATTAGTGTTTTTCTTCGCGATTTTTAACGAAATTCACGTTTCTTTCGCGATCCTTTGACAATATTAGCGTTTTTTAACGATATGTGATAAAATTAGGCTTTTTTCGCGATCCTTTGACAAAATTTGCGTTTTTTTGCTATTCTTTGAAGAAATCAGCTTTTTTTCGCAATCTTTTGAAGAAATTAGCGTTTTTTACGTAATCCATTGATAAAATTAGCGTTTTTTTCGCGATCCTTTGACGAAATTCGCGTTTTTTCACGCGATCTCTGACGAAATCAGCGTTTTTTTACGTGACCTCTGGCGAAATCCGCGTTTTTTCACGCGATCTCTGACGAAATCCGCCTTTTCCATGATCCTTCACGATTGTTTGTTCCGCGCGCAAAACCGTACAATCGTACTGTTCATCCGTACAGCCGTACACTTAGAACAAAATCCGTACATTGTACGGCCAATCCGTACAAGTTGGCAACTATGCAAGTGCAACCTATCAGTGTTTATGTCAACCTGTATGTCGATTTTTTTCTTCAGTTGATGGACTGCTTTCATGGTCATATTTCTGTTCCAAATTTAAATCATCCACTTTTTTACCTTTTTCATCATCGAATGGATTTTTAGATGTTCCAAAATCTTGCATGAAAACTCTTTTCCTATTATGAAGGGTTCTTTCGTGCTAAGATTTATAGTCATTTTTTAGAACAGCTTTAAACACACAACAAAGGACTTTTGGTTTAAAATTTACTAAACACCTATAAATATAAATGAACAGGACATATATATATTTCCGCACACAAATAAAGGTAAAATGTGGCAAATGTATCTAAACTAACGACTTCTTATATTCACATTTGCTCATATAATGCTTTTGTCATGACAGTAAAGGGTTAACTAATTTTCGGAGCAAAAAAAATCACGAGAATGAGTAAAATATTGTCCAAAAATCGCAAAATTAGTGCAATTTGTGAAAACTCATCAATTCTTCTTGCCCAGCTGTGTTTCAAGTAGGTGACTACATTCCTTTCTGTTGTGCTACAAGTGATCTCCAATTTTCAAAAGAAGCTGCAATCCCTTTGGATTATAATACATAGCTGGATTCTCTTTTGGGAAGGTGAAAATTTTGAGAAAGGAAAAAGTTTTGAAGGAAATAACGGAACTGGATAGTCAGCTATTGGTGGATAGGAGTAGAGAAATTTAGGTCTGGGAGATGTATAATATTTTTGTAGAACTGAAAAATACCATGATAGATTGAGTGTGGCTGATTTCTTTTGTATTTCTTTTGATAATTTAACTTGCTTACTGTTACAATACTCAGTCAGAAACATAATCACCAAAACAATAAAAATTTCATAATGTCTCAAAAATCCAGAATTTCCCAACGCTAAGCTCAAATTTCCCAACTTCACAAATATTGGGGGGGGGGGGAGGCTCCCCCCCATGGCGACACCCCTGGTCCATTTTGACCGGACAACGACAAAAAAAAAAAAAAAAAACGTTTAATTTTGAAACGCGCGCATCAACACTTAAAGAACTAAATTAAAAAATATATATATAATTTCAAGATATATATGAATAAAAGTTGATTTATATAGTACATGAAACTTTTTTCAATGCGCTTATAACCCATCTAAGTGGTAATTTCATATATATTAGAAAATAACTTGGATTTTAATTAAAGGGTCCTTTTGGACATAAGATTCCACTAATGTGGAACAATTTAGCGATTCCGGTTAAAGGTTAACTGACGCCAAAGTATAGTTATTTTGCTTGATATGGTAATCCGGATGTTGTTGTTTATGGTGGTGATGTTTTGGCTAAAATGGTGTCGGAAAAAAACCGCGCCAATATGGGGAGTATATGACATCTGTGCCGAAATAAATTAGTATAGCATTGGGCACAGATGTCATATACACCCCATATTGGCGCGGTTTTTTTCTGACGCCAATGTCATATATGCAACGGGTATTTAACTGGCGCCAAAGTGTCGTTATTTTGCTTGATATGGTAACCCGGACGTTGTTGTTTATGCTGTTGATGTTTTCGCCAAATTGCCGTCGGAAAAAAGTCGCGCCAATATGGGGTGTATATGACATCTGTGCCTAGCATTGATAAAAATAAAAATAAAACGTCGAAATAAAAATCCCTTGGTGGCGTAAACACGAGTAACTTCCTTACAGTCAAGTGAATGTGACATTTACGATCAACCATTATCGGCATTTAATCTTATAGTCTGGCGATAGATTTTTGGTCGATGGGATAACCAAGTAGTACCGTTTTAATTTACCACTCGAAAAATAAAAAAATGCTAACTGGCGAGTTAAAAAAAGCTATTGGCGAGATTTTCACCCGGCTAACATAAAAGTATCAAGAATTCTTTGTGATCATGGCATCTTTTATGTAGTTTTATTCGAAAAAATAACTTGGTTTTTTTAATCAAAACGGAAACCTTTCTTAGGAAAAGCGAAGTGTTGTAATTGTTTATGGCAGTTACTTGACTTGGACTATTGTAATATAAGTGAAATCATGGCGATAGAATAATATTTGGCGACTTATCGCCTGTGTCTAGCTAACATTAAAGTACCAAAATGACCGCCTGGAATATAAAAAGCGAAGGAATCCGCCCAGAATTGTTGATAATAGTCACATGACTTAGGATATTATTATAGAGATTATTTTCAATTCTAAAAACAGCGCAAAGCATAATATTTCCTAACGATTAAAAATTTATTTACACGTGACTATTAAAAACAGAAAAAAAACCCCTTTAAAATTACTATTAAATGAGTACGTGTTACAAGCAGGAAAATATTGAAAATTGTATTTACACGTGAATATTAAAAGAGAAAAGAAACGTTAAAATAATAAATACATTAATATGCGTTTAACCCTTTCAGGGGCAAGGTACTTCTATTCGTAAAATGTTGAAATCAGTAAATGGCACCAGAATTTACAAACAAATTTCGAAATACGAAAATGCTTTTTTTCACTTAATAATAAAAGGAAAATTTTCATTCCAATATTCTGGTGCATTTAAGAATTAAAATTAAGTGGTCCAAAAATGAATTACCGCCCTTGAAGGGGTTAAAACGGTAAATTGTAGTAATTGTAGTAAATTGTATTATGTCAATCGTTTTATAACGCTGTTAAAAAATACCGGGAGGCAAAGACTCTGTTTACTTAATTCATTTTATTTTAGCTTCCTTTCAAATGTTTAACTGGTCTTCTTTAATCAAACACGAAAACAACCGTTGGATGTCTTAATAGCAAATGATTCGGCCTTAAATTTTTGCAATCAAAGGGAATTGAATGGAAACCCGTTTACAGGGAGATCGCTATAGGTTTTTTCAATTATAATTCAATCTTCTCTAATCTTTTTAAAACCGATCAAATTAGCGTGCTTTTAGATTCTGCTGTGTCTGAATGGGGGTTGGTGAGCGTAGCTTGCAGGGGGCAGAGCCCCCTAGTATATATATATGTGTATATAACACTGGCGCCTGGGTAACCGAAAAGTACGCGTTTTAATTTATGAATTAGACTTAACTTACTATAATTCCAGTAAAATGACGTCATTTTTACTGATGTATCATTCTACTAGAAATGAGATTAATGCCTCGCTTATTATTATTTTTAATGCAACGATTAGAACACAATATTGGGCTAAAAAACTGAAATAGGATTCCTTTTACTTATGTGGAAAAATCGCCGTAAAAAGCGTAAAAACGCTAAACATCACATAAAAAAAATTAAAAAATATCTAAAAATTAGCTTCGAGGTGCATAGCTAAAGACATTAGAGGTAACTTCGTGCCAAATATTGTATAGCTCTGCGTGCTGGGGTTTCTTCAAAACACAGCAGATACACACTTCTTAGTCCAAGAGCCGGCACAAAAACTTATGTAAACAAGCACAAGAAAAAAACCTTTATTTTATGGGAGAGTAGAAGTAGGGGAATCTAATGATCCATGTCTCCCGGAAGTGAAGTGGTGCATAAGCCAAAAATGAATACCACTAGTGGTTGACTCGTAGGTTTATCATTGTGTTTTCCTGCTCCCAGTCCTCCATGTTTTCATATCTTTGCTTGTAGGACAAACACAATGATAAACCTACGAGTCAACCACTACTGATATTCATTTTTGGCTTATGCACCACTTCACTTCCGGCAGACATGGATCATAAGATTCCCCTACTTCTACTCTCCCATAAAATAAAGGTTTTTTTCTTGTGCTTGATAACATAGGTTTTTGTGCTGTCGGCTCTTGGACTATTTTTCCTTATTATTATGGATAGGTTAACTTTTATGTTAATTTGTAATAATATTGCGATTTAACTGTTTTTTTTCTCCAAAAATGGACTTACCCTTCTTTCAGAATCAACGGCTGATATAATTAGTATTATACAGCGATGAATTAAATGAAAATTCATTAAAACTTCATTCTTTTTAGGGTTTCGTTCATCTGACGAAACCCTATTCGTCTCACTCCTCTGTCTGTCTGTTCGTCTGCCACAGAGCCCGTTCTTAGAAACTATATATATTGGAGACTTGAAATTTTGCATACTTACAGCTGAACGCCTCATATCAAACGACAAATCATAAAATTTCGAAAAAGTCTTATATTTAACCCTCTGGGCTCTAACTTGTGTATTTTAAGCTTTTTTTTCTAACTGAGCCCCTAATTAAGTTGAAGACTTGAAATTTTGAATACAGTCGGCCTCGCTTAATTGCATACAGTTGGTTCCACTGAATTGTATGCATTTAAGTGGGGTATGCGTTTAAGCGAGAACAGCAATTAATGCTATCAATATACGTTATCATTTGATTATGTACCACATATATGATAAATATTAATGGACATTATTTACCTTAATTTAAAAATTATTCTATTAATAATTTTAATAAATAATTTATTATTACTCTATATATAACAATATGTGGAATAAGGTATGGAAGAAACGCCGCGGTGTTTACGAGTTTAAAAGTTAATCTTTTTCCAAGTGCGGCGTTTACGCCATGTTTACGATTTCTTAAACATACTAACTTAGTTTCCTTAATTTAAAAATTCATAAGAATACTTAAAATCGGATTTAAATATTTTAAATATAACTTCAGACATCTTAAGATATTAAAAACGAGGCATCCTACAGTGCTCAGAAAACTTTGATTAAAGTTAGGTCAATGTGACGCTGTCGACAAAAGTAGCGTTCCGATGGATGAGGCGTTTACAACGGGGGCGGCGATTACGATATTTTTAAGCTTATTCAGGGCAATTTGAGGGGTGCGGCGTTTCTTCCATAAAATACGGTATTATTACACTATTTACGTTACATGGTTTAATTCTTCATTATAATTTATGTGAAAATTAAAATGAAAGTAAAATAAAAAAATTTTGTTTTAAATCATACCTTTGAAAATAAATAAATTCTGCATAAATTCATTTTATATTTCAATTATTTGTCAATTTATCACTTTTTTTGTTGTTGCCTACACAAAAATTCCTTTAGGGAAGTTTGTTTTTTCCTACCTCGGACACTGCATTTCTCCTACTTTATTCTTTTGACCCCCCGATTCCAGGATTTTCCAAAAAGTAGCCCCAGCATCTTGAGTCACTATATGTACGACAAGTTTTAAAAGAAAAACATAACTGTCCGAATTCAACACTCCTATGCGTTTCCAAGAATTAAGATAATAAAGTCTTCTTTCACGGTGGTTTCTGCTCTTCGATCGTAAATATAACAAACCACTGTTACAACAACAAAAAAAAGTTCTTCCTTTCTTCCCTTCATCACTATAACAGGAATTCATAAAATGCGGATTACTAGATTGGAGATATTTATGCAACTAACCGGGGATTGTTATGCGATAAAACGAGTATATTTAACATTAACCTTATGGGGAGTGTTTTTGTTCCACGGCATTCTATGCATATAAGCGGGGTATGCAATTATCCGTTACCCGATTAAGTGAGGCCGACTGTACTTATAGCTGAACACTTGCGATCACACGACAAATCATAAAAATTTCAAAAAGTCTTATATTTACCCCTCCGGTCTCTAACTTGTGTGTTTTAAGCAATTTTTCTAAATCAGGCCCTAATTAAGTTGGAAACATGAAATTTTGCATTCTTATAGGAGAACACTTTCGATCACACGAAAAATCATAAAATTTTCAAAAAGTCTCATATTATTTACTCATATTATTTACCCCTCCGGGCTCTAACTTGTGTATTTTAAGCAATTCTTTATCCTCCCTCCTTTTCACCCCGGAGGCACTTTTCTAACTTTTGCGGACTGTTTAGAATAAAGTGCGTCCCCTGGTTGCGAAATGTGGAATTAACAGATTTTGCAAAAGGATAAAGTGTTTTGAAAGGAATATTAAACGAAACCCTTTGTGCGATCTGTGATCACACTTACCCACTTGTTTCAAGTTATTCTATACTAATATATAAAACTAGGGGGCTCTGCCCCCTGTAAGCTACGCTCGCCAACCCCCGTTTAGACACCACAGAATCTAAAAACACGCTAATCCGATCGGTTTAAAAATATTATAGAAGATTGAATTATACTGAAAAAAGCTGTGCAGATCTCCCTGTAAACGGGCTTCCATTCAATTTCCTTTGATTTCAAAAATTTAAGGCCGAATCAGTTGCTGTTAAGACATCCAATGGTTGTTTTCGTGTTTGATTAAAGAGGATCAGTTAAACATTTGAAAAGAAGTTAAAATAAAACGAATTAAGTGTACAGAGTCTTTGTCTCCCGGTATTTTAAAACAATTTCTATAACAATAGCCTAAGTCATGTGACTATCATCAACAGTTCCGGGCGAACCACTTCGCTTTTTATATTCCTGGTGCCATTTTGGTAATTTAATGTTAGCCAGGTACAGGTGATAAGTCGCCAAATATTATTCTATCGCCATCATTTAATCTATATTATAATAGTCCAAGTCATGTAACTGCCATAAATAAATACACTCTGATCCCTTCGCTTTTCATATGAAAGTTTGGCCCAGATATCATATACGGCCCCATATTGGCGAGATTTTTTTCCGACGCTAATTTGGTGAAAACATCAACAGCATAAACAACAACATCCGGCTTACCAAATCAAGCAAAATAACGATACTATGGTGCCAGTTAAGTACCCGTTGCGTATATGACATTGGCGTCAGAAAAAAATCGCGCCAATGTGGGTCCGTATATGACATCTGTGCCGAAAGTTTTCCCTTTTGATTAAAAAATCAAATTTCTTTTTCGAATAAAACTACATAAAAGTTTCAATGGTCGCAAAGAATTCTTGGTACTGTTACGCTAGCCGGGTGCAAATCTCGCCAATAGCTATTTTCAACTCGCAAATTAGCATTTTTTTTTTTTTTTTCGAGTGGTAAATTAAAACATTGGGTACTTGTTAGTTATCCCGTCGACCAAATTACTGTCGCCAAATTGTAAGATTAAATGCCAATAATAGTTGATCGTAAATGTCACATTCACTTGACAACATGTGTTTACGCCATCAAATGATTTTTATTTCGACGTTTTATTTGTATTTTTATTAACGTTATATTAATTTATTTGTTTTTTCGTTATTTAAAATAAAAATTATGTCAATTTGTATAATTTGGCGAGTGGTTTGCCGATTTATATAATTTGGGGAAATTGGTCGACGGGATAACTAACGAGTACCAAACAGTGCTTTGAAGTTGAAATTAAATGTCATCGTTTGTTACATCATTTAATATTTGGCTAGATGTCATATACGCACCGGGTTTGGCGTGATTTTTTTAACGAAAATTTGGCGAAAACCTCGTTTTCGAATACCAGTTACATATGTATTTTTGGTACTACTTAGTTATCCCGTCGACCAAAAATCTATCACCAAACTATAAGATTAAATGCCAATAATAGTTGATCGTAAATGTCACATTCACTTTACTTTAAGCAAGTTACACGTCTTTACGTCATCAAGTGACTTTTTATTTCGATTTATATTTATTAATGTTATAATATTTTCTTTGTTCTTTCGTTATTTAAAATAAAAATTATGTCAATTTGTATAATTTGGCGAGTGGTTTGGCTATTTATATAATTTGGCGAAATGGGTCGACGGAATAACTAAGTAGTACCGTATTTTTTAATTATTTTCTATTATTTTTAAAGGAAAATAACCAAAAAAATAATTAACTATAGAACAAAACAATTTATGTAATTCAAAAAAATAAAATAAAGTAAATAAACATTTATTATTAAATAAACAACAATAGCCGGGTTACCATGTCAACCAAAATAATGCCATTTTGGTGCCAATTCGGTACCCCGGTGCGTATATGACATCTGTGCCTAATATTTTTCCTTTCATTTCGTTTAAAAAAAATAAAGAAATGAAAGCCATTTATTTTAAATGTTTCAGTTTGTATTAAATAAAATGATAATGAAATACAAATTGAATTATGAAGAAAAGTAACATGATTTCTTAGCATACATTTAAGGGAGGCCAAACTTCTCGCCAAATTAGTTTAAAATAGTAACCTTTTCTAAAATCTAAAATAAAATATCTGTTATGATTAAAATTTGAGTTGCCATCATTAGAAAAATGTATATAAAATTAGAAAAAAAATTAATATTTCGAAAACTAATTCGAATTTAAAAATTCTAATACCAGTTTTGAAATCTGCGGATCAATATTGATTTTTGGTGTTAATTTCATCGCAAAGTATTCCATATTTTAGGAGAAATCGCCGTGAAACATAATCAGTTGTTTAATCAGTCGATTCATACTTCCGTTTCACACTTCCGTTTCATAAATGCGTTTCATTAGGATTTTATATATATAGGGTAGATTAAAACGTCTGGATGCGAATTTCAGAGAAACGCCTATTTCTGAATTTATTCGACTATACAGAGGAAGTATAGTCTAAAATAACAATAAAAAAAGTCTTTCTCTGTCTGTTTGTCCTGAATAGGCTCGAAACGGCTGTATGAGAAACACTAAACTTATCAGGGGCAGATAGAAAATGTTCCTGGCTGCAATCTGAAGTTCGTTCGTTGCATTCCGATATCTAAAATTGTTTTTCAGAAAAAGGAGGAAAAAATTAGAGAATCAATCATTCAACCAATCTTTCAATACTCAAATCCTGGGAACTAATTGATCGATTTTAAAAAATCCTACGGCGATTGAAAGGTCTAATTAAAATTTATTAATGATAGCAACGATCCATAATGTCAAATTATTTTTCCATTTTCATTATTCCAAATCTTACGAATAAAATGTATTATTTAAGTAAACTGCAAATTTATAGCTTCATTGAAATATAATATTCGAATATTAATCGAAAAACGTTTCTTATTTTGCATTTTCTGTATGCGGGGGGGGGGGGGGGCAAAAAGACCGAGCGCGACTAATAACGTTCTGAAAAAAGACGAGACTATACTGTCGGGTTAAGAATATTATTACGGGCCCGAGCAACGCGGGGCAGCTAGCCTGTAATATAATTCACTTTCAAGCCATGAAATTAGGCGCTATTTTTAAGATACATATTGAATACTTTTCAAACGTGTAAAAAAAAAAAACCTAGTTTTACTTTTATACTTATTTTTAATTCGAATACTTTTTTTTTTTTTTTTTTTTTTTTGTAACATAAAATTTTTAGATAAGCATACTCTTAAATCATTTTCCAGTGATCATTTCTACTTCATTTTATATTGTAAATCTTTTTTTTTTTTTTTTTTTTTTTTTTTTCAGAAAAAGTGATTTTTCTCTAAAACAATTGAATTTCATGATTTTTTTGAACGCTCTTAGAAATTAAAAAGTACATAAATTGAGAAATAAACTTCCCAAGACTGCAAATTTATGACACTAAACCTCCCCTGAAAGTAAATCGTATTCGTATATGTATAATGTTGGAATTAGAGGTATACTCGGGCCGAAATTTCCAGGCCTACATTTCCCCCCCCCCCCCCCATAGCAATGAGATGTCCCCTCCCCCGGAAGATTTGAGATCCTGTGTTTTCGATGGTCAAAGGTACAATTTCCCTCCGGAACTATATAAAGAAATCCCTCCCGAAGAAAAGTGTCCGAATTCAACACTGGAAGAGAATAAGGCCCGTCTCAGCCCAGCCCGGAAAGAGTGATGACCATGCCCTGACCCGGCCCAAGAGTCGTGAATAAAAGTTGGCCCGTGGTTGAAAATTGGCCTCATGTTGGATGTTAAAGTATCGATATTTCTGTTTAATTTTTTTTAAAAAATGACCCAACTTGACTTAAAATTTTCGCAGAGCACCTGAGATTTTCTCACGGCACACCACTGTGTCGAGGCACACCGGTTAAAGATCTATGATCTAAGGAGTGCTTAAAAATCCAGAAGGTATATATATAGGGCAATTCCACAAAAATCATCATTTTTTTTTGGGGGGGGGGGGGAATCAAATTTATAATATGTTTAATTTAAGGTTATGATTGGAAAACTTGATATTTTTATATTCTATAGAAAAATCCTAAGAAAAAGGCATTGTAAATTACTGTTTACAAACTAAGTTATGCACCATTATTGTCTTTGTAAAGTCATCATGTTACGTCAGTTACACGCGTAAATGCCATTTTTTTTCTTTTTCATTATTCAGAAATTAATTAAACAAGTTACTGTTATAATTTGGCATTACTAAGTGTTGTGGAGAACATTAAATCACTTTTTTTTAACTGGATAGTTTTGATAATTTTTACACTTCAATGAAAGCAGAAAAACTGTTTGTCTATTTTATGTTACGTCAGTTACAGCATTTTGAATTGCAATTTTTGGGGCGCAAAGAGAGATTGAAATAATCTGCAGGTATTTGGGTATTAAGACCTTAGTAAGAAATATTTTAAACTGTAAAAATTTGTTCTAGCTTTATTAGTAAATTTTCTACATAGATTTGAAAACAAAATTCGATGATGAAATGTTACATCAGTTACGATGGAATTGCCCTATATATGTTTAATTTTTTGTCCTGTTTAAATTCATATACTCCAATTCCTATTAAAATTAAATTTACGAGATTTCGTACAATTATTTTCAATTAAACATTCTTTAATTTGCTTCAGAATATTATTTTATTTATTTATACATAGAGAGAAAATTTTGAAAGTATAATTCTCACATTAAAAGTCACATAAAAATAATTTTTTTACCTGATTTTTTTTTTTTTTTTTTTTTTTTTTTTTTTTTTAATAAATACTTTTTGTAAATTTTGAGGACAAATTAATATTTATTTTTTCTGTTCACAAAAATGAAAAAGTGACCAAAAAGCGCTATCCTGTCAGAGGATATAGCAATTTAAGAATATAGATACAATCGATAATTTTTAATTTAAAAAAATTAAAAAATATTTTGTTTTCTTTTTGAAATTTTATGAAAATAAAAAGTATTTAGAAATTAAAAATTAACCACAGTTTTGTCACGGACGTCACTTGTTGGTCAAGAGAGGGAACAAAAAATAAATTTTCGAGCCAGCCAGGATTCGAACCTGGAATCTCCTGATCCGTAGTCAGGCGCGTTATCCGTTGCGCCACTGGCCCACGTCATCTTGTTTCGAATCTAGCTTGAAGCTCACAATTTTAAGCTACTACAAATTTCGGATATTGTTAACTTTTGAGTTATATTAACTTCGTTATTTCTTGTTTTAAAAATCTATGCAGTTTCTAACACAAAGTTAGTTTAAAGTATCAATGCTATAGAAAGAAAAAAAAATCGCTACATCATAATGAACTTAATCTTTATCACTATCATGTACTGAGCTGAGAGCTTGTATAAATATAAAACTTTGCAAATCTTTTTTTCGTAATTGAACTTTCTCCAATATGCCTATATATCACCCTTTCTTTTCTTTTCAATCTATATATATAAAAGTAACTTATAAAAAAATGTTCAAACTACATGACTGGCGTATAGTTGATAAAGATTATTTTCCTCCTCGTCTCTACATACCTTACTGTGCCAATTTCTCTCTTTCTCTTTTTTTTTTTCTTCTGTTTATTAAACATGATATTTCTCAAATCCCAAAATCGAAAGAAAAAAAATATGAAATTATCAATGTATCTTCTTTTTAAAGTATATGTACGCAATTAAACCAGTAATGTAAATCTAACAGCAAATGTAAACAATGCAATGTATATTAATAAAATAAGAATATAGAGCAATAAGTCATTATTAAATTTAATTATTATTGTTATTTTATTTACTCGGTTATCAAAAGCAAGGGAAAAAACCCAGAAATTTTATCTGATAAATGTTTGCTTTTGGTGTCAGTCTTACTTGAAAAGAACGGTTATTTGAAATAGAACTAAACGAGTCGCAAGAACCACGGTAATAGAATCTTCATGATGCAAAGAAAAGAAACTATAAAGTAATTCTTTACAAATAGATCATTTTATTAATACTTCAGGTTTAGAACACATTTTTAGAACCTTCAAATTGTCCGTCGATAGCTCAGTTGGCAGAGCGGTGGACTGTAGCATGTGAACATTCAGAAATCCATAGGTCGCTGGTTCGACTCCGGCTCGACGGAATGAAATATTTTTAATTCCGTGCTTCTTGTTGTTCCAGCTTATTTATAATTGTTATACGTGTCTGCAAAGAAAATTTAGATTGCTTTTCCATTTGAATATTATTATGATTTTTTTACTTTTCTATTAAACTTTTACTTATTAAAGCGTTAATTTATTTATTAATATTTTATTTATTAAAATTTTATTTATTTATTAAAATATTATTTATTTATTAAAATATTATTTATTCATTAAAATATTAATAATGTATTATTTATTAACTACTATTACTTTATTTATTAAAATTTTATTTATTTATTAAAATATTATTTATTTATTAAAATATTATTTATTCATTAAAATATTAATAATGTATTATTTATTAACTACTATTACTTTATTTATTAACATTATTATTTATCGTATTATTTATTAAAATATTAATCATGCAGTCTTAATTAATTAATTTATTAATTAAATTATTTTTTAAATTATATCCATCATATTGTTAAGCTTTATTATAGTACATTGATTATTGTTATACATGTATGTAAATTATTATTTTATTAATTAGATTGTTTTTTATTCCATCTACCTTACAGTTCCTCGGGCACGTTAGTTTAGTTCAAGAATCTTTTACCTTTGAATTTTATTTTTAATTAAGCTTTTTATTTTTTCTTATTCAAACACCTGTTGCTCTTTCCTAAATCTAGCCCTGTATAGGCATGGACTATTCCCATCACATCCCGTTATTTCTTCAAAAGAGAGAAAAAAAAAAAATAAAGCAGAATTTTACAAAATTAAAATTAAAGTTGTTTTAGTGCTGCCATCTATCCAATAATATATAAAAACATATATTTCTTTAGTGCTGCCATCTATTTAAAACCTTGAAAAGCAATCCTTTATTTATTAATTTTACATGGCATAAGGATTTACAGGATTTAGTAATATAAACATGTTTTCGCTTCAAGAGGTTAATTAACTAATTATTTTATTTATCTTATTTATCGTTAACTCTCAAAGTTGTCTTTCTTTATTTATTCATAAATTATATCAAATATCACTGAACTGATATACTTTTATTTTATGACTTTGATAATTTAATAAGTACAAAAAACTACTGTTGTTAAAATAGTAGGCAAACAAACAAATTGAGGCATAAATTGTTAAAAAGAAAGTTTCATAATTTTTTTTAGATTTTTACAATTTTTAAGATAAAAAAAATGAATCATTGAGTTAAAATATTTCGTTTCCTTTTCTTTCTTTCTTTCTTTTTCTTTTTCTTTTTCTTTTTCTTTTTTGTTTTTTTTTTTGTTTATGACTATCGTACAAAAAAGTACAATGTTTATTTAAAAAAGCTCTCTTTTGTTTATTTTTTAAGTTTATCTATCTATATAAAAGAAAGTCTGGATTTTGTATTAATCAACGCGCAGCCCAAACTACTGAATCTAAAATCTTGAAACTTGGGGTAAAAATACTTCTTATGACATTGAGTGCCGCTAAGAAAGGATTTTCTAAAATTCCACCCCTAAGGTGGGTAAAAAACAGAACGAACTTTTGAAAAATTCATTAAAAATCTGATTTTATAGTTATTTTTCAACTGATAACATATTTTAGTGTATTTTTGTTCGCTGAATCGAATGGTACTAACCAAATTATTTTAAGTCTAATAGTTCATGAGATATTACACATTTTTGTAATTTGACGCTATCTTTGGCACCAAAACCTGAATTTTTCAAGTGATAATTTCTAAAAACTCATTCTTTTTATTCTGTTACTATAGCAAGGGAAAAAATTCAAATTGAATAATTTTTTAACCAATCCGTTTGGTTAAATAAAAACAACTTTGTCAATTAGAAAAAAAAATTCAAACGCCTCGAAAACTAAAACTAAATAATAAAAAAAAAACTGTGGTACTTTTTCGTTCTAATTTTCGTCGCGATACCACGCCAAAATGTATGGTATCGCGCCATTTATTTCAACCATAATCGTGCAAACGATTTTTATTGCAAATCGTGCCACACATTAACATTTGCTAATTATTGAACGTGAATATTTTTATGCAGGAATTTTTAATGATGGAATTTATTTTATTCCATCATAATCTCGCAAAACTTTTTAATATGTTATTTTTTAAATAGATAATATTTATTACTGATACTGATATAGATTTTACCATTTCACAGTTATCTGATGATGAGGAAGCTACAATAAAATTATTTCAGAAGTTAGGAATTATACATACAAAAATGTTTTGTTCAAAAAACCATGAATGTCTTCATTGAAAGAATGAAATGTTTACTGCAATGTGAGACAAGGTGTATTACGTACGCCATGCTTCAGTAGTAAAAGACATTTACAATTTCAAGACTGCAGTTTAAATTGACTATATTTTATTACTTGCAAAATATTTATTTATTCTTATATTTTAAATATTTATTTTGGTACCCGTCGACCAATTTCGCCAAATTATATAAATCGCCAAACCACTCGCCAAATTATACAAATTGGCATAATTTTTATTTTAAATAACGAAAGAACAAATAAATTAGTATAACATTAATAAAAATACATTTAAAACGTCGAAATAAAAATCACTTGATGACGTAAATACGTGTAACTTGCTTAAAGTCAAGTGACTGTGACATTTACGATTAAGCGTTATTGGCATTTAATCTTATAGTTTGGCAATAGATTTTTGGTCGACGGGATAACCAAGTAGTACCATTATTTTTATTGATTTAAAAAAAATGGTAGGTCAAAGTCTGTAATTTTCAAAAGTTATATTTTTTAAATGCTCATTTTTTTTATCAACAATTTTTTTTTTCTAATGTATCATTTCATTTTTGTGCCAACTATTACGCTTGGCGAGAATGATGTTGGCATAACAGGGAAATGCCAAAACAGTTACTGATTTTATTTCAAATGTAAAGAAAAAAAGGTTTAATGAGCAATAAATATTGTAAATATGACTATAGCTCAGATCCTACTGAACAGAATTTTGTAGAACTTACACTGTTAAATAGTAAATTTGGTTTATGAATGGTTTAATGTAAAAAACATCATTCTAAGTTGCTACGGGAGTTCTAAAATTAGGTGAACTCGATTATGAAAGATTGCAAGTCAACTAATTAAATGCACAGTAAGTTAGATAATATTTCAGAGATTTTTTCAATATTTATCATATCATTCTGTGTTGTTTAGTTACGGAGCTATGCGGAAAAAGTTCTCAGTGGTACAGTAAGAAAATTGGAAGATATACGCTACAGAGAGATGGTATACGAGAGAGTATATATGCTATAGTTATGGAAGTTGAGCTGAGTTCCTTAAAAAATTCAGAAGTGATGCGGTATATACCTACCCCTACCTCCCAGAGAGTTCTATAATCAGGTTAACGCGATTATGAAAGTTATATTTAACTATCTCTCTCTATATATAATGCAAAGAGAAATTTCATTCCGGCCGCTTATATCTTGAGTTCTGCTGAATATATTTTGACGGGACTTACATTGTTAGTTAGATAATTTTTCAGAAAAGATGTTAGTATAAAACATAACGTTCTACGTTGCTTAGTTAAATAATGATGGGAAAAGTTCTAAATCAGATGAACCCAATGAAACGGAAAAGTACCGTAATTTCTTATAACCAGCCGGCAATAGCTCAAATTTAATTATTTATAAAACTGTCAGTAAATTTGTCTGTTTTCATTTCAAAATAAACTCTTATTCATCGAATTCAGTGATTCCCAAACTTTTATGCTTTGCGTACCCCTGGTGTTTTTTACCTGTGAGAGTTAAGAATAGGAAAACAGTAACAAAGAAAACTAGAGAACAGGAATTCTGCTTTTTCAGAATTTAGTGTCGCCCCCGATGAAAAAAAAAATATGTATATAAATATAGATATTTCCCCTCCCTCCCTCCCCCCCATTATGACCAGAAAATCAGAGTTCTAACTTTTTACGACTGCTCTTTCATCTTCACCTAACACTTTATTTATAATGGCTGTTTCATAATAATAGAAGCCATAAGTTCATCAGAAAAAAATAACTCGGTTAAAGCGGAAACTCGGTTAAGAGGTACTCGGATAAGAGGTACTCGGATAATCGGGACTCTACTGTAGTTCAGTTTTAATACTTAAAACATGCGATTTTATTTATATAAAACGACGTCATCCGATTCCGCTGAAGAATTCCTCATTTACTATCCAAACATAAACATCTACAATAAAGTATGGGTAGGACGTCACTATCTCAGAATAATACACAAATGCAGCAAAAAGAAATCAATTCATTTATATTTTTTCAAAATAGCACTTATTTTAATTACTTTTTTTTCAGTTTTTATGAGAAAATGGCAACAAAAAAATATAATTGCTATTTTTCAACTATTTTCCCTTTACTTTCTACAGAAATGGAGTACTTGAGTTGCCAAAATTAAACAAATGGTGTTAAAAACTACAAGAAAACTAATATCTCAAAAATAAATGGGGATGCAGTTTTCAAACAAATTGCATTTAAAAGTACATTTTTTTCCCAATACGACGGCATAAAATTGAAAATGTGCGATGCTTAGAAGTTTAAAAAACTGCTACAGATCTGTTTTGTTTTACGGCTGGCTTATACAACGTTACGTTATTTTTTGGAGACGACACAAAATAAGCTGGGAGAAAAAAATAGCGGGGGCTAAGAAAAAAAAATCTGAATTTTTTGCGCTAAGTTATAGATTTATCATATAATACATAGTATGGTAAAATTTTGTCAATTAGAAAACGCATAGCAGAGTTGAAAATTCTCTTTCAGCAATTTCCATCAATAAAGGGACATGTACTTCAGATGTTTTGTGCAGTCCGGCATGTGATATGTAGAATTTATACACACTAAGAAATATTTAAAAAAAAGTTTAATTTAACAAGTTGAAAATTGCTCGTCAAACGTGGCAATCAAGGTGCGTTCGTACTATAACTAGTTTTATAAATATTTTTTGCACCGCATATTGTACTGAATGTATATTTTAGTGCGCTTCATAAGTGCATATCCATTTCATTCAGTTCGAAACAACATAATCAGTAACATCATTAAAATGCACTTGAAATAATTTTTTCCCATTGGCCGTAATGTAACGAAAAACTTTTGACGGTCCTTGTCATTAAACTATACATCCGATTTTCATAAAACTTGAAATGACTCGACAAAATTTTGAAACAATTATATATTTAAAATTTCAGACGCCTTCGGTTGGGTAGTTTTTGCTCTGTTATATGAAGACAGACAGACGGATCGAACGACAACTATAGGTGTTACGTATTTATATAATTACGAACGCACCTACAGTCTGTTACAAAATTATAAGACCACAACATATGTTGCTACTTAGTTAATTAAAGAAATATTTCAATCAAAATAAAGAATATTTTATGTTAGTACATCAAGTTTTTAATAAAATGTAGCAACTTACACAAACGAAATTAATTCGAAAATAAAAAACATCAATATAACAAAAAAGTGTCAAAAAGAACTGTTACAAAATTATAGGACCACCAGTGGTAAAGAACAGTTTTCTCAAATTTAGTAAGATGTTGCTCCACCATTTCTCTGAATAATTTCAAACTCACGATTTGGCTTAGAATGAATAAATTTTTAAGGAAAGATTCGGCAATGTTGTCCCATTTCTCCATAATGGCCATTTCTAATTCATATGTTGAATGGTATTGTTTGTTATTTTCATACACTCGACGAGACAAATAACCCCACAAGTTTTCTATGGGGTTCAGGTCAGGGCTTCGATTTGGTCAAGGTAAAATATCAATCTTTTTCTTTTAAGCCACTCTTTTGTTGATTTCGATGAATAACTGGGGGGATTATCTCGTTGAAACTTCCATTTTGCACCTCCTAAAAGTGGTCCGAAGGGTATCAGACTTCGAAATAGCATCCGTGGGTAACTGTCCGAGTTCATTTTCTCTTCAACTCTTTGAAGATCGCATTTTCCTGCATATGAAAATGCGTCTCACACGATAACGGAACCGCCTCCCAACGGCCTACTGAAGAACTTGCGGTATCTTTGCCTTAAATCATTCAGTAGTAATTATTGTCGTCTGCACCATTAAGATTGAATTTTTTCTCGTCTGAAAACAATATATTTCTCTATGCAGAGTTCCAGGACATGACATCTTTTGCCTACTTAAAACGAGCGTCTTTGTGACATTTCAGTAGTAGTGGTTTACATTTTAATTTGCGACGAATAACACCAGCATTAGATTTCAAACTTCGCTACACGTTTGCATGTGATACCTTTTTAGTTATTCATCTGTTGTGCTATTTTACGAGTCGACTGGTATTTTTTCGCTGCCAATTTGACAATCCGCCTATTATCACGATCTGATAACTTCTTTTTACGACCAGATCGTTTAAGCGTTCCGTACAATTCTTTTTTACTTATAACATCATGAATCGCAGTTTTAGAAGATTAAGAATCTTACTTATTTCACGTTCAGATTTTCCTTTTCCTTTGAAGAACCGCCCCACCAGTGGCTGAGAGGTTCTGCCTTTGAAGCTGGTAGATGGGAGGTGCTGGGTTCGAACCCAATCGCGCCCGTCGGCCTAACCGTTCGGAGTTTTCGTGGTTTTCTTCGAACCTTGGGAAACCTTGGGTAAATACGGGTTAGGTTCCCTTAGAAAGACCCCCACGGAGGGCACTCCCCCTGGGGCCTATATCCCTCAAGTAGATAATCAGCCGTCAAAAATCAACCCAACCCAACCCTTTGAAGAACCGCACTCTTCTCACTTCTATTTCAGACAGCTCACTCTGACGGGTCATTTTACTAATCAATTCAAAGAATCAGATACAAGTCAGAATTTCTTCTTTTTAAGTTTTACAGATTGTTTAGGTTACAGTTAAACTCTGAGTTCAAAATAAAATCGTCTGTTTTATTAATAAAATAAGAGTGGTTTTATATTTATGAAACAGCGGGTTTGCGTAAAATCGTTTGGCATGAAACAAAAAAGTATTCAAACATTTTTCCCCTGGGCTAAATAAACATTATAGAGTTATTTCTTTTCATACAACTATTTTTAAATTCAAACTAATATTTTCTTTGTTGAAAAAAGGCGAAATTATAAGTGGTCTTATAATTTTGTAACAGACTGTAAAAACGCGTACCACAAATGCAAAAGAAAACGCACTTACAGCGTTTATCGTTCATAGAGAGTACTGTAACCGAATTATTTTGTGTGTCCCTGTATATCAATGATGAATGCTTGCGCATGATATTTTATTGTAAATATCTTGCAGTGCACCTCAGAGATATATATATATATCAATTTCAATATGTTTGAAATAGTGTAACATGAAAACAATTCACCGCAAAAGATTTTCCCCCATAGATCATAACGTAATGGAATTCTTTTCAGTGTCCCTGTGAATGAAGAATGAAAATATACGATACCAAATCGTATAGTAGGCACCTTGTAGTGTGCTTCAGAGGCATAAATAAATTTTAATGAGTTTGAAACTGTGAAACATTATTAAAAATCACTACAAACGATTTTTCGTGATAGGCCGTAATGTAATGGAAGTCTTTTAAATGTCCCTGTAAAGGAGCTGTAACTGCTACAAGCTTCATTTTCAATACCGAACATGCCGTAGTGAATGTCAATAACATGTATCAATTTCATGGCAAACGAACAATATTTAGAGAGTTACAGACGGCAGACAGACAAACCGAAACCATAAACACTTTTCAACTACAGTAAAACCTCCCTAAAGCGACCACGTTCCGTTCCAATAAAAATTTGTAGCTCCGAAAGGTGGTCTCTTAACGGAGGTCATGTTTAAATCTAGATTTTAATTGTTGAAAAAATGTTACTAAAATTTATTTTTCACATTAGGAAAAAATATAAAAATTTAAGTATCAAAACAAAAGTTAATTACATAAAAAAAAATACTGTTTTTATAACAATTACGATCTTATGATCATTATACCGTTACTTAGTAACAAAGGAAAAAAAATGTATGGACCCTGAAAAGGGCCTTTTTTGTTTTTTGTGACATAACATCTGTCACACTCTTTGCCGGTCTATCTTTACCAGCTTTGTCCGACAGCTTGTTCTCTTATCTTTTTTAACTGTACTTATATACTCTTAAACTTAACTTATTTACTTTTATTTTACTAATTAATCTCTTTCTTAATTCTAAACCAGTAAGGTTCCTTACTATTTTAACTTCATAATACCTCTTTTCTTTAAAAGTAATTTTTCATTTTTATATTTTTATTTTTAATAAAATTTTATAGCAGTATTTTACTACAGTTGGACTTTATATCTCAATGACTCATTCATTTTAACCGTTAAGGGGTTTCAGGAGTCTTACTTTTTACCTGGCTGTGCAATTTAGCAGCATGTCACATTTAATTTTTTTTTTCTCAGTGTCTATAAAACATAAATGCATAAAATTTTTAATATAGACAACCTAATATCTCTTCTATTTAAAATATTTTTTT
This sequence comes from Maratus speciosus, assembly GCA_963932465.1. Taxonomy (NCBI): domain Eukaryota; kingdom Metazoa; phylum Arthropoda; class Arachnida; order Araneae; family Salticidae; genus Maratus; species Maratus speciosus. The sequence continues at coordinate 185,947,536 of OZ010798.1, read as the reverse complement.
TAATATTCTATTTTGAAATGTTATTATATTTTTGTATGTTTAATTCTGATAAAAAAAAATTAAAATAGTTTTTTGAATTGCATGCATTGCGCGCAAGACTGTAGCAAAACTATTGGTTCAAGAGCCCCCAAAATATTTATAATGATGTAAAACTAATGTATCTTGAACGTATACCTCATTTTAAAGCAATTTATTTATTTATTTTATTTAAAATTGAAATTTAAATTATAAAAGTTTGAAAAAAAATCATTCTTTTATTGAAAAATTGCCAATTTTAAATAATCAATGCAATTATAATACTAAATTTGAAATATAAGTTATTCTTTAACTTAAAATGAAGATATTTACAAAGTTACATGCAAATTGCTTTATTTATTTTTGAAAAATGTTGCGCGCAGTGCATGCAAGTCACAAAACAATTTTTTTTTTTATTTTTTTTTTTATCAAAATTAAACATAAAAAAATGTAATAAAATTTCAATATAGAATATTAAAAAAAATATTTTAAATAGAACTGGTATTAGGTTGTTTATATTAAAAATTTTATGCATGTATGTTTCATAGAGACTGAGAAAAAAAATGAAATATGACATGTTGCTAAATTGCACCGCCAGGTAAAAAGCAAGACTCCTGAGACCCCTTAAATGCCTGAGTTTTCAAAAATCATTTTAAAATGTTTTTCGGCTTTCTTTTTTTAAATAAATCATGGGAAAAATGCTTTAAAAAAATCATTTTTTTTAAAGTATGGTTTATGGCTAAAAAACTGTTTGTTACTAATCGGCAATACTGGTGTTTAATTGAAAAAATAATTTTCCTGGATAAAATTCTATAATATTAAACACACAAGAATTTTGAGAACTATGATAAGAAATAAATTTTACTTGCTCACTGCAGAACAAAATAGGGTATTTCGCAAGCTTCCAAACAAAACAAAAAGAACATGTATCAACAATTGAAAAATCTATCTTTATTCTTAAACAGCGCAAGTGTTGGTATCTAAATGTTGAAAATCGATTTAATAATATTTTCAGAATGCATTTTATTAGCAACATTAGGCATTAAGTATTTATAAGCCTAAATTGGGTATGTTGCCGAAAGGCAACACCCGGCATTTAAGGGTTAAGATAATCATCAATAGACTGGGCGTAAAGTTGTAGACATCTCGGAAGCCCCTCAAATTGTAAACACTGTTAAGCCACTAAGTTAATTACTTCAGAGTTTAAAAAATGAATACATTGACGATTGCTTTGATTTTACGGTTTTTTCTTTTATAACTTTTATTTCCAAGTCTTTTCGAAGTTCAGTAAATAAATGCAATATTTTGGACGGAAACAAATAATGACGATTTCATTATTTTATCTATTTCTTTGAGAGTTTCCTGACAAAATAGAGACAGAATCTAATAAAACCTTCTTCAAGCGACCAGGAAAAAAACGGAATTTGTTTAATTTTGTTCAAAGAAATGGGTCGCTCATGGAGGTAGTTCAACTGGGATGGTCTCTGATTGGAGGTAAAATTAGAATTGAGCCTATGGGAATAAATTTCGTTCTATGAAAAAATGGTCGTTCAGGGATGTGGTCGAACAGGGAAGTTTCACTGTATGTTGGAAAGTGTTTAAAAGTTGATTTTTAACAAAATGTCGGTCATTCGAACAAAAAATGTAACTTTTTCGCCTTTTTTAAAAACATTTTGCGAGCTCTAAAAATTAGTTAACCAATGAAAATTATACTTTTCGGCGTTATAAACTCTAGAAAAAGGTTTAGATTTATTTTAAATTAAAAATGAATGAAATCGGTTCAATAATTCTCGAGAAAAAGGTTCGCCCAGTTTGAAAAACAGAGTTCGATTAAAAGAAGTTTAAAAATTTGACAATAGCATTATGTTCAACGAGCGGCGTTACATTCAGTGAGCATGAAATACCGGAAGTAATTGAAATATCATGAAACCGCTCTAGGGCAACAATCTACGGGTGAATATCACAAAATGTAAGATTTTGAAAATTTAAATCATTTCAAAGCTTCTGATTAAAAAAAAAAAAATGTTGGTTGAAAAGCTGAATAAAGGAATTTATATGTAAAATTGTTAAAGTTTGAAGAGCTTAAGTTCATTTTTATGTAATTATAATTATATGTCATTTTCTTGGCATACGTATGCCAGGATAATGACAATTTCATTCTAAAATATTTTTCACATTCTTGTTTTTTTTATTTTTAGATCTAAAATTTAAATTTTGTTTAAAAGAACATGTTTTCTCTATAGTCCCTCAAATTCGGTGTAATGTTAAGATTTATTTGTAATTTATAGAAGCCAGGAAAATGACATGATAAAAGTCTACTCAATTGTTACAAAGCTTTTGAACACATTATTTTCAACGAAATATCTAAAAGATCTTGCTGGTAGCAATGATTTTACCACTTCTCATTTGAATTATGTCAAGAATAAGAAGAATTACTCTGCAGCGCCATCTTTATACCTCATAAAGAACTAAAATGAGCAGGCCAGGACAATGACATTCATTTTCAGTGACAGTCATATTTTAATTATGGAAAATTATTTGTAAAATACAGAACTTGTTATCTTCCACATATATGTGTTGCATAATTATTAATTAGAAATTTAAAAAAACTAGAAAAAGACATTTGTACACGATAGCAGAAAGCCTTTTACTTTGCACACATCACAGTGTGACATGCCAGGAAAATGACAATCTGAAATTTTAAGCCTTTTAATTCCTTTATTTTTTTGTTATTATGAATATAATATCTCTTGAAAATACTTCTAAGAATATTTTTTATTAGAATGTAAAAAAGAAAATTCATTATATAATATTAAATAGAAATTGTATTGTACGGACTGCAATTTTCGCATTTTGTGATATTGACCCCTACACACTTGAAGGGTGCAAAAGCTGAAAAAAACAAAAACAAAAGTCGGAAATTGTACGTCATGCATGGCAAATGAGGTGCGTTTGGACTATAACTAGTTTTATAAGTATTCAGATCTTGGTGCAATACGTAGCTGTTGCCTTCTAATGCAAAAATGCATGAATACGAAATTTCTTACGATTGTATATACATTAAATACAGTATTAAGGAAATAACATGGCTCCATCTTAAATAGGACGTCATGACCATGGCAACCTAAAATCATTACCTATCATGGGATATCATTGAATTAGTTACGTTTGATAGGATTTAATAGAATGAAGAACATTTTTATTAATATCTTTTTAAAATTTAATTCGATTTTCATAAAATTTCAAATGATTCGACTAAATTCTGTAACGATTATATATATTAAGTTTCAAACCATTCAGTTAAGTATATTTGCGCTGTTATATGCGGCAAGATAGACGGACGGCCAGATGATGACTATAGCAGGTGCAACATATTTATATAATTACGAGTGCACCTAAAAATAGCAGAGACCAGGATTCTCGTTGCCGCTGGCCATTGCGCCAAATCGCGACAAAATGCTTCATTTGGCGAGTGAACGAGCGATCAAACTCGCCAAATTGCGAGGGCTCAATTTCTGCTCTTTTTGTGTGTTTGTATGTGTGGTTGCCGGGTGTGCCAATATAGTCGAGATTCTTTCTTATCCGCGTTACTGAACGATTGATGTCGCTTTACATGTTCAATCGCACCGTGCCATTTACATTGCTGTATTTCTAGAGATACTGACTCAACAACAATCCAGTTTAGCAACAGCCAAATAATCACTTTCTATGCGCAGGCGTCGCGCCGGTAAAAACACAAACAAAATTACTCACAAATAGAGAAAAGTTTTGCTGGTATGCGGTGTTGAAAATAGCCATTTACCATACTATTTATTACTTGTACGAAAAATATCATAGCTGCTGCCCGGTCAATATTTTCTATAGGTTAAGAGTCGAAATCCCATAGCAACTTTTAGTGTATATTTTCATAACGGTAATTCAAATATAGCTAGCTGTTTTTTATTTTTATTTAGACTGCTAAAAGAATGTCTCAAATATTTACACATTTAGGAGACATTGAGAATGTGCTTGGGGCATTCTCACAATCTTTTGACTTTTAAGTCTCTGAATAATAACTTTTATTTTAGTACATATTCTTTTGGTTTTTTTATTTCATATACTGGGGAACATCCCATTGCATGCATAACAATATTAACGAGATAAATAACTTTGGGACGATGTTAGGGGTTCAAATACCAGGAAAACTCTTATACCGTCCCGTGCCCCTGATGCTATTTTTTAAGTTTTGAACTGTCTGTATAAAATTGTTTCAATAAAAGTAATTCGATGTAATTTTTTTCCGAAACTGGGACAATTTTTTTTATATAAATATGTAGCAAAAAATTAACCTACACACATTTTTACGGTTGATATTATTTTTTTAACTCTGTCCCAGGGTTTTAGATTCCTTACCATTCCTCTTGCTAAACTGATACGGAAAATCACTTCAGATGTAGCCACAGAGCTTTTTCAAGTTTTTTCTCATGCAGAAGTATGCTTGAGAAAGTTCCCTTTTTTCCTATACCATCCCGATTTTTTCCCCTTCCGTCCCTTCTTTAACACCCCTTTAAGACAATGTTATACCAAAATTTTGAACTAAAAATACTACATTGTTATTAATTCTTATTTGAATGTCCTGTGGGTACAATGTGAATTCATTATAAGTAAAAATTTAGAAGAAAATAGAAAGTTACAGTGGTAAAATGGTAAGGAAAATCAAACTCGTAAATTTAACTTAAACCTCAGTTAAATAAAAAAAAAAAAATTTCGCTGCTGACCATTTTTTCTTTATTTTGAATCATTAAGGCATTCGTCTATGAGATTAAAATGTTATTTTAGCAAGTTTAATTTCACCAGATTTTTATTCCCGAAAGTCAAAAGATTGTGAGAATGCACCACTTATTTTTAACAGTTTCTGCAGCGGATAGTCGAATTTTTATTTCATAAGCAATTACAAAAAATTAGCTTATTTTAGCACGTATTGGAAAAAATGGATGCAATAAGGGGTTAAAGATAGACTTTTCATTGTTTCACGCCGAATTTATTTTGCTAATATTATTTTTCATTTGGTTACTGTTTTTTATTTCTTATTCACCTTCAATGTTGGTCAAAATCCAGCTAGAACCCTGGTAGAGACTAAAACTGTATCAATAGTTTCTAAGATGTGTTCAATAAAATCAAAAGAAAGTTTTGTCTCAGTGAAGGATATTTCCCTCCTCCCTCCCTCATGAATGTTCTGAAATGGCGCCACAGCATAGAACCCCATAAACTAAAGTCCAATGAGAATAAAATAGTGCGAAATTAGATTTTCGAAAATATTCAAACTTTTGGGTATCAACTACATTGTGGAGGTTAGAGACAGGAACACTTGGGTTTTAATAGTATAGAAATTTCGAAAAAATAAATTATTACTTTTATCTGCAGAAAGTTAATAAAGGAAAATAAAATAAAATTCTTCAAAAAAAAAAAAAAATGTCTAACTCTGCACTGACAACTTTTTTTGTATTTCGTATAATATATCAGTTTTCAGGAATCATTGTTCAAGAATAATTTCATTCGTTGCCGAGATATCAAAACAAAAATCATTCTTCCACGCAAGCAAAAACCGATGAGAAAATAGATTATAAATAGCCATTATGATATTAAGATTTGCGTTATGATTTACTACATTGTGTGAAACAAAAAAACGAAAACAAAATAAATATAAATATTTCAATTTATTTTACTCATATCCAGCACATAGTTGTTCAATAAATTTCTCGGAAGAAAATCATATATAGTTTTTCAACCTGCAAAGTTCCTTAACCCATGACGTTTGCAAAAGCTTGAGCAACTGTATCCATTGTAGCACCGGTATTTCCGTCAACATATCAGACTTGGGCAGAACTCAAAATGTGGACCAAAGCAGATGCTACTTCTAAGAGAGTTTGAACGAGAACGTCACATCCGGAGAGGCCAGGGTTACTTGCAGCAACAGAAGATGAAATGTTGGAAATAACATTTGAAAGTGAGCCAACATTAGGTCCGTCACTTGCGAGAAGAGATTGCGCAGCAGATGAAACACGTGACACTGCGGAAGAAGAAGAGAGTCTGGATACAGAGTTAGTAACAGTGTTAACAGCAGTTTGCTCTCCATAGTCTAAGTTACCGCCTGCTCCTCCAGTTCCAGATCCAGCAGCAGAGCCTGCTCCTGATGCTTGACCGTACCCACCTGTTCCGCTAGCTACAGCACCAGCTGATGTGCTTGCTCCAGATCCTTGACCATAACCTCTTGGTCTTCCAGCTCCAGCGGCAGAGCCTGCTCCTGATGCTTGACCGTACCCACCTGTTCCGCCAGCTACAGCACCAGCTGATGCGCTTGCTCCAGATCCTTGACCATAACCTCTTGGTCTTCCAGCTCCAGCGGCAGCTCCTGCTCCATATCCTTGACCATAACCTGCTGCTCCTCCAGCTCCAGCACCTGCACCCGCTTCAGCTCCAGATCCTTGATCATAGCCTGATGCTCCTCCAGCCCCTGCACCTGCACCAGCTCCTTGTCCATAACCTTCTGCTCCTCCTGCTGCATATCCTTGACCATAACCTACTGCTCCCTCAGTTCTTGCACCAGCACTTACGCCTGCTCCATATCTTTGACCAGAACCTGCTGCTCCTCTAGCTCCTGCACCAGTACCTGCTCCTGCTCTAGATCCTTGGCCATAACCTCCTGCTCCTACAGCTCCTGTTCCGGACAGTGCTCTATATCCTTGACCATAACCTGCGGCTCCTCCAGCTCCTGCTCCTGATCAATATCCTTGACCGTAACCCACTGCTCCAAACCTTTGACCATAACCTGCTACTCCTCCAGCTCCAGCACCTGCACCCGCTCCAGCTCCAGCTCCTTGATCATAGCCTGATGCTCCTCCAGCCCCTGCACCTGCACCAGCTCCTTGCCCATAATCTTCTGCTCCTTCTTCTCCATATCCTTGACCATAATCTACTGCTCCCTCAGTTCCCGTACCAGCACTTACGCCTGCTCCATATCTTTGACCAGAACCTGTTGCTCCTCTATTTCCTGCACCAGCACCTGCTCCTGCTTTAGATCCTTGACCATAACCTCCTGCTCCTCCAGCTCCTGCTCCAGCACCTGCTCCATATCCTTGACCATAACCTGCGGCTCCTCCAGCTCCTGCGCCTGCTCCATATCCTTGGACATAGCCTCCTGCTATTCCAGTTCCTGCACCTGTACCAGCACCTGCGCCTGCTCCAGAACCCTAGCCATAACGTCCTGCTCCTCCAGATCCAGCACCTGGACCAGCTTCTGCTCCAGATCCTGTATCATAGCCTGATGATACTCCAGCTCCTGCACCTGAATCAGCACCTGAATCAGCAAATGCTCCAGATCCTTGTCCAAAACTTCCAGCTCCATATCCTTGACTATAACCTACTGCTCCCCCAATTCCTGCACTAACACTTGCGCCTGCTCCATATCTTTGACCAGAACCTGCTGCTCCTCCAGCTCCAGCACCTGCACCATATTCTTGACCATAACCTGCTGCAACTCCAGCTCCTGCACCAGATCTTTGATCATAGGCTGCAGTTCCTGCACCAGCACCTGCTGCTCCTCCAGCTCCTGCATCAGCACCTGCTCCAGATCCTTGACCATAACTTGCTGCTCCTCCAGCTCCAGCTTCCGCACGAGCATCTGCACCTGCACCTGTTTCAAATATTTTCATATGAAATTTTACTGTTACTTTCTAGATTTGATGTTTTTATTATTGTTATAAAATTCCAGACTTGTGTAGTTTTTGTTTGTAATTAATTTATAGGTAATCACGTTTCTATTTTTTATATAGGGTATTTGAAATGTGTTTATGTGAAATTTGAAATTTGAGATTTATTATGTCATTTCAGAATCTTGTTATAAATAGCTGCTTTTTCCACTAAAAACTACAAAGATATGTTGTAGCTAAATTTTTTCATTAAATGAAAGGGAATTCTCCAATATGATGCTATATGCATCGTTTAAGTATGTCTAGCCGTAACTTTTGAAGACATGTTTGATTTTAAATTTCTTTTTGTTGATAGTGTTGTTGGGAAGGTTAGCTCAGTGGCTAGCACACTAAGCCACATTACAGTTCTAAGATTCCTATCTTGATTTGGACAGGCTTATCTCAGCCTTCCATCTTTTTGGGGTTGATAAAATGAATATCAGGCGTTCTTGACCCTGACGGTTCCGCGTCAGGCCGAAAACTTGACAAGTATATGTGGCATATATAACCATATGTACTACGGTTACGAATGCAGAATCAAGGGCCATGATATTCTAAGGCTATAACGCGATTGAGTTTAATTTAAATTTTTATTTTAGTTCTTGATACTGCTAGTCTTTATCATGTTATTTGCCTACGTGCCTGTCTTCTAGAGCTCCAACATGCATGAAAATATACCTATTGCCGCAAAATTTCTATATGTTGCTAAAGAGCACAGTATAATTTTACAAACTAAAGTAGTTATTGTAACGAATACGGAGTTTATTACAGAGACATATGAAAAATTTCAGTGTATAATCATCTATTTTCAACATATTAAGTTTTGAAGTGCTGATAAATATGATTACGTTTCTGATGTAGACTACAGGAATTTCTGTCGTATAAATTGTCATCTTATCTCACATACTTCTACTACAGGGACATTACAAGTAAACGTCTTTTACGATATGTGGAAGTTCATGTTATGAAAGTGAAGTCACTTAGCTGAACTTTTTTGAACCGAACAACCCGGAATTAGGCTTCACCCGTTCACATTACCAAACGTTTTAAGAGACTTAATGTTAGCCAAATAGATGTCTGGGCATGCGCATAAGTTGTTAAATGAGTAAAACAAAAGTTCCCCGTACCACAGCCGAATGGCTCCATGCGGTCCTTCAAAGGAGATTGCTTAAAGATCCCCCGTCCCGAAAGGCACCAAGTGACATCCAGCCGCCCCGACAACAACCGTAAGACGAAACAGCTGAGCAAGGGAGACACAAGGTCCACCACAACAAAGAACTTCGTAAAGTATCTACTGAGGCATGATAGTTTACCACCCGTGGAATGTTATGACGAGTCCGACAATCAAGGAAACGTCTGTACTAGGGTGGCTATGTCGCACAAATACGACGTAGCCAAGCAAGCTTACGCCACTAGGAGTCGCGCTGCTGAGCAACAGACACCGGCAAGTACTCTGCGCTCTCTTACAACTTCACCACGCATCGCTAGCGTTACACCTCGAGGGAGCTCGACCTAGAGGTCTGCACGGGCCGACATTTCCAGGCCCGGGCCCGACCCGAGTCAGAGAAAAAAATATTCGGCCCGGTCCGGTAAAAAGGTTAAAAGTTCGGCCCGAGCCCGGAACGGCCCGTACAAAAAAAATATTGGCCCGGCCCGGCCCGGTAAAAAAGTTAAAAGTTCGGCCCGAGCCCGGCCCGGCAGCGAGATTCTAAAAGATAGTCACGTTTTAGCATTATTGGCTTTTACTGCATTTTCATTCGCTGTTCTCAGTCACGTGTCATGTATGTTGCTGGTCCCTGGCGCTTTTAGATTTGGCGCATTCTTATATGTGTTGAAAGGTCTGTTTTGAGTTACCAGTTAGTACAACATACGCGTTATCGGACGTATGGATGCGAGCTTTGTAAAAATAAGATAAAGCTTTTTAAAATAGAAGTTTTAAAATTATTTTTAACGTGTGTTTGTTTAATCCAGAAAAAAAATGTGGGAGGAGGTTAATTCTTCATTATTTTATATTTGATCAAGATACATCATAAATTAAGAGATGTCATTCATTTGTTATGAAATTGCGAGATTTATGTAACCTAATACAAATATAAATGAATGGCGTATTAAAAATCGGACTTTCTGTTTAAAATGCAGTTTAAAGTGACAATAATACACAGTAATACAAACAGATTTTTCCCCTGATTATTGCATTTTAATTCCTTTCTTCGAAAATTGTTTCTATATATATTAAATATTATTTTAATTCATTTATTCTAAAATTGTTGCTATATATATATCGTAAGCTAATTGAAAAACCTGGCTCTTTGCAAACAGCCTAGGCTGTTAACAACTTTGTTTCCTACCAGAAATTTTATTTAATAAAATGTATTTTATTTCCAATTGGTATTTATTTGCCGTTATTTATTAAGTAAAGTTTCTGGTTTAGAACAGATTTATTTTAGCCGCGGTTTATACGCAAGTAATTAAAGTACATTTTAATTTTTAGGGTACATTTTTCGCAAACACCTCATGTAGACAATCAACAAAATTTTGAGATGGTGCTTATTTTTAATGTTTTCTGAGCAATACATAAAGTAGATATGATGCAGCATGGTAATATTTATAAAAGTTATGTAAGAAAAATTGATGTTTCAATGAAACCTGCAGATAACGCAGATTTTTAGTATTTTCACAACATTAAGTAGAGAAAATGGTTGATTATAAGAATAATTATAAAAAATATATAAGAAAATTTCTGCAATGATTAAATCTGCAGATGAATCAGATTTTTAATGTTTCCGCAGGATCGCGTATAGAAGAGGAATCGTCAAATCAAACTTATTATAAAAAATACATATGAAAATTTCTTTATTAATGAAATCTGCAGATGAGGCAGATTTTTTGTGTTTGTCCAGTGTTGAGTTTGTGTCCAGTGTGAGAAAACGAATTTCTGAATGAAAATAATTATAAAACATATATAAGAAAATTGCTGTATCGATAAAATCTGCAGATCAGGCAGATTTTTAATGTTTCGCAACGTTACATGGAGATTACGGGTTGCTAATGAAAATAATTATTAAATAATAATTTATAACATATAAGATTTATATTAATAATAATTTATAATATATAAGAAAATTTCTGCAATGGTGAAATCTGCAGATAGGACAGATTTTTAATTTTTCCCCAGCATTGCGTAGAGAAGATGGTTCGATAAATGAAATCAATTGTAAAAAATAAATCAGAAAAATTTAGTAATAATTTAATTTGAAATGAGGCACACGCACATTATTAATATTTTCCTAGCATTATGTAAAGAAAATTTGTTTCCGAATGAAATGGATTACAGAAAAAAGGAAGAAAATTGCTTTATTGACAGATTTTCTTTTTGCACCTGGTTGATAATTAAGGCTAATAAACACTATTTTTTAGAAGTAAATTTTGTCCTCCACCCATAAAGATGAACAAAAAAAGAAAATCTGCAGACAAGACAGAATGTTATATTTTGCATTACGTAGAAATAATATACTGCTGAATGACTAATATCAGATATTCAGGCGCATTGCGAGTTTATTTTTATTTTAAATGTTCTACAGACGTAAATTAAATTAAAGTATCACTGATCTCAGGTAATTAGAAGATTAAATCATATATGTCAATACGACACTTTTCATACATACTTGCTGTGACTAATTTCATTCAGAAGTCATTTTTCTCTATGTAACATTGAAAACACATTAAAAATTTGCCTCATCTGCAAAATTTATTGATACAGCTATTTTATATTATATATTTATTTTATAATTATTTTCATTAAGCAACACATTTTCACTAAGTACACCAGGAAAAAGTTGAAAAATTTACCTCAAGTGCACCTGCTCCCTAGTAATACAGAAATTTTCTTGTATAGGTTTTATAGTAATCTTAATTAAGCGACCTGTTTTCTATACGTAATGCTAGGAAAATATCAAAATAGGTCTCATTTGCAGATTTTATTGATAAAAATTTTTGCTTATATATGTTTTATAATTATTTTCATTCAGAAGTCCATATTCTCTATGTAAAGGTAGGAAAACATTAAAAATCTATCTACCATTTTCCACATTTATATAAATATATAAAATAGTTTTAGCGAGAATTATAGCTTACTTTTAGCTAATCTATTTAACATGTGTATACAGTGAGTGTACAGTACATGTGTACACAGATTTATAAATTTATATACTGTAGAAGGATGGATCTAGACCAGTGGTTCCCAACCTTTTATCGGCCATGCCCCACCAAAGCATCCGTAAAGTCACTATGCCCCCCCCCCCCCACCCGTAATCTGTAAATTATGTCTCTTATTATTTAAAAAGTGAACTCTATTCACACAGTGGGAGTGTAATAGTGCCTTAACAGAAGCTATTCATTTCTCATTTTTTAACTTGTCAATCAGGTGAATCGTTTACTACAAATGTGTTTTTAACATAATTTAAAAAGTGCAATGAGATTATACATCTTTGCCTATATGCCAAAACGAGATTTGTAGTATTTTTCCAACTTGTTGTTTCCAACTCAATGTTAAAGAAAAGTGTTATACAGTCTGCATTTTTATCTTTACAAAATATCTTAAAAATACACTTGTATTTAACGTTAAAACTGATAAATTCATACATTTTATAATGCATTCTTGTAACTTATTAAGAGTTAGTGGAAAATCTTTGGGCACTGACTTTTCATTCTATGGATAACACAATACATAAGAAGTATTTCAAGATTATCATCTTTATCAAATTTAAGTAGCATTTAAGTAGCCATTATTTAGCATAACACATTCTCTCTATTTTCCCTTTTCCAATATTGTTAATTGTCTTCGCGAATAGAAGTAGAAAACTCATTCAATAAATAATGGAAAACGTTACAAAAATCACCACCAGAAAAATTACAGTGAGTTTTAATACTTTTATAGATATAAAAATATTTTAAAAGATTATTCGCATAAGTATTCCGGTGTCAAGTCTATTTTAAAATTTCGATAGGGAACATTTTAAAAATTCAATAAAAAAATCCGATTTCTTAAATTTTGCTCGTATTCCATTTATTTTTAGCCTACAACATTACTTTCCCCAAAAAAAGACAAAAGAAACTGATAGGGAATGAGTGAGTAAGAAATTTGGAATTCCCCCCCCCCTAGAAGATCAAATTGCCCCCCCCCCCCCGGTGGGGCGTACGCCCCACGTTGGGAATCACTGATCTAGACAAGTGGTCTAATAAAGATGGAGGGCTCCAATTCCGAAAAATGTTAGATTATGTATACATATAATATATTCATACAATACATACAGTTTAATGCATATGTGGATACAATACACTAAAAGAAAATGTTTCGAAAAATTATACATTTAATGGTATGGGTTCAGTCTTGGAAAAAAAGTAAACACCCCCTACTAACTCTGCAGCTAATTATAATAGAAAGAGGTTACTGGTACCAAAGAATTGGAAATAAAGTCTACTTTTAAATGATTTACATAAAATTTGCTTAGGGGACCACCTACAAATCAAAACCAAATCAAGATTTGTTTTTTTTCAATGGCAACACCCAGTTTAGACAATATTTTAAATCCTCGGTAAAAACTATGCCTAGAAACGAAGTTTCAAGTCACTTGTAGGATAAGTTTTTGCATTATAAACATCGAAAATTTAGAGTTTCTAATGTTAAGTTACATTTTCATATTTTATTAATAACTTCTGAAATTATAATCCTAATGTAATAATATTTTGTATGGTTATAATACTAAAAACCCAAACATAAATGCATTGAATTTATAATTAAAAAAAATTATAATATGATTTATGAAATTAATATTAAAAAAAATATATTAATTGTAGTCTACAATTTTGATAAATTTATATTTATTAGGTCATACTTGATGCGAATTCTCAATTTAAAATTTTTCTCTCAACTAGTTTTCGAATTATGCTTAAAAAACATCAAAGTGATTGTTTATGGGGGACGTCTATGATGTGCAGAAAAGCATAATTTGAAAAAATATATTTTACTCATTTTATTGAAACATTTGAGCTTGGGCTGGCGATAGAACATATTAAGCGAGTGAAATGGTTATATTGGCAAGAAATAATACATTAATAGATGTGACAAATTCATTCTGTAGCATTTCAACAATGCAGTACCGAACTTCAATTTGGATACAGTCCCTAAAATATGGTCATTTTAAAATAATTAATTTCTCTGACAGTAATCGCCTGAATTTCTTGAAAATTTTTATTTAGGTTTATTAAAGTGTGTAGAATTTATTTATGGTGTCAGACTTGGGTATTGCTATTGAAAAAAAAAAAGTTTGGGTTCGTTTTGATATGTAGATGGCCCCCTAAGCAAATTTTGTATGCATCATTTAAAAGTAGACTTTATATCCAATTGTTAGGTACAAGTCACTTTCTTCTACAATAATTTGCTGCAAAGTTAGTAGGGCATGTTTACTTTTTTTTTTTCACGACTGTACATACATATAAATATAAATAAATAAATCTGCATATCCCTATGTAAACATTTAAACAGATTGGAACATGTGATGAAAACTTCATTGTACAGTTAAAATACAGTTTTATACACTTACAAAACTAGTATGTTGTGGCCATCACAAAACTTTCTTCTATATAAATCCTATAAACAACACTAATTGATATCAAGGTATACCTGAATCTTAAGTTTGATGAAAATTCGTGCATTAGTTCTTGAGATAGAGCTAAAGTGGAAATTCTGAAAAATTCTGCATAGGAACGCCACCTGTTGAGCAATTTGCACCAAAACAAAAACAGCACTAATTCATATCAAGGTATGCCTGAATCTGAATTTGTTGAAAATCCAAGCATTAGTTCTTGAGATAGAGCTACTGCGGAAATCGCAAAAAAGCAGCATAGCAGCGCCACCTGTTGAGCGATTTACACCAAAATATATAAAACGTCAATTCATGTCAAAGACTCACTGAATCTGAAGTTTGATGAAAATCCGTGCATTAGTTCTGGAGATTAAGCTGTTGCGGAAATCGTGAAAAATGCTGCATAGCAGCGTCACCCGTTGAGCGATTTACACGAAAAATCAATCAGCACCAATTTCTATCAGGCACTAACAGAATATAAATTTTTAATAAATTCCGTGCATTAGTTCTTGAGATAGAGCGGCCCCAAAATTTGTATCACATACCGACTGACAAACGGACAGGCAGACAGAGTCGCAGACTCACAGACAGACATTTTGTAAAAACATGTTTTTCGGATTCTCTGACCCCTAAAGCGTATAAATCCGTCTATGAAAATTCGTGCATTAGCTCATGTGACAGAGCTTTAGTGGAAATTCTGAAAAATGCAGCATAGTAGCGCCACCTGTTGAGCAATTTACACCAAAACATAAACAGCACTAACAGATATCAAGGTATACCATAATCTGAAGTTTGTTGAAAATCCAAGTATTAGTTCTTCAGATAGAGCTATTGCGAGAATCGCAAAAAAGGCAGCACAGCAGCGCCACCTGTTGAGCGATTTACACCTAAGTGCATAAAACTTTAATTCATGTCAAGGACAAACTGAATCTGAAGTTTGGAGAAAATCCGTGCATTAGTTCAGGAGATTGAGCTATTGGGGAAATCGTGAAAAATGCTGCATAGCAGCGCCACCTATTGAGCGATTTTACGCCAAAAACTAATCAGCACCAATTTATATCAGGGTGTAACTCAGGCCCGTAGCTAGGTGGGGGCCAGGTCGGGCAACGCCCGACCTGGAAAAGTATTTGCCCGACCTAGCACAATTGACTCGACACTGATCGACACATTAAATTTCCAAACTTTTCCTTGCCTCAGCCAAAAAAAAAAAAAATATTTTTTAGAATAGACCGTAACTTAATCAACAGACATCCATCCCCAAAAAATTCATTTGTGAAGACTTTCTTTTTTTTCATTCCAAGATCTGTAGGGCATTTTTCGTTTTGGAGTCCTGGCAATAGAGACAGTATAGGGACTCTACGTAGCAAAATTAATGGTAGTACTGGAAATCGGCTTTCTAGATGTATTTTGGGTCGCTGAATCCGAATTTGTAACTTCCCACCAAAATTTCCCCCGGCAACCCCCCCCCCCAAATTTTGGTAAAAAGCCCACAAAAAAGGTTTTTATTAAACAATTCCATTTTTTAATTGTTTCAGGGGAAAAGTAGCTAGAAATTCAGAAAGTAGACGAAATTTGCAACAAATTAGATATATGCATTATGACTTAGGATGAAGGGGAAGGGGGGGGGGATCTGCCTCGGAACATGCGCCGCAGTGCTGCGTGGACTAAGTTGCGCAATTCCACTTAACCACTCACACGTTTACATTAGCCCTCCCATCTTCCCTCCGAATTTTCTCTATAAGGTTTACTTTAAGTTTTTTGGGTCGCTGAATCCGAATTTTTAACTTACCCCCAAAATTCCCCCCCCCCCCAAATAGTTGTTCTTAACTTAAATTTCTTATTATTTTAGAAGAAAAGCATTACAAAATTCAGAAACTAGACAAAATTTGCAACAAATAGGATATATGACATTATGACGTAGGATAAATGGGGAGAGAGGGGACTGCCTCGGATCATTCCCCGCGCGGTTTTCTGAAAAAACAAATTTTTTCAAAAAATCAATTTTTTGGGGGGTTGCCGGGTGAAATTTTGGTGGGAAGTTACAAATTCGGATTCAGCGACCCAAAAAGCATCTAGAAAGCCGATTTCCAGTACTACCATTAATTTTGCCAGATAAAATCCCCTATTGCCTGGACTTCATCATTTAGTGCACGTAGCGCCGCAGTGCATGTTCCGAGGCAGCCCTCACCCTCCCCGTTCATCCTAATTCATAATGTCATATATCCTATTTGTTGCAAATTTTGTCTAGTTTCTGAATTTCGTAATGCTTTTCCCCTAAAACAATAAGAAATTTAAGTTAAAAACAACTATTTAGGGGGGGGGGCGGGGTTGTTTCGGGGGAAATTTTTGGGGCAAGTTAAAAATTCGGATTCAGCGACCCAAAAATCTTAAAGTAAACCTTATAGAGAAAGTTCGGAGGGGAGATGGGACGGCGAATGTAAACGTGTGAGTGGTTAAGTGGAATTGTGCAACTTAGTTTACGCAGCACCGCGCGCATGTTCCGAGGCAGATCCCCCCTTCCCCTTCATCCTAAGTCATAATGTCATATATCTAATTTGTTGGAAATTTTGTCTACTTTCTGAATTTCTAGATACTTTTTCTTTAACACAATAAAAAAATGGATTTTTTTAATAAAAACTTTTTTTGTGGGCTTTTTACCAAAATTTGGGGGGTTGCCGGGGGAAATTTTGGTGGGAAGTTACAAATTCGGATTCAGCAACCCAAAAAACTAGAAAGCCGATTTCCAGTACTACCATTAATTTTGCTAGGTAAAATTCCCTATTGCCTGGACTATTGTTATTTGGGGAGGTGATAAGGTAAATTTCTACAAAAGTGTCAAACTAGACTTTAGAAAAAAAATCGTGTTTAGAGCATGGAGCTATGAAGATTCATCTTCACAGCTCCATGGTTTAAGGATTAACCTCTTAACTCCTTTCCTCAAACTGATGTCCGCGAAAACCGTTTTCTTTGCAACTGTCTTACATGAAATTTATTGGAATTAGGAACTGGAAACCAAAGGCATTGATTTTCAGTTGCAGTATGGCTTGAAGGGACAGGTTCCACAAAATATGCAACTATCATGTGTTACAATCATGTGGTTTTGTGATTGTTAACTCACTATCTTGCTTTTGGGGGCTTTTCAACAAAAGTGGAAAATGTTCTTTAAAAGCTTTCTTGACACTGTTGTAAATTACAAAAGTTTGTAAAATCAGTGTCATACAGAATCGCAGTATCTAGAAAGTGCTTTTCAGTGTAATGGGCTTTTATAATTACATTGTTAATATCATCTATGATTATTTGAATTTAATATTCTATGTTAATTAAATGATATAAACGTAATTTAGAAATAAGAATTTTAAAGAAATTAATTTTATCCTTTTTATAAGTACAAAAAGTGTTTATTTATTCTGGTGTTTAATAAATGTAATATTGTGAAATGGAAATATAAATTGAAAAATTAACAAAAATACTAACCGAGCATTAATGTTTTAAAGCTATGAAATACTCATTTTTATTTAGTATTTTCTTAATTTATAGCTACAATTTACAAACACTAATCACTTAAGGCTGTTTGTAAAAAATATTTTTATTTGTTCGGCTTCCCGAAACTTTATAATGCGTTCGCGGACTTATTTCTAAATGTAAAAACATGACATTCGCAGACAAAATTATTGAAGTAATTTAGAATCGAATATCATTTTTCATTTTTTGACAAATTCATCGAATCTTGAGCTTTAAACAATTGTGTCTCAGATTGATCTGCATGGGGTGGAATTTCCAAGCCCGGTCCGAATGAAAGCTATCTTGGCCCGGCCCGGTGTAAAAATTAAAAGTTTGACCCGAGCCCTGCCTGGCCCGTACAAAAATCAGTGAAAACAGGCCCAGCCCATGGAAATATCAATTAAATCCGGCCTGATTCAATTTCAACAAAAAATTCAGTTTTTTTTCTTAACATACTGTTAAGATTCTTTTAAAGCATGCGTATTTATGGGGTAATTTTACAGTATATTTTTAAATTACGATGTATTCGCAAGACAGAACATACACAATAGCGACGTTAGACATTTCAACATTCAAATAAGGATGCATTAAAAAATTAATGTAGTTTAGAATAATAGAAAAAAGAGGGTAAAAACCTGATAACTTTTGAAGTTGTATAATAAAAAGAAGACTTGTGAAAACATTTCTGTGTCCTTTATTAAGACTTTTCTCAAATCCAAAGGAGCTACTTTCTGACACATTTCTGAATTCATTTCTTTTCGGAGACGCATAAGATTAGCAGGTGTTTATTCAGAAACTATGTAATCAAACGCCGTTATACATTTTTTTGATAATGGCAATATGTCATTGGGAAAATATCGTCAAAGGTAGCGTTTGAATCGAATTTCCGGGAGCGACAGCATGGGAAAGGAGAAAAACTTGCAGTCACGTGACAATAATTAGCTCGATAAGTAATTTATGCAAAAATAGAAAACGCTATTTCGATTTCAAACCCCTTCAATAGTCATGCCTTGTCAATTTTATGGTTTTACAGTTAAAAATTAGTCAGAAAATGTGTCAGAAATTTTGGCATTGTTGAACAGTGAATTTGAGAACCACCTTAATAGGTATTTTTCCAAAGATTCCGTTAACAGAAGTTCATTATCGCTAATAATATTTTTACAAAACATATTGCGTGCCTACACATCCTGGGAACAATCAAGTCCAGTTCCGGCCAGGCTCGACTATATCGAGAAAAAAAAAAACCAAAACAATGCAAGCCTGATCACAGCCCGGTGTGAGTCTGCTGAAAAAATTGAGCCCAGGTTGAGACGCCATGTAACTGTCCGATGCCGATCTCTATGCTGGTCATGTTACATTTCTGTATTATATTTATTCTCGCGAAAGTCATATTAATTGAAAATGGTTCATACTTTATCGGCTGCGTCTAAATTTTTATATCAGACCATTAAGCCCGCTTAATTTTTTTTTATCGGCCCAGCCCGTCAGGCAGGCGCGTTCAATTCTCGGCCAGCCTGTCCCATTTTTTTTTCGCGTATCGGCCTTGCCCGTTGAAAAAATTGTCTTAAATCTGCCGGCCCGGCCCTTTTGAAATTTCGCCTTCCTTTTGCCAGGCACCTGCAGACATCTATCTCAGAGGATCTTCCCTAACCTCAAAAATCGACATTTAACACATATTTTTTACTTTTTTCTAAAATATAATTTGTTTTTACAGAAAACGCTGTTGCTATCGTGGGGTCAGAATAAAAATAACTGCAACTTTATGTAGCATTTAAGCATAAAAATGATTTTGTGATTGTGTTAGAGAATAGAAAGTTCGAATGGAGGCCATAATAGTGAATTATGTTGATCTATATTTTCATGATGGTTTTTATTTGTGTGATACTTGCTGACCAGCCCGGCGTCGCCCATGATGATACTAATCTTAAATTTGTATTAGTTTATATTTTTAATCTGATTTTTTTTTTTAATTTATACTTTTAAACAAAAATATTACCAAACGAATCTTGTATATAAGGCCCCGCAATATTTATACCGAATACGACATTTTAAAGTAAAATTAAACTGTGCGCTCTTTAAAGGGTGTTATACACTGTCAAAAAAATTCGTCTTTATACACTAAATTATTCGTCCTTTTTAAACAAATAATTTCCGTACTGCTAGAAAACAGGCTTTTCCCATTAATTCTTCCCAGAAGTCTGAAAAATAGGAAAAATTCTGCTTATTCCTTGCACGCATGCATATTGGCTGTATTAATACCAAAGTTCGAATTTATTTTTAAAATGAAAAATCGAAAATTCAATACATTAAAATATCTAATTTATTAAAAAAAAATAAATAAATAATGCTTTTGAATATAATAAAGCAGCAGTTTTCATTTAAACTTACTCGCAATTTATTTTTTAGAGAATAAAAAAATATATTCGCATGTCTAATATGTGCATCTTCTAAAAGAACACGTTAAAAAAGATATATAGTAGTTCAATCAAGTTTAGAAAAAAATTGATTTTATTCAAAAAAGCAACCATTTCTTCTCGAATTTAATTAAAAATATAATATTCATATTTTACATCGAACAATCACATTATGTTTTATTAAAAATGTGTCTGCTATGTAATAATTTTTATCCTCTGCTATTCCATAAGTGTTCAAACACCAACCATTATTTCACAACGATAAAATGTTCCTACAATTAAGTTTAAATTTCCAAGCTTTCTGAACAAAAAATTTAACTAGCCTTACAAAGAAACCCATATCCCTTTGAAGAAACCCATATCTCCATTCTAAAATCGCCTTCTGCCAACCGCCTTCTTCTATATACCGGCGGCAGTGCTGTCAGGAATACACTGTAAAAAAAATCCATGGACTTTCCGTTTTGGAAAAGGCAACTATCACATCTGCAATGAAAGTAATCTTTTTGGTAATGAAAGATGTCACATTCATTGCAGATGTGAAACTAATCGTGTTGTAAATTAAAACTTTTCATTCTCAAAAAGAATGTATTCTGTTTCAGAAAAGGCAACTAGTTGCCTTTTCCAAAACGGAAAGTCCATGGATTTTTTTTTTACAGTGTATACCTGGCAGCACTGCTGCCGGTATATATCCGAGAATTGAAGAAATTTCCGTTATTTATTTATTTATTTATTTTTTTTCGTTCTAGGACAGAAAATTTCCGCAATCTAATTTCCAAAACGGAAAGTCCATGAATTTTTTTTACAGTGTACTTCCGGGAATTGAAGAAAGTATTTTTGAGAGTGTATATTTTTCCGTATTTCAACAAAAAATAGATGATTCGGAATTTTAAAGGGTGCGGATTTTTTTTTTTCCCTCATTAGATATTTAATATTTTTTAAAAATAGTTCTTATTGTCCAAACTCTTTGAAATTTTTATAAGTCATTATAATGGTTTCAAGGCCTGTACACAAGATTCGTGGAAAACTATTGATATTTACTGGTAAGACGCTGGTAAGAAGACTTTTTCTATTGTCCAAACTGTTTGAAATTGTTATCAGTTATAAACATTATGGTTTTGAACCATGCGTATAAAATTGGTGAAAATATATTGATATTTATTTGTGAGAGGGTTACCTGTTTTGTAAATAAACTAGGGGATCGTACCCAGGCTTCCCGGGTTAAAGAATATAGGTGAATACATTTTTTTTTTTTAATTGAAAACTAATAAATTTTTATATGCAATAATTTTTTTAGATTGACCACTTACATTAAAAAAGCATTTTTCATATGGAAAATGCGAATTAGACAATCAAATAAATTTTTGAAATTTATCAAAAGCGATATTTTCTTATTAGCCGCATGCTAAGATTTATTTGCCAAGATTTTGCTACTTAGGGCATCCTTTTATATTCTGATAATTTCAGAGCTTATACATGTCTGGTAAGTTTGTGTTTTATTTATATTATTTTATTTATTTATTCATAGTGAAGGGTTTCTTTTAATGGATATTAGCCGTAAGTAGACGATGAACTCTTTATTTTGATTTAAGGGCAAACGGATTAACCTTTCGTAATCGAGCTCCGCGCGATATAGATAAATTATAAATTATTTCATGCTTTAAAATTGTTTTAAAACCATAGACAATCAGTAAACTGAGATGAACTTTGCAAACAAATTCCATTTAAAAAAGAAAATCCTATTTGGTGATCTAAAAATTTAAATTGTACGATTACAAATATGTTAGATTTGTGTTTTTTCAATACTATTCTTTTATTTGTTTATAAAAGAAGTATTAATTTCGTTAATTTGTCTTTCACAAATATGGTAGAATGGTGATTTTTTTAATGTTATTCTTTTATTTGTTTATAAAGGAAATATTAATTTCGTTATGCAAAAATAGTCAGAAACAAATGCTGAAAAATATTTGTTGCTTTATGTGCAAAATGTTTATTCTTATTATGTATTGAAACCGGCAAGTGATAAGATAAACTTTAAAAAAATCATGCTTAAAAATTATTTTAGAAAAATTTATACATGAGTCAATGAATACAGTTTTTAAACAAACTGCATTTGAAAGTAATTTTTTTTCCCTATGCGACGAAAATTGAAAATGTACGATGGTCAGAAGGTTAAAAAATTGCAGTAGCGAAAATTTCAAGACTGAAATTTGATCGTGAAGTGTTGCCATTCGCAAAATGACGTCAATGTTGCGCACAGATACGTTTGTTCTTTATAATATAGGTACGTAATCAGTAAAATATAATAAAGATCAGTTATTAGGATGTGGTTATCAATTGAGGCTCTCTCAATTCCGGATAGCAAAAATTTTCGTAATTTATGCTTTTTAGACACATTTGTGTTAAAATGTTTAGTTTTATCTAAGAAAATGATTGTTTTCTTTTAAATATAACTTCATTTTCACTTAAATAAGCATTTCGCCTAGTGTCTGAAACTTAGTATCAATACACATGCTGAAGGAAAAACACTATAGAAAATTTATGAGGAAAAACGCGCGTTTTCAAAAGCAGTATGTGTTTTCCGTTATTATGTCCCAAATATAATATTCTGCTCCTAATGGGATTTTGCGCCACTAAATCCTATACAACAATTTTTATCAACAATTTTGAATTTTTATCAGAAAATACCATGAAAAAAATTAAAAATACCTCATTATTTCTCTCTTGTCTGCGATAATGAAAGCTACCTAATTTTCATCATTTTGAAGAAATGTCATAAAATGCTTTTAAAATTAAAATATAAAAGTGGGGATATTTAAGGAAAAAAAAACAGATAATGCGATCACGTCTACAATGGAAGAGCTTTCAGTTAAAAAAAAATATTAGTAAAATTGGTCCAGCTGAAAGATCAGGGCAGATGACTAATAAACACACTTGTGTTTTAAATATATAGATTATATAAAATTTGGAAAAATTAAATTAAGCAAATTATGTTATTTTGATAAAATTATAGTAGAATGTCCTAAAGAATAGAATTAAAATTTTATTATTCGAGAGAATTTTCGACAAACTTCAGGAACACGATATTATTTTAAACCACGAATTATTTGTTTGCTTGTCTAACTCGGCGAAGCAAATCCATCCAGGCGAGAATCAATTTTTGTAATATAAATCGGTATTATTTGCATACCACCTCTCTTTTATAAAGACACTCTAAATTTTTGTAATATATTGCGTTTTATCAGTGTGATTTCGATTACATTATTTTTATAAGTGAAGCTGCTGGGCTGTGAAAATGACGCACTTCTACAAAACATAATTCAGGTTTAAGAATTATAAAATATACGCTTTTTTATAAAATGACGTCATTTGCATACGCTAAAGCAATCCACTTTTACAATCCATTCTTAAACTTCGTCTATAGAAAAGTTTGCACATGACGTCATTATCACGGAATAACAGACAATATTCTTGACGTAGCTCATTTTTTAATTTCAACTTTTTTTCAGATTTTATGAGAAAATGGCAACAAAAATATACAGTATCTGCTAATTTCGATTATTTTCCGTTTACTTTCAATAACTTTCAATAGAAGTCATGTACTTTTGTTGCCACGATAAGAAAAATGGTATTAAAAACTACAAAAAAATTAATATCTTAAAAATAAATTAAGATACAGCTTTCAAACAAATTGCATTTAAAAGAGCATTTTTTTCCTTATACGACGGTGTAAAAGTTTAAAATGTGCGATGTTTAGAAGTTTAAAAATTTGCAGTACAGAAAATTGCAAAGCCAAAATTTTATTTCAAATTTGAAAGTGTTGCCATTCACAAAATGACGTATGCGTTACGCACAGATATGTTTGTCCTTTATAATATAGATAACGTAAATAACAGGGCTTTCTTTATATTAAATTTTAAATCATCTAAAATTCCATAAATTCTGTAAAACCTGCGTAAATGGCACCTGTCTATAACAAAATCCTGTCTTACAAGAGAGCATTTCGTGGTCCCGATGAAAGGAATATCATACAATCAGTAACGAATTCAGGGGGTAACCCGGTAAGTGGGTTCTCCCCTGAGCATAGTGAGCATCGAAATGTCGCTCCCGGAAGCTTTGTAATTTTGTGCTTATTATAATTGTAGAAGTGCAATTCCCGCCCACTTCATACTGTTCTATCACTCCGGGAGTATCAGTAATCCCTCCCGAAAAAAGTGCCTAAATTCAACATTCCAGTTACGCCTGCTAAGATAAAAACTTGCCTAAAATGGATTTTTTTTTCTTTTTAATTCCTTGAGTTTCCATTTTTACAGGTTTTACTGTAAATGAATTTCTTGGAATATTGTAGTATTAGTTTGTTATTATTAAAACATAAAAATGCAATTGTCCAGATTTTCCTGCAGCTAACGGAGCGGGGATGGGGGGAGGATCCACAGACAGCTGGTTGGTGATGCTGTTGCAGCAATCCTCAACAACATCTAACATTTTTGTGGAAATCCATATTTACAAAAAATAGCTTACATAATGGATAGACAGCGAGTTGAAAGAATATCAGTTTTCAACTACATTGGGAAGCGCTATAAACTTATACTGAATAGGTTATATATATTTTTAAAAGATCGTAAAAGACTAAAAAAATGGAGAAAAATTTTTGCCCCTCTTGGAAAAACATTTGCCCGACCTGGAAGCATTGTCTAGCTACGGGCCTGGTGTAACTTAATATAAATTTTTGTTAAATTCCGTGCATTAGTTCTTGATATAGAGCACCCACAAAATTTGTGTCACATACAGGCAAACAGACGGACAGACAGACATTTTGTAAAAAAATGTTTTTTAGAATCTCTGACCCCTAAAACGTGTAAATCCACCGAAAACCGAAAATTTTCACGAATCCAATTCTTTCTTCTTGTAAAGATAGAAGAAAGTAAAAAGCGTCTTTGGCTTGTGACCAATTTTAGCTCTAGATTTGAACTCTATCAACAGCTGTCACACTCGCAGGTTTAAAAATACCGACAAAAACTCATGTATGTATTTCCTTTCCAAGACATATAGGAGAGCGAAAAAGCTAAAATCGCCAAACGACAACTGCGTCTATGACACATGACTGAGAACAGCGAATGAGAACGCAGTAAAAGCCAATAAAGCTAAAACGTGACTATCTTTTAGAATCTCGCGGCCCGGCACGAGTGAATTTTTACGAAACATTGATTTTTACGTCGATTGGGTTAAAAGTTTGTCTCGTACGAGGAGTTCAAGCAAAAATATTTATCTTAACTTTTCTTTTCATGTTTATAATCTTCACTTTTATAGAAATGCTGCAGGGTGCGATATTTATTTTTTTTTTAATGAATCTCTATTTTTTCTATGTAAATATTTCAGTTATCATTAATATTGTTAACCCATATTCTATGTATTGAAGTGTTAAAAAATCTGAAAAATGCTATACAGTAAAATCTAAGACTAAATTGCATAGAAAAGACAAAAAAAAAAAAAAAGAAAAAAAAAGCGTTAAAGACAAGTTTCCTTCTTAGCAAGTGTAAATGTATTATGTGTTCTTTTCTTACGTAGCAGTATATTAATTTTGCATGGATCAACACGCTTTTCAGTTTAAAAAAAGATTCCGCCAAAGACAGGTTCTTTTTCACACGTTTTACTATATTTTAATTTAACTATATTTTAATAAGTGTAGAAATCTACTATTGTTTAAAAAGAATGAATTTGAACGTTTAATTGTAGAATAATGACGATTTAAAAATGTATGCATTTAAAAAAAAAAAAATTGTGCCCAGCCTAATTTTACTGACCTTTGAAAGGACCAGGCCACGCCGAGACAATGATTTTCATACGGGCTATGTCAAAACTAAGAATGAAAATTTTGGGCCGTGATGATTAGGAAGAAACCAGTACCCGGGTCTGTGTAGAAAAAATAAGTTAGGCCCGGCCCGAACCTTAAGGAAAAAGTAAGGCCCGAGCCCGGCCCGGCCCGAGTACCATGAATGAAAATAGGCCCGAGCCCGGCCCGCGGGCCGGACTGGGATCGGGCTTCGGGCCACGGGCCGGCCCGTGCAGATCTCTAGCTCGACCAACCCCTCAGGTACCAAAAGTGCAATGTACGAGAGGCACCTCGCTTAGAGGACTGCACAACGAACAGGTGGAACCATCGCTCCTACAATCCGAAGTCGGATCAGGTCCATTACGTGACCCGATGTGAGCTGGGGGTCTTCATTCTTTTCTTTCCTGCAATGCACGGTCTCCCCCTCCAAGATGTAATTGGCACTTTTACTTGGCGCGTACGAGATGCGTGCGATAATTATTTTAACCTTCCACCGTGAAGGGAAAGCAGTGGTAAGGTTTGTTTAGGGGGTTGTATTCTTATTAAAGTAGAATAACAAGTTAGTAGATTGTATATTCAGTTTATAATACGATAGAATATTTACATTTCGCGATTGTTTAAAAATTGTTTTCGGGTCGTTTACTTGTCTTCGAAATTTTGTCACATTATAATTTTCATGTATAGTAGTATCAAATAACATCTTCAGAAATAGGAGATCTTTAGAAAAAGTGAGGTAAAAATAAATTATGAGATTTTAAAAAGGTACTTTAGCAATGTCAATTTTAAAGGGGGGTGGGGGGGGGGGGGGCGAAATCATAAGAAAAAATATAATCCATTTAATAAAGATTACATCAAGCGCTTTTTCTTTTAAATACTTTATTATAATGCTAGAATACTCACAATTTATTCGCTACTTATAAATTCAAATTCTCTTGCATCACTAAGACCATTAAACTTAAAAAATGCACAGAATCATAACACTTTGTTCTTACCTAGATATTTCTTTTTAACACACTTCCCAGAAAAATTAAGAGTTAACTTCCACAAATAGTAAAATGAAAAAAAGAATACACTTTTTGTTATATTTTACTCTATTCCTGCTAAGCATTCTTTAAAGCATTTTTTATTTTCATTTGGAAAAATATTCAAACTGTATATTTGTATTTTTCTATAAATGCAAAAGATCTATCTGACAATGCCAAAGTTGGCTATTTCAGCCGAATAGACAGGAAGTGACAACGTGGCAGGCAAGGTAGGAAAACTGCCGTTATTCAACAACAATCCTCATAATTCAAAAGGAATTTATCGAAAATGATTATTAAAAATATTCGATGACAAAGCACTTCAATAGTCATATAACGATTAAATTGATTGATATAAAATTAATGCATATACTTTTTTTTTTTTTCCACACCAATTTGAAAATGTCTTCATCAGTTAAATGAAGTATTTTATTTTCTCTTTGGGACTAAAAAAGAAAGAAAGAAAAAGAAGAAGTACAGGAAAAAAGAAAGAAAGAAGAAGGCGTACTTGAATTTGGCTTAAAAATGAATGCAAGCAAAAATATATAAATAATTTTTAAAAAGTAATTTCTCAACGACAAAAATTTTTGGCCCACCACCTTCCTCCAGTTGTAGCGTTATATATCACTAGGGGAAGCATAACAGGCTTCCCGGGTTATAGAGTATAGATTAAAACCCTTTTTTTTTAAATTGAAAGCTCTAATAGACCTTTTATATTTGATTTGTTTTATTTTAGATACCACTTAACAATACGAAAAATTTTAGAATTCAAATAAGGATCTGAAATTTATTAAAAGCGATAGTTTAGTATTGAGCTGGTGCCATGAATTAACAGCCGATATGTATAGTAATATGCCAATATATGTACAGGTATATATGTTAAATAAATAAAAATATCAATAAAACAAAAATCTAAGACATTTAATCACATTACGCGCTTTGAACCACTTAAATTATCAGAATAAATAAATAAAAAAAAAACTCCTATAAATAGCGATTTTTGGCGATTTCTTCGGCTATTAATTCATGTCACCAGCTCAATACTAAAGTATGGTAAATATATATATATACTAGAAAGCAGGGTTCGCAAAGCTGGGCCCAGTTTGAAAAAACCCGGTGGGTTTTTTCAGAATGGGCCCACTTGAAAAAGCCCACTGAAAAACCCATAAAGTGGGTTTTTTCAGTTTTCAGATATTTAAAAATTTAAACAACATATACATTTAATAAATTTAAGTCATTTCAGTTAATTTTGAAAAAATATTAATATATAAAAGCCATTACATACACATCTGAAGTAAAATAAGAATGTATTTCAGCACATTGAAATACTTTACTAACATAGAACCTAGTAGGCAACATAGTAGTACATAATTATAGGTATGTCTTTATATAAAAAATTCAAATCAACTATATTCATGAAAATAAAAACTATGTATTTTTACATTCTTTTATCTTTACAAGAAGAAAGTATTAGATTCGTGAAAAATTTCGACTTCCAGTTCATGATGGATTTATGCATTTTAAAAAGGTCCTGAAGATAATTTGATAGTTTTTAGAAAATGACTGACTGTATGTGAAAAAAATTTTGCGGGTGCTCTATTTCAAGAACTAATGCACAGAATTTCACAAAACTTTAGATTGAGTTAGACCTGGATGTAAACTGGTGCTGATTAGTTTTTGGTGTATACTGCCCAACAGGTGGCACTGCTATGCTGCATTTATCTCAATTTTTGCAATAGCTTTATCTCAAGAACTAATGCACGGATTTTCATAAAACTTCAGATTCAGTTACAAGTTAAGCTGTTGCTTATTAAATTTTGGTGCATATTAACCAACAGGTAGTGCTGCTATGATGCATTTTTCGCGATTTCAGCAATAACTCTTATCTCAAGAACTAATGTACGGACTTGAATAAAAATTTAGATTCAGTTAAACCTTGATATAAACTGGTGCTGATTAGTTTTTGGTGTATATCGCCCAAGCGGCGTTGTTGTGCTGCATTTATCTCAAGAACTAATAATGCATGGATTTTCATCAAACTTCAGATTCAGTTAGATGTTGACGTAAATTATTACTGATCAGGTTTTGTTGTAAATTGCACAACAGGTGATACTTATATCTCCTTGTTAAATGCATTAAATTCAACAAATTTATATTTTACAATCCTCATGATGGGCATAAATTGTCATTTAATTTTGGCACTGTGATAGTGAATTTTGAATTATTAACATGTATGAGATAGAAGAAACTTTTGGGATTGGCACATCCGACAAGTTTACCCCTTTTATTCTTCCTACTTATATATTTTAAATTTTAATATTCTATTCATTATTTGATTTAAAGAAAATTAACAATTTTATATCTTCTATTATATTTAAAATTAATTTGTGAGAAACACTGACATTTAATTAATTTAAATTCATATAATTTATACAATTTATAACTTGTAAAATAACATTACAATTATATTGTATATAAGGGAACAATGTATTTTTTTATGTATAGTGTATATAATATATAGAAAATATATTATACAATAATATAATTACGCATGTATTATACTTTTGAAAAAGCCCGATTTTCGCCGGGGAAAATTGGGTTTTTCATGAAAACCCCGAAAAACCCCATGTGGGTTGGGTTTTTTCAGAAAAAACCGGGTTTTTGCGAACCCTGCTAGAAAGGTAGCCCGTCAAAAATGACGGAAATTTAGATATAAAGATACCGGGTGTCCCAAAAAGTACTGACTGATTTTAAAATTCAATAACTTCCAAACGGTGACAGATATTTAAAAAAATTCTTGCAGGAGGGTTATGCATAAAGTCAAAAGTTTTTTTACAGTGATTTTCGATTTTAGTTCGAATTACAAACAATAGATGGCGCTGTAAGCAATAGTCACTAAATACAGGCTTGATTTTTGGTCCTTTCTGTTGTTCCATGCAAAAAAAAAAGAGATGGAAATGTATTATCCGGGCCACGAAGTACCAAAAATTGAGCCTGTATTTAGCGACTATTGCTTACAGCGCCATCTATTGTTTGTAATTCGAACTAAAATCGAAAATCACTGTAAAAAAACTTTTGACTTTATGCATAACTCTCCTGCAAGAATTTTTTTAAATATCTGTCACCGTTTGGAAGTTATTGAATTTTAAAATCAGTCAGTCCTTTTTGGGACACCCGGTATATACAACTCATGTGCAAGAATATGAGTTTTCTCGCTTGTTCCGCAGTGATAGATGAAAGTAACACATTTTAAGAGCGGAACACATTTATGAAAAACTGTGTACAGTAGAAGACCACTAATCTGCACAGTTTGGTTCCAAGTTTTTTGCAGATTTGAGGCTTTTTGCGGTCATGTCTATTCAATCTTTGTTTAAATTTTTTTAAATTCATATATTGGACAATTTAGATTGTTGAGCCTTAAAAATAAATAAATAACACACTTGAAGTAAGGTTAAAAACTATTAAATTATCGTATACGATTTCATTAAATGGTATTATATGGTATTATATGTGTGTGCTTCACAATCTTGGTTACGACTTTGGCGAAATTGGCTGCAACTTGTCATAATCCTAATAGTGTGGGCCGCTATAACAAAAAAGTAACCAGTTTTTAGTAAAATTTCTGATATAAAGTAGCTTTCAAATACTTGTGTAAAATTGCAGGCCGTTCTCGTGTTATGTCAGTCCTAGGAATAATATTTCTAACACTGAACATTTTCCATGTATATATGGAATTTAGAAAAGCTTCTCCAAAAGAAAGGTCCTAAAATGACATTGTAATTCCTCTAACTTCAAAGTTTAATCGGGCCCTGATGTTGAGTACTGAAATCTAATAAATACAGTTATTTTGAATATTACAACAAAATTAAACAGTTAAACTTATTTAACTTAAATCCGCTGTTACTTCCCGATGTTATTTTTTAGTATTAAGAAAGAAAATTATTTAAAATTTTCAAATCATGCATTTATGATTTTTTTCCGTCTTTAATAACTAAATAATGAAAAAATAGGCTTTTGTTCTGAGCTCATAAATATGACAATAAAATAATGTAACAAAGAACCATTGCAAAATTAAATCTTTGTGATTACAAACAATAAACAAACGATACCGCCACCATTTTACCTACTATGACGTCATTAAAATATTGCCCATTGATTGCTGGAGAACTTACTTTGTGAATGATTACCTCAATGATTTAATATTTTTGACGTTTCACGATGAATGAATCACTCGTGTTTGTTTAGGTTTATGGGATGAGATATTAAGCTGTGAACATAATTTCAATTTAAGTTATCCAAGGATATATGTATTTTTAATCGAAATTAAAAACAATGCTTTGATCTCGAAATAAAAATTTTAGTTTGTATAATTTCTTATTTCTGTTAATTATTTATTTAAGTACTTTTCCATTATAGCGCATTTTTAAAAAAAGCTTGGCGCGATTCGGGCATCAGAAAGTGAGATATGTTGCGAAAATATATAAACAGCTATGAAAAGAAATCTAATGAACTTTTATCGGCACAGATGTTATTCGCGCCATATTGGCGCGATTTTTTTCGGTTGCCAATTTGGCGTAAACATCAACAGCATAAACAACATAATCGGGTTACCACATCAAGCAAAATAACGACACTTTGGCGCAAGTTAAGTACCCGTTGCCTATATGTTATTGGCGTCAGAAAAAAATCGCGCCAATATGGGGCGAATATGACATCTGCACCCTTTTATCTTTGTTTATATATGCACTTATATACATAAAAAAATCGTTTCTAAATATATATATATATATTTTTTTTAAACAAATTACGGCACAGATTTCAGATATGAACCGGGATACCTAACTGGCGCCAAAATGGTGTTATTTTTCCTGCTGTGGTAACCCGGTTATTGTTTTTTATTTATTAATAAATTGTTTATTTACTTTTATTTTCTGTTTTTTAATTATATAAACTGCTTTGTTCTATAGTTATTATTCAAACTTTGGAACAGATGTCATATTCGCCCCATATTGGCGCGATTTTTTTTGGTTGCCAATTTAGCGAAAACATCAACAGCATAAACAACATAATCCGGGTTACCACATAAAGCCCTTTGGCGCAAGTTAAGTACCCGTTGCCTATATGATTTTGGCGACAGAAAAAAATCGCGCCAATATGGGGCGAATATGACATCTGTACCCAAACTTTTATTTATTTATAGTTATTTCCTTTTCAAAATGATAGGAAATAATTGAAAAATATATAAGTAACTGGTATTCGAAAGCGAGATTTCTGCCAAATTGGTGTCATAGAAAAATAACGCCAACCCCCATGCGTATACGCCATCTGTGCAAAAATTACTTCTGTTTCTTTATAAAAATGGGTAAATAGCTTTTTTATATTAAATTGTCGGCAGAGATGTCATATACGCCCATATTGGCGCGATTTTTTTTGACGCCGATGTCATATACGCACCGGGTACTTAACTGGCGCCAAAGTGTCGTTATTTTGCTTGTAATAGTAACCCGAATGTTGTTTATGCTGTTGATGTTTTCGCCAAATTGGCGTCGGAAAAAAATCGCGCCAATCGCGTATATGACATCTGTGCCAAATTGTATACATATGGAAAAAATTGCTTGTGGGTATGAAGCAGTAAATAGGTTGCCAGAAAATACGTTGGCAAACTTCTTTCTCGCCAAGAAACTTTTTTCCGAAGTATTGTACATAAGCAATGATTGCTAGAAATGCATTTTTAATTATGTTATGCGCTTATATATTTCACTACATTTATGCATACTATACTGTGTGTATAAATGCTACAGTTCATATGCAGGGCTACACAAAAGAATTCGTAAGGGTTACTGAGTATGAGAGTAAATTGCTTAAAGGTGATTTTTAAAGGAGTTATGGATTTTTACGCTGAACTGCATTTAGTTTCCTAAAAATTGTTTGTAGAATATAGATAAAATGATATACATGGTCACGCAAAGAATTGGATACATAACCGTCTATGGATGATAATATCTGGAAATGTGATTTCAGTAGTTTTAAGAGTAGTTTAAATTAAATTTTAGCTAAATAGTGGCATGTAATAACGGTTGACTATGGACGGTAACTGCTGAAATCAATTTTTAAATTTTTTTATGCATTTTCTAAAATGTTTACTTAGTTATCTTGCTACTTCTTAGTTATACCGTCGACCAAATTACTGTCGCGAAATTGTAAGATTAATTGCCAATAATGGTTGCCATCAATTAATTAATCGTAAGATTAAATGCCAATAATGGCCAATAAAACCATTAATTCGACGTTTTATTTGTATTTGTGTTAATGTTTTACTATTGATTTGACGATTTATATAATTTGGCGAAATTGGTCGACGGGATATCTAAGAAGTAACGTTATCTTATTTACCGTATTTCCCTAAATAACGAAGTTTTGTTAAAGCATTCAGGATGTGTTGGAAAGTGTTTCATATTCTATGCTTAACGCATGATTTTTCTTTCTTCTTTAGTCTTAGTTTGCATTTATTTTATTCTTAATTTTTTAGTCTTATACTGCTTTATAGAAACTTTGGCACAGTTTTCATATACGTTATCATATGTTGGCGCGATTTTTTTCCGACGCCAATTTGGCGAAAACATCAACAGCATAAACAACAACATCTGGATTATCATATCGAGCAAAATTACTACACTTTGACGCCAGTTAAGTAGCCGTTGTGTATATGACATTGGCGTCAGAAAATAATCGCGCCAATATGGGGCGTGACATCTGTGCCGAAACTTTAATATTTAATGTTTAAACTCTTCGCGCCACTCCCCTTACATATAGTACAAACTATAACACGGACAGCGCAAAATAATAGACAATTTAGTACTTTTCCACTGTAGGGGCGTTGGCATTTTTTTAAAAAAAGCTTGGTGTAATTTGGGCATCAGAGAGTGAGATTTGGGTACTTTTCCGTTATGCGGACACCATTGTCGCCAAGCGTAATAGTTGGCGCAAAATCGTGAATTGAAGCATTTGAAAAATAAAAGAAAAACCATTGTCGATACTAAAGTGAGCATTTAAAAAATATAACATTTGAAAATTCCAGATTTTTACGAACTATTTCATCAAATCACAAATATATACTTAAATTAAGTGAACAAATAACTGCTATAAAATAAAGCAATAAAATAAAACTCATATTAAACTGCTGGCATAAAATTACAAATATCTTTTAGCATTTTGAAATAATTGGCGCATTAGCATACATTTTGGCATGGTGTCCGTATAACGGAAAAATATCGAGATTTGTTGTCAAATCATATAAACAGCTATGAAAACAAATTTGATGAGCGTTTTTGTTTGTTTTATATGTATATTATTGATGTTTTTATGTACAAATTACATCTGTTTCTGTATAAAATTAGAGAAACGGCTTTTTTATGTTAAGTAAATCGTATAAATATCGAAAAAAATGCGTGTGTATGTAAAATGAAACAGTGAATAGGTTCCCGGAAAATATGTTACCAAATTTCCTTTTTCGCCAATGCACCTATACTGGAAAAATACCTAAAGCACATTAAAATCACGCAGTTAGGAGCTCACACAGTACACCGTTGTCTATTGGCGGTTATTTTATTAGTAGCATCGGGCGGAAGATGTAAAGATGTACTTTAAATTCTCACCCATAGATTTCGAAAAAATGTCTTAAAAGAGTAGAGTTTAAATTAAATTTCGATGACCTCCATTATGAAAGATTAATGGTTTTAAATGGGAATTTCGCCAAATTAGCCAGCTATCGCCTAGTTGGCTAACATTTGGCGCTACTGTGGTAACCCTGCATTAATATTATTCAACAATTACTCATTTCAATGAGGCGGTCCTACCGGAATAGTGAGGGACACACAGAGACTTGGATTTTATATAAATAGATATATACATTTTTTTAAGTAAATGTAAAAAATATATTTTTTTTTTTCATTTTAAAAATTTACTTCTAAAAAAGTACTTATATTAATGCAACGTGACAGCATGTTTAATGTTTCATCTATTTATTGCATTTGAAACCATTTCTTGTGTCCTTTTATTGTATATATTTCTTTTCTTCTTTTTCTTTTTTTTAACACTTTAGGAATAAATACAAATTTTCAATATGAATGATGAGTAGGGGAGCTAGGGGATGAATGGGACAAGGGATGGATGGGACATTCTCAATATTTCCGGCAATAAACATTTATTTTAAATTGCTTCTTATCCCCATATAAGGCTCTACCACAGTGTGCTTCAGAACTAAAAGTATGACCACATTGCTGTTTTCATTTTCCTTCAAAGTTGCATTTTCTGAAATCTCTGCTTAAAAGTAAGTTTTTTTTACACTTGACGATGTGAAATATCTTATACAATATAAAAAATTAAGCTATGTTGTAGCTATTTATTTTAAGGTTCAATATCAATAATTAAACTGAATTAATAGTAACCATTATGACAAAATAATTTTTGAGGTAAAATGGCTGAGAAGGGAATATATGAATCATGGGGATGATTGGGACATTTCAAATGGGGATGAGTGGGACATTCTCATTTATCCCAGAGATGGTGAAAATTTTATTTGTTAACTAAATAGTATTATATAGGTTGATAAATTAATAATTTACGTTAATTAATTATATTAAATAGCATTATATGAGTTGTTATTGTTTAAAATTTCTGAGTGTTATTTATTGTATTGTAATAATTATTAATGGATTATCAAAAAATTGGTACTAAAACTTAATCAAAATAGATAAAATTGTTAAAAATAGTATATGTTTTATATAAATTTATGTTTATTGATCAAATGGGGGAAATTATATTGAATTTTGAAATGTTGCACAAATAAATCCCCACCCCTAACATATTGGGTCGATCGGAAAGTCGTGTTGTGTTGGTAAAATTAATTCGTACCGGAAAATTCTATCATTTAATTATTAGACATTGATTCCGATATCTAATGTCTAATAATTACTGGGCAGAATTTTCTGGTGCGAATTGATTTTCCCAACACGACACGACTTTCCCATCGACCCAATAATTTCCGTTCTGCATGATACGTTTAATTAATATTAATTAATAAGTTATGATTGAAAATTATTAGCTGTGCCATATTTAAAAGACATTTTGCACTTTTATTTCAAATCTAAAATGTCTCATAAGTGGGAAAAAAGAACAGATTGATAGCTGAAGTCTGCATTAAAAGTTAAAACTGCAATAAAAGAAGTTTTTGAAAAAAAAAAAAAAAAAAAAAAACATATCGATTCGTGCTGTTACAAATATAATTACATATAAGGTTATAATTATAAATTTTAATTTGGTAAAATTGAATACAGGGAGAAAAATCTTTGTGTCCCATCCATCCCCATTAGTGTCCCATTCATCCCTGCTGTGGGGATGATTGGGACAGGGAGGAACGTTTTTTTAAATTCATAATATTTTTCTGAATAAATCATAATCTAGAATAAATATTGTTCATATATGTTGTCAAATACCTAATGTATGAAATGTGATATATAATATTGATAATAACTTAAGTAAAAAAAATAAAAATAAATATTTTTGTGAAAATGTCCCATTCATCCCCCATCTCCCCTATGTATTAAATTTACATACTCATATTATATTTGAAATATATACATAATTATATGTGATACAGTTTCTGGATTAATTTGGTATTTTTTAACTATGTATATATTTCAAAATAAATATTTTTCTGTGCTTGCTCTGACTTTAGCTAATTAACTTGTGAAATTGGTATAAGCTATTGGGGTTTACTTATAGCATGTCTCCTATTAAAAATAGAAAATATAGCATGTATAGTTTGTTTAAGGGGACATACAAAAGAATTCTGTTACATTACGGTCTATGAGGGAAAATCGTTTGCGGTAAATTTTAATGATGTTACACTATTTCAAACATA
Organism: Maratus speciosus; assembly: GCA_963932465.1. Taxonomy (NCBI): domain Eukaryota; kingdom Metazoa; phylum Arthropoda; class Arachnida; order Araneae; family Salticidae; genus Maratus; species Maratus speciosus. The sequence continues at coordinate 185,910,461 of OZ010798.1, read as the reverse complement.
CTGAAATTAATAAATATCGCTGAAGTGCACCACGGCATGCTTAAAACTAAATATAGTGTGTGATGCATTCATCCTTTATTTACAGGAACATATTGTGTATGTCTATGAGGAATAATTGCTGTAAGTGCGTTTTCAGTTGTGGTACGCATTTTTAATGTGTCGCGCTATTTTTTACACAAAACTTGGTAAATATAACCTTTGCTAAGATCATATTATAGCTCATATACAGGGATGCACAAAAGATCTCGAGTACATTTCCAATTTCCGATTACTGATGGAAATTGCTGAAGGATAATTTTCAATTGTGCCGTATGTTTCCTAATTGAACTACATTTTAATATGTAGAATACATACAAATCTTATAGATTATATACAGGGCTCCACACAGTAATTCGGAAATTTACCCGACTATTCATGCTAATTGCTGAAATTGTTTTTTCAAATGTATTGTGCGTTTTCCAAATTGTTTACGTTGGTATCTTTGTTATCTTATTAAACAGTGGAAGTATTTCTTCGATGCTTGATGCATAATTTTTCTTTCTCGTTTTAATTCATATTTTGTACAAATGCAGATTATTAATTCTTAAAAATAAATAAATTTAAACATATGAGTTATAAGTATTTACGAAAATAATTTATTGATTTTCATATTTTAAAAATATATCATCAACAGTTGTTTGCATTAAAACATGTGATTTATGTTTCTGCGTTGTGTTTTGCAATATTTTATAAATAAGCTAAAAAAGAAAGACTATGTCCTATATTTCTGAAAAACAGATTTTTTTTATTTAATTCTGATTTATATGATTTTGTTTTCCCCGTGTTAAAATACCTGAATAGCTATCAAGAATTCCAAATTTCTAAAACAATTAACTTCCTGAATGCTAACATAATCTATGTTTTTGTGTTGCATTTCAATTAATAAAATTATGAATAAAAATCCAGTTTTCAATTATAAATAAAAATTAACAATTGCATTCAATAATAAGAAGTTTGCATATTACTTTTTACATAAATAAATAAAAATACCAGTTTTCAACACAGGATAAACTATAATTAAGAACTATAAGATACAGTTAAAACCTTTTTTATCATAACTTTTTTCATCACTAAAATTTCGATCCTTATTTTTCAAATAAAAGCTGATAAAGGTGACCTTTGCAAAGTGCTCGCCAAAAGAGATACTCCAGAAGAATGGGTCTTTTTTTTCCAGGAAATATGTGGTCAAGCGGACGTAATTAGAAAGTTAGAGACGAGGAGGATCCCCCCAAATCCCTCCCACACCTTCCCTAAATGTTCCCTTCTGCTAAAGGTAAACACCCCACTTGATCGTTATCAATTGACTTTGAACGATGCTATAAAGTAACTTTGGGATAATATAGGCTCAACTTCCTGCTCTCTCTAAAAAAAAAAAAAAAAAATAATAACATAGTTGACAATTGTTTCTAAAAGATCTAGTTTAGATCCAGTCACATTCACATATTAATAATTCACAGTATCCATCAAATGCTTCTGGGAACACGTTCCGTTTCCAGAAGAAATTCTTACATAGTTAGTTCTCTATGTATTGAGCTAAAAATTTTAATGAAGTAGTTGTAAAGCAGTTAGTTTCAAAGCAATAGAAAAATCTACCATCTTATTTATTTTTCAGTATTCGCTTTTGATTGTGTCATTCCAAATTTCATAAAAACATATGTAAACATAAAACATATTTATAAATATTGTTTGCATTTTAATTTAAGTACAATTAAAAATGAGGGGAGGGGGTTTGCTTTAGATAAATTAAGACAGAAGTTCGACTCTTGTGTCTTGTCGCTTTTTACTTTCTTCTATCTTTACAAGAAGAAAGTATTGGATTCATGAAAATTTTCGACTTCCGGTTTTTGACGGATTTACACGTTTTAGGGGTCAGAGATTCCAAAAACATGTTTTTACAAAATGTCTGTCTGTGAGTCTGTCTGTCTGTCTGTCCGTCTGTCTGTCTGTCTGTATGTGACACAAATTTTGTGGGCGCTCTATCTCAAGAACTAATGCACGGAATTTAATAAAAATTTATATTCGGGTAGTCCCTGATATAGATATGTGCTGATTAGTTTTTGGTGTAAATCGCCCAGCAGGTGGCGCTGCTATGCTGCATTTTGTAGGATTTCTGCAATAGCTCTATCTCATGAACTACTCCACGAATTTTTATAAAACGTCAGATTCGGTTATTCCTTGATATGAATTGGTGCTGTTTACGTTTTGGTTTAAATCGCCCAGCAGGTGGCGTTGCTATGCTGCATTTTGCAGGATTTACACTATTTTCGCAGTAGCTCTATCTCAAGAACTAATACACACATTTTCATCAAACATCGGATTTAGTTAGTCCTTTATATGAAATTATGCTGACTACGTGTTGGTGTAAATAGCCCAATAGGTGGCGCTGCTGTGCTGCATTTAGAACGATTTCCTCAATAGCTCTATCTCAAGAACTAATGCACGAATTTTGATCAAACTTCAGATTCAAGTACACCTAGATTAATATTACTGCTGATTATGTGTTGGTGCAAATCGCTCAACAGGTGGCGCTTCTATGCTGCATTTGTCATGATTTGCGCAACAGCTCTATCTCAAGAACTAATGCACGAATTTTCCCCAAATTTCATATTCAGTTAGACGTTGACATAAGTTGATGATGATTAGGTTCTGGTGTAAATCACCCTATAAGTGGTGCTGCTATGCTGAATTTTGCTGTATTTACACGATTTCAGCGATAGTCATATCTCAAGAACTAAAGCATGGAATTTCATCTTTTTAGAATCATTATGATGAGCATAGGTTGCCATTTAATTTTGGTAAAGTGATAACGAATTTTGAAGTATTGACATGTATGAGGTAGAAGAAAGTTTTGGGATTTGTACATCCGACTAGTTTACTTTCTTCTGTCTTTACAAGAAGAAAGTATTGGATTCGTGAGAATTTTCGAATTCCGGTTTTCGATGGATTTACACGTTTTAGGGGTCAGAGATCCCGAAAAAATATGTTTTTAGAAAATTTCTGCTTGTGAGTATGTCTGTGAGTCTGTCTGTCTGTATGTATGTCTGTGTGTGAGACAAATTTTGTAGGCGCACTATCTGAAGAACTAATGCACGGAATTTAATAAAAATTTATATTCAGTTAGTCCCTGATATAAATTGGTGCTGATTAGTTTTTGGAGCAAATCTCTCAACAGTTGGCGCTGCTATGCTGCATTTTTTACGATTTCCTTAATGGCTCTATCTCAAGAAATAATGTACGGATTTTCGTGAAACTTCAGATTCAGTTAGTCCTTGATATGAGTTTATGTTTACTACGTTTAGGTATAAATCGCCCAACAGGTGGCACTGTTATACATCATTTTTCCTTATTTCCACAATGTCTCTATCTCAAGAACTAATGCGTGGACTGTCATCAAACTTCAGATTCAGTTAGTCCTTGATATGAGTTGCCGCTGACTACGTTTTTGTGTAAATCGCGCAACAGCTGACGCTGCTATGCTGCATTTTTCCTGATTCCCGCAATAGTTTTATCTCAAGAAGATCACGGATTTTAATCAAACTTCAACTTCAGTTATCAAGTTGACTTAAGTTGTTGCTTATTAGGTTTTGGTATATATCGCCCGACAGGTGGCGCTGCTATGCAGAATATTTCACGATTTCCGCCATAGCTCTACTCAAAAACTAATGCACGGATTTTCACGTAACTTCAGATTCCGTTAGAAGTTGACATAAGTTGTTGCTGATTAGATTTCGGTGTAAATCATCTAACCGGCTGTATTTTTCAGGAAGTATTAACATGCATGAGATAGAAGTAAGTTTTGGGTTTGCCACATCCGACTAGTTTTCATCAATTTTGGATTTAATATTTTAAAATTAAAGACAATATAAACTAGTCGGATGTGACAATCCCAAAACTTTCTTCTACCTCATTCATGTTAATACTTCCTGAAAAATGCAATATAACAGCGTCGCCGGTTAGGTGATTTACACTAAAATCTAATCAGCAACAACTTATGTCAATTTCTAATTGAATTTGAAGTTTGATGAAAATCCGTGCATTAGTTTTTGAGATAGAGCTATTGTGGAAATCGTGAATAATGCAGCATGGCAGCGCCACCTATAGACGATTTACACCAAAAAGTGATCAGCACCAGTTTATATCAGGCACTAACGGAATATAAAGTTTTATTAAATTTCGTTCATTAGTTCTTGAGATAGAGGTCCCACAAAATTTGTGTCACACACAGACAGACATTTTGTAAAAGCATTTTTCCGTGATCTCTGACCCCTAAAACGTGTAAGTCCGTCGAAAATCGGATTTCGAAAACTTTTACGAAGCCAATACTTTCTTCTTGTAAAGATAGAAAAAAGTAAAAAACTGAAATACTTTTATTTGGGGCTTTAAAGGGAAATATTTGGCACTTTGGAAATATGTCAGAGTTTGTTTAAAATTTTACATTGATTACAAATCGCTCTAATAATCTTTTCTGCAAGTATCATGTATTTGTGTTAAAAAATGAGTCAGAATTTTTTGCGTTGATTCTAGTGTCCTATGTGTTTCTAAGGTGCCCCAGGATTTTAACTGGAATCTAGAAACGGAAGTATAGAATAACTAAATGGAAAAAGGATTCAAAGAATGAAGATATAATTAAGAGTATAGGGGCAGATTCCAAAAAATTTTAAAGGAGCCACTGGCTCCTAAACCCAAATAATCCAGTCGCCACATTATAAAAGAAATGTGTAAAAGCAATAGCGTTTATACGGGGGGGGGGGGGGGATCAGGAATTCAAAGTGAAAAATAACTTACACATGTACAAAAGAAACACAGACTACATCAAATATTTATACTTAATTTAATCACATAATTCTTTTAATTTGGATCTAAATTAAGTATAATATAAATCTTTAGTTATGTGCAGTCAGAAGATAAAATTGGCCAAGATAGAGGTTAAAAAATATATCTATAAGAATAAGCTAAGCAATCATGGTAGTGGGGAATATTAGAAAAACAATATTTCTTATTTTCATTTTGTCACACAAGAGTAAATATTTAAAAAAAAATGTGAATGTGACATTATTTTGCACTATAAAGATCACAATACAATTCAAACATTTTCAATAACACACAAGAAAAATTATTTAAAAAAAAAAAATTATCTCAGACTATTACATGGGAGATTCTGTTCCGAATTTTCCGAAAATTTGGAAAGAAAAAAATATCACGGAAAAATATCGAGAATTTCGACAGAGTCGCCGAAAAAAATCAATTTTCTCAATCGTCAACAGAAAAAAGGCGCGAATTTCGTCTAAAGATTACATTTGAATTTTGAACAACCTTTACCTTAAGGCTGTTCTCAAATCCAAAGGGTCAACTTTCTGACATAAGTTTTAATTAATTTTTATTCGGAAACGCATGAAACTAGAAAGTGTTGTTATTCAGAAACTATGCCATCGAACTGTTTTTTCCGTTTTCTTGTAAACGCAATAGATCTTTCAGAAAATACTGTCAAAGTTGGCATTTTGAACCGAACTTCCGAACGAAAGAAGAAAATCCAGTCAGTAAGGGGAGAAAAATACCGTGTCACGTGATCAAAATCGCTTCTAACTCAATAGTTAAATGATGGATCCAAAAATGAAAAACACAGTTGGATTCCAAAACTCTTCCATGCTCAGGCTTTCGAATTTTATCTTTCCGTTAAAAAATAAATTTGAAAATGTGTCAGAACGTTTTCGCTTGTTGAGCAGAGCAACTGAGAACATCCTTAAGCAAAACAATGGAAAATAACAATTTTTGTTGAAAAAGATGATTTTACTAGATTTTTCTTCAGCTACAAGATCAGAATAGCAACTTAAATGGGGTAAGTTAAACATACATTTGAATTCTGTATGATTAACGTCTTAATGAGTATTATTAATTAAGGTTGTTCTTAACCACTCTGCTCAACAAGCGCAAAACGTTTTGACACATTTAAAAGTTCATTTTTTTAACGGAAAGATATAAAATTGGAAAGCCTGACCATGGAGGCAATTTGGAATTGAACTGTTTTTTCCATTTTTTGATCAATCAATTACCTATTGAGTTATAAGGAATTTCGATCACGGACAAACACGTTTTTCGCTCGCTCTTGAGTCTCTTTCTTCCTTCGCGTGGAAATTCGGTTCAAAACGCCCACTTTGACATTCTTTTCTGAAAGATCTATTGCGTTTGTAAAAAAATGGGAAAAAAAGCTCAATGACATAGTTTCTGAACAACAACACCAGCTAGTTTCATGCATTTTCGAACAAAAATAAATTAAAACTTATGTCAGATAGTCGCCCTTTTGGATTTAAGAACACCCTTAAACAAAATAATTGAAAATAACATTTTTTAAGGAAAAAAGCTGCTTTCTATATTTTTTTTTTCAACTACAAGATCAGAATATCAACTTAAATGAGGAAAGGTAAACATATATTTAAATTTTAAATGATTAACATCTTAATGAGTATTATTAATTAAACAAAACAATTGAAAATAACGATTTTCAAGAAAAAAAAACTGATTTCTTTAGAATTTTCCAGCTATAAGATGAGAATATCATCTTAAAAGGGAAATTTAAACATATATTTAAGTTTTTCAACAACCATTACCTTAACCAATTTTAAAAACAAAGGAAAATATGAATTTTTTAATGAAAAAGACGGATTTGAACGAATTTTACTAACTTTTATACTAGTTTGAGATTTTAACATATATTTAAACACTAGTTATGTAAGATATAAAACTTTAGACTACAACACTACAAAATATAGTATATTTGAACAAAATAAATTCAAAACTTGAAATTTCACATAAAAAAATATTTTCACGTAAACGCATATAAAAATACGATTTTTTATTCTAATTTTCTTATTTTTTAGCAGATTGAATAGGATTTTTTCGACGAGACTAGTATAAGAAAATAATTCCAACTCCTATTTACCACCGTCAACCCCTCACATTCCCTAAACTTGGGGGGTCCGCAACAATAGAGTTTTGATGTCACAAAAGCATATCGGAAATTGTTTACATCCAAGAAAAACAATTTTTACTCTTCTTTTCAGTTGTTACGTGAAAGATATAAACTTATATTTTAGTTTTTAAAAATCATTACCTTAATGATTATTCATAATTAAGCAGAACAGTGGAAAATATGAATTTTTAAGAGATAAAAGATAATTTCTTATGATTTTTTCAAATGTAACATGGAAATATCAACTTCTAAGAGAAGAGTTAAACTTATACGAGGGTTGAAAATTAAATAGTGGCAACTTAACCTTGAAACTCGCAGAAGGGCGGGCATGCGCAAATATCATATCGGAGCGGTATTGTGGCGCTATTGTCGATGTGTAGAGTGCAAAAAACAGTCGATCTGCTTAGAAGAGTAGTTGTTGTGTGGCATTAAAGTAAGGAGATTCGTTTCCATCGCTCTGAAGCATGTTTTCAAAAGGGGATCAGCGGTCGTGGCTTAAAATCGAGGTTGCCCGTGTCAAAAATGCAACAGAATGCTATCGAGGATTAGTGGAAGCCTGTGGCACAAATGCGTTACCGTATAGGACAGTAGCACGATGGGTTCAAGCATTTCGTTCGGGTCGGAAATAGACTGCGGATTTGCAACGCACAGGTTGGCCCTCCATTCCTCAAGAGCAGATTGACATCCTGAGCGCTCTCCTTACCATAGACCGTCGATGGACTGTCCGAGAATTATCCTTAGAGGTTAATCTGAGTCCATCTGTACTGTACGCAGTAGGGCGTCGGTCGCTCACATCAACAATCGCACCTTGCCACTGGTCTACAACGGCTTCCCGGCATTTGACAAAAGATTATAAGCTTTGATGGTGATTACACAGAAGGAATGTAATGCAATTGTACTTGTAAGTTCATTAAAAATTGATTTATACCTATGTTGCCATTACTTAATTTACAGCCCTCGTATTTTAGTTTTTAACAACAAAAACTTAATAAATATCATTAATTAAACAAAAAAAATATCTGTTTTCAAGAAAAAGATGAAATTTTACGCAAATTTTCAACTTTGAAATACATTTGTTTATATATTGTTACAAGATACTAATTATATTGTTAAACTTTATCTATCTTGAAAAGCTTCATTGACTTTATATTGTGTTCATATTTACATCTATTCACATCATGACTACTACATTTGAAACCAATAGTACAAATTTCTTCCCTATATTGGAAACTGGAAATGAATAAAATTGATTTATGCATTCGAGATCATTTGATCATTGAAACATTCGAGATTTTGAGCAGATATCTGAATTTTGAATGAACAACACTATAATGAATATTAATAATTAAGCAAAACAATGGAAAATATCAATTTTTAAGGAAAAAGACCGATTTCTTTAGATTTTTTCAACTATAAGATGAAAATATCAACTTAGAGAAAAGTGACTAGGATTTCAACTTAAAAACGAAATTTAAACATATATTTCAGTTTTGAACAACCATTACCTTAATGAATTTTAATAATTGGACAAATAACAAAAGGAAAATATGATTTTTAATGAAAAAAGACGAATTTAAACGAATTTGATTAGCTTTTACACTAGTTTGAGATTTTATCATACTTTTAGATGTTAGCTATGTAGAATTTTAACCATTGGCCTGCCATTATGACACGGCCTACATGGACAAATACGATAATGTTCATTTGGATTTTATACAGTTAAAAATAATTAAAACTTTAATTAAAAATCTATTAAGAATTTTACGCACAATAATTTCATTCGAAAAACAGTACAATTATAATATAATATAATTTAACAAAAGTAATGGACATCATTTTTATGTAAATGGATATAACGAGCTTTTCTTGCAACATACGCATTCCACATTATTATTGCGCCGCTAATATGCCGGTATTCTCTAAAGAAAAGAAAAAGGCGAATTGAAAGTATTTTATTATTTGTGGCAGTGATTCACAACTTCACTAATGACATAAAATATTTAAAATATCAATTTCTGTTTCTTTGCTTTCAAAATCATCAATCAATAACTTTATACTTATTCATCCATAAGTTTTTATAGTATGAGAAATGTTGGCATCTAGGTTTTCCAACTATTTAATACGCAGAATAAATCCTACCAATAATTTTGATAAAATGTATAGTGCAATTTTTTTTTTTATTTAGGTGCTTTATTGTCATGCATATCTGCACATATTTGTTTTCTGTACACACAGTAGGGGAGACCGGGGCTAGTTGGCTGCAGGGGTAAGTAGGCGCAGTCTTCATAAATCGCCTGTTTGTAGATAGATTGCGCAACCAGTCACAGAGTACCTTTCTTCTTACTTTTTACAATCCTCAATGTAGTTTTGCAGCATTACCTACGTGCAGTAGACATTTATTACGATTTTTCTGTTTTTTGCACTCATAAGTAATTTTTTGTTGCTTCATTCTTTTTCTAATTTCTAATACTTATCTTAATAGATGCGATTTAACTTGTACAGCTTTTCTTAGTGTATGATTAACTGTACCTACCCCATATGTGATTTACTTGGATTATATATGCTTAGATGGTTACGTGTCCCTTTTGTGAAGAAATTCATTATGGGGCTAGTAGGCGCATTGAACACTGGGCAAGTTGGCTCGATGTCTGGAGTGTGCTGGTAGCATGAAAAACAGCAAACACCGAGAAATTGGCTGCAATGCAAGATTTTGGGCACACGAGTCTTGCCCAAACGGAGACACTCGATTTTTTATTTGTGATAACTGTAACCCTGATGATGATATCGAGTAAGATAGAAGTTACACAATGTTAGTGTTTTATTCCTTATTTTTATGTCTGTATAATTTAGAATTTACAATGTACGGCGATAACGCCTTTGTTTAAACTTACTGGTATTAATGAAATTGATTTCTCTTAACTGCGTGTCTTATTTGAGTTTTATTTAAATTTTTATAAAGCGTGTGCCAACTTACCCCATAGGTATAGGCATCTTGCTCCGTGACGGGGTAGGTTGGCGCACAATTTGCCTTTTATTTAGGCTTCCGCTAAATAAAAACTCTAAAAGCTACAAACTCAAAACTCCGGGTATTTATAGCCCAATGCCTGTTCTTTAAAAGTAAAGTCAAAGTTTCATAAAAAACTTAAACAAAAAATTAATAAAAATCAATAACTAAAAAGTGCGCCTACTACCCCCGGTCTCCCCTACTATGCGCATCCATTGTCGAAAGTATTATATGATTTTTTTTTTTTTTTTTTTTTTTTTTTTTTTTTTTTACAGACTTCTACTACACAAATCGTATTATGCGTCCCACCAGTGAAAATGGGCGAGAGTCGCCACTCACTTAAAAACTGGAAACATTTAGAAAAAAAAATCTCTTCGCTAACAATTTAAAAAGAATATTTTATACTATTTCTGTTAGTAACTTTGGCCTCTGCCCCCTCTCATTACTAGATAATGAAAAGTCATCTCTTTCTTTTTAAAAAGGATATTTTAACTTAATAAAGAAAAAAAGTACAAAACAGTTTAATATTAATTTATGGTTCATGAAAGGGGTAAAAACAAATAGTAAGGTGCAACCACACCGGGAATAAAAGAAAGAAAGAAAAAGAAAGTAAATTAAGGGGGCCATTAACTCCTCCATTTCTACCCCCCCCCCTTCCCCACCCCTTTATATACTTAACAAATCAACCTCCAAATCTATTCAGGGAAGCGCTTTATCAGAATTAACTGGCATACCAAATTATTTGAAGAAAATCGGATAATTCTGCATGAAAAACTCGTTTTTTTCTAAATTAAGGTGGGGGGTGATTAGTCCACCGATTTTCCACCTTTACACTTAACCAATGAACCCCCAAAACTAATCAGGAAAGCGCCTTATCAGATGAACTTATATCCAAAATTTGAAGCAAATCCGATATTTCTATCAAGTGTTATCGCGTTACATACATACAGAACCTTCGGGCACATTATCTCTCAGACTTTGATAGCATGAGGGCTAATATAAAAGTAACAAAAACAAAAAATTATGTATCACGCATAGGTTATGAAACAATTTGCAACGCTAACAGAATATTATTAAGAAATTTAAATCTAACGTAATAATTAAAAAAAAAAAAAAAAACGTATTCGGGGAAATCTTTTGCAATACTCTGATACCACGAGTTTAAAATGAACATTGAATGCTTATGAGAAAAGAAAAGTGACCAGTCAAACTGATGACATTGAGCTCACAGGTTATTGACACTAATTATATATTACACTCTTATTTCAAAGAATAATGCCCCTCAAAAAATAAAAAAATTGACAAAAAAAATCATTTAGCTGAATTCAGAGAGGGATTACCCCCCCCCCCCCCCACACACACACCTTTATACTTGACCAATGAATTTCCAAATCTAATCAGGGAAACGTCTTATTAAAATTAACCAGTATACCAAATTTGAAGTAAATCGAATAAATCTGCATGAAAAACCCATTTATCTAAATTAAGGGGGGATTAGACCTCCGTTCCCTCCTTCATACTTAATCAATAAACATCCAAATCTAATCAGGGAAGCCCCTTATCAGAATAAACTGGTATACCAAATTATTTGAAGCGAATCTGATAATTCTGCATGAAAAACACGTTTATCTAAATTAAGGGGGGGGGGGGCATTCTAAATTAAGGTTAAACCTTTATACTTAACCAATGAACCCCTAAAATTAATCTGGGATGCGCCTTATGAAAATGAGCCTATTTACAAAATTTGAAGCAAATTGGATATTGCTATCAAGAGTTATCGCGTTACGTACATACAGAGCCTGTGGACACATTAGCTCTCAGGCTTTGACAGCAGTCCTGCCACAGACGTCCACAGGCGACTATTTTTATATTCTGTTCGCACCACTATTTAAAAAAAAAATACATTTCGTAGTATATTTTTCTTGCAAATGTTGTCAAAGCGTATATATATATATATATATATAATTTGTTTTGAAAAAGTGGTGCAAAATAGAATTAAAAAATAGTCGCCCGTGGCAGTCCTGTGCGCTAAAAAGTATAAACGTGGTAATACGAAAAGTACTTCTGTCACTGCAAACAAAAATATTGTTTTGAATTAAAAGAAAAAGTGTTTAATAAAAATAAAATAACTCGCAAATATCTCGTGAATACACAAATCAGTACTTATAAATTAATGAACTGATAATACAGATTATTGTTTTATTCTATTTGTAGATTTTTTTTATTATTATTATTAATTTATATCACTAATTTAAAAGGAAATAAAAATAGCCAGATAATTTTTTCTATTTTTCCTTTTCGGCTGTTTTCACTCCTGATGAACAACTATAATAGATTATGAATAGTTTTTTTTATTAATCGGCATCAAACAGCATGAAAAATTTAAATTTTAACGCTTTTAAAATGTTCGAACTGTTCAAGACTATTTTTCTTTATTCAAATTGAAACAATAATGTTGAAACAAAATTGTAACAATGATATTGTAAACAAAGCAATCATATTGTTCAGTTAAATTTATACACATTAGTATTCAAGTAATTACAAAAAAACTTTTTTTATTTATAAGTATTGATGTATTCATTGTTCGTACGGGTCCTTGAATTTCCAGACTAAGAAATTCTTCGGTACCAGTATTTTCTTATAGAAAATCTTTCCTTAACCTTCCGTCTACCAGACGGGTCCATTGGACCCGACATGTACATTCAAAATATTTATTCAAACCAGAAATTTCTTCAAAACAAACTAAATGTATAAATCAGACAATAATAAGTTAAATAAACAAATTAAATAGTTTTAAGCAAAAATTCTGGTGTAGAATGTTTTTATAAAACTTGAGTAAAATTTCCGGTAGTTCTAGGGTTAAATAAAACGAAATTTCGCGCATTTAAACTAGATTTATTTTTCTGTAAAAAACATTACTCATATTTAGCCTTGAAAATAAATGTACCCGTACAAACCCTGGTATTAGTATTTGTAATAAATAATTTACCATGCATCATAATTTATCAGCTATCGTTATAAAATAATTATAATAATACAGGTCATATATATCTTACAAACTTGCATATATATCTTACAAGTCCTGCAATCCATAAATCTATCCTGCTTAAATTTGTGAAGAATCCCCGATTAAATGAAATATAATAGAGGGAGAGCGGTTCATTTTGCAGTCGCCAACTGTTTTCATTTGGCCTATTTATCGCCCCTCCTGGCTTCAAAAGAAGAAACAAATGTTTGCGGCAGAAAAATCGGAATTGGGGATAGAGGAAGAAAGATTTTATTCGCTTTTACGGGGCACGTATGGTACGCAATCTAATACATCTCAGATTGTCACCAGGCATTACGCCTCGAGAGAACATGCCATAAAACTGAAAGTACCCTGCCTACAGGCCTACAAGAGCGGAACGGGCGGTTCAATCTTTCCTAAAGACCACAAGTCCAAATCAAAGCTATGAAAGATCGCATCTCAAAACTTTAGCCAGATACAAAGATAGTCACACAAGACCCTAAGGTCACACAACGCAAGAAAAAAAGAGAAAACTGTTAATACAACCGGCGGCGCAGCAAACTCTGCCTACGCAAAATGAATATACGTTAAATGAGTAACTACAACTTCTGACTATACAATTTTTTTATTCATTGCGGCATTTTAAACAAATAAACGATTTAAAAGGATCATTTGAAAAAATTGATTAATTACTTGTAGAACTCAACTCCAAATTTAAGAGCAGTTTCAAATAATAAACAGAATTCACATAACAGAGTTCCACATAACTCATAGTTAAGAGAGCATCGGAAGTTACAGGATCTTTTTTTGCCATTTGACGCTTTTTATTGGTCTTTAGGTAAACTATTGTGTGTTACTTACATGTGATAACATGTTTTTTTTTCGTCGTGAAGCCTGTTTTTATTCTAATTTGTTATCACGAGGGGGCTAAAAACATCTTTATCTGTTGTTGATACTGCTTTCATTCTGCTCAACTCTCGTTTTTTTCTCTATCTTTATAGTGTAGTTATTATTAATTCTGAAAACTATTAAAAGCATTATAAAATTTATTTTATCGTTGAATAGTTGTTGTTGTGTAATGTAAACACTTGTGTAATGTAAACACTTGTGTAATGTAAACACTTTAAAGTAAGTATATAATTTGAAAGTATATAATTTGATCATTTTTTGAGCCATTTTTGTGATGTAACTCAGGACTGACATGATGACATTATTTAAAAATAGCAAATAAAGCCTTTGTGCAACAATATTAAAAACCAGAAAAACCAACGTTTAAAATGTCTCTTATTCCGTCTATTGCGCATTGTGCCAGGTTTTATGCTTTACCTAAGGTCCATAAACCTGACATTCCTTTTAGACCTATTGATCTCTAGTATCGGTACAGCTTCTTATAAGCTTGCCAAATACTTAGTTTCTGTTTTTCCCCCACTTTTGAGCAGTAACTGTTTCACTGTTAAGAATTCTTTTGATTTTGTTAAAAAACTTCATAATTTTAAGCCGCAGGGTCACATGATGGTTTCTTTTACAAACGTTCCGGTTGAAGGGGCTTTAGATTGCCTCAAGAAAAGGCTTTGTGAATTCCATTTTGCTGCTTTTCATGTATTATTTGTGCATTTTAAACATTGGTTTTTCTGCTTTTTAATGATGACATTATGTCCAACAGAAACATAAATAAATTTGTTCACTGTTTTTCTAGTGGATAATTAACAAAAATAGATTCAAATATAATGTTTTCCGAACAAAATAAAAAATTATGCATTAAAGAGTTAACCCTTTCCGGCGCGGAGTAGAGAACTGATGAAATGATGGACTGACACCAAAATTTGTAAACGAATTTATTAGAAAATTACGAACTTGCTTAATTTCAAGTACGTTATAAAAGGAAAATTTTAATTAAATATTCTGGGTGCTAGTAAAATAAAAATTAGGTGTCCTTTTTTAAGGACACCGCCCGCGAAAGGGTTACGAAGAGTGACAAGAATTATCCTTTCACACAGGGAAAAACCCTGGCTAGAATTATTGAATCTGCAAACTATTGAAAGCATTATAAAAGTTATTATATTGTTGAACAATTGTTATTGTGCAGTGTAAACACTTTAAAGTCAGTATATAATTTAAATTTATCATTTTTTGAACAATTTTTGTTATGCAACTCAGGAGTGACATTTTGACATTGTATTCTACAGAAACATAATTAAGCGGGATCACATATTAAACGTGATTTGCACAATGTTTTTAATCGTCTAAATGGGTTTTAGAGTTTCCATTAAGGGGCATTCTCACAATCTTTTGACTTTCGGGAATAAAAATCAGGTGAAATTAAACTTGCTAAAATAACATTTTAATCTGATAGACGAATGCCTTAATGATTCAAAATAAAGAAAAAATGGTCAGCAGCGAAATTTTTCTTAATTTAACTGAGGTTTAAGTTAAACTTGCGAGTTTAATTTTCTTTACCATTTTACCACTATAACTTTCTATTTTCTTCTAAAATTTTAATTATAATGAATTTGCATAGTACCCACAGGACATTCAAATAAGAAATAATAACAATGTAATATTTTTAGTGCAAAATTTTGGTATACCATTGTCTTAAAGGGATAAAAAAGGGACGGAAGGAAAAAAAAGGGGTGATATAGGAAAAAAGGGACGGTAATGGAAAAAATAAGGGATGGTAAGGATGGGACGGTAAGGAAAATTACCACTATTTTTAGGCAAATCAAGTTAAGACTAAGTGATAGCCACAATGTTCATTGATTTTTATAAAGAGTTATTTACATTGGATTAAATTAAAAAAAAAGTTTAATTTACCTCGAAAAATGCAGGAATAAACCTTGGGGACGGTAAGACTACCAATAAAGCCACGATGTTTGAAATTGATATTTAAATGCTGATTTAAATTCTGCAGTAAATTTCCTGTCAAAGAGTATTAGACATTCTTTCTCTAGTATACTTATGCATGAGAAAAAACTTGAAAAAAATTCTGTGGCTGCACCTGAAGTGATTTTCTGTATAAGCTTAGCAAGAGGGATGGTAAGGAATCTAAAACCCAGGGACTGAGTTAAAAAAATAATATCAACCGTAAAAATGTGTGCAGGTTAATTTTTTGCTACATATTTATACAAAACAACTGTTCCAGTTTCGGAAAAACAATTACATCGAATTACTTTTATTGAAACAATTTTATACAGACAGCTCCAAATTTAAAAATCAGCATTAGGGACATGGGACGGTATAGGAGTTTTCCTGGTATTTGGAATCCCAGCATCGTCCAAGACTTATTTATCTCGTTAATATTGTTATGCAATCATGCAACGGGATGTTCCGCAGTATATAAAAAAAAGCACAAGAATATGTACTAAAATAAAAAGTATTGAGGGACTTAAAGTCAAAAGATTGTGAGAATGTCCCTTAAACATTTCATTAAATATCTGTTGAAAATTGTACCTTTTACGCATACTTAGATAAAATTTAACTTGAAAATCTGATTAACTTGATGAAATCTGATAGCAAGCAAAACAATCTAGTCGCCTGTAAGAAAATATCCCCCCCCCCCCTCCCTCCCGCCGTCATTGATTTTCAAAAAATATAAAAGTTTTTTATGAATTAATTGAGAAAAAATAAAACCCAGCATACTTTAGAATTATTAATTGCATAGTTTAGAATAGTACATAACTTAGAAGGTACTAACATATAAGTTTTCTTATAAAACGGAATTCATTTTTTTATATCGGAATTATAAATCTCCAAAAAAAAAAAAAAAAAAAAAAGAACGAAAAGAAAAGAAATGCTGTAAAGGTTGAATTAAGCTTCATGTTAAAAAAATGCTGATTGTCGAATGTATCAAATGTGCAGATAGTTGAGTGCTATAAAATCTACAAATCAAATTGAAGTGGGGAATTCGGTGGGGGGATAAATCAAATATTTAGAAAACTTGCAGTTGAACTTTTTTTTGCGAAATTAAAAATAAAAGTAGAAAATATTTTCGTTTGATTATAGTTTCTAACTTTATTTCTTGAAGGTTTATTACGCTCGCCAACCCCCGTTCAGACAAAGCAAACTCTCAAACCACGCCAATTTGATCGGCTTTAAAAGAAATTCGGAAGACTGAATTACAATAAAACAAACAAACAAAAAAACAGCGGCAATCTCCCTGTTAACGGTTTATTTGCGTCCTTGATTAAATCATATCAGTGAAAACATTTCAAAATAAGCTAATGTAAAATGAATTAAGTAAACAGAGTCTTTGTCTCCCGGTATTTTTTAACAACGCTATTAAAATGTTCTTTTAAATGAGACATTTTAAATGCACCGTTTTAAATCTGACGTAATTTTCCCCAAAGCTTTCTTTCTCATTTTAATATTCACGTGAAAATACTTTTGCTGTTAGAAAGGAAATATTATTTGAGCTTTCTAATAGAATTTAAAAAAATAGTTGTAATGTCTATGAATAATATACTATATATAATAGTTGTAATGTAAATAAATGTCTCGCGCAAATATATTTTTAAATTTAAACTGTTTAGCAATATTGTTTGGCCATTTTAAATATGACATAATTTCCTCCATTTACGAATTTAACGCATCTTAATGACTTTATTGTTTTACAATTTTCTTTCTCTTTAAACATTTACGCGTAAATATAGTTTTTATGACGTAATTTTAAATATTTTCCTGCTTTTAATATATAATCATTTAATTCTCATTTGAAAGTTTTGTTTCTTTTATAATAGTCACGTGTAAATAAATTTTTAATCTGAAGGAAATATTATTCTTTTCGCTGGTTTAAAAATTGGCAACAATTAAAAAAAAATAATATCCTTTTCTAAAAGATGTAAAAAATATGTCTCAAAATGCTGAAAATTTGAATTTAAAATAGAAATAAATCCTCAAAAAATGAGTCAAATTAAAAAAGTGAATACAGTCTGCACACCGGGAAATTCTAATGCATAAAATGATCTAAAAATGATTAAATTCCCATGTATAGTTTTTGCTCCTATAAAACTTTTTTTAATGGAACGATTTTGACCAACTTTAACATTAAATATCTCTTAAAAGAATTCTTCGATTTGAAAACTGGCTGCATCAGCATATTTATCAAACATTTCTCTATAATACCACCGATTTTTATATTTTTGTATGGAACAGCTTTCTTAATATTAATGAAGAAACACCTCCGGTCACAAAAAAATCAAAACTGGCGTCGGTGACAGTATTAGTTACTTTTTTTTTTTTTTTAGATAGAGAGATTATTGAGGAAAGAGACAGAATGCAGTTTGTGTTCATTCCTTATGTCAATTTTCATACAAAAAAAAAAAAAAAAAATATATATATATATATCCGCCAAGTGGTTGCCAGATAAAATAAATTTGTCGCCAGTGGCGACCGCATTTGACAAGCTTTGCATGCAACAAATAGATTATAAATTATAGTAATTAATTAAATTTTAAATGTAATATTTTAATATTTTTTTACTTCAAGAGTTTTAGAGGTAATGAGTCACAAGAAAAATTTTATTAAACCTAGCTCTTGAAATTCACCGAGTTTAACTGTATTGGACATCAGTAACTTGAATATGATTTATCTTCAACAAAGCATGACGAAAGGACAAACCTGACATTTAGTCTCCGTGGTCATATTTTATCCACGGCATTTAATAAAGTTAATTGAGTTTCATTGCACTCTTGAAGGTTTATTCTCCCATTTCGCTCGAACGCTTCTGGGCAATTCCATCGCAACTGACATAACATTTGATCATCGAATTTTGTTTTCAAAGCTATGTAGAAAATTTACTAATAAAGCTAGAACAAATTTTTACAATTTAAAATATTTCTTACTAAGGACTTAATACCCAAATACCTGCAGGTTATTTCAATCTCTTTTTAGTCCCGAAAATTGCAATTCAAAATTCTGTAACTGACGTAACATATACAAACATTTTTTCTGCCTTCATTGGAGTGTAACATTTATCAAAACTATTCCGTTAAAAAAAGCAATTTAATGTTCTCAACAACACTAAGTAATGCCAAATTATAACAGTAACTTGTTTAATTAATTTTTGAATAATAGAAAAGAAAAAAAAATGGCATTTACACGTGTAACTGACGTAACTTTTATTGTGTAACTGACGTAACATTATGACTTTACAAAGACAATAACGGTGCTTAACTTAGTTTGTAAACAGTAATTTACAATACCTTTTTATTAGGATTTTATTATAAAATGTAAAAATGTCAAGTTTTCCAATCATACCCTTAAATTAAACATATTATAAATTTTATTCCCATCCCCTAAAAAAAAATGATAATTTTCTGTGGAATTGCCCTTCTGTCAAACCAAAGTCCAGAATGCTTACGGTAGTGTGTGTTCTAATAGACTTAGGATAAATAATAAATTCCTTACAAGAATTAAAAAAAAAAAAAATACTAAAAGGTGAGAAAGGTGGAAGAGGAAGACTGCATATATGCATACTTTTTGAATTGAATTTTAAATGCTTCTCAAATTATAAAAAAATCACAATATGTAAAACAAAAAGGGGAATAAACACTAAAAAAAGAGTACAAAAAAAAGCAGTTTCAAATAAACCCATAAAAAATATATATCAAAGATATATCTGCAACGATACAAAAATCAGATTTCTAAATAATGGTCTTCTTTTATTTATTTTAGAATTGTTAAAAGCCATTCTAGAACGTTGAGTTTTTCTCCAATAACCTTTCACAAAAATTAAATACGTCGTGGTTCAACGCGCTAAGGAAAAATGTTTTATGAATAAAATACAGCAAAATATCATATAATAATAAAAAATTGAAACTAAAACCTACCTGATCCAACTCCATAGCCGGATTGGCTGAGAGCTGCCGATGACACACCTGAAGATGTACTCGAAGAAGAATATTGATTGTAACCTCCATATCCTCCAGCTCCAGCACCTGATCCAGCACCGAAACCCCCAGATCCACCAGCTCCAGCTGTGGCGGCACCTGCACCTGCACCAGCTCCAGCTCCAGCGGCAGCGGTTCTCATACCTGCACCTGCTACACCAGCACTTGTGCCTTTTCCAGCTCCAACACCATATTCTCCTGCTCTAGCAGCTCCAGCGAAACTAGATGCGGCTTCAGCTGCTTGGCCATACGCAACAGCACCAGATCCAGCTCTGTATCCATCAGTTATACTTGGTCCATAACCACTAGCTCCGGTTGCTGTAGATGCACTTGCTCCGGCTGCCGCTGCATTTGCACCATACCCTCCTACTTCATTTTGAGCTTTCGCAAACATACTTACCAGCTGTTTTATTTCATTTACGAAATATGGATCGACGAATCCTGTAGTTTGCATAAATGCTCCTGTTACTGCGTTAGAAATGGCATTTGTTATTGTGTTCAAATCAGCTCCTTTGGATATAGCTATTTCAGCGATGGAAGAGGCAAAAGCCATGTTTAAAGCTTGAAGCATGTTGCCTGAACTCTTTCCTTGTCTGACCATTCTGTCCATAGATGACGTTATAGTTTGGCTGATTGAATTCATGTCGTCAGCTGATCAGGACTGAAGACTCCCGATTTCTCCATACCATCTACGAAAGATCTCATGAAGGTTTCTGCCGTTCCAGGATCCGTCCATGGTCCACCGCTTGAACGAATGCATTTCGTGGAATAGAAATCGCTACGAAAAGCAGTAAAGAAATCGCAATTTGAGTGGAATAACCCATGTTTGCTTGTTAGGATGTTTCTACCCTGTGTGCATTCTTGCTGGGTCAACCGATGTTTTATACTAAATTTTGCAGCTTCATCAATATTTGTTGTGCATTTTGTGCAAGGTCTCCGTCTATGACGCAGGACATCTTGTGATCCTTCGATGGGCGTCATTCCTTCTAGAATCCTAGAAGATATTTACTTTGGTAACACCTGTCACACGCGCGAAGACTGTATTCTTGTAAAAACATAATTTCCATAAAAGCAATTTTAATTAAAAAAATAATTTATAATAATTCCTTTTAAATTTCGCTTGTATTTTAAAAGACGTAAACTTTCAAAATTCTCGCCCTTCATTTAACCCTCCAGCCGCGGAAAACGCTATTTTCGCGTTCCAGTGGGCTACTTTTTAAAAATTCCGATTGCTTGATTTCCACCACTTTTTTAAAAGCGTATAATTCGGCTTATTCTCGCATTATTTAACCTGTAATTAAATAAAGTGACTACTTTTACTCCAGAAAAGTGGTGGGAATGAAACAATCCTAATTTTAAAAGAGTAACCTACTGAAGAAGTCGCCCGCGGCTGGAGGGTTAATTGTTCAGAATTTTTCACCAGATTAGAGTCCTGCATCGGATCGAGTTATCCGCTTTTACCCGCATCTGACTCGGGGGGAGGGGGGGGGGGGGCTATATTTTTTCGTCACGGGTTGGGTTGACTTCTACTTTTTTGCTGCTAGTCGGGTTTGGTTGACTTTCATTGTTTCGGGTCGATTTCGGGTTGGGCTTTGACTCTTACGGGTCAGGTTAGGGTTGACCTGATTTTTAATATAATGTCCAATATATTTTTCAGGTTAAAAATCTATATATAATGAGACCTCTATAGTGGACACTCCCGAAAACTAGACATCTCTATTTAGCGGGCACATTTTCAATTCCTAACACTTATATATTCGGACAATGAGCTAAAAAACTCGGATTTTTATACACATGCTAAATCAGCGTATCCTGAGAAATAAAATATACATAACGTTTAAAAATATACATGATATTTAAAATCATGTTTTAAATGTCATGTATATTTTTAAACGTCATGCATATTCTATTTCCCAGTATACACTGATTTAGCATATGTATAAAAATCTGAGTTTTTAAACTCATTGTTCACGTATTACGCACAGTGTAAAGTCCACTTTTAAAGTTTTTAAATACTTATACATTCGGAAACTTGTCTCTCTGATTATTGGGCACCTCCAATCTAAACACATGTAACATGTGTATGTGTGTATAAACTATTACAAATACGATACATGTATTTTTGTGTGTATCAAAAACGAAATGTTGGTAATATTTTTCATATCCGAGACAAAAAATGGTTCTTAAAGAAAGAATAATCTATGATCACATTTGTTATATACATTTTACATCTTATGCGATTAATTGAATATATACGCTACTAATTAATGTTCAGTTACATATTTATTTTTATCAGAAACATAGTTTTGCTCAAACTTTTTGTGAAAATCCAGCAGGACTCTATTCAACGATCCTGGGGTGCCCGCTATTCAGAGGTTTTACTATATTTGAATATTAAAGAATATAGATTTGTCCATTTTTTTTAATATAAAACATAAAATTCATATTAGAGATATAATTAAAGATTACTTTTCATAATTGCATTAAAACATGATTTACTTTCCTTTGATCTCGGGTTCGGGTCGGGTGCGAGTTGCAATATGTCGGGTTGCGGTTCACCGAAAATTATTTTGTCAGGCTTCGGGTCGAGGAAACTTTTTTGTCGGCTTAAGGTCGGGTTGCGGATTGACTTCAAATGGAATTTTCGGGTTCGGTTTGGGTTGCCGGTTGAAGGATTTCGAGTGCGGGTTGACATATGTCGAATTCGGGTCAGGTTGTTGGTCACCGAAAATTATTTTGTCTGGTTCGGGTCGTGTTGCAGTTCGAGGAAATTTTTTTGCCTGATTCGGGTCGGGTTGCAGATTGACTTCAAATGGAATGTTCGTGTTCGTACCTGGTACAACGCGATCCGCGCTTTATTCTACACCAGATATGTTCGAAGCTGACTGAAAAATTTTCATTTCTCTCAAAGATTATCTTGAATGTTACCTTTAAAGCTGCATTAATAATCATTAAAAAACGTTTTATAATTAATCATATATGCAATTTTTAAAATCTAGATTGTGTAGCTAAGATTAATTGAAGAAAATCGAGATAATTTAAAAAAACCCAAAAAAATCTAAATAAATATATACATATACTGAGCAATATTAAATGTTTATGCTGAGTGAGATTTAATAAGTTTTGTGTTCTAGAAAATCGTTCTGAAAACCGCTTCTATAAAATTTTCAAAAAGTCTTGTAAAAAAAATCCGAAATCCTTTTTTCTCTGACACATTTCTGAAGTCATATTTATATTTCAAAACACGAAATTTCTTATTCTATTATTTCTTCTCTTACTATTTGATCTTATTCACATATTAAGAAATCGAATAGCGTTTTGGTCGTGCGAAAACGGAATTTTTACTGTTTTACTTGATAGAGTGTAAAGAAAGTTCCTCTAAGAAGAGGACTCTTTTTGGTGAAGCTCGCAACTGGCATTGAGACTTGGTACTTATAGATCTGCAGGCCAAACTTAGAGAACCAAAATAAGTTGTCTGCAGAAATCGTATTTATTGATTTTGCAGCAG
The DNA here is from genome assembly GCA_963932465.1 of Maratus speciosus. NCBI lineage: Eukaryota > Metazoa > Arthropoda > Arachnida > Araneae > Salticidae > Maratus > Maratus speciosus. The sequence continues at coordinate 185,887,052 of OZ010798.1, read as the reverse complement.
CATAACTTTCTGAAAATGCTACTTTTGAGACCACTTATCAGACTATTAACACAGTATTTTTTAGTTCAAAATAAGAATAAAATGTTGAAAAAAAGTTTTAAAATTTCTGCATAAATCTTAGACTTTTTTTTAAAGTTTTGTATTTTGCATGCATCTTATCATTTTATGCACAATTGTCATAAACATAATACAAAATCTGCAATACAAATATCTTCAATTAAAAATGGAAGAAGTCTAAGATTTATTTCGATTTCATTTGAACGGAATCTAATATTTTTTATGGTGTTTTAAGTATCATATTGTATGAATTTTATTTTTATTTTTTAATCTTCAATTGGCTTAACTAATTTGTTACAAAAATTTAACATTAAATGTAGAACTAATTGAATGAAATAACTTAATATCTGTCCCTTCTCGGGCTTAAACAATGTAGGAAATAAATTTAGTTTTTTACTTTGTTCTTCAAATTATGTTTTTGTTTAAGTATTATTTGATCCATTAACTTTTTTTTTTATGGTTGTCACTTCATGGTCACATAAAATACATTTTTGGAGAAATTTGTCACGTGGATGTGAAAAGGTTCGCCGTTTCAGGTCTATAGTATAGTGCTATAAAATACATCAGATTTCAAAGCGGCGTGAACTGCACCAAAAGTGGTTCCTTTGTAAGTATTGGACCCAGAGACTTTATAAAAATTAAATTTCGCATTTATATTATAAAGGACAAACATATCCGTGCGTAACGCTGATGTCATTTTGGCGGTGGCAACAGCAGATGATTAAATTTAACTTTTATTAATTTTTCTTGCAATTTTTTTAAACTTCTAAATACCGCACATTTTTAATTTTTACACCGTTCAATTGGGAAAAAAACGTATTTTCAAATGCAATTTGTTTGAAAACTACATTGCAATTTGTTTGAAAAATGTATCGCCATTTACTGAATTTTTATTGTTTTTAAAACAATTTTCGAGTTTGAGTTTTGTTCAAATCTATCTCTATCGTGTGCAGACGATTGCGAAAGTTTAATTTGTTTGCATTTAAATTAATAGAAATAGCTCATCATTTGTTTCCAGCTTATATTTTTAACGAAATTAAAACATACATTAATCAATAAGTAAAACAATAAAATATAAATACAACACAAATTTAAGACATGTAATCGAATTTCGCGCTTAAACCACTGAAATGAAACGAATAATTAAATTTAAAAAATTTAAAAAACCTGACTGCGTAAAAAACGAACTAATTAATTATTTCTCATCCATGTGAAACTATTTTTTATATTACTTAAATATATTTTTTTATTTACTTGTATTGATGACTTTTAAATTGTGTTTAATGGTTAGTTCCTATCTATAAACACTGTTTTGATGAGTCCTACCAATGTCTATGATGGTTAGAGTTGCAGTAAAGCTAGAGATCCTACCTACACAACTTCCAGGTTGTGTAATATTTAAACGGAGCTTCTGACTGTAAAATAGTCAATGAAACATCGTCTTCATTTTGAGAGACCTATCCAATGATATGCCACTCAATAGGGTGCGTAAAAAAATATCATCTCTACCACCATTTTGTATTTTGCGAGCGCCATTTTGAATTTACAAAACCAAAACACAGCCTATAACCATCGGACGGTTAAGACGAATTGATAGAGACCTCATTCATTAAAATCCATCCAGTCGTTGAGATGTTTCGAGGGTATAAAGAAATCCACATACCCAGATACGCGTGAAACACATAACCCTTCTTGGCAGTCGGGTAAAAAAAAGCTGATTGTAAAAAGCGATCTTCGGCGAATTTTCCGGCTGTTAAATCCTGAAGCGAGACCAATAGGAAAATATCGCTTTTAAAACATTTCAAAACTTTACTTGAGCGCATTTTTGAGACGCTTCGAGTTTTATTAAATTTGTATAATTTTCTTTTTCTTTATAACATTAAAATGGTATGAAGTAATTGTCTATAAATGTCTTTATCTATTACCGAAAGATGACAGCATAAGGTGGATATTTATTTGCTTAAATGAAGGCCTTTTTTCGGAGTTTATAGATTTTTCAATTTTCAAGATGGTGAAATGTAAAAAGTAAGTTTATTTATGTTTCTTCTATCAAGGATCCAAATAAATAAGTCATAATCTTAGTTTGTAGACTTCTTTAAAATACGTATTTTTTTTAAATTGTGAAATTATATGTTCAAGCCTATTTTTTATGTAATTTTGTAATGTACAAAATATGGGGCGTTAAGCACGAATTTTATTTGCCATTTAGCGGACAGTTATTTAGGTAAAGTCCTTTTCAAGAGGATTATGAAACAAACTGTTTTTAAGCCTCAAATACGATTATTCTTAGTTTATCGTTACTAATACTTATAATGTTATTAGTCTCTGTAAAGAAATGAATATATTTTTACTTTCTTCTATCTTCAATAGAAGAAAGTATTGTAATCGAAATTTTTTTCGACTTCCGGTTTTCGACGGATTTGCATGTTTTAGGGGTCAGAGATTCCAAAAAACATGTTTATAGAAAATGTCTGTCTGTCTGTGTGTCCGTCTGTCCGTCTGTCCGTCCGTCCGTCTGTCCGTCTGTCTGTCGCCATTGTACCATCAAAAAGTGTATGAAGTTATGTATAGAATTAAACCAAAATTTTATTATAAGTTTTTGGCTATGGCAAGCAGGTCCTCCCGGAATTTGGAAAAAATTCGCCGGTAGGGGGCGCTGATATAACAATTTTTGTGCGATTTTGAATATTGTACCATCCAAAAGTGTATGGAGTTATGCATAGTATTGAACCAAATTTTTAGTTTAAGTTTTTGGATATGACAAGCAGGTCCTCCCTGAATTTGGAAAAAATTCACCGGTAGGGGGCGCTGTAAATGCGTTTTTTGTGCGATTTTGAATATTGTACCATCGAAAAGTGTATGAAGTTATGCATAGAATTGAACAAAATTTTTATTTTAAGTTTTTGGCTATGGCAAGCAGGTCCTCCCCGAATTTGGAAAAAATTCGCCGGTAGGGGGCACTGTAATAGCGATTTTTGTGCGATTTTGAATATTGTACCGTCCAAAAGTGTATGAAGTTATACATAGAATTAAACCAAATTTTTATTTTAAGTTTTTGGCTATGGCAAGCAGGTCCTCCCTGAATTTGGAAAAAATTCGCCGGTAGGGGGCGCTGTAATAGCGATTTTTGTGCGATTTTGAATATTGTACCGTCCAAAAGTGTATGAAGTTATGCATAGAATTAAACCAAATTTTTATTTTAAGTTTTTGGATATGGCAAGCAGGTCCTCCATGAATCTGCAAAAAATTCGCCGTTAGGGGGCGCTGTAATAGCGATTTTTGTGCGATTTTGAATATTGCACCATCGAAAAGTGTATGAAGTTATGCATAGAATTGAACCAAAAAAAATTTTAAGTTCTTGGCTATGGCAAGGAGGTCCTCCCTTAATTTGTAAAAAAATCGCTCGTAGAGGGCGCTGTAATAGCGATTTTTGTACAATTTTTGTGCCATTTTGAATATTGTACCGCCGAAAAGTGTATGAAGTTATGCATAGAATTGAACCAAATTTTACGTGTTTATTTTTGGTCATGTCAGGAAGGTCCTCCCTGAATTTGGAAAAATTCTGCCGGAAGGGGGCACTATAATTGCGATGTCTGTACCATTTTCATTATTGTACCATCGAAAAGTGTATGAAGTTATCCATATAATTGAACCAAATTTTTTGTGCATGTTTCTGGCTATAGCAAACAAGTCCTCCCTGAACTTGAAAAATTTCCGAAAGAAGGAGGCGCTATAATTCCGATATCTGTGCCATTTTCATTATTGTACCATCGAACAGCGTATAAAATTATGCATACAATTGAACCAAAATGTTTGTGCTTGTTTTTGGCTTTGGCCAACAGGTTCTCCTTGAATTTGGAAATATTGCGCGGTAAAGGGCCTCCGTGCTAGCGATTTTTGTATACTTTTCTTGATTTTTCATAGTTCTATTGTGCATCGGCGGCTCATGCAGCGGCGGGAACTCGCTTCCTGCTATGCCGGCTATTCGCAAACAGCTGATAACGACAGAATAAGGAAAAATTAATAATTTTAACAAATATCATGATATAGATTAACTCGTTTTTAGTCCGTTTAATTGACTTGAGCAGAAATTTAAGATGAAAATCAAAGTTGGTATAGTATTGAACTAATAATATTGAAGTATTAACATGTGTAACTAGGTTTTGAAATATTAAGATGTATAAGATAGAAGAAAGTTTTGGGATTGGCACATCCAACTAGTTTTAGTAGTTCATAAAAACACTAATTATAGTATATAGTATACAATTTAAAAGCTTATCTCTCTATTTAAAAAAAAAGTAACTACCGCTGTCACCGCCGCCGCCGGTTTTGAGTTTTTTGTGACCGGGGGTCTTTTTTCATTAATATTAAGAAAAATATTGCATACAAAAATATGAAAATCGGTGGTATTACAGAGAAATGTTTGATAAACACGCTGATGCAGACAGTTTTCAAATCGAAGAATTATTTTAAGAGATATTTAATGCTAAAGTTGGACAAAATCGTTCCATTAAAAAAGTTTTATAGCAGCAAAAACTATACATGGGAATGTAATCATTTTTAGATCATTTTATGCGTTAGAATTTGCCGGTGTGCAGATTGCATTATTTTTTTTTTAATTTGACTCATTTTTTGAGGTTTTATTACTTTCTTCTATCTTCAATAGAAGAAAGTATTGTAATCGAAATTTTTTTCGACTTCCGGTTTTCGACGGATTTGCATGTTTTAGGGGTCAGAGATTCCAAAAAACATGTTTATAGAAAATGTCTGTCTGTCTGTGTGTCCGTCTGTCCGTCCGTCCGTCTGTCCGTCTGTCTGTCGCCATTGTACCATCAAAAAGTGTATGAAGTTATGTATAGAATTAAACCAAAATTTTATTATAAGTTTTTGGCTATGGCAAGCAGGTCCTCCCTGAATTTGGAAAAAAATCGCCGGTAGGGGGCACTGATATAACAATTTTTGTGCGATTTTGAATATTGTACCATCCAAAAGTGTATGGAGTTATGCATAGAATTGAACCAAATTTTTATTTTAAGTTTTTGGATATGACAAGCACGTCCTCCCTGAATTTGGAAAAAAATCGCCGGTAGGGGGCGCTGTAAATGCGATTTTTGTGCGATTTTGAATATTGTACCATCGAAAAGTGTATGAAATTATGCATAGAATTGAACGAAATTTTTATTTTAAGTTTTTGGCTATGGCAAGCAGGTCCTCCCTGAATTTGGAAAAAATTCGCTGGTAGGGGGCGCTGTAATAGCGATTTTTGTGCGATTTTGAATATTGTACCGTCCAAAAGTGTATGAAGTTATGCATAGAATTAAACCAAATTTTTATTTTAAGTTTTTGGATATGGCAAGCAGGTCCTCCCTGAATTTGCAAAAAAATTCGCCGTTAGGGGGCGCTGTAATAGCGATTTTTGTGCGATATTGAATATTGCACCATCGAAAAGTGTATGAAGTTATGCATAGAATTGAACCAAAAAAAAAAAAAAAATTAAGTTCTTGGCTATGGCAAGGAGGTCCTCTTTTAATTTGTAAAAAAATCGCTCGTAGAGGGCGCTGTAATAGCGATTTTTGTACAATTTTTGTGCCATTTTGAATATTGTACCGTCGAAAACTGTATGAAGTTATGCATAGAATTGAACCAAATTTTATATGTTTATTTTTGGTCATGTCACGAAGGTTCTTCCTGAATTTGGAAAAATTCTGCCGGTAGGGGGCACTATAATTGCGATGTCTGTACCATTTTCATTATTGTACCATCGAAAAGTGTTTGAAGTTATCCATATAATTGAACCAAATTTTTTGTGCATGTTTCTGGCTATGGCAAACAAGTCCTCCCTGAACTTGAAAAAATTCCGAATGAAGGGGGCGCTATAATTCCGATCTCTGTGCCATTTTCATTATTGTACCATCGAACAGCGTATAAAATTATGCATACAATTGAACCAAAATGTTTGTGCTTGTTTTTGGCTTTGGCCAACAGGTCCTCCTTGAATTTGGAAATATTGCGCGGTAAAGGGGCACCGTGTTAGCGATTTTTGTATACTTTTATGATTTTTCGTAGTTCTATTGTCCATCGGCGGCTCGTGCAAAGGCGGGAACTCGCTTCCTGCTAAGCCGGCTATTCGCAAACAGCTGATAACAACAGAATAAGGAAAAATTAATAATTTTAACAAATATCATGATATAGATTAACTCGTTTTTAATCCGTTTAATTGACTTGAGCAGAAATTTAAGATAAAAATCAAAGTTGGTATAGTATTGAACTAATAATATTGAAGTATTAACATGTGTAACTAGGTTTGGAAATATTAAGATATATAAGATAGAAGAAAGTTTTGGGATTGGCACATCCAACTAGTTTTTATTTTAAATTCAAATTTTCAGCATTTTGAGAGATATTTTTTACATAACTAGGGGGCTCTGCCCCATACGAGCTACGCTCGTCAACCCCCGTTCAGACACCGCAGACTCTAAAAGTACGCTAATTTGATCGGCTTTAAAAAGATTTCGGAAGATTGAATTATAATTTAAAAAACAGTGACGATCTCCCTACAAACGGATTTCTATTCCTTTCTCTTTGACTGGGGAAATTTTAAGGCCAAATCCGCTGCGGTACTACTTGATTAACCCGTCGACCAATTTCGCCAAATTATATAAATCGCCAAAGCACTCGCCAAATTATACAAATTGACATCATTTTTATTTTAAATAACGAAAGAACAAATAAATTAATGCAACATTAATAAAAATACAAATAAAACGTCGAAATAAAAATAACTTGATGACGTAGACACGTGTAACTTGCTTAAAGTCAAGTTAATGTGACATTTACGATCAACCATTATTGACATTTAATCTTAAAGTTTGGCGAATGATAGATTTTTGATCGACGGGATAACTAAGTAGTTTTTCGTCTTTGATTAAGTAAAATAAGTTAAACGTTTCAAAATAAGCTCATATAAAAGGAATTAAGTAAACAGAATCTTTGTCTCCCGGTATTTTTTAACAAAGCAAAAAGAAAGTTCTTTTAAATAAGACATTTTAAATTAATCGTTTTTAATCTGACGTAATTTTGACCAAACTATTCTTTCTCTTTTTAATATTCACGTGAAAATATTTGTGTTAGAAATGAAATATTATTTGCGCTTTCCTAACAAAAATAGTTGAAAACTATCCTCTCAAAATATCAAATAAATGTCTAGCGCAATTTCTAAATTTAAACCGTTTTGCAATATTATTTTGTGTTCATTTTATGTAATAACTGTAATGTGACGTAAATATGACGTAATTTCTCCTATTTAAGACTTCTAACGCATGTTAATAAATTTATTATTTTACAACTTCCTTTCTCTCTTAAAATTCACGTGTAATTATAGTTTTTATGACGTAATTTTTAATAAGTTCCTGCTTTTTGTACATGATTATTTAATTCTAATTCCAAATGTTTTTTTTTCTGTTTATAATAGTCACGTGTAAATAAATTTTTAATTTATTTACACGTATAAACATTTTTTTTTTGAAGCAAACATTATTGTTTCCGCTGTTTATACAGTTGGCAACAGTTTAAATTAATATCACTTTTAAAATCTGTAAAAAATATCTCTAGAAATGCTGAAAATTTGAATTTAAAATAGAAATAAAACCTCAAAAAATTAGTCAAATTAAAAAAAGAAAAACAGTCTGCACACCGGGAACTTCAAACGTATAAAATGATCTAAAAATGATTAAATTCCCATGAATAGTTTTTGCTCCTATAAAACTTTTTTAGTGGAACGATTTTGTCCAACTTTAGCATTAAATATCTCTTAAAATAATTCTTCGATTTGAAAACTGTCTGCATCAGCGTGTTTATCAAACATTTCTGTATCCTACCTCCGATTTTCATATTTTTGTATGCATTATTTTTCTTAATATTAACGAAGAAAGACCTCCGGTCACAAAAAATTCAAAACCGGCGGCGGCGGCGGCGGCGGTGTCAGCGGTAGTTACTTTTTTTAGAATAGAGAGATTTACAATTTGGTATTAATTTAAACTGTTGCCAACTGTAAAAACAGCGCAAACAATAATGTTCGCTTCAAATTAAAAATTTATTTACACGTGACTATTGTAAGCATAAAATATAAAAAACAGGAATTCATTGAAAATTACGTCATAAAAACTATGTTAACACGTGAATTTTAAAAGAGAAAGAATATTGAAGACTAATAAATTCACTGACATGCGTTAGAAGTCTTAAACAGAAGAAATTACGTCACATTTACGTCACATTACACTCATTACGTAAAATGAACAAAAAATAATATTGCAAAACAGTTTAAATTTAAAAATTGCGCGAGACATTTATTTGATATTTTTCAACTATTTTTGTTAGGACAGCTTAAATATTTCATTTCATAACTATAGTATTTTCACGCGAATATTAAAAAGAGACAGAAAAGTTTGGTGAAAATTACGTCAGATTATAAACAATATATTAAAATGTCTTATTTAAATAAACTTTCTTTGAGCTTTGTTAAAATATACCGGGAGACAAAGACTCTGCTTACTTAATCCATTTTTTATTAGCTTATTTTGAAATGTATAACTAAATTTATTTAATCAAAGACGGAAGCAGCCATTGTATCTTTTAACAATAGCTGATTTGGCCAAATTACCCAATCAAAGAGAAATGAATAGAAACCCGTTTATAGGGAGATCGCCACTGTTTTTTAAATTACTAGGGGGCTCGGCCCCCTACGAGCTACGCTCGCCAACCCCCGTCCAGACACCGCAGACTGTAAATGCACGCTAATTTGATCGGCTTTAAAAAGATTTCGAAAGATTGAATTATAATTTAAAAAACAGTGGCGATCTCCCTATAAACGAATTTTTATTCATTTCTCTTTGATTGGGGAATTTTAACGCCAAATCCGCTGCGGTACTACTTGATTATCCTGTCGACCAATTTCGCCAAATTATACAAATTGATATAATTTTTATTTTAAATAACGAAAGAACAAATAAATTCGTACAACATTAATAAAAACACAAATAAAACGTCGAAATAAAAATAACTTGATGACGTATACACGCGTAACAACATTTCAGAATAAGCTAATATAAAAGAAATTAAGTAAAGAGAGTCTTTGTCTCCTGGTATTTTTAAGAAGGTTTATTTAAAAGAAAGTTCTTTTAAATGAGACATTTTAAATTAATTCTCAAAATATCAAATAAATGTCTAGCGCAATTTCTAAATTTAAACTTTTTTGCAATATTATTTTGTGTTCATTTTATGTAATAACTATAATGTGACGTAAATATGACGTAATTTCTCCTAAGACTTCTAACGCATGTTAATGAATTTATTATTTTACAATATCCTTTCTCTTTTAAAATTCACGTGTATACTTTTTATGACGTAATTTTTAATAAGTTCCTGCTTTTTATACGTAATTATTTAATTCTAATTTGAAAGTTTTTTTCCTGTTTAGTCGCGTGTAAATAAATTTTTAATTTGAAGCAAACATTATTGCTTGCGCTTTTTATACAGTTGGCAACAGTTTAAATTAGTACAATTTTCTGAAATCTGTAAAAAATATCTCTAGAAATGCTGAAAATTTGAATTTAAAATAGAAATAAAACCTCGAAAAATGAGTCAAAATAAAAAAATTAATGCAATCTGCACTCCGGCAAATTCTAACGCATAAAATGATCTAAAAACGATTACACTGTCATGTATAGTTTTTGCTGCTATAAAACTTTTTTAGTGGAACGATTTTGTCGAAATTTAGCATTAAATATCTCTTAAAATAATTCTTCGATTTGAAAACTGTCTGCATCAGCGTGTTTATCAAACATTTCTGTATAAAACCACCGATTTTCATATTTTTGTATGCATTATTTTTGTTAATACTAACGAAGAAAGGCCTCCGGTCACAAAAAAATCAAAACCGGCGGCGGCGGCGGTGACAGCGGTAGTTACTTTTTTTTAGAATAGAGAGATAATTCAATCTTTCGAAATATTTTTAAAGCAGATCAAATTAGCGTGCTTTTAGAGTCTGCGGTGTCTGAACGGGGGTTGGCGAGCGTAGCTCGTAGGGGGCTGAGCCCCCTAGTTTTATATAAATTTAGACAAAACATATAATTATGTATATTATAGTATTACAAATATTATGCATATTCCCATATTTAGTATGGTTACATTGTATCAAATAAATACAAAACTTTTTTAGCATAATTTTTTTTGTATTTTTCCAGTTCATTTTGTAACATTTTAAAGTGATTTTAACAACAAATTTGAGAAAATAAAAATCTAGGCACAAATGGGTTAATAATGCGGCATTATTGCTGTTTTTCTTATAAATATGATTCTTAGTATTGTTAGTGGACTTTCTAAAAAACATTAAAAGTAAAAACTCTATTAAGGGGACCTTCTACATTAGGAGAGAAAGAAAAAAGCACTTTTTTATGATATTTTTCTAAGAAAGCTGCATGATGGATCTTTTTGAAATTTTAACAGTTTATTGTACCTGTCTTAAGGTATACACAGGAATTTTTTTATTAGATTTTGTTGTTTCTACTCTAAGTTATAAACAAATATGTTCAACCACATTTTTTGACACGATAGGTAACATTAAAAAAAAAAAAAAAAAAAAAAAACTGCTCAATGGATTATCTTGATTTTTTTTTTAAATTAAAGCTTATTTAATTGCCTTCGATATGAATTAAAGCTTTTGCTAAAATTATTTAAAAAAAAAAAGTTATTAACAAATAAAAACGAATTTTTTTAACAATTTTTTTTTAAAATCAGCCATTACATAACTTTTTTTAAACACATTTATGTGTTCCTTTAATTTAACTCGAAGCTATACTCCCGAAGTTTACAAAAAAAAAAATATTTTTGTGTTTCAGATAATTCTACAAGGCGCTGTCATGCCCACAGTCCAGACGAAATTTTCCAAAGCAGTTGAACATATTTGTTTATAACTTAGAGTAGAAGCAACAAAATCTAACAAAAGAATTCCTGTGTATACCTTAAGATATGTACAATAAACTGTTAAAATTTCAAAAAGATCCATCATGCAGTTTTCTTACAAAAAAAAAAAAAAAAAAATCATAAAAAGTGCTTTTTTTTGTCGCCTAATGTAGAAGGTCCCCTTAAAGTTATCAATAAAAGAAAAAAAAAAAGTAGACCCGTGCGAGGCTTTTCCACCGCAGTCTTTAAGATTGTTTGCTGGTACGTTTTTTCATTAATATTTGACTAACTGCAATTATTTTTGTCAAAAAAACGTGTTTTAACAATATATAAGTATGTCAAAAGCCGCTTGCAGAACCTTTCGAAAAATTCCTCATTCATCGTTGTGCCTTTAGTATGTGCAGAAAAAAGAGGTTGTTGACATCAAATAATATACATTATGTTTTTCCCCTATATTCTGAACCCGGGAAGCAGTGTTGAATTCAGACACTTTTCTCCGGGAGGGATTTCTGTATCTCCGGGGGAGGGGGGGGGGGGGTGAGGAAATTGCACTTTTTGACCATTGAAAACAGAAAATTTCAAATTTTCCGGGGGGCCACCTCCTGAAATCAACAGTGCGGGGTTTATCACCTTGTATTTTTAAAAAGAAAACTGTTTTGATGTAAATGCATTTCTATATGATGTAGAACAGCATTTAAAATACTTTTACCTCACGGTTTAGGAATTAGAAATTGGTAAATGATAATTAGGGACATCCTGTGTATTTATTTGTTCATTTATTAGGTGCGTTCGTAATTATATAAATAAGTAGCACCTATAGTCGTCGTTCAGTCCGTATGTCTTTCTATCTGTCCGTCCGCATATAACAGAGAAAAAACTGCCCAACTGAATGGTCTGAAATTTTAAATATATAATTGTTGCAAAATTTTATAGAGTCTTTTCAAATTTTATGAAAATCGAATGTGTATAGTTTAATGACAGGGACAGTCAAAAGTTTTCCGTTACATTACGGCCGATGGGAAACAAATTATTTCAAGTGCATTTTAATGGTGTTATAGCCTTTCGAGCAGAATGAAATTGATATGCACTTATGAAGCGCACTAAAATATACATTAAGTACAATATGCGGTGCAAAAAATATTTATAAAACTAGTTATAGTACGAATGCACTTCATTTGCCACGTTTGTCGAGCAATTTCCAACTTGTTTCATTAATATTTGACTAACGGCAATTATTTTTGTCAAAAAGAAAACGTGTTTTAACAATATTATAACTATACTATGTCAAAAGCCTTGTAGAACCTTTTGAAAAATACCTCATTTATCGTTGTGCCTTTAGTATGTGCAGAGAAAAGAGGATGTTGACATAAAATAATATACATTACGGTTTTCATCTATATTCTATAACCTGGGAAGCCCGGGTTAATCCCCTTGTTTTTTTTTTTTTTTAAAGAAAACTGTTTTGATGTAAATGCATTTCTATATGTTGTAGAAGAGCATTTAAAATATTTTTGCTTTTGGAACTGTACACCTCTAAAACTCACGGTTTAGGAATTAGGAAGTGGTCAATGATAATTAGGGACTTCCTGCGTATTTATTTGTTCATTTATTAGCCATTTGGAAATGGTTGTTGTTTTCGGTCGAGGATGGGGCCAAATGATGCTCGCATTTTATTTTTTAGGTAGATTTCGTAAGAAATACTACCTATTGCAGTCGTTACCATGGTGCGACTTTTGAAAAATTCCTTCATAACTTTTCATTATAGGACCCCAGGAACCCAAAACCACCCCCACCTAAAAAGTTTATATATATATATATATATATATATATGTATGTATGTATGTACTAAATTTTGTCCGCACGATAAAAGTCGCAATTATGCACGAATCATCTTCAAACTCGCCAACAACTTTGAGATGGCTAATATCTCGGCGGGGATTGAAAATGGGCGAAATCGGCCCATGAGGGTGGAAATGGGGAGGGTTCAAAATTTTGAATACTGTCTTAACACGATTCTGATAAAACCAGCTCTTACACAACAATGGCAGGAAAAAAATAAAAGTTTTTCGTTATAGCAGTTGCCAACAATTAAAAAAAAAAATAATAATAATAAAATTCTCACCACAACAATTACTTTTCTTTTGCAAAATTTTCACGTGTAAAATTAAATAGTTTGACAAATTGAAAACAAATTGAATATTACGTCATAAGTTTCCTAGAGCAAGATTTCAGCATGAAAACTCAAAATAAATAGTTTGACGAATTAAAAAAATATGGATATTGCGTCATATTGGAAATATAATGAACCTCAGCAGGTGAATAGGTAACGCCATGTAAGTTTGAAGAAACGTATTAAAACATGATAAAAACCCGACTATGGAAATATTAACATATTTTAACACTTTAAGGTTCTCTGAATTTTTTGCAGCCATTTTTTAAACCTATTCCATATATATGTGTGTGTGTATTCGTGTATATTACAATTTTCAGAAAAAGTTTAGCTCCCTACAGCTCGCTCTTTGTGAAGAAACTGGGTTTTATCTCTAATCTTGATTTAAGTTTTGTTGGAGAATTTAGTACTTAACATCGAAATCTACCTCCGCCTGTAGGCCCGAGCCGGCAGGGATTTTTTTTTTTAACGAAATTCAACGATGTTCTTTACTTTTAGAAGATTTTTTGTTTGAATAGGTAATCGAAAAGCATAAAATCGTTAAAAATTGTTTGAATAGGTAATCGAAAGGCATAAAATCGTTAAAAAATGAAAAGGTTACAAAATGGGTAGGCGCAAATTATCAGATATGGAAAAATCCAAAGACAAAGAGCGACGCCGAACTGAAATTGTCTTGCAAGGCAAAAGTAGAGGCCTTCAACTGATTATGTAGGCCATGAAAATCGAGGTCTTCAACTGATTATGTAGCCCATGAAAATCGAGGTCTTCAACTAATTATGTAGCCCATGAAAATCGATTACAGAATAAAAGACGAACGCGAAAAAGGAAACAATCTAATGTTTAATCGATTGATAGTAAAAGGCCATGTCTCGAGGGGCTCCAATCCACTATCCACGGCGTTTTACAATCGGTCGATTCTAACCGGGAAAAATTGAGCTCAACGTAGATAATTTGTCGCAATCTGTGGATGATTCGGTGGAACTGCTTTCGATTTGTAAACTGTTTTTCTTCTGGAAACGGGACTTGGAGAGTTTATCGATGAAGGTTTTGGTCATCTGAAGTTTGATCTTTGCGATCTGTTGTTGAAGAGGATGCGACGGAATTTGGTGGACGAAATTTAGATTTTTCTGTTAAATTTTGTTACGAAGGTGATTTTTCGCGATCTGTGGATGATTCGGTGGAACTGCTTTCGATTTTTAACCTCTTATCTTTCTCGGCTTCTCTTGTTGAAATGCCCCAAAATTAAAACTAAGTAAATATTAAGTAAAAAAAAAATCCAAATGGTCGTTCTAACTTATTAAATTACAATTTTTTTTATTTATTATTATTTTTAATTAGTAAAGCATCTCAAAGCAGGCACGTTACATAAATTCCATATTTTTCAACATCAGAAATTACAGGAACACGTTGGCAACAGCATTTCTTTGGTACGACGAAAGAAAAAGATTCGTGAATCAAAAGTTTAAATCAGCTGCTGCATTATTGATATGGCCTGATTTTTTTCTCGCATTCTGTAAACTTTCAATGCGATTTCGCGACTTTTTGGTGTGACATTCGACACCTGTATCTCATATCATCGAAAACAATTACGTAAGTATCTTAAAACAATTTTGCTAGATTCATTAAACAGCTGACAGTTTATTTTTGATTAGTTAGCTGCATCTGATCGAAAGCTATATACTACAAAGTAAACACAAACGCGAGCAAGCGAACATTCCTAGCCGCTGTGTGCACGCAGCGGCTTGGAATGAAAAGATCTTGATTCTTTTTGAAAAAGTTTTCGACTACGACGCACATCTTGGTAAATTATCCATTATTTCGTTAACACTACATCTAATAATGCCAAATTACCCCTTTTAATATTTTGATTTATGGCTATTTTATTTTAAACTAGCTAAAGTACCCGGCGTTGCCCGGAATTTTAAGAATGTTTGTTTTGAAAAACCAATTTCAAAATTTAACATACAACATAAAAAAACAAAAAAACAAACAGTCGAAGTGTTGTTCTACAAATGATTCAAATGAAAACTCAGTATAAAAATGTATAAATTTATATAACAGTCGCAAACTAATACAGCGATAAATGAACTTATTTACATTCATCATTGGAGCAATAATGTTAAAATACAACAATATTTCCATAATCGAGTTTTTAACATGCTTCAATACATTTTTCCACACTTACATGACTTACATATTCATCACGCCCTTTATATTTCCATGACGTAATATTGCATTTTTTTATTCGTCAAATTAATTAAATAATTATAATTTTTCACATGGGAATCATAAAACAGAAAAATTATGACGCAGCATTCACTTTTGTTTTTAATTCGCCAAACTATTTATTTTATTTTCATTTTCCATGTGGAAATCTTGCAGTAGAAAAGTTATGATGTAATATTCCTTTTTTTTAAATTCGTCATACAATTTCTTTCTTTCTTTTCTTTTCTTTTTTTTCTTTTTTTTTTTTATGTGGGAATCTTGCAATAGAAAAGTAATTGTTGTGGTAAGAATTTTATTGCGGATTTTTAATTGTTGCAAACAGCTATAACGAAAAATGTTTAAATTGGATTCGAAATTGCTGTTAAATTTGTGGTTTTTGATTAATTAAAAATTAACTGTTAGTTATTCCGATTCTGGACTGCTATAGTTGCCTCGGCCGTGTACACATGTACGTAACACTTCACAATTCTGGCTTCCAAACTGTGGATTTGTATAGCATTACAGACAGACAGAAAGATGAATTTTCATTTTTATATATTAGATTAAAACATCATTAATTGATAGAAGATTTGAAATGCCATCATTTAGTTTTTCATGTACTCACACAGCTTACACTGGTTATCTTATGTGAATTAATGCTGCACTTAAATTTTGCTTAGGGCATCTTGTACACATAGACATTTACCAAACTTGAAATTTTCTAATACAAACAACTAATTTCTACATCATATTTGAATTCTTCGATAAATTTTATATTCTGTCGTTTAATACGTTGATATCTGTTAAATTCGTGTTTTATTTTATTTTTAAAGTTTTAATTTCGTTATGGAATATTACACGAAAACAAACACTGAATTTTTTACAATGTTTTTGAACAATTGAGTTGCTCTTTTGTAATTGGGTTGGTCACATATTTAAAAAGTATTCACGCTTGAAAATTATTTTAAAATCCATAAAAAAAACTGCAAATTTAGATAAACATTTCAAACAAATATTACTGAAAGTACTTTTGTTTTCTGTAAGTCATTAGAACAACGGAACGTGCGATGCTTAGAGGTTAAAACTCAGTTAAAGCGAAATTCATTGTTAGGTGTTGTTGCCACCAAAAATATGATGCCAGCTCATAGACATGTCTTTTCTGTATAATGTTGCATTTAGAGCAAACGGTTTCATCTTTCGTAATTGGGTTACACGTGCGTTTTAAAATATCCATCCTTGAAAATTACTTTAAAAGACATTAAAATCAGAAAATTGAGATACAATTTTTAAAGAAATTTCATATGAAAGAACTTTTTTTCTATTCGACAGTGTAAAAAATGAAATTGTGTGATGTTTGCAAGTTAGAGGAATTGCAGTAACGGCAGAATTTATGGATTAAGTCGTTGCCATAATCAGTATGATGTCAGTGTTAGTCACAGACATATTTTTATTTTATGATGTAGATATATGGCATACAAACGAGAATTTCATTAAATGCTGCGCCATTTGTTGATTTTTTTATTGTCAGAAAAATCATATATTTTTCAGTTAACCCTCCAAAAAAAGAAAAAAAAACGAAAAAAAAAAACAACAACAAAAAAACGCACATTCTGATATAACAGCTCAGTATTTCTACTGTGGTTTCCAGGCAATAACGTCATTGTTCTGATTGTCTTTTTAACGATTTGTGGACGGGAATGCACAAATTTCAGTTATTGTGATAGCCGTATTATTTTATTACCCGACTGCCAAGAAGGGTTATGTGTTTTACGCGTATCTGGGTATGTGGATTTCTATATACCCTCGAAACATCCCAACGGCTGGATGGATTTTAATGAATGAGGTCTCTATCGATTCGTCTTAACCGTCCGATGGTTATAGGCTAGGTTTTGCTTTTATATATTCAAAATGGTGGCCGTAAAATACAAAATGACGGCCGTAAAATACAAAATGGCGGTAGAGACGAAAAACAAATTTACGACCCTATTGCGTGGCACGTCATTGGATAGGTCTTTCAAAATGAAGACGATGTTTCATTGACTATTTTACAGTCAGAAGCTCCGTTTAAATAGTACACGTCCTGGAAGTTGTGTAGGTAGGATTTCTAGCTTTACTGCAACTCTAACCTTCATAGACATCTATAGGCCTCATCAAAACAGTGTTTATAGATAGGAATTAACAATTAAACACAACTTAAAAGTCATTAATACAAGTAAATAAATAAAAAAAAGGTAAGTCATATAAAAAATAGTTTCACATAGAGGAGAAATAATTAATTAGCTCGCTTTTTACGCAGTCGGGTTTTTTGATTTTTAAAATTTAATTTGTTTTAATTTATTTTGCACGGAAGACTGCCGGGTAATGCTAGTTAATAATCTTTGCTAAAGCCCTGCTATTGTAGTATTCTTAAGAATTTATGCCTCGATGGTACTTTAAAATACAGTGAAACCTCTCTGTGCGACCACCTCCCTGAACGACCATTTTTTCATGGAACGAAATTTATTCCCATAGGCTCAATACTAATTTTATCTCCATTCAGAGGCCCTCCCAGTAGAACTCCCTAAATGAGCGACCCATTTCTTTGAAGAAAATGAAACAATTCCTTTTTTTCCTGGTCGCTTGAAGGTTTTATTGGAAAAATAATTCCGGAGAGCGCATTATTCCTCAAACTTCTAAACGAAGTTTAGATTTTTTTTTTCGATATCTTTTAAGTGTTTAAACCCCCTTTATGCCTTTTTAGGCAATGAATTTAACTCTGATGATAATTTAAGAATGACGGTCGATAAACCCCCTTGCCCTATTCTGTTAGGAAACTCTCAAAGAAATAGATAAATTAATGAATTCGTCATTATTTGTTCCCGTCCAAAAAACACTGCATTTATTTACTGAACTTCGAAAGGACTTGCAAATAAAAGTTATAAAAGATAAAACCGTAAAATCAAAGCAAACGTCAATGCATTCATTTTTTAAACTCTGCAGTCATTAACTTATGTAATTAACTTTTATTTTGATACTTAAATTTATATATATATTTTTTATGTGAAAAATAAATCTTAATAACATTAATGGTTACCTTTTTTAACAATTAAAATCTAGATTTAAATATGACCTCCATTAATAGACCACCTCTCGGAGCGACCACTTTTTATTTGAACGGAACGTGGTCGCTTTAGAGAGGTTTTACTACTACACTTTTCCAACCCAATTAAAAAACAGTCATTGAATGCATTTGCAATGGTACTTTTAGGAAACAATAGTAAATACTTCCCTCGACCATCACTAGATAGCAATTGCAGTTCCAGGAAGCTGAAAATTGTTCAGGAAGCTATTTTGGCGCGCGTGAGTGTCAGTTTTGCTTTCATTTTCTTCTCTGACGTGGTATCCCTAACTTTTGCTTGGAAACATTTTAA
Source organism: Maratus speciosus (assembly GCA_963932465.1). Taxonomy (NCBI): domain Eukaryota; kingdom Metazoa; phylum Arthropoda; class Arachnida; order Araneae; family Salticidae; genus Maratus; species Maratus speciosus. The sequence continues at coordinate 185,868,251 of OZ010798.1, read as the reverse complement.
ATTTTAAAGGTAAGGCTATCCTATTTTTACTTTCTTCTATCTTTACAAGAAGAAAGTATTGGATTCGTGAATATTTTCAAATTCCTGTTTTCGACGGATTTACACGTTTTAGGGGTCAGAGATTCCGAAAAACATGTTTTTACAAAATGTCTGTCTGTGAGTCTGTGACTCTGTCTGTCTGTCTGTATGTGATACAAATTTTGTGGGCGCTCTATCTCAAGAACTAATGCACGGAACTTGATAAAAATTTATATTCAGTTAGTCCCTGATATAAATTGGTGCTGATTAGTTTTTGGTGTAAATCGCTGAACAGGTGGGGCTGCTATGCAGCATTTTTCACGATTTACACAATAGCTCAATCTCCAGAACTAATGCACGGATTTTCATCAAACTTCAGATTCAGTTAGTCCTTGACATGAATTGACGTTTTATACATTTTAGTGTAAATCGCTCAACAGGTGGCGCTGCTATGCTGCATTTTTACGATTTCCGCAATAGTTCTATCTCAAGAACTAATGCTTGGATTTTCAACACGCTTCAGATTAAGGTATACCTTGATATCAATTAGTGCTGTTTATGTTTGGGTGCAAATCGTTCAACAGGTGGCGCTGCTAGCTACATTTGTCAGAATTTCCACTATAGCTCTATCTCAATAACTAATGCACGAATTTTCATCAGATTCAGGTATACCTTGATATGAATTGGTGCTAAAATGATGTAATTTCTTGTACTATTTAAATGATTTAATTGACGTGATTTATATAGAAGAAAGTTTTGTGATGGCCACAACATACTAGTTTTTCTTATTTTAAAGAGACCGCTTGGCAAAATGTCATGTTAAAAAAATTAATTTTCAGTTTTTTTACTTTACGAAGTACTTTTCAAAGCGGTACTTTTGAGTACCGTCTGGATTACATTGAACAGGATTTTTACTTAGATTTTTACCGTTTAAATACATATGGTGCATAAAAACGTATATATTTACTAGGAATACTTGGCTACTAGACAGGTGGATTTTGATACAATGTAGGGGAAGATATTGCATGATTTATGTATGACATTAATGAATAATAAAGCAAAAAAAATGTTGTATTTTTATAAAACAAAAAGTAAAATAATTACAAATTAGTGAAAAAAATAATCTAAAAATATCTTTTAGCATTTTATGAATCATTTTGAGTTTTCAACAACTAAAAGTTTGGAAATTTCTTTAAGATATGTTTTCCATCGGACAATAGTGTTGCAATTGTAGAATATTCTTCTGATGGCGAAATACTTACTGATGATGCACAAACAGCATCATAATCTAGTCATATATGCATCATAGACATATATACACCAGATATATGCAGGATAGGTTGCATTAAGGGGTCAGGTAACCTTTGAACCAATAAAATACATGGAAAAGTGACCTCCGTAAGAATTGCAGCCATTCTTTAACTAATAAACTTTTAATTAAAAATTTGAAAACACATGTTAGGAACGATTTATTTTATCAATCAAAGTTTTTTGAAAAGGTATACACATATATAGTTTTTTAAAATTTATTTTTAAAGATAATACAATTTTTACGAAAGAATTATTCTTGCATGCATTGCGCGCATGATTTTTCTCATTTTAATGGCTGAAACAAGCCAAGATTTTTTTTAATGAGTACAGATATAAAGTGTTTTCAAAATGACCTACAATGAAAAAAATAAAACTTGTAGATCTCGAGGAAATAATTTTTTTTTAGAGAAATTCGAAATATCGAGATTTTTTTTATACAAAAGTAGCCGTGAATTCTAAACTTCTTACTTTAGAAACATAATAATAGGTCATTTTGTGCTTTTGTACGTTTAATACATCCACCAAAAATTTCGTGAAATTCTAGGCAACCGTTTTTCAGAAATCGTGCGCGCAATGATCAAAATCGCTGTTTTGAGAAAATTGGCTTTAAAGATTGAAAAACCTGTTGATCATATAGCAAAAGCTCAAAGTGTTTTAGACATAACTTCTCTTCCAATGCGAATTTTTGTATGGGGTTTGATCTTAAATGTTCCCAAAGAATCATATTTAATTATAAGCTTTTTTTAAAAAAAATTCGATTTTTGGATTTTTCAAAGGTTACCTGACCCCTTAAAATAATAAGAAAAAATTGGATATGTCTCGATTTTTGTCCAAGCGTTCTGAACCAACGGTACTTTGAAGTACCACATCAAGTAATTAGCTGTAATTAATAAAAAAAATTAAATATTTTATTTTTAGTGCGTATATCTTCCAATGTATCATAGTAATGCAAGGGAAAAAAGTTTCGAGGAGATAGTTTTTCGAATTCATAATTTGGGATATAAAGGGTTAAAATGAGACATATTAGTTATTAATAGTGTTGCCAGGTGCCCCAATTTTGAGATGTACAAAGACCTGTCCGAGTAACCACTTCCCGGGACGCAAAAATTCACGATTTTTCATGATGTACAATTTATGGAATAGATGTCACAAGTTCCCCCCGGCCGCCATCTTGGAATTTTCTTGGCGTGAAAATCCTTTTTCCGGCCAAGTAGTAAATGTCGCCAAGCACCGGTTTATACGCATGTTTGGCTTAACAAAAATAAAATGTAAATAATAAACAAAATTCGCTAAAATGGCAACCAGTAATCCTTGTATGTGTGCTTCGCGCACATTTTCCGACAAAAAAAAACATCACTGCATTCAGCACTTCTCGAGGTGTAGCATTCTCAAAATTCATCAGTTCTCGCTTTCTAGCAATCTCAAAATGTAAAAAACTTTTAAAGCAAAAATACACATAAAAAACAAAATTCGCTAAAATGGCAACCAGTAATCGTTGTATGTGCGTTTCGCACACATTTTCCGAAAAAAAAAAACATCGCCGAATTCAGCATTTCTCGCGATATAGCATTCTCAAAATTCAGCAGTTCTCGCTTTTTAGCAATCTCAAAATGTAAAAAACTCAAAAGTAGTAAAATATACATAAAATTATCAACATACCGTAACAGACATCTGCTTTCTTGAAAGATCCAGCTCGAAATATTATCGCCGACATTTTCCAAAATAGGCTTATCAATACGTATTCACAAACTATAAACAAACCTTCTTTTCTTGTCAAAATTTCCTCATATTTCCTAATTATATCAGCAAAAGCGTTTAAACGGACTACAGAAAACATAGTCAATCAAATACATTCAATAAATTTCACATAAAAATAAAAAGGCAGAACTATACAACACGATATCAAAATACATTCACAATATTCCAACATTAACTTCTTGGTTACCAGAACGACACGTCACACGGGATTCAACATATCGAGGTTGCCATATCCATAACCACCGTCAACACGCCAACACGCCAACAAAAAATCGCCAAACATTTCAAAACAACAACGGCGGAGGGAAGATACGGCATCTGTTCCCAATTTATTTTATTTTATTTTATTTTTATTTATTTATTTATTTATTGTGATTGCAAAAGTTTGTACTCTATTTATTGTAGCGATATCATCTCACATGATCAGTATAAAGCGATTTACTAGCTTAGAGTAACTGGCTTGGCCTTTTGCTCGACGCTAACGTTCTCGCCTCCTGATCATGAGATCCCTGGTTCGTATCCCAGCGACGCCAGTTCACACACTCTGTAAAGTGGTGACCCGAACAAACACGCAAACAACAAACTTCAACAATAATCATCTCTTCTCATAACCAACAGATGGCAGCACCAAATAAAATCATCTTCAACAAGCAAAGCCTGTGAAACGCTCACAGCGTATAAGCCTGTCATACTGCGTATCACACATGCGTACGACAGCATCATTTACGAGTGCATATCACTCGTCAGACGTCAAGAAGATGTCTTTCTCACTGGGGATGCAGTGTGTAGCGATCTCATCTCACATGATAAATATAAAGCAAGTTACTAACTTAGAGTAACTGGCTTGTCCTTTTGTTCGACGATAACGTTCTCGCCTCCTGATCTTGAGATCCCTGGTTCGTATCCCAGCAGCGCCAATTCACACATTCTGTAAACTATCTATATTATTAAGGACAAACGTATCTGAGCGTAACGCTGACGTCAGCACTTAACGATGAAATTTCGGTTTTGCAATATTTGGCTACTGCAATTTTTTAATCTTCTAAACATCGCACATTTTTAATTTTTACACCATCGTACAGGCAAAAAATGTACAAAAAAGAGTAAAATGTAACCCCTTTTTCTTGAAATAAATAAAAATAGAAATTACAGAAGAAAAATAAATAAATGAGAAAAAAAATGTTAAATGTATTTTTTAAATAATTCTCTGTTTTGCTTTACATTTTCTGCCTTGCTTTCGCCTTTTTTTTAATCCTTTGAAGTTTTTATAGCAGGAAATATAACGAAGTGCTAAGAAATGAAAAATAATTTTATACATTCATTTTCACGAAGCAACTTCTTCTAATTTTGAAAAATTCGTCTGCAGGCAAATTGCCATCTTTAAATATTAGATCGTTGTTTTTTTTATCCTCATTATTGAAACAAGGAGGCTGAACAAAAACAAATTTAAGCTTTTTGCATATATCTATAGAATTATTGTTTATATTTCGACCGAATAAATTTAAAAAGATACACCAATTTTCAAATAACTTTTTCTTAACGGTGACGCGATTAAAAATGTTCACAAAAACACAAAAGGCAGAATGGCTAAGCGAGAAAAATGTCATTTAGTAAGCATTTATTTTAATTCACAAATCTAAAATGTTTCTTGCTAGGTTCGCCAAATGACGTCATTTTTGTCCAAATGTCATTTCGTCAAAATGATTTCATTTGCATTTCAGCAGTCGAAATAAAAAGTCAAATCTTAAAAGAATACAATGTTTTTTTTACAAAATGAATTTTTAAAAGGTGCATTTAAATTCAATAAACTGTTAACCTACATTATAATATGATTTACGAAACTTAAATAAATTAACTTATCTAAATAATTAACCTTAATAATTAAATTTAATTAAATTAATACTAGTAAAAGCCATGCTTTGTTTGGATTCGCGAAGCATTATTTAATAAGATAAATATTTGAAAGTAACAATATTTTTTTATATTATTCTTGCGTCTTCATCAAGCAAAAACGTTACTTTATGTTTTGGCGCATTTTAGTTTTAGAAATGTAAATTCAGCCAAATAATTAAGAATTTCCTAGGAATTTTTTATTTATGATATAAGACTGGTATAAATAAAAATATTTTCGAAGCAAAATTTTGCAAAATATTTATATAACGAATTTAACAAATAATTTTATTTGTTTACAATTCTTTTGTTGCCACTTTACAAAAAAAAAAAAAAAAAAATAGTATAATTCTTTTAAAATGCGCAGTATCGTCTGCGTAAATGATTTCACATAATAAGAGTAAATTGTGTATTTGAATTCTGAACACTGAAAAATACTTTTATAATTGAATGTAAATAATTGAATTTTCATGAATTTTAATTCATTAAAAATATGCTGTAATTTTCATAAAAAAGGTAATTTTTTCATTTTTTATTTGCAAAAATGCGTCTGTAAAGGAAAAAAACATGTAAAATAAATTAATTAAAATAATAAATTTTTTAACGTTATTCTGTAAAAAAAAATAAATTTGTGCAAATCTACAGATCATAATTTATTTTTATGTTTAATTTCAAGTCAAAATACTGAATAGTTTTTTTTTGTAAAGTGTACGACAAAATGTAATTTGTGTAGCCTAGTAGAGGATTCTCTTCGCTCATCCTAATTATAGATTTTTCTAAACGTAAAATCTAGATTTACATTTTCAACAAAAAAATCGTAAGATCTCACGCAATTTAAATGCAACACACCGGGTTGCTATGCCGACTAGTTTCATTGATGGCAGAAACTTGCAATTCTGACTGTGCTGGTGTTACTTTCTTAACCATATTATTAACTGACAGTTAACTACATGTGTTGTGAGTGGACATAACGCTAAAAAAAAAAGTTTCAAATTAATTTGTGTGCAAGTTTAATATTCAAAGTGGAAAATGAAGAGTTAAATTTTCGTCATGTTACGTTATAATGAGTTTAATCATTCACTGCACGAATTTTTCTACTTTTATGATTTTTTTTTAAATTTTTTTTTTTGAAATCTATATATTGGTCTAATAATGGGAGAAATAGTAAAAAAAATTAAATTTCAAAATTTCAGCTAAAATTTGATATTTTATGGTGTGTGCCATATGTACACATTTAGGGTTTTGAAATAGTGTATTGCCATACTTTGCAACTAAATGAGCTTAAATTAGTTAATTTTATCTCCTTAAAACTCTGCAGCTTTTATTATATTAATATTTTTAAGAATTCAGTAAAAATAATGAAAGTAAATCTTACCTTGATAGCTTGATCGATTTTTCTTTTCCTCCGAAGAACAAATTCCATTTTTTTTGTATAATGAAGCCATCTGACACGGACAAAATAACTGTTAATCCATTCTTTGGATTGTTCTTGATCAGTTATAGTGATCATATTAGCCAAATTCATGGCACATGATGAAAATTCTAATGTTTTTAGGTATGTGCCAGATATGGCACGTGGTGCAGTGAAGGGTTAAAAAAGGAATGAGTGTCGGACGTGTTACAAAAAAATATTCAAGACGTTGATTTGGATAGTGCTCCCGCTCTTAGGACAGTTAAAAAGTGGTTTTGTCGAAATGGTGATTTCAATCTAAACAATAAAATTCTCTCTGGTCATCCTTCTGGTATTGATAACGAGTTCCTTCGTGATTTAGTGAATATAATCCACGGATTACTACTCAAGAGATTGCTGAGAGACTAAATGTTGACATTTCGACTGCATTTCGCCATACAACTTGGGTATACTTCGAATCTCCATGCATCAGAAATCGATCGCGAGGTTCTGCAATCACCCAATAGTACAGTGGTGGAAAAAAAAAAGTAAACACCCCTTACTAACTTTGCAAAAAATTATCGTAGAAGAAATTTACTAGTACCACACGATTGGTAATAAAGTCTACTTTTAAATGGTCTATAAAATTTGCTTAGGGGGGCATCTATATATTAAAACGAACTATAACTTTGTTTTTTTCAATAGCAGTACACAATTCTGACAGAATAAATAAACTCTACACCCTTCAATTAGCCTTTTTTTTTTTTTTTTTTTTTTTTTTTTATGCAATCCGTACGATAAGTTTCCGAGAAATTAATCATTTTAAAACGAGCGTATTTTAGGGGCTGTATCCCAATACTCTTTTTTTTCTTCTTTTTTTAAAGGAAACGGGGAAGACCACGAAAGAACTGGATGGATGATATTTCAAAGGCAATGAGGGATAGAGGTCTGGAAGAGGAATGGACCCTTGACCGGAAGAAATGGAAAAAGACTCTTGTAGATCCTTCGGATGGCGGCATCTGACGCCATAAACCGAGTTTATATATATATATATATATATATATCCCAATACTCGATTGTTGACCAAGAGAGCCCTCTTCTTGATCAAGGCATCTTAAGCCCCACTTAAGCAATCATTGAAGACTGCTAGATTACAGGATAGTGTAAGAAATTTCAAAATATCTACTCACTTCTATCATAGATGGTCCTTTAAACCATCATTTTGCCGTTTTTTAAGCATAATTTGAAAACTACTTGGAAGAAAAATGTGAAATTTTGGATTTCCATAAAGCACGACTTAATAAATTTAAATACATAAAAAAAATTGTAGGTTGCAATTCACAGTTTTTTCGAATATTCAATTCATAATTCATGTCATAAAATTATAAAAATTGCAAATTCAACGTATTTATGTTTGGGTATTTTAGTATTGTTGCTATACAAAAAATTAGCACATAAATAGTATAATTTCATGAGATATTAATAAAAATATGAAAATGTAATTTAACACTAGAAGCACTAAATTTTGAATGTTTATAATTCAAAAACTTATCATTCAAATGACTTGAAATTTGGTGTCTAGGCATAGTTTGAACCGAAGATTGGATCTTGTTAAAATTGGGTACTGCCATTGAAAAAAAGGAAGTTTGGGTTCGTTTTAATATGTAGATGGCTTCCTAAGCAAATTTTATATACATCATTTAAAAGTAGACTTTATTTCCAATCGTTCGGTACCAGTAACTTTCTTCGACGATAATTTGTTGAGGAGTTAGTAGGGGGGTGTTTACTTTTTTTTTTCCCACGACTGTACCATACTAATCGTGAAACAGTCAGAAAAATTCGTTTTTATACACTAAATTATTCGTCATTTTTAAGCAAATAATTCCCGTACTCCTAGAAAACATACTTTTCCGTTAATTCTTCTCGGAAGACTAAGAAAAGACAGGAAAAATTACCGTTTATTCCTTGCACGCATGCGTATTGGCTTGGCTGTATTAATACCAAAGTTCGATTTTTTTTTTTTAAAATGAAAAACTGAAAATTCAATAAATTAAAATTTCTAATTTATTTAAAAACAAACAAATTTAAAATAATGCTTTCGAATTTAATAAAGTAGCAATTTTCTCATTCATTTTAACTTTTTCGCAATTCATTTTTTAGAGTATTGAAAAAGATATTCGCATGTAAAATATATTTTAAATGAACATACACAAAAAATATAAATACAGTAGTTAAATCAACTTGAAAAAATAGATTTTATTGAAAAAAAACCCCAAACATTTCTTCTCGTATTTAATTCAAAATATAATTATTCATATTTTACATCAGCAGTCAAATTATTAAAAATGTGTACAATGAAATAATTTTTATCCTCTATCCTATAAGTGTTAAAACATCAACCATTATTTCATAACGATGAAATTTCTTCGCAATTCAGTTTAAATTTCAGAGCTTTCTGCACAAGAAGTTTAACCAATCCCCCATTTGAAGTAAACTCGTATCTTCATTTTAAACTTGCTCTCTACAAAGTGTTCGCTGGCCGAGTGGTTAAGATGCTCGATTCAAGACGCGCGCTCCTAGGTTCAAAACTAAGTGGATCCAAAGAAGAAAGAGAAACGTATATGTATAAGAAAAAAAATCCCTGCTGGCCCGACCTACAGGCGGAGGTAGATTTCGAAGTTAAGTATATTAAACAAAAACTAAATCATGATTAGATATAAATCCACTTTAACAGTTTTATCTGGCCGCTTTTCACGAGTTTTTATTTCATTTTTATATAATAGCTGGTTTTATCAGATATCATGTTAAGGCGGTATTAAAAAAAAAAAAACTTTTCCATGCTCAACAACTCGAAATTTTCTGGCACATTTTCAGATTCATTTTTAATAGAAAAAATAAGAAACTTGCTGACGTGATTTTTTAAAAGATTTATATGCCACATGTGTTTTTATTTTTCATTCAATTAATTGAAACTTGATTTATAAACAATTATTTTCTCAGTAGGGCAATATTTTTCGTTTCTAACACAATCGCTTCGGGAAATTTGGTTCAAAATGGCCACTTTGACATCATTTTTTGAAATATATTCTGCCTCTATCAAAAAATCGATCATAATGGTACATTATATAGTTTCTGAAGAAGAGAATCTATCAATTGGATGCGTTTGAGAGCAAAAATGAATTTAAAAATGAGTCAGAAAATAAGCAGTTTGGATTTGAATATACCCTTAATAAGATGATTTTTTTCTTCAACCGCTATGTATTTTTAATTTGTTTTTGCTGTAAAGAATTGGTCCTATCAAAAACTTGTCTATATAAATGTTGAAGACGATATTAAGAAGACATATGATAAATTCATGGGGATTTTATATCTTGTGAATTGACGGAGTTATGGAAATTTTTCTTCTTCCCCCCTCTTTTTGTTTTCGTTTTTAATTTTCTTTTGCGGTGCGAATTGGTCCTATTAAACACTTGTGAATATAAAAGTTGTAGATAATATTAAGGAGATGTATAATACAATTAATTGGATTTGATATCTTGAGAATTGACGAAGTTATGAATTTTTTTCTCACAAAAACCCTATTTTTTGGGCCCCTTGAGCCCATTTTTGATTTTAACAAAAATCTGTGATGCATAAATTTTTGGTCCTATTTTTAGAAGTAATAAAAACTTTAAACTGATTTGATATGTACAAAAATTAAGAAGTTATGGGGGGGTTTTCTGTTTTCACAAAACCCCACCCTATTTCCATCCTCTTGGTCCGATTTTGCCCATTAATGAACTTGACCGAAGTTTTATGCCCCTTGATTTTATATATCAGTTTGGAAGCGATTTGTGCAGAATTGTGGAAGTTATCGTGTCTAGAAGAAAGTGATATATATATATATAATGTATAGAGTTTTTTACTGAGGGTGGTTTTGTGATCTAGGGGTCATGATCGGTGTAGATCTGCGAAAATTTTCAGAAATTCCAACATAGGAACGACGCCAATAGGTAGTATTTCATACGAAATCTACCTAAAACTGCTTTTTTCAGATTACGGAAATTTTCTATCCTAGAACGGAAAAAAGGAACGAAAATTTCTCCAATTCTTGGATATATACCGATAGCAGTACTGCTAGGAATATTCCCGTGAACTGAAGAAAGAATTTCTGAGAATGTAGTGGAACGTAGTACTGTAAAAACCTTTGAAGACAAAACCTATCTATAATGGAAAATTTTTATAGTTCCTTCCAAAGGAATACTTTAAAAAATCTACCTGCCTAAATTCTCTAAAATGGAATTGTTTGCAGTGCTTAGCGACACTGTTTTCACAAGTTTTAAAGTATTCAGTTCAGTAAACACTGTGTAAACTAAACCTGTTTATAACAAAATTCTTTTAAAAGTAAAAATTCCATTGTCCCTTCGATAGGAATACTATACAATTATACCTGCTAAAGTGTTTTTAACACTTTCCAACAAAGTTGAAATGTTTTTATGCATTCGGTTGGTCTGTCCGTCTGTCCGTCTGTACGCGCTCTAACTCCCGTAAATATACTCGGATCGTTCTGAAATTTTTGGATGTTAGTGACCTCTACCATAGAACGAACCCTATTGCAAATGAAGTTTGTAGCATGTTTAGTTCATTTACAGGGGCAGTCAAAAGTTTTCCGTTACATTACGGCCTATGGGAAAGAATCGTTTCAAATGATTTTTAATGATATTACACGCTTTCAAACACAATAAAAGTGACATGCATTTATCAAGTGCATTAAAATATGCTTTCCGTAGAATATGCGCTGCAAAGAATAAATATTATTCATTTACAGGGGTACACAAAAGAATTCCGTTTCATAACGATATACGGGTGGAGGGAATTTTTTTCCGTCGTTTTAATTATGTTAAATTATTTCATGTATAATGGAATTGATATACGTCGCTGAGGTTTACTATAACTTATTTCATGTATAATACGAAGTGCATAGCATTTACAGAGACACACAAAAGATTTCAGATACTATATTGTATCCGAAGTATTGTATGGTAGCGATGATTGCTGGAAATGCATTTTTAATTATGTTATGCGCTTTTATGTTTCACTATATTTGTGCATTGTATATGATGTGTATAAATGCTGTAATTCATATACAGGGCTACACAAAAGAATTCGTAATGGTTACTGGGTATGATTATAAATTGCTTAAAGGTGGTTTTTTAAATGAGTTATGCATTTTTACACCTAACTGCATTTTGTTAACTAAGAAATGTTTGTAGATAAAATTATAAAACATAGATAAAATTATATACAGCGTCACGCAAAGAATTGAATACATGGCCGTCTATAAATGATAATTTCTGAAAATGTGATTCCAGTAGTTTTAAGAGTGTTTTACTTTGAATTAAACTTTAGCTAAATAGTGGCGTGTAATAAAGGTACTAGGTTAACTAAAGGGTTGTACAAAAGTATACAAGTATGTTTCCATCTATTAGTGCCCCACCAGTGGCTGAGAGGTTCTGCTCTCGAAGCTGGTAGACAGGAGGTGCTGGGTTCGAACCCGATCGCGCCCGTCAACCTAATCGTTCGGAGTTTTCGTGGCTTTCTTCGGGCCATGGATTTCCATGCTTAAATACGGATTAGGTTCCCTTAGAAAGACCCCCACGAAAGGCACTCCCCCCTCGGGCCTATATCCCTAGTGCAGATAATCGGCCGTCAAAAATCAACCAACCAACCATCTATTAGTATAAATTGCTGAAAGAGAAATTTCAACCTGTTGTTCGTTTTCTTGCTAAACTAAATTTCCTCATTATATAGCATATATATCAACCTACAGATCAAATATAGAGCTGTTCAAAAGAATTGGAATACATAGTTGATATGGATGGTAACTGCTGAAATCAGTTTTTAAAATGTTTTATGCGTTTCCTAAAATGTTTACTTAGTTCTTTTATATACATTATTTCCCTAAATAACGAAGTTTTGTTAAAGCATTCAGGAAGTGTTGGAAAGTGTTTCATAATCTATGCTTAACGTATGATTTTTCTTACTTGTTTTAGTATAATAAAACCTGCTAAGACGGAATCCTAAGGACTGGAGAAAAATTCCGTTTTACACAGGCTTTTGTTTTAGAAGGTATAATTTTCTGGCATTCCTATCGTAGGGAAAATGAAATTTTAACGTTTAAGATAGGATTCCGTTATAGAAAGGTTCTGTTGCATAGGGTTTAAGGGAGACTCGGGAGGCTTGACCCACTTTTTACAAAATGATTTTTTATTTTTTAAATATTGAACCTAGAATAAAGTTTCATATATCATTTTATTCGCTATATTCAGTTATCAAAATAAAATTGCGGCATAAAAGTAATACATAAGAAACTTGAAAAATGATTGATTTTAATTATGAGAAAATAATGGGTCAAGGCGGTCTACATATGGGAGGATTGACCCACTATATGGGAGGCTTGGCCCACTTTATTTTATATTGAAATATATGTTAAGAGAAATAAAATCAGTTAAATAAAAGAAAAAAAAATGCTACATGGTTTAATTATTCTAAAAAAACATTTTGGAAAATATGATGTTTAAACAAACCTGTTTAGACGGAATCGCAAGGCACAGAAGAAAAGTTCCGTTTAAAACAGGATTTTGTATGAGGAGGTACAGTTATATTACAAGGAAAATGGAATTTTAACATTAAAGACAGTATTACATTATAGACAGGTTCCGTTTTCATAGGGTTTCATGTATTTTTATGTCCCGACTTAGAAGCTGCTGTCCTACCTTTTTAACACTTTCCAACAAAGTTGAAAAGTGTTTATGATTTCGGTTTGTCTGTCCGTCTGGCCGCGCTCTAACTCTCGTAAATATGCTCGGATTGTCCTGAAATTTTTAGATGTTATTGACTCTTACCCTAGCCCACTCCCTATTTCAAATGAAGTTTATAGCATGTTTAGTTTATTTACAGGGACTGTCAAAAGTATTCCGTTACATTACGGCCAATGGAAAAAAATAGTTTCAAATGAATTTTAAGGATGTTACATCCTTTCAAACATAATAAAATTGATATGCATTTGCAAAGTGAACTAAAATATGCATTCTGTAGAATATGCGGTGCAAAGAATAGCTATTATTCATTTACAGGACCACACAAAATAATTCCGTTACATAATGGTCTAGGAGGGGGGATTGTTTGAGGCGTGCTATAAATATGCTAAACTATTTCATATATAATTGATATACGTCACTGAGGCTTACTATAAGTTATTTCACGCATAATACGAAGTGCATAGCATTTACAGGGACACACAAAAGATTTCAGATAGTATATTCATTCCGAAGTACTGTATATTTATGCAAACTATATGGCGTGTATAAATGCTATGGTTGATATACAGGACTACACAAAAGAATTCGTAACGATTACTGAGTATGAGCGTAAATTGCTTAAAGGTGGTTTTTAAATGAGTTATGCATTTGTACGCTGAACTGCATTTAGTTTACTAAGAAATGTTTTTAGAATATAGATAAAATGATACACAGGGTCACGCAATGAATTGGATGCATGGCCGTCTATGGATGATAATTTCTGAAAATGTGATTTTAGTACTTTTAAGAGTGTTTTAGTTTGAATTAAATTTTAGCTAAATAGTAGCGTGTAATAAAGGTACCAAGTAAATTACAGGGTTGAACAAAAGTATTCAAGTATGTCTCCATCTATTAGTATAAACTGCTGAAAGAGAAATCCAACCTGTTATGCGTTTTGTTGCTAAACTAAATTTTCGCATTATATAGTATATATATCAACCTACAGATTAAATACGGAACTGTTCAAAAGAATTAGAATACATATTTGTCTAAGGACGGTAACTGCTGAAATCAGTTTTTCAAATTAAAATATTTACTTACTTATCCTATTTAACCTATTTATCTAAATAACGAAGTTTTGTTAAAAACTTGAGGAAGTGTTGGAAAATGTTTTATAATCTATGCTTGACACATGATTTTTTTTCTTGTTTTTGTCTCCTTTTACTACTTTTTATGACACTCGATCTGGCAACATTAGTTGTATACTAATTTGGCTTCATCTCACTGTGTTCATCTTGGTAAAATTTGGCTACATACCCTCCTAAAGTTTTTCGATCAATGCTGTCTTCTTTTGCATCCGCATGAGCACTTAACTTATCATTAACAACTCTTAAAATTGCTGCTTTCATTCTTTCTAGTCCTTTCTATTCTTTTTATGTACCTACCGTAGCTAATATTTAAATGAAAAAAAGTTCCTATCAACTTTCCCATTTATATTTCAGCAAATGTTTTCTTGCAGTGGATGCTAAAGCTATTTTTCACACCTTCCTTTAATTAGTTTCAAACATTTTCCTTATCACGTCATTTTACTGTAGCTTTACAGAATAAATTTACATTCTTTTAGAAATATAAAGATTAATCCTTCATTATGTACAGAGTATAATAAATTTTTTTCCAAAAACCACTTAATTAAGGGAGCCTTGACTATCTAGCTAACAGGCCCCGATCATGACTAATTGCGTCCCTGGGCTAAGATAAATTAGGGGGCCCCATTCGAATCGTTGCAACATTATTCACATAGAACTGGGAGTCAGTCACGTGTGTAAATGCATAGAGAATATTTTCGCACCTTGGATTTTAAAAAGAAAATTCTTAGCGCCGTCAATTATAAATTAAGTACCTTAATTAATAAAAATACTCTTTTTTTCTTAGTACAGAGCAAAATTTTTTTTATGTAACTTTAGCAACTTGTTTACTTTAAGATGAATTTAATAACTTCAACTTATGGAAGAATGTTGAATACTCTAACATGTAAATATGTGTTAGTCAAGTTACTTTCTTTTACATCTTTCTAAGTTGTACTACACACAACATAATATCAAATCAAATATATTCACAAGGCAAAAGTGTTTTTTCAATAAATCTAAAAAAAATGACAATTTTGGGTTTCTTTTTCATATTTAACTCTAAGTTAAAAGAAACAGCTGGAATACGGAAGAAAATGTATCTCAT
Organism: Maratus speciosus; assembly: GCA_963932465.1. Classification (NCBI taxonomy): domain Eukaryota; kingdom Metazoa; phylum Arthropoda; class Arachnida; order Araneae; family Salticidae; genus Maratus; species Maratus speciosus. The sequence continues at coordinate 185,852,873 of OZ010798.1, read as the reverse complement.
GACAATTAGAACCGATTATTTTCAGCCACTAAAGTTTAGATATGATTTAATTTCATTGCTAATACAATCTATTAAAATCAAAAATATTATTTCTTATTTAAAGGTGGTTGATGTTAGCTTTGCATTTTGAGTTCTGTGAGTTCAAAATGAAATTTGTTTTTCAGAAAGTTTAGTAAAATCTTTTAAAAATGAAATGTTTGTGTATTCAAAAATTTTCAGGGTTGGAATTGGGGAAGAAACAAAAAAGTAAATATTTCATAAATTAATATATGGATTTGGGGGGCCCCTTGAGGTCTGGGGCCCCTGGGCAAAGTCCCGATTTGCCCATTCGATAATAAGGGCCTGCTAGCCAACCCTCCCTCACATTGATTGGGTCAAGGCACCCCACATAGCACTTTGCTAAAGGATTGAACATTGTTATGTTAAGCCTAACTTACTGTACAATCTTTATGCTTGGAATGAAAGCTCAATATTTTTTGCATTACTTAAAACCTACTCACTTAAATTTCTATAGTATATTTTATCTCTTACAAAATTCTAAAAACACAACTTTTAGGTTAAAAACTATTCACAGTTGATTTTTTCCACATTTGTTTGAATTATCTGCATGACGCAAAGAATGTTGTTCGAGCTTTCCAGTAGCTTTGGTCGCCACATAGTGGTAAAACTTTAAAATTTATTTAAATGTGAAAATTGAGGGGTGGGTTGAGCCTCCCCTATGGCCAAACCTCCCCAGTCTCCCTACTGTATTATTTTATAAGATTTAGAAGCTACTGTCACGCTTTTTAAAAAAAAATCCGTATCCGCTTTTTGTGACACTCAACCTGGCAACACTAATCATTAACAAGTATTTTGGCTAGTTTTAAAAAATAGTAGAGATTAAAACTGTAACAGTAGCTTCTAAGATGTGCTCAACAAAATCAATTTTTTTTTTTTGTCCCAGTGAAGGTTATTTTCCCTCCCCCCTCTCTCATGAAGGTTCTGAAATGGCGCCAATGCACAGAACTCCATAAACTAAAGTACAATAAGAGTAAAATAGCGCGAAATTAGATTTTCGAAATTTTTCAAACCTGTGGGCATCAACTACATGGTCTAGGTTACAGACATGAACACTTGGTTTTTAATAGTATAGAAATTTCGTAGAAATAAATTATTACATTTATCTAAAGAAAGAAAATAAAAGGAAATAATATAAAATTCCTCAAAAAAAAAAAAAAAAAAAATAATAATATCTAGCTCTGGATCGCCAACTTTTTTTTGTATTTCGTATAATGTATCATAGACTGGGAAGCGGCTGCACAGGCCATCACCTCATCGAGTAGCGGATAAAATCCCAGGATTACACAGAACTCGATTAGAATATTAAAATGCAACTGGTCTGCCAAGTCATATCTTGATAGAAACCACCTGCAGACCGGATTTTAGTGGTTGATCTGTAGGTTTATCATTGTCTTTTCCTGCACCCAAAGGTATGAAAACATGGAGGACTGGCAGCAGGAAAACATAATGGTAAACCTACCAGACAACCACTAAAATCGGGATTCTAGGTGTTTTACACCAAGGTTTAACTTGAAAGACCAGCTGCATTTTAATATGTGAATCGAGTTTTAACTAATTCTGGAATTTCAGCCGTCGTCAACTCGATGAGATGATGGTTTATGCAGCGATGACAGCGATGACCGCCTCGGGAACTCAGCTTTTGCTTTAGAGTGTTCGAATCCCCAGGGGTAGACCACATCCACTTTCCTCCCGACTCTCAAGAGAGTCCGAGAGGCAAGCGTCGCACAGTGGATCAAAGTATAGGCGGTGTCGAACATAGGATTACCACGATAATATAAGCCTATATATATGATGTTTTTTGTTACATCCTGGTTCAAGTGAATGTAATAAATGATACAGATAGCTCTCCATGGTTTTTACGAGATATTTCATACTTTTCGGTTTCAAACAGAAATGTAGAGATATCCTGTGATGACTAAACTACACTTGAAAAGAAAAAAAAGAAAGAGAGAAAAAGCAAAGCAAATATTAATTTTATTATCGATCTAGGTTTTACTTATATCAAAACGATTTTTGTGGAATATTCAATGTTTATTTAATTTTTAATTGATAAACATATGTGATGTTTACATAACTTTTTAAAATCGTTTTACAAAACTGCAACATTTTACTGCAACGTTCTACAACTTATTACAATGCATATTTATTATAGGCATGATTTAGTTCTTTAAACTTACCTTTAATTAATTATTTTTGTATATTTCTCATTTCAAAGAAAATTATTTCACATTTTTTTCTTAACTTCTCTTGAAATGTGATAACAAACAGAAATCTGTTTCTATTTGTAGAAAATTTTAATAAAGGTTTTAATTACAACAAATCATGTCATTGAACAGTGTGGGGTAATGACCTCAGCAATTGATGAACAAAATTTAACATTTACGTATTTTTTATGCAAATAAAATATAAAAGTATGCTGGCAGGAAATATTTGTCAAAACCAAATTCTGTTCTTTATTAGATCTTGTCGGCCTGTTAGATCCGAATTTTTCAGCGAAAATATTTCAAAATAGTATCAGCGAAAGGAAAAGTAATAAAAAATTAAAAACCTAGCATGCAAATATGGCCATTGAATCACGAGATGCATTTAACCATGATTGATGGAAAAGTTATTCCTGCAGATTTAGATACATCATCATGTCCAACATGGCCTATCTGTGCTACAAAATCTTCGCAAATGAATAATATTGATAAAATTGTTAAAAGTAGTGTAATTTTGCAATGAAAACAGCTAAACAATGTGTCTCAAAATATGGGTGGTATTATATGCCAACTCCTGTACATAAATTATTGATTCATGAGAAATTATATAATTATAAATTTTCATGTTCCATATAGGCAATTATCAGAAGCTGGCGAAGCTGGAAATAAGAGTTTTGAAAGTACAGGGAGTCCAATATGAGGGGGAAAAAATCAAAAGGCATGTAACGAAGACTTATTGCACCATTTTCTAATTACATTTGACCCTTTTATTTGCAGTATCAGTCGCAACGAAATAAAACGTTCTAAGGAACAGAAAGTTTCTAGAAGCATTGGAACTTTCACTTTAAAGCCTAACACTTTATTACAGTTATATCAGAGCAGCCATTTATTATAAAGTTCATTTAACACTGTGAGTCTTTGTGCTTTTCTTCATTTTTATATTATTGTTTGTAAAACCCAAGATATATTAAATTTAATTTTGCATTTTAATGTTAAATTATCTTTTCATATCCCTTCATCCTGCAAGCTTCCTACAACATAATCTTAAAAAAAAAAATTCTTCTCTGCAGCCAATTTAGCGCGTTTTGACAAAACAGAAAATGATGTGACAGCTGCTTAGGATATTTAAAATCCATTTATTCCAAAAAGGAGCAGGTTTGCGCAAAAAATCCTTTACATCACATCAAAGTGTAGGCTTTTCGGAATACTAATAAGTGTCTGAAATTTTAAACAACTTCAAACAATTTAAGTTCTATAATTTTGAATTTCCTGAAACCGTTAATTTTGTATGGGCTTTTCATAATGTAAAACAATACGCAAAATTCAAACAAAATAAAGTTAGTAATGATCTAAAATATGTTTTATGTAATAAGTAGTGATATTTGAAATTGATTATTAATACAGTTTACATAGGTTCCATTTCCGAGCCCATTTAAAAGTCACTCAAATTCTCGAAATAATTCCACTTCTGAAAAGGTGCATTTTCCAGGCTATACAAATATTACAAAAAATTGCATAATATGAAAAATAAACATATATTCGTATTTTGATTTTGTAGACATTCTTTTTAAAAATTGCATTGCAAAATATTTATTGTTTAATATTTTTTTTTCGGTCCTATGTTCGCATTTTCTTAAGGATTGATCCACTGTGCGTCGGGTCCCTGATCAAGCTGCTGTGATTTATTTCAGTTACTGTGAGATTTACATTTACAATCACAATTGGTTACCTCGTGAACGAGCTATCTAAACAAAAATTCACGCAAGCAAAACCCGACAAGAAAATAGACTATAAGAGTATTATCTAGCCATTACGATATTAAGATTTACATTATGACTTATTACATTGTGTGAAAAAAAGAAAACAAAATCAATATAAATATTTCATTTTATTTTACTCATATCCAGTACATAGTTATTCCATAAATTTCACAGAAGAAAATCATATATAGTTTTTCAACATGCAAAGGTCCTTAACCCATGACGTTTGAGAAGGCTTGTGCAACTGTACCCGTTGTAGCACCGGTATTTCCGTCAACATATGAGACTTGGGCAGAACTCAAAAGGTGGACCAAAGCAGATGCTACTTCTAAGAGAGTTTGAACGAGAACATCACATCCAGAAAGGCCAGGGTTACTTGCAGCAACAGAAGATGCGATGTTGGAAATAACATTTGAAAGAGAGCCAACATTAGGTCCGTTACTTGCGAGAAGAGATTGTGCAGCGGATGAAACACGTGACACTGCGGAAGAAGACGAGAGTCTGGATACTGAATTAGTAACAGTGTTAACAATATTTTGCTCTCCATAGCCTGCGTTACCTCCTGCTCCTCCAGTTCCAGATCCAGCGGCAGAACCTGCTCCAAATACTTGACCGTACCCACCTGCTTTGCCAGCTATAGCACCAGCTGATGTGCTTGCTTCTGATCCTTGACCATAACCTCTTGTTCTTCCAGCTCCAGCTCCCCCACCTGCTCCATATCCTTGACCGTAACCGGCTGCGCTTCCAGCTCCTGTATTTGTGCCTGCTCCATATCCTTGACCATAACCTGCTGCTCCAGCACCTGCACCTGCACCAACTTCTGCTACAGACCCTTTATCATAGCCTGATGCTCCTGCAGCCCCTGCAACTGCACCAGCATCTGCTCCAGATCCTTGTCCATAACGTCCTGCTCCTCCAGCTCCTGCTCCATATCCTTGACCATAACCTACTGTTCCCCCAGTTCCTGCAGTAGAACTTGCGCCAAATCTTTGACCAGAACCTGCTGCTCCTCTAGCTCCTGCACCAGCACCTGCTCTTGCTCTAGATACTTGGCCATAATCTCCTGTTCCTACAGCTTCAGCTCCAGCTCCTACTCCAACGCCTGCTCCATAGCCTTGACCATAACCTGGTGATCCTCCATCTCCTGCGCCTGCTCCATATCCTTGGCCATAGCCTCCTGCTATTCCAGTTCCTGTGCCTGCAGCAGCACTTGCGCCTACTCCAGAACCTTGGCCATAACGTCCTGCTCCTCCAGCTCCATCTCCTGCTCCATATCCTTGACCAAAACCTGCTGCTCCTCCAGCTCCAGCTCCTGCTCCAACACCTGCCCGAGCTCCTGCTTCAGCTCCTTTATCATAGCCTGATACTACAGCTCCTGCACCTGAACCAGCACCTGCTCCAGATCCTAGCCCATAACTTCCTGTTTCTCCAGCTCCTGCTCCAACACCTGCTCGATATCCTTGACCATAACCTGCTGCTCCACCAGCTCCTGCGTTTGCTCCATATCCTTGGCCATAGCCTCCTGCTATTCCAGCCCCAGCTCCTGCTTCAGCTCCTTTATCATAGCCTGATGCTCCTCCAGCTCCTGCAACTGAACCAGCACTTGCTCCAGATCCTTGCCCATAACTTCCTTCTTCTCCAGCTCCTGCTCGATATCCTTGACCATAACCTGCTGCTCCACCAGCTCCTGCGTTTGCTCCATATCCTTGGCCATAGCCTCCTGCTATTCCAGCTTCTGCACTTGCACCAGCACCTGCGCCTGCTCCAGAAGTTAGGCCATAACGTCCTGCTCCTCCAGCTCCAGCTCCTGCTCCAACACCGGCTCCATATCCTTGCCCATAACCTGCTGCACCACCAACTCCTGCGCCTGCTCCATATCCTTGGCCGTAGCCTCCTGTTATACCAGCTCCTGCATCTGCACCAGCAACTGCGCCTGCTCCAGAACCTAGACCATAACGCTCTGCTCCTCCAGCTCCAGCACCTGCCCCAGCTCCTTTATCATAGCCTGATGCTTTTCCAGCTCCTGAACCTGAACCAACACCTGCTCCATATCCTTGTCCATAACCCCCTGCTTTTCCAGCTCCAGCTCCTGCTCCTGCTCCTCCAGCTTCAGCTCCTGCTCCATATCTTTGACCATAATCTACTGCTCCCTCAGTCCCTGCACTAGCACTTGCGTCTGCTCTATATCTTTGAGCAGAACCTGCTGCTCCTCCAGCTTCTGCGCCAGCATCTGCTCCTGCTCTAGACCCTTGGCCATAACCTCCTGCTCTTCCATTTCCAGCACCTGCTCCATATCCTTGACCATAACCTGCTGCTCCTCCAGCTCCTGCACCAGCCCCTACTCCTGTTCCAGATCTTTGACCATAGGCTGCAGCTCCTTCAGCTCTTGCACCAGCACCTGCTGCTCCTCCAGCTCCTGCACCAACACCAGCACTTCCTCCAGATCCTTGACCATAACTTGCTGCTCCTCCATCTCCCGCACCAACACCTCTACCTGCACCTGTTTCAAATATTTTCATATGAAATTTTACTGTTACATTCTAGATTTCATATATTTATTTTTGTTATAAAATTCTAAATTTGTGTAGTTTTTGTTTATAATTAGTTTATAGGTAATCACGTTTCCATTTTTTACATAGGGTATCCGAAATGTGTTTATGTGAAATTTGAGATTTATTATTTATTTCAGAATCTTGTTATGATTAGCTGCTTTTTCGACTAAAAATTACAAAGATATGTTGTAGCTAAATTGTTTCTTTAAATGAAAGGAAATTCTTCAATATGATAATATGTACATCGTTTAAGTATGTTTAGCCTTAACTTTTGAAGACATGTTTGATTTTAAAATTTCTCTTTGTTGATGGTGTTGTTGGGAAGGTTAGCTCAGTGGTTTGCACACTAAGTCGCCACATTACAGGTCCAAGATTCCTATCTTGATTTGGACAGGCTTTTTAGAATTGGGCATCTTAGGCCATGATATTCTAAGGATTGTAACGCGATTGAGTTTAATTTTAATTTTAATTTTAGTTCTTGGAACTGCTAGTCTTTATCATGTTTTTTGCCTACCTGCCTGTCTTTTTGAGCTCTAACATGCATGAAAATATACCTATTGCTGCAAAATCTCTATATGTTGCTACCGGATGTCCCAAAAATGACTGATGAATTTTAAAATTCAATAACTTGCAAACGGTGACAGATATTTAAAAAATTCTTGCAGGAGGGTTACGTATGATGTCAGGAGATTTTGTTTTACTGTGAATCTTGATTTTAGTTCGAATTTCAAACAATAGATGGCGCTGAGAGCAATAGGTGCCCAGTCCAGACCCGATTTTCGGTATTTCGGGATCTATTCAATGCATTTTAATCTCCTTTTTTCTCATGGAAGAAGAGACAGGCCGAAAAATCGAGCCTGGATTGAGCGGTTATTGCTTGCAGCGCCATATATCTATACTATTTGTAACTAAAACTGAGAATCACAACATAAAAACTCCTGACATCTTATGTAACACTACTACATGAATTTTTTTAATATCCGTCACCGTTTGCAAGTTATTCAATTTTAAAATCCATTAGTCATTTTTGGGACACCCGATAAATAACACAGTATAATTTTACAAACTAAAGTAGTTATTGTGACGAATACAGAGTTTAATACAGAGACACATGAGAAATTTCAATGTCTAATCATCTACTTTCTATGTATTAAGGATTGAAGTGCTAATAAATATTATTTTGTTTCCGGTGTAGACCACAGGAATTTCTATCTTATAAATTGTCATCTTATCTCACCTATTTCTGCTACAGGGACATTACAATAAACATCTTTTGCGATATGTGGAAGCGATATGATATCACGTTCACATTATGAAAGTGAAGTCACTTACCTTAACTTTTTTGAACCAAACAACCCGGAATCGGGCATTAGATGTTCCAATTACCAACCGTTTTAACTTTTAAAAGACTTAATTTTAGCCAAACAGACGTCTGGGCATGCGCATAAGTTGTTAAATTAGTAATTACAGTTTCTGAATACAAAATGTTTGGATTCTTTATGTCATGTTAAATAAATAAACGATTTAAAAGGATCATTTGAAACAGCTGATTATTTGTAGAACTCAACTCCAAATTTAAGAGGAGTTTCAAATAATAAAAAGAATTCAGAAGGCAGAGTTTCACTAAACTCATAGATGCGAAAGTATCGGAAGTTAAGGCTGTTCTCAACTGCTCTGCTCAACAAGCGCAAAACGTTTTGACACATTTACAAACGCATTTTCTAACGGAAAGATATAAAATAGAAAAGCCTGACCATGGAATCGATTTGGAATCGAACAGTGTTTTCCATTTTTTGATCCATCAATCACCTATTGAGTTAGAAGCGATTTTCATCACGTGACATGGCATTTTTCTTCCCTTACTGACTGGATTTTCTTCTTTCGTTCGGAAGTTCAGTTCAAAATGCCAACTTTCACAGTATTTTCTGAAAAATCTATTGCGTTTACAAGAAAACGGAAAAAATAGTTCGATGACATAGTTTCTGAATAACAACACCTTCTAGTTTCATGCTTTTCCTAACAAAAATGAATTAAAACTTATGTGAGAAAGTTGACCCTTTGGATTTGAGAACAGCCTTAAGTGAGCTTCAGAAATTTGCTCAAGTCCGGGTTACCTACTTCAAAAAACTTCAAGTGTCATGTTGTTTAGCTTTTGATAATTGATTCTTACGCATTTTGTAGCGCAGAATCCGAAAATGAGCCTCACTTTTTAGCATCACGTCAGGATTTTTTGCAAATCATAAATTTCGAAGTAAAAAAATAGCGAAAATCTGTTACTATAAAATAGATGTGATGGTTGTGTTTTTTAACTTTTAATAATTGATTTTTATGTATGTTTTAGCACTGAATCCGAAAATGACCTTCATTTTTAATCACCACGTCAGGATTTTTCGCAAATCGTAAATTTCAAAGTTAAAAAGTTAAAAGTTAAAAGTGCACCCCTCCCCCCACCTGTCATCGGACCCCTGAGGTGTTCAGCTGTAAGAATCCATAGTACAAACCAAAAAATTGAATAAATTATTGAATTAAAGAAAATTAAGTTGAATAAAAAAGTTTTAAATCTATTTATAGTATCAGATTATGGCTATTTTATTATTCTTTTTTTTTTACTTTTTAACTTTTAAATTTGCGATTTGCGAAAAATTCTGACGCGATGGTTAAAAATGAGTGCCCAGGATCACCAGCAGTAAGGCTGCGTACAGACGCTTGTTTTGCGATCCCTCTCCTGTTTTCATGGAAATCTATTCTTCTGGACCCCTCTTCCGTTTATTCACAAAAGAATGAGGGAGAATCGACAATGGGTCAGGAGATAAGGAGCTCAACTCCACTTGAAGGAAAGGTTCCTCTTTTGCAGGACATCAGTCCTTTTCCTTTTAAAGTCATTAAAAATCAAAAACACCGCGTGGCCACAAGAAACGACACCGACACTGATAACAGTTAGAAGGATGGTCCGTTCGCAGCTTAAGGCTGAGTTTAGAAAGCAAAAATGGCTGAGTGTCCTGCACTAGCAATAAAACCATACTTTTCTAACCCCATTTGTGGTTTTTTTTATAAAAGGACGGGAGGATTAACAATGGATTCAACAATGGGTCAGGAGATAAGACAAGATCGTACTTGAAGGAAGCTCTCCACTCTTTGAAGGACATACAGCACTTTACTTGTAAAGTCATAAAATATGAAAAACGCCGCGTAACCACAAAAAGCGCCGGCTGGCCCAGAACAAAAAGATCGCGAATGACCGCAAGTAGAATATTGGTCGATCTGAAGCTTAACCATTGACGTCACCTCTGAATAGGAGGTCTTTTAAGAAGAGTGGCAAAAATTATCATTACGCACAAGTAAGAACAACATAAAGGGTGAAAAAAATGGGGGTTTTATGGAAGGAAATTTTAAGTATTCCCGGAAGTTTTGAGAAAAAAAAATTAATTTATCATTTTAAATTTGTTATTAAAGTATAGATAATACAAAACATATTTCAGTTTTAAGACTTAAAACACCGCTTTTATTTTAGATAAAATGACGTCATTCGCATCCGGAAGAAGAATTACTCATTTACGATCCAGTCTTAAACAACATCTGCAGTAAAGTGTCCATAGGACGTCACTATCTCAGAATAATACGCAAATCCAGCAAAAAAAAATCGGCAAAAAAACTCAAAAAAAAAAAAAAAAAAAAAAAAAAAAAAAAAAAAAAAAAAAAAACCTAAAAAAAAAAAAATCGGCTATCTAATGATTCATATGCCTTCATTTGTTTGTAATATTAATATAGATACTTTAAATTAAATATAGTTTATAATAGATCCATGTTTTATCAGAAATCATCTATATATATATTACGCTAACGTACGTGGCACAGAAATCGCGATTAATTGTTATTCTTTAATGGCAACGCCCGAGAAATGCACCTGATTGGTTATTGTGTAAGAGTCCTTGGCAGGATTTAGGGCGATAGGGTTTGTTTACGTTTCACTTTTTCGGTGCAATATCTTTCGCTGCAATTATGTAGCTTCAAAATATCATTTGAAATGCCCGTAAAAAATCTCAGTGAATGCTTGAAAGTGAAGAATAAGCCGAATTCGAGTCGAATCGAAATAGATTCGAAATCCAAATAGAATTGATCGAGAACGCCTTTAAGCGATCGGCAAAATAGGCTTAATAACTGTAGCATGCACGCGTTGCTTCTGAAATCCAAATTACTGATTTAAACGTTCCGAAGCATGCATAACTGTGGGTGAAACGTGCAATTTCTGCAAAGCTGTATTGGAAACGCGAATTAAACAGCAGCAAGAAGTTTACAAAATGTTGTCATGACGTAAAACGTAATTTTGTACGGACAGGTAGTTTTGACTGTACGGACGTGCGATACGAATTTCAGGTTCATTTAAGAATATTATTACGGGCCCCCCAGAAGTAAGGTACAATAAAACCTGTTTAGACGGAAACAAAACGACCAGTGATAAATTCCGTTTTATGCAGGTTATTTAAATTGAACAAAGAATAATAGCATTTTTGGGAGGGGGAAGAACTGGAACTTTTTTTTTCGTTTATTGCAGGACTCTGTTATAAACAGGCTTTACTCTGTTAGAAAATAAATTTGCTGGATGGTACTTTTAAAAAAATCTATATAGTAATATTTGCTTACAATTTTATTATTTCTTTTTCAGTATTACACTTTATGTTGTGTTTGTAATTGCTTTTTCATATAAAGATTTTAAATAAAAAATTAAATTATTGAAAATATAATAACATTTTAATTAAATCCATCAGTTAATTTGGAATAAAAAAGTTTAAAGTATGAGACATATAAAAATTAAAAAACTTAACCTTTGACTTTACACAACTTTGGAACTGAACAAGAGTCGGGCCCTGGTAATTTGCACCGTCTCCCCCACCCCTCTGTACGGACCTGCGGTAAAAATTTCAGATTCATTTAAGAATATTATTACGGGCCCGGGCAACACCGGGCGAGTCAGCTAGTTCATTTATATTTTTTCAAAATAGCATATAATTTAATTAATTTTTTTTTTCAGTAGTTAGGGGAAAATGGCAGCAAAAAGACATAATTACTATTTTCCAACTATTTTTTTTACTTTCTACAGAATTTCTACAGTACTGGAGTTGCCAAAATTAAATAAAAGGTGCTAAAAACTACGAAAAAAAAATAATATCTCAAAAATAAGAAAGAAATAGCATACCGGGGGCTAAAAAGAAATGTTGTAAAGGCTGAACTAGCCTTCATGTTCAGGAAATGCTGATTGCCGAATGTTTCAAATGTCCAAATAGTTGAGTGCTACAAAATCTTAAAATGATAAGGGGGCAGGAGACGGGGGCGGCATCGATAAAATATTGAAGCAGGAAAACAATAATTTTTTTATCATTTTGCCTATTTTCCTCTCGAAGTCAGTCAAATTATTCTGATTTTAATATTTAAAGAAAAATTCGATTGAACTTATTTTTACCAAATTAAAAAACTGTAAAAAATATTTTTTGTTTGATTTTAGTTTTTAAATTTATATCTTATTATCAACGGAGGAGAAAAAAAATTGAGTTTATGTTCATAGTGCTCCCAGTTCTCCATGTTTTCTTACCTTTGGGTGCTGGGAAAACACAATGATAATCCTACGAGTCAACCGCTAAAATCGGGTTTTCAGGTGTTTTCCTCCAACATATGACTTTGCAGACCGACTGCGTTTTAATATGCGAATCAAGTTTTAACTAATCCTAGAAATTTATCCGTGAACTAGATGAGGTGATTGTCTGTGCTCACGCCTACCGGTCTATCATTTATTAAGTCATTTTTTAGAACCTCTTCAGTTCCGAAGCTAAAATAATTATACAAATGCTTATTCATTGGTTTTTTCCAAACAAACTGACATGGTAAAAGACAGAAAAAATATCTTTTCTGAAATTGATCCTTTAGGCGTTTAGTAATTTAGGTTCAAAAATGTGGATCTAAAACTACAAACCCCCTTAAGACATCAATTTAATAACCATTAACCTAAATTAATGCAATCACAAATTTAAGAGCTTTACGCAAGTAAATAATCTACAAAACCTCAAAATTTTTTATTGAAAAAGATTTAAGTTAAATACTTATGAAAATTTCTCACTTTTTTGGTCATTCTGTCTTTTGGGCATTTTTAGGCATTTTGCAAACTCAGATAAAAATAACATTTATTTTAGATGCTGCCATTTATTCGTCTGCTTAGAACGCAAAAAACATTCAGCTATTAAGAAGCGATATGAAAAAGTAAAAAAATCGGACATTTTAGTTTTGATAAGGAAAAGAACAGAGGTCCCCGTTTGGGGACCCAGAGACCGAAGAGGTTAAAAAAATAATAATAAAAAAGCCGCCAGATTAAATAATTTGGTCGCCAGATGAAAAAAAACTTGGTTGCCAGTGGCGACCTGTCGACCGCATTTGTCAAGCCATTAATGCAACAAATCGATAATAAATTATAGTACAGTAGAACCTCGATTATCCGAAGTAATTGGGACCGACCCTCTTTTGGTAAATTGAAATTTTCGGATAATCGAGAATGCTTCAATTTTAAGATTAAGGAGAAATATATGCATTATTTCTTATTATGGTAACAAGTGCTTAATAAAAATAAAGCAATAGCAAAATAGGAACAAGAATAAATTATCTGAGCTTTAATTTTGAAATTAAGTACCTTTTAAATATTTCACAAGGGTTTGAAACAATGTTTTGGTTGTCGCAGTTTCGATTGCCTTTGCTTTGAAGCTCTATCACGAAGTTTTAAAATATTATTAGTTCTCATACGAATTGAATATTTCCAACTGAGCGAAAAAATGCCCAGGCTGGGAATCGAACCCAGATCCTTGGCTTACAAGGCCAATGCTTTTCCATTTAAGCTAACTGGGCCGACAACCAGCCAGCATATTTCGCTCAGACAACCTTATTGGTAATAACATCTGGTCTGTCATGTAGACAGCTCAACAGAATAAACCGCAGGTAAAGGAAGTCCATATAAACGATGGATACGTAGATGAACTATTATTTTAACACAATCAGTTTGATTGTGTTAAAATAATAGTTTATTATTAGTTCGTCAGTATCACAGTCTTCCTGCTGCTCCAGCCAAGCCAAGCCTTTTGCGAAACATTCAAAATCTTCAGAATCGCTTAATTTGTTCGTTTTCTTCGTTCGTTCCACTCCGCAGCTTACGGGAGCTCAAGTTAAATTCAAAGGAATTCTAAGAAAAGGGATCGAAAATATTTATATGTACTCGTGGCTCGGAAAGGACTGCTTGCACACGAAGAATATGATAGTTTAAAAAAGCTTTCAGAATGGATTTGGCGCACAGAAAATGTGATAGTACAAAAAAAAAAAAAAAAAAGCTTTAAAAATTGATTTCGGTTAACCGAGAGTTTCGGTTAAAAGAGTTTCGGATAAAAGAGGTTCTACTGTACTTAATGAATTAAAATTTCGATGTAATATTTTAAGATTTTTTTACTTCAAGGGAGCAACGGGTCACAAGATAAATTTTATTCAACCTAGCTCTTAAAATCAATACAGTTTAACTGTACTGGCCATCAGTAACTTGAATATGATTTATCTTCAACGAAGTATGACGAAAGGATAAACTGACATTTAGTCACAGCGCATTTTACATCGTGGTCATATTGTATCCACGGCATTTAGTCAAAGTTAATTGAGTTTGATTGCACCGTACAAAATTTATTCTCACCATTGCGCTCGAAGGCATCTGTCAGACCAAGGTCTGGAATACTTATGTAGTGCGTGTTCTAATAGACTTAGGATAAATAATAAGTTTCGTACAAGAATTTAAAAAAAAATACTAAAAGGTGGGAGAGGAACACTGCATATATGCAAACTTTTTCAATTGAATTTTAAATGTTTCTCAAATTATTAAAAATTAGAATTTGTAAAACAAAAAAAAGGGTATAAACACTAAAAAAAAAAAAGCAAAAAAAAAAAAAAAAAAAGTATCAAAGATACAAATACTGCACGATACAAAAATCAGTATTCTAAATAATGGCCTTTATTTATTTTTGAATTGTTAAAAGCCACATTCTAGTACATTGAGTTTTTCACCCAATAACCTTTCACAAAAATTAAATACGTCGAGGTTCAACGCGTTAAGAAAAAATATTTCATGAATAAAATACAGCAAAATCTCACATAATAATAAAAAATTCAAACTAAAACCCACCTGATCCAACTCCATAGCCAGATTGGCTGAAAGCTGCCGATGAAACACCCGAAGATGTACTCGAAGAAGAATATTGATTGTAACCTCCATATCCTCCAGCTCCAGTACCAAAGCCTCCAGATCCACCAACTCCAGCTGTGGCAACACCTGCACCTGCAACTGCTCCAACTCCAGAACCATAAAGTCCAACCTCACCTGCTCCATCTCCAGCGACACTAGATGTGGCTCCAGCTCCTTGGCCATAAGCAACAGCACCAGCTCCAGCGACACTAGATGTGGCTCCAGCTCCTTGGCCATAAGCAACAGCACCAGATCCAGCTCCGTATCTACCAGTTGCACCTGGTCCATAGCCACTAGCTCCAGTTGCTGTGGATGCACTTGCTCCGGCTGCTGCTGCACTTCCGCCGTATCCTCCGACTTCATTTTGAGCTTTCGCAAACATGCTTACCAGTTGTTTTATTTCATTTACGAAATATGGATCAACGAATCCTGTGGTTTGCATAAATGCTCCTGTTACTGCGTTAGAAATGGCATTTGTTATTGTGTTCAAATCAGCTCCTTCGGATATAGCTATTTCAGCGATGGAAGAGGCAAAAGCCATGTTTAACGCTTGAAGCATGTTGCCTGAACTCTTTCCTTGTCTGAACATTCTGTCCATAGATGATGTTATAGTTTGGCTGATCGAATTCATGTCGTCCAGCTGATCAGGACT
Source organism: Maratus speciosus (assembly GCA_963932465.1). Lineage (NCBI taxonomy): Eukaryota > Metazoa > Arthropoda > Arachnida > Araneae > Salticidae > Maratus > Maratus speciosus. The sequence goes on along the minus strand of OZ010798.1, from coordinate 185,837,391 downwards.
GAAGACTCCCGATTTCTCCATACCATCTACGAAAGATCTCATGAAGGTTTCCGCCGTTCCGGGGTCCGTCCACGGCCCACCTGCTTGAACGAATGCATTTCGTGGAATAGAAAACGCTACGAAAAGCAGTAAAGAAATCGCAATTTGAGTGGAATAACCCATGTTTGCTAGTTAGGATGTTTTTACCCTGTGTGCTTTCTAGCTGGGTCAACCGAAGTTTTATACTAAATTTTGCGTGAGTATGTTGCAGCTTCATCAATATTTGTTGTGTATTTTGTGCACGGTCTCCGTCTATGACGCAGGACATCTTGTGATCCTTCGATGGGCGTCATTCCTTCTAGAATCCTTGAAGATATTTACTTTGGTAACACCTGTCATACGCTCGAAGACTTTATTCTTCTAAAAACAAAATTTCCATAAAAATAATTTTAACCCATTCGCTGCCAACCACAAGTATACTCATGGCTTTAATTTATTAATTACTTTGTTACCACTATTTTAGAAATTAAAAAAAAATTGCCTTATTTATCAGCAGAAATTTCCCTGTATTAGTAAAGCGAAATTTACTTGTCTGAATTTGTGGTGGCAAACGACTTTCAACAAGAAATTTGAAAATTTTTACTTTATTGTTTTGGCAGTGAACGTGTTAATAATAATAATAAAAAAATAATAATAATTCCTTTTTTCATTTGCAATTTAAAAGAAATAAACTTACAAAATTCTCGCCCTTCATTTGACTGTTCAGAATTTCTCACCAGATTAGAGTCATGCATAGGGTCGGGTTACCCGCTTTTATTCGTACCCGACCCCCGTGCGTCTAGTTGGTTCTATATCTTTTCGTTGCGGGTCGGGTTGACTTCTACTTTTTTGCTGCTGGTCAGGTTCAGGTCTCGTTGACTTTCACTGTTTCGGTTTCGGGTCTATTTTGTATTGAGTTTTGACTCTTACGGGTCAGGTTCGGGTTGACCTGATTTTTAAAATAATATCTAAGACATTTTTTCAGGTTAAAAATCTATTTATAATGAGACCTCCATAATGGACACTTCCAAAAAGCGGACATATCTATTTAGCGAACACTTTTTTCAATTCCTTACACTTATATATTCGAACAATGAGCTAAAAAACTCAGATTTTTATACATATGCTAAATCAGAGTATCCTGGGAAATAAAATATACATGACGTTTAAAATTATACATGACATTTACAATAATGTTTTAAATGTCATTGTATATTTTTGAACGTCATGTATATTTTATTTCCCAGGATGCACTGATTTAGCATATGTATAAGTTTTTTAGCTCATTGTTCGTATATTACGCACACTGTCACGTCCATTTTTAAGGGGGTCCGGGACACAAAAATCTTCAAATTTTCATTTTTTTTTTTAATTATTGGATTAAAAATTTCTCTGCCGTTTTCTGCTTAAAATGATGTTTAAATCATGTTTCTATCTTAATTAGAACAGGAAATATTAATTTTTTCGTTTTGGTTTGTTTTCAAAACCTGCCTTTCAAGCTATGGTTGTGAAGGAAACGCATTTGAAATTTGAAATTGCAAATCGCATTGAAATTGCATTTTTTTTCATGATAGGTTTCTTCACCATTTCTCATATTTAAATTCTTATAACTCGAGAACCGTTAAAGATACAGGGTTGAAACTCGGAACATATCTTTTTCAATTATTTTACTTTACTTTTGAGCCAGCATATTTGAAAAAAATATTTACTTTTCAAAATATGATTTTTTTTTTAAAAGTTGCACCACTTTTTTTGTAATTTTTTCGTTAAATATTTTTAATTTTTAAAAAAATTAATATTTTTTTGAATGCTAAATTTTTTTGTTTATTTAAATGAAAAAAAAATTGAAATTCTATAAATAATATTTCGAGTTTACGATTGTTAACGATTTTAAACTACCCCACTTTTTTACAAAATTTAAAATTCAATTTAAAAAAAAAATTATGAGAAGTTTTATGATGCGATTTTGTTTACAAATGATATTGTTAACCATCACAAAAAATTAAAAAAATTTAACTCAATAAATAAAATTTTTTTTGAAAATGTGTCCCGGACCCCCTTAAAGTTTTTAAATTCTTATATATTCTGACACTTCTACTTCTGAATATTGGGCATCCTCCCAATTTACCAGTACTTCTGAATATTGGGCATACACACGTAACATATCTATGAGTGGATAAACTATCACAAATACAATACATGTATTTTTGTGTGTATCAAAAACAAAATGTTGGTAATATTTTTCATATCCTGCCATAACGCCTGAACTCAGTTCGAGCAATGCAAATATGCCAATTTTGGAATGCCCGACATGAGTTAGGACAAGAGAAAAATCGGTGTTTCAATTCCGAGAAGCCCGAACTCAGTTCGTTCAATGCATAATACGTAATTTACTATTCCAACAAGACAATGTTTCCTTTGTTGTCGTAAAACTGATGTAAAGAGAAAGAGGATACGACGCGAGACTCCAGTTGAAAGACGCGACTCTGACGTGAGACTCGAAAGACTGTGATGTAGGTTTGTGTGCCGTGCCATGTTTTCGTATATACCATGCTGTAAAGGATTTGTGAAGTTCAAAGGAATCTGAGGGACATGTAATTCATGATAGTTGATATAAATAGTAATATTGTTGTACTTGCTTATTATATTTATATTGAAAATTATGTCATTTGATTTACTTTGATATAATTTGAGCAAAAATTACTGTAATCCATTAACATTTCCCATATACAGTAGATTTCCGTTACAACGAGCTCCACGGTACCGCTAAAATATTTCGTTGTAACGATTTTTTCGTTGTAATGGAAATACTTCTATTTATCTAATGAAATACATATACACGTAAACTAATTATGTAAGATAAATTTACCTTTCGTTATAGAAGATTTTAATAGAAGACTAGTTAAATTAACATAGAAAAAGTTAGTAAAATAAAATTCAATTTTAAAAATACAAAATTACGGACTAGGCTTTATTTAGTAGCACATTATTGCAGATAATCTGTGATTTAGTTTGTACAAAGGAATGTGTAGTTGATGATAACAAAAACGTGTGCAACGAATGAATGCGAGGAAATATATCCTCTGGAACATTCTTCTGATGAGAAACAAGAGCACGCATTTTTCTCAAGCATGAAAGAGCTCCCAAAGTGGTAACTTTTGAATCGTCCGTAACATCAATATCGTCATCACTGCATTCGTAATTTTCTCGATCTAATGTACTTTTAATGGCCAGAATGACGTCTTCACCAGACTCTTCAGAGCATATTTGAATATTGTCATCCACAGATAAGAAAGCCTCCAAATCCACCTGATCAGGGACTGATGTTAATTTTTTGGAAGCCTTCCAAATTGTGTTTAACTCGGAGGATTCATCCAAATCTAAAATTTCTGATTCATTTTCTTCGGTCTCAGTTAACCGGGCATGTTTCCAACAGTTAGAAATTACTTTCCGGCTAATTTCTTGCCACGTACCTGAGATCATTTTGAGAAAATTTTCCTTGATTTGAGAGAAAAAAAGAGAAAAAGAAAGTGCTCGGTGAAGATTTTTCGTTGTAACGGAATTCCTAAATATCGTTAAATCAGAATTTTTTAATACATTAAGATTAATGTAATTTGAAAAGGGGATTTGCCAAATTTCGTTGTAACAGTATTGTTCGTTGTAATGGAATTCGTTGTAACGGAAATCTACTATATGTTGAAAATATTGAATATTGTTATTTCTATAAAAACATGTATAATAATCACTTATAAACAAATTAAGTTAAATAATGCTATAAAAAGTGATAGAAATATCTTTATTAAGACTTACGATCGTTTCATCGCACAATCGGCGACATTTTCAAAATCAATCATAATAGAAAATATTTTCACATAACTTAAAAACAATAATATAGTAAACAATGTCACGAGACATGAAGCATAATGAAAATATTGCAACCATAAAATAAAATAAAAATTAAATTAGCTATTTGCGAGCGTGGATTAATTTTCAGATAATTTAAAAACAACATGGTAAACACTGTCACGAGACATCAAGCATACTGAAAAACATTGCAAAACATAAAATAAAATAAAATTAATTTGGCTATTTGCGAGTGTGGATTAATCTTTTACTATTGTTTCTACAATTACTTAGTATCTCTTTCCAAATTCTAGGTAAATCAAGGAACACAGAATCATTGCAAATATTCTCGTTGCGTAAAAATATTTCTATTGATTCTCGGACTATGGATGGTAAATAAAATCTTGATGGATAAATTAACTTGCTATTTTTAAATTCAATCTGTAAAGGTTGTTTCTTTTTTTTGTGATTGTTATTTCGTACTTTTGAGATTTTTGTGTATACATTGCTGTTGTTGGTGATTGGTTATTATCTCGTTTGCCTTTTTTGCGTTAGTTATGGCTAAGATGGAGAAAGCGACGAAGGAGGTGTTGGATGAGGCTGGTGTTTTGGAATTTCCTGCTGCCGTTAGTAGGATAAATTCTTATATATACGAAACGCTTGAGTCCCAGAGGAATAATAAGAGTGGTAAAGTTACTGCTGATATAATGGGCATGATGAAGAAGTGTATGGATTTTATCACCATTTGCCTTGTTAAAGCACATCGCGATTGTGTGTCAAGTGAGACTAAATTAAAGACTTTGATAACGCATAATAAGGCATATGAGGCTCTTGCTGATAAATTTTCAAGATCAAGACCAACTGGTCAGCTGGATGTTTCGCAACATGCTGCTGTTTCGACTCCAAAGGTGTCAAGAGAATCTGATTTTTCAGTGATAGTCACTTCTTCTGGGGAGGATTCTTTGGATACTATTAAAAAGGATATTAAAGGTATTTGTCGCTCTAAATCTGATGTGCCGGTTCCTGATGATGCCGTGGTAACCAAGGCTGGTCAGCTTATTCTAAAGGTGCAGACAAGGGCAGATTCGGAGAGGTTGAAGGAGGTATTGGTGGAATCTGATAATTTAAAGGGCAGAATTAAGGTTACTGTTCCAAGAAGAAGACTCGAGAGAATTTTGATTATGAGTGTCGATCCGGAAGTTAATGAGGATTTGGTTCGGAAATCGCTGAGTAAATTGGTGAATGAGGCTAGTAGGGGTGAGCCTGGTGATTTACAGAAAGATTTGGATATGGATATAATCAGACGTATTACAACAAAGGCTGGGAAAACTAACTGGCTGATTGGAGTTAGTAAGGAGGTCTCTCAATTCGTTATTAAAAGACGCCGTATATGTATCGACTTAGAAAGGTACCGTGTGGTTGAGTTTGTTCCGATCATACGGTGTTACAATTGTCAGACTTTTGGTCATGTTGCTTCTAAGTGTGAGAACCCAGTCAAGTGTGTTAAGTGTGCTGGAGACCATACAATTAAGGATTGTAATGTGCTTACTGAGATGTGTATCAATTGTATGGGTGTTACTGACATTGATTTGGACGCTGATCATAGAGCGGACAGTCCGGACTGTCCACAGTTTAAGGCGTACCGTTCTGATCAACTTGCTAAACGGTTGTGATAGTTGTCTTGGGTTCTTCTCAATCTTTGTCTGAACTTAACTTTGTTCAGATCAATCTTCACCATTGTTCTGATGCAACCAATGCTCTTATTCACTATATGGTTAACTTTAACATCCACTTTGCTCTCTGTCAAGACCCTTATATTTTTAATAGTTCTTTCGTTGGCTTGCCTCCTGAATGGCTTTGTTTTTTGTCTTCTTCTTGTTCTGCTGCTATTGTATGTCCTTTGAAGACCTATGCATGTGTGAAGAGTCTTAGTTTGGAAAACAGTGTGTTTATAAATATTACAGTTGAGAACGGCTACTTTATTATTGGTTCGCTATATTCTGCACCTTCAGGCAATCTTGAAGCTGATTTAAGAACTTGGTGTCATCATTATTCTGATTGTAACAGAGTGCTTATCGGTGGTGATTTTAATGTGCCATTGCTTTCAATGGGCTATTCAAGAGAGTCCGACCGCGCGGAGGTCCTTCTGGAGTACTTGATGATTACTAATCTGTCAATTATGAACTCTCCTGATTCAGAACATACTTATGTACAAGATAACAGGAAGGGTCGTCCGGATTTGACCCTGGCGGGTTTGGACGTTCTCTCGTTACTTGATAATTGGACAGTTGATGATAAAAACTTTTCGTACAGTGATCATCGTTATATCCGATTTACCCTCTCTTCTACTCCGTTACAGATTAGTCATGGCAGATTTAAAACAAAAAATAAGAATATGAAGAAATTTAATAGCCTTTTTGCAGACAAATTGTCAGTTCTTTCACATTCATTAGCAAGAATTTTAAATTCTTCTTCATTAGATGTTTGGATGGAGGATTTTAATGATTTATTACAAGTACTTATGATGAAGTGTTTCAAGCGTGGTGTTATACAACATACTCCTACTGTAAACTGGTATGACAGTTCTCTTAGAAAAGAACGTAATAGGGTTAATGCCTTGTACAAACGGTATATGAAAAACATTGATAATTTACAGTATAAACAAAAGTATATAGCTGCCAGAAGAATGTATAAACAAAATCTGAGAAAAGCTAAGCGTTCTGCCTGGGTAGGTTTTTGTGAGAAGACAGACAATGTTTACGGAAGTCTATACAAATTTATTTCAAAAAAATCTTTATCTAAGAATGATTTAATTTTTACCACTCTTGAAAACTCTCAAGTCTTTGATTCATATGATGATATTGCGGAAAATCTTATGTCAGAGCACTTTGAGGTAAATAATCCTCCTCTGAATACATTTGAATATATCTGTAATGTTAATTTTGAAGATTCTGATGATTTTGTTCCAATTACTAAAAGAGAATTATTTTTTGCTATTAGTCGACAAGGAAATAATAAGGCTCCCGGTTACGATGAGATAGATGCGCTGATTATCAAGAACCTTTGTAAAAATTTTACAGCTTTTATGATTTCTTTATTCAATACCTGTTTGAAGTTTGGTCACTTCCCGAAATGCTGGAAGAAAGGCATTATAATATTTTTTCGCAAACGTAACCGTGATCCCAAGTTACCGAAATCTTATAGACCAATAACACTTCTTCCTATCATTGCAAAGGTTTTTGAAAGAATAGTTAAGATCCGAACCGTTACAATGTTGGAATCTATGTCATATTTGGATGATGGACAGCATGGTTTTAGAGAATCACGCAGCACAATTTCAGCTCTTGCAGTTCTAAAGAAAATAATTAAGGAAACACTTTCAGAATTCAAATATTGTTCGCTCATCTCTTTTGACGTGGTTGGAGCCTTTGATGAGATGGATTGGTTTATCTTGGCTGAATTAATTGATGAACTTCCGATTTATGAGTATTTAAAAACGACTTTAAAGAATTATATCAGTCATCGTCTCATAGGATTCAAGTTTGTTAGAGGCATAAGATGGTTTAGAATCTTCCGGGGCTGCCCGCAGGGTTCCTGTTTAGGACCCCTGCTTTGGACCATTGTTGCTGATAAGATTATCAAAACTTATAAGCGACACAGTCAAAAAATTATTTCTTATGCTGATGACTCTGTTATTGTTGAAGGCAGTGATACAAGACCTGCACTTGAGAATACCATCAATGCTAGCATTTCCCACTTTGCTGCAGCCTGTAGTGGTTTACATCTGTCAATTAGTGTTGAAAAATCTGCTTCAATGCTTTTTGGAAAATATATATCAAGAAAGCGTCGACCTATTTTTAAACTCCAGGGTAGGAGCATATCTGTTAAGGATAATTTGCTGTACTTGGGATTTTATCTTGACAGTAGATTCCATTGGTTGGAACATCTCGATATGGCCCGCGATAAAATAAAAGATTTTACTTGTAATATCCAAAAGACAAGAATTCGTGATAAAGGATTACCACTTGAGTTTCTAAAAATTTGGTACAATTCAGTGCTAAAGAAACAGATTACTTACGGTTACGAAATTTGGTTTAATGATTTACGGAGCCATGAAATTAAGCGTTTATCCTCGTGCCAAAGGCTATGTCTCTTATCTATCATTCGCGCATATCGGTCAATATCAACACAGGCACTTTGTGTACTTTCAGGAGTTCCTCCAATCGAAGTAGAATTAAAACAACTGGCTTTATGTTTTGAAGTTCAGAATAATGATGGTTCAGATTGGATAGAAGATGTTTATGTTTCAACAGATCGTTTGATGAAAAAAGTTTATACTTTTCACTATCCCTACTTTTATTATGATCATCATGTCAATTTCGTACGTGCTATTACTGAGAAGGTCCCTTTGTACAACCACCCAGTTTTATATACAGATGGTTCTAAGATGCCTACGGGCGTTGGAGGGGCTTTTGTGGTATTTTTGAAAGAAGATATTATCTTTGAGAAGAGAATTAGACTTAAATTATTTAATACGGTATACCAGGCTGAACTTACCGCCTTAGATTCCGCAATTGAGTGGTGTAGAGACTCCTCATACAGTGTATTCCACATTTATACAGACAGCTTGTCCTCAGTTCAAGCGCTTCAAAATCTTTTTCCAACGGACGCAATTCTTTTTAATATTTATACGAATTTACGACTATTGCATAATAAAACTATTAATATAGGCTGGATTAAATCCCACGTTGGTTTCGTCGGAAATGAGCGCGCAGACTACCTTGCCAAATCAGTCACTGAGACTGGTACATTTGATGCTGAAATAAACATTCCTATCCCTGTTTCGTTTGTGAAGCAGTTCTACAAAAGCAATATTATTAAAATTTGGCAGAACGAATGGTCTTATAGCGATAAGGGAAGAGACACGCATAGTATTATTAAAAAAGTGGATACCTCATTTTTGTGTTTCTCGCAAGTCCATGCCTATTTTATATCTGCACATGGGGCATTTCCTAGTTATCTTTATAAAAGGGGAAAACGCCAGAGTGATAAATGCCTATGTGGAAACATCGGTGATGTCAAACATTATCTGTTTGGTAAGTGTCCATTGATGCCTACACTGTAAAAAAAAAATCTGTGAAGTTACTAAAGTTTTTCTAGGAAACTGGGATTCCTAGAACTTTTCATGTAACGGCAACAACAAAATTTCATGTAACAGACACACTTTTGCGCCGAAAATAAAAAAATCTGTAAGGTTACTAAGAATTTTTTTGGAAACTGGGATTCCGAGAACTTTTCATGTAACTGCAGCCAGGGTTACAAATAAAAGTTTAGTAAGATTACTGAAATTTTAGCAGATTCCTTTGTAAATTTACAGATTTTTGTAGCTTTACAAAAACTAGTTTTGTAGATTTACAGCTTTTTTCGTACAGTTACAGGTGAAAGTTTAGTAAGCATGTAACTTTACATCTGTAGAACTACAGATTTTTTTTTACAGTGTACTTCATTTAACTTTATCCGTAACCGGACACTTAGCTGGAACATGCATAACATACTGTTCTCGAAATCAAATTATCACAGACTCAGACTTATTTACAACGAACTAAATAAACATTTTTCGTTTATAAAATATAAATTTTGATTTTTAATCTTTGTTTTATTTTAACCACTTTTCAAGCGCCAGGGCGCTCTTTGTGAGTTTTACTTTTTTTTTTTTTTTTTGTCATTGTATTTCTTGGGCTATTCCCCAGCTGTGGTTTTGCAGGTCGCAGAGGGTACTTTTCTGTCAGGGGTTCATGCCTATGCCATTTTTGGTTGGCTCCCTGGCAGAGTGATCCTGATCCTGTAAAGGTTCTTCGCTGCATAATCTGGCCAAAGCTGTGGTTCTTCTATTGTATTTGATGTCTGCTATATGTTCTTTGATTCTAGTTTTAAGTTTTCTGCTTGTCATACCTATATAAAACTGCTTTGTTCCATCTTCTTTTGGTGAAAGGTATTTCGTATACTCCTGCTATACATTGTTTACTATATTATTGTTTTTAAGTTATGTGAAAATATTTTCTATTATGATTGATTTTGAAAATGTCGCCGATTGTGCGATAAAACGATCGTAATTCTTAATAAAGATATTTCTATCACTTTTTATAGCATTATTTAACTTAATTGTTATTTCGTTTAATTTTTTTTTCAAATAATCTATTTCTAACATTTTGAGGATAATAACGAACAAAATTAAAGAGAATTTTTTCTTCCATTTTTGGCACATTTTTCTCAAATATATTGATCAGGCAAGGGCTTAAAGAAAGAATAATCTATGATCACATTTGTTACATACATTTTATTTCTCATGCAGTAAATTGTATATTATACATTCATATACAAACACGTATTTATTTTCATCAGAAACATATTTCTGCTCAATTTTTTTGTGAAAATCACTGCAGGACTCTGTTCAATGATCCCGAGGTGTCCGCTATTCAAAGGTTTTACGATATTTGAATATTAAAAAATAGAGATTTGTCTATTTTTCTATATAAAACATACAATTCATATTAGAGATAAAATCGTAGATTAATTTTCATAACTGCATTAAACCATGATTTATTTTCCTTTCATTTCGGGTTGCGGGTTGAAGTATTTCGGATTCAGGTCCGGTGGGGGTGAAATACGTCGGGTTTGGGTCAGGTTGCGAGTCGCCGGAAATTATTTGTTGGGTTGGGATCAGGTTGCGGGTCGAGGAAATTTTTCTGTTGGGTTCGGGTCAGGTTGCGGGTCGAGGAAAATTTTTTGTTGGGTTCGGGTCAGGTTGCGGGTTGACTTCAAATGGAATTATCTGGTTCGGGTCGGGTTGCGCCCGACCCGCACAGGACTCTACATCAGATGTGTTCGAAGATGATTAAAAAAATTCATTTTTCTCAAAGATTCTCTCGAATGTCACCTTTAAAACTGCATTAATAATAATTAAAAAACGTTTTGTAATTAATCATGTACCCAATTTTCTAAATCCAGATTGTGTAGCAAAAATAAATTGGAAAAAATCAAGATAATTAAAAATATTTAATAAAAAATCTAAATATATATATATATAATAAATATGAAATCACTATGTATATATACCGGGTGTCCTAAAAAGGACTGACTTATTTTAAAATTCTGTAACTTGCAAACGGTGACAGATATTTAAAAAATTCTTGCAGGAGGGTTATGCATAAGGTCAAAAGTTTTATTACAGTGATTTTCGATTTTAGTTCGAATTACAAACAATAGATGGCGCTGTAAGCAATAGTCGCTAAATACAGGCTCGATTTTTGGTCCTTTCTCTTGTTCCATGCGGAAAAAGGAGATGGAAATGTATTATCCGGGCCACAAAGTACCAAAAATCGAGCCTGAATTTAGCGTCTATTGATCGCAGCGCCATCTATTGTTTGTAATTCGAACTAAAATTGAAAATCACTGTAAAAAAAACTTTTGACTTTATGCATAACCCTCCTGCAAGAATTTTTTAAATATCTGTCACCGTTTACAAGTTATTGAATTTTAAAATCAGTCAGTCCTTTTTAGGACACCCGGTATATATATGTACTGAGTAATAATAAATGGTTATGCTGAGTGAGATTTAATAAGTTTCGTTTTCTAAAAAATCGTTCTAAAAATCGCTTTTGTAAATTTTTCAAAAAATTTTGTTAAAAAAAAAAAAAAAATCCGAAATTCTTTTTTTCTGACACATTTCCGAAGTCATTTTTATTTTTCAAAAATTAGTTCTGGTTATTTCTAAGTTAGTTTTAGACTTAGTAACGATATTTTTTCTTCATATTTTGAGACTTAATTTTAAAGATTAAAGTAAATTTAAGTCAGAGTAGCGAAGCTAAATTTAGAAGCTTCAGTGCAGTCCTTCCCTATTTAGGGTTCAATAAACAGCATTTTAAACTTTAAATCCGAGAATGTCTCATTTACCTCTTTTTTTATTGATGTGGGGGTTGTCACAAATACGAGTGCAATGACATCCCAAAAAATCTGAATCAACGAAGAATCTGAAAAGAACGCTCTCATAGGTTTATCATTAAGTTGTGAGTGACATCGCTGACAAGAAGCGGCACATTTGATCTGGCCCATGAGCACGAAAAACAAAAATCCGGCCCTTGCATCAGGACCCTTGCATCAGGACCCTTGCATTAACATCACTTGCATCAGGCAAATAGATGATAAAATAAAGGAACTGAAAAAAAAGGGAGCATAAGTATTGCCTCTTCTCCTTTCTCAAAAGGTGTGACATAATCAGCCGTATTTTAAGGTAATAAAAAAATGGACGCCAAACGTCAGGTCTACAACCTCAATGAATTTTTCAAGCTACACCTCTGATTTAAAGTATCATAACTCGGTATGTTTGGGTCGTACGAAAACGAAATTTTTACTGTTTTAATTGATAGAGCATGATGAAAGTTCTAGCAAGAGCCCCTTGGTGAAGCTTGCAACTAGCATTGAGATTTGGTTCTTATAGATCAACGGAGGTATATTGGAAAACGTAAGAAAAGCCCTTTTTAAAGTTATATACAATTTCCCACCAGGGGCGTTATCAGCGCAAAAAACTTATCATAGGAAAATTTTTATTAAACATAAATTTGACAATGGCAGAAATTTATTTTGATAATTTATAAAAAGACTCCATAAAAAATCAATTATTTTTTTTTCTTACGCCATTTCCCTCTAGGGGACGTTATAAACACAAAAGAAAATTGTGTTTAACCTGTTTCAACTATTTTAACTTCATACATTCTCTATCATACAGTGAAACAAACAAACAAACAAAAAATCAATTTTCCTTAAATTTGGTTACCATATTTCTTGAGGGCGCTACACAAAAGTAAATTGTGTTGAATGAGTACAACATGTTCCATAATATTAATTTATATCATTAATATATATTAAGCCGTAACTTTTCTCCAAAGCGAAATTTCTTTTTAATAACACAATTCTGGTTCATTTCCCTTGAATCATGACGTCCTGTATGACAGAAAATTCTCTTCTGTATGTAACTGATATTCATGCCTAATAAACAGTATCGGTAAAATATATTAAAAAATTTTGCTTTAAATATGACCTCATATTCACCTGCCTTCTGTGTTTACCCATATTAATGTTCCTTCTATTAGAAAGGCATACTAGATCTACTATATATTAACATAGCTGCCAACTTGTACGGATTTTTGCTACCACTAAAATTTAATAGGAAATTTTGTCTAATTAAATCGCCGAATTGCAGTGAATGTTGATAATTAAATAAGGCAGAAATTTCTGTTAAATTTTAGTGGTAGCATAAATCCGTACAAGTTGGCAGCTGTGTATTAAGTAGGTCATGCTATTAGTAACAGATATTTGAAAATGTCATTTTTATTTCCAATATGACGTGCCATATTTTCTTTCTAATTCGTAAAAAGAATATTTCAATTTCATTTTACACGTGGAAATATTTTAACTGAAAATTAATTACTGTAGACAAATTACAGCTTTTGAATTTTTTGCAACAATAAAGAAAAAACGTTAAATTTTATAGCAAAAATTTCCATTGATCCTCAATGAAAATAGCGAAATTTGGAATTATTAAGAAATGGATTTGAATAAAGTAAATAAAACATAGCCTATCTTACTCTCTGGGTTATAATCCACCCATATGCATAGGCATTTTATCATCCGTTTTGATCCTGACGCTAGGCAAACATTTTCGCACTTTAAATTATATTATTATTAGAATTAGCAAACAGTAAACATTTTGTGGCATCAGAAACAAAACGTATGATATTTATATGATGATATATGATATCATCAATATGATGATATGATGATCAATATAATGATATGATGATATATGATGTATGATATAAACGTATTTAAGTATTGCGCTTCCGCGCAATACTTAAATACGATTTTTGTAGACAGATTTTTTTCGGTTCTCGAAGTTTGGTCTATAGGCAGGCCCAGATCATGGCTAATTGGGGTGCTGGGCTAAGATAAATTAGGGGGCCTCATTCGAATCGCTGCGACATTATTCAAATAGAACTGATGAACAGTCATATGTGTAGTGAATAAACAATATTTCCGCACCTTGGATTTTAACTAGAAAATTCTTATCTCCGTCAATTTTAAATTAAGTACCTTAATTACTAAAATACCCTTTTATTCTTAGCACAGAACAAAACTCTTTTATATAACTTTAGCGACTTGTTATATTACTTTAAGATGAATTTAATAACTTTAACTTATGGAAGAGTGTCAAATCCTCTAACATATAAATATCAGTTAATCAAGTTTTTTCTTTTACACCTTTTTAAGTTGTACTACACACAACATAATATCAAATCAAATACATTCTACTTCCCAAGTAGAAAGCGTTTTTTCAGTAAATCTAAAAAGATGGCAAATTTGTTTTTTTTCTTACATATTTAACTCAAAGTTAAATAAAAAACTCTGAATATGGAATAAAATATACCGTATATACTCGCGTATAAGTCGACTTGCATATAAGTCGACCCCCTATTTTTCGGATGCAAATTTTGGAAAAAATCAAAAACTCGCGTATAAGTCGACCCCCTAACTTTTTACTTCAATTTTGCACAAAATCAAACCAAAGATTTCACTTTCTAATGCGAAAAGTTAGTAAGTAAATAGAAACAAATCATCAATTTTTTTAAATGATGAATTATTTGTATATTTTATATATTATTTTTTTATTCATACACATAAAAAGCCATAATTTTTTAGTATTCGAAGTTTTTATTTTTGCTTTTTTAACTGACTCGCGTATAAGTCGACTCCCCAAATTTGCTTGCCGAAAATTGTCAGAAATTCCTCGACTTATATGCGAGTATATACGGTATATCATGACAGTTAGAATTGATTATTTTCAACCACTTAAGTTTAGATATGATTTAAGACCATTGCTAATACAATCTTTTTAAATCAAAATATTATCTCTTATTTAATAGTGGTTGAGGTCTGTGAATTCAAAATGAAATTCGTTTTCCAGAAAGTTTAGTAGAATCTTTTAAAAACGAAATTTGTATTTTGCATTTGAAAATTTTCAGAGTTGGAATTGGGGGAAAAAAGTAAATATTTTATAAATTAATATATGGATTTGGGGTCCCTTGAGGTCCGGGGTCCCTAGGCAAAGTCCCAATTTGCCCATGCGATAATAAGGGCCTGCCTATAGGGCTATATAAAATTCACCAGGTCTTAAAGCTAGGTGCGAGCTTCACCAGAAGTGGTTGTTTTGTAAGTATTGGACCCAGAGACAATATAAAAATTTAAACTTCGTATATCTTTAAAAAGAAAACTGTTTTGATGTAAATGCATTTCCATACGATGTAGAACAGCATTTAAAACCTTTTTGCCTTTAGATATACGAGTTGGAACCCGTCGAAGTTCGACGAACTAAAATGTTAGAAAGGAACTATCAGATCGAATTTATAATAAACCTACGAAGATAATTATAACAAAAAATTCATCTTACATGGTTTATCTAACTCTATAAACAAATAATATTTTAAACCTAAAATTACCAAAATATTTCCACAAACTTCAACTGCTTAAATTATTGAAAACTTAAACTGTATTAGAATACTTAATCAAGATGAGTAATTATGATGAAGTTATCGATTGAGGCTCTTATGTTTGTTTTTACGGTATGAAAAATCAGTAAAAATGATTTCGCTTTGTCATATCATAAAATATTCCCCCATAAAACCTAAATTGTACATTATTTTCACTTTCTCATAATTTACATACGCACCACTAAAATTCACAATTTGAAAGAATTTTAACGCGCAATAGATTATTAATGAATGTATTTCCAAACTTAAAGTCACGTTTGTCCTACACAAATTTTCATGTGAACATTCGCACAAACTTTAAGTTCTAATCTCAGTACCTGCGAAAAAAAAATTCAGAAATTTGCCTTTAGTTGTGATATAGTATTGACCATTTAGTATTGGTCAAATATTTAGTTTTATCAAAAAAAATGATCGTCTTGTTTTAAATATGACATCATTTTTACTTACTGAATCATTTTGCCTAGCGTCTTAAACTCGGTATCAGCGTAATGTAAATATATTGAAATGTAACTGATTTATGAAAAAGAATGCGTGTTTTTTCTTTTTTTTTTAACGTCATTTTCTGTTCAAAAATTATAAAAAGTTACTTTTATTTGTAATGTGAAAAAGGCATCAATAAGGATATAATCAATAAAAATAATAAACCATGACTATTTTCCCTTTACTTTCAATATAAATGGATTTCATCCGTTGCCACGATTACAAAATTTGTATTAAAAAACTACAAAAAAATTAATAGCTCAAAAACAAATTGAGGTACAGCTTTCCAACAAATTGCATTTAAAACAGCATTTTTTTCCTTATACGACAGTGTTAAAATTTAAAATGTGCGATGTTTAGAAGTTTAAAAATTTGCAGTAGAGATAATTGCAAAACAGAAATTTTATTTCAAATTTCAAAGTGTTGCCATTCGCAAAATGACGTATGCGTTACGCACAGATATGTTTGTCCTTTATAATATAGATATAGTATATCGCCGGTTATCTGTATGCCGATTAACGGGATTGTCCAATTAACCGGATCGGTCAAGGCGGATACGTTTTTTATCCCGCCTTCTCCAAATTTTTTGAAGTAAAACTTCTTTAGGAGCGGTAGAGTAAATTCGGCTGGATGCCATGAAAGTTAACCGTTAAAGAAACATTTCCTAATCCTGAAATAACAAAATCGACAACAAAGGGAAAGAGAGCAATTTATAAAATAAACTGTTTCTAGAACCTAAGAAGATTTACTTCTAACACGCGAGAATCCCACGCATTTTTCTTACAAAATCCTTCTTTATTTTCAGATTCTCTGAAATCGGTCGAAAAATTGCTTCTTCTGTCCAAGGTTGCGGAGTCGGTGTCGGAGTCGTGGTGTCAGAGTGGGAGTCAGGCCTATTTTTGAGCGAAAGAGTCGAAGTCGGAGTCGTCCATTTTACAAGCAGAGCTGCGTTGTCGGAATCGGAGTCAGGCCAGCGAAAGAGTCGGAGTCGGAATTGGAGTCAGGCCAGTGAAAGAGTCGGAGTCGGAATCGGAGTCGGATCTGTTAAAATTCCCGGAGTCGGAGTCGTCCATTTGTCCCACCGACTCCACACTCTCAGAAATAGAATTCTCACTTTTGACGATTTAGCAATCCTCAAGCTGTATTTCGTCGTTTTTGACGATCATTTCCTATCACCATCACGTGACTTTTAAGGAAAGTTAAACTCTCAGATATTTGACGAAAGTTTTTCCTCAATCACGGTCAGGCTCAATGCATTTTAAGGAAACCGTTGCTGTATCTCCTCAAATCCTGCGATTTTAGCAAGCAGATATTTGCTTGTTTGTATTAGTCCCGTAATAATTTATTTTTAAAACAGCACTTTTTAGTGCTTTTCAGAAAATACTGAAATATAGGTAGTTATTGTTTCTTCATAAGTTATTTTTTTAGCTGTTAAAATTTTTAGGAATGCTTAGTATTATTATTATTATTACTTATGTTGTTGTTCGTTATGTTTTAATTCGAAAAGAATATATTTCCTGTGTTCAAAAACATCCAAAAAGAAAATTTAATCAATAAAATTTCAAAGATCCGGGATATCTTTTTTAAAAATTTATTTAAGAAGTATATTCTGTTTTTAATCAGATTAAAAATAAACATAATTGATCCCTCTCCCTTTTATAAACAGTAAAGTGTTAAAATCTTATCCATCTATTCAACGTGATAAAATCTCACGCAATATGCACTTCACAGTTCGTTATTTGTGTGCAACAAATTAACCAGACCAAATTCTAACCATTCATTGAGCAAAGAAAATTTCACTAATAAATGATTTAATCAAGCCATATTATAATTATTCATTGACCATGAGAAAAACATAATAATAAATTAGCCTTCCTTAAAACTTTCAGGACCGATAAAATTACAATCTATCTTATAGAAATATAATCACGCGGCAGCTTTCATTAGATCAGTCTAAAAGCACATTCATATAAGTCCCCAATAGCCTGGTCTCCCACCCCAAAGTCCGCGGGTTCAAATCACGCCGAGGAAAACGAGAAGTGATTTTTTTCTTCCCTTGGTAGAGGAGCTTCCAAACTGTTCAATAGATGGCGCCACCAGCCCTTTTTTGACGAAACTTTTGAGGAAATTTATATCGTCAAACAAGTGAAGAAAGTAATTTCATCAATTTGACGAAATGTTCGCTCGGAGCATATTCCAGGAAACCGTTTCATCAAAAACAAAGAAAATTTCGTGAAATCTGAGTATTCATTTCTGAGTGTGCACAGCCCTGCTTTTGTCCCTTGGTGTCCTCGGAAAGAGGAAACCCCTGCATGACTGCAGAAAAAAGAACGTCCTCTATGAAGCAGAAGAGTATCAAGAATTTCTTTTCCTTGTCACAAGGATTTTTTTTAATGTATGTACTGTCCAGTGAATGTGTATAACATACATATAATAATTATTTCTATGCATAACTTTGTATCAATTTTGTAGGAAAATAAATTTTTAAAAAGTTAAAAAAATAACTTCTAAACATGCCATTTGTAATATACTAAAATGCGCACCACTACAATTGCCAGTCCTAAGCATGGAAAAATTGTGAAGGGAAATTACCTAAAAAACATTGCCATAGGCGTTTTTTAAAGTTTTCCAATAATCCGGATTTATCCTTAACCGTATCGGCCTCTGTCCCGACCGGTCTGAATAATCCGCGCTCTATTGTATACTTCTCTAAAACTCACGGTTTAGGAATTAGAAAGTGGTCAATGATAATTAAGGACGCCCGGTGTATTTATTTGTTCATTTATTTGCAATTATTAAAGCATTTCAAAGGCAGGCACATCAGATAAATTCCAGATTTTTCTACATTCGAAATTACAGGAACACGTTGGCAACAGCATTTCTTTGGTACGACAAAAGATCCGTGGATCAAAAGTTTAAATCAGCTGCTGCATTATTGATTTGATCTGATTTTTTCTCGCATTCTGTAAACTTTTAATGCGATTTCGTGACTTTTTAGTGTGACATTCGACACCTGTGTCTCAAATCTTCGAAAACATTTGCGTAGGTATCTTAAAACAATTTCCCTAGATTCAATAAACAGCTGACAGTACATCCTTGATGAATTAGCTGCATCTGATCGAAAGCAATATACTAATGTAATACAAAGTAAACACAAACGCGAGCAAGCGAGCATTCTAAGCCGCTGCATGCACGCAGCAAAACTCGGAACAAAACGCGGAAAAAAACATAAAAAACTTTACACTACGACGTACATCTTGGTAAATTACCTTTTATTTCATTAACATTACTTCTAATAATGCCAAATGACCCCTTTTAATATTTTTATTTATGGCTATTTTATTTGTATGTGAGACATCATTAATTGCTAGGAGATTTCGAATGTCATCATTCAATTTTTTACTTACTGTCACAGATTACGTAGGGTATCTTATGTTAATGAATGCGGCACTTGAGTTTTGCTTAATCCCTTAATTCTCGCTCCTGTGGTATTCACGGGCTGTGTCTTTTACTCAGATTGTTTGATTCCCATCAGTTTTATAAAATAGCGTAATTGGCTTTAATATGGCATTGTTTTACCTGCCAATAAATAAGGTGAATATTTCTATTTCATAAAAGTATGGTGCCAATGAGCAATTTGAATTTCTAAACGGCAATTTAATGCGACAGTTAAGGGGTTAAGGCACCGTCTACACCAGGGGTTGGCAAATAATTTTAAGTGGGGTCCGAATAATTTTTAAAAATTTGATCGAGGTCCAGAGAAAAAAAAGCATATAAGTAATACAAGTGCTTATTACTTTTAAATTGTTATTTTTATATACACATACATAAAATAGAAAAGTTAGGTGTACGTTCTGAAAAATTTTACATACACATAATAAAATAGGAAAAGCAGGTTTTAGTTGAAAAATCAATGCGAAAAATCACACTAGCGGTCTTGAGGTAGTTTTTACCCAACTGCCAATAAGGGTTATGTATTTCACGCGTATCTGGGTATGTGGATTTCTTTATACCCTCGAAACATCTCAACGGCTGGATGGATTTTAATGAATGAGGTCTCTATCGATTCCTCTTAACCGTCCGATGGTTATAGGCTAGGTTTTGTTTTTATAAATTCAAAATGGCTGTAGAGACGAAAAAAATTTTTTACGCACCCTATTGAATGGCATATCATTGGAAGTAGGGGAGAAAGGAGAGTTAGGCGTCAGTAGGCGGATTGCGAATTGTGTGGATGTGGGTGGAATCCACCTTGTGGATGGAGGAGGAGGGTGGAATCCACCTGGGGGTGGTAAGAGAGACTTATCCTATAGTAGGAGGGGTTAAATGTTGTAGGGGGCTTAATTTTTGAGGGGGCTTAATTTTTGAGAAGGGCTTAATTTTTTTTTTTTCGAATCGACTTAGAGTAGAGATGGAAATATCATACTATAACATAGGTCTTTTCGAGAGGAAGTATGAAGACACTAAATTTTTCGATGGGCTTAATTTTTGAGGGGGGGTTAATATTTTTTTTTCGAATTGATTTAGTATTAGAATGGAGATATCATACTATAACATAGTGAGTTAGGTGTTTTCGAAAGGGAGTTTGAGGGGTCTAAATATTTTAGTGGGGCTTAATTTTTTTTTTCTTCGAATCGACATAGAGTAGAAATGGAAATATCATACTATAACATAGAGATGTAGGTATTTTAGAAAGGGACTTTGAGGAGCCTAAATTTTTTAGAGGGGCTTATTTTTTTAGGGGGGGGCTTAATTTTTAAGGGTGATTATTATTATTTTTTTCAATTGTCTTAGAATTTGAATGAAGATAAAAATGTCTTATGTTTTCTGAAAAAATTTTTTGATGCTGCCATCTGTATGCGGTAGTGCGAATTTATTATTGAAAATAGTATTTTATTTTTGAAAAGTTTTGAGGAAGGTTTGAACCTGCAAAATAGTCTCTTGGCTCGATGATATGTTGAAGACTTAACTAATCGAGCCAAGAAACTATGTCTATATGTTCAGATTTTAGATGTTTCAAAACAAAAAATTGTATTCCCCCTTCTGTATGCGCAAAGAGAGGTTGGTTTCTTAAGATAACTCATTAATACCTATTTTAACTGCTCACTCTGCGAATTCTTTTAATGTGTATGATTTTTATTTTTAGTTTAACTGATTTTATCGATTTTGTGAATGAGAGTTTGATTATTTTACCAAACTAAGGCTTCGAACCTGCGAACTCCGATTCAAATTTAATTTTTTGTAACCGATAAGCTATCCACTATCCAGACCGCGTCCCGACAATTACTGAATTACTTTTGAACACTATATATTTTTAAAAATACCTACCTCTTCCTCCTTCTTATACTAGGGAAGTTAGTACAATTTATGTTTAAATTGAAGAAATAATTAATTTTTTATATTTCTTTAATAAGCAAGTCATTTCTTTAGATCGATTAGAAGGCTACCAAACGATTTGAATTAAACATTGTTTTTACCAGTATTAATCCTCTTACCTAATTTTAAAATTATACTTTTTCTTATCAACGTTACTCACTATCTATCACAAACATCCGATAAGTCTAATCAGCTTTTTTCAACAGAAAATAGCTAATATGTAAATATTGATAACTATTGAAGAGATTATTTCACTTGTTTACAGATTTTAAATGAAAGTTTGAAATATTTGTCAGATTTTCTATTTATCAATTATTATAAATTGAATCAACTCATAGTTTGTCATTGCAATAGATAATTATTTGATGATTCTACACTAGTTCTAATGAATTTTAAAACTACTGCTTCACTTCAACTCATTCTTTTATACAGTTTAATAAATTTAGTTTGAATTAATCCATTGGTTTGTCATATATTTCACTGAAATAATAAAATTAATGTGTAAAACCTTAGAATGACGAATTCAAAAACGTAACGTGATGAATCATATACTTTTTAAACATTACATAAAAACCTTTGGATTGATTCACTTCCTGTGAACTTCCTACACATACTTTTTTATGCCACGTGTTTTTCTGAAATTTTTGCACCAATCATGTTACATGATTTGCACTATCGTAATAATTTTTTAACATGCGCCCCCTATGATTATATATAAAAGTGAATGAAACGAGACTTTTTCATTAGTGTTTGCTATTTTTTGAGTGTGTGAAGACGCTTTTTTCACTTAAGATAATATGGCTAGTTTTCAAGATGGACATTCTACTATGTTAAGCGATGATGTATCACGTTTGAATAATCAATATTTTTCATCAAGATTAAATGATCAAGACATGGGATTAATAGTACAACCTAAAGTAGAACCCGTTTCAGATGATGAAGCGGAATTCTCCTCATCAGAACTGAAGAAACAGAAGCCACCTTTTTTGTGTACTGTTTGCAGCAAATCTTTTTCACGAAAAGGCAATTTAAAACAACATTTGATGATTCATTCAGAAGAAAGACCATTTATATGTGACATCTGCCAAAAAGCATTCTCTAGAAAGGCTATTTTGAATCGTCATAAACTATCCCATTTAAAGATTCCTTCCCAACATAAATGTGAATCGTGCGGTGAAGCGTTCTCAAGAAAGTATGACTTATTAAAACACATGAAGGTCCACAAGTCCTCCAAAAAGGATAAATGTATTCAGCGTAGTGAAATATTCAATCCCAACTCCGATGTTTTATATCATTTGAAAACTTCACAGAGAGTTAGATGCAAAATTGATAATTCATCCTCTTTAAACGATATGTTTTTTGAGAAGGTTAAGCATTTTAAAAAACAAAATGCGTTAAACATATTTACTAAAACTGTAATCAACTCTAACGAGGAGAATGCTACAGACTTTAACACATTTTTTGATAGTATTCATTCGGACGTTTTAAACGAATTAAACTACCAGATTCAAGTTAAAAGATCGATGAAATGGTATGCAAGTGTACAAGTTGTTGTATATCGTGTAACACAGGAGGGTGTCTTAGAGATTGCCACACCCTATTTCCTTTCAAAAACTATACTTGAATTAACGAAACAAAATTTATCTGAACATGTTGAGGATACCTTTGCAAAAATTATTAAGTCCTATGAGAAGTCCACCACACGTGGTTTTAATTGGACATTAGATAAAATATTGAATTTAGAACTATTTACCTTTAAAGTATAACATGATTTGAAATGTTTATACCTTTTTGAAATATGCGTACTCATGTTTTCACTATCGTAACTATTGAAAACGACGAATAAATAATGTGTAAATGAAAAAGCTGTTGTCTGTTTATTTTTGTTAGAACAACTTGTGATTTTTAATAACTCATGAAGTCGTAACGGCTTTACTTACTATTTTTTTTTTCAAATTCTTATCAAATGAATAATGAGTTAACTATCTTTTATTAATTTCATATTGAAAGTCTGAAATTATCCATTGAAATAGTTATTTTGCAATATTTCTAATTTATCATAATTATTTTTAAAGTTTAATATATCACTCGTTGTTTGTATAAATAACTGTTATTGGTCAATAATAATAATATTATCATTTATTACCATACAATTCTTTAAAAAAAGCATAGAACCATTAACATAATATATCATTAACCACTTTTTTAAAAACTGTTACCTTGTGTTGCAATTGAATTCTTCAAAACAAAAAAGAATAAAACTAAAATCATTATCATTAAATATCATACACCACTTATATTTAAATTGTTACTTTGTGTTGCCATACAATTCTTCAAAAAAAGAATAAAACTAAAACTATTAGCATTAAATATCATATACTGTAAATATAAAAATTGTTACCTTGTGTTGCCATACTATTCTTCAAAAAAGGATAAAACCATTGACATAATATATTATTCACCACTTAAATAAACTGTTTATATATATATATATTTTTTAGACTTAAACTAAAATTAATAGCATTACTAATTCTTTTAAGTGTTTATCTGTAACCGACACTGATTTTTAACATATATTAAGGGATGTGCTGTTTCAAAACATTCAGTTTCCAACTGATTTTTGTTCTAACTTCATCTAATGTTACCTTTATTATTTGAAAATGGGTTCTGTAGTAAATATGTTAAAAAGATCTTCCGACAAAGTGGCTTCTTCTTCAAAGTATCAACGTTTAGAAGAACCTAATGATCCCACTTCTGCGAGTGAATTAAATATACCAAGATTGGAAATTCCTAATTTATTAAACACTGACTGTGGGACAATATCACGTGATTTATCCACTACTGATTACTCACCGAATGTGAAATCTGAAATCGATATGAATTTTTTTATCCCTAACTTTGGTGATGATACTACATCTTCCGAGAATTCATGCCAAGAGTCAATTTCTGTCGAGGACTATTTGAATATATTTTTCAAAGACATGAATTTTGAATCCGCTTTAACCTCGACCCCAGCTAGTAACATAATTTCCCAAGACGAATCCTTTCAAGAACCTACTATTGGCCAAGAGGTTTCTGACTCCCAACCAAGCAACCTTTCTAAAGCAAGTGATGAATTACAAAGCACAACCCAACCTACGAATGTCATTCCACAGTCTAAAACTAGCAAATCCAATCATCCTATTGTATTTCGAGAAGAACTCAGTGACTGTATCTTTTTAATTTTAAAATTGCATAATAGACAATTTCATATTCATATTCGAGAGTTTAAGCGCAGTGGGCTTACTAGTGAAGAAATTCTAACGAAAAATGGAATTATTATGGATGTTAACAGCTGGTTCGAATTTTGCAAGAAAATATTTTCATTTAATCTGAGATATAAAAGTTCCTCATTTGTTTCTAATAGCATGATATTAGTGTTAAATTTTAATAATGCTATCATGCGAATTAAAAATTTAAAGAATTATTCTCACATTGACTTAAACGAGTATCAATTGATGAAATTAAAAGAAAAAATACATGATTTGAATAAGGAACTTCTTCAGCATATATATGTAAACCATATACCAAGCTTAATTAGGCAGAAATGTATCATTGGTCATATATCTACAGAAAATGAACTCATGTTGCAGTCTATACTTATAACATGTATTGAGAATAATGTATTAACTATACTAAACCGCATTTTTGAATGTGGTGGATGTATTTTTAATCAGAAATCCCAAAGCCCTCATTCCTGTTATATATTAAATAATCGGCAAAAATTTTAAAAACTAGGAGAGATGTTATTAACACTTATAGATTTAGATTTTGTTATTTCCTCATTTTTAAACGGAGTGGATTGTGTTAGTGAAAACTTTTTATCAAACATTCATGTAGGAACAATTCAAAACGAATTGTTTAAAATAATAAAATAAAATGTATTGCTATCCTTTTTAATACTTGTGTGTTTATTTTTCCAAAGTGTATGTTTATTTTGTTATGTCTTTTAGAACTTTTAATAGAGTGTTAGACTTAAATTTGCATATGTATATAACTAAAGAAATCAACAATTCTTTAGTAATTAAAAAAAATTAACACAAGTTTAAAATATTAAACTAATAATCTTAATACTATAATTTCTACTTTCTAATATATATATATATATATATATATGAAACTTAATTATATAAAAAAGTTTTCAATAATAATAATAAGTTTAGAAAATTAAAAATAATAAGTTTAGAAAATTAAAAAGTTTAAAAAACAAAATTAAGAAACTCAATTAAAAAAAATATTTGAAAAGTTAAAAAAATAAAGTTTTCAAAATTAAAAAATCTTTATAAAAAAATAATAATAATTAAAAAAAAATTAAAAAGTTTACAAAAGTTTAAAAAAAAAACTTGAAAAAAAAACTAAAAAAAAATAAAGTTTTCAAAATTAAAAAATCTTTATAAAAAATAATAATAATTAAAAAAATATATATATTAAAAAGTTTACAAAAGTTTACAAAAAAAAAAAAACTAAAAAAAAATAAGTTATCAAAATTAAAAAAAAAAAAATTATAAAAACTTAATACATTAAGTTTTCAAAAGTGAGTTTACCTATTCGTTTATGTATACATGCATGTGACTTTCACTATGTTTTAGTTTAATACTTCTTTTTATCCTATAAAAGTGTTAGATTAATATATACTTATAAAAATATTTGTAAGTTAAATTTAAAAAAAAGTAACTTATATAAAAAAAATGTTTACAAAATTAAAAAAACAAAACCTTTCTAAATAAAAAAATGTTTTCAAAAAAAAAAAAAATTTGTAAGTAAAAAAAAGTTTTCAAAATTTAAAAAAAAAAAAAATTCTAAGTAAAAAAAAAAGTTTTCAAAATTAAAAAAAATACTTTGTAAAAAAAAAATATATTAAAAAGTTTATAAAATTAAAAAGTTAAAAAAAAACTTTGTGAAAAGTTTTCAAAATTAAGTTATCAAAATTAAAAAAAAAAAAAACTTAATAAATTATGTTATCAAAAGTCAGTTCACCTAACTGTATATGTATCTGACTTTCATAATTAAAAAAGTTATAAACAAGTTGAATTAGATTGCAAATACAAGTATACAATCAATCATATATCAATCAGTCATAGCAATTAATCGATCAATCAATTAACCAATCAATGATATCAATTATTCAATAAATCAAGCCAATCGATCAATCATATTAATCAACCAAACAATAATATCAATCAGTCATATCGATCAATAAATCAAACCAATCAATCAATCATATTAATCAACCAAACAATAATATCAATTAATCATATCGATCAATAAATCATATTAACCATATCAACCAATCATTCATATCAATCAATCATATCAATCAATCAACCAATCATTCATATCAATCAATCATATCAATCAACCAATCATTCATATCAATCAATGATTCATATTAATCATATCAATCGATCAATCAAGATACCGAATACTAGTATTCATACAAATAAATCACATCAATTGCAGTTCAAGTATTACAAGTTAGTATAATAACATTATAAGAAAGTTTTGAATTAATACAATGATTAACTACCAACATTTTGTAACAGCACTTTTACAAAAGCAATGTATGAATAGATATTTCAGTTACAAAAAATATTTAAAATGCTTTTGAAAGTTAACAAAATTATTTTCCAAAAATGTTAAAAACATTACAAGCTGCTAAAACCTACAATTTAACAAGAGTGGGTTGTCCTATATTTCCTTTCTATTTGCATGTCCTATATTTCCTTTCTATTTGCATTTGAGTATATGTATACGGATTCCTCCTTTTGATTTTGTTCTGTAGTATACACTTAAAAAATATATATATAAAACATTAAATTAAAATATTCTTTAGTTATTAAAAAATTTAAAAAATTAGCAATTTTTTTACATATTATAAGATAACAAAAATTATTTTGTAATTTATTAAAAGTGAATTTACATATCTCTATATATGCGTTTAATAAGATAAATCTTTTTTATGTTAACGTCCTACCCATATTTTATTCTATAGTTATACACATCGAAACGAAAAAAAAAAATAAACAATCTATTATTGAATTCTACAATTTAAAATTTTAATACATACATACTTAAACATTTATATAAAAAGTAATGAACTTACCATGTTTGAACTCAGAAAAGAGATGATGAGCTTATCACGTGGCACATTGTGACGTAATCAATTAGATATCACGTGCCTTCCTCGTGCCTTTTGATTGTCTTATCTACAATCAGATTGTATTATCAATCACGTGATCTAACTGATATGAATCTATACCAAGACACTAGCCATTTTCATTTCAGTCATCGAATATGTAGGTCGTATATTTTTTTTAAAGTCTTTTATTTTGTGGAATCTTCAGCAACATGATACCAGATATTTGCAAATAAAATCCTATTAAAATCTTTCTCGCAATTGTGAACAAAGATTAATTTTCATATTGTCTAAGTATAATCATTGATTATTTAACTGGATAATAATATTTCTAGAAGTAACTTAAATTTCTTATAAAAACGGAAGTATTTATTGCATCATTCATAGAATTCAAGATTGAATATTAACCAAGTTTTTAAAACTTTTATAAACTCTTTATACTAGAATATATACTAGTTTTTACTAAATACTAGTATATACTAAATACTAGTATAAATTATAAAAGTTTTAAAAACTTGGTTAATATTCAAATTTTTTAATTTTGAAAACTTTATTTTTTTTTTGAGTTTTTTTTCTCAAGTTTTTTTTTTTAAACTTTTGTAAACTTTTTAATTTTTTTTTAATTATTATTATTTTTTTTATAAAGATTTTTTAATTTTGAAAACTTTATTTATTTAACTTTTCAAATATTTTTTTTAATTGAGTTTCTTAATTTTGTTTTTTAAACTTTTTAATTTTCTAAACTTATTATTTTTAATTTTCTAAACTTATTATCATTATTGAAAACTTTTTTATATAATTAAGTTTCATATATATATATATATATATATATTAGAAAGTAGAAATTATAGTATTAAGATTATTAGTTTAATATTTTAAACTTGTGTTAATTTTTTTTAATTACTAAAGAATTGTTGATTTCTTTAGTTATATACATATGCAAATTTAAGTCTAACACTCTATTAAAAGTTCTAAAAGACATAACAAAATAAACATACATTTTGGAAAAATAAACACACACGTATTAAAAAGGATAGCAATACATTTTATTTTATTATTTTAAACAATTCGTTTTGAATTGTTTCTACATGAATGTTTGATAAAAAGTTTTCACTAACACAATCCACTCCGTTTAAAAATGAGGAAATAACAAAATCTAAATCTATAAGTGTTAATAACATCTCTCCTAGTTTTTCAAATTTTTGCCGATTATTTAATATATAACAGGAATGAGGGCTTTGGGATTTCTGATTAAAAATACATCCACCACATTCAAAAATGCGGTTTAGTATAGTTAATACATTATTCTCAATACATGTTATAAGTTTAGACTGCAACATGAGTTCATTTTCTGTAGATATATGACCAATGATACATTTCTGCCTAATTAAGCTTGGTATATGGTTTACATATATATGCTGAAGAAGTTCCTTATTCAAATAATGTATTTTTTCTTTTAATTTCCCCAATTGATACTCGTTTAAGTCAATGTGAGAATAATTCTTTAAATTTTTAATTCGCATGATAGCATTATTAAAATTTAAGACTAATATCATGTTATTAGAAACAAATGAGGAACTTTTATATCTCAGATTAAATGAAAATATTTTCTTGCAAAATTCGAACCAGCTGTTAACATCCATAATAATTCCATTTTTCGTTAGAATTTCTTCACTAGTAAGCCCACTGCGCTTAAACTCTCGAATATGAATATGAAATTGTCTATTATGCAATTTTAAAATTAAAAAGATACAGTCACTGAGTTCTTCTCGAAATACAATAGGATGATTGGATTTGCTAGTTTTAGACTGTGGAATGACATTCGTAGGTTGGGTTGTGCTTTGTAATTCATCACTTGCTTTAGAAAGGTTGCTTGGTTGGGAGTCAGAAACCTCTTGGTCAATAGTAGGTTCTTGAAAGGATTCGTCTTGGGAAATTATGTTACTAGCTGGTGTCGAGGTTAAAGCGGATTCAAAATTCATGTCTTTGAAAAATATATTCAAATAGTCCTCGACAGAAATTGACTCTTGGCATGAATTCTCGGAAGATGTAGTATCATCACCAAAGTTAGGGATAAAAAAATTCATATCGATTTCAGATTTCACATTCGGTGAGTAATCAGTAGTGGATAAATCACGTGATATTGTCCCACAGTCAGTGTTTAATAAATTAGGAATTTCCAATCTTGGTATATTTAATTCACTCGCAGAAGTGGGATCATTAGGTTCTTCTAAACGTCGATACTTTGAAGAAGAAGCCACTTTGTCGGAAGATCTTTTTAACATATTTACTACAGAACCCATTTTCAAATAATAAAGGTAACATTAGATGAAGTTAGAACAAAAATCAGTTGGAAACTGAATGTTTTGAAACAGTACATCCCTTAATATATGTTAAAAATCAGTGTCGGTTACAGATAAAAACTTAAAAGAATTAGTAATGTTATTAATTTTAGTTTAAGTCTAAAAAAAAAATATATATATATAAACAGTTTATTTAAGTGGTGAATAATATATTATGTCAATGGTTTTATCCTTTTTTGAAGAATTGTATGGCAACACAAAGTAACAATTTTTATATAAGTGCTGTATGATATTTAATGATAATGATTTTAGCTTTATTCTTTTTGTTTTGAAGAATTCAATGGCAACACAAGGTAACAGTTTTTAAAAAAATGGTTAATGATATATTATGTTAATGGTTCTATGCTTTTTTTAAAGAATTGTATGGTAATAAATGATAATATTATTATTATTGAGCAATAACAGTTATTTATACAAACAACGAGTGATATATTAAACTTTAAAAATAATTATGATAAATTAGAAATATTGCAAAATAACTATTTCAATGGATAATTTCAGACTTTCAATATGAAATTAATAAAAGATAGTTAACTCATTATTCATTTGATAAGAATTTGAAAAAAAAAATAGTAAGTAAAGCCGTTACGACTTCATGAGTTATTAAAAATCACAAGTTGTTCTAACAAAAATAAACAGACAACAGCTTTTTCATTTACACATTATTTATTCGTCGTTTTCAATAGTTACAATAGTGAAAACATGAGTACGCATATTTCAAAAAGGTATAAACATTTCAAATCATGTTATACTTTAAAGGTAAATAGTTCTAAATTCAATATTTTATCTAATGTCCAATTAAAACCACGTGTGGTGGACTTCTCATAGGACTTAATAATTTTTGCAAAGGTATCCTCAACATGTTCAGATAAATTTTGTTTCGTTAATTCAAGTATAGTTTTTGAAAGGAAATAGGGTGTGGCAATCTCTAAGACACCCTCCTGTGTTACACGATATACAACAACTTGTACACTTGCATACCATTTCATCGATCTTTTAACTTGAATCTGGTAGTTTAATTCGTTTAAAACGTCCGAATGAATACTATCAAAAAATGTGTTAAAGTCTGTAGCATTTTCCTCGTTAGAGTTGATTACAGTTTTAGTAAATATGTTTAACGCATTTTGTCTTTTAAAATGCTTAACCTTCTCAAAAAACATATATTTTAAAGAGGATGAATTATCAATTTTGCATCTAACTCTCTGTGAAGTTTTCAAATGATATAAAACATCGGAGTTGGGATTGAATATTTCACTACGCTGAATACATTTATCCTTTTTGGAGGACTTGTGGACCTTCATGTGTTTTAATAAGTCATACTTTCTTGAGAACGCTTCACCGCACGATTCACATTTATGTTGGGAAGGAATCTTTAAATGGGATAGTTTATGACGATTCAAAATAGCCTTTCTAGAGAATGCTTTTTGGCAGATGTCACATATAAATGGTCTTTCTTCTGAATGAATCATCAAATGTTGTTTTAAATTGCCTTTTCGTGAAAAAGATTTGCTGCAAACAGTACACAAAAAAGGTGGCTTCTGTTTCTTCAGTTCTGCTGAGGAGAATTCCGCTTCATCATCTGAAACGGGTTCTACTTTAGGTTGTACTATTAATCCCATGTCTTGATCATTTAATCTTGATGAAAAATATTGATTATTCAAACGTGATACATCATCGCTTAACATAGTAGAATGTCCATCTTGAAAACTAGCCATATTATCTTAAGTGAAAAAAGCGTCTTCACACACTCAAAAAATAGCAAACACTAATGAAAAAGTCTCGTTTCATTCAATTTTATATATAATCATAGGGGGCGCATGTTAAAAAATTATTACGATAGTGCAAATCATGTAACATGATTGGTGCAAAACTTTCAGAAAAACACGTGGCATAAAAAAGTATGTGTAGGAAGTTCACAGGAAGTGAATCAATCCAAAGGTTTTTATGTAATGTTTAAAAAGTATATGATTCATCACGTTACGTTTTTGAATTCGTCATTCTAAGGTTTTACACATTAATTTTATTATTTCAGTGAAATATATGACAAACCAATGGATTAATTTAAACTAAATTTATTAAACTGTATAAAAGAATGAGTTGAAGTGAAGCAGTAGTTTTAAAATTCATTAGAACTAGTGTAGAATCATCAAATAATTATCTATTGCAATAACAAACTATGAGTTGATTCAATTTATAATAATTGATAAATAGAAAATCTGACAAATATTTCAAACTTTCATTTAAAATCTGTAAACAAGTGAAATAATCTCTTCAATAGTTATCAATATTTACATATTAGCTATTTTCTGTTGAAAAAAGCTGATTAGACTTATCGGATGTTTGTGATAGATAGCGAGTAACGTTGATAAGAAAAAGTATAATTTTAAAATTAGGTAAGAGGATTAATACTGGTAAAAACAATGTTTAATTCAAATCGTTTGGTAGCCTTCTAATCGATCTAAAGAAATGACTTGCTTATTAAAGAAATATAAAAAATTAATTATTTCTTCAATTTAAACATAAATTATATTAACTTCCCTAGTATAAGAAAGAGGAAGAGGTAGGTATTTTTAAAAATATATAGTGTTCAAAAGTAATTCAGTAATTGTCGGGACGCGGTCTGGATAGTGGATAGCTTATCGGTTACAAAAAAATAAATTTGAATCGGAGTTCGCAGGTTCGAAGCCTTAGCATGGTAAAATAATCAAACTCTCATTCACAAAATCGATAAAATCAGTTAAACTAAAAATAAAAATCATACACATTAAAAGAATTCGCAGAGTGAGCAGTTAAAATAGGTATTAATGAGTTATCTTAAGAAACCAACCTCTCTTTGCGCATACAGAAGGGGGAATACAATTTTTTGTTTTGAAACATCTAAAATCTGAACATATAGACATAGTTTCTTGGCTCGATTAGTTAAGTCTTCAACATATCATCGAGCCAAGAGACTATTTTGCAGGTTCAAACCTTCCTCAAAACTTTTCAAAAATAAAATACTATTTTCAATAATAAATTCGCACTACCGCATACAGATGGCAGCATCAAAAAATTTTTTCAGAAAACATAAGACATTTTTATCTTCATTCAAATTCTAAGACAATTGAAAAAAAAAATAATAATCACCCTTAAAAATTAAGCCCCCCCCCTAAAAAAATAAGCCCCTCTAAAAAATTTAGGCTCCTCAAAGTCCCTTTCGAAAATACCTACATCTCTATGATATAATATGATATTTCCATTTCTACTCTATGTCGATTCGAAGAAAAAAAAAAAATAAGCCCCCCTAAAAATAAGCCCCACTAAAATATTTAGACCCCTCAAACTCCCTTTCGAAAACACCTAACTCACTATGTTATAGTATGATATCTCCATTCTAATACTAAATCAATTCGAAAAAAAATATTAAGCCCCCTCAAAAATTAAGCCCATCGAAAAATTTAGTGTCTTCATACTTCCTCTCGAAAAGACCTATGTTATAGTATGATATTTCCATCTCTACTCTAAGTCGATTCGAAAAAAAAAAATTAAGCCCCTCTCAAAAATTAAGCCCCCTCAAAAATTAAGCCCCCTACAACATTTAACCCCTCCTACTATAGGATAAGTCTCTCTTACCACCCCAGGTGGATTCCACCCTCCTCCTCCATCCTCAAGGTGGATTCCACCCACATCCACACAATCCGCAATCCGCCTGCTGACGCCTAACTCTCCTTTCTCCCCTACTATTGGATAAGTCTTTCAAATGAAGACGATGTTTCATTGACTATTTTACAGTCAGAAGCTCCGTTTAAATAGTACACAACCTGGAAGTTGTGTAGGTAGGATCTCTAGCTTTACTGCAACTCTAACCTTCATAGACATCTATAGGCCTCACCAAAACAGTGTTTATAGATAGGAACTAACTATTAAACACAACTTAAAAGTCATCAATACAAGTAAATAATAAAAAAAAAAATAGGTAAGTAATATAAGAAAATAGCTTCACATTGATGAGAAGGGATTAATTAATTCGCTTTTTACGCAGTCGGGTTTTTTGATTTTTTAAATTTAATTTTTACTTGTTTTATAATTTGGTTCACGTGGTGAACAGTTAATGCGAAGACCGTCTTCAAGGGGGCGTCCGTTAATCTCGAAAGATATTTATTCTTCAAAAAAAAAAAAAAAAATTCCTTTCGGATAAAGTTGTTTCGCATACATATGTACAGCCAAACATAGTAGCCAGGTTAATATCTAGTTTTTTGCAATTTTTATACTTTTTTCAGACACTTTCATACTTTTTTGCTCTCTCAGCTAGAAACTTCCCATTTTTACTGACAATTTTAAGCTTTACAAGACACTCGGGACAAGTAGCCCTGCAGCAATAGCCGGGTTACCATGTCAGGCATAATAACGCTACTTTGGCGCCAATTAGGTACCCCGGTGCGTATATGACATCTGAGCCTAATATTTTTCTTTTTGTTTCGCTCAGAAAAAAGAAAGAAGTGAAAGACATTAATTTTAAATGTTTCAGTTTTAAAGGAATGTTTTGTATTAAATAAAATGATAAAGAAATACAAAAAAAAAAAAAGCATTTTTCTAAGGAGATTTAAGGGAGGCCAAACTGGTCGCCAAATTAATTTAAAATTATAACCTTTTCTGAAATTTGAAAAAAAAAATATCTGTTATGATTGAAATTTGAGTTGCCATCATTAGATAAAAGTATGTACACAGTACTATCACAAAGTACTATCACAAACAATACAAGATAATTTGGAGTATTTGCCCTTGAAAAATATTTTATACCCTACTATAGGGTATTTGAATAGTTTGGGGGCAATTAAATTTTTTTTAGTGGCAACACTGGATGTGTTTGTAAACAACTGTTTTCGTGTGTAAATTTCAACTCTCCAAACCTTCTATAGTGAAACAGTCTGGATAAGAGCTACAAATAAGGTAAGTGTCAAAATATTACTTTTAGTAACCTGTAACCCATGTGTGATCATAGTTTTTCCTTTAGCTTTTTATTTTGACAGGAAAAGTTAGCGTTTTCATAAAGCTAACATGAAAACTAGTATTTCGGGGCTACTTTGTGCCAGGCCTTTTCTGGTCCGAAAATAGCCTGTATTACTTAGAAATGCCTTTCATACAACCAAATCTTTTAAAACATGTTTTAAGTAACATTTTTTTAAATGTTACTGTAGCAAAATGTTACGTTAATTGTTTTTGTTCCAGTTGCTGCGGATAACATGGCGAAAACTGTTTCTCGTTTCTTTAATATTAAGAATTGGTTTATTGTGTTTAAATGTTAAAAAAAAAAAAAAAAAAAAAAAAAAAAAAAAAAAAAAAAAAAAAAAACATTTGTTTATTGAGTTTGCAGTATTAATTTATTAGGAAATGCTATTGCAAGGGAGTTTCAATAAAAATGTATTCATTTACATATGAAATGTATTAATTTTATATGAAACTAAGTGAATGGACCAAAGAAGCCCCCAGCAGGGGCTACTTTGTTCCAAAACTTTAAAAATAGTTAAAACATAAAGAATTAAAAAAATTCCTCTTTATAAAGCTATACAGTTTGCTTCATTATTTCCTGTTAATTGTTTACAACTCCCTTTTGACGTTGAAAAATCACATACAGTTAACTCTGTCTAAGGCGGAATCGATTGGGACCGAGAAAATATTCCGTAGTAGACAATATTCCGCCTTAGAAAAATTTTACTCTATGTCTATGGATTCGCAGGGGCTTGAAAATCTTTCCGAATTAGACAGATTTCCGTCTTACACAGAGCCCGCCTTACAGAGAGTTTACTGCATAATATTTTTTAATAATGGAAATGTGAGAGGAGCCAGGAAAAAGTGACCCAAAGTAGCCCCGGTTGACGGTACATATTAATTCACAAAACGTCATTTTAGCACATGATAAAAACAACGCAAATGAACGAAAGCTCCGCACAAGATCGCAATCTAATGAAATGACGCGCTATTGCTTGTAAAGTATAAGATACATGGCTATTGCTCAAACCTATCTATTATATGTAAATATTAATAAATTAGTTATTCAAATTGAAATTTTTTGGCGGTCCAGGCTTCGACCTTCAGCGGTCCGCCTGTTGCCGACCGTGGTTATACGCATAGACATTTACCAAACGTGCAAATTTCTAATAAAGTCCTTCCGGCCAGTGCCGGAAGGAAGAGGTAGCTTTCATAATCCTTATTTAAAAAAAGCCAACTTATATCATGCAAACACACGAAGCTCAATTTTGTGGAAACCGAATATAGGAGATTCAATACTAATTTTTATCATTATAATGAATGAGAATTTCGCGAAATTAGTCAGCTTTATCCAAGCTGCTTTTCTTTAAAGTAACTTATATTTGGCTGCCAAATTCGGCAATTTCTTAAAGTGCCTGTCATTTTAAGACAACATGGTGGATGAGGCTAAGCAGTGAACTTGGTCGAGACCTTAGTAATTGCTGTGCACATGCTCACTCACATCGGAATCGGTTAATATATAGGAGTGCTGTCGCATGAAAAAAATCAGATTTTTCAAAATGTCACCCACAATAGAAATTGAAACTGCTATATCTGAGCCATTTTTTAAGGTAAAGACAAACAAAAAATGCTCCTGAATCCTTATATCAAGATCAAATACTTAAGAAAGAAACCTTCTTCAATTTCTAATTTTTTTGCACCTCACTTTAAATAGATATATATTTCTTAATTTAATGGCCGCCATTTTGAAACAAGATGGCTGATGAATCTGGCCAGCGAACTTGGTCGAGGTGTTGATGTATACTATCACATGCCTTCTTACATAGAAATAGGCAAATACGTGTGTTATCGCGTGACAAATACAAGATCGTTTCAAAATGTTAGCCATGCTAGAAATTCAAAGTGCTATAAATCAACCATTTTTTAAGGTATCAACAAAAGAACAAATTTTCAGAAACAAAAACTGCTCCGGAATCTTTGTATCAAGGCCAAACACATAAAAAAAATCTTTTTCATTTTCCAATTTTTTAATACCTCATTTTGAATTTTAAATTTAATTTTTTTAAATGGCAACCCTTTTGAAACAAGATGGCGAATGAAGCTGGCCAACGAACTCGGTCGAAACATTGGTATGTACTATGTACAGACCAAGTTACATCCAAATAGGTTCATAAATACGCCTGTTATCGCGTGACAAAAATCAGGTCGTTTTAAAATGTCAGCCACAAGAGAAATTCAAAATGCTATTACTCAGCCATTTTTTTTTCGATATAGACGAAAGAAAAACTGTTCCGGAATCTTTGTATTAAGGTCAAACACATACAAAAAAAATCTTTTTCATTTTCCAATTTTTTGGTATCTCATTTAAATTTTTTTATTTTTTAATTTTTTTAAATGGCCGCCATTTTGAAACAAGATGGCGGATGAAGCTGGCCAACGAACTCGGTCGAGATATTTGTATGTACTATGTACACACCAAGGTACATCCAAGTCGGTTCATAAATACGCCTGTTATTACGTGAGAAAAATCAGGACGTTTCAAAATGTCAGCCACGCTAGAAATTCAAAATGCTATAACTCAGCCATTTCTTAAGATATAGACGAAACAAAAACTGCTCCCGAATCTTTTTATCAAGGTCAAACACATAAGAAGAAAATATTTTTTCAATTTTCAATTTTTGGTACCACATTTCAAATTTAAATTTTTCTTAAAAATTTAAATGGCCGCCATTTTTAAACAAGATGGCGGGTGAAGCTGGCCAACGAACCCGGTCGAGACATTGGTATGTAATATGTATAAACGAAGTTACATCCAAATCGGTTCATAAATACGCCTTTTATCGCGTGACAAAATTCAGGACGTTTCAAAATGTCAGCCACGGTAGAAATTCAAAATGCTATAACTCAGCCATTTTTTAAGATATAGTCGAAACAAAAACTGATCCGGAATCTTTGTAAAAAGGTCAAATACATAAGAAAAAAATATTTTTCCATTTTCAATTTTTTGGTACCACATTTCAAATTTTAAATTAAAAATTTTTTTTTAAATGGCCGCCATTTTGAAACAAAATGGCGGATTAAGCTGGCCAACGAACTCGGTCGAGAGGTTGGTATGTACTATGTACACACCGAATTACATCCAAATCGGTTCATAAATACGCCTTTTATCGCGTGACAAAATTCAGGACGTTTCAAAATGTCAGCCACGGTAGAAATTCAAAATGCTATAACTCAGCCATTTTTTAAGATATAGTCGAAACAAAAACTGATCCGGAATCTTTGTATAAAGGTCAAATACATAAGAAAAAAATATTTTTCCATTTTTAATTTTTTGGTACCACATTTCAAGTTTTAAATTTTTTTAAAAATTTTAAATGGCCGCCATTTTGAAACAAAACGGCGAATGAAGCTGGCCAACGAACTCGGTCGAAACATTGGTATGTACTATGTACACACCGAATTACATCGAAATCAGTTCATAATTACGGGAGTTACAGTGTGACATAGGTCAGATATATATATATATATATATATATATATATATATATATCAATTTTGAACGGAGGGTGGTTTCGGGGTCTGGGGGTCATGATCGATGAAAACATACCAAAATTTTTTGAAATCGCTTTCCTCCGAACGGCTGCAATAGGTAGCTTTTTTGTAAAGAAAGCTACCTAACATACACCTAATTTTGACATCATATTTGTATTCTTCGATAAATTTTACATTAGGTCGTTTAATATGTCGGGCTGGATATTATAGTCCTGAAAAAAAAAAGTAATCATCCCTGTTAACTCTGCCAAAAATTGTTGCATAAAAATGAAACTGCTACCATTCGATTAGTAAT
Source organism: Maratus speciosus (assembly GCA_963932465.1). Classification (NCBI taxonomy): domain Eukaryota; kingdom Metazoa; phylum Arthropoda; class Arachnida; order Araneae; family Salticidae; genus Maratus; species Maratus speciosus. Next base: position 185,798,721 of record OZ010798.1, on the reverse strand, counting down.
AACATATAGCTAATAGAAGTAAATTTCCAACTGGGCGAAAAATGTCCGGACCAGGATTCGAACCCGGGACCTCCTGGCTGAAGCCGCCAGTGCTCTGCCATCTGAGCTATCCCGGACGATTCTGGTCGAACTTTTTCACCCAGCTAACCTTGAAGATTACAGCATCTGGAACTTCACCAATTAGAATAATTGTGTGAAAATTAATCTAGTGATATAGCTAATAGTCCAAGAGCCGGCAGCACAAAAACCTATGTTAGCAAGCACAAGAAAAAAAAACCTTTATTTTATGGAAGAGTAGAAGTAGGGAATTCTAATGATCCATGTCTGCCGGAAGTGAAGTGGTGCATAAACCAAATGAATACCACCAGTGGTTGGCTCGTAGGTTTATCATTGTGTTTTCCTGCTCCCAGTCCTCCCTGTTTTCATATCTTTGTTTGTAGGACAAACACAATGATAAACCTACGAGTCAACCACTAGTGGTGTTCATTTTTGGCTTATGCATCACTTCACTTCCGGCAGACATAGATCATTAGATTCCCCTACTTCTACTCTTCCATAAAATAAAGGTTTTTTTTCTTGTGCTTGATAATATAGGTTTTTGTGCTGTCGGCTCTTGGACTATAATTAATGTTGTACTTAAATTTTGTTTAGGGGGCGTTTACATATAAATCTGTGCCAAACTTGTAAATTTTCAATATAAACACCTAAGTATATTTTTGTCTCTCAATAGCGGACCCCTCTAAATAGTGGACATATCTATTTAACGAACACTTTTTCGATCCCCAACACCTATATATCTGTGTAATTTTACCTCTCAATAGCGGACAAATCCAGCGCTCCCGATGTGTTCGTTATTCAGAGGTTTTACTGTACTCACAATAGTTTTTCTCCAAAGCTCGTGTTTTACATTTTCAATTTTCATCCAAATATAATTATTCTTATTATTGTAAAAATATGAATTTAACGATGATCAAGTGCTTCTTTATTAGCATTCTACCATGTCTTTTTAAAATGCCCACACTATAGTCACGCGAAGACATTCGTAGGCTGATGTTAAACCTATGGAAGCATTCTTTTAAAATTTCTCATTTGCGTTTAATTATTATTATTATTATTATTATTATTATTATTATTATTATTATTATTATTAGCCCCGGTACAGTATTCTATTTCTTTCTCCCAGCTTATTTTGTGTATAGCAAAAAATAACGTTGCCTTACAGAAGCCAGCCGTAAAACAAAGCAGTACGATTAAATACTCTATAGCAATTTTTAACACTTCTAAGCATCGCACATTTTCAAACTTTATACCGTCGTATTGGGAGAAAAGGTACTTTTAAATGCAATTTGTTTGAAAACTGCATCTCCATTTATTTTTTAAGTATTAATTTTTTTGTAGTTTTTGGAGCCATTTGCTTAATATTGACAACGGAAGTACTCCATTTCTGTAGAAAGTAAAAGAAAAATAGCTGTAAAATATTAATTATATATTTTTGTTGCCATTTTCTCATAACAACCGAAAGAAAATGTAATTAAAATACGTGCTATTTTGAAAAAAAAAATAAACGAATGATTTCTGTTAAAACAATGGAGCTATTATATACTACATTTAATTGTAGGTATCTATGAATCATTAGATAGCCGGGTTTTTTTCGATTTTCTTGAATGACGGAATCTTTTTGCCGCATTTGTGCATTATTTCGCGATCGTGAAGTGCTATGCATGCTTTACTGTAGATGTTTAAGAGTAGATCGTAAATGTGGAATTCTTAAGCGGATGCGAATGACGTCATTTTACATAAAATAAAACGTGTACTTTAAGTCTTAAAATTGAAATATGTTTTGTACTGCAGTAGAGTCCCGCTTAACAGAGTTATTTTCTTCTGATGGACTGGTGGCTTCTATTATTATGAAACAGCCATTATAAAAGAAGTGTTAGGTGAAGATGAAAAAGCAGCCGTAAAAAAAAAAAAAAAAAAAAAAAAAAAAAAAAAAAAATATATATATATATATATATATATATATATATATATGGCCTTTTTCCCCATTCTGACCAGAAAATCAGAGTTCTAACTTTTTAAGGCTGCTCTTTCATCTTCACCTAACACTTCATTTATAATGGCTGTTTCATAATAATAGAAACCATCAGTCCGTCAGCAGAAAATGAAGTAATGGAAATGCCGGGGGCGACACTAAATTCTGAAAAGGCAGAATTCCTGTTTTCTAGTCTTTTCTTTTTTTTTACTACTTTTTACATATCAGATTTGAGGAAACAGTAGACATTAAAAATAAAATCCTTCAATTTTCACTAGATATATTTGAATATTGGAAGACTTGTTAATAGCAAGCCTAAATAGTTAAAAATCTATATATTTAAAAGACCAGGTTGTCTATTTAGTCATCAGCTTTGAGCTTTCTACTGAATCGATTTTGATAATTATTATTTTAAATGAAAGCTGCTCATTTGTAGATGCGCCCGAACTAGCTTTTTTTTTTTTTTTTTTTTTTTTTTTTTTTTTTTTTTTTTTTTTTTTCATGCTGAAGTTGATGTCTAACTAGGTAATTTTCTACTATTTGGATTTTTGTTTGCAGTTTTTTTTTTCTTTTTCCAGAGGACATTTTTGATTTCGGAGCCGGTTCCAAAACTGAAATTGTCCTCACAAAGAAATAACAAGAAAGAAAAAAAAAACATGCATGAAGCATATATTATGAAAGACTTTCCAAAATATTCAGAATGCTGTAACAATACTTAACTTCCTCGTTTAATAAAATGAGAAGTGATAACTAGAAAAAAAAAAAAAAAATGGAAAACAGATTTGAAAACCCAATTTTAGCAATTAGCGTTCGGTAATTGTCGGAAAACATTCACATTGATTTGTCGACTCCTGTATATGATCGACAGATTTGAATATATATATATATATATATATATATATATATATACGGCATAGAATGCTAAGTTTTAATTAGTTAAGTTAGGAAATGCATAACATAGTTGAAAATTCCATTTCAAGAATTTCAGTCAATAAACGGAAATGCACTCAAACTTTTTTAAGCAGTCCTGTATATGATCTATGGAATTTTTACACACCAAGTAATATCCAACAAATGAGTTAAATTAAAAAACGCATGCCACAACTGAAATCCCACTTCCAGAAATTATTGCTCTTAAACAGTGCTGCAAACGAATTATTTTGTGTATCCCTGTAAATTAGGGGTGCACAACCTTTTTAAGAGAAGGGCCACTTACAAAAATTTCTGGGTTGTCGAGGGCCACATCAGTAACACAGAGAGAATTCTATTTCGGGGAGGTGATCTGTGGCCTATAATCAGATAAGAAATACGGTTTCAGAGGGGGGGAGGGGTGCCCTTCTAGGTTCCCTACCCAGTCAACATATCCAATTCAGTTGGCAAGGATATATCAACAGTTTACGTTTGTATATATAACAGAGATATAGCAAGGATTATTTAGAAGAAGCGATAATATTCCTTGACTTTATTCGGGGGAGTAAATTTTGTTTTATTAAAAGTGCTAAAAAACAAACACAGGCATGAAAGTGGATAATGCCAAAAACAGTGAACGTTATGAACGAAGGGGGGGGGGGGGGAGGAGCCGATCAGCGAAATTTGCGATTTTTCCACGCCTGATCAACGATATCCTCGATTTTTCCGCTCCTGATCGACAAAATTCGTGATTTTTCTGTGCCTGATGGATGGAATTCGCTATTTTTCAGCGCCTGATCGACGAAATTCGCGATCTTTTCGTGGCCAAACGACGAAACTCACGATTTCTGGGAGCCCGATCGACAAAACTCGCAGTTTTTCAGTGCCCGATCGACGAAATTTGCGATTTTTCAACTCCTGATCGACGAAATTTGCAATTCTTAATTTGCTCTGACGAAATTTGCATTTTTTCCCGCGACAAGTTGACGAAATTCGCGATTTTTTCTCGCGATAAACTGATGAAACTCGCGATTTCTTCGCAGCCGATCAACGAAATTTTAAATTTTTTCGCGCACCATTGAGAAAATTCGCGATTTTTCCGTGCCTGATCAACGAAATTTGCGACTTTTCCTGCCAGAGCCAAACCAACGAAATTCGTTATCTTTCCGTGCCCGATCAATGAAATTTGTGATTTTTCTGTGAATGATCGACGAAATTGCGATATTTTCGCGAATGATCAACGAAATTAACGATTTATCCACGCCTGATCGACGAAATTAGTGATTTTTCTGCACTTGATCGACGAAATTTTCGATTTTTAAGCACCCTATCAACGAAATGTGCGATCTTAACTGACTTTGACGAATCTTGCAATTTCTTCCTAGGCAAATTGATGAAATTCGCGATGAACAGACGAAACACGCGATTTTTTCGCAGCCGATCAACAAAATTCGTTATTTTTAATTGACTGACGAAATTTGCTATTTTTTCCCGCGGCAAATTGACGAAATTCGCGATTTCTTCTCGCGAGTTACAAAATTCAAGATTTTTGAGTAGCCGATGAACAAAATTTGCAATTTTTCCTCGCATCATCAACAATATTTGCAATTTCTCCGCGCATCATCAACGAAATTGACAGTTTTTTCGTGCTCGATCAACAAAATTCGCGATTTTTCTGAGCTCGATGGACAAAACTCGCCACGAATTTTTCGTGCCTGATCGACAAAATTTGCATTTTTTTCCGATCGACAAAATTCGCGATTTTTTTGTATTCGATCAACCAAATTCGCAATTTTTCCGAGCTTTAGCGGCAAAATTCGTTATTTTTCCGCACCCGATCAACGAAATTCAATTCTAAACTGAGTGACGAAATTTTCAATTTTTCCCGCCGCAAACTGACGAAATTCATTATTTTTTCCTGCGACCTATGGACAAAAAGTGCAATTCTTTCCAGTTATAAATTGACGGAATTCGCGGGCACCTGTTAACCCATCGCGGGCCACTTTTGGCCCGCGGGCCACAGGTTGTGCATCCCTACTGTAAATGAACGATAAAGTGCTATGCCACTACAGTAAGCTTTTTGTGATGTACAGTCGTGGAAAAAAAAAAGTAAACACCCCCTACTAACTCCTCAACAAATTATCGTAGACGAAAGTTACTGGTACCGAACGATTGGAAATAAAGTCTACTTTTAAATGACGTATATAAAATTTGCTTGGGGGGGGGGCATCTACATATTAAAACGAATCCAAACCTAATTTTTTTCAAAGGCAATACCCAATTTTAACGAGATATTTCAAATCTTTGGTTCAAACTATGCCTAGACACCAAATTTCAAGTAATTTGAATGATAAGTTTTTGAATTATAAACATTCAAAATTTAGGGCTTCTAATGTTAAATTACATTTTCATATTTTTATTTATAACTTCTGAAATTATGATCCTAATGTTCTAACTTTTTGTATAGCAATAATACTAATATACCCAAACATAAATACGTTGAATTTGCAATTTTTATAATTTTCTGATATGAATTATGAAATTAATATTCACAAAAATTATGAATTGCAACCTACAATTTTTTTGATAGTTCAGATTTATTAAGTCCTGCTTTATGGAAATCCAAAATTTCACATTTTTCTTCCAAGTAGTTTTCAAATTATGCTTAAAAAACGGCAAAATGATGGTTTAAGGGGCCGTTTATGATAGAAGTGACTAAATATTTTGAAATTTCTTATGCTATCCTGTAATCTAACAGGCTTAATTGACTGCTTAAGGTGCCTTGATCAAGAAGGGAGCGCTCTCGGTTAACAATCGAGTACCGAACTTCAATTTGGATACAGCCCTTAAAATACGCTCGTTTTAAAATAATTAATTTCTCGGAAACTTATGGTACGAATTGCATAAAAATTTGTTTTTAGACTAATTGAAGGGTGTAGAGTTCATTTATGCTGTCAGAATTGTATATTGCTATTGAAAAAAACAAAGTTATGGTTCGTTTTAATATGTAGATGGCCTCCTAAGCAAATTTTATATACATCATTTAAAAGTAGACTTTATTCCCAATTTTTCGGTACCAGTAACTTTCTTCTACGATAATTACTTGAGGAGTTAGTAGGGGGTGTTTACTTTTTTTTTCCACGACGGTACCTCAGTGATGCATATCAATTTAAATTTGTTTGAAATGCAGTAATACCATTTAACGATTTTTTATCATAGACCAGGGTCGGCGAACCTTTTCGCATCCGCGTGCCAATTTTTCCCCAAAAATATTTTATATGATCACGGCGTGCCAACAAATTTAGTGGATCAAAGCAGCAAAATTAATTAAAATACTGATTTTAGGATTTAAAATAGATGGGTAACATTTTGCAATGTACTTAAGGATTTTACAAAATCCTATTTCTCTTGTTGGGCTTTGGTGCCAAATAATTCAGATCAGCTCCGTATTTCAGTTTTTCCTTAAGAGAATGCCAGCTGAATTGGAGACACCTAACAACAGGTTTCTACTTGAGTTTTTCATACTTTTCATGCTCCCCCTCCCCGAAAAAAAAAAAAAAAAACTATCAGAAAAAAATATATCAAGATGGTTTCTTAAAAAAAAAAAAAATCTTACTATGGAATTTAATTCGAAATTCCAACTTATCATAATTTCACCATCGGAATTTTTGCTTATGATCGTTATTTCCCGATAATCTCCTATTTCTCTCAATATAATTTTTTGACTCAATATTGAGATAGATTGGGAATTATAAAGTTGCATTTCAGTTTATTCAATCTGTATGACAACGACAAGCAACCTAATTTAGAAAAACTCAGCAAGTCTAAATTCAAAATAGTGCAATTTGTGCATTTTCATTATATGAAACGCTGGGGTGTAAAGCATGGCAACTGACATTAAAAAAAAAATTCTGATTGATTTTTTTTTCTGGTTTTTTTTGTAAAATTATTTAACTGCATCGTAACAACTTTCTAGAAGTACAGCGATTTTACACAATATATATTATATTTATTTAATAATTTTAACATCTAAATTTACAAAATGAAAACTATTTGCACATAAGTCCTAAAGTAAAGTCTTACAGGGAAAAAAATTGCACATAAGTTAACAGAAGTTCCATTCTTAACAAATCAGCTGTTTTGCAGGAAACAATCATAATAATTTTGTGTGTATTTTTTTCACAAAATTTAAAAATTGAATGTATCAAAAATTCCATTTTGTTAATTATCTTACTTTACACGCGAGCCCTGCAATATTTTAATTTAGAACATGAGTCTATGCCGTGCCGAAAATGATCCCCCGCGTACCACCTATGGCACGCGTACCATAGGTTCGCCGTCCCCGTCATAGACCGTAATGTAACGGAATTCTTTTCAGTGCCCCTGTAAAAGAACTATGAATTCTTCACACTTCCTTTTTAATACCGAATATGCCATAGTAAATCTCAATAACATATATCAATTACATGGCAATTTGAGTATATTTGGTTGAGTTAGAGATCGGAGAGAGAGATGGCCAGACAAACCGAATTCATAAATACTTTTCAACTATGTTGGAAAGTGTTGAAAAGTTCCAATCAATTTAAAAACTTTGAAATTGGGCTTTACACTTTGAATAATATGTAAATAATGAGCTAAAATTCAGAAATATGTACTATATATGCTATAACTAGAGTTGCAAAGGATGGAAAAAACCGGGTTTATTCCCGGGAATAGGGGTTTTTTGGGAAGGAAAATTTTAAAATTTCCGGGAGTTTTCAGAAAGTTTTAAGCATGAAAAATTTTTAACTTATTATTTTCAATTATTTTTACTGATTTCAACTTTTGTCAATGTAAACAAAACTAATAACATAAAATATAAAAAAATAGCGCTGTTTACATGAAAACTAAACGAAATACAGGGTTAAGCTGCACAAATATTAAGAGAAATGAAAAAATTCGGTATTTTAATCGTCCATAAGTAAAAAGTGAAAGATGCAGATGAAAGATTCATCTTCCCTGGCATGAATGTAAACTTCACCTCTGTTCTTCGAATCAACGAATGTAAACAAAAGAAAATTAAGAAAATTAAAATAAATCAATGCAAAAATACAAAGCAACTTGTTAGAAAATTAATATAAAGTATGCCTGAAAACGAGATGTGCTAGCCATCAGAAAGTGAAAAAAATAATTTTTTAAAGAAACATTTAAATCCTCACCTATTTACAGCCACCATTGTTGTAAAGATAAAAAATTATAAAGACTTAGACATTAAAATAATAAGTTTTATAAATTCATAAAGTAAAATCTATCTTTTTGGAACATTCTTCCCTGAAATTACTTTAAAATAAAAATTTCAAATTGGAAAATAACTGGTTTTGTTTATCTTCAAAACTACTTCAAAATTTCCAATATTCCCCAAAATTCCGGGTTTATTCCCCAAAATTCCCGGGTTTATTCCTGCCCCTCAAAAACTGAGGGTTTTTTGCAACTCTAGCTATAACAGTGTACAAAGGGAAATAAAATATACATGACGTTTAAAACCTTAAAAGGATGTTAAAACTTCCCGACGATTTCGGCCAAACCACTTGGCCGTTATCAAGGGATTTCAAGAATAAACAGGCGACGGCTCCAATACCAACCAGACGAAAGTGGAAGGAAAAAGGCGCGAAGTAGAAACGCGGATAAGAGGGGAAAAAATGGGGGGAAAATCTAACTACTGGTGCCTTCTATTGAAGATAAGAGAGAAAAAGGGGTCGGTAGATATAAACTGGAAACAGAAAAAGGAAGGGGGTTCAAATATGTTGCAATAAATTAATCCAAACATTGGGAATACTGAAAGACAGGTTATCGAAAGCTAGTACATATTTCTGAATTTTAGCTCATTATTTACAGCTGCAATCAAAATCGAAAAAATAAAAAAATGCTCCTTTAGATATCGATCTCAAATATATTATACAACCAGAATCATTTAAAATTATTGAAATACAAACTAAGAATCTGAAAAGAATTCTCACATAAGTTTAACATTAAGTTACCAGCGCCGTCGCGTGACTTGCAATGGCACATTTGATCTGGTTCATACACATATAAAAACAGAAATCCAGCCTTGATCGTCAGCATCGCTTGCATGAGGCAAATAGATGATAAAAACAGGGCCTGACTAATGCAGGCGCATGCAGGGCAGCTGACCCGGCCACCTTTTTAAGGGGTTCCCCATGGAAATAATCAGGATTTTCATTAAAAGGTGCCAAATGGTTAAAATTGGCAAAAAGTGATCAAAATTCATATATTTTCAAACATTTGGGAAGGGACTGCGGTCCTCCTTCCCCTCTCTGCTTCCAGTTCTCCCTCCACCCATGCAAAAAAAAAAAATGAATTATATCATTAGAAAACTAATGAGTAAAATTTTATTATAACAACTTAGTACTATTGCTTTCAAAAGCAATTCTTTATTGACGTTTTCCCTGCAACGAGGCAGATTAAAACCATTCATTATGACCAATTGGGGGCTTTTTCTTTTAGACATCTTATAACATTCGTAGATAAACAAAATAAAAGTTTGTAAACAAATACTCCTGTCAACTAATCCATTATTTTTTCTATTATTATCCTACTAGTATTTTTCTTAAAGTTGTGAACATCTTTTTGTGGTACCCTATATGCAGATGTGAATAGTACCTGGTACGAAATTTATACTCACATACATCAGTATGAAATTTAGTATTAACCACTTCCACATTGTTCGCGAACAATTTCTATGCATAGATAGAAGGGGGAGCCCAGAATGATGGTTGCCGGGGGTCCCTAGATAGCCTAAGTCGGGCCCTGGATAAAAGCAAGAAACTAAAAGTAAAAAGGTGCATAAGTATTGCCCCGTCTCCCCTCTTTGAAGAACTCGACAAAATCAGGAATATATGAAAGTAATAATAGAAGAGTGCCAAATGTCACCCCTCCCTCCCCCGCCCCCTCCCCCCCCCCCCCAAAAAAAAAAGCTACGTCCTTGATTAGAAGTATCAAAACTAGGTAAAATTTGGCAGTTACAAAAACGGAATTTTTAATGTTTTACTTGATGGAGCACGAAAAAAGTTCTAAGTATAGAACCTAGAGGCAATACTATAACAAATTAAATTTCGTATATTTTTAAACGAATAACTGCTTTGGTGTAAATGCATTTCCATATGATGAAAATAGCATTTGAAAACTTTTTGCCACTGGAATTCCAAATGGACCAAAATTATAAATTGGTCATTGATAAGAAAGGACACTCTGTATAGTTATTTCTTCATTTTTTTTTTTTTTTTTTTTAAATTTAGAAAAGTATCTCATAGGCAGAGACGTTACATAAATTCTAGATTCTTTTTACATCAGAAATTACAAAAAACACGTTGGCAACAGCATTTTTTTCGTACGACGAATGAATAATTCGTGAATTAAAGTTTAAATAGATTAAATCAGCTGCTTGCTGCATTATGGATTTGGCCTGTTTTTTTCTCGCATTCTGTAAACTTTTTATGCGATTTCCTGTCATTTCCGTGTGGCATTCGACACCTGTGTATGTACAACTGCGTACATACCTTAAAACAATTTCGAAAATGCTAGATTCGATAAACAACTGACTGTATATCTTTGATTAGTTAGCTGCATCTGATCGAAAGCAGTATGCTAATGTAAGACAAAGTAAACACAAACATGAGCACGCAGCGATTTGGAATGGAAACAACTTGATCATTTTTGAAAAAGTTTTCCACTACGACGGACATCTTGGTAATTTCTTCATCTTGGTAACATCCTTTTTATCACTAAAGCTACTTCTATGCTCCCTTTTCAATGTGAATTTTCGCGTTTTATCGGACTTCACTGCCATTTTCCCTCATTAGTTAAAGGAGTTCGATATCATTCATTTATTCCGCTATTGTAAACATTGTCCTTCTCAAAGTTGATTTTTTTTTGTGATTTTATTAATGTGTTTTTCCGCGTTTCGCTCGGATTTTTCGACATTTATAAAAGGAATCTGGCGTCAATCTTTAGCACATTATAGTATGTTTTCCCTATTAAGGGGGTAGGATACCTTTAAACCTACAAAATTTGTGAATTTTTTTTAAAATACATATTTTGATTCCGTAATCATTTCTGAACAATATGCAAAAAAAAAAACACATTAAAAAATTTCCCTTAATTTACTAATTATGGCAGTTTTATTAAGACTTTATATTAAAGACTACATACTATAATTAAACTTTGCGTTGCGTTTATTAAAAATGATGAATATTGATACTGCGCGCAGTGTTACTAAAAAACTTTACATGGTAATCAAAAGACATTTTCAAAACATATTCATTTCTGTATTATCTACAACTTAAAACCAGAAAAAGGTAATTTTTTTTTCTGTTTTTTTATTTTGAAAATCTTTTTTAAAAAGTGAAAATTTTTAATTTTCTGTTAATTTTTTAATAATATATATATATATATATATATTTTTTAAAATATAAATTTAAATATGAGCTTTATATTTAAATGAAGTTTGATTTTTATTTTTGACTTATTACACAAGTTTTGAAGTTTGGAACATAGTGATATTTTTTACTTTTTCGACGTGTTCAAAGGTATCCTATCCCCTTAAAAGGAATCCGGTTACAATCTTTTAGCCCACTAGGGGGCTCCGCCTCCTGTGAGTTACGCTCGCCAACCCTTGTTCAGCCTCTAAAAAATGGTAATGTGACCTGTTTTAAAAACATTACCAGATTACGGCAGGGTTGCCAGTTTGACCTCCATTTTTATACAGAAATTTCAAGTTCATACCAGAAACAAAGAATAGTGTTTCATGCTTTATTTAATGAGCGACGTTTAGCGATCACATAAAATGAAAATTCTTCTTTCTAAATTTCCGATGTGAGTTTGAAATTTCGGATTAAAATTTGAGGCCAAACTAGCAACCCTGGGTTACGGAACATTGAATTATATTATCAAGAACGGTGACTGCCTTCTGTAATCGGGTTGCCATGCATTTCCGTTTGAATGAGGCTTTATTCGGTTACTATTGCCTCATCGACCGCTGTCGCGACAGCAGACGGCTGTTTTTGTGATTGGTAAGATCAATTACACATTTTAAAATCAGTTTGTATAACATGATTAATTAAAAAATGTCGCCGCCTCTCGGACTTTTATAACGACTCTATGGACAATATCCTCCCTTTGGACTCGAGGTCACAAAACTCCGTCTGCTTGAGAATAACATTCAGAACCACGATATTGAAAAGCCTTGTGTTTTAAAATTTTACGCTTATATTTTATGTTTTGATCGTGTTTCATATATTTTCAGGAACAGGTATAGTTTACGCATGAATTCTTTTCTCTATTTTATTGCACCATCATGCATGCTTCCATGTTATTTGTAAAATGTAAATTGTTTATTTTAATTACCAATAAGTATAATAAGTATATACGAATTTTCTAATATGTTCTAATATGATCTAAATGATCTAATATTCTAATATTTCTAATTCATGTTCTAATACGTATTTATCGAATAGTAATTCGTACAAAATAAATCGAAAGTATTTTGCCCTTGCATTTACCTGTATTTTTATGCTGCATAAACTGATGAAATATATAAACAAATTAGAGGACTCTGGCCCCTGAAAGCTACGCTCGCCCATGTTCAGATTCTAAAAACAGGCTAATTTGATCGGTTTTAAAAAGATTACAGAAGATTGAATTATAATTTAAAAACCAACGGCGATCTCCCTTTAAACGGGTTTCCATTCATTTCCCCTTGATTGGGAAATTTTAAGGCCGAATCAGCTGCTGTTAAGACATCCAATGTCTGTTTTCGTGTTTGATTCAATAAGATCAGTTAAACTTTTGAAAATAAGCTGATATAAAATGAATTAAGTAAAGAGACTCTTTGCCTCTCGGTATTTTTTAACAATTCTGTAAAAAGATTGTTTTAAATAAAACATTTTAAATGTATCGTTTTAAATCTGAGCTAATTTTCACCAAAGTTTTCTTTCTCATTTTAACATTCACATGAAAACACTTTTGTTTTTAGAAAGGAAATATTATTTGCGCTGTCTTAGAATTGGCATCATTAGTTTAAAATATCATCTCGAAATATAAAATAAATGTCTCGCATAAAAAATTAAAAATATTTTTAATTTTTTACTGTTTGTCAGTATTATTATTTGGTCATTTTAAATATGACGTAATTTCTCCCATTTACTGCTTTTAACGCGTATTAATTAATTTAGCATTTTAAAGTTTTCTTTTTCTTTTTAATATTCACGTGAACATACTTTTGTTGTTAGAAAGGAAATATTATTATTTGCGTTGCTTCAGAATTGGCTACAAAAGCTTAAAAAAAGAAAAAACATCGCGAAATATGAAATAAATGTCTCATAAATGTATTTTTAAATTTAAACTGTTTGGCAGTATTATTATTTGGGTCATTTTTAATGTGACGAAGTTTCCCCCCTTTAGTTCTTTTGACGCATATTAATGAATTTATTATTTAAAATTTTTCTTTCTCTTTTAATAGTCACGTCTCACGTGTAAATATAATTTTTATGACGTAATTTTCAATATATTCCTGATTTTAATACGTAAGCATTTAATTCTAATTTGAAAGTTTTTTATCTGCTTATAATAGTCAAGTGTAAATATATTTTTTTTTAACTTGAAGGAAATATTATTCTTTGCGCTGTTTTTACAATTGGCAACAATTCAAAATAGTAACATTTTCTAAAATATGAAAAAAATATCTCTTGAAACGAGGAAAATTTGATTAAAATAAATAAGAAATTATTTTTCATTTAATAGTATTATTATTATTATTATTATTATTTAATGAATTATTTTTTCAAATTTTCCTGACAAGCATAATTTAATCACAATATTGTCTTCACTTTCGATTGAAATAAAAGATAATTTCAATTTTAATTTGGAAATAACGAAAAAGAAAAGAAATCCAATAATCCCTATATTTCCCCGTTTACTCCCTTTTTTCACAAAAATAGAGTAATTTAGTTGCCATTATTACAAAAATATTGTTAAAATTAGAAAAAAATTAATATCTCGAAAACTAATTCAAATTTAAAAATTCGAATACCATTTTTGATATACGCGGATATATACGCATAACTGGTGTTAATTTCACAGCCAAAAGTTCCATATTTTAGGAATAATAGCTGTGAAACATAATCAGTCGTTTAATCAGCCGTTTCATAAAATCGTTTCATAAATTTGTTTTATTAGGATTTTATATTTATAGGGTAGATTTGCTAGCCGCGCTACTTTTACACCACGTGATTCCCAACGTGTCGTCACATGAATATTGTCTGTAAGAAAATTGTTTTAAATGTATAGTTTTAACATATGACGTAATTTTCACTATTAAATGCGTTTCGCGTGTAATAATTTAATTAGTTTAACGGTTTTTTTCTCTTTTAAAATTCACGTGTAAATGTAATATTCAGTTAAAAAGTGTTTGGGAATATTATTCCTTGAGTGTTTTAAATATGACCTAATTTTTAACTTAAAAGTTTTTCACGCGTAATAATTTAATTATTGTAGGTATTTTACATATGACGATATTTAATATTTAGGCTTTTTACATGACGTAATTGTTCCCATTAAATGCGTTTCGCGTGCAAATTAATAATTTTTCTTACTTTTTTAATATTTACGAGTAAATACATTTTTATGAGGTAATTTTCGCTATTTCTTGCGTTTAACACGGGATCATATAATTATTATTTTAAAGTTTCATTTATATTTTTAATAGTGACGTGTAACTACATTTTTTAATTGAGAGGAATTATAATTCTTTGTGCTGTTTTACATATTGGGTATTAATATAAAAAAAAAAATGACTTTTTCTAAAAATGAAAAAAGTTTCTCTTGAAATTATGAAAATTTGAATTAAAAAATTGAAAAAATCCCCCCTCCTAAAAAATTAGTCAAATTAAAAAAATAAGCGCAGACTGCACACCGCTATCTCGTGAAGCATATCTCTAGAAAAAAATTACTGAGTTCCTATGTATAGTTTTTGATTCTATAAAACTTTTTTAATGGAACGATTTTCACCGACTTTAACATTAAATAGCTCTTAAAATAATTATTCGATTTAAAAACTGTCCATTTCAGTGTGTTTATCAAACATTTATCTATAATATTACCCATTTTCATAATTTTCCGTGCAGTAGTTTTCTTAATATTAGCAAAGAAACACCTCCGGTCACAAAAAAATTATTTTCGGCGGCGGCGGTGGTGAGAACGTTAATTACTTTTTTTTTTTAGAACAGAGAAATTACAGTAAATTTTGTCCTCTTCGACTTTTTAAGGCGTTTTTATTTTCTTTTCCCGTTTCACTGCGATTTTCTTCGTATTAGTAAAAGGAATCCGGTTTTAATTTTTTAGGCTACTAAAGTAAATTTTGTCCTCTTTTCAATAAAGTTTATTCTGATTTCGAATTTTTGAATATTTCTCTAAAATTCTCATGCGACTTTCACAGTTTTTTCGCGTTACGAGGTGATTTTTTGACATTCGTAAAAGGAATCCCGTTTAATTCTTTTAACCCACTGTAGTTAATTTTGTCCTCTTTTCAGTAAATTTATTCATATTTCATGCAGCGATATTTGAACTTTTCACAAAATTTTTATCCGATTTTTCGAGTTTTTTCGCGTTTCTTGAAGTTTTTTCGACATTCGTAAAAGGAATCCTGTTTTAATCTTTAGGTCCATTACAGTAAATTTTGTCATCTTGGAGGTCGATTCGGGTAGTTTTAATCTTTTACGTTTATTCTACAGTTTTAAAATGCCATCTCCTTTTTGCCGCCGAAAGAAAAACAAAAACAAAACAAAGAAAACACCAATTTCCGATACTTTTCCGGTTCTAAATTTTCTAATCTTGTACGTTTCTTCTACAGTTTTAAAATGCCATATCTTTTTCCCGACGACCCCCCCCCCCCCCAAAAAAAAAAAAAAAAAAAAAAAAAAAAAAAAAACCCTAAAAAAACACTAATCCTCGGTACTTTTTTGGTTCTAAAGATCTCTTTTTTATCCTCTTTTATTTAACTCAACATGGTTTTTTGTATGTAAAAATAGAATTAAGTAATAAGGTAATATTTTTCAGATTAAAAGGGGCAGGAAAAAGTAACTTAAAAAGAACCCACTCTTTAGTTAATTAATAGTTTATTATTAAATTATAGTTATACTTTTAGAAAACAATTTAGAAATTCCAAATAAATAGTTTAAATAATATTTGATTTTTTTTCTTTCTTCTTGCATATTTTAACCCTTTATGTCTCAAATTAGGAATTCATGAAAATTTCATCTTCTAAAGCATTTTTCGCGAATTTTTGAAAGTACATTTACACAATCATTTAATAAATTTTAGAAGGATTTTACCAATTTAAATTAACTAATTAAATTTGAATTTATAGGGATTTTGTGCAATATTTATAACTCCATTCAAATCTTTTATTTAGAATACTTTTTTTAGTATTTTGTAGAGTTAGGAAATCTATAAATATAATGCTCTTACAATATAAATATAGAAATATTTCCGAACTGAAACTTTTCTCCCCTCCCCAATCTTTCAACGTCAAGAAAGCTGAAAAGATGCAAATGAAAAAGAAATCATCCTTTAAAAAATATTTTTGTTTTGTACAACTAATACCTAATGCTTTTGGAACAAAATAAAGTAGAGTCTCTATAACTCATTCTAAACGGTAATACTACTAATCGCTGTATTAAATGAATTTTATAACAAGTTGTTTTAATGGTACTTTAAAGTACCGTCGGTCAGGACTTAATTTCTAAAAAAAATGTACCGGAGCCTTAATATTCTGCAGTACTAAAACTGTAGCGTCGCCCCCCCTCCCCTCCCACCACCACTCCAACCCGCATATTTATATTTCATACATTATTTGCAAAATTCAAAGCATCATTTTTTGTTTAGCAAAATGAAAATTTTAAATATATCTACCTGCATATACTTAACTGTAAACTATTCCACTCTTTAGTTTATCACTCCTTCCGAATAAAAATCTTTGCCTAACTTTAACGTTAAATAATCGCAGAAGTCTGCAATTAAATAAGGTAAGGATTATGATTAGGAAATAGTGTTAACACAAAAAAAGGAAATGTTCGCAGATATGCATATACATATATAATGAATGAACACCTAGAAAAAACATTTATAAGAAAAAATTTCAGAAAATCTTACGCGCCGTGTCATCTTCATCTCCTATGTGTGCGACACACTACGTCACATATAAGTGTTTTGATAGCAAAGAATGCAGAAACTTGGAGATGGGAGGGAAAATAAAGGATAATTTAGGTTTAGGTTTTTCAAAATCGCTATTGCACTGGGCTCCGGAACCCTGTATCTATGAGCTCCGGTGAATTCCAACCAATATTTAAATATTTACTAAAAACCGAGAAGTACCGAAGCTAGGCTCCGGTGGGCTCCGGTGAAAATTAAGCCCTGTCTTCGGGGTTTAAATTGTTAAAAAAGAAACAAAGCAAAAATTGCAATTTTTTAAAAATAAATTCATTAATTCACTCATATTACCGATTGTAAATGAAAGCGCTAAATTTTCCCATAATCTGGACCCTCGTCCTATTAACGAATTGACGCGATTTTTTTTTTAGGATAACAAGACTACAAAATGCTTACAGTATAATATGATGTCCCTCGCATTTATCGTTCATTTACAGGGCTCCATAAAAGATTTCGGATACAGTACTCTATCCAAAGTATTGTCCATTAGGGATGATTGCTGAAAGCGCGTTTTCAGTTATGGTATTGGTATGTGTTTTTAAGTTTAAATAAATTTTTGCATACTACGTGGTCAGTGTTTATAAATTCTATAGATCATCTAAAGGGCTACACAAAATAATCCATAAGCATTAATGAGAATCAGCGCAAATTGCTTAAAGGTGTTTATGAATCTGAATTATGCATTTTCAATCACAACTAGATTTACACAGAAATGTTTGTAATAATGATGTTTGTATATAAATAAAGGCATTTACGGGGATACTGAAAGAATTGGACACATGGGCACCCAAGAATAATAATTCCTGGAAGTGTGATTTCAGTAGTTTTGAGCGTGTTTTTGCCTGAATTAAATTTCAGTTCAAGAAAGTAAGTAAGTTTCATAATTATTTAACTTACATAACATAATTATATTAAACAAAAACCTAATTTGAAGAACAAATTAAAAAAAACAAAATTTATTTCCTACATTGTTTAAGCCCGAGAAGGGACAGGTATTAAGATACAGTCGGCTCTCATTAATTCGAAATCGGATAAATCGAATCTTCGCTTAATTCGAACTAAACATGAAGTCCCGAAATTTTCAATGGCATAATAACGCTAAAACTTTTCATTTATTCGAACTCATTTTCTCTTGACTTCGTTTAATTCGAACTAACGAGAATTCCATTTTTTCATTTTTTCTTACTTTTTCACGGGCTTCAGATCCTTGAAATAACTTTCTTTCTTTCATTTTTGTCAGAATTGTTCTGAACTAGTATAATAGTCCCATGCATTTGATATCCTCTTTTTTAGTGCGCTCCGCACCGTCTGTCCATCAATGACACCTCCGCCCCTTCTTCCATTGTGTTTGTTCTTAATGCCTTCCACAGCATTTGACCCAGTGACATTCCGAGAAATTCACAGGGTGGACATCTGTTAAAGATAGGGGAAACCCGTTTTATCACTACATTCTATTTGCAGTGTGGGGATCGAATTTTTTAGTCAATGGTTTTACTTGCTGCTAAAGTGTTTTTTGAGAAAGTAAAAGATCTTGTTTCTTTAAAATATGGCTCCACGTGGAAGTTATAAATCGTTAACTTTAGAAGCTAAAGTAGAAATTATTAAAAAGGTAGGATGTGGCCGATCTAAGACAGAAATTGCTGCAGAATATGGAATAAAAATAATACACTCTCTACTTACTTGAAAAATAAAGAATTCTTCCTGAAATCATGGGAAAAGGAAAGATTTGATAAAGGACGAAAACGTATGAGAACAGCAGCCGATGAGGATTTAGAGGAAGCTTTACTGTTATGGACAAAGGATGCATTGGCAAGAAATGTACCTTTGAGTGGACCTATATTGGCAGCTAAAGCGAAAGAACTTGCACTACACATGGGTATTAAAAATTTCAATTGCAGCGAAGGATGGCTGACACGTTTTAAGCACCGAAATAACATCGTACACAAAACTGTGTGTAGTGAAAGGGGTGCTGTAGACCTCGCTGCTTGCAATGAATTCTGCGAAAAGCTACCCGAACTTATTTCTACTCATGCAATGAAAGACGTGATTAATGCCGATGAAACAGGGTTGTTTTATAGACTTCTTCCTAATAAGACTTTAACATTTAAAGGTGAAACGTGCACAAATGATAAACTTAGAAAAGACAGGATAACTGTGATGGTAGATGCCAATATGGATGAAAATGAGAAGTTAGAATTGCTAGTTATTGGTAAATCAACTAATCCACGTTGCTTCAAAGGAGTGAAAACACTGCCTGTTGATTACGTGGCAAATGCCAAAGCCTGGATGACGAGTGAAATCTGTACCAGTTGGTTAAAAGAACTGGATAAAAAATTTTCTCGTGAAAACGGAAAAATTCTATTGCTGCTAGATAATGTGCAGAGTCATCGTAAAAGGGTTCTAGACACATTTTATTTTCGGTTGATCTTAAAGAAAGCTACGACATAAAACTACTCACGGCCATCAACGACTTATATGCGGCGTGGGACGCCGTACAACCCGAAACAATAGAAAAATGCTTTCGACATGCAGGATTTATCCATCCATCTAAAAAGAGTGGTTGTAATGCAAATGGCGAAAACGACAGACCTTTCGAAGAAATAGAATTTCCAAACTTTTCTGAAAAGATCCAGTGTGATATTACGTTCGCAGAGTATGTAGCAGCCGATACTAGTTTAGAAGTATCTGGACCCTTAACTGCGGAAGAAATTGTTGAAACAATTCACGAAAAATGCAATGAGGAGACGGAATCAGATTCTGGCGATTCTGCTACTATGTCCCAAGTGCTTTCCTTACCCACAGAAAAGTCAACTGCACAATCAATTGAGTGTTTGCGTACATTTATCCTGATGCAGCCGTCATCGGACAAAGAACTTAACTGTTTGTTACAAATAGAAAAACTGGCTAAAAAGTCAAAAATGAATAGTAGCAAACAACAATTGATATTTTTTTTCATAGAGATGATAAATAAGTGTAAATAATTTCTTAAATGTTCATCTAATTTCAGGTAAGAAAATTATAATACAATTAAAATGTAATTTTAAATGCAGGTGTTTTATAGTGTATAATTAATTTTTATGTTTTATTTATATTATTTTAATATTATTAATTATTTATGTATTTATATCTTTTAATTTAATATTAAGTCATATTCTAACGAAAACAGCCGAAATAAATTAAAAAAATACCATAATATTAATTTCTTTGTAATAGTACCCCTTTAAACATGTTTTCCTCTCATACTTTCCGTAATTCGAACTCTGGATAATTCGAACATTTCTTGTGGTCCCGACGAGTTCGAATTAACGAGAGCCGACTGTATTTCATTCAATTCGCTCCACATTTAATGTTAAATTTTTGTAACAAATAAGTTAAACCAATTGAACATTAAAATAAAAATAAAATTCATACAACATGATACTTTAAACACCCTTAAAACATAGATTCCGTTCAAATGAAATCGAAATAAATCTTAGACGTTTTCCATTTTTCGGTTGTAAATATTTGTATAGCAGATTTTTGCATTATTTTTATGATGATTGTACATAAAATGATAAGATACATGCAAAATACAAAACTTTAAAAAAGTTTAAGATTTATTTCGATTTCATTTGAACGGAATCTAAGTTTTTAGGGTGTTTAAAGCATCATGTTGTATGAATTTTATTTTTATTTTTTAATGTTCAATTGGTTTAACTTATTTGTTACAAAAATTTAACATTAAATGTAGAACGAATTGAATGAAATATCTTAATACCTGTTCCTTCTCGGGCTTAAACAATGTAGGAAATAAATTTTGTTTTTTTAATTTGATCTTCAAATTAGGTTTTTGTTTAATATGTCAAGTTTTTTAATAACTACTGCATTCAGACGAACACATTTCAAAATTAATGGAGGGTACCATCATCAGGGTTTGATTCATGCGGTATCGTATCACAATTTGTGTTGCAATTTACCTATGAATAATTCAAAATGTTTCACCAGTGCAGTAATGCAAGATGCTGTATTTTGGGCTAAAACTTTCAATCTGAATGTAAAAAATCTGTTTGAAAATGTCATTTTTACTTCTACTATGACGCCATATTCAACTTCTTTTTAATTCTTAAAAAAAAAAAAAAAAAAAAAAAAAAAAAAAAAAAAAAAAAAAACGTTCAGTAATTTTTTACGTGAAAATCATTCAACTAAAAATAGACAAATTATTATTACGGCTTTTGAATTATTGGCAACAATGAAAAAAAAAATGTTACATTTTATTGGAAAAATGTCCGTTGATTCTTAATGATAAAAGCAAAATTTGGAATTATTAAGAAAAATACTTGAAAAATGTAAATAAAAATTAGCCCATGTTACTCTCTGGATTATAATTCACCCATATGCAAAGGCATTTTATCATCCGTTTTGGCCCTCACGTCAGGCAAATATATTTACACTTTAAATTTATAATATTATTAGAATTAGTAAAGAAAAAAAATGAGTGGCATCAGGGACAAAAAGGTGGGAAGAAAAAAATGAAAAAGTTATGAGCTCCATAGGCTTTTCTATGTTAAATTAACAAAGAGAAGTAACACTGGAAATAAATAAGTATTGCGCTGCCGTACAATACTTAAATTACATTATATATTACATAATTATATTACATAATTATAACCCTTTACAATAAAAATTTTTTGAGGATTTGTAGATCCTTCAATTGTATAAAGCCCTTCAATTTGCTATTGCCAGAATTTAGGTTATTGATAATGAAATTGATATTTTAAGGAGACGTGATTTTAGATCCATATTTGTGAATCTAAATCCCCAGCCCCATAAAGTATGAATTTCAGAGAAAGAGGACCTTTCTGTCATATATGGAGTCCCTTTGTTTGTGCAAAAACAGTGAATGTTGTATTTGTAGTGTTATTTTAACTCCAAGTCTCAAAAGGTTGACGTCTATGACACCAGAGCAAAATACTTTGCAAGATAGCACTGTATCATTAATATTAATAGTTTAAAAAAGTACTTCCTTAAACTATTTCTCATTGGCGATAATCAGGGTTCGGTAAAATATATCAATAGACATATATATTGATATATATCATGACATATATCCGATATTTTTTTTCTCAAAATATCATGATTCTTGATATTTTCATATACAGTAGAACCTCTTTTATCCAAAACTCTTTTAACCAAAACTCTCTATTAAGCAAAGTCCATTTTTAAAGCCTTTTTTTTTTTTTTTTTTTTTTTTAAATATCACATTCCTTGTGTGCAAAATCCATTTTGAAAGCTTTTCTTTTAACTACCATATTCCTTGTGTGTAAGCAGTCCTTTCCGAAATACGAGAACATATAAATATTTTCGATCCCTTTTCTTAGAGTTTCTTTGAATTTAACTTGAGCTTCCGTAAGCTGCGGAGTGGAACGAAGAAAGCGAACAAATTAGAAATTCTGAAGCTTTTGAATGTTTTGCAAAAGGTTTGGCATGGCTGGAGCAGCAGAAAGACTGTAATAATGGTAAACTAATAATATTAAAAAACTCCGTGATAGGGCGTCAAAGCAAAGGCAATTGAAACTACGACAAACAAAACTTTTTTTTTAAACCCTTGTCATATATGTAAAAGGTACTTAATTTGAAAATTAAAATTCAGGTAATTTATTATTGTTTCTATTTTGCTATTGCTTTATTTTTATTAAGCACTTGCTACCATAATACGAAATATTGCATACATTTCTCCTTAATCTTAAAATTGAAGCATTCTCGATTATCCGAAAATTTCGATTTTCCGAAAGAGGGTCGGTCACAATTACTTCGGATAATCAAGGTTCTACTGTACTTGGTATTAATTTTCAAAATATCGTGTATGATATTTTTGATATTTTAAATCAAATAAATGTAAATGAATATTTCAACTTTTATTGTAGATAAAGATAACTGTTCTGTAGATAAAGAATTTTTGCTACAACAGGGATTTTTTTAGTGGAGTATATATGCACCCACACATTCTCCAAGCTTTACTTTTGAGGCTGAATTTTTAAATGTAGAATCAATAATTATGAGGAATAATATTTACTTTGAACAGCTATTTAAAGATAAACTGTCTGACTTATATAAGTTACTTACAGCTTCATTAGAAAGAAGCTTTTCTGGTTTTAGTTTTGTTCAGTTAAAACTACAGAAAAAGTTAGGGAATGTAAAAACAGATAAGCTTACATTTATATTCAAAATTTTCAATTAAAATAACTTATTTTGTTGCATAAAACATAAAATTTTCTTAAAACTTGATACTAAATCCTATAATTTGTTTTTGTGAGTGTAAAATGCAAAGTTTGTCTGTTTTCAATTACTTGATCTTCAATTTTGTTACATAAAAATTAAAAAATAAACGAAAAAAAAAAGACATTTCGATTATTGCTTTATTAATTTTCATGCTAAGTGCACTATGTTTCAGTTTGTAATTTATATTGAGTCTGAAAATATTTATAATCATCGATAAGTTGAGTGTTTTGAAAATATCAGATATACATCCGATATTTTTCATATAGGGGGGACTGGGGAGGTTTGATCATAAGGGAGGCTTGACCCAATTTTTATATTTAAAAGAATTTGAGAGTTTCTCCAATATGTGGCAATGTAAGCTACTGAAATGCTCAAACAATAGTCTTTGTTTCATGCAGATAATTGAAACGTGGAAAAATCAATTAAGAAGCGTTTTCAGCTTAAAAAGTGCATTTTTTAGAAATATTTTAGAAATAAGATTTTCTATAATAAAATATATCATAGAAATTTAAGTAAGTTGGTTTTAAGTAATGTAGAAATATTGAGCTTTCATTCCGGGCATAAAGATCGTACACTAAATTAGGCTAAACATAACCATGTGTTATACTTTAAAGAGTTGCTATGTGGGGGAGGCTTGGCCCAATCAGTGTGATGGAGGGTTGACCACATGGCCAAACCTCCCAGTGTTTTTAGAAATCTGTTTATTATTCACTGCACATAATGAAGGATTAATGATTATATTTCTAAAATAATGTAAATTTATTCTGTAAAGCTACAGTAAAATGTAGTGATAGAAATAAAAATGTTTAAAATTGATTAAAAGAAGGTGTAAAAATTGCTATAGTAGCAAACAAAAATAAAATTAATGAAATATAAATCGGAAAGGTTATAGGAATTTTTATTTCATTCAAATTATGCCCATAGTAGGTAAGTAAAAAGTATAGAAAAGACTAGAAAGGATGAAAGCAATAGCCTTAAGAAATATTGTGTTCATGCCTCTGCAAAAGAACATAACATTGATCAAAACCCTTTAGGAAGGTATGTAGACAAATTTCACCAAGATGAACGCAATAAGATGCAGCCAAAGTATGTGGAAACGAGTGTTGCCTGGTCGAGTGTCACAAAAAGTGGGTGTTTAAAACGGAATTTTTCTCGCATGCTTTGAATTCCATCAAAGAAGGTTTCTTTACGTATCACATTTTCCTAAATAATTTTTAATAATAATTAAACCATGTAGCATAAAGTTATTCTGCCTTCTTTTAAGGGGACGAGGGACCTTAAAAAACCTTAAAAATAAATTCTTTATTTTTTGAAATTTTGACTTTAAATATTATTCAGGGGTACATTATATGCATTATGACAAGCATTTATCAAAAAAAAAAAAAAAAAAAAAAAAATTAATTATTTTTGAGAAAAAAATGGAGTTTTACTAAAAAAAAAAAAAAAATTAAAAATTTCAAAATTTTTTCGAAAAAATTTCAAAAATTTTGATTTTTTTTTTTTTACACCTTCATATTCAAATATATAAAATTCGATGCACAGAATTATTTATATATATAATCCAAACTTTTATAAAAAATATTGGGGATTTTCATTGATATGGAATGCGCAGGGGGCATTTCGAAGATTTCTACAACGATGCGTAAAATGCCATTTTTTTCTTAAAAATAAAGTTTTTTAAAATTTTTTTTGTGATAAATGCATGCCACAATGCATATAATGTACCGTTGAGTAATATTTAAATTAAAATTTACAAAAAAAAAGAGAAAAAAATTAAAACATTTTGAAATTTTGAAATTTTTTTGAAATTTTGAAATTTTTTTTTTTTTACCTTTATATTCAAATATATAAAATTCGATGCACAGTTTTAATTATATATATAAACCAAACGTTTATAAAAAATAATGGTGATTTTTATTGATATGGAATGCGCAGGGGGCATTTCGAAGATTTCTACGACGGCACGTAAAATGCCATTTTTTTCTCAAAAATAAATTTTTTTTGTGATAAATGCATGCCGTAATGCATATAATGTACCCTTTAGTAATATTTAAAGTTAAGTTTGCAAAAAAAAATGAAAAGAAATGAAAAATTCTGAAATTTTGAAATTTTTTCAAAAAATTTCAAAATTTTTCAAAAAAAAATTTTTTTTAACCTTTATAATTCAAATATATAAAATTCGATGCACAGATTTTTTTATATATATAAACCAAACTTTTATAAAAAATATTGGGGATTTTCATTGATATGGAATGCGCAGGGGGCATTTCGAAGATTTCTACAACGACGCGTAAAATGCCATTTTTTTCTTAAAAATAAAGTTTTTTTTAATTTTTTTTTTGTGATAAATGCATGCCACAATGCATATAATGTACCCTTGAGTAATATTTAAATTAAAATTTACAAAAAAAAGAGAAAAAAATTAAAACATTTTGAAATTTTGAAAATGTTTTTGAAATTTTTCAATTTTTTTTTTTTTTTTTTTTTTTTAACCTTTATATTCAAATATATAAAATTCGATGCACAGTTTTAATTATATATATAAACCAAACGTTTATAAAAAATAATGGTGATTTTTATTGATATGGAATGCGCAGGGGGCATTTCGAAGATTTCTACAACGGCACGTAAAATGCCATTTTTTTCTCAAAAATAAATTTTTTTTAAATTTTTTTGTGATAAATGCATGCCGTAATGCATATAATGTACCCTTTAGTAATATTTAAAGTTAAATTTGCAAAGAAAATGAAAAAAATAAAAAATTCTGAAATTTTGAAATTTTTTCAAAAAATTTCAAAATTTTTCAAAAAAAAATTTTTTTTAACCTTTATAATTCAAATATATAAAATTCGATGCACAGATTTTTTTATATATATAAACCAAACTTTTATAAAAAATATTGGGGATTTTCATTGATATGGAACGCGCATGGGGCATTTCGGAGATTTCTAAAACAACGCGTAAAATTCCACTTTTTCTCAAAAATGACTTAATTTTTTTTTTTTTTTTTGTAATAAATGCATACCATAATGCATAGCACCGTTTCCAATCGCGTTAAAATCAAACCGGCTTTTAAGGAAGGGGTGAGATACCGCTGTCGTACCTGCTTTCATTTTGCACCCGTTTCCATACGCAAGCATAAAACCAAACCTCTTTAAAAATCCGAAAGCTGCGTAACGTGTTTTTTTTGGACTGTGATTGGCTGCTAGTCCAGTTCCGATGTAAACAGAAGAAGCGATATGCAAAACTTTACTCGTAAAATTATGCATGGTGATTTCATTATAAATGGGCTAGTACATTATAACTTCAAAAATCCGGCATCATCGGGATTGAGACTATGCCGGATTTTTGAAGGAATGCCAAAAGTAGTAACTAGGAATATCAAATGTAGTATTATATTCTTAATGGTGCCTTTAGCCATAATTTAATTCATGATAAGTGAAAATTATGTAAGAAAAAGAGAATTAAATATAAAAAAAACCTTACTTTAATATTTTCTATATTACAGAAAAAAAAATCTAATAAAGAGTGACATTATTTCTTCGCTTATAATTTCGGTAACATCGATGTCCACTTTGTTTACTTCAATTTTTTTGGCCGTTCCTTAACAAATTTTTTTTTTTCATTTTATACAAATGTAAAATGTCGGTTTCGGAAATACTGTCTTATTTCTCTAAGCCATATATTAATTCTCTAGTCAAATTTATGTATTTTTCTAGTGATACATTTTCTTCGGTTGGTTGTTCATCCTCATCTTCTGAGTTGCTACTAGCACTATCAGCTGTTTTATTTAGCACAACGTCAGCGATCTGTCTGTCCATTAAATTGTTCGTTCTTGATGCAAATTTTGATGAATTTTTGAAATGATGAATTGTTCGTTCTTGTTCGTCTTTGTTGCCTTTGCTGAGCAACGGTGCAGCTCCCAGAAAATGTGTTCAGAATATAATCGCCTCTGACAAATGAAAAAAAAAATAATATTAAGTCAGATATTCTTTTTTTTTTTTTTTTTTTTTTTTTTTTTTTTTTTTGCATTTTTACTTTCGATCTTGAAGTTTTTAATTCAGAAAGAATTTATATTTTTCTCCTCCCATAACTTGAAAGTGTAAAAGAAAAAGGAAGGGAAAGATGGTTTTGATGCCGGATTTTTGAAGTTACACTGCATATAAATTTTTCAAATTTTGCTTAACTTATCTTTATCAGATTTGTGATGTTTGGTCAGGGGAAAGACCGATGACGGATGATGTTTAGCTATTATAATAAAATGATCAAACATTTAAAATTTAAAAGTTCAAATGTTGCATTTTTCACAATTTGTGGAAATCTGAAAATTCTTTATTCAAGAATTGTAAGTAAAACATAGTTGCCAATTTATTGGAATAGTATTTTTCGCCTTCAAATTTTATTGCATCGTGAAAATTTCATAATATAATTTTTTATATTCTAAATAAAGCTTCAAATTTTAGTTTTCAAGGATCTACAAATACGAGTTAGTTATAATGGAAAAAAAAAGAGAAAGAAAGAATAAGAAAAGTATTTTATTTTGAAAAAATGATTTTATTAAAATTTCTTAAATCTGTTTTGAACATCTTGAGGACGAAAGTTACCTTTTAATGTTTTTTAAATAACTTTTGCATTTTATCAATGTTATTTATTATCTAGTTATCATACGCCTAAGAACGGTAACAAAATAATTTTCAGCACTACACGTATAGAATATTTAGATTCAAAACAAGTTAAGAAAAATCGAGCAATTTCTTCGAATATAAATTTTAAAATTTGCTAAACTTTACTAATTTTCTAATTTTAGTTTTATTTTATTTTTAAACTTTGATTCTAATTTAATTTTTAAGCTCATTTTTAAGCACCCTTTAGTACAACTACTTAGATATGTACTTTTAATTAAGTTTGAATCTCACGTATAGTAAAGGGTTGTTGTATTTCTTAAATGAAAAATTTGATAAATCTATAATCCTTTGTCATGAATTTCTTAAGCTATCAGATAGTAATTTGATGGTATCAGGACCAGCCATAAACGGCAGAGCTCACTTATAAGGGGTCCCAAAGAGGCTGAAATCTAATATATATATATATATATTATCTTTGAAGGTAAAAGGGGGTGTATTCTGATCCAATGTACTTCTTCCTTCTCATTTATAAACGACTCCTAAGGAAACTTATCTTTTTTGAGGGGGGGGGGGAGGGAAGGGGGATCAATGAAAATATATAGGGCCTTCCGAAAATTCTCTTTCGTCTGGGTTGTTTTACGAAAGACTGGCTCTGAATGGAATCGAATAGATTGTAATTATATGTTTATATGATAAGGAAGCAAATATTAGGTAATGGGTCTAGAGCGGTTCTTAAAGTATATATATATTATATATATATATATGCATATATTCCTAACATTAGCGCAGAACTTTCTGACGCATTCACGAAGTCATTTTTAAGCGCGAAAGCATGGAATATGAAGGCAAGACTATGAAGGGATATGAAATCGAATAGCGTTTTTCTTTTTTCGATAAATGTATTATATTTTGAGTTATAAGCGACTTTTGTCTCATGACGACCTTTTTTAAGCAATTACACCCCAAAAATATGCTTAAAACGTTAAATTTGACAAAATTGTTTTAAATATACTTTAGCTTTATCAAAAAATGGAAAACGCTATTCAATTTCGTAGTTTCTGAATAATAGCTCTTGCCAATTTCATATGTCTAAGAATAAAAATAAGAAAAAATTGTCTGAAAATAGTATTTTGGATTTTTAGAACACCCTTTACATTGTTTTTCTTCACTAAGCGAATTGTTCGTTATTAAAAATTTGAGAAATCCGCTTGTTTTCAGCATCTTGCAGAAAAAATTACATAAAAATCCAAAAAATCTACTTTCATTTTTAATTTTTGTTACCTGTTGTTTGCAAATGATGCATGTTACCTCTAATATTTGATAATCATACATAGTTTTGTACAATTACAAAGGCTGTTTCCTCTCTTCGTGCGAAAAAAAATGTAGATATTTTAGGCAGATATTTGGATTACAAACATTCCGTGCCTATAAATATGGCATATAATCGATTATTAATTTTTGCAAAACGCTACAGTTTTTAGAGTTACAATGCTGCCTAATTTTGTTTTTGTGCAGATTTCACCGCTTTTATTATATACAGTAAATTCTGTCTAAGGCGGACTTCGTGTAAGCCGGAAATCTGTCTACCGCAGAAAATTTTTCAAGTCCTGGCGAATCCATAGAAAATAACATTAATTCTTGCTGCATAAGCCGGAATCTGCCTAACGCGGAAACGGAAACTGTTTTGAGGTCCCATCGAAACCAAAATTTTGCTTATGGCGGAAAAAAGGATATTTTAATAATGAAAAGCATTTCGCTTACGAAACTTTAAAACTGTTTATATACGTCAAATAAGCAATGTCGAACTCAATAATAATTAAATTCCGTAACACTTCAAAAAAGTTAATTCAAAAGAAGAGAAACTATTTAAATTTTAAGGAATTCTTGCTTATGCCATTTTTTCCTATAAAAATTTGTATTTAAAAGTTATTTTTATTATTACAGTACACATTTAGGAAAATATGTATTGTCAAAGTAAAGTATATTATGTTTGTGTTGTGTATGCTTGTAGTATAGTATGCAAATGAAGATTTCTGATCTTCACGATTCTGAAAACGTTGAAGACAGCGGTGATTTTAAACATATCAGGACTGCTTGAGAAGAATTAGGTGACTCGAAAATATTTTTATTGTTCAAAGAAAAAAAATATCGATAATAACAGACTTACCTAAAAAAAAAACAAGGATCGATAAAAGATTATTTTTTGATTCTTTAAACTACTATGTGAAATATGAGGTATGTAATTGTATTGGTTAAATTAAAGGATTTTCAATAAATTTGAGAATTAAGGTAATTCCGTAGTGGTAATACTTATTATTGTGTTTAAATAATGTTTTACGAAATTATTAAAAACAATAAATTTAATAACAAGTCGGATTTCAATAAAAATTTCATTTTAAAGAACGATAATAAAAGTTACGTACGTAAAAATATATAAAATTTGTGCTTTTTTTTCGGAGGGAGGGGGGGGGTGGAGAGCTCTTTTGGATAAGCCGGAATATTGTCTACCACGGAAAATTTCCTCAGTCCCGACCGATTCCGCCTTAGACAGAGTTTACTGTATCTGAGGAATGTTAAGTTTTTTAGTAATGTAGATTTCTCAAATAAAGTTCATAGTTTGCTTTTAGTTTTCTGTCTAATTAGACTGAAAGAAAGATATTGCTTTATTAAACTAAAATATCAAGAGCTTCAACAATGCACTTTAAAGGATTTTCTTCAAGAAATCATTAAAAAAATCACTTCTGCAAATTCTGATGACATCCTTAGGAAGGGGGGGGGGGTGGAGTAACAAGAAAACAGGAATTCTGCTTTTTCAGAATTTAGTGTCGCTCCCGATGGAAAAAATATATACATGTATATAGATAGTTCAGTTTTAAGACTTCAAACGCAAGCTTTTATTTTATATAAAACGACGTCATTCGCATCCGAGGAAGAAT
This sequence comes from Maratus speciosus, assembly GCA_963932465.1. Lineage (NCBI taxonomy): Eukaryota > Metazoa > Arthropoda > Arachnida > Araneae > Salticidae > Maratus > Maratus speciosus. The sequence continues at coordinate 185,767,699 of OZ010798.1, read as the reverse complement.
TCCTCATTTACGATCCAGTCTTAAACAACATCTACACTAAAGTAGGACGTCACTATCTCAGAATAATACACAAATCCTGCAAAAAGAAATCAGAAAGAAATTCGACAAAAAATATCGGCTATCTAATGACCTATTTGCCTTCATTTGTTTGTAATATTAATATATAGTTACTTAAAATTAAATGTAGTTTATAACAGCATGTTTATCAGAAATCATTCATTTATGTTTTTTTTTTTTTTTTTTTTTTTTTTCAAAATAGGTATTTGAAACATGTATTTTAATTAATTTTTTTTTTCTGTTTTATGGGAAACTGGAAACAAAAAGATATAATTGCTATTTCCCAACTATTTTTCCTTTACTTTCTACAGAAATGGAGTATTCCACTTGAGTTGCCAAAATTAAACAAACGGCGCTAAAAACTACAAAAAAGTAATATCTCAAATAAATTGAGATGCAGTTTTCAAACAAATTGCATTTAAAACTACTTTTTTCTCCCCAAAACGACTGTATAAAAATTGAAAATGTGCGATTCTTAGAAGTTTAAAAAATTGCAGTAGAGATTATTCTGTACAATGATACATCCTTTGTTTTACGGCTGGCTTATACAACGGAACGATATTTTTTGGAGATGACACTTTAATTACTGGGAGAAAGAAATAGCATACCGGGGGTTAATAAATGAAATGTGAAAAAAAAAATACAGATTAATACTTTGTATTACTGAGATTACAATATTGCGAAAATATTAACTCAGATTTTCTCAAAAGCCAAAAAATTTTACCATTACTAATTCATCGCCACCTTTTCATTTTTATTATGCTTCATTTTTCAACTAATCACATTAAGTTCGAAATTTTTTTCTGTCGGACGCTTCATTTCATTTGATGACCAACGAACTCTCTTTATTCGTGTTGTAGCCTTAACAAAAATAATAATTTCTAAAAATTAAAAAAGATTAAAAAATAATAACAAAACAATTAATAACATTTAAAATTAATCACTAAAACATCAACACGCCATTGAAATACACAAGCAATTCAGCAAGCGTTGCGCTGAAAGTTTGTTTATCGAAAAAGAGTTCTCCGTAAAGCAGGCTTACTGACCTAATAGATTGCAGGTCTGATTTCGGGGAAAAAATGACCTAGGCTAGTTTCACCCTCAAACCGGCTTGTGCATTGGAAACGGTGTAGGGGGTAAAATGCCCGTTCCGGGGAGGCTTGAAAAATGCATTGGAAACGGTGCTTATAATGTACCTTTGAGTAATATTTAAGGTGAAATTTACAAAAAATAAAAAAATTATTTTTAAGGTCCCTCGTCCTCTTAAGCTGATTTTATGACCATTAATAAATATTTCAATATAAAATAAAGTGGGTGAAGCCTCCCATATGTAGTGAGACAAGACCCATTATTTTCTCGTGATTAAAATCTATAATTCTTCAAGTTCCCTATAGATTAAACTTATGTCGCAATTTTATTTTGATAACTGGTTGTATAACGAATAAAATGATATATAAAATTTTATTCTAGGCTCAATATTTAAAAAATAAAAAAATATTTTGTAAAAAATGTCTCAAGCCTCCCCAGTCTCCCCTATATAAAAAATATCGTACATGTATCAAAATATCGGATATTTTTTATATTTTCAAAAATATCATGATATTTACGAACACTGGTGATAATGTACCTGAATCCTCTTTTTATGGACCTGTAAAACAAAATTAAATTTTAAATGGCTATTTCCTGTACGGAAGACCTTATCGTGCTCCTCCATCATTTATATCAGTTTTATAAAGCTCACTTCAAACAGTTATTAATTATATACAATAATGAAATATATTTTAGTGCATATCATGAATGTATATCAGTTTTCTAACGTTTGAAATAGTGTAGCATCATTCAAACGTTCTTAAAAAAAATTATTGATCATAGACTAAAACTACAATTCATCCGAATTCTTTTGAGATTACATGTGAACGGACTTTAAATTCTGCATACTTAATTTACAATAATTCCTATAACATATATCAATTTTGTGGCAATCTTAGACTGTTCACTAAAGTTAGAACGCGCCCAGACGTGAAGGCACACAAACCACAAATATAAAATGTTAAAAATTTGTTAAAGATCGAACCAACAAGTTCATTTACGTGCATACAAACAGCAGGCACTCTTACTACAATATAGAAATATTGAAAAAGTGATACTGGCTAGTTCCATGAATACTTGTAGTGTAAGTCACATGCTACGATTTTTGGATACCAGTACAGTAGAACCTCTTTTATCCGAAACTCTTTTAACCGAAACTCTCGGTTAACTGAAATCCATTTTTAAAGCTTTTTTTTTTTTTTTACTATTACATTCTTTGTGTGCAAAATCCATTTTAGAAGTTTTTTTTTTTTTTTTAAACTATCATATTCCTTGTGTACAAGCGGTCCTTTCCGAACTACGAGTACATATAAATATTTTCGATCCCCTTTCTTCGAGTTCCTTTGAATTTAACTTGAGCTCCCATAAGCTGCGGATTGGAACAATGAAAATGAACAAATTAGTAATTCTGAAGCTTTTGAATGTTTTACAAAAGGTTTGGCATGGCTGGAGCAGCAGAAAGACTGTGATACTGGTGAACTAATAATATTAAAAAACTCCGTGATAGAGCTTCAAAGCAAAAGCAATCGAAACTGCGACAAGCAAAACGTTTTTTCAAACCCTTGTGATATATGTAAAAAGGTACAATTTCAAATTTAAATTTCAGGTAATTTATTCTTGTTTCATTGCTTTATTTTTATAAAGCACTTGTTACCATAATAAGAAATATTGCATATATTTCTCCTTAATCTCAAAATTGAAGCATTCTCGATTATCCGAAAATTTCGATTTTCCGAAAGAGGGTCGGTCCCAATTATAATCGAGGTCGATACTCGAGGTCGATACTCGAGGTCGATAATCGAGGTTCTACTGTACTTTAGAACGGAAAAAAGCGACTTATTTTATCGGAGATACCTCATTAATTGAATAAGGCGAAGGAAACTTTTCGAAAATAACGGTGGCTAACAAGCATGACTTACACTACAAAAACCCATGGAACCAGCCTATTATAAACAAAAAAAATTAAGAAACAAGCTTTTATTCCAAAATTTAAATCAATATACACCGGCATTGGATTTATATGCAAATTTTGAACAAAAGTAGGGAGTTACATTTGCGATTTCAATCCCTAGCGTAAAAGATCAATTCGGCCCTAGATCCTGAATCTGAAAATAGTTAAACACTATGCGCTGTCATCGACAATAAACTTGTGCAGAAAATTTAACCAAAACTGGCTCGTATGACGTGCGATTTCAATCAAATGCGAGAATTCAACTGATGAATGTTGCATTATACCATCCACAATAAACTCGTGTGCAAATTTTAAGCAAAATAGGTTCATTAGATATGATTTCAATCAAAATCTTGAAAGCATATTTGCCCTCCTAAACCCTGCTTTTGATGAGGTGAGGCACTGACAATAGATGAATATTGCATTGATGTCATCAAAAATGAACTAAGCAAAATAGGTTAATTAGATATGTGTTTTCAATCATAAATTTGAAAGAATGTTTTTGCTCCTAGACCCTGCTCCTGATGAGGTAAACATTGATATAACATGAGTGCTACATTATCATCGACAATAAACTCGTGTGAAAAATTTAAGCAAAATAGGTTCATTAGATATGTGATGTGAATCAAAAACCTGAAAGAATGTTTTTGCTCCTAGACCCTGCTTTTGATGAGGTGAGCCATCGATAATTTTCATGAATATTGCATTGTCATCGAAAATGAACTAAGGAAAATAGGTTCATTAGATATGTGATTTCAATCATAAAATTGAAAGAACGTTTTTGCTCCTAGACCTTGCTCCTGATGAGGTAAGACATTCACATAATATGAGTATTGAGTACTGCATTATCATCGACATTAAACTCGTCACCAAATTTTATGCAAAATAGGTACCTTAAATATGTGATTTCAATCAAAATCAATGGACAACTTTTGACACCATGCCAAAATGTATGCTAATGCGCCAATTATTTCAGCCCTGATCGTGAAAAGGATTTTTATTCAAACCATGCGAATCATATTGATTGGCTATTTATGAAACGTAAAACACGTGAATGATTATTATTTAACCTTAACCTCGGAAAGCTTTTTAATTTGCTATTATTCGAGTTAAGGCTGTTCTCAACTGATCTGCTCAACAAGCGCAAAATGTTTTGTTACAAATTGCTTTTTTAACGGAAGAATATAAAATTGGGAAGCCTGACCATGGAAGCGATTTGGAATCGAATTTTTTTTTCCATTTTTTGATCAATAAATTACCTATTGAGTTATAAGCAATTTTTATCACGTGACACGGCACTTTTCTACCCTTAGGCGAATCCCACACTAAGGAGACACATAAGACATGTCGCTTGAATTCGCTGGAAAAACTGGTTTAAAACAGGTTTGAAACATCTTCGTTCTTTGTTTCGATCGGTTTATGCGCTACATGTTTCGGCTTCATGTCGCTTGTCGTCTCAGTGTGGGATGCCCCTTACTGACTGGATTTTCTTCTTTCGTTTGGAAGTTCAGTTCAAAATGCCAATTTTGACAGTATTTTCTGAAAGATGTATTGCGTTTACAAGAAAACAGAAAAAACAATTCAATGACATAGTTTCTGAATAACAAAACCTTCTAGTTTCATGCGTTTCCGAGCAAAAATGAATTAAAACTTATATCAGAAAGTTGACCCTTTGGATTTGAGAACAGCCTAAAAAATACTTTTTTTTTTTTTTTTTTTTTTTTTTTTATAAAGTTATAATTTAGTTTTACTGCTGACGCTGAGATAGATTTTACCATTTGGAAATTACCAGATGATGAGAAAGTTGCGATAAAACTGTTTCAGGAATTTGGAATTCTTCGCTTGGCGACAATGGTGTCCGTATAAAGGAAAAGTACCTTTTTGGCCCATGGACCCTGCCGTAAATGAGACTCTCATCGACTACCCATGGATATTGCATCATCATCTAAAATGAACTTGTGCGCAAATTTAATCACAAGTTGCTCGATAAATATGGGTTTTCAAACAAAAACGAGAAAAAAAGTTTTTTCCCTTTCACCCTGCCTCTGATGAGGGAGTATTGAGAACCCATGGATATTGCATTAGCATGGACAATGAACTTGTGTGTAAAATTTAAGCAAAATAGGACCCTTTAGATATGTGATTTCAAACAAAAACGTAAAATTGTTTTTTCCCTAGACCCTGCTCCTGATGAGGAGGGGCATTAATAACCCATGGATCACCGACAATGAACTCGTGTGTAAAATTTAAGCAAAATAGCTCCATTATACATGTGATTTCAATCAAAAAGATGAAAGAAATTTTTTTCTCTGCCTCTGATGAGAAGGAACATTGACAAACCATGAATATTGAATCATCATTCATAGTAAATTCGTGTAGAAAATTTGATCAAAATAGGTTCGTTAGATATGTGATTTCAATCAAAAACATGAAAGAATGCTTTTGCCCCTGGACCTTGCCTCTGATGAGACGGAGCATTCACAACCTATGAATATTGTACTATTATCATCGACATAGAACTCGTGTGCAAAATTTAAGCAAAACAGGTTTGTTAGATATTTGATTTCAATCAAAAACGTAAAAGAATGCTTTTGTCCTTGTACTCTCTCACTGATGAAATGGAGCATTCACAACCCATGAATACTGAATTATAAATTTATGATAATTATCACCGACAATGAACTTGTGTGCAAAATTTAAGTAAAATAAGTTTCACAAAAAAAATAAAATAAAAATAAAATAATAAATAAATAAATAAATAAATAACTGTCAAAAGTCGATTCCAAGATTTGGCCCATACATCCAGACAGACAGACAATAAATTAAGCTAAAAAAAGTGTAAGTAAAAAGGAAGATTATAGACATTGCAATATAGCATAAAAAAAAGAAAATTATATATTCATTTCTTTACTGAAAAATAGCATAGAATAAACATGCTTGGACAGAACAAAGTTAAATACATTTAATTTATGCGGACGATGAAATGTCTGTTTGCGATCAATCGAGATCTCAAAGCATGAATTAAACATACAAATCCTGTATTCAAAATTACATTATATAACATTGTTTGTATAACAAAGTAACAGCTGCCTAGTGTCTATAAGATTGGCAGAAGACTGATCAAACATGTAATGTAATAACTTCGATTTGATGTTCTTCCGATTCGCACATTTTTGTTTCACATATGGTTATGCACGGTTACGCAGTATTTACCCGCATATTTCTCAAACTTGTTTCAATATCTTCTATGTAAATAAAAATGTAAATGTTCGTTTGTTCAAAATCGTTAATCTCTGAAAGTTCTTCACCGATTGCTTTGAAATTCACGGGTTGAGTTGCATTCGAATACGGAAGTGTTGTTATATACTTATTATGAACCTCGCTCCCGCACCCAGCATTTGCCACCACTCCCACCAGCGGGCACTTTTTAAATTTATTACAAAACCCATTATGTGATATATCATTAGAAAGCCCTTCGACTACTGTTTCATATTATGCACCTCGCATTTCCCTCCCCTCATTTTTCCCAAGTGGGGGCACATTTCTAAATAAATAAAAATATAAATGTTCGTTTGTACAAAATCTTAAACCTCATAAAGTTCTTCACCGATTGCTTTGAAATTCACGGATTGCGTTGCATTCGAATACGCGTGTGTTTTTATATAGCTATCACGAACCTCGCTCCTCCCTCCTACAATTTCCTCGCCACCACCAGGGGGCGCTTTTTAATTTTTAAAAATTTTCAGACACACGTCATGTGACATACATTTAGAAAGCCCTTTGACTACTCTTTCATATTATGCACTTACCATCCCCCTCATCTCACTTCGCCCCCGTGGGGGCACATTTCTATATTAAAAAAAATGTAAATGTTCGTTTGTACGAAATCTTAATCCTCCGAAAGTTTTTCAGCGATTTCTTTGAAATTCACCGTTTGCGTTGCATTTGAATTCGCGCATGTTTTTATATTACTATTATGAACCTCGCATCCCCCTCCCCCCAATCTCATCCACCGGGACACTTTTTAGTCCCCGGTATGCCATTTCTTTCTCCCAGCTTATTTAATGAGGTCTCCAAAAAATAACGTTACCTTACAGAAGCCAGCCGTAAAACAAATCATTACGATTAAATACTCTATTGTAATTTTTTTAATTTCTAAGCATCGCACATTTTCAAATTTTATACCGTCGTATTGGGAAAAAAAATGTACTTTTAAGTGCAATGTGTTTGAAAACTGCATGTCAATTTATTTTTGAAATATTAATTTTTTGTAGTTTTTAGAACCATTTCCTTAATATTGGCAACGGAAGTACTCCATTTCTGTAGAAAGTAAAGGAAAAATAGCGGTAAAATAGTAATTATATATTTTTGTTGCCATTTTTTTTCATAACAACCGATGGAAAATGTAATTAAAATGCGTACTATTTTGAAAAAAAAAATATAAACGAATGAATTCTGTTAAAACATGGAGCTATTATAAATTATATTTAATTTTAAGTATCTATGAATTATTAGATAGCCGTTTTTTTTTTTTTTCGATTTTCTTGAATGACGGCAACGTTTTGCTGCACTTGTGCATTATTTCGCGATAGTGATGCGCTATGCATACTTTACTGTGGATGTTTAAGAGTAGATTGTAAATGTATAATTCTTAAGCGGATGCGAATGACGTCATTTTGCATAAAATAAAACGTGTGCTGTAAGTCTTAAAATTGAAATATGTTTTGTACTGCAGTAGAGTCCCGCTTAACCGAGTTATTTCCTTCTGATGGACTGGTGTGATTTAATGATGAATTATTCATTCATTCTATTATTATGAAACAGCCATTATAAATGAAGTGTTAGGTGAAGATGAAAGAGCAGTCGTATTCTGATTTTCTGGTCAGAATGAGGGGGAAAATGGCCATATATATATATATATTTATTAATGGATTTTTTTAAAAAAAATTATGGTAATTTTCCCCCCTATTCCGACCAGAAAATCAGAGTTCTAACTTTTTACGGCGGCTCTTTCATCTTCACCTAACGCTTCATTTATAATGGCTATTTCATAATAATAGAAGCCATCAGTCCATCAGAAGAAAATGAAGTAATGGAAATGCTGGGGCCGACACTAAATTCTGAAAAAGTAGAATTCCTGTTTTCTAGTTTTATATTTTTCGACACCCCTTATGTGGTATATTATTAGAAAGCCCTTTGACCACTATTTCATATTATGCATCTCCCCTCACTATGCCCCCTGTAGGGACACATTACTGAAATATTTCGTCAGTATTTTTTATGATATTTGTTTTTTCTTTATTTTTTCAGTTCGTGTTTTTTTCTTTTCAGCTCATAGGCTATTAAAGCCTCAGAGCTAATGTGCTCGCAGGTTCTGTATGTACGTATGTATGTAACGCGATAAGTCTTGATAGAAATATCCGATTTGCTTCAAATTTTGTAAATAGTTTCATTCTGATAAGGCGCTTCCCTGATTAGTTTTGGGAGTTCGTTGGTTAAGTATAAAAGGGCTAATCCTCCCTTAATTTGGATAAATGGGTTTTTCATGCAGAATTTTCCGATTTGCTTCAAATTTTGTAAATACGTTCATTCTGCTAAGGCGCTTCCCTGATTAGTTTTGGGAGTTCATTGGTTAAGCATAAAAGGGGAAACTGGGGGCTAATCTCCCCTTAATTTAGATAAATGGGTTTTTCATGCAGAATTTTCGGATTTGCTTCAAATTTTGTAAATACGTTCATTCTGATAAGGCGCTTTCCTGATTAGTTTTCGGAGTTTTATTGGTTGTGCAAAGGGGAACGGGAAGCTAATTCCCCTCCCCCTTAATTTAGATAATTTAGTTTTCTATGTAGAATTATTTTGCTTCAAATTTTGTGAATAGGTTCTATGTGATAAGTCGCTTCCCTGATTTGTTTTGGGGGTTCATTGATTAAATTTACAGGGGCGAACGGGGACTAATAACCCCCTTAATTTAGATAAATGGGTTTTTCCTGCAGAATTATCCGATTTGCTTCAAATTTGGTATACCGGTTTATTCTGATAAGGCGTTTCCCTGATTAGATTTGGAGGTTCATTGGTTAAGTATAAAGGGGAGTAACGGGGGCTAATCCCCTTAATTTAACTAAATGGGTATTTCATGCAGAATTATCCGATTTGCTTCACATTTGGTATACAGGGTTATTCTGATAAGGGGCTTCCCTGATTGGTTTTGGAGGAGTTTTTCCTCATTTGAACTTGAACTATATTGGTTTGTGTTAAAACAAAAAATAAGGCGGCTTTTTTATTATTTTTAATTTTTACCGTTTTGCTCAAAAAGAGTGAGTTTTATTTTAAGAATAAAAGACATAAATAAGAGTATAATATACAATTAGCGCGAACAGCTGTAAGCTCAATGCCATCAGTTTAACTGGGCACTTCTCTTTTTATTATTAAATTCATGGGATTAATAAAATTTTTAATATAAAACCAGATCATTATTATTTTTAATTCTGCCTTGCACATTTTATAATACAGAAATCAATCAAACTACCCAGGAAGCAGATAATACTGTTAAAAGGCTTAGGAAAAGGAGCTCAAACTCTCAAAGGAATATTATTCTCTATTCAAAGGAAGAGCATTTTTTAAGGCACGCGAGTTGTTAAAAATCTATTACTTCCTGTCTTCAATGTTTGATTATTCATTTTTGTACATAAGAGAATACCATAAATATTAATTGCATTTATTGTAATAGTGAAATTAGCTAATCGTTAAGTCAGGAGCCTCAAACGTCAATTCTACAAATTTATTTTTAAATCCCTTTGTTTAATAGTTAAAATAGTGAACCCACTGTTTCATTTCTTTCATATTTGTATTATCAATTAGTAAAAGTAATATATCAAGTATTTTTAGGAAATTTAATTAATGTTAAATACGATCCCATGCAGTAATGTTTCAAGACTTTTTTTTCGTTTTCTGTTTCCCCTTCCCCCCCTTTCTCATTGTCTCAGTAATTTTATAACTGTATTTCTCTGAAATTAAAAAAATAATTTTTAAAGCAATTCCTTAAGATCGTCCGTTACTGACACGTTTACCGTACATAATTAATTTTGTTTATTCATTCTTATTATTTTACTTGTAATAAATACATGTTTTACTATTTAGAAAATTTCAATTTAATCAACTAGTTTTATATTTTGCAACAGCCTTTCTAAATTTGCTCATAGTTTTTCATGAATTAAATTTCATGTGCAACTTTATAGAGTTAATAAATAGTTTCACTTCATAAACATTGTTTGTTTTATTTTTGGTGGAAATTTATTTATAAATAAAGGTAAGTTCTATTAATTTATATATTATAATTGATTTAAAAAAGAACACATATTAACATACATAAAAACTGCTGACCTTAGTACGCAATGCAACTGCGATAGGAACATATCGGAAGGTGTTGCCTTCACTGACAGGGGAAAGACTGATATGCGTTTTATTTACGGAACTGCAAAAAGAAACGGCTCAGAGGCTGCAAAATTGTACGGACAGCGGTTTCCCACCTTGCTTTTATCAGTAAATCGTTCTTTGTGTATTTTTGCCTCGTATAACATCACCTTCGGCGTTGTGTTGCCAGCTGGCAACTTTTTTAAAATTCAGATTTCTTGATTGGCACCTTTTTTTTTTTTTTTTTTTTTTTTTAATCATAAAATTCGACTTATTTAATGACATTTTAATTTAGGCGAAAACAAGGGAACTTTACCATTTCAAAAAAGTGGCGCCAATCAAGAAAACTGAATTAAAAAGAAGAAGCCCGCTGGCAACACTGCTTCGGCGCCTCTAGCACCTTTGCGTTTTAATTCCGACTTTGCATTCTTTGATGAAAGTTGTTTGTTTGAACGTGTACTACCGCCTCTTAAAGTTTTGCCCATCTTTTATGAAACAACCTGTATATAAAATAATAATTATTATTACTTAGATTAATAAGGTCTTATTAAAAACAAATTAATCACTTTTGAAACTGAAATTGTATTCTTTCAATAATAAAAAATAAAATGCTTATAAAAGTCGGAAATTTGAAACATTTAAAAAAAGATAAAATAGCATCCATTAAAAAATTACATAAATTGATTTCTTTTTTTTTTTATGTAAAATTATTATTACGTATAAAAAGCATCTTTAGTTTTTTTTTTAATATAAAATTAACAATTATTATATTTTAACATCGTTATAGTCTCGACATTGCTTTTTTAAATACTGATAATTCTAGAGTAATAACTGCAGATTTCCTTATAAAGTTTCTATTTAGCGCTATCAATTAATTTTGATATGAAGTGCTTCTTCAGAAATTTTTCTGTTTCAATCTGTATAAAATTCTATATAAATTGTTCTAAAGAATTTCTATAGCAATCTCAATAGATTTTTATGTAAAAAATTTCAAGTGTTATTTTTTTCAATATAAATAATTGAAGAGCTAGCTGAGTGGATGAACATGTTATGCTACATTTTCTAAAAAAATTTTTTATCTTTTGGATGAAAGCATTATGAGGTATCCTATCACATGGTGAAGCTAAAATACTAAGATTCTACTTAGTCTAGAAGATTTAAGACTTAAACATTTAATATTTTAATGTTTAATAATGGCAATAATATTAATAATTTTTAATATTTGAGAATTAAATATGAGTAAGTTATTCTGAGAGAGTTTAGTACCATACCTGTCAATATTTTAAACACATGGTATAAAACAGAAAAAAAAATCATTAAAATTTACAGCAAAAACTTTCGCTTCAAATTTCTTCAAATGTAATGTTTGTTACTTAACAAGTTCTTCCACTTAGCTCTTCAATTATAGATTCTTACAGAAAATTTTCATATAATGTGAATTTCACGGCAGATGTCTCCACTACTCTTCGACTAAAACTCTAGATATGGGCGGTCCTTCATTACCTTCCGTCCACTTTGGTGAAGATTTCAAGCTTCTTGCGATATGCTGAATGTCGACAGATATCTTGAATTGTGTGAAAAATGATATTGTTTTTAGGCATGGTCGATAGATATCTCTGAATGTTGGAATAGTAATATGATCATTGGCCAATGTAAATCAAATATTAAAAATTAGGTATAAAAATTCAAGTTTTCTAAAGACAGAAAACTTATTAAATTTTATTGTTTAGAGTACACAGGGTTCGTAAGGGCAGGGGCGTAGCTACAAATATTTTTATTTTTTTTTTTGGGGGGGGGGGGGGGCGGGGGGAGAGAATTCAAAAAATTTCCCAACTTATAATTCAAAAATTTCCCAACTTGAAACAAATTGCTTTATTTTCCAACTGAAATTCAATGTGTGTTTATGATAATGAAACTTATACGTAAAAACTCCTTTCAAAAAAAAAAAAAAAAAAAAAAAAAAAAATACTGAAACTAGAAACATAAAAAAATATAATTATGGTTTGTTTAAGGAAAATTTAAATACACCGCTTCCATTTAAATAATTAAAATCAAAACTAAATTAATTTCTATTTTCCTATCTTGGAATCATTGAGCATGAAAATAAGATACCCAATTGCTAAATGAATAGTTAAGGAAGCAATTTCAAACGATACAGTAAATGTAAGATTTAAACATAGAATAATTGCATATATTTAGAGAAAATCAGCATTAGTTTAAGGTTGGCAAATTTGTTGCCTTCTATTACGTGCGAGTCATAGTCGCACTTCATATGAAAATACCGTCATGTTATTTTGAAAAAAAAAAACAAAGATTTTGTAAAAAAAAAAAAAACTGCTTTTTGTACTTGTTAGGTGCGTTCGTAATTATATAAATACGTAGCACTTATAGTCGTCGTTCAGTCCGTCTGTCCGTCCATCCGTCCGCATATAACAGAGCAAAAACTACCCAACCGAATGGTCTGAAATTTCAAATATATGATTGTTGTAAAATTTTGTCGAGCCATTTCAAATTTTATGAAAATCGGATGTATAGTTTAATTACAGGGACAGCCAAAAGTTTTTCTTTACATTACAGCCAATGGGAAAAAATTATTGCAAGTGCATTTTAATGATGTTACAGCCTTCCGAATGGTCTTAAATTTTAAATACATAATTGTTACAAAATTTTGTCGAGCCATTTCAAATTTATGAAAATTGGAAGTATAGTTTAATTACAGGAACAGTCAAAATATTTCCGTTACATTACAGGGAATGGGAAAAAAAATATTGCAAGTGCATTTTAATGATGTTACAGACTATGCACTTATGAAGTGCAAAAAAATAATCATTCAGTACAATATGGGGTGCAAAAATAATTATAAAACTAGTTATAGTACGAACGCACCTCCTTTTCCACGTTTGAAAAGCAATTTCCAACTTGTTTTGATAATTTAACTTGTTTGCTATTACAGAACTCAGAAAGGCAATTACAGGGTGGCTACTAAATACTGTTACAAATATTCAGTCATTTTATTTTACAAATATAAAATATAAAATGATATCTACACTAATATGATGAACATCAGAGATGAAAGTTTACAGGGAAAAAATTTTACTCGAATTGACCGCCATCTTTATCGATTACCAAAGATAATCTCTTATGCCATTGTCAGACTGCGGCACGAATCATTTTAAGAGGTAATCGGTACCATTCACGCAATATGGAAGCTTTGTGAGAGTCCAAACTTCTGTGTTTGTTTCTGCTTACTTTAGCCTCTAAAATCCCCAGACGCAATAATCTAAAGGATTTAGATCCGGTGAAGAAGGTGTCAATCTTCTTGCATGATAAAGTTTGGATAATTGACAGGGAGCCAACCCTGTGTTGATTTAGCTTGGTGCAAAGGTGTAGAATCTTGCTGAAATGCCCAATTTTTTTTTTTTGGGATACAACCTTTCAGCTTGTGGCAATAAATGTATAGCCAATATATCCTGTTTGTAATATTCGAATCGATTTTTATCCTTTTATCGATGAACTTCAAAGGCAATTTTCCATTGTTTGACACTGCAGCCCAAACCATAACAGAATTCTTGTTCTGAAAGCGTTTAACAGTTCGAAAGGTTTCAGATATATCCTCGAGGGTTGCTGAATATACGACATCATTTTTAGCATTATAACACTGTTCAGTGCAAAATAGCTTCCCTTCAGAAAATTTTATTCTGTCAAAACTTTTCCTACCGTGCCATTTCATCAATTTCTTCCTCCTTTGTAATGTTTTTATTCTTTGTGCAGCAGTCAAACCTTGAATTTTGCTTTTGTGATAAGGGACATAACCCAGATCTTCATTTATAATAACTTGCATAGTTCTGCGACTCGCGTTCTATTCTGCAGCCATTTTATTTGCAGAACATTGTGGATTTCTTCACACCTTTTCACGAATTCTTTTGAAGCGCTCTATTGTGCGAACTGAGCATGGACTTCCAGGCCTAGATCGATCTTTATATAGCTATTAGTATCCAATAATCAATTTATAGTTCTATATATAAATGTTCCATTAAAATCAAGGCATTTTAATTGCTTAAAGTTTTCACCAGCGGAAAATCTGCAATCAAAGAGCTGTTTAATCATCATTCCTTTGGCTTCCATCTTTAAAATAATTTTAAATATTTGATTTATAACAAAATTCGTCAGCGCTAATAGAAGATTGACAAACGCTAAAATAGAGAAATAAATTGTTTTACCAAACGATTAAAATTAATTCGTATTTTTTGGAGTGTAACAGTATTTAGTAGCCACCCTGTAGAAAAACAATAAAATTTTCATATTTTTTTACTATTATTTTTTTAAAAAAAGAAAAGTCTTTCAAAAATCTATAATTTCCCAACTCTAAGCTTAAATTTCCCAAGTTCACATATATTGGGGGGGAGGCTCCCCCCCCCATAACCCCCCATCGCGACGCCTCTGCTTACGGGTAACGTTATTTTCCAGATGAAATACCGCGTGAAATTTTGACTTATTTAGGGATAAATTTTCCATAAAAAAATACTAATACAGAAGAATTTCCTGGCCTAGAAATTTAAGGACTCGTACGAACCCTGATACAGTGGAACCTGGTTAAGACACGTTTGAAGGGAGTGGACAAAAGTGGCGCATTAAGCGGGATCGCGTATTAAATGTGGTTTGTTTAATGTTGCAGGAATTGGCCTTATTTACACAGCTAATCGTCTAAATGAACTTTAGAGCTTCATTTCCATGCTTACGGTCGAAAATTGTCTTTTACGCATATTTAAATTAAAATTTAACTGTATTCAACATTAACTCATTGCTTTTTTTTTTTTTTTATTTTTTTATTTTTTTTTTTTTACAGTACCTAGAAGAATTGCAACTTTGCTAATTTAGCAGGTTTTTTTCGTTCAAATGTCTACCATTATTTCCAATTAGTAATATTCTTCTTAATTAATCTGTCATTGCATAAAACATTAATATTCAGAAACAGTTTTTTTCCAAAATAAAAAATCCGATAAATTGGCAACACTGCCGAAAATTTTGCTCAAGTTTCATAAAAATATCTGACACCATAATTTTTATTTAAAATCATTTAATTGATTTATATAACGTAGATCTGTGCGGTTTAAATTTAACTTATTTTATGAAAAAATTTCCGGTGCCAATTGACATTTAATCACATGGTCGGAGTCGAATCGACTCCTTTCTGGTGCTCTAGTGTTAGGCGTGATTTTTTGCTTCAAAGGACATAAAATCTATTGCGTATTAAGCGGGATCGCGTAATAACCGCTCGCGTATTAAACGTGATATTTTTGCATATTCCTTATGGGCGATGTTCAAAGAACTGGAAAAAATCCACGTATTAAGCGGGATCGCGTATTAACTGTGAGTGTCTTAACCGGGTTCGACTGTACTATTTCTGTATTATAATGTCATAAGTAATGCAAAAAACTCGTCTGAATGCTTTATTTTAAAAACTAATGTTAAATTATATCTATGAATATCGGCAGATATTGTAAATTTGATGTACGACATTCAGCGACTCTCGAAATATTGGCCAATATTGGGTGGGAGACTGGCCGATATCTTTGTGTTACCTGGCAATATAAAAGCATATTATGATAAAGATTTTTATGTATTATTGTTAGGAAATGCATAATACAGAATGATTTGAAAGCTTTAAATTAAAAGATATTTAATTCACATGAATTTACAATAATATTACCCGTCGGAATTTTATTTAATATGTGACAAGTGCAAAACGTTAAAAAGTCAAATTTACGTTTATTTCTGTGTAACAAAAGCTTTTCTCCGACTATCGCGCCATTGATCACATTTTGTGTATGAGTTTTGTTTTATTTTCAGATAAATCCGACGCAGGTCAGCTGGCAAATACAAAATAACTATTCCAAGCATTCGCACTAATCAAAATTGCCGCACTAACTAAAATCGAAAAAAGCGAGGTCAACTTGTAATAAAATAATTAACAATACTCTTTAATTCAAAGAAAATATATTTTAAATTTCACACCAGAATAGTTTTGTGGAAAAGAGTTTTAATATTTAATTGTAATATTCAGTTTATAAATATTGAAATACAAACCATGGAAATCTAGTAAAAGGTTGGACCATAAGTGGAATCAGCCTTTAATAATACACAATAGGGATGGACGCTTCTGCTTTTAAAATGTGACATGCGTTTCCTAAAATGTTTTCTTAGGTACCTTCTTTACTTTAACGGCGAAATCACATAATAATATCATAAGGCTAAACGCAATATTTCACATTGATTCAAACTTGAATTATATTATATGAACTTTAAAAAGTTCACTGTTTTACTTAACCCTAGAACTACCGGAAATTTTACTCAAGTTTTATAAAAACATTCTACACCAGAATTTTTACTTAAAACTATTTAATTTGTTTATTTAACTTATTATTGTCTGATTTATACATTTAGTTTGTTTTGAAGAAATTTTCTGGTTTGAATAGATATTTTGAATATACATGTCGGGTCCATTGGACCCTTCTGGTAGACAGAGGGTTAAAAGATGACTAAAATAATAAAAGAGATGTTGCAAGTTAAAAATATGCATTCTATTTAAAACTTCTTAGTACTTTCAAGCTTTTCCAAACTCTTTATCACATAATATTTTAATAACTAATTGCTGTTTATTTATTGAGATATGTTACTTCGTTTTGAAAATGAGAGAGCCAATACTTATTAGAGCTGAAAGTAGAAGTAGCAGTTTCTTGTATCGAACTTAATTAGAGAAATTATATACTATTATTAACTGTAGTTCCATTTATTTTATGACATCACTCTGATCTCATTCATCACTTTCCTTTTTAAATGCGTAGCTGGACAGCTGAAGTAGCAGTGTTTCAGATTAAATTTGGATAGATGAAAATATTTAACTGCCGTACCATAAACTTTAATACGTCACTTTTCTCAAATTTCCATGATTTATTTTCAGGATATTGAACCATAAATTGGGAATATTGTACGATAGGGCGTCGTTACACACTTGATTGTTTTTACACAGGATTTATATGGATTCTCGGATAGTGGATGCGTAATAATTGGATTATGGGAATATGATTTTTGCATGATCAAAATCTATTATGATATTCTGATTGAAACTTCAACGAGAGAGAGAGAGCTGTGGATTGACGACAAAATTTTATATTTGCTTTATGGGTCAATATCCCAAAATATGGAAATTGCAGTCCGCACAATAAAATTTCTATTTAATGTTATATAATGCAATTTTCTTTCTTACATTCTAATAAAAAATATTCTTAGAAGTATTTTCAAGACATATTATATTCATAATAACACAAAAATAAAGCAATTAAAAGACTTAACATTTCAGATTGTCATTTTCCTGGCATGTTACACTGTGCAAAGTAAAATGCTTTCTGCTATCGTGTACAAATATCTTTTTCTAGTTTTTTTCAATTTCTCATTAATAATTATACCTTATATAACACATATGTGTGGAAAGTAACAAGTTCTGTATTTTACAAATAATTTTCCATAGTTAAAATATGATTGTCACTGAAAATGAATGTCATTGTTCTAGCCTGCTCATTTTAGTTCTTTATGAGGTATAAAGATGGCGCTGCAGAGTAATTCTTCTTGTTCTTGACATAGTTCAAGTCAGAAGCAGTAAAATCATTGCTACCAGCAAGATCGTTTAAATATTTATTTGAAAATAATGTGTTTAAAGGCTTTGTAAAAATAAAGTAGACTTTTATTAAACCATTTTCCTGGCTTCTACAAATTACAAATAAAACTGAACATTACATTGAATTTGAGGTACTATAGAGGAAACATGTTCCTTTAAACAAAATTAAAATGTTAGATCTAAATATAAACAAGTGGGTAAGTGTGATCACAGATCGCACAGAGGGTTTCGTTTAACCCTTTACATACTGCATTATGATTTGCTGCATTTTTGTTCATGTAATATTTTTTTTTTCAGTTACTACAATGGAAAATTAAAGGATAAACATAAAAACAATACTCACTCGTGGGAAATTTAATTATTTAGAGGCAATTAATTAAAGTGGTACTTTAAAGTTTCGTCAGTACACTATGACTAAAATACCGCAACAGAAAATCCACAAAGTATTTCAAATGGCACCAGAAAACATTTTCGATTTTATAAGTATGTGCAGTGATTCCCAAACTTTTTGACTCGCGGAGCCCTTTTTAGAGTAAATTTCTATGACGGAGCCCCTGAAGCTTACCACACCCTAAGTTACAAAGTAAAGTTTTTTAGGTGCCTTGCTACCGAGCACAGGAAGTAGGAAAGAATAGTCTAATCTTAACAATTGGGCATTACACCTGAAATAAAATTACATTTTGAATTTTTTACCGTAATTCCGAATTTATTTTCAATTACCATCAATACAGATGAAACTGTCAAAAGTTTATATACTTAGAAAATCTACAAAACTCAAGAAATCGTAACATTTGCCTTACAATAAATTTTACATTATTAGAGTAGCAAACGATAAAGCATAAACGTTTAATGATCAAACGTCTCAGTTCGGGTCCAGTAGATATTAATTGCAGGCGAATGCTTGGTTCTGAATTTAAAAGATTTCTGTATTTCGTTTTGGTGACTGCGTTAATCGAAAATCTTGTTTCACAAACGTATGTCGTTGAGAAAGGAAGCAAAACTAATTTTGTTTTATTTGATAAAGTTTTAGATTCAGCTGATAAATAAATCTCATGGCGATAAATAAATCATCATTGGCTTTAGTGTAAGATGTTTAACACTAAATATATACCAAGAATCTTACTCAAGTTTTATAAAAATATTTCGAGCCAGAATTTTTATTTAAAATTATTTAACTCTCTTATGTAACGTATTTCGGTTTAATTTGCATTTTAATTATTTTGTAAATTAAAAAAAAAAAAATCTGGTTTGAATCATTGAGTTTAAGCTGGGTGGTTTTTGATAACGCTAAGCACATTCAGTATGCATTTAAAGTCGTCCAAAGCCTTTTATATTTAGTTGCTGAAAATGTTATTTGGAAGAGATTTTCAAAGGTGTAGCATGCCTCCGAGTATTTATTTGTATTTTTTTTTAACTCTGATGTTCGCAATCTTTTTTAACTATAGGGATGTAATCGAAATAATCGTCTCCCGCAGACCCTGAACAATATATGTTTCATCTTAAAAGAAGACACGTTTTTAAAAGCATCGGAAATTGCGACAGATTTTAACTGCAATGATAAATACATTTATTTATTTTTGCTAAACATGTCGACCGAATTAGCATTCACAATCTTGACATCATTGACATAACACATTATTGTTTTCGTATCATCAGTGCATTCGTGTTCATATGCGTTTTCCTATGCATTCATTCAAAAATATTTCGTCTCTTAGTGTGTTCGTTTTTAGTGATCTACAAACAATATGATCCTGATAGATTAATGAAACTTCTTTCAGACTAGCGTCAGTACTGCAGATAATTTTAATAATGTTAATGTTCTCAAACACCGTAGTAATTAAAAAGTCAAGTCTAGCTCCGAGTGCCTGTTTCAAAAAAGTAAGTTACGCCTGTTAACCCGAGAGTAGTTGCGTGTTTTTTTAGAATGCTAGTGGTGGCGTTCGGCCTTTTTGCTGGCTGTTCTTGCTAGCAAAAAAAAAGAAGACGATCAAACAGTTTTCAATAAATAGTCAATTATTGGATTTCAACGAAGTTATAAAGTTTCACTTTACTGAAATTAGTCAGTTGTCTCATGTTCTATGAAATATTTGTAAAGGGTGAATATGAACTGACACTATGTATTGGTCTTTTCGACGAATTCTTACCCTTTTTTATAAATATATACTGGAAAAAAAGCTAGAATGTCATGTAACGTTACTGTGATAATGGAGAAACATTCAAGGTCAGCTACATAAAATTTCACTCTTGTATTTATAAGCAGAGATGATTTAGAGGACGATAATTCAAATGGGAGGCAAAAAGCACGCGACTGTTGTCGGTTTAACTGCCCTAGTTTGAACGGGACATTAGTATATGTAACTGAAAAATACTAACAAAACTGCTATCCAGTACACATCAGTAGATTCATGCATTTGTAGTGCAAATTTAGTACATCTGAAGAGGCTGTCAGGTGTTTTTTTCATCACCAGTCATATAGTTAATTTTAAAAAAATGAAAAACAAGGGGATATTGGATACTAAATTAACAACTTTTTCAGAAAGCAAATTTTTGACAATATGAATTTTAGAAAGTTTATTTAGAGTCTCTGCAATTATATGTGCCGACTTAACAGAGGCAAGCCAAGCAAAGTTCCATTCCTAATTTTAGAACATAATTTTTATCTTAATTAATCACAGTGATTAAACAAGCCGATAGGAAAATATTAAATTAGTGTTTAAAGGGTATATCATATTGTCTATTTCACCACCGTGAAGTATGCGCCTAGGTCCAGGACATTCATATTTGTTTTAACAAGTGTTATGATAGTTTCCTTTGAAGCATGCGTACATTACTTTGCCCTCCATATTGAAAGAAATCAGTCGATTGATATTTCAAATCAGAATGTTTTTTTCTTTTTTCGAAATCCTAACGCAGTTGAACATGAAACGCGCAGGAAAAAAATTAAAGAAAATAAAATTTAGTTCATTAAAAGAGTTTGCATAATAAAGGATAGTTATCAATGTATAAAAGTTTTTGTAACAAAAGAGTGTTAAAAAAACCTTGTATGAAATGTGTTGGTTTCGTTTAAATTTTCTTTATTTTCTTAAAGCGCGGCGGAGCCCCTGGACAGATCATGCGGAGCCCTTAGGGCTCCGCGGAGCACAGTTTGGGAACCTCTGAGTATGTGAAATATAGGCTTTTTCTTATTTATAAATAAATCTTTTGGCAAATTCCGGTGCCAATCATTTATTTCAACACATTCGAATTGAAAATGCTTTGCCCCTAAAAGGGTTTAAAAAAACTTTTTTTTTTATGTTTCGATTTTGTTCGCAGTCCTTTAGTTATGCGACGTCTATATTCCAAGGAAGATATGTTCTCTCGCATCTCCACATATGCAATAAATGAATTTACATATGTCATTTCTAGCATAGCAAAAACGAGCCGGTGCCACAACTTTTTTAATTTTCTATAAAAAATAACAATGAAACAGAAAAGAAATACCAGGGAAATCATTACTACTCTACATTTTAGTAATTACATTTTAAAGCAGATGAAAACGATGGATAACTACACAGACGAAAAGTAAACAAGAAGTTTTTCTCCAACACCCAGTGTACTGACGGTACTTATAAGTATCACCGAGTAATTAACCTTTAAATCAAATACATACACCGTTCACCTAAAATAGCTAGTCAAACTGTATTCTAAGATTCTAATGAACACATAAAAAAAAAATTCAACACTTATCTTATACTGTGTTTGCAGCAATAAAAAGACGAGCGTGTATAAAATGTTGGCACAAAATCCATCGTCTGTGTCAAAGATAGCCTCCTTCCTCGCTAAAATAATAAATTTAGAACTACTGCTGCCATGTATCCAGATAAAGTGGAGTTAAAAGAGTGTTTTTGCAAAGTACCATTGGAATATTAGTAATATTCACTATGGGATGAAAGTTTAAAGTGAGTGGTACTTATAAATATCGTCAGTAGATAAATGGTTAATATTTCTTTCAAAACACTTTATCCTTTTGCGAAATCTGTTAGTTCCACATTTCGAAACCACGGGGCGCACTCTATTCTACACAAACCTCTATCCGAACGAAACTCCGTTTTACAACCTATCCGTAGATATATTAGTCGAGGGAATCGGGCCTATAGCACCCGAGATAGGTAGGCGCCCCTTTGCGGTAAAAAGTGGAACTGAAATGTCTAAGGCTATGTGCATAATATGAAAGAGTAGTCAAAGGTGTGTCTTCCAAAGTTAGAAATGTACCCACCTGGTCCAATGGGGGGAGGTTAGAAAAATTGCTTAAAATACACAAGTTAGAGCCTGGAGGGGTAAATAATGTAAGACTTTTTGAAAATTTTATAATTTTTCGTGTGATTGCAAGTGTTCTGCTATAAGAATGCAAAATTTCAAGTCTTCCAACTTAAATAGGGGCTCAGTTAGAAAAAAAAGGCTTAAAATGCACAAGTTAGAGCCCAGAAGGTTTAATGTAAGACTTTTTCAAAATTTTATGATTTGTCGTTTGATGTGAGGTGTTCAGCTATAAGTATGCAAAATTTTAAGTCTTCAAATTAATTAGGGACTCAGTTAGAACAAAAAGCTTAAAATACACAAATTAGAGCCCAGAGGGTTAAACATAAGCCTTTTTCAAAATTGTATGATTTGTCGTTTTATGTGAGGTGTTCAGCTATAAGTTTGCAAAATTTTCGGTCTTCAACTTAATTAGGGGTTCAGTTAAGGCAAAAAGCTTAAATTACGCAAGTTAGAGCCCAGAGGGTTAAATATAAGACATTTTCAAAATTTTATGATTTGTCGTTTGATGTGATGTGTTCAGCTATAAGTATGCAAAATTTAAAGTCTCCAACATTCATAGTTTATGAGAACGGGCTCTGTGACGCACAGACAGACAGAGGAGCGAGACGAATAGGGTTTCGTCAGATGAACGAAACCCTAAAAAAGACCATTTTCAACATCTAATATCTTAAAATGTATATGATTTAAAAACACAGTTTTCATTGGGATGTAAGTATGTAAGTATGTTCTAACATTTCATGTATTTAAAACACAGCAAGATGCAGAATTAGCATTTATAGAGGGCTCCAATATATCAAACATCTGACGAGCAGAAAATCGGCATAATCGATCACGCGCACGATTACAAAATAAATTTTGGGGCCTACTTATTCTTCAGATTGTAATAATTACCGTGACCATAAATAAATTTGTATTTAAAGTATTTTTATATATTTTAATACAAAATTGTATTTTGCTAATGCAAAATTTAGAAAATTTCAACAGTATAATTGCCTAAAAAAATATCATTATGAATAATAAAAAGGAAATTTTAGGTTCAGTTTATACAGACTAACATGAAACATATGTTTTGAAAATTTCATAAAAAAATAATCAGAAGTTTTTGAGATATCGGGCGCGATATGCGCAAAGACGTTTTTTGGAGAAAAAAGACTTTAAAGTTTTGGAAACGCTGCTTTAGCTATTGAGCGGGTATAATTCTGAAAGCCATATCGTCTGTTCTAATGGGAATATCAAGGAAACAATTATATCAAAATGTTCAGAAAATATAGGAGTTTAACATCTGAAAAATCTGAATTTCAAGAATTTAACAGCTTTAAGATTTCTGAGACCCCTTAAATGTATCATAACATAAGCAACAAGTAAGATATTTGTTAATATATAGAAATATTGTGATTGTAATTTATTAAATTCCTCCTGTCTTTCTTGATGTATTGGAATGTATCGTGAACGAAATTCAGAAGTTGTTTTGACACCAAACATAAAGCATTGAGTTTACTTATTTATGAATAAATTAGAATCGAGTATATTAAAACAGCTGACGGAAATTAATGATGTCTAACATATATTAAGAATTGCGTGTAATATGGTTTCTATGTAGCGCTAAGAAAGATTTGTTTCAATATAGGGACTATTGATGTGACAGTGCTTTACAAATGAATTCCTTATCACTTATCTGTGGCGTTAAATTACGTTTATTTTAATCACATGCTTATAAGGAATTCTAATCTTTAACCCTCTCGCTGCGTAATTTTTTTTATCAAAATAGGTTCAAAAATTGCGCATTATTTTATTACATATTTCAAATCAATATATATTTTAGAGTTTAAATATGTAAACATTTTTTGTAATAGAGTTTTTTTTTCTACCCCAAACCTGAATCAATAATTAAACATTTAAATCAGGGATGTCTCTGGAGAGTATTTTTACATTCCCGCACAACTGTTTTAAGAGAATCAATTTTGCAGTACACATTAGTCTTACAGATGTTGTTAAAGACTATATGGGATTTTTTGTATTTAAAAAGTGGTCCTAGTTGAAATAAAAAATAGTCTCCAATCGAAAAAACGAAACCCCGAGGAAATCTCAATTTGCGCAAATTTCGCTACTTTTGCGTTGCCCAAGGAAATCTCGTGTTGCGCAACGAGAGGGTTAAATTTGAATTTTGTTAAATGCATGTATTATCTTATTAGCCATTCAGTTACTAGAATGCTCATGCTAAGCCATGCGCACGGGTGTAAGCGTTTCTAACGCTTAAATACATAATTTAGCTTTTTTTAATTAAATAATTTTAAACTTGACATTTTAAATTAATCTCTTTATGTTTACCAAATATTTTTCTACCGTTATATAGCGACATCGATTTCTGAAGTACCTCTTCACACTTAAAAAAATATTTTATTTTTCTGTTGTAGGTGTGACATAGATGTCACACCAATGGAGTTGTGAATA
The DNA here is from genome assembly GCA_963932465.1 of Maratus speciosus. NCBI lineage: Eukaryota > Metazoa > Arthropoda > Arachnida > Araneae > Salticidae > Maratus > Maratus speciosus. Next base: position 185,742,767 of record OZ010798.1, on the reverse strand, counting down.
AACAGGAGGAGACACATATTGTAGAGTGTTCATATCAATAATTTCTGATTATCGCCGAAGCAAACTCCCACCAGTAAATTTTGAATAGGAAATTTCCCTTTATTTTAGCAGCTCATTCATGCAAAATTATTCTCACAAATATATTTAAAATTTCTATTCCTTTTACTGGTGGAAGTTTGTTAATACTGAAATATCTTTCACTGACACAGACAGAAGATCGTTTGGGTTTTCACGATATCGCGGAAATGCAGGGCTGACTACCTCCGAAGTAAATTTCCACCAGCAAAAAGAAATATCTGCTTTTGACCATAAATATGACTCAAAATCTGCATTACTAAGACATTTAGAAAAGGACAAAAATTCCATTGAATTTTTCTGGTGGAAGTTTGCCCCGGCTGTAATGATCCACTCTGCTGGGCAGATCTGGGATCATTAAAACACACCACCCAGCTAATGTAAATCTACCCAGACATATAAATGAGGGACCCGGGGGTAAGTTCCCTGGGGGGGGGGGTAACTCAATTAAGGGGTAATGGGGAAGTAAAAGAACGGAAAGGAAGGGGAGACTCAACACCCTCTTATCCAGGGTGAATTAAGGGTAGCAAGTCCTAATCACTCATAACCTGAAATATTCATAGTGTTAAATAAAAAACTAGTATAATTAAGTACATAATACAATGTGATCGATTCTGGGTCCTGGCTAACTTCTGAGATAAATGAATTCCCAATTATCCCAATTAAGGCGGGAGGCAACTGCCTCAAACCTACCCCAAAGGGCTCCGTATTTTTTTTACGATGAAGTTAGCGTATAGACCATACACACCAGGTGTATTCCCGGTCGAGAAATGACCGATCAGCTAAATTGAGAATATAAAATTTTATCATTGATAATACTTACTAATTAACCAAACATTACTTGAAATAAAACTCATAACCTTAATATAATTAAATACGACTCATGGCTGTAAAGTAAATAGCCAAAATTAGTAACTAATATATTTATTACAGAAATATTTACAATTTAAAAAGGGCGTGTCACATGACACGCTCGCTCCAAGAGAGTGAAACAAACACGTTGCGTTAATTATGAAAATACATTTTGGTTTACTATTCATAATACTAAATTGATACTTGACTGCCATTGAATATACATTGCCCCACTTATACTACCCATACACATACTCAAAATACATTGGGAACAAAATATGAAAAAAATAGGAAATACCTTTAGACATCTCATTAGCAGCAGAGGTACCACTCCATAATGTTACAGGCAAGGGCACTTGAATATAAGTCGGTATCTTGTTACATCCTTCCGCAAACACTAATCTACGTATATTTGATGCTAGATCACGATGCTAGGGCTCTAAATCGAGCTAACGATGCGATCAAAGCTATTGCAAATAGCTGATCAGATCTGTGAGCCTCGGACCTACAGCGATCCAGGCTAGCATAAGGGACACTATTTCGGTCGGTTCAAAGTCCGACCAACTCCCAGACGCTTTAGAGCGGAGACAACATTCCTACTACGATCATGTACGATCGAATTATATCATATCTCAACAACTCATCCTGCTAATACTAATTCTTTTTTGATACTACTCTTATTAGGATGCTTTCTACATACATTTTTGTAACATCTTTGTTGCATAATTAGGAGTAGGGGCTCGTGGACCCCTGCGCAATCAGAGTCCCCCCCCCCCTCAGACCCCTTGAGATAAGCGCATACGCGTCCCCTCATCTTCGCTTATTCGCCGAGACTTTCTTGGAGGAATGAGCGCAATTACCCAGGTTTCCCCTTACGTCGGCGCCCCCCCCCCCCCTAACAGCTGTACTCACGTGAACGTGATGTGTGTGGGCCAACTTTATTACATGCAATAAATTTACTCATAAATTGAATCTTGACATAAACTGTCCAGTCATTGTTCCCTGCTTGCCACACTGTCGACACTCGTGTAATACCCCAAAGATGTCTGTTCCTGATACAGAACCACCTGGTTATTTCGATTTTGTAAACAAGCTTGTATTTGGCCTAACTTATTTACATATATTGAAATGCATACACATACATAAACCATAAGAACTATAATACATTTAATTACTCAATTTTTGAAAACATAAGATAAAAATAATAATAGCTACGAACTTCAGCATGTAAAATCTCGAGTAAATTTATATGTGACACACCTTGTATCTGCTGGACACGTTATGTGTCCCAGCATTTCCCCCTCAGACTAAATAAAAAAACAACTACTTTTTTTAGACGTGTGGCCCCTGTTTTTGTCCTGCCACGCGAACCTCTACTTGCTATCCCTTTCCTTAGAATCAAGGTTCCTATCATAGCTTGCCTCCTGCGACTAATTGCGCCTCACACTAATGTCCCTATTTCTGTTCCTCTACGAAAAATCTCCATCCCGTGGCGAGCTAGCATTAAACCTATAATGAAAATGACCAGCGGGATTGTAATCATTACAACTACTATCTCTCTGGAAACCATTTTAACTGTTATAACTGTGATTCCGCTCTTGATCATACATTGGCATAAATGGGGGATAACTCTGAGCAACTGAGCCAGACAACCATATCCTTCATGCGATTTATTAAAACAATTACCTAAATTCCTATTACCAAAATTATTCTGTCCCTTAAAATTAAATTTTCCGTTTATATATATTTTTTAATAGGACCATTTTAATAGGAGATATTTTGTTTAACAGTTTAGATAGTGAGAATTGTAAAAGGCCTACGTTTTCCTTATTCAAACATGGTGAACCAACATTATTACTCAGAATATTTTGATAAGTGGCAGAATGCACTAATATACGTTCATTTAAATATAAGCTCTACTTAAGTCGCAGTAATGAATTTATTGAACCGAAAAACAAAAATATATTTTGCGGCATCTATCCCTCAACCTCGATGCGGCATCTGTCCCATAGTGGCGGGTAAGATGCAGTACCGCCATTTTATGTCACGTGAGCGACCCGAGAAAAAGGCAAGCACATGTCTGTATTCTACGAGGATCTAGTCTATTGTTGCAATCGGTTTCAGTAAGAAATATCTGTTTATTTTTCTTAAAATATGTAATAAAACTTTGTTAGAAAAATTTTAGCAACTTACCACGCAGGTTCGAAGCATAAAAACTGGCATAAATAAGTAAATACGTACAATTAAGCGGTGGAAATGCATACAACACAATACACAGAACAGATGAACACTACGAACTTCTTAAATTGGTCCAGGGAGCGCTAGTTTCACCCACACAACCTTTGCGGCATCTGTCCCACCGCGGCGTCTGCTCCTAATTTACTCGATACAAATCTAGATCCTATACAGCGATACAGATCCTATACAGCGATACAGATCCTATACAGCGCTGCACAAAAGAATGTGGATATTTCTCCGGCTGTAAATGGTCATTGACGGAATTGGGTTTCCGAATGTGTTATGCTTTTTCCACATGGACATCCTTTTTCTCCTTATTAAATGGTGAAGTTTTGTTACACTATTTTGAATTTGTTGAAGAGGTTTTCATAATCTATGCTTGATGAATTATTTTTCTTTCTTATAAGATTTTTCTTTAAAATTATGTAGAAACCTACTCCGAAGATAGTTTTGCTACAAATGTAATAAAAACTTAGCACGAAAAATTTTCTTTGTCAATACTGGTTTTAAAAAATCAGTGGGCACCCAGTATATATATACGTATATAAAATTATGCTGTTTGTAATCGATGAATTTATATGCATAATACATTTTTGTACGTTCGAATAATACGTTTTCACACATAGCTTTAACAACAACGAAGATATTTTAAGAAACTTTTCAGGAGATTTAACTTTCTTTGTACAAAACGTAACAACATGTGGAGAAATGGTATAAGTGGTCACCATTCACATCCAAATAATGCTGAACGGGACGCTGTCTATTTCTGAATGTATTGACATTACATAAAATACTTTAAAATTCCTGAATTTCGCTTTGATGCCATTGGTTTCGTACGCAGCAAAGTAAGGCTGTTAAGATTCAGATAAGGCTGTAAGTAGAAAATTGTTCCACATTCCATTCGTTTCAGTGGAATTTAAAGCTTTATGTGTTTTAAAAATCAGCATGACTATCTCAATTAATACATAAATTCATTCATTAAGCCATTAACAAGATCCTCCAGGGAGAAAACATTTATGAAAAGAGATATCTCCCGATCTCTTGACACGGCGGCCTACATTCTTTCTCGTATCTTGCGACCGAAAAGTTCTGAATAACGAGACCCTAATCACGCCAATTTGATAGCAGCCATAAAGCTATTAATCTGATTCGCATCGAAAAATTTTATATCGCATGACTATTCCATTCCATAAACCTTAACCTCACACGTATTCACCGAACTCGAGTGAGAAATTTTTGACGAACAATTAAGGGGTCTCAGGAGTCTTACTTTTTACCTGACGGTACAATTTAGTAACATGTCACATTTCTTTTTTTTTTTTCCTCAGTCTCTGTGAAACTTAAATGCATAAAACTTTTAATACAGCCAACCTAATACCTTTTCTATTTGAAATATTTTTTTTTTTAATATTCTATATTGAAACTTTATTTTATTTTTTTTACATTTAATTTTGATAAAATTTTTTTAATTGTTTTTTTACTTGCATGCACTGCACGCAAGTCTATAGCAAAACTATTGGTTCAAGAGTCCCCAAAAATATTGATAATGATGTAAATCTAATGTATATTGAACGTATGCTTCATTTTTAAGCAATTTATTTATTTATTTTATTTGAAAATTAAATTTAAATTATAAAATTTTGATAAAATTCATTCTTTTATTGAAAAATTGCCAATTTTAAATAATCAATGCAATTATAATACTAAATTTGAAGTATGAGTTATTCTTTACCTTAAAATGAAGATATTTACCAAGTTTCATGCAAATTGCTTTATAAGTTTGTGAAAAATGTTGCGCGCAAGCATAAAATTTAAGAAATAATTAAAATTTTTTTAAAATAAAAATTAAACATAAAAAATAAAATAAAATTTTAATGCAGAATATTAAAAAAAATATTTTAAATAGAAAAGATATTATGTTGTCTATATTAAAAATTTTATGCATTTATGTTTAATAGAGACTAAGAAAAATAATTAAATGTGATCTGTTGCTAAATTGCACCTCCAGGTAAAAAGTAAGAATCCCGAGACCCGTTAAGGTCGACTTAATTAATTTTATTAGCGTGAAATCATCGTCGTGGGTTCAGTTATACCCACTTCCCAGAAATGTTTTCGGCTTGAAAGCTATATGTTCATCATTGGAGTAAAATTTAATAATATAATATATTTTAACAGAATATTATCAAGCAGTTACAAGTATAGTCGATGAAAAATAAAAGGAAACGGCAACAAAAAATCGTGCATCACAGAATAGATTGTGAAACACTTCCCAACGCTACTGGAATATTGTTTTTTTTTTTGTTCATACATTAAAACAATATAAAAAAAAATGAAAGTCAATTCCTACTTAGATCAACAAAGAGAAATTTTTTCCCCCATATAAAACTAAAATTAATTAATTAAATTTAATTAATGAATTAATATTTAAAAAACTGTATTAACGTCAAGTGTCATCCACTACAAATTAAAAAAATATCTATTTGAACTTGAGTGGATAAATAATAAGTATTTTATTAACGATTGAAAATTTGAACAAGATATATAAATATATATTTAGGGAGAGTGTGAACTATTAGTAGGAATTGAATGAATAAGATATCTAAATAAACACTAAAAAAGGAAAACAAATCGCAGTAAAAATTCACTTTCAGCAATTGCTGCCTATAGCCAGTAATGTATAAGAATTCTTTCGAGCAGCCTTATCTTCTATACTAATATTATAAAGAGGAAATAATTGTTTATTTGTTGGAGGTAAACTCTGGAACTACCGAACCGATTCCAAAAGTAATGGTATCAAAATGATGGTGTTAGTCCAACTTAGAACATAGGCTATATCTTATGTCCGTGTCACTGGTCAAAAGGGGGCGCAGGAGCAAAAAACGTTCGAAAAATGCGATTTTTGTGTTACTGAAGGGCCTAGAAACATGAAATTTGGAATGACAGTTACTTATAATATACTAATGATCTCTAAGGACATTTCTTAAAAAAATCGAAATTAAAAAAGGGTGAAAATGCGCAAAAAGCGTTCTAAAAAACGTTCTAAATGCCGATTTTTACGCAATTTCAGGAAAGACCAAACCGATTTCAAAAATAATGGCGTCAAAATGATGGAGACAATCCTTGCTCCAACATAGGCTATATTTTATGTCGGTAACATGAACCCTAAAGGGGATACAGGAGCAAAAAACGTTCGAAATTGCGATTTTTGTGTTACTGAAGGGTCCAGATACATGGTAGTTACTTATTAGATATAAATGATCTCTAAGAACATTTCTTAAAAGATTCGAAATTTAAAAGGGGTGAAAATGCGCAAAAAGCGTTCTAAAAAACGTTCTAAATGGCTATTTTTACGCAATCTCAAGAAGTACCAAACCGATTTAAAAAATAATGGTGTCAAAATGATGGTGACAACCTTTGCTCCAATATAGGCTACATTTTATGTGGGTGCCACTACCCTTAAAGGGGGTGCAGGAGCAAAAAAACGTTCGAAATTGTGATTTTTGTATTACTGAAGGTCCCAGATACATGGAATTTGGATTGGTAGTTACTTATAAGATATAAAGGATCTCTAACAACATTTCTTAAAAAATTCGAAATTTAAAAGGGGTGAAAATGAGAGAAAAGAGTTCCAAAAAACGTTCTAAATGGCAATTTCTACGCAATTTCAGAAAGTACCCAACCTATTTCAAAAGTAATGGTTGGAAATTAATGATTGCAGCTCATGCTGCAACATAGGCTCTATTTCATGTCAGTGTCACTATTACCACCTAGAGGTTGCAGAAGCAAAAAACGTTCTAAATTGCGATTTTTTTTGTTACTGAAGAGCCTAGAATCCTGAAATTAGACAGGGCAGTTATTTATAAAATACAAATGATTTCTAAGAACATATGAAACCGATTTCAAATGTAATGATTTCAAATTGATGGTGCTGAACCTGCTCAAACATAAAGCTATATTTTATGTCGAGGGTTGCAGGAGCAAAATCTTTCTAAATTGCGAGTTCTGTGGTACTGAATAGGCTAGAAACTTTAAATATAGCACGTTAGTTACTTATAAAATATAAATGTGCTCTAAGAACAATCGAAAATAAATTCGAAATTAAAAAGGGGTGAAGCGAAGGGAAGGAGCGAAAAGCATTCTAAAAGAGTCCTAAATTACGATTTCTATGGAACCTCAGGAAATAATGAACAGATTACAGAAGTTATTGGTTGCGAACCAAAAGTGATAGTCTTTGATCCTATACGGGCTATATTTTATGCCGGTGTCACTGCCACCTGGTTGGCAGGAACAATAAAAAAACCTTTAAAAACATCTAAATTCTGTTTTCTATAGAATATTAGGAAATAACAACCGATTTCAATGTTAATGTTGACAAATTAATGCTGACAGTCTCTGTTTCAACATTTTTCGAGACATTCTGTTTCAATTCTGTTTCGGCATTATGTTGGTGCCACTAACACCAGAGAGGTGTTAGACTGTTAGACAAGACGCTTGGAATCTGACATGATGGTTAATTTCAAGATGTAAATGTGTTGAGATGGTTTTTAAAAAATTCAAAACTTCAAATTAATTCTGAAATGAGAGTATGAAATGAGCATAAAAGTCTCAATATTCTTTCTAAATTATCATTTAATTGGAATTAGTTTTAGTTCTTCTTATTAATTAACATCTCATTTCTGTCTATTGCACTTTTATAATGAAGTTTTAGTCAAACTGTGGCTTAATTTGTAATTTATGAATTATTTCAAAAAATGTTCTTCTAATAAAAAATAGTCATACAAATATCACTTGGCATATTTCAACTATTACGCGAGCAAAGCCGCGGAGTTTGCTAGTATAAGATATACACACTTTGAAATATACTAACTAGCCGGATACGGCAATTCCAAAACTTTCTTCTATCTCATACATGATAATATGTCAAAATATGCTATCACAGTGCCAAAATTAAATGACAATCTCAATCTATGCTCATCATGCGAATTCTAGAAGGTATAGGTTCTTTGAATTATGTTTGAATTATGTAAGTAAAAAAGAGATATAAGCATCGCATTTTTCAAACAAATCATTGGTTTTCGACACCCACCCTCTGAGATGTCTGAAACCAAAACTCCCCCCAAAAGAGAATAAAAGCGACATTAGATGTGCAGTGTGCATCCAAGCCTAATAAGAATCTACGTGAAAGTGTAACAGAATATGAAGCTTGATTAAATTCCGTGCGTTAGTTTTTAAGATATAGCTATCCCGAAAATCATAAAAACTGCAACATAGCAAGGCCACCTGTTATAGTATTGTCACGAAAACCCAATCATCACCAACTTATGCCAAGGTCTAACAGAATGTGAAGTTTGATGAAATTCAGTGAGTTAGTCTTTGAGATATAATTATGACTAAAATCATGCAAATCCTGTAAAATGTAGCATAGCAGTACCACCTGTTGGTCGATTTACAGCAAAACCTAAGCAGCAACAACTTATGACAACGCCCAACTAAATCTGAAGTTTATCGATGCAAGAAAAAAAAAATCCGTGGGTTATTGCTTGAGATAGAGCTATTGAGGAATTCGCGAAAAATACAGCATAGCAGTGCCACCTATTGGGCGTTTTACAGCAAAAAATTAATCAGCGCCAATTTATACCAAGGTTTAACTGAATTTAAAATTTTATTAAATTACTGAAGCTACTGAAGAAATCGCGAATGATGCAGCATAGTGGCGCCGGCTGTTGAGAGATTTATACCAAAACATAATCAACAACAACTCGTGTTAACATTTAACTGAATCTGAAGTTTGGTGAAAATCCACTCTTTAGTTCTTGAGATAGAGCTATTACGGAAAACGTGAAAACTGCAGCAGATTAGCCCCACCTGTTTGGCGGTTACTCCAAATACTAAACAGTACCAATTTTTATCTAGAACTAACTGAATCTAAAGTTTTATTATGTTCCGTGCATTGGTTCTTGAGATAAAGCGCCCACAAAATTTCTGATACATACAGACTGAGAGTTTCACAGACTCAGACACAGACATTTTCTAAAAAATGTCAAATCGTGTTCAGGACCTTCTAAAACACACAAATCTGTCGAAAACCGGAATTCAAAATTCTTCACGAATCAAATACTTTATTGTTGTAAAGATAGAAGAAAGTAAAAATTAGTGAGGTTTTAAAATGCATATCACAGATGGAAACGTAAACTATAGATCTGCTGTAAAGCGTTGTACATTTCAACTGTATGTGGGGCGCATGCTCAACTTCGCGCCACCATTTTGTAATAGCAAAAGATGGAGTATTTTGCTCCAAAAAAATTTAAAAGCTAGTTTGAAATTCTACAGTAACATAAATTCTTTATTTTGAAAAAAAATATCTAGAATATGTTTAGGTATATGCAGCAGAATGTACAAAGCCTCCTTAAAACAATAACAATCACAAGAAAAGCAGATTTTGATCTTACACATTCGCATAACCCAGATTTATTCTTTTGCCTTGTGTGTAAAAATCGTTTTCCCCCAAAGCTTTTTTTACTGCGAGTACAAGTTTTTAGTAAACAAGTCCTACCTCCTAAACTACTCAAAATATTATTATTATGCAAATTGTATTTCAAATTTCAAAGAGAGACTTTTCAAATGACTTTTTTGTCACAAGCATTCAAAAATGAGATTTAAAACCGCACTAGTCACGGGAAAAATGAAAACGCTAATGTTAAGTCTATGGGGGCGTTATTTTCAAATTTCTCGCTTTGTTTTTAATATTTTTTAATCAATTTTTTGCATCGGATAGCTGGGGACGATCTACAACCAGGATAATTTTAACTTTTTCGATTTTGATTTTATATTTTTTCTAAAAAATTACTTTCTCTATCTGAACCGGTTGGAACCGATTCTGAAATTGAAAGTATCCTACTATAAAACAAGTATAACCCAAATCGAAAAAGTAAAAACTAGCCCGGTTGTAGACCGTCCTCAGCTATCCAATGCATAAAAATTATAAAAGAATATTAAAGTCAAACCAAGAAATTTGAAAAGAACGACCCCATAGACTTAACATTAGCCTTTACGTTTCTCCTCGTGACTAGTGCGTGCTCTTAGGTCTCATTTTCGAGAGCTTGTGACAAAAATGTCATTTCAAAAGTTTCTCTTTAAAATTTGGAATACAATTTGATTAATAATAATATAATAATAGACTAATAGATACTAATAGATTTGCATAATAATAGACTTAACATTAGAGTTTTCCTTTCTTCGTGTGACTGAAGTAGCAACTTAAATGATTATGTATTAAATTGACGTTGCCATATTTCATTTAGAAGATACTTTATATATCTCAAAACATTAGATAAATATAACTCAAAATAGAAAATTGATACATTTTTAAACTAAATTATGTAAGAGATACAGATTCATTCAGTGTGGTAAATAATTTATTCAAAATTTTGGGGAATCAAAAGGTGGAGAGGATGAAGGCAATGGTAGAGATGGCAGCAATCAAATACGGAAGAAGGAGCAAATACAAGAGATGTCAAAAAATGGTAAAGACAACACAACAAAGTCACAACTCGGGTAAGGAAAAGTCACAATTCGGGTAATTGTCACATCCGGGTAAAAAAGTCACAAATCAGGAAATCAAAGTCACGATCAGGATGTAGCGCCTTGAAGCGATATTATTTTTTCTTTCTGAATAGAGTGTTCTTGATTCTCTTAGACAAAGGCAACCTGGAAAAAATATTTTAAGACATTATCAAAAACAACTTATTGAAAAATATTACAATAGCTATTTTAAAAATAATTACAACAAATCTAAGGAAACATTCGAGGAGATTATTAAAAAAAATACATAAAACTTCAACTGCAAAAGAAAAGGGCGATTCTCAAAAGGTGGGCACAGGACACAAGTCATAACTTTAAGCCTTTCAAACATAACTTTAATTATGATTGACTTTATTTTATTTTATTTTTTTTTTTTTTTTTACACTGAGTTTTTACTTCTATTCAGAGACAGAAAATGACATAATTTATTGTAAAAGCTTTGTATAAATATCTTAAAATTTTATTATTTTATACTAAAGAGGCCAATTTCGGACATTCATAACGTTAACTGCTCCAATGTACCACCAAGAAAAAGAGTTTTAACATTTTTCCAGGTGGTTCTAATGGTAAACAACGAATGCATAAAGGAAGCGGATGATTTTTTGATAATTTCGCTAAGAGATGGCAGGCTGATTTATTGCTTTTTTGGAGATAGAAGGACTTTTCTATAAAGAATTTTTCTGTATTTTGTTATGTCCGAAAGTAACGTACGTAGCAAAGTATTTGATTTTATTATTATTATTATTACTGGATAACAAAAAGTTAATTATACATATATATATGTATACAGACACATTTACTACATTATTAGTCTTAAGAATTTTTTAAATACTAAGAGCAACGTCCAAAATCTGTAACTTACGTGCGAAAGAGTGTCCAAAATTTGTAACGTATTAATTTTCCAGAATAGTTGCTGTTTGTGTATAATTTTGTAGACATACTATTATAAAATATTTATATATTATATTTATAGACAAAATACTATACTATTAAAAAAAATTGCCTTAAATTTGAAAATTTGAAAAATGACATATAGTTAACGTTTAACACTTTCACGCCGGCGCGGTTGGTCACACTCGACTGTTCCAGAGTTGTCAAGTCTCCGGCTTTTTGCACACCACTATTATTTTAGAGAAAATGTTGTTCCTTTAAATCGGCCAATTGCTCTAATTAAATAAAACAACATTTTCTGTATTAAAATACTGGTATCCAAAAAGCCGGAAACTTGACAGCTCCGAGACAGTCGAGTGTGACCCACCGCGCCGGCTTGAACGTGTTAATGATACCACCTTTTGAGAATCTCCCAAAAGACAAATGTTTCTAAGTCTTGAAAATTATAACATAAAGATAAGAAAAGATAATTTACAGTAACTTCTTCTGAGTTATTAATTCCAAAATGCGGTCCTTTTCTTTAGAAAACTCAGAACTCGATATATTTCTGAGATTTAATGAGACGTTTATAAACACAATGCTAATTTTACTACCACTGATTTTCGTAAACGGTAAATAGTAGATTTTCGAGTGCAAAAATCCGTTTCCTTAACCTGTAATACAGGTTTTCGGATGCTATTCATTTTTGAAAAAAGCAATCTTCTTTGCAACACTTATGTTTTACAGACAAACATAATAAATTAACAGCGTTAACATTAATCTTAACCCTTAAATGCCTGGTGTTGCTTTTCGGTAACATACACAATTTAGGCTCTAAAATACTATTAGAATAGTATTGAAGTTATAATGCCTAATGTTGCCAATAAAATACATTCTGAAAATATTATTAAATCGATTTTCAACATGTAGATGGCAACACTTGTGCCGTTTAAGAATAAAGATAGATTTATTTTTTTCAATTGTTGCTACTTGTTCTTTTTGTTTTGTTTGGGAGCTTGCGAAATACCCTATTTTGACCTGCAGTGAGCAAGTAAAATGTATTTCTTATTATAGTTCCTAAATTTCTTGTGTGTTTAATATTATAGAATTTATCAAGGGAGATTATTTTTTCAATTAAATACCAGTATTGCCGAATAGTAACAAACTATTTTTTTGGCGTAAACTATACTTAAAACAAAATATGATTTTTTAAAGTATTTTTACCATGATTTATTTAAAAAATGAAAGCCGGAAAACATTATTACAATGATTTTTGAAAAATCAGGCATTTAAGGGTTAAAATCGATATTACTTTGTAAACCCTAGATCAGGTTCGGCGAACCTTTTTACAACCGCGTGCCAGATTTTTTTCAAAAGAGGTTTTACGTGATCATGACGTGCCGACAACCAAAAAATGGATAAAAATTATTGAATCAAAATTACAGTTAATTTTTGTTTATTAGACTAAAAGGTATTAAAGTAACATATACGTGTACTAATCATACTAGCATACTTTAGAAGAAATTAATAAAAGAGTAAACGCTTTTTCTGTTAGTGCATCTTGAATGCCAAATAATTAATATATAGTGTTCATACCTAGTTACTTTTAACGGAATTCAAGCTGAAATCCAGTTATTTCGCAAATGGTTTACATTTAAGATTGTCGTATCATTCATTTCCGAAAATAATGACTCGCGGGGATATATAGAGGGGGCAATTGTTAAAACTACAAATTACATATCAAGTCATTATAATTCCATCATTTGCATTTTTACTTATAATGTCTGATATTCTCCAAATATTCTCTTAATTTGATAAATTATTGAGTCCATATTTCAAGAAATTTGGGATTCAATAAGTCCTTTTCTAATTTTTTTCAATTTCAGGAAATTAAAAAAAAAAAATCAAAAAAGCCCAGTCTGTATAAATTCGTGCGTTTTTTTTATTTTTTTTATATTTTATTTTAAATTCTGAATCAACACCGTGCCGAAAATATTCCATCGCGTGCCAATTATGGTACGCGTACCATAGGTTCACCGTCCCTGCCCTAGATGTATAAATTGAATTACGAAGCTGAAAATGTATATTTGAGAATAAGTATCTATATTATAAAGGACAAACATATCTGTGCGTAACGCATACGTCATTTTGCGAATGGCAACACTTTGAAATTTGAAATAAAATTTTGGATTTGCAATTTTTTCTACTGCAAATTTTTAAACTTCTAAACATTGCACATTTTAAATTTTTACACCGTCGTATAAGGAAAAAAATATTCTTTTAAATGCAATTTGTTTGAAAACTGTATCTCAATTTATTTTTCAGATATTAATTTTTTTGTAGTTTTTAATAACATTTTTCTTATCGTGGCAACAAAAGTACCTCATTTCATTGAAAGTCATTGAAAGTAAACGGAAAATAGTCGAAAATAGGAGATATCTTTCTGTTGCCATTTTCTCATAAAACCTAAAAAAAAAAGGTTGAAATTAAAATATGGGCTATGTCAAGAATATTGTCCGTTATTCTGTGATAATGACGTCATATGCACACTTTTCTATAGACGAAGTTTAAAACTGGATTGTAAAAGTGGATTGCTTTAGCGGATGCAAATGACGTCATTTTATTAAAAAAAACGTGTATTTTATTTCTTAAACCTGAATCATGTTTTGTAGAAGTGCGTCATTTTTACAGCCCAGCTGCTTTGAAATTCTTCACAGGTGAAAATGCTTCACATTTAAAAATAATGTAATCGAAATCACACACTGATAAAACGCAATGTTTTACAAAAATTTAGAGTATCTTTATAAATTATATTTTTCAATCTTCTGACAATTGTTACATTTTCAATTTTCGTCGCATAGAGAAAAAATTTACTTTCAAATGCAATATTTGTTTAAAAACTTTATCTTAATTGACTGATGTATTATGTTTTCTAAAATAATTTTTAAGCATGATTTTTTTAAGTTTATCTTATCACGTGCCGGTTTCAATACATAATAATAATAAGCATTTTTCACATAAAGCAACAAACATTTTTCAGCATTTGTTTCTGACTATTTTTGCATAACGAAATTAATACTTCCTTTATAAACAAATAAAAGAATAATATTAAAAAAACCACCGATCTAACATATTTGTGAAAGACAAATTAACGAAATTAATACTTCTTTTATAAACAAATAAAAGAATAATATTGAAAAAACAACAAATCTAACATATTTATAATCGTACAATTTAAATTTTTAGATCACCAAATAGGATTTTTTTTAATGGAATAACTTTGTAAAGTCCATCTCAGTTTACTGATTGTCTATAGTTTTAAAAACAATTTTTAAGCATGAAATATTTTTTTAATTTATCCATATTGCGCGGAGCTCGATTACGAAAGATTAATCCGTTTCCCCTTAAAACAAAATAAAGAGTTCATCATTTTCTTACGGCTAATATCCATTAAAAAAATTCCCTATGAATAAATAAATAAAATAATATAAATAAAACACAAATTTACCAGACATGTATAAGCTCTGAAATTATCAGAATATAAAAGGATGCCATAAGTAGCAAAATCTTGGCAAATAACTCTTAGCATGTGGCTAATAAGAAAATATCGCTTTTGATAAATTTAAAAAATTTATTTGATTGTATAATTCGTATTTTCCATATGAAAAATGCTTTTTTAATGTAAGTTGTCAATCTTAAAATATTATGGAATATAAGAAAATTATTAGTTTTCAATTTAAAAAAATGATTTCACCTATATTCTTTAACCCGGGAAGCCCGGGTACGATCCCCTAGTTATCTTAAAAACCGATATTCTGGTTTGAGCATTCAGATTAATAGGCTATAAAAGCTACTCGAAATAGTTTCCGAAAATCAGTGGTAGCAAAAGAAGGTTTTTTTTTATAAATGTTTTTTTAAATCTCAAAAATATATTGGTTTTTGAGATATCTAGTAATAACGAACAGTTTTAAGAGTTATTGTAACTTATATTTCCGCAGGTTAAGAAACATTTGTCTTCTTTAAAGTATGTTGTCGAACACTTTTTTTTTTTAAACGTTATTATGATACACCTATTTTCATTTTTAAAAAAAAACATTTGATCTTTAAAATGTTACAAATGTTTTTTTCTGTTTTTTATTTTTATTTTCTATGACAGAAAGTTAATAAAAATGCTAAATGATAAATATGGAAACAAAAATTTGTACAAATAATGAATAATTTTATTACAAGTTTCAGGCTAGCAAAGAAGTTCGCTTTGAATTTTGCTATTTTATCAGCTAAAAAGACTTATTTTTGATAAATGAATTCAGAGATTAACAGCTATCTTTCGTACAATCCTGAGGAAATGTACGAATGAAACCCTTAATGTAACAAAATATTAAACAAAAGACATTTAAAAAAAAGTTTCGTCAAAATCTTTCACCTGCAGCCTTGAAATGAGACCGAATACAGGGTTCGTACGCATCAAGAGCTTTCAAGCACATTTTACGAGAATTTTCGTAAAGTAATATTTGCCTTATTTCATGAAAAGAAAATTTTATCTTCAGATATTGCGACCAGTACTTTACGATTTTTCAGGTACTAAAACAACTAAAATCGCCTGAAACCCTTGATGCGTACGAACCCTGGAATACGGTCTTTATCGTTGATTTATAATCTTTTTTATTTATTATCTTATTGTCTTATAATAACATTTTGGCCAAAACCTAGACAACGAAAGTCTGCAGTACTTGAAATTTTTATTTTATGGCAAGTTTGCTTTCTACACCGTGAAAAAAAAAATGTTGCTGTCACAGAAAAATGTGTCACCTAGCAGCCAGTAAGAAACTTCTTATTTCATGTAAATAATCTGTATTTATTGCGAACTGGCAACCAAAATCCGTTAAAATAACAGAAAGTTCGTAGTCAATACAGATTATTTCTGTAAAATAAACCGTTTTTAACTGGTGTCTTGAACGACAGGTTTTTTTTTCCGGAAAAATAACAGAATTTTTAACTCGAAACCACAGATTAGTTATTCCTTCGAACCACGGATAACACTGACTGAACAGAATCTAGGAAAGAACATTAGTTTGAAGTAGGTAGGCCTAAAGTCCCAAAATGCTATACAGAAATATCAGAAATAAGAAATTTTAAATGTCTAAAAGTAAGTCTCTATTTTATTTTTATTTTTATTTATTTTTTTATTTTTTTACGGGGAATTGAAATAATTTATTATTTTACGTTCAGAAATGCGCGGATCAATGCACTAAACTGCAAATAAATAATTCATCATGAATAATGCTTAAAACAACTATAGAGACATAGAGTGTCGTACAAGTAAATCCCTTTTTGTGTTTAAGATAATTT
This sequence comes from Maratus speciosus, assembly GCA_963932465.1. NCBI lineage: Eukaryota > Metazoa > Arthropoda > Arachnida > Araneae > Salticidae > Maratus > Maratus speciosus. Next base: position 185,725,802 of record OZ010798.1, on the reverse strand, counting down.
TTAAACACATGAAAGTAAAAAACCTATCCTCATCATTATCATCATCATCAACCGTTTTCAATCCACTGCTGGATGTAGGTCTCCCACAGATTTTTACAATGTTTTCTGTCTAGTGTTTTAGTCATCCAATTTGCACCGGCTACTTTTCTGATTTTATCACTCCATCTTACTTGAGGTCGTCTTCTTGGCTGTTTTACATTTCTGGGATACCACTGTAGGGCGTTTGTGCTCCATCTATTGTCTTGTCTTCTTGCAATGTGCCCAGCCCATTTCCATTTTAGCCGTTTAATTCTTTCAATGGTGTCAAAAACTTTCGTCTGATTTCTTATCCAGGTTATTCTTTTTCTGTCTCTTCTAGTTATACCTAGCATACATCTTCCCATACTTCTCTGTGTTGTTTGTAATCTTTGTACCATCCGTTTTGTCAGCGTCCATGTTTCTGCTCCATAAGTTAGCACAGGCAAAACACATTGGTTAAATACCTTTCTTTTCAAACAAAGGGGCATGCTATTCTTCAGAATAATATTGTTCTTCCCAAAAGCACTCCATCCATTTCTTATTCTTCTACTGATTTCATTCATGATACTATTATCCGATGATATTTCCTGACAAAGGTACATATAACTTTGCACTTCTTTAATTTCAGTGTTGTTGTAGACAATTTTCTTTTTTGATGCAAATGAATTGAACATTACCTTAGTCTTTTCCAAGTTTATTTTTAATCCCACATTAATGCTAGCTTCTGCCAAATCTTTTAGCATATTTTCCAATTCTTCAGGACTGTTACTGAAAATTAAAATGTCGTCAGCGAATCGGAGATGACTTAAATATTCCCCATTTATTCTAATCCCTTTGTTTTCCCAATCCAGCTTCTTGAAAATATTTTCTAAGACAGCCGTAAAAAGCTTAGGCGAAATGGTGTCTCCTTGTCTTACCTCTCTTCCAAGCTTGATCTTTGCTTTTCCTTTGTCCAAGCGGATGGTTGCTGTTGCTTTCTTGTAAATCTTCTTTATAATATTGATGTAAGGTTTGTCTATACCAATGTCCTCCAGAGATTCTACTACTGCTGCTGTGTAGACCGAATCAAATGCTTTTTCATAAATGTTAATTAGAAATAACATTTAGCTGTAACTATTTTTTTCTTTAAGTCAACTTGTCCCATTTTCGAAAACAAATGCTCATATCTTGAGTTACGATCAATTAGTCTCATGACGAACTTCTCTCGGCTGTTGTGTCCGAAAAAATTAACTTAAATCTAGTTTGACAACATTTTGAAAAATATCACTTGCCTTTAGAAAAAATGTCAAAATCTATAAGATTTCTTATTTTCTAAATAATAACAGCTGAAAAATTCTTGTATTTAAGAAGAAAGAAACTTGTGTCAGAAAGAAGCTATTTTGAACTTGAGAAAACTCTTAATTGAAGCTGTATTTTTGCTTCAAAACGAAGGCTTTTCGTGAGGATTGATGTAATACACAATTGTTTCAGAATTATTATTTATCAGTGTCTTCCAAGATTTAGGATTTGGCAAATTAATAAAGGATTAATTATTCATTTCAAATTACGAGCAGAAAAATAATCAATATTTGATCTGTGCAATAATATTTGATTAAAGTAATTTTTCGATTAAAAAAAAAAAAGAACTTTAGAAATACCATTTATTTTAAATTAAATGTAAGAAAATAGAGCCATTTTCTAAAATATTCAGAAAATATCAAGAGTATCCTAATTTTATTAGACCTGTTAATTGTATCGAAACCAGTAAAATTAGGTATAGAGTTAATCTGATCTTTAAAATGCACTTATAATATCTATTATCACGTTACATGTTTTATATTACAACACGAATTTTTAACGTATCTATTGTATTTTATTAGAAAAGTTGCGATTGCATTACTCAAAATTCCTGTTTTAAACATCAATGATTAATGCTATTATTACCAAGTAATAATAATAATAAAAATAATAAAAAAAATAATAATAATGCTTACGCTTTATGTCTAAGGATAAACATTTCCAAGATGGTGAAATTAACTCTACGCTGCCATTCATATACATATTCTCTAGACATATCATCCATAGCCCGCCAGGCAGGATCGGCTTGGTTTATCTTTATCAAGTAAGGCATGGCGCTTGACAAGTCTATGTTCTTCTCTCTCATCAACTTTCTCCATACCCTTTCTCTTTCTACTTTCAATTCACTTCGAAACCATTTTAAGGCCTCTTCACGAACTCCAGAAGACCTTTTCATTATCATGAAGGCCGCTTCAACTTTGTGATCAAACTCTGCTGAATCAAACATGAATCTGAAAATAATTTGGGACGTATAAATAAACATAAAAAAGAAAGAAAAATCATGCGTCATGCAAAGATTAAGAAATACTTTTCAACATATTCAGGATAATGTATTAAAACTTCCCCATTTAATAAGGTGTAAAAAAGAAATCTAAAAAAAAGTGAAAAAAAAATTAAAAACCCTTTAAAAGTTTAAAGCTCTAATAACAGTAATTAACGTCCATAAAATAAAAGCGTATCCAAATTCTTTTGTGAAGAACCTGTATATGATCCGTAGATTTATATACAGGGTGTCCGGTCTCAACGGTGTCCAATGGCTAATTCTGTTCTACACTAATTTGTTTTCATTTTTTGCTTCATTTATTGAGCTATTTAGGCAGTTGCTAACTTTCTATCTACAGCATGACCTATTTTTTTCTGACAGTAATTATTTATCAAATAAAATTCTGAATAAACAAGTGATTGACAACGAAATTGAATCTGAGTTAAGTTTAAAAAGGCACTAAATTGAATATAAACAACTATATCGTGAAAAATGTTTTAAATGAAGTTTATAGACCCAGTTAAGTAGCACAATTACAAATTAGAGCTGTGACAGTTCACAGAAACGATTCGTACGGTCATGTGAACACATTCTTTCTGTGGAATTTTTTATTATTAATGAGTTACATTTATTTTTGTTGTTAAACATAAATAAAAAAACATTTTTCTCAAAACCATACAATATGAAATAAGCTATAGCACATTACTTATATATGTTTACAGATACAGCATTACTATTAGAGACATGCAGATTAGAGCCATACAAGTGTAAATATAAAAAAGTAAGAAAATATATCATAAATTAGCTTATAATATATATAAAATAACTAACTAATAGCGTTTCAATAAGGTATTACATTATTAAACAAGAATATCATAGCACTTTATCATACCAGATTTAAACGATTAAACACCTCCCTTACAATCTAATGTTTTTGTTCTAACTCTTAAAAGATTTTTTTTTATTCATAGGAATATATTTTTAAGCTAATTAGTAATAAAAGACAAATTTAAAAAAATCATACCTCTCGCCCGTTATTAAAGGGGTAAAAAAAACTCTGTTTTATATTTGGAATTTAAGGGAAGCATACAAAAAATATTTAAAAGTGTTCTTTACTGCGTGCATAGTTTTACGGAAAAAATATTCAGTACAGAGGAATGACTTACCAGAATATTAACCCAACATTCTATTGAAATTCATAAAAAAAGAACATTATCAAAAATTTCTATACCTATCAACTACAACTTCTCTTCTCAACATTTTCCAATACTTTTCTACTTCTTTACTATCCTGATCGTCATCGAAATCTTTACGAGATCGAAATCTGAAAATATACATTAGAGAAATATAGACATAGAAATGTAAATATGAGATAAAGAGCAATTCTAATTCATGTGACATAATCGGAATATATACATAGAAATATATTTGCATTTTACTTATATAAAATTATAGAGCTTCTTAAATACTATTGAAGTCTTTTTAGATTAAAGTAATTGAATATATATCTTCCTTTTAATATGTATTAAATGTATTATTCTCCTTTACTTTATTTTTTCAAGAAGCATTTATAAAAACAAAGTTTATTTTGCTTCCACTCATTTTCGGAAACGTTTCCAACTATTTTTTATAATTTATTAATCAGTTTTCTCAGTCTAGAATACTGGTATTTTTTAATGCTATCCACTCTCAAGTAATACGATATTCATGTTCACCAAACATGTTTTATGGATAAGCGTGATAATTAGCAACTTAAACATTAATATTATTTTTTTACTCTTGCATTAATAAATTATATTATGCATTAACACATTAATAAAACGTTTAATTAAGAATAAATAGTATCCTAAAAATTATAAATAAATCATACATTCAGGATTGAGAAATCAAATACTACAACAACTACTCGGGAACGCTTCCGAAAATCACTGGAGAAAAATTTCTTTTGTTTTTGTAAATGATTCTTTAAAACCGAAAAATGCATTGTTTTCCGTAGTTTCTAATGATAAAAAATGTTTTTCAGAATCATGAGTAACTCGGAAAAGTTATTGTAAATTTCCGTGCATTAACATATTACATTTTCATAGATTATGAAACATTTGATTTTTTTTGCAGTGTACCATGAAAACATTCGATCAAAATATGAAATTTAATACAGACAATTGCGTGGTTTCTTTGTGAATACATCAAAACAAAGCGTGTATGAATTCCACCTGGATTCTTTGACAATCAACACTGTTAAAAGTCCGGTTAAACTGCCATTTTCATAATATAGTCCGCAAAAGTACGGATTTTTTTACAGTGCAGTAATTTAAGAAAATGAAAATTCAATTTTATTTTTATAAATAAATTTAACTTTTATTTGTGTGTGGGGGGGAAGGGGGGAGTAAATAATATTGTTTTCTATAATTCTGTTTTTTGATTTTTTTATATCAGTGTTATCAGATTAGCTTCACTGGATTCCTTTCCTATATAGTAGTGCTTGTATATACTCTTAAATCAAAGAGATATACAATGATTTGTATGTAGAATATTAGAGATGATGTAATTGTTAATACATTGGCGTAAGCTGTACTTAAATATTATCATTGGCTAGAAGATGGATCGCAAAAAAAAAAAAAAAAAAAAGATGTAAATCGCCAGTTGTGTTCAAAAAGGTAGTTTAATGTACGTTTAATAAATACATACTATCGTTAAAAAGGATACATATGATAAAGACAAAGCAAAATAATATAAAACAGTAATTTAATATGCAATCATTAAGTACATAAGATCAATATGGCGACTTTTAGCAATAAACGATATTAACGATTGTAATTCTTATATCCGATGGATTGTTCTGCTCACCAGAATGAATATAACATAAATATTATGTAATATAAATATACTTATCAATTAATACAATATATTATATCTATATCTATGCTATATTATATTATAGAGTTATACGTATATAAATACTTCTGCTACAGCCTTTAATATGACCGCTGTATAACATTAACTATGCAGTAACAATGAAATAAAGCAAAAAAATGGGTTACTGTAATTAATGTTTTTGTCATCATTTGGCGACGCAGTGAATATGACCTGACACGCATAATACGCAAGTACCAAGTTAGCTAATGTATGTAGTTTTACAAAAAAAGTGTTTTAAAAATGCTGTTACTTACGTAAATTTCTCTAAGAAACCTTTAAAATTCATTTTTCTTAAACTCATATATCAAAATATAACAATCTTTAAAAATATCAAACGTTTTAAAGCAAAAATCGCTTAATCTTAGCTCTTAGCAAACTTCAAGCAAGAAGATTTTTACCAGAACAAAACGAAATTTAAAGATTCTATCAGTGTTATAACAACAGTGTGTACAACAATGGCACATATCATTGAAAGTAACAGTTTTAAAAATGATTCAGCGTTGTTTTTAATCCTTTCAACAATGTAGATTTGTTTTCAATTTCCTTTGTTATAAAGTGATTGTTGTTTATTTCACATTGTTTACATTCTGTTTAAAAGTTTTGAGTTCAGAATTGTTAACAGTATTTTTTACACGCTGTTAATTTAATATTGAAAATTGTAAAAGTGGAATTTTGTAATCAAATTTTCACTCACTTCCTGATGAGCTTTGTATGATTGCGATAATAATACAATACATTAAAATTTTTATACCTTAATTAACATTTAATCGGTCAATTTTAATAAAAAACTATAAATAATAATTTACCTAAACAATGGAAAAAATAAAACAAATAAAATTAAAATATATTTTGAATACGGTTAAAATTCCAATTTACTTGGGTTATATCTATCGGCGCCTCATTTTTTTTTTTGTTTTGAGATCCATCTATTTCATAAAAAAGAAAAATCTATTTTTAAGTGCATCAATAAAAGCTTGTTTTTTTTAAATATCTATACTTTTATTTAATTTTTATCAATGTTTTTAGATTTTTAAATTTAATCAACCCTTTATCATTAAAAATAAAAACTTTCAAGCATAATGCAAAATTCACATTTATTTTTTTATTTTATTTTTGATGAAAAAAAATAGGCCGATTTCCGAATCTGTTAGTTATTGGAATTAATTCACTAAACAAATTAGTAAATAATGACTTAACAATTCCTCACTTTTGAGAATTTATTAAAGTCAAGTAATACTCATTTAAAATTATTCTATAGTCATCTATCTGTTTTTAAGCACTGAGTTTTAAACTAGACCACACATAACGTAAAAATAAATTTCTCAGCTGTTATATAATCACTTATTAACCATTTGGAAAAATGGTTATTGTCCTCGGTCAGGGTAGGAAATCAAAAACATATCTGAAGCGTTTTATTAGTTGAGTCCCGCATTTTATTCGTTTTCTGATTGGTCTGTACAGTAATCTGTATTTTCCCTTTACTTTCAACAGAGATGGATACTTCTGTTGCCACTATGACAAAAAAGTAATAAAAACTACAAAAAAAAATTATTAACTCAGGAACAAATTGAGATACAACTTTCAAACAAATTGCAATTAAAAATGCATTTTTTTCTTTATACGACGATACAAAAAGTAATATTGTGGAATGTTTAGAAGTTTAAGAAGAAATTTCATTTAAAATTGGTCCAGGAATATTAATGTTTAATCAATGGCGTACGTAATGTATGACCAGGTCCGTAGAAGTTTAAAAATTTACAGTACCGAAAATTGTAAAACTGAACTTCTTTTAAAATTTGTTCATGATGGGTCCAGGAATGTTAATGTTTAATCCATGGCGTACGTAATGTATGATCAACTCCGTGCGAATTTTTATGTCTTAAATTTTAGTCTTTGAAAAAATCATTTTCCAAATGGTCGTTGTAATTTCTTAAGTTGCTTTTTTTTTCTTTTAATCTGTTTTCTACTACGCTTTAAATTATGGATGATTTATTTTTATAATTTCATCATTTGTGCAATACAAGATTTAAGTACTGTCCCGGTGTGTGAAAAACAGAGAACTCATTTTACTTTTATACTGATCTCCCCTCGTCCCAAAAAGACGAAATAAGCTCAAAAACCTTTATGTAAAAAAAATATATGTATCGGCCACAGCTTAATTTGATATCAAGTATTTCAAAAAATGCCTAGTTGTGTACAACGCACTTTTTTCATGCATATGAAATACTCTATTCCGAATTCTGTACAGGAAAATAATTGACATCCTTTTAGAAATCAAATATTTTATTATCATGAAAGTATTTAAAAGAGTTTGTGAGATGCTTTGTTCTTTTAAATGAATGTTTTTGATGAAATTTAAATAAATATATATATATATATATAGTCAGCAGCTATGTACAGGGTATCCTAAAAAACGGTTTTAAAAACTCAATAACAAGTAAACAGTGGCAGCTATTGAAGTCATTCTTGAAGGAAATTAGGAAATTTCTTTACTACGCTTCGTCGTTGTAGATTCAAATTTGAGCAGTAAAAGGTCTTCATTTTCTCAGATTGTCATCCTGCTCAAAATAATATTGTAATACCAACACGCAAACTTTCTTCAACACCTCCCCCCCCCCCGCCCCTGCCCTCATAATTTTTTTACGCTTAAACAGATAAGCAGGATGAACAGTTAATACTGTGGTCCCGGGTTCGATTCCTGTCTCTGGCTAATTTTTCACCCCAGTTAAGTTTATTGTATGTATGTCTGTATAATATTTATATGTATTTTTAACTGTTGAATGCAGGGGTTATTTATGTGTGTATGTGTATTTTAATATATATTGCAGTATGTGTGTTTTATTATATTTATCCTAGATCGATGTAATAGTAAAATCTATTCATCGTTGTCTGGTCATCCAAGGGTGTCGTATAGATGGCTGGTGAATTCCCCAGCATGGTTTATTAGTGAGAAATTGCAGACCCAGATATCGGCCGGTGTAGCTCGGTGATTAGAGCAGCAGTCTTGTATATTGTGGTCCTGGGTTCGATTCCTGGCTCTGGCTCATTTTTCATTCCAGTTGGGCTTATTGTATTTATTGTATGCATGTCTGTATAATATTTATATGTACTTTTAACTGTTGGATGCAGGCGTTATTTATGTGTGTGTGTGTGTTTTAATGTATATTGCAGTATGTCTGTTTCATTATAGTTAAAAACTTATTTGCTGCTGATCGATTTTTAAACGATAGTTTGAGCGTTCTGACAGTTTCATTTGACTCAGCGTTGGAACTAAAACAAAGAAGCTTAGTAAATAAATACCCCACTTCACACAATACTTTTCTGTAAGGGAATATACCCCTATAGTTTTCCTCATTTACTTGTTACTGGATTTAAACATGTGGTATTTTCTTCCAATATAATTATGATTGTTATTGTTATTAATATTATTTTTTCGTCTACAACTCTTTTTTCGTATTTATTTAATACTGGAATATTATTTATGTGTTTTCTTCATTTAAACAAATGATCATTGTGTACCGACTTAAATCATAACGTTTTTATTGCTGCATAGGTGCCAACCTCAAACTAATCTTCCGTAATACGTGCGTTAATTTGACCCTGGATTAATACATTTCGAACCAGAAAATTTTTTAAGAAATGAAGTTAAATACGTTCCACGTAAAAACATTGGATTAAATAAATAAAAATTCGTGAAATAAGTTTTCTGGTTCGAAAGTGGTTAACCTGGTTTAAATTAATCCAGATATTACGGAAGATTAGTGGAAGGTTGGCAGCTATGCTGCTGTATCAAAGTCCGGTTTACAAATATTTTTTTTTTCTCCCAGTTCTAGATACTACAGTACGGAGACAACATGCGCACAGCATCCAACAAATAACTCGCTGACTTTTCACTGGCAATATCATTTTGCAAACATACAGTTCCAGATATCTTGTTAATTAAAAAGGGTCTTTCCGGCTTGTACCAGGAGCAAAAGATCACTTCTCTATTCCTTGTTTATTATTATTATTATTATTATTATTATCAGCTAATTATACATGAACACATCAAGCTAAAATGCGTGGAACCCGATTACAGAAGATTCAATACTGAATTTCAACGAGAAGTTCACCGAATTAGTCAGGTCTATCCAAATTGGATTCATTTATGGTGATTTATTTTGGTCACCAAATTCGGCGCTAATACGCCAAGTATCGCCAAGCTGAGGCGAGAATGGCTATGTAGTTTTAAGCTTATGCGTCATAAGCAACAATTATTACAAGAATGAAAGTAAATTTACGAGAAATCACGTTTTCTGAATTTGACTGAGAATTATGAAAAGTTAGTCCATTATAGCCAAGTTGACTTCTTTTATGGCGACCTATTTTTTCGCCAAATATGGCGAGAATTTGACGTTCGCGAGTTCGTTTATGTAGTTTTAAGCGTACGAGAGTAGTAACAATGGTTACAACAATTAAAATAAATTTGCGCGAAATCACTTTTCTAAAGCTCATGAATAAAACCTGACTATGGAAAAATCAGCCACGCTAGGCTTATGTTTTAGCGCAAAACTATGACACTTACAGGTATGATTATTGATCTGATTTGAAATCGAGCAGTTTTTTTTTTTAATTTTGCGATAAATGAATAAAATTACCTATTGTAAGTGATTATTCTCTCATGACATCGGCCCCACCAGTGGCTGAGAGGTTCTGCTCTCGAAGCTGGTAGACGGGAGGTGCTGGGTTCGATCTCAATCGCGCCCGTCGGCCTAATCGTTCGGAGTTTTCGTGGTTTTCTTCGAACCTTGGATTTCCAAGCTTTAATACGGGTTAGGTTCCCTTAGAAAGACCCCCACGAAGGGCACTCCCCCCCCCCTGTTCCTATATCCCTCGTGCAGATAATTGGCCGTCATAAATACAACCAACCAACCAACCTCATGACATCGTTTTTTAGCTTTTACCACGACCTAGCGTCGAAAAATTCGGTTTAAAATGCCAATCTTCACAGCATTTTCAGAAAAATCTTCGACCATAACCGACAAATGGAAGAAGCAGTTGGATTACACAGTTTTTCAATAACAGCATCTTCCAATTTAATGAGTTCGGGAACAAAAATGACTTAAAAATTGGTTCAGAAAGTGGTCAGTTTGAATTTGAGAAATGTCTTGCGTTTAAAAATGAGTCTGTAAATGTGTCAGAAAGTTTAGATTTATTGAAAAATATATTTTTGAGAACAACTTTAAAGATTAAACAATTGAATATAGCGTTTCCAATTGTTCCATGTGCGCGCGATAGATGGCGCTGCTAACAATAAACTTCTCATCAAGGTATGAGTAGAAATCACTCAGCCATGCTCCCAACGAGGGAGGTCAAACATATGGAGAGGGTCTCATTCGCCAACACAATATTATATTATTAAACAATTGAATATGCATTAATGTATAATCTGTGAAAAAAAAAGTTTCTTAATCTAGGAAAATATACAATTATCTCATTCGTGTCACCCATGATTCCGAAGATCATTCTTTAGCTTTATAAACCTAAAAAAACCAAGATATTTTGAAATTTTAAAGGAACATTTATCAAAACAGCGTTTCTTTTATTGTCACTGTTTCCCAGTCATTTTTAAGTGTATTAATACGTTTTCTCAATCCGGAATGCACTTTTTTGGATGCTACCAATTCTAAAGTAAACATTTTTGTGTTCAACAATCATTTTTCGCAGACAACTATAATAAATGAATAGCATTTACATAAATTAAAATTATTATTATTTTGTAAATCTTGCATGTATGAATTCAGTTACACAATTGAAAATGCTTAAGGTCCACATTAAAATGGCCGTTTTGGTGAAAATTTTCTAAATTTTTATTTGAAAATTATTATTTTATTTGAAAGAGCAATTTTTTTCGATCCCAAATATGTTTCAATTTTATTTCTACGAGTATTATAAGAGGAGTTATGGCCAATTTAACAAACAGGAAGTAACAAGTCAAATACCTGAAGTGGCGTAGGAAGCCTAGGAGAAAGGTATATAATGTTTCTATGCACGATTTTCTTACGTTTTTTACATAAAAATCAAATTATGTATATTCTAATAAACCTTAATTGTCACTTCTAGATTAATTTTATAGAGTAGTAATAATATAGATAAGAAATCTTTAAATGCAATTTCTGGTAAATTAATTTTTTCGTTACTTCCGTGTTCGATAATCTACATTACATAAAATATTTTAAAGAGATTTCAGTGAAAGCTTTCCATATTATTCGCTATGTTCTGAACTAGAATATAAGATATAGTATGTGATAATGTAGTTATTTTAGAGGTAGTCAATATGAAAAAAATGGTAATTTTTAATAAAAAAATATGTATTTTTTGACATATTTTAGTTAATTTTTAAGATATTGTGATACTCCTAGTTCAGCGCAGATGTAAGTGAAATAGTAGTATGCAGTACAAAGAAAATTGTAATATACTATTTAGTTAAATTGAATATACGCTGTCTAGCGTAAACATGAAATTTTGCTTAAAAGAAAAGACCCCCCCCCCCCCCCCACACACACACAATCTTTTCTTAAGTGTTATGAAGATATTGCTAGGATTTTATATTTTTTCAACATTCTGTATTACAACTGAAATAAAAATATGTGTTTTTATCAATACGAGGTGGAACCCGTCGAATTTCGACGAAAGAAAATGTTTACAAAGGAAGTGTTGCATCAAATTTATAATACATCGACAAAAAATAATTAGAATAAAAAATCCATCTTCACTTGTTAATTTAACTCTCCAAAGACATATTTTAACCTAAGATTAACAAAATACTTTTTTCATAAACTTCAACTGCTAAAATTATTGAAAAATTAAACTTTATTCATATACGTAATCAGTAACATATAATCAAGATAAGTAATTTTGATTAAGTTATTAATTGATGCTTGGTTACGGAATGAAAAATCCGCATAAATGATTTCACCTTGACATAATCATAGAATTTTCTACCTTTACTTCTAAACCGAATCAAGTCATTTTCCACGTTTCACATCCATATTAACCATTTAAAAACATTTTAACGCGCAATAGGTTATTAATAAATATTTTTTCAAGCTTGAAGTCACGTTTGTCAACTATTACAACTTTCCATGTTAAAATTCCCACTCGTGATTTGAGGTCTTAGTATAATATCTGTACCTGCGCGTAAAAATTCCAGAAATTTATAACTTTTAGACGTATTCAAGGGGAAATATTTCGTTTTATCAAATAAAATTATCGTTTACTTTTAAATATGACGTCATTTTCAGTCACTGAAATATTTTGCCTATTGTCTCAAACTCAATATCAGCAAAATGAAAAAATAGTGAAATGTAAGTGAGCATCATCAGGGAAATTGTGTCTTTTTTAAAGCATAACGTCATTTTCTGTTCAAATTTTTAAAAATGATATTTTTAATTGCAATGAGAAAATGGCATCAGTAAGAATATAATCAATAAAAATAACTAATCCACTTTTAATAGAAATGAAGTACTTCAGTTGCCACGGTTAGAAAATTGGTATTAAAAACTATAAAAAAATTAATATCTCAGAAATTAATTGAGATACAGCTTTCAAACAAATTGCATTTAAAAGTGCATTTTTTTCTGCATACGACGGTGTAAACATTTAAAATGTGGGATGTTTAGAAGTTTAAAAATTTGCAGTAGCGAGAATTGCAAAAGCGAAATTTCATTTCAAATTTCAAAGTGTTGCCATTCGCAGAATGACGTATGCGTTACGCACAGATATGTTTGTCCTTTATAATATAGATTGTACATTTTAAAATAAAAATCGTTTGGAACTTACTTAAACTGAGAATGGACCCAAAACCGAAGATCCAGTTTGAGAAAAATGCTATAAATACACTTTAAAAATGACTCTGACACACATTTCTGAAATCCGTGCTAATTTTTCATATTTCTTTATAAAGAATGTTTCTTGTTTTTTTTTTTTGTTTTTACCTAAAATGCTTATTAGAGAACAGATAGCATCCAAAAAGCCTACATTCGGGCAAGGGCGGATCTGGAGAGTCCTCAAGGAGGGGGGGGGGGGCGGGGGATTTTAAAAATTTAGAAACTCCCATCTGATGCGCGGGTCGGGGCTAATTTTTTCACTGCGGGTCGTGTTACTTCTACTTTTTGCTGCTGGTCGGGCTTGGGTCCGGTTGACTTCTATTTATTGCAGCGGTCGGTTTGAATCCGGTTGACTTCTATTTTTGCTGCTGGTCCGGTTGACTTCTACTTTTTGCTGTGGGTCGGGCTAACTTCTACTTTTTGCTGCAGGCCTATTTAACATCTGCTTTTGTGCTCCGGGTTGGGTTTGAACCCGGTTGACTTCTACTTTTCTATAGTTGGTCGGGTTTGGGCCCGATTGACTTCTACTTTTTTTACTGCGGGTCGGGTTGACTTCTACTTTTTAGCTGCGCCTAGCGCGTTGTGTTTGAGGCAGATTGACATACATTATTTCGGGTTTGAGTCAGTTTCGGATTGGGTTTTCACTCTTGCGAGAAGGCTTCGGATTGACTCGATTTTTGAAAAGAAAGTCTAAATATTTTTGAAGATAAAATACTAAATCCATCTTCAAGATTATGTAAAAAATGCTAATTTGGTATAAGGCTGCTTGTCTGTTCATATCTAAGATCAGTTGTAATTCAGTAAAGAATGCTTTGAAATTTATTTTAAAACATACCGGGTGTCCTAAAATGGGCTGACTGTTTTTAAAATTCAGCAACTTGCAAATTGTGAAAGCAATTTTAAAAAATCTTGCAGGAGGGTTATGTAAGATATCACTAGATTTTTTTCTGGGATTCTTGATTTAACTTTACAATAGCAGCGATAGATGTCGCTGCAAACAATGGTCGTTAAATCGGGGCACAATTTCTGGCCTACCACATCCGGGAGTCGATTTAGCACCTATTGCTTCCAGCGCCAACTATCGTTGCTATTTTAAATTAAAATCAAGAATCGCAGTAAAAAAAAACTCCTGATCAGGGGTAATTCGAGTGGAAAAAAATTCTGAAATTGCTGTTTTCGATTCGGATCGATTTCAGGCTGAGAGTAGATTCCTGTATGCTGGGCGTTAACCTGTGTTTTTCAAAAGTTAATTCCGTATATTATTTCAGGTTAAAAACTATACCTATAATAATAAACATAGATGTATGTATGTGTGTTATTTTCTAAAGAGACCACTGTATTTTTTTCACGAGTCTTTGATGAAATTCACATTTCTTCGACCCTTTGACGGAATTTGCGTTCCTTCCGCAACCCTTTGGCAAAATTAGTGTAATTTTGCAGCCGTATGATAAAATTCGCTTTTTTTCCCGCGACCCTTCGACAAAATTCGCTTTTTCCCCGCGACACCTCGACAAAATTCGCGTTTTTTCAGTGATCCGTTGACAAAATTCGCGTTTTTAAAGCGATTATTTTACTAAATTCGATTTTTTTCTGAAATCCTTTGAAGGAATTTGCGTTTTATCCACGACCTTTTGACGAAATTCGTGTTTTAAAAGCTTATTTTTCCACGACTCGTTGATGAAATTCTCACTTCTTCGACCCGTTGACGAAATTAGCGTTTCTTCCTCACCCTTTGACAAAATTAGTGTAATGTTGCAGCCCTTTGATAAAATTCGCCTTTTTTTTCCTTCGACCCTTCGACAAAATTCGTGTTTTTTCAGCGATCCTTTGACGAAATTCGCGTTTTTAAAGCGAATCTTTGACTAAATTGGATTTTTTCCGCAATTCTTTGAAGGAACTCGCGTTTCTCCACGATCCTTTAACGAAATTCGTGAATCTTTGATAAAATTTGCATCCTTTTCGCGATCTTTGGACGAAATTCGCTTTTTTTCGCGGCTATTTGACAAAAATCACGTTTTCTCCGCGATCCTTTGACGAAATTCGTGTTTTCCGCGATCATTTGAAGAATTTTGCGTTTTTTTCCGCGGCCTTTTGACAAAATTCGCGTTTTTTCCGTGATCCTTAACCCTCTCGCTGCGTTAATCAAAATATGTTTAAAAATTGCGTATTTATTTTATTACACATTTCAAATCTGCATATATTTTAGAGTTAAAATATATCCAACATCTTTGTGAAGGAGTTTTTTTTTTAATAGAATTAGATCATAAAAAAAAAAAGATTTGCTGCAGAAATTGCGGATTGCGCAAATTATGCTACTGTTACGTTGGTCGTTGAAATCGTGGGATGCGCAGCGAGAGGGTTAAATTTTCGGAAAATCCGGAACAGAATCATCCCTGTTCCTGACATCGTGCATAACCCTCCTGTAAGTATTTTTTAAATATCTGTCACCATTTGCAATTTATTGAATTTTAAATTCAGTCCATCCATTTTAGGACAACCGGTATATTCAGTAGCTATGGGCTGATGGCTGAAAGAAGAATAAAATTTAAAAAAAAGCTGGATCGATATATAAATTAGATGTTTATCCGGGCTGAAGTTTCCAGGACCAAGCCCAGGTCCAATCCACACACAAAAAAAATTATTGGCCCGGCCCGGTATAAAAGCTAAAAAATCGACTCCAGCACTGCCTCCAAATTGCAATTAAAACTATTCATAAAGCACAATTATTTATGCTCATATTTTATTTTCAGATTATATTCGAAATTCATGAATACAGAAAAACAGTAATATTAATGACTATTTAGGCAATTATGTACTCAAACACTAAGTAAAAATATGACATTAGAAGGAAAATCCAGTAAGAAAATCAGTTTAAAATGAAAGAAACGGATGATGAAAGAAAATGTTAATTTTAAAGCTCTACAAAGTAAAAAAGTAGATTTAAAAAAATGCATCTCTGTAACTTATCAAATCAAATTAAATTTCTAAAGATTTCGCTAAACAAGTGTACAACATCATTTTTACGAACAACAAATAAGTAAGATGCCAGACCAACTTGGGGGGAAGAATTTAGAGGGGTCCACGGGTCGCGGTCGGGCCAATAATGCTTATCATACGGGCTTACACGGACCAAACGTTTAGCTTTTATTCCGGGCCGAGCCCCAACCAGGAAATTTTGGCCAGTGCAGACCTCTAGAAAAAACGAAGTCTAGGCCAGGCTCAACCTGGAGAAGAAAATGAAGCCTCGCCCGACCCGAATATGCAAAAAGGTTTAAGATCAGGGCACGGCCCGGCTCTAAAAGAGAGAAGACTTAACCCAGGCCGATTATCGTGGATTTAAACTGGCGCGACCCGGCCGGGCTCGAGCTTTGCCCTAAGTCGTTTCCCGTGAGGATGCATAATGTCGTTTTGCAAACCCTTTATCAGCTAAAGGGGGGGGGGCGGTCGCCCCTTCGCCCCTCCCTTAGATCCGCCCTTGCATTCGGGTTTGAGAAAATTTATTAATACACTGTAAAAATGATTCGGACACGTTTCCGAAAAACTGTAGAAGCAAAAGAAAGTTTGGTATTTTTCGGTTAGCCGGGCGATAGTGTTATATATGCATGTATATACATACATATATATGTATATATACAATATATATATGTGCATCCACATATTTGTATATGTATATAGATGTATGTATCTGTACCTTGGAACAAAAAGGGCCAATGTCCAAAATTGAGAAATTTGAGTTAAATACACGAATTAATTCAGGATGCGATATAAAGTAATTGTTAAAAGGGCCAAAGTCCTCCCAATATTAGATCATTGAAAACAAAATATTTTGTCAAGGCCAATGTTACTTACTGTTAATGTAATGTGACAAACTTAAATTGGGTTTCCTGCCATTTGAGAAAAATGGACATTGCCCCTTTTTGTTCCAAGGTACCGATATATACATCTGTATATACATATACATGTATATATGTAACACTGACACACGGCTAACCGAAAAGTACCGTTAGGTCTTATAAATGCGTCTTTAAATTTCGATTATATAGATTATATATCTTTCTAAGGTTTCTAAAGATAAAAGAACGTTTTTTAGAACCTTGGGTCATTCCGAAGGGTTTATTGTATTCATAATTACGTTGAATTTTCGTAAATTAACAAACATTTGTCTTTTTTTACAGTGTATGTTGTTTTGGTTCCTTTTAACTAAGACGTTTTAGTTAGTAGACTTTAATAAAACCTTAGGGAAAATGTCTAAAAATACAGTAAAAATATATTACACATTCACTTTGAATGGCTTTTAATATGATTTACTGCTGCTTTTCAGACTTAAAATTTATGCAAATAGCAAGATCATAGGTTCAACGATAAAGAAATAATTTTAATGGAAACTTCTTCTTTTTATGAAATGAATAACCGAAAATGGCGAATTTGTACTGTAAAAAAGAGGAATGTTTATTAATCTATGGAAATATAATTTTTGGAAACATTTTCCTGGTAAATTACGTAATGTGAGCTTTAAAAAGTTCACATTTTACTTAAAAGGTGACAAGTGATAATAATACGGACGTTACAAGTTTGAAAATATACATTTTATTTAAATTTCTGAGTACTTTCGGTCTGTAATCCCGCAACCACCATCAGATAATATTTTCATTAATTGTCTTTCCTTTCATTCAAGTAGGTCACTTCATTTTCTGAATCTTCGTTTGTGATTGGATCAAGGCCTTTCGTATTATGATTTTATTTTATTTTCCTAGCAGTTTTCAGAGAGCATTAATAAATTTTCTAAAACTAGAAAAACGTTTTTTGGATGCTAAGAATTCTCATATAAACATTTTTGTGTTCGAAAAACAAGATTTAGATTCAAATATAATAATTTTAAAGTATTACCACAAAAGCAAAATTAATATTACTTTTTTACTTTCTTCTATCTTCAATAGAAGAAAGTATTGTAATCGAAATTTTTTTTCGACTTCCGGTTTTCGACGGATTTATACGTTTTAGGGGTCAAAGATTCCAAAAAACATGTTTATAGAAAATGTCTGTCTGTCCGTGTGTCCGTCTTGTCCGTCTGTCTGTCGCCATTGCACCATCAAAAAGTGTATGAATTTGTGCATAGAATTGAACCAAATTTTTATTTTAGGTTTTTGGCTATGGCAAGCAGATCCTCCCTGAATTTGGAAAAATTTTGCCGGTAGGGGGCGCTGTAACAGCGATTTTTGTGCGATTTTGAATATTGTACCATACAAAAGTGTATGAAGTTATGCATAGAATTGAACCAAATTTTTATTTTAAGTTTTTGGCTATGGCAAGCAGGTCCTTCCTGAATTTGAAAAAAATTCGCCTCTAGGGGCTCTGTAATAGCGATTTTTTTGCGATTTTGAAAATTGTACCATCGAAAAGTGTATGAAGTTATGCATAGAACTTGAACCAAATTTTTATTTTAAGTTCTTGGCTATAGCAAGCAGGTCCTTCCTTAATTTGGAAAAAATTCGCTGGTAAGAGGCGCTGTAATTGGTATTTTTGTGCCATTTTGAATATTGTACCATTGAAAAGTGTATGAAGTTATGCATAGAATTTAACCAAATTTTTTGTGTATGTTTCTGGCTATGGCAAGCAAGGCCTCCCTGAATTTGAAAAAAATCTGCCGGAAGGGGGGTGGTCTGTAATAGCGATTTTGTGCCATTTTCTTTACTGTTCAATCGAAAAGTGTATAAAATAATGCATACAATTGAACCAAATTTTTTGTGCATGTTTTTGGCTTTGGCCAACAGGTCCTCCTTGAATTTGGAAATATCGCGCGGTAAAGGGGCTCTGTGATAGCGATTTTTGTATACTTTTCTTGATTTTTCGTAGTTCTGTTCTCCAGCGTCGGCTCGTGCAAAGGCTCGCTTCCTGCTAAGCCGGCTATTCGCAAACATCTGATAACAACAGAATAAGGAAAAATTATTAATTTTAACAAATATCATGACATAGATTAACTAGTTCTTAGTTCGTTTAATTGACTGAAGCAGAAATTTAAGATGAAAATCAAAGTTGGGATAGTATTGAACTAAAAATATTGAAGTATTAACATGTGTAGTTTTTGAAATATTAAGATGCATAAGATAGAAGAAAGTTTTGGAATTGCACATCTAACTGGTTATTATTGCATGTACAAAGTCAGTTACGTAACTGAAATTGTTTAATTGAAAATAGATAGCATGCCAAAAATCGAAAATCTGGTTAGAGTAAACTTATGAATGCACCCTAAAAATGACTGAGAAACGTTTCTGAATATCAGTGACAGCAAGAGAAGTGCTGTTTTAAAAAATGCTTCCTTAAATCTTGGGAATGTATTGGGCTCCGAGGTTTACTAAGGTAAAGAACGCTTTTCGAAATTGCGGATACAAGAGGTTATTGCTATTATTGTTTATAGTTAATTTACATTTTCGTAGATTAACCCCTTAATTCTTGGCACCTGACTTTCATAGCCAGTGTGTAGGCTACATATTTTTAAAATTCAGATTGTTTGATTCTCATCAGTTTTTTTTTTTTCAATGGTGTAATTGGCTGTATTCTCGCATCATTTGATCGGCCATGAAATAAGGTGAATATTTCTACTTCAAAAAATCACACAATCTGAATTTAAAAAAAAGGCCTACTCTTATCGGGCGTGACCGCTTAAGGAGTTAAGAAGTGTGAATTAAATCTCCCTTATTTATTCACAAATCTGTGAAAATTTCGTCTTTTTCACAGTGTACCCTTATTATTTCAAAGTGCTAAGCATAACTGAAGAAATAAATAGGTTCAAATGATTTGATTTTGTAATTAAAAGTGATTCTGCCAGTGATCGCCTTACAAAAATAATTTATTTTAGTATTCAGAATGTTAAAACCTATGCCTCGTAAATGTAATAACATTATGATGTTGTGTAATAATAAATTAAAAAAGTTCCTTGGTAGAATGTAAGACTTAAAAAAAAGCCCACAAAAAAGGTATGGTGTAATAACTTCTAGATATGAATTTGTCGACAGTCTATTTAGTGTTTGTGCTTAAAAATAATATAAATAGTTCAATTAACCTCTGTTAATTAGCTAATATTAGTTTTAGTTGCATTGAAATATCTCAATTTGTTGACTTTCTGCAAGCAAGTAAACCCTATTGAATTTCAATGGGAGTCTATAAAAATTTGGCGAAATACTGGAAATAGCGCCAAGTTGGCTTCACTTTTGGCGAGTAATTTTGGTCGCCAAGTTGGCGTCAAACTTGGCGACACAGCCCCCCCCCCTTTGGTAATCCCCTTATAGAGTCAGAAAGCTTGACCAATCAAATGCGTTTCGCAGTATCTACGCAGATTTTCATAGGTCCATTTCCAAATCATTACCTTTTTTATATATAGAAGGATTCAAAATGAAATTTTACGTTTGGTGAAACAATTTAGTTTTGTATAATTAAATATAGAATTTTTCGCTAAGATGTTATATATTCCCCAGGCCACCATCTTGGATTTCGCGGCGATATTTTGTTGGCGTTTATCGATAAGACAACCCTGACGAGTGACGTGTTCTAGCAACCCCGTTAAGTCTAACATGCGCATAAATCTGCTTGGGGACATTTACTTGTGGGAAAAGGGGTTTTCACGCCAAGAAAAAATCCAAAATGGCGGCCGCGGGAATATATAACATCTGATCCATTTGGTTTTAGTGTTTTAGCAATTTATCACACGTTTTGCTTAGCTAAATACAATTCATCTTGAGTGCAAAATAAGAGTTATATTTTTTTTAAGTTGTGGATAAAAGGTAATTTTAGATACAATTAAATTAACAACTGTATATCGCCTTAGAAGCTAAAGATAATGTGTTTCAGAAAAGCTATACTTACGTAAATTTCTCAAAGAAACCTTTGAAACTCATCTTTCTCAATATCATATATCAAGAATAAACAATCTTTTAAAATAACAAACGCTTTAAAGCAAAAATTATTTTATCCTTAGCTCTTAGCAAACTTCTAGCAATAAGATTTTTACCAGAACAAAACTCCTTTGAAAGCATCTGTCATACTTACAACAACAATGCACACAACAATGATACTTAATAATGAAAAGTAAAATTTTAACAATGCAACAACAATGTATATGCAGCATGTTTAGTATTTAAAATGTATTTAATAATGAAAAGCAACGAATGTGATTTAACAATGAATTAAAACATTTTAACAATTGGCATTGTTTGAAATTTATTGTTACAAATGCAAATCTGTATTATAAAAACACCTGTTCGTGCTGACGTCATGATGTTACGTCATTAGACGATGATGTCATGATCCTATAACAGAATCGAAAATGTGTAGCATTCCGATGTGATGTGGAATTGCATTGTAACCCTTGCATGCATTTAAACGCATACTTACGCACACATATTTGCCAAATTAACTTAGCGATAAGATGAAATAGTGTCATAAATAAGTTAATTATCTGTCTAACTTAACAGCTTAGCGAAATTCACAGTGTTATATATAGTATAGTAATATATGCGTCAAGTTTCGTGATGAAACATTTCTTTTATATATAAGTGGCAGAGTGAAAGGCTATTTCTTTTAAGCAAAGAGCAAAACAGTCTTATCAAAAAACACAGATCACACATTATGAATCATACATTATCATCTACATTTTAAGGCTGTTCTCAAATGCAACCTAGCAACTTTCTGACACACATATTTTTTAACGCGGACGTATCAGATTATCAGGCATACTTTAAGGCTCTGAGAAATCTAACTTCTTTTCCGTGAACACAGAAGATATTACGGAAAATTCTATTAAAAATCTGCCGTCCTGAGAAAACAATCGCTTATAACTCTAAATGTACGTAATTTGTTCATCAGAAAATAAAGCCAAATTATTCTATTTCAAATCACTTCCATAATCATACCTGCAATTATCGTACTTTTATGTCTACAAATGAGTTAGAAAATATTTTCGCACTTTTCAATGGGGAAATATATACATAAATATATGAATTAGTAATAAGGAAATTAAAAGGGAAAATTTAGAAAATTAATGTATATATATAATAAATTTCTATATTTTTCCCATTTAGTCTACTTATATCCACAATAAAATACTTTTTCCTTTATTTCCCTATCTCGAAATTTAATTGTTTTTACACTTTTTATCTTAGCTTTTCCGTATCAAGTTTCATTCCATTTTATAATATTCTATTTCTGTTATATGCCTCTTTTTAACTTTGAAAAGAACGAGTTCCCATATTTTTCGCTGCTATTTCCGTCTTACATCCTTTTTTTCATATGCCATTAAAGAATTCCTGCAAGTGCTTTGGTTTACCGACACAGTCTACCGGGGTGAGGAACTCCGTGGACTTTTTTTTTTCTCTCTCTTGCGCATGGACCCATGAAAGGTGATGCACGCTAGAGATGGGAAATAGAGTTAGTTACTTTTGGTTAACAAGTTGCATAGTTCCACGCTTGCACAAGTAACAGGTTCGAACAACCTGTTATTTTTTAACATATAACGAATGGCTGTGTATGATGTCAACGGGAGTTTTAATTAGAATGCCTTTAAACAAAATGTTTGAAAGAATTTTTTGACGTACGTATAGACACTGTTTTTTGTTAAGGTGAATCCACACCATTAAAATAAATTTTTGTTTAAAAACTTAATTTTTCCAGGACAAAACTTACCTAGTTATGATACTTTTAATTTTATGCATTTTCAGCTTTAACAACATGATTTGTACAAAAAAAAAAAAAGAAAAGAAAAAAGAAAGAAAGAAAAGAAAAAAAGAAAAAAAAATAGGAAATTTTATTCTTGATTTCGTTGCTGCCATGTGTATCAACGCATACGCATAGCGAAAACCACAAGAACATGAAAATATTATTTATACATTTTTAGTCAGATGCAAGTTATCAATGTAATACTAAAAACGTATTTGTCCATATTTGGTGACTAAAAATCACAAAATTCATTAAATTGCAAGTATCGTAACTCAGTTAGTTTTGGCCATAGAAGAATAATTTTTTACTATTTTACACCTTAAAACATAGAGAAACATATAAGAACCAGATATTTTTAAATTTCTTAAGTATTTAAAAATCAGCTATTTTAACGTAAATCGATTTTTATATGATAGAGAACAAAATTTGAAATACTTTTGCAATTGGAACTACACCTCTAAAACTAATGGTTTAGAAATTAGCTTTTGGCAAACGATAAGAAAAGACATGCTATAAAAAAAAAAAAACACTGTTTTAACAACAACGATTTATAAAAAAAGAAATTCCATCCCCGACTTTATTGCAGCCATATTTATCAACGTCTATTCAAAGATAATCCACATGAACCTGAAAATGTTATTTATACACTTTTAATTAAAAGCAATTTATCCAAACAGATTTTTCTTACGTTTTTCTAATTAGTTAATATTGTATTAATATTAAGTGCTCGCACAAATAATGCGATGCTATTATCTTTCTTTTATTTACAGTGAAATAAAATCACAGAAATAAAAAGATTTCTAGCTCTTATTAGCTAAAAATACAGTATTGAGAAACTAATAAATAAATAATGAAAACACATGCCCCCTTTCAAAAAAAAAAAAAAAAAAAAAAAATCCACTGCCAAATAAAAAAAAAAAAAGAGAAAAAAACCTGTGAAACTCCATGAGCAATATCGCTTTTAAACATTCAAATTCAAAGAAACCACTAGCACTACCCAATCAAAAATGGCTACCGCAATAAATGTGTCAAAAACGCAACGAAATCAAAATTATTCCCATCCTCTAATCCCTTTTAACCCTCCGTCTACCAGACGGGTCCATTGGACCCGACAGGTACATACAAAATATTCATTCAAACCAGAAATTTCTTTAAAATAAACTAAGTATATAAACCAGACAAAAATAAGGTAAATAAATAAGTTAAATAGTTTTAAATAAAAATTCTGGTGTAGAACGTTTTATTAAAACTTGAATAAAATTCCCGGTAGATCTAGGGTTAAACATTCAAATTCAAATAAACCACTACCATGTCAAAAATGGCTAACGAGCTAACTCTACCAATGCAACGAATTCGGAATTATTCCCATTCTCTGATATCCTTTATTAAAAAACACGTTTCACTTTTCATTCCGATAAATCTCATCTACTAAAATTATTTTATTCAATACTATTTATCCGTACAACAAACTACAACAGTTTAACGTATATCAGTGTGAAGTGTTAAAAAATATTTTGTCTTCGTATTGAGTTAAAGCAGTTACAGTATCAGAATCAACAGTAATATTGCATATTTGTAATAAAGTAACTGTAAAGCTCTAAGCGGTTTCTCAGAACATTTTAAGAGTGGTAGCTTTCTTTTCTAGCGAATGGCCAGGTGTTTGCTAGTGAATTGGGCTCTGATTGGTTGATTGTGAATTGCTTCATAGCTACTAAGCTTTACTCATTTTTTGCAGTGAACGATTTCTAGCCATAGGAGGCTACTAAAGACATGAAAGGAAGATTTTTGACTGTCTGAGGTTGTTAATGATTTCTTTCTATTAGCTTTGGCGCGTCATAATAAGCGTTCATAAGCGTTTAAAATAGGACTTTTTTTATTTGAAAGTACATTTTTTTAATTTGAAAGTACATTTTTAAGCTCTTTTTTTTTGATAATATCGAAAACAAATTTTGGAAATTTAATTTTTATTATAATTTTAATAAATATTCCTAAAAAACTATTCTTTCAGCTTTTTCTTTTCTTTTTTTTATATACTTTGCAGGTAATACGTTACAAATTTAACAGGGACTTTCCGTTAATCTGTTATTAAATAATGCACTATAAACGAATAAAATTGTTATTTACCCTAATATGTTAAATAATGCTCATCTCTAGACAGGACACGAGCCTTAAGAGGTCAGAAAGTACCCACCGGATCCAATGGGGGGAGGTTAGAAAAAATGCTTAAAAAACACAAGTTAGAGCCTGAAGGGGTAAATAATATAAGACTTTTTGAAAAGTTTATAATTTTTCGTGTGATCGTAAGTGTTCTGCTATAAGAATGCAAAATTCCAAGTCTTCAACTTAAATAGGGGCTCGGTTAGAAAAAAAAAAAAAAGCTTAAAATTCACAAGTTAGAGCCCAGAGGGTTAAATATAAAACTTTTTCAAAATTTTATGATTTGTCGTCAAATTTTTATGTTTTCAACTTAATTAGGGGCTCAGTTAGAACAAAAAGCTTAAAATACACAAGTTAGAGCCCAGAGGGTTAAATATAAGACTTTTTTAAAATGTTATGATTTGTCGTTTGATGTGAGGTGTTCAGCTATAAGTATGTAAAATTTAAAGTCTCCAACATATATAGTTTCTGAGAACGGGCTCAGTGAAGGACAGACAGACAGAGGAGCGAGACGAATAGGGTTTCGTCAGATGAACGAAACCCTAAAAAACAAGAATGTGAAAAATGTTTTAGAATGAAATTGTCATTATCCTGGCTTACATATGCCAAGAAAATGACACATAATTATAATCCTTCTATATATAAAAAAAAAAAGTTTTGATTTGGAAATGGACCAATGAAAATCCTCGTAGATCATCCGGGTATACTCCTACTAGATCGGCATCCATATTTTTTATGATCGGGGGTCTTTCTTCGTTAATATTAAGAAAACTGTTTCATACAAAAATTTGAAAATCGGTGGTATTATAGAGAAATGTTTGAAAAACACGCTGATGCAGACAGTTTTTAAATCGAATAATTATTTTAAGAGATATTTCATGTTAAAGATGGTCAAAATCGCTCCATTAAAAAAAGTTTTATAGGAGAAAAACTATACATAGGAATTTAAACATTTTTAGATCATTTTATACATTGGAAGTTCCCGATGTGTAGGCTGCAATTATCTTTTTAATTTGACTCATTTTTTGAGGATTTATTTCCATTTTAAATTCAAACTTTCAGCATTTCGAGAGATATTTTTTACACATTTTAGAAAACGGCAATTATTTTAAACTGTTGCCAATTTTAAAAACAGCGCAAAGAATAATATTTCCTTCAAATAAAAAAATTATTTACACGTGGCTATTATAAACAGAAAAAACTTTCAAATTAGAATTAAGTGATTACGTGTTAAAAATCAGGACAGTATTGAAAATTACATCATAAAAACTACAGTTACACTTGAATTTTAAAAGGGAAAGAAAATTTTTAAATACTAAATTCATTATTATGCGTTAAAAGTCACAAATGAAGGAAATTACGTCATATTTAAAAAGGCCAAATAAATAAAAATTGGCAAAACACTTTAAATTAAAAAATATATTTGCACGAGACATTTATTTCATATTTTGAGATAATCTTTTCAACTATTATCGTGCATTCTAAGACAGCGCAAATAATATTTCCTTTCTAACAACAAAAATATTTTCATGTGAATATTAAAAAGAGAAAGGAAACTTTGGTGAAAATTACGTCAGATTTAAAACGATACATTTAAAAGAACTTTCTCATAGCGTTGTTAAAAAGTACGGAGAGACAAAAACTCTGTGTACTTAATTCATTTTACATTAGCTTACTTTCAAATTTTTAACTAATTTTTAACACTTTCCAACAAAGGTAAAAGTGTTATTGATTTCGGTTTGTCTGTTCGCGC
The DNA here is from genome assembly GCA_963932465.1 of Maratus speciosus. Taxonomy (NCBI): domain Eukaryota; kingdom Metazoa; phylum Arthropoda; class Arachnida; order Araneae; family Salticidae; genus Maratus; species Maratus speciosus. The sequence continues at coordinate 185,699,062 of OZ010798.1, read as the reverse complement.
TCTAACTCTCGTAAATATACTCGGATCGCACTGAAATTTTTGGTTATTGACGTTTAGCCTAGCACGAACCCTATTTCAAATGAAATTTGTAGCATGTTTAGTTCATTTACAGGGACAGTCAAAGTATTCCGTTACATTACGGCCAATGGGAAAAAAATCATTTCAAATGAATTTTAAAGATGTTGCACACTTTCAAACATAATAAAAAATATATGCATTTACGAAGTGCACTAAAATATGCAGAATATTCTAGCATTTGCGGTGCAACGAATAGTTACTATTCGTTTACAGGGCTACACAAAAGAATTCCATTACAAATGGTATTGGGGGAAATTGTTTGCGACGTATTTTAATTATACAAATTCATATATAATAAAATTGATATACGTCGGTGAGGCTTACTTTAGTTATTTCATGTATAATACGAAGTGCATAGCATTTACAGGAACATTTCAGACACGTATTTTCTATTCGAAGTACTGTATATTAGCGGCGATGGCAGGGAATGCATTTTCAATTATGATATGCGCTTTTAAGTTTCACTATATTTATGCATACTATATGGTGTGTGTAAATGTTATAGTTGATATACAGGGATATGCAAAATAATTCGTAAAGGTTACTGAGTATGACCGAAAATTGCTGAAAGGTGGGTTTAAAATGTGTTATGCTGAACTGCATGTAGTTTTCTATGAAATGTTTGTAGAATATAGATAAAATGATATACAGGGCCACGCAAAGAATTGGATACATGGCCGCCTATAGATGATAAATTCTGGAAATGTGATTTCAGTAGTTTTAAGAGTGATTTAGTTTGAATTGAGGTTTAGCTAAATAGTGGCGTGTAATAAAGGTACTAGGTAAACAACAGGGCTGAACAAAAGTATTTAAGTACGTTTCCATCTATTAGTATAAATTGCTGAAAGAGAAATTTCAACCTGTTATGCGTTTTCTTGCAAAACTAAATTTTCTATTATATAGTATATATATCAGCGAACAGATCAAATACAGGGCTCTTCGGAAGAATTGGAATAAATATTTGGCTATGGATGGTAACTGCTGAAATCAGTTTTTTAAATGTTTAGTTAGTTATCTTATTTACCTTATTTCCCTAAATAACGAAGTTTTGTTAAAGCTTTCAGGGAGTGTTGGAAAGTGTTTCATAATCTATGACGTACGCATGATTTTTCTTTCTTGTTTTTAATCAAAGATGAAAACAGCCATTGTATCTCTTAGCAGCTGATTTCGTCTAAAAAATCTCCAATCAAAGGAAAATGAATGAAAACCCGTTTACAGGGAGACCGTCACTGTTTTTTTTTTAATTTTAATTCAATCTTTTTAAGACCGATGAAATTAGCATGCTTTTAGAATCTGCGGTGTCTGAACGGGGGTTGGCGAGCGTAGCTCGTAGGGGGCAGAGCCCCTAGTTACCATAAAAATGAACTTATGCTCTTCAAACTTTAACAATATTGCATATAAATTCCTTTATTCAACTGTTCAACCAACATTTAAAAAAAAAATCAGAAGCTTTGAAATGATTTAAATTTTCAAAATTTTTGTTTTCAAAATCTCACATTTTGTGATATTCACCCTTTGATTCTGTCTTTGATTTTTTTTTCTCCTATGTATTCCATTATTCTATTGTTATCATTTCTAAAAGGAATGGCATATACACCAGCTAATTCGTCCTTCGGTGCTGGATCTATTTTCTTACAAATTACATTAAACAAGAAAGAAAATTTGAGAAAAGTGACGTATTAAAGTTTATGGTACGACAGTTAAGGTTTTAAAGTAGGTTCGGATACATATTTAGAGAAAGGGCTTAACACCACCAGAGATATCGTTGAAGAAAACGGTTTTTCAATGATCCCCATTAATAAACTTATCTATGAATTCAGTTTTCATGAAAATATCAAAAAAAGTAAACCATAAAGAAAGGATATACAAAAAGTTTAATTATTTCCCTGTTCTGTACGAAAAGTTAAGATATGCTCAACAGAAACACAATATATACAATGAAATATAATATAAATTTAATAGCCAGTCCACCAAGAAAATTAAAAGAGGTAATTTGTCCGAAAATAGATCCAACACCGAAAGATGAATTAGCTGGTGTATATGCCATTCCTTTTAGAAATGATAGCAATAGAGTAATGGAATACATAGGAATGACCAAAAGAAAATTCAAAGACAGAATCAAGGAGCATACAGTAGACATAAAATTTTGTCGTCAATCCACAGCTATCTCTCGTTTAACTTTCAACCAGAATATCACAATAGATTTTGATCATACAAAAATCATATTCCCAACATCCAATTATTACTCATACACTATAAGAGAATCCATAGAAATCCTGTGTAAAAACAATATTTAAAATTTATGGTTCAATATCCTGAAAATAAATCATGGGAATTTGAGAAAAGTGATGGAGTATTAAAGTTTATGGTAAGGCAGTTAAATATTTTCTTCTATCCAAATTTAATCTGAAACACTGCTACTTCGACTGTCCAGCTACGCACTTAAAAAGAGAGTGACGTATGAAATCAGAGTGATGTCATAAAGTAAATGGAACTGCAGTTAGTAACACGGTGACCGTTTTTAGCCTGTTGTATAAAATCTGGACTGTTGTATGAGATACAACAGGCTAAATCCGGCTAAAAACTCAGGCTAAAAGATAGTTATCAGTCTATCGACTGGAAATTAACAGATTTTTTTAATACTCGTATAACGAAATTTAGAAACGATTGCGGTTGATTAAAACAAAAGACATGGGTGTTTATTGCTCCGGGAGGTTATCTTTCTCGGGATGTCTGTCTGTCTATCCTACAGCATGCAATTTTCTTGTAAAGGATGATATTATTATGCAGTAAAACCTCCATAACGGACACACCCGATTAGTGGACACTTCTATTTAGCGGACATTTTTTTCGATTACCAACCCTTAAATAACTGTACATGTTTTACTCTCAGTAGCGGACACCTCCAAATAATAGACAAGTTCTGCCCTCCCGAGGGGTTCGCCATTCAGAGGTTTTACTGATAAAACCTCCATACCGGACACACCCGATTAGCGGATACTTCTATTTAGCGGACATTTTTTCGATTACCAACACTTAAGTTACTGTACATTTTTTACTCTCAGTAGCGGACACCTCCAAATAGAGGGCAAATTCTGCACTCTCGAAGTGTCCGCTATTCAGAGGTTTTACTGTATATATTATTGACAGTTATTTTACAGGGCCGCACAAAAGAATAAGAATGTATGAAACGAATATAAACTATCTTCGGGATTGGTAAATCGCTGATGGTAATGTAATTTTAGGATGTTGTTGCAGTCACCCGCAGCATGTTTCTAGGGTTTCGTTCATCTGACGAAACCCTACCTGTCTCACTCCTTTGTCTGTCTGTCTGTCCGTCTGTCACAGAGAACGTTCTCAGAAACTATATATGTCGGAGACTTGAAATTTTGCATACTTATAGCTGAACACCACACATCAAACGACAAATCATAAAACTTTGAAAAAGATCTAATATTTAACCCTCTGGGCTCTAACTTGCGTATTTTAAACAATTTTTCTAACTCAGCCCCCAATTAAGTTGGAGACTTGAAATTTCGCAAACTTATAGCTAAGCACTTGCGATAACACGACAAATCATAAAATTTTGAAAAAAGGTCTAATATTTAACCCTCTGGGTTAGAAAAAGTGTTTAAAATACACAAGTTAGAGACCGGAGTGTTAAACATGACTTTTTCAAAATTTTATGATTTGTGGTGTTATCGCAAATGTTCAGCTATAAGTATGCAAAATTTCAAGTCTCCGACTTAATTAGTGGCTGAGTTAGAAAAATTGTTTAAAATGCGCAAGTTAGAGCCCAGAGGGTTAAATATTAGACTTTTTCAAAATTTTATGATTTGTCGTTTGATGTGAGGTGTTCAGCCATAAGTATGCAAAATTTCATGTCTCCAACTTAATTAGGGGCTGAGTTAGAAAAATTGCTTAAAATACACAAGTTAGAGACCGGAGGGTTAAACATGACTGTTTCAAAATTTTATGATTTGTGGTGTTATCGCAAGTGTTGAGCTATAAGTATGCAAAATTTCAAGTCTCCAACTTAATTAGTGGCTGAGTTAGAAAAATTGTTTAAAATACGCAAGTTAGAGCAAAGAGGGTTAAATATTAGACTTTTTCAAAATTTTATTTTTTGTCGTTTGATGTGAGGTGTTCAGCTATAAGTATGCAAAATTTCATGTCTCCAACTTACTTAGGGGCTGAGTTAAAAAAATTGCTTAAAATACAGAAGTTAGAGACCGGAGGGTTAAATATGACTGTTTCAAAATTTTATGATTTGTCGTTTGATGTAAGGTGTTCAGCTATAAGTATGCGAGCTTTCGAGTTTATAACTTAATTAGGGGTTGAGTTAGAAAAATTGTTTAAAATACACAAGTTAGAGCCTAGAGGGTTAAATATTAGACTTTTTCAAAATTTTATGTTTTGGTGTTTGATGCTTGGTATTTAGCTATAAGTATGCAAAATTTCAAGTCTCCAACATGTATAGTTTTTTAAAACGGGCTCTGGGCTAGACGGACAGACAGACAGACAAGTGAGACGAATAAGGTTTCGTCAGATATGAAACTCAAAGAAAATATATGAAGTATACATCTTTTTTTGAAAACATACAATAATGTATATGAACAAAGTATTTCAATTTCGTCAGTGTAGGGTAATATAATTCAAATACGATACTTCCAACAATTTACGCCTTTAGAAAGTAATGGATCCGATGTTTTTTGTGGAGCCCTGTATATGAATAATAAATATTACGTTAATCGTTTTTGATTGAACCATGCTAGAGTGAACCTAAAGATCGTACATAGAATTTGTTACTCAAAATATGTTTTTTTAGATTTTTAATTATACAAACCGTCAATAGATAGCAGGACAATCGATTTTATTTTTAGCCTGTTGTCAGGCTAAATCTAGCCTGCATTTAGCTTGAAAAAAAGGTCACACTGAGTAATAATATATATTTTCTCTAATTAAGTTCAATCCAAGAAACAGTTACTGTGATGTAGTAATCACATTTATTTTTTAATTATAGTGCAGCATTCTTATCTCGCGTTTTAAATGATTTCTTTTCGACTCAACATCGTTCAAATCGCTTTTTTTTCTTTCCTTTTTTACCGAAAGTAAGATAGCTTTTTCAATCTCGAATGTGATCTATTTTTAGAACCAGCGCGTATTGCAGTGACGGTTTGTAAGAAAGACGGTTTGTACCAAAGGTTTGTAAGAAATCAAATAATGTTGGGAATGATTCAAAATTATTCTTTTCAAGTCGATTTGCCAACAAAACAATTTTTTTATTGTTGCATCTACGTTGTCCTGGACTTTGAAAATATGTACCGATCTTCCTTGTAATTGCAACAAAATTTCCTGCCGAAGAAAAGGTCTGAATTCAACACTGGGCCTCAGGACCCCAGACTGTAAGCTCGCGGACCCCCAGGGGTCCGCGGACCACAGTTTAAGAAACGCTGCTCTAAGGAATAATTTTCACCAGCATCAGCCAGCATTAATTAACGTCATAGAATTCTTTTTTAAGTTGGATTTTTTTGCTACGTGTACGGTGACCAGATTAAATACCTCCTGCTTCACCCCTCCCTTCTAAAGAATGAATAAAGTTGGATTTAATACGAATATGTGTACTCCTTGAACAAGCCTCTGTGTCAACTGTTTCTCATTTAACTAAGACCATTCTTAATTTATTTTTACTGCAACTAAAGTCATTTATTCTCGCCACACTTTATATCATCGGCAATATTATTCTTTGCATATTTTATCGGCATAAGAATTATGATTTATACCACAGCTACTTCTACTTTCAGCTCTAATAAATATTGGCTCTCTCATTTTCAAAACGAAGTAACATATATCTATAAATAAACAGCAATTAGTTATTAAAATAGTCTGTGATGAAGAGCTTGGTAAAGCTTGAAAATACTAAGAAATTTTAAATAAAATGCATATTTTTAACTTGTAACATCTCTTTTATTGTTTTAGTAACCTTTTAAGTAAAACAGTGAACTTTTTAAAGCTCATATAATATATTTTATGGCAAAGTAATGTTTACGTATTTTGGAAGTGTTGGAAAGTCTTTCATAATCTATACTTGACGCATGATTTATCTTTCTTGTTTAGGCTTGCTCTGTGTAGGCTTATATCAGGGCCGAAACTAGCCTTTTTTGTACCCGTGGCAAACAGCAATTTTGGCGCCCCCAACCCCTCTTCCGCAAAGTAAATTACAAAGAGAATTTTATACTAAGTTTCTAATAGGCAACTTATTTTAAAATTTAAAATACTAGGGGGCTCGGCCCCCTACGAGCTACGCTCGCCAACCCCCGTCCAGACACCGCAGACTCTAAATGCACGCTAATTTGATCGGCTTTAAAAAGATTTCGAAAGATTGAATTATAATTTAAAAAACAGAGGCGATCTCCCTATAAACGAATTTCTATTCATTTCTCTTTGATTGGGGAATTTTAACGCCAAATCCGCTGCGGTACTACTTGATTATCCTGTCGACCAATTTCGCCAAATTATATAAATCGCCAAACCACACGCCAAATTATACAAATTGATATAATTTTTATTTTAAATAACGAAAGAACAAATAAATTCGTACAACATTAATAAAAACACAAATAAATAGCTTGATGACGTATACACGTGTAACAACATTTCAAAATAAGCTAATATAAAAGGAATTAAGTAAACAGAGTCTTTATCTCCTGGTACTTTTTAACAAAGCGAAAAGAAAGTTCTTTTAAATGAGACATTTTAAATTAATTCTCAAAATATCAAATAAATGCCTAGCGCAATTTCTAAATTTAAACTTTTTTGCAATATTATTTTGTGTTCATTTTATGTAATAACTATAATGTGACGTAAATATGACGTAATTTCTCCTAAAACTTCTAACGCATGTTAATGAATTTATTATTTTACAATATCCTTTCTCTTTTAAAATTCACGTGTATACTTTTTATGACGTAATTTTTAATAAGTTACTGCTTTTTATACGTAATTATTTGATTTTAATTTGAAAGTTTTTTTCAAGTTTATAATAGTCACGTGTAAATAAATTTTTAATTTGAAGCAAACATTATTGCTTGCGCTTTTTATACAGTTGGCAACAGTTTAAATTAGTACAATTTTCTGAGATCTGTAAAAAATATCTCTAGAAATGCTGAAAATTTGAATTTAAAATAGAAATAAAACCTGAAAAAATGAGTCAAAATAAAAAAATTAATGCAATCTGCACTCCGGCAAATTCTAACGCATAAAATGATCTAAAAATGATTACACTGCTATGCATAGTTTTTGCTGCTATAAAACTTTTTTAGTGGAACGATTTTGTCCAACTTTAGCATTAAATAACTCTTAAAATAATTCTTCGATTTGAAAACTGTCTGCATCAGCGTGTTTATCAAACATTTCTGTATAAAACCACCGATTTTCATATTTTTGTATGCATTATTTTTGTTAATATTAACGAAGAAAGGCCTCCGGTCACAAAAAAATCAAAACCGGCGGCGGCGGCGGTGACAGCGGTAGTTACTTTTTTTTAGAATAGAGAGATGTAATAATGAAATACGAAAAACTGAACTACGTTATCAGTTTTGTCAGATATTGATTCATTAAAACCTTAAAAACGGAATAGAAAGGAACAGAAAATATCCGTTATATACAGGCGGAAATAGTCTAAGAGAACACTTATTTTTTCTTATTCATTTGCAATCTTGTATTGTAGACGAATCTTTTTTCTAATTGTCAATTTTTATGCATTTGCTCTAGTTTTCCTTTTATATTTTCCGGCTGAGAGACTTTTTTAAACCCATATTTCACACACATATATATATATGAATAACATTTTCTCTAAGATTATACTGGTCTGCAAAAAGTCGGAAATCTCACCCCTATTAATAAAGATAAAATCACAAATATATGAACAAATGGTAAAATTCTAAAGATGAACAAGATATGAATATAAGAAACTATATATATATAATTCCCATCTTAAATTTTCACATTGAGCTCACAGATTAAATTAGAGAATGAAATGTGTTTAGAAATGTTTTAAATTGGCAGATTTACTTGTTGAAATAATATGAGCCAGGGATAAAACTAGGGGGAGTAGAGGAGCAACGTAAAAAACGTACGAAACGAAAAAAAAAAACGTAAAAATTAGGGTCAAATAGAGAAAAACACTTCAAGAAAACAAATATACAAAAATAAACTTACCAATACCATATTAGTATTTTTAAAAAATCTGCTATTTTTGATTACTTTTTCTTTTTAAGTGCAATTTCACATATACTATTTTCAAACATAGAAGTTTTTTGCAAATTATTTTCTTGATTTTCATGTCCAGTTAAAAATTTCTTTAAATTTTTCAAACTCTCAATAGCCCCTGCCAAGGGCGGCACGATGTCTTCTGAATCTTCATTATCTGGATCTTCATCAATATCATCCGCACTTTAATATTGCGAAATTAAATCGGAAATAGCCAGAATGTCTGTGGTAGTGATGACGTCCTTGTTGCAATCAATGTACCCATCAACATTGACGTCTGCAAGTATAAATTCATCCTCTTTTGTGTAGTCTTCCGGCTGTGATCCGCCGTTAAGGCTCCGCTCCACTGAAAGTCCCCGATCGCGAAATCCCATGTTAGCCTATGGGAAAACTTTCAAGCCCGACTACTCATTATCTAATATAATTATTAAAATACCGTTTTCACCATCAGAAAGTAGACGTCAGATGCCGATGATGTGCGGTTTTCAAAATTATCTCCGTAAATTTTAAGTACATAAAAAATCCCTATAAACTTTGAAATTTCCATTTAATTAAATTTTATCATCTTCTTAAAAATACTTAAAATTTACGTAGACAATTTTTAAAAACGCACATCATCGGCATCTGACGCCTACTTTCTGGTGGTGTAAACGGCATTTTAATAATTATATTAGGTAATGAGTCATCGCGCTTGAAAGTTTTCCCGTAGGTTAACATGGGATTTCGAGTTCTGGGAGTTTCAGTGCAGCGGCCCCTTAATGTCAGATTTTGAAAACCCTCCCCTCAGAAAAGCATTTGAAATGGATTTTTCGTCTACACTATCCCACGCCTATGAGATGAAGTGAAGAGCGTCCAGCACATTTATCTTTGTTTTCCAAGCATTATTACCAGTTGTTTTCTATAATGCATTTTGTAGGGTCTGATTATTCCCAAGTCACACAGCTGAAGTAAACTAGTACAGTTGGGTGGGGAAATTTCTATACGCACATTCTTTAAGTTTAGATAAAGATGACCAGTGCACTGGTCTATGAATCAAATTATTTTTGGCTTTTATAAGCGCATTTTCATGTCCAATGTTCTTCCAAAACCTTCAAAAAGATTTAGGGTCATCCAAGCATTCTGGTTAGCATTGTAATCTGTCAGTAAACTTCTAATGTTTTTGAAGCTTCTTGGATTTACCAATCACAAAGGGTGTTAGCTTCTCAGTTCCGTTGACATTCCTACATAACGAAACTGTTAATCGCACTTTTAATAGCTTCCCACCCTGGCACTATTCTCCTTTCACGGTGTATGTTACATCAGGGAAGAGATTAAAAAACAACCCGGTCTCATCTACGTTAAAGATGTCTTTTTTTGAGTAATTACACACAAGGGAAGGCGATGTTTTTTCCATCCACTCCTCACCGACCATAGTATTTACTCCATCTGCCTCACCACAAATAAACTTAAGACAAATTATACTTCTTCTTGAATCGGTCGATCAAACCGTTGGATGCCGTGAAATTCTGCATTTCAAGTCGAGAAGAAATTTCAAGCACATTTTCTTTCAAAATTGAGCCATTGATTGAAATCTTGGCTGCTCGGGCTTGATTAACCCATTCGTACAAAATCTTTTCCCGTTCCTAAAAAGGAGAGGTTTTCAATGTTTTTTTTTCTTTGGCAAATTTCCCAGTTTTTCAGATTTTAATTCCACAGAGACATCTTGTTTTAGGATGGTTTGTAACGTGGAATAAGGGATACCGAACGATTTTGCGAGATCAACTATAGTTCCTTTGAAAACTTTGGATTTTTCGATAATTTCTTCGGTTACAGAGAAATATTTTGTTTTACACGTTCTACTTTTCACTGGCAACCACTAGAGATAACAAAAGAAAGCTACTTTACTGCGTGTTGAAACGAATGAACGACGGAAAAAGAATCACCCCCCCCCCCCACCGATATCACGTGACGCAAGTGTGGTCAAGTGTTCGTAGACGAATAATATTTCATCATTATTTGCTCACAAGGGGGGGGGGGTATTAACGGGGAGAGGAAGGAGTGGCTTTGGTAACAAACAACCAGTTGACTACGTGAAAAAACTTTTGCTCTTTTGAAACTTATTCCATGAGTGAAAGTAGATAAAATTTCCTGAGGTACTTCTTCTAAAATGACGTACCAAGCGGGAAATGTTAAGAGTAAATGACGTTGAATCGAGGTGATTTTAACATTATCGGAATAGGAATTTTTTGGGACCGACAAAAAATAATGTACGAAGCGAGATAACGTACGAAAGGGGTTACGTAAAATCAGGGTTCCACTGTATATCCTTATAATATTATAAATGTCAATGTGTGTCCGAAAGTTTGAATGAAGTCAGCATCTAAACGGATGAATTAATGCTTTTGTGTTTTTGGATATAGATGGATAACAACCAGTGGTGGGATTCAGACGGTTCGCACCGGTTCGGTAGTGCCGGTTTTTAATTTGTGATGGGTTCGGAGAAACGGTTGTTAAAATGATACTCCATAATGCAAAAATCGCTTTTACATTAATTTACTTTCTTTAAATGTTTATCTACACAACAGAGTTTTTGTTTTCTAAGCATAACACTGTGACATGTTCTGATTTATTTCATTTAATAACATAATGTTTCATCTGAAAAATATTATTTTTTTTCTTCATCAGACCTGTAAGAGCAAATTCAACTTTAAAAAATGAAATTTTGAAGAATTTTGCCCTTCACTCTTTTCTTTATCTCCATGCTTTACTCTCACTTACCCTACTTCGAACTGCATTTTTTTATATTGTTCTTCATACCTTAGAAGTCATTTAAATTAAAGTGTTATTTTCGCAAATGTAACAAATTCTAAATTTTATAATATTCGTGAGTCCTATAAGGTATATTTAGAAAAATATTTTCCCAGCTCTAACAAATGAAAAGAAACTGTATTGTCTAAACTTTCTGAGTCATGATACTTTGTATTTTAAGAATTTCCAGCGTTGTCTGGCCGTTTTTTGTACCGAGGAACGGCAAAAATTCCTACAATTATAAATATCATAAAACAAGAAGTTTTGGTCATGGAAAAATTTGTCTCACTTACTACAGCATGGATAATATTTTCTAAATATGCCATATGCAATTTTAGATCATGAACACGGGTTAATTTTTAAGTTTACATTTCTGCTATTTGTGTATTATAGTGTTTTTTTAATTACCTGATAGAAATTTTGATCAGGGATTCATGATTGCCGAATATTTATTAAACAAATTACGTTCTTTTATAGGGAAACATTTTTCAGGAATTTTCTTTCACCATACCAAAAGATCAAAGTGTTTTTTAACAATCTATTTATATAAAATCCAAGTCTCTGTGTGTCCCTCACGATTCCGGTAGGACCGCCTCATTGAAATGAGTAATTGTTGAAAAAAACTAATGCAGGGTTACCACAGTAGCGCCAAATGTTAGCCAACTTGCTGATAGCTGGCTAATTTGGCGAAATTCCCATTTAAAACCATTAATCTTTCATAAAGGAGGTCACCGAAATTTAATTTAAACTCCGCTCTTTTAAGATATTTTTCAAAATCTATGAGTGAGTATTTTAAAGTACATCTTTACATCTTCCTCCCGATGCTACTAATAAAATAACCGCCAATAGACGACGCTGTACTGTGTGAGCTCCTAACTGCGCGATTTTAATGTGCTTTAGGTACTTTTCCAGTATAGCTGCCTTGGCGAAAAAGGAAATTTGGCAACATATTTTCCGGGAACCTATCCACTGTTTCATTTTATACACACACGCATTTTTTTCGCTATTTATACGATTTATTTAATATAAAAAAGACGTTTCTCTAATTTTATAAAGAAACAGATGTGATCTGTACATAAAAACATCAATAATATACATATAAAATAAACATATAAAACAAACAAAAACGCTCATCAAGTTTGTTTTCATAGCTGTTTATATGATTTGACAACAAATCTCGATATTTTTCCGTTATACGGACATCATGCCAAAATGTATGCTAATGCGCCAATTATTTCAAAATGCTAAAAGATATTTGTAATTTTATGCCAGCAGTTTAATATGAGTTTTATTTTATTGCTTTATTTTATAACAGGTATTTGTTCACTTATTTTAAGTATATAATTGTGATTTAATGAAATAGTTCGTAAAAGTCTGGAATTTTCAAATGTTATATTTTTTAAATGCTCACTTTAGATCGACAATGTTTTTCTTTTATTTTTCAAATGCTTCAATTCACGTGATTTTCATTTTGGGCCATCTATTACGCTTGGCGACACTGGCATCCGTATAACGGAAACGAACCCAAATCTTACTTTCTGATGTCCAAATTACACAAAGCTTTTTTTAAAAAAAAACGCCAAAGCTCCCACAGTAGAAAAGTACCAAACTGTCTATTATTTTGCGCTATCTGTGTTATAGTTTGTACTATATGTAAGGGGTGTGGAGCGGAGAGTTTAAAAATTAAATATTAAAGTTTCGGCACAGATGTCATATACGTGGTTATATTGGCGCGATTTGTTTCTGACGCCAATGTCATATACACAGCGGGTACTTAACTGGCGGCAAACTGTCGTTATTTTGCTTGATATGGTAACCCGGATGTTGTTGTTTATGCTGTTGATGTTTTCGCCAAATTGGCGTATATGACAACTGTGCCTAAGTTTCTATAAAGCAGTATAAGACTAAAAAATTAAAAATAAAATAAATGCAAAATAAGACTAAAGAAGAAAGAAAAATCACGCGTTAAGCATAGAATATGAAACACTTTCCAACACATCCTGAATGCTTTAACAAAACTTCGTTATTTGGGGAAATAAGACAACTAAGTAAACATTTTAGAAGACGCATAAAAAAATTAAAAAATTGATTTCAGCAGTTACCGTCCATAGCCAATAGTATCGTTATTACATGCCACTATTTAGCCAAAATTTAATTTAACCTACTCTTAAAACTACTGAAATTACATTCCCAGATATTATCATCCATAGACGGTTATGTATCCAATTCTTTGCGTGACCCTGTATATCATTTTATCTATATTATATAAACATTTCTTAGTAAACTAAATGCAGTTCAGCGTAAAAACGCATAACTCCTTTAAAAACCACCTTTAAGCAATTTACTCTCATACTCAGTAACCCTTACGAATTCTTTTGTGTAGCCCTGGATATGAACTGTAGCATTTATACATACAGTATAGTATGCATAAATGTAGTGAAACATAAAAGCGCATATCATAATTAAAAATGCATTTCTAGCAATCATTGCTTGTGTACAACTTCGGAGAAAAGTTGCTTGGCGAGAAAGAAGTTTGCCAACGTATTTTCTGACAACTTATTTACTGCTTCATACTCACAAGCAATTTTTTCCATATGTATGCAATTTATTTAGGTAGTTGTTAGCTATTCCGTCGACCAGTTTCGCCAAATTATATAAATCGCCAAACCACTCGCCAAATTATACAAATTGACATAATTTTTATTTTAAACAACGAAATATCAATTAAATTAGCAAAACATTAATAAAAATACAAATATAACGTCGAATTAAAAATCACTTCATGACGTACGAAACACATGGTCATGTTTAATGTCAACCATTATTAGAATTTAATCTTACAATTTGGCGACAGTAATTTGGTCGACGGGATAACTAACAAGTACCTTTATTTAATGTAAAAAAAGCTATTTACCCATTTTTTTATAATAAACAAAAGTAATTTTGGCACAGATGTCATATTCGCCCCATATTGGCGCGATTTTTTTTCCGACGCCAATTTGGTGAAAACATCAACAGCATAAACAACAACATCCGGGTTACCATATCAAGCAAAATAACGACACTTTGGAGAGAGTTAACTACCCGGTGCCGGTGTGTATATGACATTGGCGTCAGAAAAAAAATCGTGCCAATATGGGGCGAATATGACATCTGTGCCGTAATTTTTGCACAGATGTCATATACGCATCGGAGTTGGCGTGATTTTTTTCTGACGCCAATTTGGCAGAAATCTCGCTTTCGAATACCAGTTACTTATATATTTTTAAATTATTTGCTATCATTTTGAAAAGGAAATAACTATAAATAAATATAAGTTTGAATAATAGCTATAGAACAAAACAGTTTACATAATTAAAAACAGAAAATAAAAGTAAATAAACAATTTATTAATAAATAAAAAACAATAGCCGGGTTACCATAGCAGGCAAAATAACACCATTTTGGCGCCAGTTAGGTATCCCGGTTCATATCTGAAATCTGTGCCGTAATTTGTATATAAAAAAAAATATATATTTAGAAAAGATTTTTTTATGTATATAAGTGCATATATAAACAAAAATAAAAGTTCATTAGATTTGTTTTCATAGCTGTTTATATATTTTGGCAATATATCTCACTTTCTGATGCTCGAATTGCGCCAAGCTTCTTTTTAAAATGCGCTATAATGGAAAAGCACCTAAATAAATAATTAACAGAAATAACCAATTATACATACTAAAACTTTTTATTTCGAGATCAAAACATTGTTTTTAATTTCAATTAAAAATACATATATCCTTGGATAACTTTAGTTGAAATTGGGTTCACAGCTTAATATCTCATTCCATAAACCTAAACAAACACAAGTGATTCATTCATCGTGAAACTTAAAAAAAAAATTTAAATCATTGAGGTAATCATTCACAAAGTAAATTCTCCAACAATCAATGGACAATATTCTAATGACATCATAGTAGGTAAAATGGTGGCGGTATCGTTTGTTTATGGTTTGAAATCACAAAGATTTAATTTTGCAATGTCTCTTAGTTACATTATTTTATTGTCACATTTATGAGCTCAGAACAAAAGCATATTTTTTCGTTATTTAGTTATTAAAGACGGAAAAAATTTATAAATGCATGATTTGAAAAATTTAAATAATTTTCTTTCTTAATAGTAAAAAATAACATCGGGAAGTAACAGCGGGTTTAAGTTAAATAAGTTTAACTGTTTAATTCTGTTGTAATATTCAAAATAACTGTATTTATTAGGTTTCAGTAAACAACATCAGGGCCGATTAAACTTTGAAGTTAGAGGAATTACAATGCCATTTCAGGACCTTCCTTTTGGAGAAGCTTTTCTAAATTTCATATATACATGGAAACTCTTCAATGTTAGAAATATTATTCTTAGGACTGACATAACATGAGAACAGCCTGCAATTTTACACAAGTTTTTGAAAACTACTTTATATCAGAAATTTTGCTAAAAACTGGTTACTTTTTTGTTATAGCGGCCACACTATTAGGATTATGACAAGTTGCAGCCAACTTCGGCAACGTCGTAACCAAGATCGTGAAGCACACACATATAATACCATGTAATACCATTTCATGAAATCGTATACGATAATTTAATAGTTTTTACCTTACTTCAAGTGTAAAATTTATTTATTTTTAAGGCATAACAATCTAAAATTTCCAATATATGAATTTAAAAAAATGTAAACAAAGATTGAATAGACATGACCGCAAAAAGCCTCAAATCTGCATAATACTTGGAACAAAACTGTGCAGATTAGTGGTCTTCTACTGTACACAGTTTTTCAGAAATGTGTTTCGTTCTTTAAATGTGTTATTTTCATCTATCACTGCGGAACAAGCGAGAAAACTCATATTCTTGCACATGAGTTGTATATATCTTTATATCTAAATTTCCGTCATTTTTGACGGGCTATCTTTCTAGTGTTCTTATAATATTGGAAAGTGTTTCATAATCTATATGTGATTCTTTATTTTCCTTTCGTGTTAATACATGAAAAATCATTGTGACCGCGAACCGGTTGTTAAATTATTTGGATCCCACCACTGGATACATCCTAATATTAGATGGGTCGCGAAATGTTTTGTTACTGAAAGGTGGTTCACGTACCAATAAAGGTTGGGAACCGCTGGTATATATATCATAGAATAATTTATAATATCGGTTATAAAATGTATTAAACACACTCTGCAACTACTTTCACATGTAATGTGCACAATAATTTCCAATTTGTAACAACCTTCTCATCTTTATAATATTTTAACCCTTTAGTGCGCAGCTTTGCATATATGCAAACAACAGTGTTTTGAATTTATTAGATTTTTTTATTCGTATTTACCTAATTCAAACCAGAAAATTAAAATAGCAATATTTGCTTTAATTAATAACAGACATTCCGTTTTTAAATAAACCGAAATTAACCATTGAAACTTTCTGGTGTTAAGTCAGATTCTCTGAACTACGTAATTTCTAGAACGTTTTCTATCATGAGAACTAAAGGGTTAAATGTTAAGTTTTATAAAATAAATAATTATATAAAATCAAGTATTTGGAGAGATACTTATTAACACTAGAACGCCCGGAAATTTTACTCAAGTTTCATAAGAATTATTTCACACCAGAATTTTTATTTAAAAATTTTTAACTGATTTATTTAACGTAAATTCGCGTTTTTTAAATGTGACTTATTTTGAGAAAGAATTTCTGGTCTAGGGATGGGCATTTCCACTCATTTTAAGGAGTCGACGCTGAGCCGACTCACTTGATTGATGAGTCGACATACTGACTCGACTCTCGACTCACTTGCGGAAGTAAGATTGGTTGGTTGGTAGTAAAGATGACGCAATCCTATTTTTCGTATCAAATTTATAGCGCAGGAGAAAATATTTGAGCATAAGCTGGAATTATTTTGGTTTTGATTTTATATAGAAGAAGTCTTTTATATTAAACTTTGTTGGATGGTTACAGGAAACAGCCAAACTAGATGTCTCTACGGGGACGAAATTTCCAGGACTCGTCCAGTCCCGTCCACAGAAAAAGAAGTTTGGGTATTGTTGGAAAGACCTCGTAACACCGAAATCAAAAATATATTTGTTCTAATTTTAGATACTGTCAAAAATATGATACAAAAATATGCCCCCCCCCCCCCTCCAGCCTTTTCCCGAATCTACTAAAACTAAAATTATGAAAAAAAAAAAAAAAAAAAAAACTAGAGAACAGGAATTCTGCTTTTTCAGAATTTAGTGTCGCCCCGGCATTTCCATTACTTCATTTTCTTCTGGTGGACTGGTGGCTTCTATTATTATGAAACAGCCATTATAAATGAAGCGTTAAAGAAAATTATGGCCATTTTTTTTCCATTCTGACCAGAAAATCAGAGTTTTAACTTTTTACGGCAGCTCTTTCATCTTCACCTAACGCTTCATTTATAATGTCTGTTTCATAATAGTAGAAGCCAACAGTCCATCAGAAGAAAATAACTCGGTTAAGCGTGACTCGGATAATCGGGACTCTACTGCAAAACATATTTCAGTTTTAAGACTTAAAGCACACGCTTTTATGTTATGTAAAATGACGTCATTTGCATTAATATAGAAACTTAAATTTAAATATAGTTTATAATAGCTCCCTGTTTTATCATAAATCCTTAATTTATATTTTTCTCAAACTAGCACGTATTTTAATTAATTTTTTTTCATTTTAATTTTTTTTTTAATTTTATGAGAAAATGGCAACAAAAAGATATAATTGCTATTTTTCAGCAATTTTTTCTTTATTTTCTAGAGAAATGGCGTACTTGAGTTGCCAAAATGAAACAAATGTCCTAAAAACTACAAAAAAATTAATATTTCAAAGACAAATAGAGATGCAGTTTTCAAACAAATTGCATTAAAAAGTACTTTTTTTTCCCAATACGATGGTATAAAAACTGAAAATGTGCGAAGTTTAGAAATTTAAAAAAATGCTATAGAGCATTTAATTTTACAATGATACATCTACTTTGTTTATTGCTAGCGTCTGTAAGCTAACGTTATTTTTTGGACACAAAATGAGCTGGGAGAAAGAAATAGCATACCGTACCGGGGCTAAAAAACTAGGGGCAATAGTAGTTTATTCAAACTTTGCTGGAAAATTATAGTGATTATCCTCTGTCACATAGTTTTGGATAAAACCGCATTTTTCCTTACACACAAACTTTAATTTGCGGGGCTCAGCTGCAGTATTATTAACTACAAAGTTATAAAATTGACAGGCCTAACTATTGTGGCGATTTTGAATCAAATAGCGTTTTCCATTTTTTTACATAAATAAATTGCTTATCAAGAAAATACGATTTTTGTCACGTAACGACAAGTTTTTCTCTTTTCCCCGTGCTATCGTGTACCGAACTTTGTTTAAAAACTTCAACTTTGACAGCAATTTTTGAAGGATATTTTAGCAAAAAAAGGAAAACGTGATTCGATTACTTAGTTCCTGAATAAGAACACCTGTAAATTTTACGCTTTTCCGAACAAAAAATAATTCAATAATCAGTCGCCCGTCCAACTGGAGGGGGGGGGGGGGTAAGTTTTAAAAAGTTCTTTTTCTCTCATGTTTATAGTTTTTGATTTACTCCCTTTTAAAATTTTATTTTTAAAACCATGATAATATATTGAGATATATCCACAGAGAGACACACACAGCCGAGTTGTTTACGAAAAAAAGGGCGGGGCGGGGAAGCGACAGGATTCCGAAAATATCTTTCACATCTGGGTTTAAATAACGAACGTTAAAAAAATCGATTGGCTAAACTTTAAAAAAATATGTGTAAATTATATGCATTTAATATTACCTGCGAACATTTTTATTTATAAAACGGAATTAAAATAATATTATATACGCAAAAAAATAAACGATAATTCACTTTTATCTAAAATACATCTATTATAAAATAAATTCAGCAACTTAGTATATTTTAAACAACCTGCTACTAAAGTAGAATTTTATTTCTCTTTCTTCTAAGTTTTTTTTAAATAGTGCATGATATGAAAACAGATGAAATATTCCTAACTAGTCCTACTTCTTTTTTTACCAAAAAATACAAAGGTAACATCTCCCCCTTTCTTTTTATCTTCTTTCCCCTAAGCATATCGTAAATTCAACTAATCTTTAACAAAATATCCTACTGCCCGCCCCCTTGTCTCTGTCCCTCCCTCTCCTTTCATTCATACCGTCATCTTCCTAAACATACATCTACACTGCTTTCTTCTTTCCTTAAATCGCCAATACATAATTAAATCTAGATCTCCGTTCTCTGCTAAACAACCCAGCCCGGAATCGAAGAGTTGAAATCCGATACTGAGTCGAAGAACCGAAAATCCATTCTTCAACTCTCGACTCTCCAAGTCCGACACTGCGTTAAACTCGTCCAACCACTCTTTGAGTGAGTCGACTCCGAATCCCAAACTGAGTGGAAACTAAAGTTCGACTCTTTTGAGTCGAGGCAATTCACTATCGAGGAGTCAACAGTTCGACTCACTTGGAAGGAGTCGAGATTTTGAGTCGACTCTTCGACTCTTCGGCCAACTCTGTTCTGGTCCGAATTGACATTTAATCATATGGTCGGAGTCGAATTGACTCCTTCCGGCCTTTCTAGTGTAAAAATATTTACTAATTTGCAATATTTTAGCGTAAAACAGCCACATGACAGTAGTTTTTACTTGTATTGCAGATGTGCAACAGAAAAAAAGATTACCGTATTACATGAAAAATGTATCTCTGATTCATTTCATTAAATTTCCTGTGCAATAAACCTTTCAGAGAATCATATAATTTTTTCGAAACAAAATTAAAAAATCACGCATTTAAGGGTTAAATATTTATCTTTTGATTTCTAAGTAATTTTCATGATTCTCAAATCTGTATATTCCCCGGCAATTATACCAGCGTTAAGTGTAAGAAATAAAGTTAACGCTTCTCTTTTTTTTCCAGGGAAAAACATTTAAAAACAAAGTTAGCAAACATCTCATTACTCGTCTCACTAAAGCATGACATTTTCAGGCCTGGTTATAGAAGAGGTTTGGAATCCAATTGTGTTTTCTTTTTATATATATATATATAAATTAATTACTTATCGAGCTATTATAGAGTGATGTCATGTGGCAACAGTCTTTCTCATTTTCCGTTCCGTCACGCCCGGAAATTCGGTTCAAAACACCAGCTTTGAAAAATTTTTCTGAAAGAGCTTTGGCTTTACCAATAAATGGAAAACACCATTCGTTTACACAGTTTCTGAATAAAAACACCTGTCAATCTCAATTGTTTCCGAAGAAAACTGAATTCAGAAATGAGTCATTAATATCATGGAACTACGAATAAAGAAGAACTGACATAGCCTCAATATGGTGAATCTTCAGCTGTAACCGATTCTGCAGGTTCTGATTACCGCAAAAGCAAACTTCCACCAGTAAATTTGAATAAAAATTTCCTTCTTATTAATTTATGCAATATTTTTGTCATAACAAAGTCAATAATATCTGTTTTTTTATTGGTGGAAGTTTTCTCTTGCGGTAGTCTGACCCTGCTTTTCCACCATATTGTAACAACCTAAACAATCCTCCTGCCAATGCCAGCGAATTAGATTTCTACTAGGCTAAACTTCCACCAATAAATGTGTACTGAAATTTTTATCCTTATTTAAACGCCGTATTCATGCAGAATTTCTGTCATAAATCTGGCAAAATGTTAAATTTTTTTTCTCTGGAGGTAGTCTTCCTTGGCATTAATAAGGCCGTGATTCAATAGAAACAACAGCAGTTGCCAATCTTGTGATAACCTCCCTAGTTACTTCACTCACAACCGGTAGATACTACGCCATCTGTCCCCTCCTCCGTATTCATAGCTCCAAAATAAATATGCTGCTTTGGATACGAGAACAAACTTATGCCTGATATTATATTCCAATTCTCGACTTTGTATAATATAAAAAAAAAAAAAAAAACTCGCATCAGAAAATAAAACGGAATATTTCATATTAGATTTAAATCCAAGTTATACATTGCAAAATCGTGTCTAAAAGCGTATTGTTTAAAACAACGAGTGAGCACCGTTCAAGCGGTATTAAGTTCTCCTCATAGTAAGGAAAAAGAAAGTACCTTATGTTCAGTTTTGCCAATTTGCGGGTAATTACTCGAATTGCGGGTATTTTTATTTTGATCGCTTGCGGGTATTTTGGGGGGTATTTTCGAACGCAGTATTTGAGGGTATTTTTTTTTTAACTTGACGTACAAGTTTTGGCTTTTTTAGTACTTTACTCTTGTGCAGTTTGTATTTTCTCACTGGCAGCCAGAGTTTCGTATCGTTCGTAAACGTGTTTCAGTCAGTCAGCGGATGATAAATGAAGATGAAAGAGAGGAAAAGGGAATGGCTTTTAGAGGGGAGGAAGTCTTTGTCAGCGTCAGGGAAACTTTGAGGGGTAATGCGCGATGATTTTTTCTCACATTCTTTGTAAGTAATTAAATGCGGATTTGCTAATGATTAACAAACGCTGGTGTGCTCTACAAGGGAAAAATCATTTACCACCCACATATGGTAATACTTTTATTAAACTCAGACTGGAATGCATTATGATCTTTAAAAGATTTTCCGCTCGGGCTGGAGAGGAGTGGTAAACGATTAATTTTCTGATCTAAGAAGATCGAAGACCTAATCGAAAGGGTTTTTTTCTTCTTTTTTTTTTTTTCTTCTCTTCTTGGAAAATTTCCTTTCCGTTTCTAAGTAGAATTGAAGAAAAGACACTCCATGCTTATCCGATTTCATCATACAGTTTTTAAGAATTAACCAATATAACAGCAAGTATTTATTCAAATGATAAAAAAATTAATAAAATATAAAACATAAATGTTTAATGAAATTAGTAATTCATTTCAGATTTTTCCTAGAGATCTGCACCGGCCGGGCCTTGGCCCGAAGCCTGAGCTCGGGCCTAATTCCATTCACGGCACTCGGGCCGAGCCTGGTCTTTGCTGTTTCGGACCTGGCAGGGCCCGAGCCTTACTTTTATCTGAAGACTCGGATCGGGTTAGGCCGGGCCGGACAAACTCATTCTCTCAGTTCAGAGCCAGGAGCTTGCTTCTTCCTAGATTTCCATGGGTCGACATTTTCACTCCCGGTCTTAACCCAGCCCTATGAAAGTCATTGTCTTGACGTCCGTGTAAAAATATATAAAGTCTAACCCGGTCCAAAGATTTGTGCAAAAAATGCATATATTTTTAAATCGCAATTATTCTACAATTAAACGTCAAAATTTATTTTAGTGCTCGCGATTATATGTTTCTAGATGTTTAAACATATACGTAGTGAAGCGCTAATACCATATTATACTAATTCAAAATCGAAACCCGGTATAACATGTTTCAAACGTATTAAATGTATAACCGGGAGCACTAGTTTATTCTTTTTAAAGAATTGTAGATTTCTTGGCAATAAAATTAAAATACGCTAAAATCTGTAGAAAACAACGTGCCTTTGACGGAATCGTGTCTTAAACAAAAATATTTTTTATTCAAGCAAAATGAATATAATAATACACGAGAAAGGAATATAATACTTTTACACCTGCTAAAAAGTAAACTTGTCTGTAACGCACTATTTTCTTATTGTGTGATTCCGTTTTAGAAGTTTTTACTGTATAATGTATTTCAGATTTTTAAGTCACGATACTTGGAATATGGACTAACAATATTAATGATAAAACATTTACATACAAACAAAAGATTTATTTTAAATATATATATATTGCAGTCTAAGGCACTTCTTTTAAAATGTAAATTATAACTGTGAAAAAAAAAAAAAAAAAAGGTAAAATAAGCATTTTTCGTTAGAACACCACGTTCGAAATTTTTTAGACATATCAATGTAAAAATCTATGTCTCATAAAAATTCAGTCGGGCTGGACTGGGCTCAGATCAAACTTTTAAATTGGGTCGGGCAAGATTGAACGTTTTCTCTATGTATCGAACCGGGAACGAAGGTAGAAATTTTGGCCTGTGCAGACCTCTAATCCCCCCCCCCCCCCCATAAATGATCCAGTTATAAATATTTCAAGATCCTTCTTGAAGTATTCGATCTTTAAATTGATCCTTTGAGCTTGAAATCTTTTGTTAACAAAGGATGGCTTGTTTTGATGGCTGGCCAGACCAAAAGTTAAATCGCTGCCACTGGATACTTCTAAAAACGTAATTTGCATAATAATCTTTCTGCAGAATTAAACAGGCTTTGTATTCAGAGGAGTGGACTATCTTTAAATTTGGAAATGTTATGTTTTTAATTTCATAAATGGAGAATTTTGTAAAAGAACTAGTAACTGTAAGGAAGAAAATTGTAAAAATCATAAAAGTAATATGAAAGAAATTTATAGTGATTTTAGATAGTAAAAATTTATATTTTAATAATATGCATGTAATAATCTGTTTATAATGTATGTATTTCATGAAAAAATGATATGCCCTTAGCCCTTGTTATTATCCCCTTACCCTATGAATTAGTTTGGTTTTAACTTTACTAGATGGCGCTTCTAAACTCAAAGCTTGAGGGTATTTTGCGAGTATTTTTTTCACAGTCGGAGGGTAAATAGCAAATTCTCTACTGGCAACACTGCTTATGTTAATGTTTTTTAGCACAGAGCATAGATACTCGACCATATGATATTTAGAGCGACATTTGTTTCTAGCGTATATTTTAGGAGGTAAATGAAATTACATTTTTTCGTGACAAAATACAAAAGTTAGACATGATATTTTTACTACAAAATCATTTTAATAATTTTCGCAGAAGAAATTAGAGAATTCAGTAGATAAAATTATCCCTATTAGAGATGAGACGTGCTTAGGGTCGATTTTTATATTAGTCTCAGGCTCAAAGTGATTTTTTTTTTACTATTCATAAATATATACAAGTCTGAAATTGTACGGCGTGGCAAATGAGGTGTGTTTGTACTATAACTAGTTTTATAAATATTCAGATCTTGCAATAGCTGTTGCACTCTTATTCAAAAATGCATGAATACAAAATTTATTACTATATATTATTAAATCCAGTAATACAGAAATAATAGAACTTCATCTTAAATATGTCGGGATCACTATGGGAACCTAGAATCATCACCTATCATGGAATATCATTGAATTAATAATATATGATAGAATTTAATAGAATAATCACCATGGCAACGTAGAATCATTACATATCATGGAATATCATTGAATTAATAATGTATGATAGGATTTAATAGAATATTCCTTCTTACACAGAGTCCGCCTTGCAGAGAGTTTATTGTATTGGTTTTTGAGATTTTCCACAAAGTTAGAAAAAAAGTGTATTTTTCAGAAAGCCGTAGCGCACTTAGTAATGAGTTTAGAAAAACGTTTTTATTATGAAATTTGTAGAGAATTTAATGCTCTTTCTTTTTGTGATTGAGTATGGTACACAAAAATTTTTAAGTTATAGGCAAAAAACTGAAAAAAGTCCGAAAATTTCGCGGTGTTTTGGCTTTACAAAGTTTAGCCTCGAGATATTTTGTTGGAAAACAATTAATTCCTGTTATTAGCATCCCCATAAACACTTTAAAAACATAAAATCTTCTAGCAGAATTTTTGGATCTATATTTGACAATTTGACTGGACTATTAATATTTTTCATACGAAACTATTTTGAGAACGTTAATAAAACCAAATTTCATTTTAGAGATTAAACAATTTAAAAAAATAAATTATGAATTAAATCAACTGAAATTTTGAAATTGGGTGGACGGAGAAATAAAATTATTGGGTGGGCTCGCGTCCTATGGACCCATATAAACTGGCGCCACTGTTTGTTGCTCATTTGAAATATATTTGTACTAGAATATTGAATATCCGTTTTAGTAAAAAAGTAATTTTAAGAGGATTTATCTCAAAGTGAACTCTTTTAAGATTGCACCCAAAATTTGTCTAGATATTTTATGCATAGTTTTCACAAATTATAGATGTTATTATTATGCTAAGACCAGGGCCAACGGAAGGTCGCGGCGAGCCCTGGCAAATCACGTAGCAGGACCCAATGGCTCTGACTGCAATTTACTGACTAACAAAAATTATTTTTAAATAGTATATATCAGCGGTTCCCAAAGTATGGGTCGCGGAACAATGGAGGTTTGACACAAAAATATATCTTTTATTTCACCTATTTAAAAAATATAACAAGTAAAATATTTAGCAACAGCAATAATCATGAAAGCCATTAGCTTAAGCTAGAGCTTCGCGAGAAGACAGTTTTCTTAAACAGTCAATCGGTATTATGTTATGACCCCGTTGTGAGATATGGCAGTAGTCGCGCAGTCGTTATGGCAACCCTGTAAAAATTGTTATTTTCCTTCTGGATGAATATACGAGCAGAATATTCAGAAATATCTAAATCAGCTTTGAGGCCCTTAGTGGTGTTCAACACGATATACTTGTGTGAACTTGCTGTTTCTACTTTGCTGTTTTTGAAAAGAAGTACATAAACAAACTTCGTGTACAAAGTGACTTAAGGTTAAAATTAATCGATTTTAACTCTGATATAGGCAGGGTTCGCACGCTATTAAGCCACGCCCCATTTGTAAGGACTCTACAACCACTATTATTATAAAGATCATTTTCTTCACGATTCATTAGCTAGGAGATGGTTTTATGCTGTTACTGGTGGTAGAGTCTTTACAAAATGGGGCGTGGCTTCATTGCGTGCGGACTCTACCACCAGTATTATTATAAAGATCATTTTCTTTACAATTCATTAGCTAGAAGGTAGTTTTATGCGATTACTGGAGGTGGAGTCCTTGCAAAATGTGGCGTCACCTAATAGCGTGCGAACTCTGTATAGATGGCCTCATCGGTAAACACCAGTGTCAGAAATCTCACTGGTTGTAAAGTTGTGTTTTGATAATAATTAAACGCATTTTTCGGTACTTTTCGGTTAGCCGGGCGCCAGTGTTATATATACATATAAGTACATATACACAAACATGTATATATACTGTCTGCTACAAAATTATAAGACCACGCAGAATTTCACATTGTTTCAACAAAGAAAATATTAGTTTGAATTTAAAAGTAGTTGTATGAAAATAAATAACTTTATAATGTTTATTTAGAATAATTTTTTATTTCATGCCAAACGATTTTACGCAAATCCGCTGTTTCATAAATATAAGATATCTGTTATATTATTAATAAAGCAGAATATTTTATTTTGAACTTGGAGTTTAACTGTAACCTAAACAACCTTTAAAGTTGAAAAAAAGAATAAAATGCAGGAATTCTGGATTGTATCTGTTTCTTTGAATCTATTAGTAAAATGCCTCGTCGGAGAGATCTGTCTGAAATAGAAGTGAGAAAAGAGTGGTTCTGCAAAGAAAAATAAGTCTGAACGTGAAATAAGTAAGATTTTTAATTGTTCTAAAACCGCGACTCATAATGTTTTAAGTAAAAAAGAATTGTATGGAAAGCATAAACGATCTGGTCGTAAAAAGAATTGTATCAGATCGTGATAATTGGCGAATTGTCAAACTGTCAACAAAAAAATACCTGTCGACTCGTAAAATAGCACAACAGATAATTAAAAATGTATCACATGCAACCATGTGGCGAAGTTTGAAATCAAAAGCTAGTGTTATTCGTTGAAAATTAGAAAGTAAACCTCTACTACTTAAATTTCACAAAGAAGATCGTCTTAAGTGGGCAAAGAATGTCATGTCCTTGAACTCTGCATGGAGAAATATATTGTTTTCTGACGAGAAAAAATTCAATCTTGATGGTCTAGACGGCAGTAATTACTACTGGCGTGATTTAAGGCAAAGATCTCGTGAGTTCTTCAGTAGGCAGATGGGATGCGGTTCCGTTATGATGTGGGGCGCATTTTCACATGCAGCAAAATGCGAACTCCAACTATTTGAAGAGAAAATGAACTCAAACAGTTACCAACGGATTCTATTTCGAAGTCTGATACCCTTCGGACCCCTTTTAGGAGGTGCAAAATGGAAATTTCGACAAGATAATGCCCCCAGTCATTCATCGAAATCAACAAAAGAGTGGCTTAAAAGAGAAAAGATTGATGTTTTACTTATGTCAAGTAGAAGCCCTGACCTAAACCCCCATAGAAAACTTGTGGGGCTATTTGTCTCGCCAAGTGTATGAAAATAACATACAATATCATTTCACATATGAGGTAAAAATGACCATTATGAAGAAATGGGACAATATTCCCAAATCGTTCCTTAAAAAATTAATTAACTCTATGCCATATCGTGTGTTTGAAGTTATTCTGAGAAATGGTGGAGCAACATGTTAGTAAATTTGAGAAAACTGTCTAGACTGACTTGAGAAAACAGGTGGTCCTATAATTTTGTAACCGTTCTTTTTGACACTTTTTTGTTATATTGATGTTTTATTTTTTCCTGAATTAATTTCATTTGTGTAAGTTCGTACATTTTACTAAAAACTTGATGTACTAACATAGAATATTCTTTATTTTGATTGAAATATTTCTTTAATTACCTAAATAGCAAAATATGTTGTGGTCTTATATTTTAGTAACAGACTGTATACATGTATGTGTACATACATATATACGTATATATGCATTTATATATATATGCATATGTATATATACAATATATATATGTATATACAGGGTGTCCGGTCTCAACGGTGTCCAATGGCTAATCCCTAAACCGTTAACCATAGACATATAGTTCCAATTACAAAAATGTTTAAAATCAGGTAAAGAAATATTTTAAAAGCGATTTGGGTCAATAAAAACATTTCTTAAAAAAATTACGAAATTTAAATTTTTATACGGTCCCCCGGTCCTATAAGTTATATTTAGTAAAATTTTCCTTTTACACTGACAAGTAATACACAAAAAGTTCCGTTATTCTACGATTAAAATTGACCGAGTAATAGCTGTTTAAAGTTGGAGCATACTTTTTGCTGCAAATTGGGGGTCATTCACAAATTTAGTCGATATATAATTTCGTCAGATATATTAAAAAATGGTTGAGAGTAAAATTAACATTGCAATATAAATTTGAAATCTTTAATCAGTCTGACATATTAACGCAAAATATACAATTTGTACTAAACATTTAAGAAGAAAGAAAAAACAGAATTTTTGTTAAATAAAATGATGCTAAATTAGCAGCCTCAATTCTTTACAAAATGATACGTAATTTAAAATGTTATTAGATTACACTAACATGCAAAAGTTGGGTTATGTCATGTTTTTTAGCTTTTGATAATTGATTCTTATGTATTCTGTACCGCTGAATCTGAAATTGACCTTCATTTTTAACAATCACATCAAGAGTTTTCGCAAATTTCAAAGTTAAAAAGTTAAAAGTTAAAATTGAATCTCCTCTCTCATCTCATCGGACCACTCAGCTACTTAGCAGTAAGAATTCTAGGATAAGCAAAAATATTCAATAAATTATTGAATAAAAAAAAAAAAAAATCTCTCTATTCTAAAAAAAAGTAACTACCGCTGTCACCGCCGCCGCCGCCGCCGCCGCCGCCGCCGGTTTTGAATTTTTTGTACCCGGAGGTCTTTCTTCGCTAATATTGAGAAAAATAATGCATACAAAAATATGAAAATCAGTGGTTTTATACAGAAATGTTTGATAAACACGCTGATGCAGACAGTTTTCAAATAGAAGAATCTCTCTATTCTAAAAAAAAGTAACTACCGCTGTCACCGCCGCCGCCGCCGCCGCCGGTTTTGATTTTTTTGTGACCGGAGGCCTTTCTTCGTTAATATTAACAAAAATAATGCATACAAAAATATGAAAATCGGTGGTTTTATACAGAAATGTTTGATAAACACGCTGATGCAGACAGTTTTCAAATCGAAGAATTATTTTAAGAGTTATTTAATGCTAAAGTTGGACAAAATCGTTCCACTAAAAAAGTTTTATAGCAGCAAAAACTATACATAGCAGTGTAATCATTTTTAGATCATTTTATGCGTTAGAATTTGCCGGAGTGCAGATTGCATTAATTTTTTTATTTTGACTCATTTTTTCAGGTTTTATTTCTATTTTAAATTCAAATTTTCAGCATTTCTAGAGATATTTTTTACAGATTTCAGAAAATTGTACTAATTTAAACTGTTGCCAACTGTATAAAAAGCGCAAGCAATAATGTTTGCTTCAAATAAAAAATTTATTTACACGTGACTATTATAAACAGGAAAAAAACTTTCAAATTAGAATTAAATAATTACGTATAAAAAGCAAGAACTTATTAAAAATTACGTCATAAAAAATATACACATGAATTTTAAAAGAGAAAGGATATTGTAAAATAATAAATTCCTTAACATGCGTTAGAAGTTTTAAATAGGAGAAATTACGTCATATTTACGTCACATTACAGTTATTGCATAAAATGAACACAAAATCACATGCTTCCGTAATTACGACGAAATTTTTTTTTAAAGTATGAAATTACGAACAGATGTCATATATTCTTTCGGCAGCCATCTGGGATTTTTTTCTTGGCGTGAAAACCCCTTTTCCGCCAAGTAGTAAATGTCACCTAGCAACAATTTATGCGCATGAAAGGCTTAACGAAAATAAAATGTAAAACATCGTCAAGGCATAAGTCTTAGGAGAAATTGCGTCATATTTACGTCACATTATAGTTATTACATAAAATGAACACAAAATAATATTGCAAAAAAGTTTAAATTTAGAAATTGCGCTAGACATTTATTTGATATTTTGAGAATTAATTTAAAATGTCTCATTTAAAAGGACTTTCTTTTCGCTTTGTTAAAAAATACCAGGAGACAAAGACTCTCTTTACTTAATTCCTTTTATATTAGCTTATTTTGAAATGTTGTTACACGTGTATACGTCATTAAGTTATTTTTATTTCGACGTTTTATTTGTGTTTTTATTAATGTTGTACGAATTTATTTGTTCTTTCGTTATTTAAAATAAAAATTATATTAATTTGTATAATTTGGCGAGTGGTTTGGCGATTTATATAATTTAGCGAAATTGGTCGACAGGATAATCAAGTAGTACCGCAGCGGATTTGGTGTTAAAATTCCCCAATCAATGAGAAATGAATAGAAATTCGTTTATAGGGAGATCGCCACTGTTTTTTAAATTATAATTCAATCTTTCGAAATCTTTTTAAAGCCGGTCAAATTAGCGTGCATTTAGAGTCTGCGGTGTCTGGACGGGGGGTTGGCGAGCGTAGCTCGTAGGGGGCCGAGCCCCCTAGTTATTTTAAGAGATATTTAATGCTAAAGTTGGACAAAATCGTTCCACTAAAAAAGTTTTATAGCAGCAAAAACTGTACATGGCAGTGTAATCATTTTTAGATCATTTTATGCGTTAGAATTTGCCGGAGTGCAGATTGCATTAATTTTTTTATTTTGACTCATTTTTTCAGGTTTTATTTCTATTTTAAATTCAAATTTTCAGCATTTCTAGAGATATTTTTTACAGATTTCAGAAAATTGTACTAATTTAAACTGTTGCCAACTGTATAAAAAGCGCAAGCAATAATGTTTGCTTCAAATTAAAATTTATTTACACGTGACTATTATAAACAGGAAAAAAACTTTCAAATTAGAATTAAATAATTATGTATAAAAAGCAGGAACTTATTAAAAATTACGTCATAAAAAGTACACACGTGAATTTTAAAAGAGAAAGGATATTGTAAAATAATAAATTCATTAACATGCGTTAGAAGTCTTAGGAGAAATTACGTCATATTTACGTCACATTATAGTTATTACATAAAATGAACACAAAATAATATTGCAAAAAAGTTTAAATTTAGAAATTGCGCTAGACATTTATTTAATAATTTGAGAGGATATTTTCAACTATTTTTGTTAGGAAAGCGCAAATAATATTTCATTGCTAACAAAAGTACTTTCACGCGATTATTTAAAAGAGAAAGAATAGCTTGGTAAAAATTACTTCAGATTAAAAACGATTAATTTAAAATGTCTCATTTAAAAGAACTTTCTTTTCGCTTTGTTAAAAAATACCAGGAGACAAAGACTCTGTTTATTTAATTCCTTTTATATTAGCTTATTTTGAAATGTTGTTACACGTGTCTACGTCATCAAGTTATTTTGGAACAGATGTCATATTCGCCCCATATTGGCGCGATTTTTTTCTGTCGCCAATATCATATAGGCAACAGGTACTTAACTTGCGCCAAAGTGCTTGATGTGGTAACCTGGATTATGTTGTTTATGCTGTTGATGTTTTCGCCAAATTGGCAACCGAAAAAAATCGGGCCAATATGGGGCGAATATGACATCTGTACCGTTATTTTTATTTCGACGTTTTATTTGTATTTTTATTAATGTTGTACGAATTTATTTGTTCTTTCGTTATTTAAGATAAAAATTATGTCAATTTGTATAATTTGGCGAGGGGTTTGGCGATTTATATAATTTGGCGAAATGGGTCGACGGGATAATCAAGTAGTACCGCAGCGGATTTGGCATTAAAATTCCCCAATCAAAGAGAAATGAATAGAAATCCGTTTATAGGGAGATCGCCACTGTTTTTTAAATTATAATTCAATCTTTCGAAATCTTTTTAAAGCCGATCAAATTAGCGTGCATTTAGAGCCTGTGGTGTCTGGACGGGGGTTGGCGAGCGTAGCTCGTAGGGGGCCGAGCCCCCTAGTAAAATAAAATAAAACTAAAAAAATTTTTTACATATGTTTTATAGTATGAGATTTTCACTGTCTTTTAACTTACACATTTACGATTTGCAAAATAATTCTAACGTGATGGTTAAAAATGAAGGTCATTTTCAGATTCAGTGCTAAAAAGTACGTAAAAATCAATTATCAAAAGTTAAAGAACACAACCATATCCCCTACTTTATAGTATCCTATTTTTGTTATTCTTTAAATTTGACAATTTATGATTTGCGAAATACCCTGACATGATGGTTAAAAATTAATGTAATTTTCGGATTCAGTGCTAAAAAAAGTTAAAAAAAAAACCAACAATCGCAGTCTTGTATTATCTAATCTAAAACTTTTTCTTAAACTTCTTCGCGGTAATCTATCCGAATTTTTTTGTGCTATCCTGTAAAATAAGTATAAATGGTAACCACCGGAAAAAATAATAATATTACATTGTTATTGGATTTGCGCCAGTATGTAAAATGTAATCTCAACAGGATATTTAAAAGTGAGTTAAAGTTCGAGTAAAAATTTTGAACTGGAAAAACATACATACGATCGTTGAAGTAACATAAAAACTTTTAAAAATAACATAATTTTTGTTAAAAGATATCATAAAAGAAACAGTCTCAAATCCTGACAAAATAAAACATATGTTATTTTAGCCAATCTGAAACTTAATAAATGTTAACTTAATCGTAATACTTTTACGATTTTTTTCAAAGCGCAGATTCACATGAAATGAGATCTTCGAATACTTTAAGCACTTGGAATATGACCCCTCAAAGCCAAGCCGAACTCATTTGTTTTCAGAGCAGAAAAGTGGCATAAGTCATGCATTTTTAAAGTTTCATAACTCGCTCAATTTTAGCGTTATATGAATGGAACTTTTTTTTGTCTTACTTGTCAGTGTAATAGTAAAATTTTACTAAATATAACTTATAGGACCAGGGGACCGTATAAAAATTTAAATTTCGTAATTTTTTAAGAAATGTTTTTATTGACCCAAATCGCTTTAAAAATATTTCTTTACCTGATTTAAAACATTTTTGTAATTGGAATTATATGTCTATGGCTAACGGTTTAAGAATTAGCCATTGGACACCGTTGAGACCGGACACCCTGTATAACACTGGCGCCCGGCTAACCGAAAAGTACCCATTTTTCATTATCTTTGTAATATGAGTGTTGTTATAATTATTATTACGCTTACACACATTGGGATTACCAGTTTTTGTTGATAGTGCATCCTTCGTACGAAAATTCGATAGCCGATAGCTTATAGAGTTCATACAACAATTTCCATACTGATGTTAGATGCATCCTCACATTAAGTGGGTCGCGAAATTTGTTTTTACTTAAAGGTGGGTCACGTACCAATAAAGGTTGGGAACCGCCGGTATATATCATAGAATAATTTATAATATCGGTTATAAAATGTTTAAACACACTCTGCAACTACTTTCACATGTAATGTGCACAATAATTTCCAATTTGTAATAACCTTCTTACCTTTATAATGTTTTAAATATTTATTTTTTGAGTTCTAAGTTATTTTCATGATTCTCAAATCTGTATATTCCCCGTCAGTTATACCAACGTTAAGTGTAAGAAATAAAGTTAAAGCTCCCCTGTTTCTCCAGAAAAAAACATTTAAAAACAAATTTAGCAAACATCTCATTACTCGTCTCACTAAACCATTACACTTTCAGGGCTGATTATACAAAAAGTTTGGAATCCAATTGCGTTTTCCATTTTTTTAATATATAAATTAGTTACTTATCGAGTTATTAGAGACTGATGTCATATGACAACAGTCTTTCTCATTTCCCGTTCTGTCACACACAGAAATTCGGTTCAAAACAACAGCTTTGAAAATTTTTTTTGAAAGAGCCTTGTCTTTACCAATAAATGGAAAACACCATTCGTTTACACAGTTTCTGAATAAAAACACCTGTCAATCTCAATTGTTTCCGAAGAAAACTGAATTCAGAAATGAGTCATTAATATCATGGAACTACGAATAAAGAAGGACTGACATAGCCTCAATATGGTGAATCTTCAGCTGTAACCGATTCTGCAGTTTCTGATTACCGCAAAAGCAAACTTCCACCAGTAAATTTGAATAAAATTTCCTTCTTATTAATTTATGCAATATTTTTGTCATAACAAAGTCAAGAATATCTGTTTTTTTATTGGTGGAAGTTTTCTCTTGCGGTAGTCTGACCCTGATTTTCCACCATATTGTAAAGAACCTAAACAATTCTCCTGCCAATGCCAGCGAATTAGATTTCTACTAGGCTAAACTTCCACCAGTAAATGTGTACTGAAATTTTTATCCTTATTTAAACGCCGTATTCATGCAGAATTTCTGTCATAAATCTTTCAAAATGTTAATTTTTTTTTCTCTGGAGGGAGTCTTCCCTGGCATTAATAAGGCCGTGATTCGATAGAAACAACAACAGTTGCCAATCTTGTGATAACCTCCTTAGTTACTTCACTCACAACCGGTAGATACTACGCCATCTGTCCCCTCCTCCTTATTCATAGCTCCAAAATAAACATGCTGCTTTCATAGCTGCCAACGTTTACGCTTTTTTGCTACCACTAAAATTGAACAGAAATTTTCGTCTTGTTTAATTGCGAGATTTCGACGATTAAATAAGACAATAGTTGCTATAAAATTTTAGTGGTATGAAGAAAGCGTAAAAGTTGGCAGCTATGTGCTTAAGATACGAGAACAAACTTATGCCTGAAATTATATTCCAGTTCTCGACTCTGTATAATATAAAAAAAATAAAAACTCGCATCAGAAAATAAAACGGAATATTTCATATTAGATTTAAATCCAAGTTGTATGGTTCAACATTGTGCTTACAAGCGTATTGTTTAAAACGACGAGTGAGCACCGCTCAAGCGGTATTAAGTTCTCCTCGCAGTAAGGACAAAGAAAGTACGTTATGTTAATGATTTTTAACACAAAGCATAGATCCTCGACGATATGATAGTTAGGGCGACATTTGTTTCTGGGGTATATTTTAGGCGGTAAATGAAATTACATTTTTTGGTGACAAAATACAAAAGTTAGACGATATTTTTACTACAAAATCATTTTAATAATTTTCGCAGAAGAAATTAAAGAATTCAGTAGATAAATTTATCTCTATTAGAGATGAGACGTGCTAAGGCTCGATTTTTATATCAGTCTGAGGCTCAAAGTGATTTTTTTTTTTTTACTATTCCTAAATTGAAACAAGTCTGAAATTGTACGGCGTGGCAAATGAGGTGTGTTTGTACTATAACTAGTTTTATAAATATTCAGATCTTGCAATAGCTGTTGCACTCTTATTCAAATATGCATGAATACAAAATTTATTACGATTATATATTATTAAATCCAGTAATACAGAAATAATAGAACTTCATCTTAAATATGTCGGGATCACTATGGGAACCTAGAATCATCACCTATCATGGAATATCATTGAATTAATAATGTATGATAGAATTTAATAGAATAATCACCATGGCAACGTAGAATCATGGCATATCATTGAATTAATAATGTATGATAAGATTTAATAGAATATTCCATCTTACTCAGAGTCCGTTTTGCAGAGAGTTTACTGTATTGGTTTTAGAGATTTTCCAAAAAGTTAGATAAAAACTGTATCTTTCAGAAAGCCGAAGCGCACTTAATAATGAGTTTAGAAAAACGTTTTTATTATGAAATTTGTAGAGAATTTAATGCTCTTTCTTTTTGTGATTGAGTATGGTACACAAAAATTTTTAAGTTATAGGCAAAAAACTGAAAAAAGTCCGAAAATTTCGCGGTGTTTTGGCTTTACAAAGTTTAGCCTCGAGATATTTTGTTGGAAAACAATTAATTCCTGTTATTAGCATCCCCATAAACACTTTAAAAACATAAAATCTTCTAGCAGAATTTTTGCATCTATTTTTGACAATTTGACTGGACTATTAATATTTTTCATGCGAAACTATTCTGAGAACGTTAATAAAACCAAATTTCATTTTAGAGATTAAACAATTAAAAAAATAAATTATGAATTAAATCAACTGAAATTTTGAAATTGGGTGGACGGAGAAATGAAATTATTGGGTGGACTCTGGTCCCATGGACCCATATAAGTCGGCGCCACTGTTTGTTGCTCATTTGAAAATATATTTGTACTAGAATATTGAATATCCGTTTTAGTAAAAAAGTAATTTTAAGAAGATTTATCTCAAAGTAAACTCTTTTAAGATTGCTCCCAAGATTTGTCTAGATATTTTTATGCATAGTTTTCACAAATTATAGATGTTATTATTATGCTAAGAGCAGGGCCAACGGAAGGTCGCGGCGAGCCCTGGCAAATCACGTAGCAGGACCCAATGGCTCTAACTGCAATTTACTGGACTAATAAAAATTATTTTTAAATAGTATATATCAGCGGTTCCCAACCTATGGGTCTCGGAACAATGGAGGTTTGACACAAAAATAAATCTTATATTTCACCTATTTAAGAAAAATAACAAGTACAATATTTAGCAACAGCAATAATCATGACAGCCATTAGCTTAAGCTACAGCTTCACGAGAAGACAGTTTTCTTAACAGTCAGTCGGTATTACGTTATGACCTGGTTGTGAGATATGGCAGTGGTCGCGCAGTCGTTATGGCAACCCTGTAAAAATCGTTAATTTCCTTCTGGGTGAATATACGAACAGAGTATTCAGAAATATCTAAATCAGCTTTGAGGCCCTTGGTGATGTTCAACACGATTTACTTGTTTGAACTTGCTGTTTCTACTTTTCTGTTTTTGAAAAGAATTACATAAACAAACTTAGTGTAGAAAGTGACATAAGGTTTAAATTAATCAATTTCAACTCTGGTATAGACAGGGTTCGCACGCTATTAAGCCACGCATCATTTGTAAGGACTCTACCACCACTATTATTATAAAGATAATTTTCTTTACCATTCATTAGCTAGATGGTAGTTTTATGCGGTTACTGGTGGTAGAGTCCTTATAAAATGGGGCGTGGCTTAATAGCGTGAGGACACTACCGCCAGTATTATTATAAAGATCATTTTCTTCACTATTCATTAGGTAGAAGATAGTTTTATGCGATTACTGGTGGTAGAGTCCTTGCAAAATGGGGCGTGACTTAATAGTGTGCGAACTCTGTATAGATCATGGAACTATTAATAAAGAGGAACTGACATATCCTTAAAATAGTGAAGCTTCAACCGTAACCTCTATCGCAGGCGTTGCTTACCGCTTGTGGAAACTTCCAGCAGTAGATTTACATAGAAATTTTCAACTTATTTAAAGTATTTTTAATGAAAAATTCAACCATAAATAATGGTAGAAACAGATTCCTATTTTTACTGGTAGGAGTTTACTTTTGCGGTAGTTAGGTCCTGCATTTCCTTCATATTGTGACAACCGGGGAAACAAACTGACAGTTTTATAAGACATACTGACACCAGTAAAAACAAATAGAAATTTTTATGTCATTTTTGAGAAATAATTCAATGAGTAAGACGCTTAATTAATACGCAATTTTCTATTCAGCTTTATTGATGGGAAGTTTGCGGAAATCAGAAACTAGAGATCCGATTTAGAAAAATCAGCCGCCATCTTGTGACAACCTCCTCAGTTACTTCACTCGCAACTGGTAGACAGTACACTAAATGTCTCCTCCTCGTTATTCATAACTTCTTCGTACAGATGGCCTCATCGGTAAACACCAGTGCCAGAAATCTCACTGGTTGTAAAGTTATGTCTTGATACTAGTTAAACGCATTTTTCATTACCTTTGTTGTATTAGTGTTGTTCTAATTATTATTACACTTACACACATTGGGATTACCAGTTTTTGTTGATAGTGCATCTCTTCGTACGAAAATTCGATATCCGATAGCTTATAGAGTTCATACAACTATTTTCATACTGATGTTAGATACATCCTCATTTTAGGTGGGTAGCGAATTTTTTTTTTTACTTAAAGGTGAATCACGTACCAATAAAGATTGGAAACCACTGGTATATGTCAAAAAATAACTTTTAATATCGGTTATAAAATGTATTAAACACACCCTGCAACTACTTTCACATGTAATGTGCACAATAATTTCCAATTTGTACCTTCTCACCTTTATAATATTTTAAATATTTAATTTTTGAGTTCTAAGTTATTTTCATAATTCTCAAATTTGTATATTCTCCAGCAATTATACCAACCTTAAGTGTAAGAAATAAAGTTAACGCTCCCCCCCCCCCCTTTTTTCCAGGAAAAAACATTTAAAAACAAATTTAGACAACATCTCATTACTCGTCTCACTAAAGCATGACACTTTCAGGACTGGTTATAGAAACGGTTTGGA
Source organism: Maratus speciosus (assembly GCA_963932465.1). NCBI lineage: Eukaryota > Metazoa > Arthropoda > Arachnida > Araneae > Salticidae > Maratus > Maratus speciosus. Next base: position 185,660,789 of record OZ010798.1, on the reverse strand, counting down.
ATCCAATTGTGTTTTTCACATTTTATGTATAAAATAATTACTTATCGCGTTATAAGAGTCTGATGTCTTGTCACAACAGTATTTTTCATTTCCCGCTCTGTCATGCCCGAAAATTCGGTTCAAAATACCAGCTTTGAAAGAATTTTCTGAAACTGCTTTGGCTTTACCAATAACTGGAAAACCCCATTCATTTGCATAGTTTCTGAATAAGAACACCTGTCAATTTGAAATGTTTCCGAAGAAAACTGAATTCAAAAATGAGTCATTAATATCATGGAACTACGAATAAAGAAGAACTGACATAGCCTCAATATGGTGAATCTTCAACTGTAACCGATTCTGCAGGTTCTGATTACCACAAAAGCAAACCTCCACCAGTAAATTTGAATAAAAATTTCCTTCTTATTAATTTATGCAATATTTTTGTCATAACAAACTCAAGAATATCTGTTTTTTTACTGGTGGACGTTTGCTCTTGCGTAGTCTGACCTTGCTTTTCCACCATATTGTAAAGAACCTAAACAATCCTCCTGTCAATGCCAGCGAATTAGATTTCTACTAGGCTAAACTTCCACCAGTAAATGTGTTTGGAAATTTTCATCCTTATTTAAAGGCTGTATTCATGCAGAATTTCTGTCGTAAATCTGGCAACATTTTTTATTCTTTTTCACAGGTGGTAGTTTACCCTGGCATTAAGGGGACCTTCTACATTAGGAGAACAATAAAAAAAGCACTTATTTACTTATTTATTTATTTTTGTAAGAAAACTGCATGATGGATCTTTTTGAAAATTTAACAGTTTATTGTACATATCTTAAGGTATACACAAGAATTTTTTAATTAGATTTTATTGCTTCTACTTTAAGTACTTCAATTGATTATCTTGATTTTTTTTTAGTTAAAGCTCATTTAATTACCTTCGACATGAATTAAAGCTTTTACTAAAATCACTTTAAAAAAATTATTAACCAATAAGAACGAATTTTTTTAACATTTTTTTTTTAAAAATCAGCCATTACATAACTTTTTTTTAATAAACTAGGAGGCTCTGACCCCTACGATCTACGCTCGCGAGCCCCCATTCAGACACCGCAGACTCTAAAAGCACGCTAATTTGATCGGCTTTAAAAAGATTTCGGAAAATTGAATTATAATTTAAAAAACAGTGGCGATCTCCCTATACACGGGTTTCTATTCATTTCTCTTTGACTGGGTGAATTTTAAGGCCAAATCAGCTGCTGTTAAAACATACAATGGCTGTTTTCGTCTTTGATTAAATAAAATCAGTTAAACATTTCAAAATAAGCTAATATAAAATGAATTAAGTAAACAGAGTCTTTGCCTCCCGGTATTTTTTAACAAAGTGAAAAGAAAGTTCTTTTAAATAAGACATTTTAAATGTATCGTTTTTAATATGACGTAATTTTGACCAAACTATTATTTCGTATTCTAATATTCACGTTAAAATACTTTTGTTAGAAATGAAATATATTATTTTCGCTGTCCTAAGGAAAATAGTTGAAAAGATTATCTCAAAATATCAAATAAATATCAAATAAATCACGGGGTCTCCGTGGCCGAATTGTCAAAGCATCGCGCTGCTAATCGCTTGCGAGCGTAGGCGATTGTGGGCTCGAATCCCGCTGGTTCCATTGCACACACTCTTTGTGTGGAACTCCCAGGATGCATTTCTCTTGTGTTGTAATATTTCCTAGTGCTGTCTTGTCTCTGACTTATAAGCGGGCTCATGTCAAGCACACAAGTGATGTGTTTGTTGTTCAATAAATAAATAAATCAAATAAATGTCCCGCGCAATTTCTAAATTTAAACTGTTTTGCAATATTATTTTTTGTTCATTGTATGTAATAACTGTAATGTGACGTAAATGTGACGTAATTTCTCATATTTAAGACTTCTAACGCATGTCAATGAATTTATTATTTTACAATATCCTTTCTCTTTTAAAATTCACGTGTAAATATAGTTTTTATGACGTAATTTTTAATAAGTTCCTGCTTTTTATACGTAATTATTTAATTCTAATTTGAAAGGTTTTTTTCTGTTTATAGTAGTCACGTGTAAATAAATTTTTAATTTGAAGCAAACATTATTGTTTGCGCTGCTTATGCAGTTGGCAACAGTTTAAATTAATATCATTTTCTAAAATATGTAAAAAATATCTCTCGAAATGCTGAAAATTTGAATTTAAAATGGAAATAAAACCTCAAAAAAATGAGTCAAATTAAAAAAATGAATACAGTCTGCACACCGGGAACTTCAAACGTATAAAATGTTCTAAAAATGATTAAATTCCCATGTACTGTTTTTGCTCCTATAAAACTTTCTTAATGGAACGATTTTGTCCAACTTTGGCATTAAATATCTCTTAAAATAATCTTTCGATTTGAAAACTGTCTGCATCAGCGTGTTTATCAAACATTTCTGTATAATACTATCGATTTTCATATTTTTGTATGCAATATTTTTCTTAATATTAACGAAGAAAGACCTCCGGTCACAAAAAAATCAAAACCCGCGGCGGCGGTGACAGCTGTAGTTTCTATTTTTTTTTTTTTTTTTTTTTTTTTTTAGAATAGAGAGATTTATGGGTTCCTTTAATTTAACTAGAAGCTATACTCACGAAGTTTACAAAAAAAAATTATTTTTGTGTTTCAGATAAATCTACTAGGCGCTATCATGCCCACTGTCCAGACGAAATTTTCCAAAGCAGTTGAACATGTTTGTTTATAACTTAGAGTAGAAGCAACAAAATCTAATAAAAAAAAATTCTTGTGTATACCTTAAGATATGTACAATAAACTGTTAAAATTTGAAAAAGATCCATCATGCAGTTTTTTTTTTACAAAAAAATCATAAAAAGTGCTTTTTTTTTGGTCTCCTAATGTAGAAGGTCCCCTTAATTAGTCCGTGATTCAATAGAAACAACAACAGTTGCCATCTTGTGATAACCTCCATAGTTACTTCACTCACAGCCGGTAGATACTACGCCATCTGTCTCCTCCTCCCTATTCATAGCTCCAAAATAAATATGCTGCTTTGGATGCGAGAACAACTTTATGCCTGAAATTATATTCCGGTTGACAACTTTGAATAATTAAAAATAACTCGCATCAGAAAAATAAAAGAGAATATTTTGTATTAGATTTAAATCCAAGCTTGAGAATTGAATGTCATCCATATAGATATCTTCTATAAAACAACGAGTGAGCGCCACTTGATCAAGTGGTATTGAGTCCTCCTCGTAGTAACGAGAAAGAAAAGAACCTATGTTAATGTTTTTTTAGCACAGAGATTTAGGGCGGCAGACATTTTTTTCTGGGATATATCTTAGGACGTAAATGAAATTCCATTTTTTGGTGACAAAATACAAAAGCAGGCCTCCCAGATGGTCCGCCAACTGAATACCAATATTATTTTAGAAACTTTTTCTTTTTAGATTTTTCTTACAAACCGCCCCGGAATCACCCTTGAAAGTTAATTCTAGCGCAAACCTACCATAAAATTTTCTGTTAAAATTTATTGGTATTCAGTTGGCGGAAAATATTATTTTTTGCTGCTTTGGATACGAGAACAACCTTATGCCTGAAATTATATTCCGGTTCACGACTTTGTATAATTACAAAAGAAAAAAAAAAAAAAAAAGAAAGAAAAAAAAACCTCGCATCAGAAAATAAAACAGAATATTCTATATTAGTATTAAATCCAAGTTTTAGCGTACGAGAGAGAAATTTTTGCAAGTTTCATTTAAAACAACGAGTGAGCGCCGCTTGATCAAGCGGCATTGTCCTCCTCGCAGTAAGGAGAAAGAACGTACACAACTCGGTATTTAGGGCGACATTTGTTTCTGGGGTATATTTTAGGAGGTAAATGAGATTACATTTTTGGGGGACAAAATACAAAAGTTAGACATGATATTTTTACTACAAAATCATTTTAATAATTTTCGCAGAAGAAATTAAAGAATTCGGTAGATAAAATTATCCCTATTGGAGATGAGACGGTCTTAGGCTCGATTTTTATATTAGTCTCAAGATCAAAGTGAATTTTTTTTTACTATCCATAACTTGAAACAAGTCTGAAATTGTAACGTGGCAAATGAGGCGTATTCGTACTATAACTAGTTTAATAAATATTCAAGTAAATATAGAATAGGGGTTCTATGCCAGTGGCACGGGTGGCACGACCTCTGTGCACTGTGAAGGTCATGTGGCATGCTCTTGGAGGAGGGGTCAAGGTTATGTGGCGTGCTCTTGGAGGAGGGGTCAAGGTGATGCGGCGGTGAAGGTGATGCGTCATCTTATAGTATGAGGGGTTATTTTGAGTTTAATTATTTTACTAATGATAATTAATTTTAATTGGGGGACTTTAACTTTTTTCGGGGTAATTTTTGAAGATTGAATTTTGGGAGATTGATTTTTTTTTCTTACCGTACTACAGTATGAGGGGTAATTTTAAGTTTTTTTTTTTACTAATGATAATTAATTTTAATTGGGGGACTTTAACTTTTTTCAGGGTAATTTTTGAAGATTGAAATTTTTAGAGATTCATTTTTTTCTCACCGTACTACAGTACTTAGGGATAATTTTTACATTTGAAAAATACATTAACGATTATTAATTAAGAAATTTTAATTGGGGGACTTTAACTTTTTTCAGGGTAATTTTTGAAGATTGAAATTTTTAGAGATTGATTTTTTTTCTTACCGTACTACAGTATGAGGGGTAATTTTAAGTTTTTTTTTTTTTTTACTAATGATAATTAATTTTAATTGGGGGACTTTAACTTTTTTCAGGGTAATTTTTGAAGATTGAAATTTTTAGAGATTCATTTTTTTTCTCACCGTACTTACAGTACTTAGGGATAATTTTTACATTTGAAAAATACATTAACGATAATTAATTAAGAAATTTTAATTGGGGGGTTTAAACTTTTTTGGAGTAATTTTTTGAAATTTTTGGGACATTTTTTTTTTTCGTCGTACGAGGGGTTTTTGAGTTTGATATTTTTTCATTAATGATAATTAATTAAGAGATTTTAATTGGGGGACTTTAACTTTTTTGGGAATATTTTTGAAGATAGAATTTTTCGGGGAAATTGATTATTCTTTTCGTCGTACTCCAGTACGAGGGGTTATTTGTACTTTTAAAAAATTAATTAAGAATTTTTAATTGGGAGACTTTAATTTTTGGGAGTAATTTTTGAGATAGATTTTTTTTTCTGACATTTATTTTTTAGCACACTTGAGTTTTCGGTGTTTTTACTGGCAACGATTTTTAATTTGGGAACTTTCAAATATTTTTTTTTCGCGATTTTCCTTTAGCAATCGAATTTTAAACATTCATTAAACATTTTAATTGGGAGACTTTATCTTTTAACGCAAATTTTTAGATAAAAATGGAATTTTCAACATAAATTGGATGAGAGGACTTTACGCGATTCAATTTAGTGACGTATGCGCTTGACTATTGAGTATTAATTAAAATTTTGAATGAGGTCACATGTGAATTTTGTTATTTAGTGTTAGAATTTTTGTCTGCAAATTTTTAAATAGTACTGCCCCCACCAGTGGCTGAGAGGTTCTGCTCACGAAGCTAATAGACGGGAAGTGCTGGGTTCGATCCCAATCGCACCCGTCGGCCTAATCGTTCGGAGTTTTCTTCGAACCATGGATTTTCATGCGTAAATTCGGGTTAGGTTACCTTAGAAAGACCTTCACGAAGGGCACTCCCCCCTATATCCCTAGTGTAGATAATCAATCGCGCCCGTCGGCCTAATCGTTTGGAGTTTTGTTTGAGTCATGGATTTGCATGCGTAAATTTGGGTTAGGTTCCCTTAGAAAGACCCTGACGAAGGGCACTCCCTCCCTTTATCCATAGTGTAGATAATCGGTCGTCAAAATTAACCCACCTTTTTAATAGTACTAGTAAACTTTAGAATTTTTTTTTCTGAATCCGTGTTAGATGAGTAGATATTTTTTCTCGGTTTTATACAAAAATAGAAATTGGTAAGATATTTTTGAGGATATCGGTTTTTTGGCTTGTTATGCAATGTTTAGGTATGTATTGTTTAATCTATATGAAAATTTATTTTGAAAAAAAAAACATGAAATGGCATTCATAAAGATATTAGGAAATTTTCCCCCTACCCCTAAATGAATTTATATTTGTGAAATATAGGGTTACCTATTTAATGGTGTGTTTGAATTTAGAATCACCAATATCCCTTAACCCGAAATTTTATTGAAGCATGTTTTCGAAAAGTTTCATATTTTTAAAAACTAGAAAATCGATTTTTAAACGAAGCGCTTTTTAAACATACATAATTTTTGAACGTTTTTATCGAAACACTTTGAATTTTTAATAAGATTTTGGAAAAAAACGCACTTTTGACAAATTTTCGCTAATAATTGCGCTTTTTAGAATAAAACTATTAAATACATAAATATACCAAAAATTTAACACACTTACTTTACTTAAAATGACTTTCAGAGCCTAAAAAACGCGTGTTTCTGTAGGAAAATGTCTACTATACTGAACCGTGGTCATCGTGCGTTATCTTTGGGAACACTCAGAAGGGAATCACTTTATTTAGATAAGGGGTTTTCCTTTATATCGTGATAGGATATTAGATTTTAATTTCGATTGACTAATGGTGGGGTACAAATTAAGATTTTCATTTAATTAATTTAAGATTTTTATTATCTCACTGATAGCGAATTTAATGAATGAATAATTAATATTACGTCACACAAAACGAATAAATGCATAATTTAGATTGCGTCACAATTTTTGAATGATTTTATTAATATAGAATTTATATCAAATTGGGGGGTCATTTTTTCTTATCGATTTATTTAAAATAAAATTGGAATATTTATTAGCAATTTAATGCATGTGTTAAATTTTTTTTTTGGATTTGGATACTTTTTTAATTGATTCATTAACCGTGAGAATACTTCAAACACGTCATTGATGAGTCATCACACATAAGTAAATTTTCACTCGTAAACATGAAAGTTTTAATAAATATATTGAGGTTTTTGAAAAGTGACACTCATTTCATGCAGTGGACTTTGAATTTTTAGTCTAGTTCTAATTTCGATCTAGTTCAAATTTTGTTAAGTTAACACGTTACGAAATATAGGGGAGCTTTATACTATGCATTAATATAACTATGATTTTTGCTTAATTTTTTACAAGGATAAAATTTTTATCATCGGAAAAACACATCTTTAATAGATTTAAAATAAATATTTGTAAATATATATATAATTTAATATCATTAAATATTTAGTATCTTCACACATAATTAACACATGTTAATTAAGTACGATTAAATTTAAAAGAAATCATAATTTTCATTAAATTAAAAAGAAATTGTACATTTAACTTTTAATCTAGCAAATATTAAAACATGAAAGAAATGATTGCGCTTTTAGAGCATATAACTTTAATCATAAAAATTTGAATACTTATCACTTTTAAATGAAAATGATAAACCTTTATTTAAAATTTTTCAGTTTATAATTAGAGACATACAATTAACTAGAAACTTAAGTATAAAAACAGAAATGAATATCTAGCAATAAGGTTAACATTTTTAATAAAAAATTAATATTTTAGGTTAATTTTAAACGTGCTAGTATTTTTAGACTAGCGAAATATCCCTTTTTTTAGAAAATACATTTCTGGTTTAATTTTCATTTATTTTTTAAATATAACTTTTAAAAAATATTCTCAACTGTAAAAACTAGGGATTTGCTTTTGACAATTTTATTTGAATTTAAGATTTGTTTCACATTTAGAAGTATATCTTATCAAAATAAATTGGAAATATTTAGATTTGTTTATTATTAATAATTTGAAAAATAAAACATTTAGAAGTAAATTCACTTACTTTTGTTTATGTTACATAAAAATCCAAAAGGGTTGAAAAAGAGTAGCAACACTTCACATAAGTTTTGTGATACTAAATGGAGTAAATTTTGAACATCAATATCTTATCTGTTTGGGTATTTCCATGAATACATGATTCATGAGATAAGCAGAATGTCATGTTCAAATAGGGTCATTCCACGTAAAATGAGCAAAAATTAAAAAAAAGTCGTGGCCACATACTAACCAATTTTAATAAAATTCGATGCACAGGTTCAATTCATATTCAAGTAATGCTCTGCAAAATATCTTGACAAAAAATAAATTTTTTAGCAGTTTTGGACATTTAAAAAACTTGTGATATAGAATGGCATGTGCGCAATCGTCCAAAGTTACAAGTTTGAAGTTCTGTATCTTGAAAGCTGTTTAACAGAAAGGAATTTTTTTTGTAATTTTGTAAACTCTGAAAAATTATCTTCTTATTTACTGAGTAATAATAATCTAGTAACACCATGATTATTTATAAATTGGTTGCAAAAATTGAAAATTTGTGAATTTTGAGAAAATTAGAATCGTTATAAAAATCAAAGGAATTAAAAAACCTCTGTGAAATTAATGCCTGATGTAGTATGTCATATGTAGATCGAATTCCCCAAGTTTTAAAGTGGCCATTTATTTCCTTCATCTTCAAAAAAACTTAGAAACTTTAAAAAAAATTACAAAATCATGATTTTTCCTCTTCTGTATAAGTCAAAAATAAAAAAAGGACAGGCCCGACAGTAACAATATTGCACAGACTTAAAGATTAATAAATCCACGATACGTTAAAAAAAATTCAAGATTTCCTTTTGATTCCTAACATAAGAAAAATGGGTTCAAAATAGTAATGTTTTCTAGATTCCATTCGCTATACCTCCTTGAATTCGCCCGCGTATCTTAAAATATTGCACGATTTCATGGGAAAACACATTTAGTGCTGCCATCTAGTACTTTTTATTTGAATTTAGAATTGATATATAGTTTTTCGTTTAGCTTAGCCTGTTCTTTCTACTCTAATTTAAAATTCTCTTGAGGCAAAAATAAACTGAAAGCAAGAATAAAAGTTTCTGTATTTAAAGTTTACACATTTATTTGTTATATCAAATATTTTAAAAGTTTAATAAAGCTTTCCTTGACTTAAAAAACGTGATTGAAATATTTTATTTTACCCTCAACATTTTTTACTATTTATTTTTTTTCTCATTAAGGAATAAAAAAGGCAAGAATGAAACTTTCGATATTTCAAATATATACTTTTAGCTATAATGTGTAGCAATTTGCAGCTTGTCAAGGCTGTCCTTCGTGTGTAAAGGATTAATAGAGATATTGCTTTTTTCCCCACAAAAATTTTCAAAAATAATTTTTTTCTCGATACGAAATAAAAATACAATTACTAACTTATGCCAGTCTGTTAATTATCATTCATTCCTAATTATAAATAATTTTTAATATATTCTTTCCATTCCTAAGGCTAATAATCGAAATTGAAATTTTAAGCACATAGACAATACCTCGATTTTACATTCACATTTAATGTAAATTTTAATACTTAAATTAACAATCCAGAAATCTATTATTTTACATTTACTCATAAATAGATATGATCTACTTATAGACTGATTTTGATTAAAATCTGTGACATGTGTGCCACAGCTGATTTGCTCATTTTGCATGGAATGACCCAATATGAATCTAAGAACAGTGTTAATGAATTTACTTTATTCATATCATTTATACTTTAGCTATAATTAATAAAATGTGTAATTAATAAGGGATTTAATTAATATGATGCGTTTTTAAATAAAATCTAAATATAATTGTATCTTTTTCAGTCTTATTTAATAGAAGAGGAATGCTTTTCAAATTTATTAAGAAACATGTAAGTTATTATTAGCTTGGAAATTGCAACTGAATTAAAAATTGACTTTTAACATAGAATTAGTCTTTTGCTAAATTTTCAATGAAAATATTTCTCACTTAAAAGTTTACTTCTCTCATTAAAAAAGTCATATACTTGGAATTTTTACCGGGAAAATTTTCTCACATGGAAAAAGGCTTTAGTGATTGTATTAGAATAAAAACTTATCATATTAAAATTTTTAATAAGTAAATTATTATTATTAAATCTATGTCACCCACCACTCACTTTATTTACAAATAAATATTTTTCACTTTTTAATGGAAACAAAAATGGTAGGTAAAGCTTTCGTTTAATATTTTTAAATTAATATGAGTCTTTTTTTTTTTTTCAGTGCGACTCCTTCAAATTAAAAACCTTTTGAGAGCTTTTATAGGGAGAACGTAAACAAATCGAAGTCTCACATTTCAACAATAAAGGATTTATACTAAGTACACTACAAACTTATTTATAAAAAGGAAAGACATAACCTTATTTCAGTTTTTCGTTAAGCATATTTTTAATTCACAAGCAGGCTTCACACATATTATTTAGCACACAAGTTACTTCAGCGAAAAATCCCTTTTCCTTATCTAAATGATTCATAGGGATTCATACCTCCCTCATGAATACGTTATACAAACGATGTATTAGTTTAATGAATATAAATTTTAACTGAATCCTTTAAACTTTATTTGATAACATTCGATCATTTTTATATTTCAAAACGAAGAAAAATTATTGAATATCACCTAACAAGCATATACTTTTACACTAACATGTTATAAAAACACTTCTCAATATTCAAATTTTCTGATATTTCGACATCTCTCGCCAAGCTTTTTAAGAATGAAAGACTATTTCGTTAGAATATTTAGCTTTTTGTATACAATTTTAGCAATAAATACATAATGCACTCAACTTTACTTTGTCATTAAACATTAAATTAATCCATCGCATAGCAATTCAAACGTAGGATTTTTTTATTTAGGGTAGATAAGTATACGTGTATATATATATATATATATACATGTGCATATATGTGTGTCTGTGTGCATTTGTTAATGTGGGAAAAATTTAAAAGGTATACACATTGAAAGTTAATAAAATTATTTAAAAAAAATTATAAAAATATTTCAAGAGAGTATTAAACATTTTAAGACAGTATTAAAGATTTGAGCAACTGATAAAAATGCTTTGAAAAACATTTAAAATTATTTAAAATGTTTCTTTCATATTTTAAAGTCAACAAATTTTAATACATAGCTATGTGCATACAGGCATTTGAGCTATATACATACATGCATTTGACCTATGTTAACAGAACAAATGTTTTATATATTTCGATGCTATTTCCAAGTTAGTCAATTTATACTTTTTGAATATGCATATACATATATTTGTAAATTTTAATGTTTTCTCTTAAAACTGACTAGTTATTTATCCTAGCATTATCCTATTATTATCCTAGTTATTTATCCTACATTTATTAACACAAAAAAACCAACTGCTTTTCAAACGACTGTGTGATTATCAAAACAACCCAAATCCTTTTATCTGCACATGCGCAAACATTTTAATAAACTAGAGGCCACATTTTCAATCGAATAAAACAATGACTAATCAAATAGGTTATATCCTAACTTAAATTATACCTTTTATGTGATATTGCTAAACATGCTACTACAATGTCTAATCAAATAGGTTATGTCCTAACTTGAATGATACCTTTTTTGTGACATCGCTAAACAAACTTCTAACTTGCAAAAATAGCATGATAACTTGTTTTCACTAGACAAACTTAATAATTTTCGTAGGTTTTATAAAATAATCGACATGTTTGGTTATCTCTCATCATAGTTTTCTAAAATATATCCAAAAAAAGTTTGCTACTATTAAAAAACATGCTTTTAATTCAGTTAGTTTTCACTCTTATTATTTAAAAACATATAACACAAAATATTTTTATTAAATAATCACTATTTTTCACAAGTTTGCAATATTTATATGCTAACTAGGGTTAGTAGTATTCAGACTTGAAAATATCTTTATAGATTAAACATGAAAATTTATATGTCTGACAATCCTTTGACTATTTTTAGTTAAACTTCGTGTCATGAAATATAACCGCAAAGCTTAAAATTATACTTTGCAGTTTTCTAACTATTAAAAATTAATGTTTTAAAATTCATTAAAATTTGAAAAATTATTAAATACTATTACATTTTAATTTTTAAATTCATTTTTATATAAAAACACACAAAATAATAATACTTATCTAATATGGCAGCTAGCAGTCTTAAGCGCAACCTTCTCTTTCAAAAACTAAAAACGAAATGAATAATTCTAAGTCCTTATCAGCTAATCTTATCAACTGATTAGATCTAGTCACGTGATATATGACATCACTTATCACTAATGACGTAGGGGTTATCACGTGATCGGGAATACCCATCACGTGGTATATGATATCACTAATGACGTTATCATATATCACGTGACTAGATCTAATCAGTTGATAAGATTAGCTGATAAGGACTTAGAATTATTCATTTCGTTTTTAGTTTTTGAAAGAGAAGGTTGCGCTTAACACTGCTAGCTGCCATATTAGATAAGTATTATTATTTTGTGTGTTTTTATATAAAAATGAATTTAAAAATTAAAATGTAATAGTATTTAATAATTTTTCAAATTTTAATGAATTTTAAAACATTAATTTTTAATAGTTAGAAAACTGCAAAGTATAATTTTAAGCTTTGCGGTTATATTTCATGACACGAAGTTTAACTAAAAATAGTCAAAGGATTGTCAGACATATAAATTTTCATGTTTAATCTATAAAGATATTTTCAAGTCTGAATACTACTAACCCTAGTTAGCATATAAATATTGCAAACTTGTGAAAAATAGTGATTATTTAATAAAAATATTTTGTGTTATATGTTTTTAAATAATAAGAGTGAAAACTAACTGAATTAAAAGCATGTTTTTTAATAGTAGCAAACTTTTTTTGGATATATTTTAGAAAACTATGATGAGAGATAACCAAACATGTCGATTATTTTATAAAACCTACGAAAATTATTAAGTTTGTCTAGTGAAAACAAGTTATCATGCTATTTTTACAAGTTAGAAGTTTGTTTAGCAATGTCACATAAAAGGTATCATTCAAGTTAGGACATAACCTATTTGATTAGACATTGTAGTAGCATGTTTAGCAATATCAGATAAAAGGTATAATTTAAGTTAGGATATAACCTATTTGATTAGTCATTGTTTTATTCGATTGAAAATGTGGCTTCTAGTTTATTAAAATGTTTGCGCATGTGCAGATAAAAGGATTTGGGTTGTTTTGATAATCACACAGTCGTTTGAACAGCAGTTGGTTTTTTGTGTTAATAAATGTAGGATAAATAACTAGGATAATAATAGGATAATGCTAGGATAAATAACTAGTCAGTTTTAAGAGAAAACATTAAAATTTACAAATATATGTATATGCATATTCAAAAAGTATAAATTGACTAACTTGGAAATAGCATCGAGATATACAAAACATTCGTTCTGTTAACATAGGTCAAATGCATGTATGTATATAGCTCAAATGCCTGTATGCACATAGCTATGTATTAAAATTTGTTGACTTTAAAATATGAAAGAAACATTTTAAATAATTTTAAATGTTTTTCAAAGCATTTTTATCAGTTGCTCAAATCTTTAATACTGTCTTAAAATGTTTAATACTCTCTTGAAATATTTTTATAATTTTTTTTAAATAATTTTATTAACTTTCAATGTGTATACCTTTTAAATTTTTCCCACATTAACAAATGCACACAGACACACATATATGCACATGTATATATATATATATATATATATATATGTATATACACGTATACTTATCTACCCTAAATAAAAAAATCCTACGTTTGAATTGCTATGCGATGGATTAATTTAATGTTTAATGACAAAGTAAAGTTGAGTGCATTATGTATTTATTGCTAAAATTGTATACAAAAAGCTAAATATTCTAACGAAATAGTCTTTCATTCTTAAAAAGCTTGGCGAGAGATGTCGAAATATCAGAAAATTTGAATATTGAGAAGTGTTTTTATAACATGTTAGTGTAAAAGTATATGCTTGTTAGGTGATATTCAATAATTTTTCTTCGTTTTGAAATATAAAAATGATCGAATGTTATCAAATAAAGTTTAAAGGATTCAGTTAAAATTTATATTCATTAAACTAATACATCGTTTGTATAACGTATTCATGAGGGAGGTATGAATCCCTATGAATCATTTAGATAAGGAAAAGGGATTTTTCGCTGAAGTAACTTGTGTGCTAAATAATATGTGTGAAGCCTGCTTGTGAATTAAAAATATGCTTAACGAAAAACTGAAATAAGGTTATGTCTTTCCTTTTTATAAATAAGTTTGTAGTGTACTTAGTATAAATCCTTTATTGTTGAAATGTGAGACTTCGATTTGTTTACGTTCTCCCTATAAAAGCTCTCAAAAGGTTTTAAATTTGAAGGAGTCGCACTGAAAAAAAAAAAGACTCATATTAATTTAAAAATATTAAACGAAAGCTTTACCTACCATTTTTGTTTCCATTAAAAAGTGAAAAATATTTATTTGTAAATAAAGTGAGTGGTGGGTGACATAGATTTAATAATAATAATTTACTTATTAAAAATTTTAATATGATAAGTTTTTATTCTAATACAATCACTAAAGCCTTTTTCCATGTGAGAAAATTTTCCCGGTAAAAATTCCAAGTATATGACTTTTTTAATGTGAGAAGTAAACTTTTAAGTGAGAAATATTTTCATTGAAAATTTTGCAAAAGACTAATTCTATGTTAAAAGTCAATTTTTAATTCAGTTGCAATTTCCAAGCTAATAATAACTTACATGTTTCTTAATAAATTTGAAAAGCATTCCTCTTCTATTAAATAAGACTGAAAAAGATACAATTATATTTAGATTTTATTTAAAAACGCATCATATTAATTAAATCCCTTATTAATTACACATTTTATTAATTATAGCTAAAGTATAAACGATATGAATAAAGTAAATTCATTAACACTGTTCTTAGATTCATATTGGGTCATTCCATGCAAAATGAGCAAATCAGCTGTGGCACACATGTCACAGATTTTAATCAAAATCAGTCTATAAGTAGATCATATCTATTTATGAGTAAATGTAAAATAATAGATTTCTGGATTGTTAATTTAAGTATTAAAATTTACATTCAATGTGAATGTAAAATCAAGGTATTGTCTATGTGCTTAAAATTTCAATTTCGATTATTAGCCTTAGGAATGGAAAGAATATATTAAAAATTATTTATAATTAGGAATGAATGATCATTAACAGACTGGCATAAGTTAGTAATTGTATTTTTATTTCGTATCGAGAAAAAAATTATTTTTGAAAATTTTTGTGGGGAAAAAAGCAATATCTCTATTAATCCTTTACACACGAAGGACAGCCTTGACAAGCTGCAAATTGCTACACATTATAGCTAAAAGTATATATTTGAAATATCGAAAGTTTCATTCTTGCCTTTTTTATTCCTTAATGAGAAAAAAAATAAATAGTAAAAAATGTTGAGGGTAAAATAAAATATTTCAATCACGTTTTTTTAAGTCAAGGAAAGCTTTATTAAACTTTTAAAATATTTGATATAACAAATAAATGTGTAAACTTTAAATACAGAAACTTTTATTCTTGCTTTCAGTTTATTTTTGCCTCAAGAGAATTTTAAATTAGAGTAGAAAGAACAGGCTAAGCTAAACGAAAAACTATATATCAATTCTAAATTCAAATAAAAAGTACTAGATGGCAGCACTAAATATGTTTTCCCATGAAATCGTGCAATATTTTAAGATACGCGGGCGAATTCAAAGAGGTATAGCGAATGGAATCTAGAAAACATTACTATTTTGAACCCATTTTTCTTATGTTAGGAATTTTTTTTAACTTATCGTGGATTTATTAATCTGTAAGTCTGTGCAATATTGTTACTGTCGGGCCTGTCCTTTTTTTATTTTTGACTTATACAGAAGAGGAAAAATCATGATTTTGTAATTTTTTTTAAAGTTTCTAAGTTTTTTTGAAGATGAAGGAAATAAATGGCCACTTTAAAACTTGGGGAATTCGATCTACATATGACATACTACATCAGGCATTAATTTCACAGAGGTTATTTAATTCCTTTGATTTTTATAACGATTCTAATTTTCTCAAAATTCACAAATTTTCAATTTTTGCAACCAATTTATAAATAATCATGGTGTTACTAGATTATTATTACTCAGTAAATAAGAAGATAATTTTTCAGAGTTTACAAAATTACAAAAAAAATTCCTTTCTGTTAAACAGCTTTCAAGATACAGAACTTCAAACTTGTAACTTTGGACAATTGCGCACATGCCATTCTACATCACAAGTTTTTTAAATGTCCAAAACTGCTAAAAAATTTATTTTTTGTCAAGATATTTTGCAGAGCATTACTTGAATATGAATTGAACCTGTGCATCGAATTTTATTAAAATTGGTTAGTATGTGGCCACGACTTTTTTTTAATTTTTGCTCATTTTACGTGGAATGACCCTATTTGAACATGACATTCTGCTTATCTCATGAATCATGTATTCATGGAAATACCCAAACAGATAAGATATTGATGTTCAAAATTTACTCCATTTAGTATCACAAAACTTATCTGAAGTGTTGCTACTCTTTTTCAACCCTTTTGGATTTTTATGTAACATAAACAAAAGTAAGTGAATTTACTTCTAAATGTTTTATTTTTCAAATTATTAATAATAAACAAATCTAAATATTTCCAATTTATTTTGATAAGATATACTTCTAAATGTGAAACAAATCTTAAATTCAAATAAAATTGTCAAAAGCAAATCCCTAGTTTTTACAGTTGAGAATATTTTTTAAAAGTTATATTTAAAAAATAAATGAAAATTAAACCAGAAAAGTATTTTCTAAAAAAAGGGATATTTCGCTAGTCTAAAAATACTAGCACGTTTAAAATTAACCTAAAATATTAATTTTTTTTTAAAAATGTTAACCTTATTGCTACATATTCATTTCTGTTTTTATACTTAAGTTTCTAGTTAATTGTATGTCTCTAATTATAAACTGAAAAATTTTAAATAAAGGTTTATCATTTTCATTTAAAAGTGATAAGTATTCAAATTTTTATGATTAAAGTTATATGCTCTAAAAGGGCAATCATTTCTTTCATGTTTTAATATTTGCTAGATTAAAAGTTAAATGTACAATTTCTTTTTAATTTAATGAAAATTATGATTTCTTTTAAATTTAATCGTACTTAATTAACATGTGTTAATTATGTGTGAAGATACTAAATATTTAATGATATTAAATTATATATATATTTACAAATATTTATTTTAAATCTATTAAAGATGTGTTTTTCCGATGATAAAAATTTTATCCTTGTAAAAAATTAAGCAAAAATCATAGTTATATTAATGCATAGTATAAAGCTCCCCTATATTTCGTAACGTGTTAACTTAACAAAATTTGAACTAGATCGAAATTAGAACTAGACTAAAAATTCAAAGTCCACTGCATGAAATGAGTGTCACTTTTCAAAAACCTCAATATATTTATTAAAACTTTCATGTTTACGAGTGAAAATTTACTTATGTGTGATGACTCATCAATGACGTGTTTGAAGTATTCTCACGGTTAATGAATCAATTAAAAAAGTATCCGTTTTAAAAGGTCTAATTTTATAATAGTTAAATCCAAAAAAAAAAATGTAACACATGCATTAAATTGCTAATAAATATTCCAATTTTATTTTAAATAAATCGATAAGAAAAAATGACCCCCCAATTTGATATAAATTCTATATTAATAAAATCATTCAAAAATTGTGACGCAATCTAAATTATGCATTTATTCGTTTTGTGTGACGTAATATTGATTATTCATTCATTATATTCGCTATCAGTGAGATAATAAAAATCTTAAATTAATTAAATGAAAATCTTAATTTGTACCCCACCATTAGTCAATCGAAATTAAAATCTAATATCCTATCACGATATAAAGGAAAACCCCTTATCTAAATAAAGTGATTCACTTCTGAGTGTTCCCAAAGATAACGCACGATGACCACGGTTCAGTATAGTAGACATTTTCCTACAGAAACACGCGTTTTTTAGGCTCTGAAAGTCATTTTAAGTAAAGTAAGTGTGTTAAATTTTTGGTAAATTTATGTATTTAATAGTTTCATTCTAAAAAGCGCAATTATTAGCGAAAATTTGTCAAAAGTGCGTTTTTTTCCAAAATCTTATTAAAAATTCAAAGTGTTTCGATAGAAACGTTCAAAAATTATGTATGTTTAAAAAGCGCTTCGTTTAAAAATCGATTTTCTAGTTTTTAAAAATATGAAACTTTTCGAAAACATGCCTCAATAAAATTTCGGGTTAAGGTATATTGGTGATTCTAAATTCAAACACACCATTAAATATGTAACCCTATATTTCACAAATATAAATTCATTTAGGGGTAGGGGGAAAATTTCCTAATATCTTTATGAATGCCATTTCATGTTTTTTTTTCAAAATAAATTTTCATATAGATTAAACAATACATACCTAAACCTTGCATAACAAGCCAAAAAACCGATATCCTCAAAAATATCTTACCAATTTCTATTTTTGTATAAAACCGAGAAAAAATATCTACTCATCTAACACGGATTCAGAAAAAAAAATTCTAAAGTTTACTAGTACTATTAAAAAGGTGGGTTAATTTTGACGACCGATTATCTACACTATGGATAAAGGGAGGGAGTGCCCTTCGTCAGGGTCTTTCTAAGGGAACCTAACCCAAATTTACGCGTGCAAATCCATGACTCAAACAAAACTCCAAACGATTAAGCCGACGGGCGCGATTGATTATCTACACTAGGGATATAGGGGGGGGAGTGACCTTCGTGAAGGTCTTTCTAAGGTAACCTAACCCGAATTTACGCATGAAAATCCATGGTTCGAAGAAAACTCCGAACGATTAGGCCGACGGGTGCGATTGGGATCGAACCCAGCACTTCCCGTCTATTAGCTTCGTGAGCAGAACCTCTCAGCCACTGGTGGGGGCAGTACTATTTAAAAAATTGCAGACAAAAATTCTAACACTAAATAACAAAATTCACATGTGACCTCATTCAAAATTTTAATTAATACTCAATAGTCAAGCGCATACGGCACTAAATTGAATCGCGTAAAGTCCTCTCATCCAATTTATGTTGAAAATTCCATTTTTATCTAAAAATTTGCGTTAAAAGATAAAGTCTCCCAATTAAAATGTTTAATGAATGTTTAAAATTCGATTGCTAAAGGAAAATCGCGAAAAAAAAATATTTGAAAGTTCCCAAATTAAAAATCGTTGCCAGTAAAAACACCGAAAACTCAAGTGTGCTAAAAAATAAATGTCAGAAAAAAAAATCTATCTCAAAAATTACTCCCAAAATTAAAGTCTCCCAATTAAAAATTCTTAATTAATTTTTTAAAAGTACAAATAACCCCTCGTACTGGAGTACGACGAAAAGAATAATAAATTTCCCCGAAAAATTCTATCTTCAAAAATACTCCCAAAAAAGTTAAAGTCCCCCAATTAAAATTTCTTAATTAATTATCATTAATGAAAAAATATCAAACTCAAAAACCCCTCGTACGACGAAAAAAAAAAAAAAAAAAATCCTTGTCCCAAAAATTTCAAAAAATTACTCCAAAAAAGTTTAAGCCCCCCAATTAAAATTTCTTAATTAATTATCGTTAATGTATTTTTCAAATGTAAAATTATCCCTAAGTACTGTAGTACGGTGAGAAAAAAAAAATGAATCTCTAAAAATTTCAATCTTCAAAAATTACCCTAAAAAAGTTAAAGTCCCCCAATTAAAATTAATTATCATTAGTAAAAAAAAAAAACTTAAAATTACCCCTCGTACTGTGGTACGGTCAGAAAAAAAATCAATCTCTAAAAATTTCAATCTTCAAAAATTACCCTGAAAAAAGTTAAAGTCCCCCAATTAAAATTAATTATCATTAGTAAAAAAAAAATCTTAAAATTACCCCTCATACTGTAGTACGGTAAGAAAAAAAATCAATCTCTAAAAATTTCAATCTTCAAAAATTACGCTGAAAAAAGTTAAAGTCCCCCAATTAAAATTTCTTAATTAATAATCGTTAATGTATTTTTCAAATGTAAAAATTATCCCTAAGTACTGTAGTACGGTGAGAAAAAAAATGAATCTCTAAAAATTTCAATCTTCAAAAATTACCCTGAAAAAAGTTAAAGTCCCCCAATTAAAATTAATTATCATTAGTAAAAAAAAACAAACTTAAAATTACCCCTCATACTGTAGTACGGTAAGAAAAAAAATGAATCTCTAAAAATTTCAATCTTCAAAAATTACCCTGAAAAAAGTTAAAGTCCCCCAATTAAAATTAATTATCATTAGTAAAAAAAAAAACTTAAAATTACCCCTCATACTGTAGTACGGTAAGAAAAAAAAATCAATCTCCCAAAATTCAATCTTCAAAAATTACCCCGAAAAAAGTTAAAGTCCCCCAATTAAAATTAATTATCATTAGTAAAATAATTAAACTCAAAATAACCCCTCATACTATAAGATGACGCATCACCTTCACCGCCACATAACCTTGACCCCTCCTCCAAGAGCACGCCACATGACCTTCACAGTGCACAGAGGTCGTGCCACCCGTGCCACTGGCATAGAACCCCTATTCTATATCTACTTATTCAGATCTTGCAATAGCTGTTGCACTCTTATTCAAAAATGCATGAATACAAAATTTATTACGATTATATATTATTAAATCCAGTAATACAGAAATAATAGAACTTCATCTTAAATATGTCGGGATCACTATGGGAACCTAGAATCATCACCTATCATGGAATATCATTGAATTAATAATGTATGATAGGATTTAACAGAATAATCACCATGGCAACGTAGAATCATTACCTATCACAGGATATCATTAAATTAATAATGTATGATAGGATTTAATAGAAGATCACCATAGCAACGTAGAATAATTACCTATCATGGGATATCATTGAATTAATTACGTATGATAGGATTTAACACAATGAAGAAAACGTCTATTAATATCTTTTTAAGTTTTGATTAGATTGTCTTAAAATTTGAAATGACTCGACATAATGCTGCAACGATTCTATATAATAAATTTCAAAATATTCGGTTGGGTAATTTTTGCTCTGTTTTATGCGGGCGGACTATAGGTGCTACGTATTTATATAATTACGAACGCACCTAAAAAGAAAAAAAAATACCTTGCTACATAAGTAAAAAGAATGCATTCTAATTTTCTCAATGTTTTTTATAATCTTTTAGAAATTAGTTTAAAAGGAAATTGAATTGTTATTGATGGGTTATAGAAAGCAATATTCTATTTTTCCCTTTGCTCGGTCAGTATCAATAACACAAAGGCGCCGTGGTACGTCCATTATCTACCCTCGATTTCTATTTCAAACCCTTTACAGAATGTCTGGTAAACAGACCTCATGTCTTTCTTCCACAGTTGTATGGTATAGTATACGAATTATGATTTTTATAGACTTGTGGTTGTGTGTAAATAAGAAATTTACTAATATAAACAGATTTTCAGGGACATGAAAACCACAAACCGTCGTCAAAAGATACATTTTATGATCTATATATATATTATGGTATCGTACGTGGCACAGAAATCTCGATTTTTTGTTAATTGCTTAATGGCAACGCCCGAATGAAACGCATTTCATTGGTTATTGAACAGCATTTAATAATATCCATACCTATAAGTGGGTTACCGTAGGGGGGAGGGGGGCTCTGTTCCGGCGCCACCGGATTCCGCCAAGTTTGTCGCCAACTTGGCTATATATTGCCAAATTTGGCAATCAAAATGAGTTGCCAAAAGTAACGCAAACTTGGCGATATCTCTAATATTTTGCCAAATCCCCATAGACTTCCATTGTAAACCAATAGGGTTTACTTGCTTACAGAAAATCAACAAATTGACATATTTTAATACAATAAAAACTAATATTAGCTTAAGGGATTATATTAATTACATTTAAGGGAGCCCAAGTAAATTAAATTATGAATAAAAGTAACACGATGCAATGCTTAGCATGCATTCCCAAACATAAATTTTAAAGGAGACTAAACTGTCGCCAAGGGCGGCTAGTTAATACATATTTCTGTGTAAGACGGGATTTTTAAATAACAAAATTAATAATGAAACGATTTAAAAATATTATTAACAATTTTATACTGCGCACTGTCGATATCGACCTCGGATTCTGATGACACAAAAATTTTGACACCGGATATCATTTCGCCGGACTCAGGTGTTCTCGTGATCCGAAAAGACAGCGCGAACTAATATGTCACCTCTATTGGAAAAACTGTCGTTACAGTTTTCCTATAGGAGCAGCGTATATTTGCTTTGCCAGACAAAAAGCGATAAATCATTCAACTGACCTTTTTATTTCCAAGCGTTCTGTGGTCATCAACAAAACAAATAGTCCAGGCAATAGGGAATTTTACCTAGCAAAATTAATGGTAGTACTGGAAATCGGCTTTCTAGATGTTTTTTGGGACGCTGAATCCGAATTTGTAACTTCCCACCAAAATTTCCCCCGGCAACCTCCCCAAATTTTGGTAAAAAGCCCGCCAAAAAAGGTTTTTATTAAAAAAAATCAATTTTTTGTATTGTTTTAGAGAAAAAGTATCTAGAAATTCAGAAAGTAGATAAAATTTCCAACAAATTAGATATATGACATTATGACTTAGGATGAAGGGGAAGGGGGGATCTGCCTTGGAACATGCGCGCGGTGCTGCGTAAACTAAGTTGCGCAATTCCACTTAACCACTCACACGTTTACATTCGCCCTCCCATCTCCCCTCCGAACTTTCTCTATAAGGTTTACTTTAAGATTTTTGGGTCGCTGAATCCGAATTTTTAACTTTCCCCAAAAAATTTCCCCCCCAAAACCGCCCCCTAAATAGTTGTTTTTAACTTAAATTTCTTATTGTTTTAGGAGGAAAGCATTACGAAATTCAGAAACTAGACAAAAATTGCAACAAATAGGATATATGACATTATGAATTAGGATGAACGGGGAGGGTGAGGGCTGCCTCGGAACATGCACTGCGGCGCTACGTGCACTAAATGATGAAGTCCAGGCAATAGGGGATTTTATCTGGTAAAATTAATGATAGTACTGGAAATTAGCTTTCTAGATGTTTTTTGGGTCGCTGAATCCGAATTTGTAACTTCCCACCAAAATTTCACCTGGCAACCCCCCGAAAAATTGCTTTTTTGAAAAAATTTGGTTTTTGAGAAAAGCGCGCGGGGAATGTTCCGAGGTAGCCCCCTCTCTCCCCGTTTATCCTACACCATAATGCCATATATCCTATTTGTTGCAAATTTTGTCTAGTTTCTGAATTTTGTAATGCTTTTCCCCTAAAACAATAAGAAATTTAAGTTAAAAACAACTATTTGGGGGGGTTTCGGGGGGGGGGGGATTTTGAGGGTAAGTTAAAAATTCGGATTCAGCGACCAAAAAAATTTAAAGTAAACTTTATAGAGAAAGTTCGGAGGGAAGATGGGAGGGCTAATGTAAACGTGTGAGTGGTTAAGTGGAATTGCGCAACTTAGTCCACGCAGCACTGCGGCGCATGTTCCGAGTCAGATCCCCCCTTCCCCTTCATCCTAAGTCATAATGTCATATATCTAATTTGTTGGAAATTTTATCTACTTTCTGAATTTCTAGATACTTTTTCTCTAAAACAATACAAAAAATTGATTTTTTTTTAATAAAAACCTTTTTTGGGGGCTTGTTACCAAAATTTGGGGGAGTTGCCGGGGGGAAATTTTGGTGGGAAGTTACAAATTCGGATTCAGCGACCCAAAAAACATCTAGAAAGCCGTTTTCCAGTACTACCATTAATTTTGTTAGGTAGAGTCCCTATACGGCCTCTATTGCCTGGACTAAAAGGGGAGCGTCAACAAATGAAAGATTACACTAAACCTGTGAAAGTTGGGTTATCTTATGTTTTTTAGATTTTGATAACTGATTCTTATGTATTCTGCACCACTGAATGCGAAATTGACCTTAATTTTTGACTATCAAGTAAAGATTTTTTGCAAATCGTAAATTTTAAAGTTAAAAAAAAAATAGCGAAAATTTGATATGCGTGAGATGTATGTGATTGATGTGTTTTTAACTTTTGATAATTGATTTTTATGTATTTTTTTACCGCTGAATTCGAAAATGACCTTCATTTTTAACCATCAAGTTAGGATTTTTCGCAAATTCTGAATTTCAAAGTTAAAATTGAACCTCTCCCCGCCTCATCGGAACCCTCAGCTGCTTAGCTGTAAGAATCCCAGTGTAAGCCAGAAAATTGAATAAATTATTGAATTAAATAAAAAAAGTTTTACATCTCTTTTATAGTATCAGATTTTCGCTATATTTAAATTTTGACATTTACGATTTGCAAAAAATATTCTAACGTGATGGTTAAAAATGGAGGTCATTTTCAGATCACTACTAAAAAGTACATAAAAATGAATTATCAAAAGTTAAAAAACACAGCCATCTCCTCTATTTTATAGTATCGATTTTTGTTATTTTTTAACTTTGACAATTTATGATTTTCGAAAAATCCCGACATGATGGCTAAAAATTAAGGTATTATTCGGATTCATTGCTAAAAAATACATGAAAGTTATAAAACACAACCATCGCAGTCTTGTGTTATCTAATCTAAAACTTTTTTTTAACTTCTTGGCGATAATCTATCCAAAAATTTTTGTGTTATCCTGTAAAATAAGTATAAATGGTAACCACCGAAAATCATAATAATATTAGATTGTCATTGGATTCACGTCAGTATGTAAAATTTAATCTCGATCGGATATTTGAAAGTGAGTTAAAGTTCGAGTACAAATTTTGAACTGGAAAAACATACATACGGCCGTTGAAGTTAAATAAAAAACTTATAAAAATAACATAATATTTGTTAAAAGAAATCATAAAAAGAAACAGTCTCAAATCTTTACAAAATGAAACATATGTTAAAATACAATATTTTAACCAATCTGAAAGTTACAACATTGGTAATCACAGATTTTGATTATTTTAATATATGTTGTAGGGCAGAGACCCCTTAGTCTCAGGTTCAACGGATTTTATACAACGATCCTTAGTTCTTGAGAAACAGGGGGGGGGGGGTTTCTAATATTATAAATCAACTTAAATACTTACTTTGTAACGAAAGCAGTACATTAGTCGTAGCACAGTTGGTACGGCGTTGGCTCGTTGTTCCGTGGGTTCGATTCCCGAATGCGCTACACTTCTTTTTATCATTTTTCGTTTTAAAAATATACTTGTAATTATAACTTAATAATCTCATTGTCAATTAAAAATTATACTATTACATATCAATTATAATTTTAACATATCTATTTTTTTACTTTTAACTAAAAAGTTGTATAAAACATCATAAAACTGTTAATTTTTTTAAAAATCAGCTTTAAAATGTATTTCATATAGTCTTTATCGATGCAGTGATATTGAAAAATTGTGTTAATTCGTGATTTTAAAGAAACATCATTTATGTATTGCCTTAACAAGGGAAGTGAATACGATGATAATATTACTCTGTTTTTAAAGTAAGAAGTATAATTATTTAAAAAATTAGCAGCAGAATTAAATTACAACCGATATTTTGCATATTAAAGATTTTTAAATTTGTAATACGTATGCTTGCGTTTTGAATTATTTTGCTTTACCCTTTATCTTCTTTCGGCTTTTATTTTATTTTATTTGAATATGTTTTATTTTATCATGACTCGATGGCGCCACAACAGTTTTTGTAACGATTTTGGAATGTTTATTATTCAATAATAAATCCAATTTCTTTTTAAATTACTTTTAAGGATGAGAAATAATGGTTTAAAAAAATGATAAATTAAAATTTAAATATGTTAGCATTACAATTAGCGTACGATATTAAAATTTTTAACTTAGACAATTAAATTATAATTACATATATATTTATAAAACAAAAAATAAAAAAATGTAGGGCGTTCCGGTATCGAACCCGAGCCGGCGTAACAACGAGCAAACGCCGTATCAACTGCGCTACGACCAACCTAGACATTTCATTACAAAGTAAGTATTTAAGTTGTGTTATAATATTAGACCCCCCCCCCCCACCCTGTTTCTCAAGAACTAAGGAGCGTTGTATAAAATCCGTTGAACCTGAGACTAAGGGGTCTCTATCCTACAACATATATTAAAGTAATCAAAATCTGTGATTACCAAAGTTGGCCCTCTCCTTGTAAGGCGAATAAAGAAAAAAAGAACATATGAAAGAATACAGAAACAAATCAAGTTGTACTGTGAGGAGTTGCCGGTAGGCAGTTAGAAATAAAAATGGCGTTTACAGGCGAACTGAGAAAGCATTGTATAAAATCCGTTGAACCTGAGACTAAGGGGTCTCTACTCTACAAAATATATTAAAATAATCAAAATCTATGATTACCAAGGTTGGCCCTCGCCTTGTAAGACGAATAAAGCAAAAAAGATCATATGAAAGAATACAGAAACAAATCAAGTTGTATTGTCAGCAGTTGCCGGTAGGAAGTTAGAAATAAAAAGGGCGTTTACAGGCGAACTGAGAAAGCGTTTTGTGTCTTGGAATTTGCAAAATCTGAATCAGTGGTGTTGGTTCAGCGGGCATTTCGTACGAAATTTCGAACACAGGGACCAACTGACAAGACAATTCATGTGTGGTACAATAAGTTCAAAGAACATTGATAGTACCATGTTGAGTAGAGTGTGGCAGGAACTGTACTATCGCATTGATGTATGCGTGTGACCAAGGGTTCATACATAGAACACCTGTAAGTTATGTAAATAAAACTTGATTTGTTTCTGTATTCTTCCAAATGTTCTATTTTGCTGTATTCGTCTTAGTTTTTTTACTACAGCGCTTCGAAACCCCGGAGGGAATTATGAATAACCCTGTATTTGCTGCCAGTAGTGCCAACTTAAAAAGAACAAACATTGGGTGGGCTTAAAAATTTTTGAATAAAATAACACATCTAAGTTTTTTGCTTAATTGGTATGTGTGTGGAGAGAGAGAGAGAGAGGGGGGGGGAGGAGCGAATGTCTAAAGATAATAATTCGAAATAAAGTTATATTTTCTTTCCTAAGCAAATTTTTAAATTATTATAATTTAATTTAATTTTATAAATAATTTTATTAAATTATATTCTTGTTAGTTCTTCGTTATAAATACATTAATATTTATTTTAAATAACGTTGGAATTGCTAACTATTGAAAGTGCAAGAATACTAAATGTCAAGAAAAGCATACATTTTAGTCCCCCAAGTGCTTTACCAGTTCAAGACATCAATACAGATAGCGAAATATGCATAAAATTTGTTTTCGTCACTGATTTAACTATATATCCGCTGAGGGGTTTTCAGTGTTCCTGTAAGTCTAGTTTATGTCCTTAATATTTTTCATACGAAACTATTTTGAGAACGTTAATAAAAAATCAAGTTTCATTTCAGCGATTAAATAATTAATATTATAAATGTCAATGTGTGTCCGAATGTTTAAATGAAGTGAACATCAAAACGGATGAATTAATGCTTTTGTATCTTTGCATATAGATAGATTATGAAACGGAAAAGAACATAGGCTATGTTTTATTTATTTTATCCAAATATTTCACTTAATAATTCAAAATTTCATACTTTTTCATACAGAATCAATTGACATTTTCCCGATAAAATTTGACCATTTTTCTTTCCCGTTGCCAAGAAATTCTAAATCTGGAATAATAATTTTTCCTCTACAATTAATTAAAAATTAAAATAAAAAGAATTCAAAAGAAAATAATTATGACGTCATATTTGAAACGAAAAATATGTATTTTTTATTATACATGAAGGATGAATATCAGTTACGTTAATAAGGGGTTTTCTGCAAAAAATGGAGTCATAATTAGAAGGGAAAAGAACGAAAAAGAATCTTATTAATAAAGTTATTCGGTTGGAAAAATATGACGTCATATTTGAAATAAAACAGATATTTCCATGTATTCGTTAAAAATGCAAGGGACATGAATATCAGTAAATAATGAAAATAGATAAATAATGACGTCATATTAAAATGAGTAACAGAAATATTTTTTACTAATGGACTCTATTCTCGCTTTCAGTTCGAGGCTATAAAACAACCATTTTACTAAATTGTGACGTCAAAAGAATACTATCCATATTGATTAGAGAGTTTGAATATAAGTTACAAACAAATGAGAGTTTTCTTTCAAAATTCACGCTATGATTATAAGGAGAAGATATTTTTGGTGGAAGAAAGGGGAATTAAAACGGATTAATGTGTTTTTTGACGCTATTTCCTCATTAAAATTAAAATTAAAAAGAATTGAATTTCAATTAGCATAAATGGTACAAAAACATGATTAAAGTAAATTTCCCAAAACTGAAAACATATTTACACACATCGAAGCTTCATGAATGAATTTATTCCACAGAAGCTAAAATCGTCTGCGGATGTAAATATATCTTCTGTACATTTAACCCCTTCGAGACGGGAGCATTTTACGAAATTTTTAATCTTTCCTTACCGTTTTTTAAAAACAGAAATTTGTATCTTCTTGAATCGAGAAAATGCGCTGATTAAATAAGGCAAATTTTACAGTAAAATTTTACTGGTGAGGAAAAACAAGGATTCTAAGCGCTTCATGCGGCACGTATACGTGTCGCTCGTCCCCAAAGGGTTAAGTGGATAGTTATTGCCCACTATTCATAAGAATTAAGTTTTAAAAAATCATATACTATTTTAATTAATTATTTTTAAAGATGGCAGTTAAAACATGTCACAAAGGCGATTTTAGTAAAACCTTTATCGGGTAAAAATGATGTAATATTTTTTCATGGAAAGCATTAATTTTAATACGACAACATTAACATTTATTTCAATTTCGTCAAAGCGATGTCGTTTTCGTTACACCAGCTTCGAAAGTTAAAACGAAATCTTAAAATAATAATATACCTTTTAGAAATAAAATAATGCACCAAAAGTCGCATTATTTCAAAATGAAATTTTAGCTTACATTTTAAATATATTTTATTACTTGAAATTTAGTATATTTAATAAAAATAATGTTTCAATGTTTTTCTAAATGTACAATAATATTGGATTTCATTAATCGATTCTTTGGTTTCAATAAAATTTAATAAATGGCACATCAAAGTCGACTTTAAAAAGTTTAGCAAGTAATTTTAATTTGAGATCAGGCTTTACATGTGACATCATTTACGTGTAAAAAAGAACCAAAGCCATTAATAAAGCAATAAATTTGTCTTTTGCCTCAGATCTCTCTAATTTTTAAAGGCATCGTGATTATCGAAAAGGGCAAAGGAAGAAGGGAAATTTTCTTTCGATTTTAAAATATCAAAATCTATAGTTAAAAATCTCTCTGAAACACAATCTCTGTCCCCCATTGGAGCACATTCCTGCAAATTTCAAAGCTTTCAAAAGCCAAAATTACAGCACAGCATTAGATATGAAAATGTTAATTCATAATTGGGGTGCTTTTCCATAAATAGATTTATTCCGCGAAAGCAATAAGCAACTCTATTACTTAAATAATAAGTATTTAGGCTCAAGAGTCTTCAGAGCATGATAAATATTTTGATATTATTGGTAGATCTACAGTTAATAAAAGTGTGGTACCGTGAAATTAAAGTGTAATAAATATTTGAAAGTTAAAAATATTTCTCGTACTCTTATTATTTATTTTTGAACTTTGATACTTCATCACGTTTGATTATTACTTTTTAATACCATTTATCTTTTTTTTTTCTTCCAAGATGTGATTTTTTGGAATATAAACATAATGTTGCATGTTGATTTTTCGATTATTCTAACCTTATCAAAGTCACGTCTGAAGTGACCTGTTAATAATCACTTTCCTTTGAAAATATTTACTAATATATTTCTTTAAATAATATTCGTTGTCTCGAAAACATAAATTAAATCAATATCCTTGAGCGGAATAAATATAAAATAGAATAAATATAAATAATAAAATAGAATAACAGAGATGTAAATTTATTCTTCATTTAATCATAGAAAAGGTGTATGAAATTTCATGCTCACGAAAGAAATTTAAATGATCATAGATATATAAATAAAAATAAGCAAATTGGTATCATCAGAAACGTTTCTACTATAAAATGTGATAAAAGGTTAATTATATATGCTTTTAATTATCGAAATTTTTTGCTTAATTGGTGAATTTCTTCTTCTTTAAATGCTACGTGAACGCAGTCACGGGTAACAGCTAGTTAAAAATAAAAATAAATTGTGAATTAAATCAATTGAAATTGTGAAATTGGGTGGGCGGAGAAATCAAATTATTTAGTGGGCTCGCGTCCCATGGACACATATAAGTTGGTGCCAATGTTTGTTGCTCATTTGAAAATATATTCGTACTAGAATATTGAACATCCTTTTTAATAAAAAAGTAATTTTAAGAGGATTTATCTCAAAGTGAACACTTTTAAGATTGCATCCAAGATCTGTCTAAATATTTTTACGCATAGTTTTCACAAATTATAGATGTTATTGTTATGGTAAGACCAGGGACAGCGAAAGGTCGCGCCGAGCCCTGGCAAATCACGTAGTAGGACCCAACGGCTCTGACTGCAATTTACTGGACTAATAAAAATTATTTTTAAATAGTATATATCAGCGGTTTCCAACCTATGGGTCGCGGAACAATGGAGGTTTTGCCACAAAAATATATCTTTTATTTAACCTGTGTAAAAAATTTAACAAGTACAATAGTTTGCAACAGCAATAATCATGACAGATATTAGTTTAAGTTAAAGCTTCGTGAGAAGACAGTTTTCTTAAACAGTCAGTCGGTATTATGTTATGACCTCGTTGTGAGATATGGCAGTAGTCGCGCAGTCGTTATGGCAACCCTGTAAAATTCATTAATTTCCTTCTGGATTAATATACGAACAGAATATTCAGAAATATCTAAATCAGCTTTGATGCCCTTGGTGGTATTCAACACGATATACTTGTGTGAACTTGCTGTTTCTACTTTGCTGTTTTTGAAAAGAAGTACATAAACAGACTTCGTGTAGAAAGTGACTTAAGGTTAAAATTAATCGATTTTAACTCTGATATTGACAGGGTTCGCACGCTATTAAGCCACGCCCCATTTATAAGGACTCCACCACCACTATTATTATAAAGATCATTTTCTTCACGATTCATTAGCTAGAAAATAGTTTCATGCGATGACTTGTGGTAAAGTCCTAACAAAATGGGGCGTGGCTTAATAGCGTGCGGACTCTACCACCACTATTATTATAAAGATCATTTTCTTCACGATTCATTAGCTAGAAAATAGTTTCATGCGATGACTTGTGGTAAAGTCCTAACAAAATGGGGCGTGGCTTAATAGCGTGCGGACTCTACCACCAGTATTATTATAGAGATAATTTTCTTCGCAATCCATTAGCTAGAAGATAGTTTTATGGGATTACTGGTGTTAGAGTCCTTACAAAATGGGGCGTGGCTTAATAGCGTGCGAACTCTGTATAGATGGCCTCATCGGTAAACCCCAGTGCCAGAAATATCACTGGTTGTAAAGTTGTGTTTTGATAATAATTAAACGCATTTTTCGGTACTTTTCGGTTAGCCGGGCGCCAGTGTTATATATACAGACATATATATACATGTATGTGTACATACATATATACGTATATATGCATTTATATATATATGTATATGTATATATACAATATATATATGTATATATAACACTGGCGCCCGGCTAACCGAAAAGTACCCATTTTTCATTATCTTTGTAATATGAGTGTTGTTATAATTATAAATACGCTTACACACATTGGGATTACCAGTTTTTTGTTGATAGTGCATCCTTCGTTCGATAATTCGATAGCCGATAGCTTATAGAGTTCATAGAACAATTTCCATACTGATGTTAGATGCATCCTCACATTAGGTGGGTCGCGAAATTTGTTTTTACTTAAAGGTGGGTCACGTACAAATAAAGATTGGGAACCGCCGGTATATATCATAGAATAATTTATAATATCGGTTATAAAATGTTTAAACACACTCTGCAACTACTTTCACATGTAATGTGCACAATAATTTCTAATTTGTAATAACCTTCTCACCTTTATAATGTTTTAAATATTTATTTTTTGAGTTCTAAGTTATTTTTATGATTCTCAAATCTGTATATTCCCCGCCAATTATAACAATGTTAAGTGTAAGAAATAAAGTTAAAGCTCCCCTTTTTCTCTAGAAAAAACATTTAAAAACAAATTTAGCAAACATCTCATTACTCGTCTCACTAAAGCATGACACTTTCAGGCCTGGTTATAGAAGAAGTTTGGAATCCAATTGCGTTTTCCATTTTTTAATGTATAAATTACTTACTTATCGAGTTATTAGAGATTGATGTCATATGACAACAGTCTTTCTCATTTCCCGTTCTGTCACACCCAGAAATTCGGTTCAAAACAACAGCTTTGAAAGAATTTTCTGAAAGAGCTTTGGATTTACCAATAAATGGAAAACCCCATTCGTTTACATAATTTCTGAATAAGAACACCTGTCAATTTCAACTGTTTCCGAAGAAAACTGAATTCAGAGATGAGTCATTAATATCATGGAACTACGAATAGAGAAGAACTGACATAGCCTCAATATTGTTAATCTTCAACTGCAACCGATTCTGCAGGTTCTGATTACCACAAAAGCAAACTTCCACCAGTGAATTTGAATAAAAATTTCCCTCTTATAATTTATGCAATATTTTTGTCATCACAAAGGCAAGAATATCTGTTTTTTTACTGGTGAAAGTTTGCTCTTGCGGTAGTCTGACCTTGCTTTTCCACCATATTGTAACAACCTAAACAATCCTCCTGTCAATGCTAGAGAATTAGATTTCTACTAGGCTACACTTCCACCAGTAAATGTGTATTGAAATTTTTATCCTTATTTACACGCCGTATTCATGCAGAATTTCTGTCATAAATCTGGCAAAAATTTTTATTCTTTTTCAGAGGTAGGAGTCTTCCCTGGCATTAATAAGGCCGTGATTCAATAGAAACAACAGTTGCCATCTTGTGATAACCTCCTTCTCGTAACTTCACTCACAACCGGTAGATACTACGCCATCTGTCCCCTCCTCCTTATTCATAGCTCCAAAATAAATTTGCTGCTTTGGATACGAGATCCACAAAGCATTTTTAGTTTGCAGAAAATTTACAGCAGTTTTGTTTTGAAAACCTGCAAAGTTGCAGCAAGGCTCAGCATGACAAGACTGAAATTTCATAACAAGACTGCAGCAAGATAACACAAACGCCGAAGTCACCACACTTTGAACTTGCAGCTAACTTGACGTGCAAGTTAAATTCATGCTGTATCAAATTTATTGCAAATTAACGGCAAACAAGTAATCAAAAATACTGCAAAATAGTAATCTTTTCATGCCACGCTACCTGTTTACAAATGTTACACTATAAGTCTAAACCCTTCGAAGGGGCCCATAGACCTGATCTATTGATGCGAACGCACCGTCAGAAGGTGCATGCATTGTTCTTATCACCATAAACAAGTTAAGGTAATATTTGTACTTTTCAATTCAAGCTTTTTTGGTGATTGATAGGCATAGCGTTTAAAAAAGCGGTGCCAACCGAATAAAATTTCTGCAATTTCTGCGTATTTGCTGATTGTCTATTCTCTCAACAGAGGGGTTTTTTGCTTTCGTCACTTTCGTAAATTAAAGACAGTCTTGCCATCAGTTTTATAACAAACTACTCATTCAAGTGGGTGATGGTATACCTTGCGGGAGATTTGCTACGAATTTCTCAATTCAAATTTGTCCCGGGAAGATAATATCAGAAAAAATCAAATTTTCTGCTAATGTGCATGCTATCTGGAGAAGAACCTTATGCCTGAATTTATATTCCAGTTCCCGACTTTGTATAATAAAAAAAAAAACTCACATCAGAAAATAAAATGGAATATTTCATATTAGATTCAAATCCAAGTTGTATGGTACAACATTGTGTTTACAAGCGTATTGTTTAAAACGACGAGTGAGCACCGCTCAAGCGGTATTAAGTTCTCCTCGTAATAAGGAAAAAGAAAGTACCTTATGTTAATGTTTTTTAGCACAGAGCATAGATCCTCGACGATATGATATTTAGGGTGACATTTGTTTCTGGGGTATATTTTAGGAGGTAAATGAAATCACATTTTTTGGTGACAAAATACAAAAGTGAAACATGATATTTTTACTACAAAATCATTTTAATAATTTTCGCAGAAGAAATTAAAGAATTCGGTAGATAAAATTATCCCTATTAGAGATGAGATGTGCTTAGGCTCGATTTTTATATTAGTCTGAGGCTCAAAGTGAATTTTTTTTATTATTCATAAATTGAAACAAGTCTGAAATTGTACGGCGTGGCAAATGAGGTGTGTTTGTACTATAACTAGTTTTATAAATATTCAGATCTTGCAATAGCTATTGCACTCTTATTCAAAAATGCATGAATACAAAATTTATTACGATTATATATTATTAAATCCAGTAATACAGAAATAATAGAACTTCATATTAAATATTTCGGGATCACTATGGCAACCTAGAATCATCACCTACAGTGCATGTAAAAACTTTAAGGACAGCAAAAAATTGTAAAAATTTTGATAAATTTAAAATGCGACAAGCGAAAATGTCATTTAATGTTAATCATAAAGTGGAAATACTAATATAAAAGTCAACAGAATATATCTGTGTCCTTTTTATTGCGAAAAAATCATAATTATGCAAAAAAAACACTATTTTTGACTGTGTAAAAACTATAAGGACATCAGTATTTTTTTTATAGAAATGTTATATAGAATTATTATTAAGGAACGACCGAAACATGTTTTTAAGGCCGAAACCAAAACCGAAACCGAATTTCGGCAATCTTCCTATTTTCGGCCGAAAACGAAAACTAATATGTTAAAAAAAATTTTTAAGTATTTAAATTGTATGTATCAAAGTAATTAATACATACATAAATATATTATTAATTAATTATACGTATTTATTAAATATGTAAAAAAATTAATTAATTATGTGTTAACAACGAAGTTCATAGCAATAAATGGTCTCAAAATCGATGACAAGTGTTGAAAATTTCCGAAAGAAGAAACGAGATTTTTGGAATACTGATAGTTTCGGTCGAGTTTCGGTCCAAAATCTGAGTTTTGGCGAAAACTATCAGTATTCCCAAAATCTCGTTTCTTCCGTCGGAAAGTTATTGCTATCAACTTCGTTGTTTGTAATTATCAGTCCTGACTGACTCAAGACTTGAATGCAGATTATAAAGCAAGTAATGCAAATATAACTAAACTTTTTCTCGTGCTCATTAAAAACTGCAGTCATAACAATAATAGAAAATTTTCAGTTTAAAACCGCAGATGTGTTTCGAATACTCTTTGAGAAAGTTCTAGTATAAAAGATAATCATTTACAGAAATCATTATAAAAGATAAATCGAGGTGTGTATACATAAAACTAAAATATTTCTTAATTAAATGAAATTCGTAAAATTAGAAAACTTTTCTGTGCCGTTGATGAATTAATTACGTTTTATTTTATAAAAAAAAAAAGTTTTGGATCTAAGGCACAGAGAGACAATTTAGGCTACACGTATAATTAATTAATAATTATGTATATTTAACAAATACGCATAATTAATTAATTTTTATACATATTTAATAAATACGCATAATTAATTAATAATGTATTTATGTATGTATTAATTACTTTAATACATACAATTTAATTACTTAAAAAATTTTTTTTGGACATATTCGTTTTCGGCCGAAAATAGGAAGATCGCCGAAATTCAGTTTCGTTTCGGTTTCGGCCTTAAAAACATGTTTCGCTCGATCCTTAATAATAATGCTACATAATATTTTTGTAAAAAAAAAAATACTGGTGTCCTTATAGTTTTTACACAGTCAAAAATAGGGTTTTTTGCGTAATTATGATTTTTTTCGCAATAAAAAGGACACGGATACATTCTGTTGACTTTTATATTAGTACTAGCTGACCCGCCCGGCGTTGCCCGGGTCCGTGGTAATATTTATAAAGAAACCTTTAATTTATATGATTTTATATGTAACTCAATTTTGTCTGAAATACGTACCCACTCACAGTGTGAAAATGGGGGAGAAGCAGTTGTAAATTGTTGAGATGTTGTGTAAATTTTATTCATAAATTTTTGTAAAATTGTATGCCATAGTCATGAACAAATTAAAATTTTAAAACACCCTCTACTGATGAAAAAATTAGTTGAGAGGAGTGAGAGTTTAGTAATGTACAGTCCAAAAGCTTTAAAACGACCTCTGTCAGAAAACAACATATAAAGGATACTCATCGTAGAAAACGCTACAGTTGAAAGGACAATTATCGTCACCTGCCTTCCAAACTCGAAATTCAACTCTCCCACCTTCTTTAAAATTTTAAAGTGTTATCATTCACGTAAGTTAATTTCAATTGTATTCGTTCTTCGTGTTAATGGCAATTTACATATGCATAGTCGCCCAAGCATGGAACGTGTTTCTTGAACTTTCTATGAAATAATTTCCGTTCTTGAGCGATAAGAGTTCATTCACATGCGATTCTTATAAAACTCATAATATATCACAAAATACACACCATATTAAGTATTTCATGAACTCAAGGATTTTTCACTCAGTTCTTATTCTTTTGTTAATATTCTCTCATCCTAATGAAAACATATGTTATACTTTATTGAATGTTTTCACATTGAAAGGGCAGTGTAAAGCCTAGGCATAATTCAATAAAGCAAAAATTTTGAGTGTTTGTTATTTATAATCTATCTTCCTGTTAATGTTGTTGACTACATTTTTAGACACCCATGAACGGTGAACACATAACATGTGATAAATTGTCACAAATTTAAAAAAAATCACAAATTTTGTCATAGATCGTTAAAAAAAATTGTGAATTGATCATTAAAAAAAAAAAAAAAATCATCCAAAGATCTTGGAAAAATAATCATGAATTTTGTGAAACAATCGAAGAAAAAAATTGCAAATTTCATCAAAAGATCACAGAAGCACATGTTGAATTTTGCCAATCTGTTACTCAGGAATATCAGGAACTTCGACAAATAGTAGCATAAAAAAAAATGAAATTCGTCACAGATAATTGAAAAAAAAAAAGCAAATTTCGCCAATCTTGGGAAAAAATCGTGCATTTCGTGAAACGATCGCTGAAAACAGCCCTCGAATTTCAGTAAACAATCGAAGAAAAATATTGCAAATTTCAGCAAAAGATCGCGGAAATGCATAGCAAATTTTCTCAAAAAAATGCAGAAGCATGTGCCAAATTTTGTCAATCTGTCGCTGAAAAATATCAGGAACTTTGGCAAATGGTCGCAAAAAAATAATAAATAAAATCACAAATTTCGTCATAGATCGTTGAAAAAAAAATGGACGCGGAAAAGAAAAACAAATTTTGTCACTGATCGTTGAAAAAAAATTTGCGAAAAAAATGCAAATTTCGTGAAACGATTTGGGGGGGGGGGAGGGGGATCGTGCCTTTTGTGAAATGATCGCTGAAAAAAAAACATGAATTTCAGTAAACAAAGAAAAAAGTTGCAAATTTTATCAAAAGATCGCAGAAACGCATAGCAAAGTTTGTCTAAAGAGTGCACTATACAAATTTTGCCAATATGTCGCTGAGAAATATCGGGAACTTCGACAAATAGTCGCGGAAAAAAAAATCATCACAAACTTCGTCACAGATCGTTGAAAAAAAAACGCGAATTTCGTCAAACAATCTTGAAAATAACAATCACTATAAAGGAAAAACAAATTTCGGTAAACAATCGAAGGAAAATATTGCAAATTTCATCAAAAGATTGCGGAAATGCACAGCAAAGTTTGTCCAAAGAGTGCGGATGCATATGCCGAATTTTGCCAATCTCTCGCTGAGAAATTTTGGGAACTTCGTGAAATGGGTGCATAAAAAAAAAAAAAAAAAAATCACAAATTTTGTCACAGATCGTTGAAAAAGAAAAAAAAACACGAATTTTGTGAAACAGCGATGGAAAATTGGCGCAGAGGAGGAGCTTACTGACACCACTAAATTTTAGTAGTATTTTTTGGCTTATCTAATGACAGAATTTCTGTGTTTTTATTAAAGTGAAGAATACCATAAAATATTAGTGGTGTCAATAGGCTCCTCCTTTGCGCCAATTTCCCACCACTGTGTGAAACGATCTTGTGAAAACAATCACTATAAAAATAAAACAAATTTCGATAAACAGTCGAGGAAACTGCAAATTTCATCAAAAGATCGCGGAAATATATAGCAAATTTTGACAAAATAGTGCAGAAGCGCACACTGAATTTTGCCAATCTGTCGCTGAGAAATATCGGGAACTTTGGCAAATAGTCGCCAAAAAAAAAAAAAATAAATAAAATTACAAATTTCGTCATAGATCGTTGAAAAAAAAAAACGTGAATTTCGTCAAACGACTGCTGAAAAAAACGCCGCGAATTTCAGTAAACAATCAAAGAAAAATATTGCAAATTTCATTAAAAGATCGTGGAAATGCATGGCAAATTTCGTCAAAAAAGTGCAGAAGCATGTGCCAATTTTGCCAATCTGTCGTTGAGAAATATCAGGAACTTCGACAAATAGCCGCGGAAAAGAAAAACACAAATTTTGTCACTGATCGTTAAAAAAAAAAAAAAAATTAATTTCATGAAAAGATTTGGGGGGGGGGGGGAGGCGGAAGAATCGTGCAATTTGTGAAACGATTGCTGAAAAAAAAACGTGAATTTCAGTAAACAAAGAAAAGTATTGCAAATTTCAACAAAAGATCACAGAAACGCATAGCAAAGTTTAACTAAAGAGTGCACATTACGAATTTTGCCAATCTGTCGCTGAGAAATATCGGGAATTTCGACAAATGGCCACGGAAAAGAAAAAAACAAATTTTGTCACTGATTGTTAAAAAAAAAACCCCGCAAATTTCATGAAACTATTTGGGGGTGTGGGGGGGGGGGTAATCGTGCATTTTGTGAAACGATCGTTAAAAAAAAAGCACGAATTTCAGTAAACGAAGAAAAATATTGCAAATTTCATCAAAAGATCACAGAAACGCATAGCAAACTTTGTCTAAAGAGTGCAGATTACAAATTTTGGCAATATGCTGCTGAGAAATATCGGAAACTTCGACAAATGGCCACGGAAAAGAAAAACAAATTTTGTCACTGATCGTTTAAAAAAATCATAAAAAAAACTGCAAAATTCGTGAAACGATTTGGGAGGGAGGGGAGATCGTGCATTTTGTGAAGCGATCGCTGAAAAAAACGTGAATTTCAGTAAACGAAGAAAAATACTGTCCATTTCATCAAAAGATAGCAGAAACGCATGGCAAAGTTTGTCTAATCTTTGGCTAATGGTCGCCAAAAAAAAAAAAAAAAAAACAAATTTCGTCACAGATCGTTGAAAAAAAACCCTCGAATTTCATGAAGCGATCTTGTAAAAACAATCACTGTAAAAATAAAACACAAAATTCGATAAACAGTCGAGGGAATAAATTGCAAATTGCATCAAAAGATCGCGGAAATGTATAGCAAATTTTGACAAAAGAGTGCAGAGGCGCACACTGAATTTAGACAATCTGTCGCTGAGAAATATCGGGAACTTTGGCAAATAGTCGCCAAAAAAAAAATAATAAAATAAAATCACAAATTTTGTCATAGATTGTTGCAAAAAAAAAAAAAAAAACCCACGAATTTTGTCAAACGATTGCTGAAAAAAAAAAAACCCGCGAATATCAGTAAACAATCGAAGAAAAATATTGCAAATTTCATCAAAAGATCACGGAAATGCATGGCAAATTTTGTCAAAAAAGTGCAGAAGCATATGCCAATTTTGCCAATCTGTCGTTGAGAAACATCGGGAACTTCGACAAATGACTGTGGAAAAGAGAAACACAAATTTTGTCACTGATCGTTGAAAAAAAAAAATTTAAATTTCATGAAACGATTTGGGGGGGGGGGGGGGGGATCGTGCAATTTGTGAAACGATTGCTGAAAAAAAAAAAAAACGTGAATTTCAGTAAACAAAGAAAAGTATTGCAAATTTCATCAAAAGATCACAGAAACGCATAGCAAAGTTTGTCTAAAGAATGCACATTACGAATTTTGCCAATCTGTCGCTGAGACATATCGGGAATTTCGACAAATGGCCACGGAAAAGAAAAACACAAATTTTGTCACTGATTGTTAAAAAAAAAAAAAAACCCGCAAATTTTATGAAACGATTTGGGGGGGGAGGGGGGGGGGCAATCGTGCATTTTGTAAAACGATCGCTGAAAAAAAAAAGCGCGAATTCCAGTAAACGAAGAAAAATATTGCAAATTTCATCAAAAGATCGCAGAAACGCATAGCAAACTTTGTCTAAAGAGTGCAGATTACAAATTTTGGCAATATGTTGCTGAGAAATATCGGAAACTTTGACAAATGGCCACGGAAAAGAAAAACAAATTTTGTCACTGATCGTTTAAAAAAAATCATGAAAAAAAAACTGTAAATTTCGTGAAATGATTTGGGAGGGAGGGGAGATCGTGCATTTTGTGAAACGATCGCTGAAAAAAACGTGAATTTCAGTAAACGAAGAAAAATATTGTACATTTCATCCAAAGATAGCAGAAAGCATAGCAAATTTTGGCTAATCTTTGGCTAATGGTCGCCAAAAAAAAAAAAAAAAAAATGTCACAGATCGTTGAAAAAAAAAAAACTCGAATTTCATGAAACGATCTTGTAAAAACAATCACTGTAAAAATAAAACACAAAATTCGATAAACAGTCGAGGGAATAAATTGCAAATTTCATCAAAAGATCGCGGAAATGTATAGCAAATTTCACAAAAGAGTGCAGAGGCGCACACTGAATTTTGCCAATCTGTCGCTGAGAAATATCGGGAACTTTGGCAAATAGTCACCAAAAAAATAAAATAAAATAAAATAAAATCACAAATTTTATCATAGATTGTTGAAAAAAAAAACACTAATTTCGTCAAACAATTGCTGAAACAAAACCCCACGAATATCAGTAAACAATCGAAGAAAAATATTGCAAATTTCATCAAAAGATCATGGAAATGCATGGCAAATTTCGTCAAAAAAGTGCAGAAGCATATGCCAATTTTGCCAATCATTCGCCGAGAAATATCGGGAACTTCGACAAATGGCTGCGGAAAAGAAAAACACATTTTGTCACTGATCGTTGAAAAAAAAAAAAAAATGCAAATTTCATGAAATGATTTGGGGAGGGGGGGATCGTGCATTTTGTGAAACGATCGCTGAAAAAAAAAAACGTGAATTTCAGTAAACAAAGGAAAATATTGCAAATTTCATCAAAAGATCGCAGAAACGCATAGCACAGTTTGTCTAAAGAGTGCACACTACGAATTTTGCCAATCTGTCGCTGAGAAATATCGGGAATTTCGACAAATGGCCGCGGAAAAGAAAAACACAAATTTTGTCACTGATCGTAAAAAAAAAAAAAAAAACGTAAATTTCATGAAACATTTTTTTTGGGGGGGAGGGGAGGGGGGAATCGTGCATTTTAAGAAACGATCTCTGAAAAAAAAGCGTGAATTTCAGTAAACGAAGAAAAATATTGCAAATTTCATCAAAAGATCGCAGAGACGCATAGCAAAGTTTGTCTAAAGAGTGCAGATTACAAATTTTGCCAATATGTCGCTGAGAAATATCGGAAACTTTGACAAATGACCATGGAAAAGAAAAACAAATTTTGTCACTGCTCGTTTAACCCTCTGTCTACCAGAAGGGTCCAATGGACCCGACATGTACATTCAAAATATTTATTCAAACCAGAAATTTCTTCAAAACAAACGAAATGTATAAATCAGACAATAATAAGTTAAATAAACAAATTAAATAGTTTTAAGTAAAAATTCTGGTGTAGAATGTTTTTATAAAACTTGAGTAAAATTTCCGGTAGTTCTAGGGTTAAAAAAAATCGTGAAAAAAAAAAACTGCAAATTTCGTGAAACGATTTGGGAGAGGAGGGGGGGGGGGGGGGTTGTGCATTTTGTGAAACGATTGATGTAAAAATCGTGAATTTCAGCAAGCAAAGAAAAATATTGTACATTTCATCAAAAGATCGCAGAAACGCATAGGAAAGTTAGGCCAATGGTCGCCAAAAAAAAAAAAAAAACGCGAATTTCATGAAACGATCTTGTAAAAACAATCA
Organism: Maratus speciosus; assembly: GCA_963932465.1. Lineage (NCBI taxonomy): Eukaryota > Metazoa > Arthropoda > Arachnida > Araneae > Salticidae > Maratus > Maratus speciosus. Next base: position 185,618,419 of record OZ010798.1, on the reverse strand, counting down.
CTATAAAAATAAAACACAAAATTCGATAAACGGTCGAGGGAATAAATTGCAAATTTCATCAAAAGATCGCGGAAATGTGTGGCAAATTTTGACAAAAGAGTGCAGAAGCACACGCTGAATTTTTCCAATCTGTCGCTGAGAAATATCGGGAAGTTTGACAAATGGCTACAGAAAAAAAAAATCACAATTTCTCTTCATTGAATTACGCCTAAACTTTAAACTGCTATGCCTGGCACCACAGTTGCAGAAAATTCTCCAAGTGTCTGTGACAGATACTTCAGTGGCAGAAAATAATCTGCTGGTAAAATATTTTACAATTGAATATTAATTAATCAAACCACCACTTACCTGCAATTTCGTTAAGCATTTTATTAATTTTTATAGGTAATAATCTTAGTTTTGTATTAAGTAATAAAGAGATAAACATAATTGTAAAGCGAAAGTGGTGAAAAAGTTTGTAAAAAGCCTACTTTTAGGACAAAGAATTTTGTGAAGGGTCCTTTTTTTAAGGTGAAAAGTTTTGTGAAGGATCCATCTTTGATTTGAAAAAAATTGTGCAGGGTCCAGTTTTGACATAAAAAATGTTATGAAGGGTCCAGTTTTGACATAAAAAATGTTGTGAAGGGTCCAGTTTTGACATGAAAAATGTTGTGAAGGGTCCTATTTTGAAATGAAAAATTTTGTGAGGGGTCCTTTAAAGAACCCAATTTTTCCTAAACAGATCCCTGTGCTTGTTACATGACTTTGATAAGAAATGAAAACATTCAGTAAAGTGTAAAAAATATGTTTTCATTGGGATTTGTTATGAAACTCATAATATATGAGGAAGTGGAAAAAAAAAGATAAAAGAAAAACTCAAATAACTTCATTCATTTCCTCTGAAAAGAAATATTTGTTTTATTCCTATTCTTGGGCGATGACAACATACATCTCTTAATCACCCGAGAACGGAAATTATTTACTGGATGTTTCCATTTCATAGAAAGTACAGTTTTCGTCTTACACTAAAATGTACAGTTCTATTTTTACTAAGAAATGAAAACATTTAGTGAAGCGTTGATTCAGCAAATCTGATAAAAAAATAATTACTTTAAGATCCCAGAAAGTTCAAGAAACATTATACTACTTCATTCTTGGGCGACTACGCGTATGTAAATAGATATTAATATAATACGAAGAACGAATACAATTTAAAGTAACTTACGTGAATTGTATTAGTTTCTTATATAAACGATGTAAAAAACATTATAAAATAATGTCAATAAGATTAAGTCTTATAGTAACAAAAAAAAAATAAAGCATGGGAAAAAAACAGTGCAATTTCCCGCTACAGTTAGGATAGGAAATGCAGCCGCTGTATCTCATATTTAACACCTGCTCTCATTGGCTGGCTTCTTCATTGCCGCGGATTGGCTTAGAGCTGTAAATAGCCTGTAACCCATAACGTTTTATTGCAGCGGATTGGCTTAGAGCTGTAAATAGCCTCTAATACATAACGTTTTAATTTTTTTTAAAATATCTAAATTGAAATTTTAAAATCCGGCTGCGAAGTACACTTTCGGAGGACAGCATCAACACATGACAAAAATTTCAGAGGCCTAGGTGCTATAATTTCGGCGCTTGCCTCAGTCAGGCAGGCAGGCAGACATATCTTGTTTTATATATATAGATTTCCACTTTAGGATCAACATTATATTACCATTTCACTTGTCGCATTTTCAATTTATAAAAAGTTTTATAATTTTTTGCTGTCCTTAAAGTTTTCACACGCACTGTATCATGTAATATCATTGAATTAATAATATATGATAGGATTTAATAGAATAATCACCATGGCAACGTAGAATCATTACCTATCATGGAATATTATTGAATTAATAATGTATGATAGGATTTAATAGAATAATCGCCATAGCAACGTAGAATAGTTACCTATCATGGGATATCATTCAATTAATTACGTATGATAGGATTTAACACAATGAAGAAAACTTCTATTAATGTCTTTCTAAGTTTTGATTAGATTTTCATAAAATTTGCAACGATTATATATATTACATTTCAAACCATTCGATTGGGTAGTTTTTGCGCTGTTATATGCGGACAGACGGAAGGACCAAACGACGACTATAGGTGCTACGTATTTATATAATTACAAACGCACCTAAAAAAATACCTTGCTACATAAGTAAAAAGAATGTACAGTCCAACCTCGATTATCCGAGCTAATTGGGACCGCTAGTACCTCGGATATCGGGAATCTCGGTTAATAGAAATCGTGTATAACAACTAGGCGTGCTCGCGAATTTAACATATCTTAGAATAAAAAACAATAGAATGTTTTTTAAATGATAAAAATAAAGTTATGTTTCACAGCTCAACAAATTTAAAAAGGAAATAAACTACTAGTTATAAATTTTAAAAAGCAAATTGATTTTTTTTAACTATACTAACAAGGAAACCACTTTTGGTGTTCCTCGCACCTAGCATCGAGACCTGGTGCGTTTTGTAGTCCTATACATAAAAGTTAGAGAACCGAAAAAATTTCTCTGTTAAAATAATATTTTATATACCTTTTTATACTTTCAATTTTTTATTATTACATATTTATTTGTTTATTTCACGCCAAAACTGAGTTAAGTCGTCAAATATGGCGCTACAATTTTTCCGCCCGCTTTATTCAAAGAGTAAATGCACAGAACATATTATTAGAATTATATCAGATTGCAATATTTTTTAAAATTGATAGCATAAGAAACAAATATTAGGTTTTTATTTTTTTTTTCTATGCAGACGATAAATACAGGGTTGTTATAATTAAAGTTCGCCTATTCAGAAGGCTCTAGAGCCGGTTCTATGGCTCCAAACGAAACAAAATTTCACTAGTACGTAGTTGAAGAGATGCGCTCTGCGAAAATTGAAAAAAAAATAGTTAAAATTTTTGTCAATAGGTGGCGCTGCGCCAATATTTAAGCCGATATTTGCAGATTCCTTTATTTTGTAAAAAACAAAATACAGGAAATTTATTTCACAGTTGGTAAAAGTAAACTTTTTCAGATTCGTTATATCAATTTCGGTCGATCCACATGAAACACACAAAATCGCAAAATTTCACCCAACGCTTGAAAATTCAAATTTTATTCAAATTTTCGACGAACGATGTCAAAGTGACGTTGGAACTTCGAAAACTTGAAATACTCTTCTAACCACCTGACGATTTAAAACTTGCTGATAAAGTGTGTCTGTGATTTCTTTGACACTGGAACAGTTGATTGTTTCTGAAAAGCATCTGAATCTACGCTTTGTGGAGAATGGTAACTTTGAAAGAAAAGGCTCTTCTTGTACAGTTATTTTATCAAAATAACAGCAACACAGCTGCAGCTCTTCGAGAATTCCGGAAACTAAAAGATGTTAGACGTGGACCAATAATGTCGGATCGTGGAGTTCACAAAATGATTAAAAAGTTCGAGGAAACAGGAAAACTCGACAATCTTCCTATCAGAGGACGAAAAAAGGTAGACATTTCTAGCATTGAAGGTATTGCTATTGCTGCCGTGGATTTACCAAGCCAGTCATCATTTGGTAATGCAAGTGTGCCAGCTATTGTGAATGAAGTCAATATGCCGATTTTCACTGTGAAAAAAGTGATGCGTCAAATTTTGCGCTACTATCCATACAAGATTCAGAGGGTGCAACAACTAATATAGGGTTATACCGAAAGTTGGCTATCATTTTCACTACAGTTTCTTGCACGAATAAATGTGGACAATTCTTGGCCCTGGAATATTCTATGGACTGATGAAGCGCATTTTTATTTAAACGGACAAGAGAACACACACAACTGTCGAATTTGGGCGAAAGAGAATCCTAATGTTGTCCAAGAAGTTCCATTGCATGCAGCTAAAGTGACGATGTGGTGTGGTTTCATAGCTACGTTTATGATATATTACGTTTATGTTATGATATATTATTTTTTGAGGAACTAACATCACATGTTCCGTGAATGGGAGAAGGTATGTCAATATGTTGTCAAATTTTCTGATTCCCGAGCTGCAACAGCGAGGATGGCTTCAAAATATCGTGTTTATGCAAGACGGTGCAGTCACCGCACATTACTAGAACAGTTCGGACTTTCTTAACAAACCATTTTACAGAAGACCGCATCATAAGTCGTTATTTTCAAACAGTCTGGCCACCACGATCGCCTGATCTAACACCATGCGATTTTTGGATGTGGAGATTTTTGAAAGATTCTGTATCTAAAGACAGATGTCAGACAATCTCTGATCTGAAAGAGAGTATTAGACTTCATATTCGCTCAATCTCACAGAACAGTTTACGCAATGCTGTATAAAGCACAATTCTGAGAATGGAATGCGTTATTGAAAATGGTGGAGGATTCATTGAGCATGCGTAATGTTATTCTTCGTTATTGTCTCGTTGCCGAGCGACATGTTTTATTTTTGTTGATGCAGCTTACATCACATGAAATTATATTCATTTTTCTGTATTGTTTGGAGTCATAAGTCAGGCTCTAGAGATGTCTGATTAGGTGAACTTTAATTATAACAATTCGCAGTCCCCGAAGTTTGTTGAAACTTTTAAATTTGTGTGCTTCGTCTGGATTGACTGAAATTGATATAATGAATCTGCAAACATCGCCTTAAATATTGCCCCAGCGCCACCTATTGACAAAAATTTTAACTAATTTTTTTTTCGATTTTCGCAGAGCGCATCTCTTCAACTACGTACTAGTGAAATTTTGTTTCGTTTGGAGCCATAGAACCGGCTCTAAAGCCTTCTGAATAGGCGAACTTTAATTATAACAACCCTGTATATAAGTAATAAATATAATTCTATAAAAGCTTCGAAGATCATTGAAAACTATTTTTTAGTTAAATACAAAATAAGCAAACTATTTTCTTTTGAAATCGAATGAAATAAAGTTTCGAATGTTTAAAATGAAATGTTGCTGTATTAAATGGTCCTTCGGTAAAAGCAATCATAAAGTAAATTAATATTTTTACACAATTTAGAAAAATTACTGTGGCGAAATAGGTCGGACATTGCAATTTCTAGCTATTACAAATCCAGCTATGATATTTGGCTAGGGTAGCCGGAAAGCTCTACTTTTGAAAATAAACGCCAACTGTTTCCCCGCCAAAAATATGAATACAAAGTTGCAATTTTTCAAAATCAAATTCGTGGGTTTTTGAAGGAATTTTCAAACTTTTTTCAATATTTTATACTTATTATTAACTAATTTTTCATTTTTAAATGCTTTGATTTAAAAAAAATCAATGTTAATAGTCCGATAAGGGGTCTCGAAAATTGCATTTTCAAAAAATTATGCTGCTGTATAATCAAGAAATATTATTTTATCAGAAAAATTTTATCGATTCTCAAACTTCATAACATGGAGCTTTAGAATGCACCAGGTCTCAATGCTAGGTGCGAGCAACACCAAAAGTGGTTCCCTTGTAAGTTAAATATTGAAAGATGCATTTTCAAAAAAAAAAAAAAAAATCTCAAGAAAAAAATATATTTTAAAAATTTAATTACATTTGTTAAATTTACATTATTTTTTTTTAAAGTCTGCTTCCTTTCGTTTAAAAAGTCCAGATATGCTATCAGTGGCCGCCCGATCACGCCAATTTTTCAGCAACAGAAGATCGATCGGCGTAACATCGCTTCATTGCTCCAAATATTTTAAGGCAGTTGTAAGTGCTTGAACACCTTCAGTGTTACTTATAGTCCTTGAATCTTCAATGTCCTGGTGTTCATTGTCAGCATCATTAATGTCCGATGAGGAATTAACGACTTGTATAATCTCTTCTTCATTAAGGATTTGAAAACTAGGATGTTGGTTTTAAATGTCCAGCCATTCGGAAATGTCCTCTTCCAAAACTTTTTCACACCCTTTGATGTTGTTGATAATCTCTAAAAGTTCTCCGTCTGTCAATGGGTTTTCTGTCTGCTGGGATTCATCCTCTCTCCTCTTTTGAATAATTATTTTATGGAATGATTTTTGGATCGTAGCTGCATTTACTAATTGCCATGCCTGGGCAATCATGTAGATTATGTCTTTCACAGTTAGTTTTTCCAGAGCTCATTTAGACGTTCTTCGCATTCAAGAATATGATTGATAAGTTTCTTTTTGTATTGTCTCTTCCTTGCTTCAATCACCCTTTAGTCCATCGGCTGTATCAACAATGTCACGTTTGCGGGAAGAAAAATCGCTCTTATTTCTCCTGAAGTCAGCATTTCTTCTTTCGGATGACAAGGAGCGTTGTCAATCAGCAAAACTGCTTTAGGTGGGAGATTTAGCTGCGCCAAATGTTGCTTTACAAATGGTACAAAGTCCTCATGAAACCATTTTTCAAAAATTTCAGAGTTCATCCAAGCAGACCTATTATTTCTGTACTTCACGGGCAAGGAACTTACATTGATGTTTTTAAATGCTATCGGTTTCTTTGATTTACCTATGAGAAGCAGCGGTAACTTATCAGTTCCACTTGCATTTGCGCAAACAAGAAGAGAGACCCGGTCTTTGCTTTTCTTGTAACCCGGGACACTGGCTTCTTCTTTAGATACTAAAGTTTTCGATGGCATCATTCTATAAAACAAGCCGGTTTCATCGGCGTTATAAATTTGATCTAAAGTTAACTTTTCTTTTTCGACCATTTCTTCAAATCTTTCAACAAAGTCTTTAGCAGAATCTTCATTGACAGGCAACTTTTCTCCTGCAAACGCCAGTTGTCGAATGCCATGTCTTTTTTTTTTAAACTAGGGGGCTCGGCCCCCTACGAGCTACGCTCGCCAAGCCCCGTTCAGACACTGCAGTCTCTAAAAGCACGCTAATTTGATCGGCTTTAAAAAGATTTTGGAAGATTGAATTATAATTAAAAAAACAAAAGCGATCTCCCTATAAACGGGTTTCTATTCATTTCTCTTTGATTGGGGAATTTTACGGAAAAATCAGCTGCTGTTAAAAGATACAATGGCATTTCAAAATCATCTAATATAAAATGAATTAAGTAAACAGAGTCTTTGTCTCCCGGTATTTTTTAACAAAGCGAAAAGAAAATCCTTTTAAATAAGATATTTTAAATATATCGTTTTTAATCTGACGTAATTTTCACCAAACTTTTCTTTCCCTTTTTAATATTCACGTGAAAATGCTTTTATTAGAAATGAAATATTATTTGCGCTGTCCAAAAAAAAAAAAAAATAGTTGAAAAATTCATCTCAAAATATCAAGTAAATGTCTCGCGCTATTTTTAAATTTATACTGTTTTGCAATATTATTTTGTGTTCATTTTATGTAATAACTGTAATGTGACGTAAATGTGATGTAATTTCTCCTAAGACTTCTAACGTATGTTAATGAATTTATTATTTTACAATATCCTTTCTCTTTTAAAATTCCCGTGTGTACTTTTTATGACGTAATTTTTAATAAGTTCCTGCTTTTTATACATAATTATTTAATTCTAATTTGAAAGTTTTTTTCTGTTTATAATAGTCAGGTGTAAATAAATTTTTAATTTGAAGCAAACATTATTGTTTCCGTTGTTTATAAAGTTGGCAACAGGTTAAATTAGTACAATTTTATGAAATAAGAAAAAAATATCTCTCGAAATGCTGAAAATTTGAATTTAAAATAGAAATGAAACCTCGAAAAATGAGTCAAATTAAAAAAATAAATTAATTCGCACACCGGGAAATTATAACGTATAAAATGATCTAAAAATTATTAAATTCCGATATACAGTTTTTGCTCCTATAAAACTTTTTTAGTGGAACGATTTTGTCCAACTTTAGCATTAAATATCTCTTAAAATAATTCTTCGATTTGAAAACTGTCTGCATCAGCGTGTTTATCAAACATTTTTGTATAATACTACCGATTTTTATATTTTTGTATGCATTATTTTTCTTAATATTAACGAAGAAAGATCTCCGGTCACAAAAAATTCAAAACCGGCGGCGGCGGCGGCGGCGGCGGTGACAGCGGTAGTTACTTTTTTTTTAGAATTGAGAGATTTATCTAACCAACCTTGACTTGCAGAAAAACTTTCATTTTCCCTTAATTTTTGGCTGAGAAGAAGAGCTTTCTCTTTCAGAATGTTCCCGGAAATAGGAATGCCCTGTGCGCGTTGTTGCTTGAACCAAAGATAGACTGCTTCAACAAGCTTTTCACTTTTGGCTTTTTCTAATGTCGACCGTTCTTCTAAGGCCTTTGACGAATCTATCTTTGAACAAAAAGTCTCTATTTGAGCTTTGTTACGTCTCCAATCGCCTACTGTGGTTTCACCAACTCTAAATTCCAGAGAAATTTTTTTTAAACTTTCACCATTAATTCTTTTAATAGCCTAAAGCTTTTTATTCATCGAAACAACAACTCTTTTTCTTTTTTTGGCTCTGCATTTTAAAAATGAGCGACTTACTATTTGCGCAATGGTCAGACGTGAAATGATTAAAGAAAAGGTTCACAACAAAACAGGGTATTCGCGAAAGAAAGGGCAAACAGACGAATGTCATGAAACCCAAATGTATTTTGTGAAATTCGCCAATCAAAAGCCGAAACTAAGGGGGGGGGCAGAGGGGGCATGTGCCCCGGGCGCCAGAGGCAAGGGGCGCCAAACGAAAGATTATACCTTTGGAATCGATCATGTTCTTCTGATGGACTGATGGCTTTCATTGTTATGAAACAGCCATTATAAATAGAGTGTTAGGTGAAGGTGAAAGAGCAGTCGTAAAAGTTTGAACTCTAATTTTCTGGTCAGAATAGGGAAAAGAAATGGTCATAATTTTTTTTTTGCAAACAAAAAAAAAACAAAAAAAACAAAAAAAAAAAATGGCCATTTTTTTCCTCATTCTGACCAGAAAATATGAGTTCAAACTTTTTACGACTGCTCTTTCATCTTCACCTAACACTCCATTTATAATGGCTGTTTCATAATAATGAAAGCCATCAGTCCATCAGAAGAAAAGAACTCGATTAAAGCGGTAACTCGGTTAAGCGGGACTTGGATAGTGGGAACTATACTGTATAAGCAAACACTGTAAACAGCTGGTAATACATGCGAATTCTTTTGTGTGAACGAACTATAATTGCAACAAACGTCACATTCAATTTTGTAGTTCAATATTACATATTTTATGATTACATATTTTAACACTTAAATGCCTGGTGTTGCTTTTCGGCAACATACCCAATTTAGGATCTAAAATACTATTAGAATAATATTGAAGCTACAATGCGTAATGTTGCCAATAAAATACATTCTGGAAATATTATTAAATCGATTTTCAACATGTAGATGGAAACACTTGTTCTGTTTAAGAATAAAGATAGATTTATTTTTTCAATTATTGCTACTTGTTCTTTTTGTTTTGTTTGGGAGCTTGCGAAATACTCTATTTTGACCTGCAGTGAGCAAGTAAAATTTATTTCTTATTATAGTTCCTAAAATTCTTGTTGGTTTAATATAATAGAATTTTATCAAGGGAAATTATTTTTTCAATTAAACACCAGTAACAAACTGTAACAAACTGTTTTTTAGCCGTAAACTATACTTAAAACAAAATGTGATTTTTTAAAGTATTTTCCCATGATTTATTTAAAAAATGAAAGCCGTAAAACATTATTACAATGATTTTTGAAAAATCAGGCATTTAAGGGTTAAATTTTAAAATAAGTCGGTCATTAGAAAATTAGTAAAATTCTCTCTGTAAATATACTTTGAGGAAGAAAGGGGGGGGGGGGGAGGGAGCTCCAAAATTCATGTTTGCCCCGGGCGCAAAAAAGGCTAGTTTCGGCCCGCCAACCACCCACCCCCACTGTCGCCAGTCAAGTGGGATGGGTGTAACTGTCTGATAACACATTGCGCTTGGAGTTCAATAGAGCCACACGACCACTGGAAACAAAGCATTGTTCGTTGTCGACTTCTCAGGGTCCAATATTTCTTCGAAGTTGAGTGCTTTTGGGGACAGAAGAGCCCATAGCTCGGACAGTGAACTAAAAAGTGTGGTCTGTTTCAAGTCTCACTTAAAAGGAAAGAAAACAGATTTCGTTTTTGGCTGGGTTAACAGAAACCTCGATTAATCGAGGTTCTACTGTAGTCTAAGTTTCTCCATGTGTTTTACAATCCTTTAGAAATTAGTTTAAAAGGAAATTGAATTGTTATTGATGGGTTATAAGAAGTAATGTTCTGTTCTTCCCTTTGCTCGATCAGTATTAACAAGTTGTAAATTGCTCGTCAAACGTGGCAAATGAGGTGCGTTCGTAATATAACTAGTTTTATAAATATTTTTTGCACCGCATATTGTAATGAATGTATATTTTAATGCACTTCATAAGTGCATATCAATTTCATTCTGTTCGAAAGGCTCTAACATCATTAAAATGCACTTGAAATAATTTTTTCCCATTGGCTTTAATGTAACGAAAAACTTTTGACTGTCCCTGTAATTAAACTATACATCCGATTTTCATAAAATTTGAAATGACTTCACAAAATTTTGCAACAATTATATAGTTAAAATTTCAGACCATTCGGAAGGGTGTAACATCATTAAAATTCACTTGCAATAATTTTTTCCCATTGGCCGTCATGTAACAGAAAACTTTTGACTGTCCCTGTAATTAAGCTATACGTCCGATTTTCATTAATTATGAAATGACTCGACAAAGTTTTGCAACAATTATATATTTAAAATTTTAGACCATTCGGTAGGGTAATTTTTGCTCTGTTATATGCGGACAGACAGACAGACGGACAGACAGACAGATGGACTGAACGACGACTATAGGTGCTACGTATTTATATAATTAAGAACGCACCTAATAACACAAAGGCGCCGTGGTACGTCCATTATCTATACTCGAATTCTATTTCAAATTGTTTTACAGAATGACTGGCAAAAGAACTCATGTCTTTCTTCCACAGTTGTATGGTTGTATGGCACGAATTATCATTTTTATAGATTTCTGCTTGTGGCTGTGTGTAAATAAAATTTACTAATATGAAGTTGTAACGAAAGTTTCCCGCCATAACTAATACGGTCTGTGCAAACAGTTCGCGTAGACGTGTTTGCTCATATTTTGTCAAACGATTTATGGTATTTGAAAGAAAGAGACTTGCTTCATAACACTGTGTTGTGAAATTTTTTAAAAATATCATTCATTAAGTACAAGGGGTCTGAAATGGAACTATCACGCTACTAGATTAGAACCATTATTTACTTCCAGTTCTGTTGCAAAATGTCAGCTACAGAATGTCACCGAATAAAATGTACAGCTTTAGGTACTAGTGTTGTATCATATGACACTGTGAAGGTTTGGCGGAATAGTGGTTATATATAATATTACAGTTGATTATATATGTTATAATTAGTACTATGTAATAGTGATTTGGCGGAAATCTTTCGTTATAACTTAATATAAACAGATTTTCAGGGACATGAAAAACGCAAAACGTCGTCAAAAGATACTTTTTAGGATTAATACATATATCTGAGTAAGACGGAAATTTTAAATTAAAAAATTAATAAGGAAACAACTTTAACCCTTAAATGCGCGATTTTTTATTTCGTTTAGAAAAAATTATATATGATTCTCTGAAAGGTTTATTACACAGGGAAAATAATGAAAAAAATCAGAGATACATTTTTCATATAATACGTCAATCTTTTCTTCTGTTGCACATCTGCAATACAAGTAAAAACTACTGTCGTGTGGCTGTTTTACGCTAAAATATTGCAAATTAGTAAATATTTTAATAAGTATGTCCCCAAATACCTTATTTTATATAATTATTTATTTTATGAGACTTAACCTTTAACCCTTTAATTCCCATGATAGAATACGTTCTAGAAATTACGTAGTTCAGAGAATCTGACTTTACACCAGAAAGTTTCAATAGTTAATTTCCCTTCATTTAAATAGGGAATGTCTGTTATTCAATAAAGCAAATATTGCTATTTTAATTTTCTGGTGTGAATTAGGTATATACGACTAAAAAAATCTATTAAATTCAAAACTCTGTTGTTTGCACATATGCAAAGCTGCGCAGTAAAGGGTTAAAATATTATTAACAATTTTATACTGCGCACTGTTGATATCGACCTTGGTTTCTGATGACACAAAAATTTTTGACACCGGATTTCATTTCGCCGGACTCAGGTGGTCTCGTGATCCGAAAAGAGAGCACGAACTAATATGTCATATCTATTGGAAAAACTGTCGTTACAGCTTCCCTATAGAAGCAGCGTATATTTGCTTTACCAGACGAAAAGCGATAAATCGTTCAACAGACCTTTTTATTTCTAAGCGTTCTGTGGTCATCAACAAAACAAAGAGGAGCCTCAACGAAAGAAAGAGATGGACAGGTGAACGACCACAGTGTAGTATTACTACAGCGTCTAGAATACCTAGTGTGGAAATATGCTATCCAAATAATGCTAAAAATTTGTATCCCTTAAATGTGCGACGATATTGCTAAAATCCCACGTGTCGATCGCAGCGACATCTGCGGGATTTTCGTATTACATTGTATAGACTAGCAATATCTTGTAGTTGTAGATAATATCCCGAAGATGTCGCTGCGATCTGTATATTTCAGCAGCATCGTTGCACATTTAAAGGATACAATATTTTAGCACTTTTTTAAGTATTACAAGGATAGCCAATTTCCACACTATATATTCTAGGCGCTATAGTATTAGAGTATTATCACAGGAGCATTTGAAGCAAAATCCTGATCAAAATTATTTTTCATGTGTTTTACCGTTAAAATCATTGCTATTGACTTACTACTAGTAAATACATTTAATTAATCTTATATACACATAAAAGTATGCATTTAAGTAACAAAAATACGTATAAAATACAAAGTTTTCTTAACTTTTTCTGTTTATAAGAGGAAAGTAATTGTTGATAGAGTTGTTCTACTTGCAAGTAATAAATTAAACAACATTCACATATAAAAACTTTTAAGAACAATATATTTCCCATTTTCTAGATATGAGGCATTCTCACAAAATTTTAACTTTTAGGACTAAAAATCTGGTGAAATTAAACTTAGTAAAATAACATTTTAAACTTATACACGAAGTCCTTAATGATTCAAAATAAAGTAAAAATGGTCAGCAGTGAAGATTTTTTTAAAATTTGACTGAGGTTTGAGTTAAACTTGCGAGTTTAATTTTCCTTACCGTTTTACCTCTCTAACTTTTTATTTTCTCCTAAATATTTACTTATAATGAATTTGCATAGTACCCGCAGGACATTCAAATAACAAATAATAACAATGTAGTATTTTTAGCACAAAATTGTGGTATAACATTGTCTTAAAGGGGTGTTAAAGAAGGGACGGTAAGGGAAAAAAAAGGGATGGTAAGGATGGGACGGGTAAGGAAAATTACCACCTATTTTTAGGCAAATCATGTTAAGACTAAGTGATAGCCACACTGTTAATTGATTTTTAGAAACAGTTATTTACATTAGATTTAAAAAAAAAAAAAGTTTAATTTACCCCGAAAAGTGCAGGAATAAACCTTGGGGACGACCAATAAAGCCACGATGCTTGAAATGGATATTTAAATGCTGATTTAAATTCTGCAGTACATTTCCTGTCAAAATGTTTTAGCCATTCTTTCTCTAGCATACTTCTGCAAGAGAAAAACGTTGAAAAAAATTCTGTGGCTGCATCTGAAGTTATTTTCTGTATAATTTCAGCAAGGGGAACGGTAAAGAATCTAAAATGCAGGGAAAGAGTTAAAAAAATAATAACAACCGTAAAATTGTGTGCAGGTTAATTTTTTGCTACATATTTCTTTAAAACAATAGTACCAGTTTCGGAAAAAAAATTACGTCGAATTACTTTTATTGAACCAATTTTACAGGGTTCGTACGGGCCCTTGAATTTCCAGACTAAGAAATTCTTCGGTACCAGTATTTTCTTATAGAAAATACATTCTCAAATAAGGCGAAATTTCGCTCGTTTAAACTATTTTCTATAAAAAAAATACTGATATTTGGCCGTGAAAAATAACGGTACCCGTACGAACCCTGTTTTATACAGGCAGCTCCAAACTTAAAAATCAGCATCAGGGACACAGGACGGTATAGGAATTTCGTGGTATATTTGAACCCCCAACATCGTCCAAAACTTATTTATCTCGTTAATATTGTTATGCAGTCATCCAATACGATGTTTTCCAGTATAAGAAATAAAAAAACCCACAAGAATATGTACTGAAACAAAAATTATTATTCAGGGTCTTAAAAGTCATTATATAAATAAATTATTATATAAATAAATAGTCATTATATAAATTATTATATAAATAAATAGTCATTATATAAATAAATTATTATTCAGGGCCTTAAAAGTCAAAATTATGAGAGAATACCTCATATAAGTTTTCGCAGTATCTCGAATGTCACTATACTTATTCAGGATAAAAGAAACTGTTACTGTATAATTAAACTAATTCTATTATAAAAAATATATACTATATACATGTATTTTACATTATAATATTCAAATAACAATATTGTTATTTTATATGTACAAAATTTCAGCCAAAATAAAATAAATGGTCAAGTGCGAGTATTACTCGCGCTCAAAGGGTTCCGTACAATAAATATATGAATTATTAACTGTATTATTAAAAAAATCGTTACTAAAAGAAAAGTAAGACTTCGTAAAAACTATACAACGCACAGTGGAGTATTTGACCCAAAAACTTGGCCAAAAATGCAAAAATTAAAATTTCGTCAACAATTGTAAAAATCATAATTTTTAATAGTTAACTAATTGGTGCGTCGATCTATGTCTATTTTAGTAACTTGAATTATATCCGGTGGCTCCTGGCCTCAGTTAAAGAGGAAGTTTCTTTGTGAGAAGACGTGTTTTTTTGTTGCTTTTGGCATTGCTCTTATGTTTAAATATAATTTTTTTGTGGCTCAATGATTTGTTGAATTGAAACTAAACAGGGCTTACGTGTTTAACGAAGGTCAGAACTTAGTGTTAAACTATGTGTTAATTTGAATAGTTTAGTTTTTAATGTAATAAAAAAACATTAAATGTGTAAAAGGGTTATTTTAAAAGCGTTTTTGGCTCTAATTTAAGCATATCGAAAGCTTTTTAAATATGGGCCGCACTTTGCCCAACCATGTTTGAATTACAATCGTATTAGTTATAGTCTTGAGTGCCAAATTCTGCAGAAAAATCTTCCGCATATTGTTGCCATTTTTTATATAATATTTTTTCAGGAGGACTACTTAAATCCCATTTTTTGCGTCAACCGAATTGAAGAGCTAAAAGCTATATTTTTACTGCCGTATTGCAGGTTTTCAGCTTACAGGATATTACCTGAGAGCTTTTGCCCCTACAGATTCTGTATGTATGTATGTACGTACGTATGTAGGTACATACATACTTACGCAACTCGATATCTCTTGATAAAAATATCAGATCGGCTTCAAATTATAAATACTTATTTACTGAAAAAAGTTTTCCTAATTAGTTTCGGGGGCTCATAGGTGGAAAATATGGGAAGAAAGGAGGGAATTAAAGATGTCTGGAGTAAACGTAGAAATGATTAAAAGTTTGCAAGTAATATTGGAAATCATAATAAGTGGGCATCGCATTGACGAAGAAAAGTTCCAAACACGTGCTGATAAAACAGCAAGACTGTATGTGAACCTTTACAGTTGGCACCCTATGATTCCAACAATTCACAAGGTTTTGATTCATGATGCATCTGAAATTAAGAAAGCAATCATAGCCATTGGCAAACGCAGCGATCAGATGAAGCTGCCGATGGCAGAAACAAACACTTTAAACAGTACCATACAAAGTACTCAAGAAGGTGCAATAGAGAAGTTTGCAACAGATATGTCCCAAATTGGCTTCTTTTAAGCATTGATCCTTTTATAATTTGCTTTAGACAAAGACCAGGGGAAAAGAGCAAGCCATACTGTAGCGAGACCCTACAACTTCTTCTTCCAGCTATGTCTGATGGTAGTCCTGATAAAGGCCAAGAACAGAGTGACATAAAAGATGAAAAACTGAGTTCTGAAGAATCAGATTGAAACTGGTAATCTATTAAATACACTATAAAACCACCATTTCTATACTATAGAGACTCCGCTTTACTAAATGTATTATTAAATGTAACTTTATCAAATGTGAATATAAATGCAATAATTATTATTACAGTAAATTAAATTTAAATAATAAATTTTCTATATAGTAAAATTAAATGCATTTAATTAAATATTACTAGTAATTAAAACAATCTATAAACAATTACTTTTCTCTTATAAACAGTAAACATTTAAGGCTGCTAGTCACTCAACTTCCAAACTCCCTTCGGTAATGTTAAGTCTGTGGGCATGTGATGTATTCGTACTTTTAAAATATCTACTTAGTAAATTAATATTTTAACTTCTTTTTTCTAAATGCTCTTCTTAAATGATGTCTCTTTTATTACGTGAAGTGTTAAAATCTTACTTACACTTCGTCAGTTTTTAAGATATAAAATATTAAACTAAACTATGGATTTATTTGTATGTATGCTATATAGTATGCTAAAAGTTAGTTCAGTGAAACGCATGGCACAGTTAAAAATTTTCATTCAGTCATTTCCGTGAATAAACGGAAATGTACTTGAGAACTTTTGTGCAGCCCTGTATATGATCTGTAGAATGTATCCACACCAAGTAATATTTAAAAAAAAATATTTTAAAACGCCTATCACAGCCTACAAACGGACTTCCAGCAATTATTGGTCGTAGACTTCAATAGTTAAATTTATTCTTCAGCCAAATTCTTTTGTGTGTCCCTGTAAATGTACGATACATTCTATGCACAACATATTCTACAATAAGTGCCTTAGTAGACCTCAGTGATGTATATAAATTTGAGTACGTTTAAAATAGTGTGATATCATTAAAATATAGAGCAAACGATTTTTTCCCTTAGACCATAATGTGAGGGAATTCTTTTGAGTATCTCTGTAAATGAAACCGTGAAGGCTATAGGCTTAATTTACAATACCAAACATGCAATCGTGATACCCAATAACATCTAAGAATTTTAAGGCAATCAGACTATATTTACATAGAAAAATATTTTTGGCCAGGATTTCGGGTCAAATACTCCACTGTGCAACGTAGGGTTTGGTATAGCTGTATATATACTAGAAAAGAGTGAATGCATATACCGTAAAAGTTCAAAGAGGCATGAAACCTAAATAATATCAAATATTGCTATTCTGTATAACGCTTATTTAAATCTTATCCTAATCTGTTTATGATTAACTTAATTCGACACTGACAATAAAAGTAGTGAATGTTTAAACTTCATTTGACATTTCATAAAACTAAATTCAGCGCCGTAATAATCTTTTCTGTTTACAAAGTAGCTAAAACAAAACCCTTGTTCAAAGTTTAAACTTTGCATTTTGTTAACCGCACTTCGAAAGAAGGTCGCTGGGTTGCAACGCCGCCTTGTTCGGTGCCGCGCTTTTCCAGATAGCTTTTTAATTAACTTTTAAAGATACGGGAGGCGTATTGAGAGATCTACTTAATGCAAACTAGTCGCGAATCCCATAGTATTTATGCGATTAATTCTAATTAAATTAATCTGTTTTTAACAATTTGAGGTTTATTGCTTTTATACTGCTACTGGGCATTGTATTATACAAATGTATCACTAAAAGGTTATCTATAGGCTTTAAGTCGATGGTACATGCAGTACGCCGCCCCTGTCATTGTGTATGTCCAAACCGTCCGTGTCTTTAAGGGTTATTATCTCAGCTAATTACCAACGATTTTTTTCAAAAATAATTATCAATAATGCTCTTATACTTCTGCTACGATAGGTACCTCCAGCTCTCTTCAACATCTTTGCTGAATGACCGCAAATCGAAATTTGTGTGTAACGGAAAAATGCGCTTTTCTCAAAAAGTATGTGACCTACGCTAGTCGCTATAATTTTCCTGCAAGGTTTAAGTTAACCTCTACTACCTCTATTTTTTTCATAATTTTAGTTTTAGTAGATTCGGAAATGGATGGGGGGGGGGGGGGTTGGAGGGGCACATATTTTTTGCACTACATTTTCAACGATATCTCTCAAAATATAATATCTAAAATTAAATGGATTGTATTTTTTGAGTTCAGCGTTACGAAAGCTTTCACGCGATACCCCACACGATATACAAAGAAAATATATTTATTTTCAAGTAACATATTTAGCCCCTCTACATTTTTCTTAAAAATACTTGTAAATTTTTAATAATCTATAAATATGTGGGTCAATAGTCTTTACTTCCTCCAATTTGAACTTTCCACGTTCCATAGTTTACGAATGTGACAGACAGACAGACACAGGAGTGATCTTATAATAGTTCCGTTTTTACTTTTTAAGTACGGAACCCTAAAAATGTAAAATAACTTCAATAATAAAATTTCCATTTCATCATATAAATAACACATTAAAATATCAATTCACCAGATACAGATTTAACAATATTATACAGATTAATTATACAGATTTAACAATAATCAATTACATGGCAATTCGACCATGTTTACGAGAGCTAGAGCATGGACTGATGGCGGACAGACAGACAAACCTAATTTGTAAATACTCTCAATTATGCTGAAAAGTGTTAAAAAGAGAAATGAATGCAACAAGGTGAATGTAGCAAGGTGAAATGAACAAGGTGAATGCAACATTTTAAAGAATTCTCAGGTTGTTTCTGAACAAGTTAAAAATAATTTCACTTTTGAGGAGTGTTTAATCTATACTAATAAAAGGAAGTTTCGCTCTGTCTGCGATGGTTTGCTAAATCTACTGCACCTACAAGTGTGAAAATTTAAATAAGGGTACTCCAAGTCCCCTCCTGGTCAGGGTTCGTACGGGTGCTTGAATTTCATGACAATGAAATTCTTCGGTACCAGTATTTTCTTATGGAAAATCTCTCCTGAAATAAGGCGAAATTTCTTAAGTTTAAAATTGATTTATTTTTCTGTAAAATGATTCTGATATTGGTCCTTGAAAATAACGGTAACCGTACGAACCCTGCTGGTGCGTCTGAGGCTTTTTAATTTTTTGATAATTAACCCGGTTACTAATTAAAAATTCGTCAAAAACGCATTCTTTTTTTCTAAAAATTGGTAAGCATGTCCGCGCGTGCTCTGTTCGGAGTTTTCCGAAGCTCACAAGCAGAGAAAATGCAAAGTGTGAGATCAGTTTTATTTTCTTTGCAGTTTTTGTTACAGTCAAATAATACAAATAAGAAAAAACAAATGAAATATTCTTGAATACTGTACATTTACATTTTGAACGTCCTAATTTGTTCGGAAAATTATTAACATTAACCTTTAACCCATTGAGGGGCGGTGGGATATGTTATATCCCACCTAAGATTAATGAAGATTTACACCAGAAATTTTTATTTAAATTTTACTTTTCTCACTTTGGTGGAATCAACTGCCTCCTTTACAGCTTTTTCTGCCCAAACTTGGTGATAGTAACTCTGCACAGTACTAACTTTTATTTATTTTCATCTTTTTCATTTTATATAGTAGTTTTATAACTACAGCTATACCATTTATCAATTACTATCTTTTAACTATGGAACTTAATAAAGCGGAACTGACATATCCATAAAATGGCGAAGCTTCAACTGTAACCGATTTCGCAGGGGTTGATTACCGCCGGGGCAAACTTCCATCATTAAATTTAAATAGATGTTTTCTCCTTATTTAAACGCCTTATTTGTGCAATGTTAGAGTCATAAATAATGCTGCCAAAAACAGATATTCATTTTTACCGGTGTATGTTTCCTTCGGCCGTAGTCAAGCTCTGCGTTTCCGCCATATTGTGACAACCTCCTGACAGTATCAATGAAAAATATTATAATACGTGAGGTAAACTGACACCAGTAAAAACAAACAGAAATTTTTACCACGTTTGTGAGAGAAATTTTCTATGAATAAGGCGCTTAAATAAGACGAAATTTTCTAGTCAAATTTACTGGTGGAAATTTGACCCGGCAGTAATCAGAAACTTTTGATGCGATTAAAAAAAAAAAAAACAGCCGCCAACTTGTGACAACCTTCTCAGTTGCTTCACTCGCAACTGGTAGACACTATATGTCTGCTCCCCTTTACTCATAACTCCATCCTTTTAACTTACTTGACTTAAGTTTAAAATTTAAATTTAACTTTTATACTATCCATTATTATATAGCTTTATTTTTTCTTAAATTTTCTTATTTTTTCCTTTAACCCCTTAACGGTCGCATTAAATTACCGTTTAAAAATTCAAATTGCTTATTGGTACCACTTTTTTGAAAGAGAAATATTCACCTTATTTAATGACAGGTAAAATTATGCCATTATAAAGCAAATTACACTTTTTTATGAAACTGGTGGGAAAAATGCTGGTGAAACTGGTGAATAAAAGGCACAGCCCGTGAATATCATGGGAGCGAGAATTAAAGGGTTAAGTAGTTTTAATAATTTTATAGTAATTATTGTATTATAGTAATTATAGTAATTAATTATAGTAATTATAGTATTTATTATTAAATAATTTTATTCCTAATTTATATTCCTACTATAATTTATTCCTAATTATAGTAGTTTTAATAATTTTATTCCTAAAGTATTAAATTTAAATTTATCTTTAAATTTAATAGATCTTTTTTATTCGTATGTACCTAATTCACACATGAAAATTAAAATAGTAATATGTGCTTTAATTAATAACAGACATTCCGAATTTAAATAAAGCGAACTTAACCATTGAAAATTTCTGGTGTTAAGTCAGATTCTCTGAACTACATAATTTTTAGAATGTATTCTATCATGGTAATTAAAGGGTTAAATGTTAAGTTTTATAAAATAAATAATTATCTAAAATATGGTATTTGGACACATGCTTCTTAAAATATCTACTAATTTGCATTATTTTAGCGTAAAACAGCAACTCGACAGTAGTTTTTACTTGTATTGCAGATGTGCAACAGAAGAAAAGATTCTCGTATTATACAAAAAACGTACCTATGATTTTCCCCCTTATTTTTCCTGTGTTATAAACCTTTCAGAGAATCATATATAATTTTTTCGAAAGAAAAGAAAAAATCGCCATTTAAGGGTTAAGCTGATTTCAGCTAGGAAACCCTTCAACGCTGCTCACCTGTTCAGCACCTGTTCAGCCGTAAAATTGCTTTTCCTTTTTTGAAATAAATTTTTTGAAGATTCCAGTGTGAATTCGACGTTACAGAAACGCAATTACTTGCACTTGAAATGGTTAAAAAAATAATTACGGATCATCAAACTCGTGTTTTATCATCAGTACAGTTTTATAATGAAATTTCAAATAACAGGTAAAAGAAAAATAAATTAAAATAGATTGATAAATTTCACAGAACTGGTGAGCAATTCCAACACGAAACATGAGCAGTGGGTAAAAAGTGAGACAGTTAATTTTTCCCATTTTTCTATTATTTCTAATAAATAAGAATTTAGGTTACAAAAACTAAATTTAGTTCATCCATAGACAAAAGTCGGAAATTTTATATTAGTCAGGCGCAAATCTCTCCAATAGCATTTTCTCCGCGTTTTGCATCTTTAATTTTTTGTTCAATGGTTTCGTTTTGAAATATAATGTCTTAGTGTACACTGTACAATATTATTTCTTACTAATTTCTCTCTCTTTTTAACACTTTCCAACAAAGTTGAAAAGTGTTTATGCATTCGGTTTGTTTGTCCGTCTGTCCACGCTCTCCCGTAAATACTCCCGTAAAAACTCCCGTAAATAGACTCGGATTTTTATGCAATTGATTATCCTTATTTAGAGTCACCTAACCATGTTTGGTATGTATATGAAGTATGCAGGATTAATAGTTCATTTACAGGGCACTCGAAAGCATTCCATTACGTTATGGTCTATGGGGAAAAGTCGTTTGCAAAGTATTTTAATGACATTACGCTGCATCAGATGTATTGAAACAGATATAAATCACCGAATTTTATCACGATTACGTCAGAATAGGGCATTCATAGCATTTTTTATTCATTTACAGGAACACACATAATAAATCGGTTACAGTGCTGTCTTTCAGTAATAATTGCTGGTGTGTGCGTTTTAAAATTTGGTATGGTCTTTTCAATTGAAGTAATTTTTTGCATGTTACTTGTTATATATAAATTCTATAAACTCATATACAGGGCTGCACAAAAGTATTCACGTACCATTCTCCTCATTACAGGAAGTTCCTGATAGGGAATTTTCAACTGAGGTATATGTATTTCTTAAGACAACTAAATTTTGGCATGCATGTAGTTAATACATACAAATCTATATATCATATACAGGGCTGCTGAAAAAATTCGGATAATTTTCCGATTGCAGATGGGAACAGCTGAAATTGGGTTTTGAAATGTGTTATGCGTTTCCATAGGGTTGAATTAGACATAACGTTTTAACTTATTAAACGGTGCAGTTTTTTTACATTATTCTGAATGTGTTGAGAAGTGTTTCGTAATCTATGCCTGACGCATGATTTTTCTTTCTTGTTTTTAATGAAATGAGTGAAATGTATGTATTTTAATTTAAATGAATGCAATACGAATGATGCCGATGTGGAAAATATCTGGGGGTTTCTCACGTGAGCCTGGCTAACGCAAAACTACCCAAATATCCTGTCTGATAAAAGTGTAATAAATTGATGAAGCAGTATCTGTCATGGACTATCGAAAATTGGATCTTGCATTTTAAATACAGAAACAACAAACAATCTATCATTGGTTGGGAAATACAGTTCCACTCTTACTTAGAAATTAATTTAGATATTTTCAATTACTTGACTTGTATTAATTTTCCTCAAATGGGAAAGAAAATCTTATTTTCATATTCGGCATTTTACGCAATCAAAGTGTATGATAGGAAAAGGAAGTTACTCATGGTGCTTATGAGAACATATCTATAACTACATTAAAGCTATATAAGAGACAGGGCCCCTTATATTATAAAATTAATGTAGGTAGTAGTAGTGATTTTTTTTCGGGGGGGGGGGGGGTGGATCATGTGAGTCTACGGGGGATTTGAGTTTGTTTCAAGGGGGTGGGGAAAGCTTAATTGGGGTTGGAAACAGTGCCATCGCTAAGACCTTTTTCTTTAGGGGGGAGGGGGAGAGGACCTTAAATTGCCAAGTCAAATTTCAGAATTTGCCAACTAGTTTTATAATTGTGTCAAGTTACCACAATTAAAATATGTAATATAGTTCCTCTTTGTAAAATGTTTAATAATGTTCCCAATTAGATTTGTATCTTTTGCCAAATCTATCAGAAACAGAAGATGGTTTATAGTTTTTATTAAAGACGACGCATGTTATTAACAATTTAGTGCACTAAAACTTCAAGGGGCCCTGTACTGAGCCCCTTGACAAGGTTCCAGGGTCTACTGAAATGTAGAAATGGGGCAGAAACTGAAAGGAGAATTCACTCCAAAAACGAAGAAGATCGGATTGAAAAGAGGCATTTTATTAATAATTTAGTGCGCTAAAACTTCAAGGGGCCCTGTACTAGGCCCCTTGCAACGGTGCCAGGGTCTAAAGGGAAATGTAGAAATGGGGCAGAAGCTGAAAGGAGAATTTACTCCCAAAACGAAGAGGATCGGATAGAAAAGAGGCATGTTATTAACGTTTTAGCGCATTAAAACTGAAAGGGGCCCTGGGGCACCGGCCCTTAAAAAAATAAAATTCTGAGCCTCAGGTGCATCAGGACCTGTCTTGGACTAATCCCACCTGAATTTTCAGACTTCTACGTGCGGTAGTTTTCGCTAGCTATCGCCAACAGACACACACACAGAGCGATTTGTTCTTTTATTAATATAGATTTAAACAAATTTGCCAACAAAGTTTGTAAATTTGCTAAGTGTAACAGCATTCGCAAACGTTTTGGGGGGAGGCTCCCCACATCCCCCCCCCCCCCTTAGCGAGGCCCCTGGTTGGCAACACTGCTCTTTTGCATTGTTTGCAAAATGATACCTAAGTATTTAAAAGTTTGACAGCGAGCTCCTGTTACAACTACTTATATACACTGCTCAAAACAATTAAAGGATATTGCAGTTTTAGGTGGATTTTGTATCTGGTAAACTGTTTAGCTGATTGATACATGGTCGACAGACATAGTAGGTTATATGAGAATAAATTACACATGTTTGGCAGAAAAAAATGCATTTTATTGCGCATTTGTGTACTAAAGGAAAAAAACACAATTTGTGCATATGAGAAAAAAAGAATAAGAAAAGGTGTTTTCTTCAAAGAAAATCATTTACAGTAGGGGTATGGTTTCCACGGGCGGCCAGCAACGTTGAACACCTTTGAGGCATGGACTCAATGAGGCTATTAATGACGAGTTGGGGTATTCTGCCCCACTCTTCCAGAAGAGTTCTTTCCAGTTCTTGGAGAGTTTGTGGGTGATGTTGGCGGCCAGAAACTCATGTTCCTAGAGCGTCCCAAACGTGCTCGATTGGATTCATGTCTGGAGAACACGCTGGCCATTCCATTCGAACGATTCATTCCTCGAAAAGGAAATCCTCCACCAGGTTTGCACGATGTGGCCTGCAGTTATCGTCCATTAAAATGAAGTTATCTCCGATTGCTGCAGCGTAAGGGACTACAATAGGTCTGAGGATCTCATCCCTATATCGGCGACCAGTCAGAGCTCCATC
Organism: Maratus speciosus; assembly: GCA_963932465.1. Lineage (NCBI taxonomy): Eukaryota > Metazoa > Arthropoda > Arachnida > Araneae > Salticidae > Maratus > Maratus speciosus. Next base: position 185,593,652 of record OZ010798.1, on the reverse strand, counting down.
TCGAATGATGTAGAGGTCAGTGCGCCCGTCAATGGAGATGCCACCATACACCAACACTCCTCCACCGCCAAATATGACACTTTCGTGCACGAACGCAGGATTATTCCTACTGCCACGGTCCCTCCAGATGAAAATACGCCTATTATCCGCATGCACAGAAAAACGGGACTCGTCAGAAAACAGAATATTGCTCCATTCATTTCTCCTCCAGTTGACATGCTCGGTTGCCCACTCCCTGCGGTCGCGACGATGCCTTGATGTTAATCTAACACATACCATCGGTCGGCGAGCATACAGACCTACAGCATAGAGCCGGTTTCGGACAGTCTGAGTTGAAATCGTGGTGCCTGTAGCCGAGCGAAGGTGTTGTTGGAGAAGAGTAGCGTTCATGGTTCGGTGTCTCCGAACTGTTAACGCTAAATACCGATCTTCATTGGGCGTTGTTGCCGTCTACGACCTTGCCCTGGTTTTCGGTCTGCACATCCACTCTCCAAAAAACGGTTCCAGATCCTGGAAATGACACTTTGTGACACTCCAATGGCTTGCGCTACTTCGGCTTGAGTTTGGCCCCCTTCTAACCTACCAACAATTCTCAAAGCTTCTGAATCTGTCAAATGACTTCGCTGAGACATCGTACTCATCGAAACAAAGCAATCACTGAATGCCGATCATCCTTGTCTTCATTCTCTTTTATCCAGTTGAAAGTCAAATTTCATTCGCTGCCTCTGAAGCGACGTTTTTGACGTCGAACTCAAAATTTGCATACTCCACAGTTTGAAAACCAGAAAAATTTGCATTTGTGATTCTCTTCTTCTATTTTCGGCAAAAAAATTTCGTTTATATCTTTATTTTATATAAAACTTCAAATATCCTTTAATTGTTTTGAGCAGTGTATAATGTTAGAATAGTTTGTAGCATCCCTCATCTTAAACCGTTAGCAACGCAAAAATCAACTTAAGGATTCACCGTTCTGATTTACGACATATTTTTGTTACAGTTTTACATCCTTTTTCAATCTGCACAGTAAAAGGTACACCATTCAATGTCAAAAGTTCAATAACAATAACATAGAGTTACACTCAAAGAAAAAAAAAAACGATCGTCAATATAGATTAAATAGTGCAGTCGTGGAAAAAAAAAGTAAACACCCCCTACTAACTCCTCAACAAATTATCGTAGAAGAAAGTTACTGGTACCTAACGACTGGAAATAAATTTTACTTTTAAATGGTGTATATAAAATTTGCTTAGGGGCCATGTACATATTAAAACGAATTCAAACTTCATTTTTTTCAATGGCAATACCCAATTTTAACGAGGTATTTCAAATCTTCGAATCAAACTATGCCTAGACACCAAATTTCAAGTTATTTGAATGATACGTTTTTGAATTATAAACATACAAGATTTAGTGTTTCTAGTGTTAAATTACATTTTCATATTTTCATTAATATTTCCTGAAATTATACTACTAATGTACTAATTTTTTGTGTAGCAATAATACTAAAATACCCAAACATAAATACGTTGAATATGAAATTTTTATAATTTTGTGATATGAATTATAAAATTAATATTCGAAAAAATTATGAATTGCAACCTACAATTTTTTGGATGGATTTAGATTTGCTTTATGGAAATCCAAAATTTCACATTTTTCTTCCAAGTAGTTTTCAAATTATGTTTAAAAAACGGCAAAATGATGGTTTATGATAGAAGTGAATAGATATTTAGAAATTTCTTATGCTGTAATCTAGCAGTCTTCGATGACTGCTTGAGTGGCGCTTAAGATGCCTTGATCAAGAAGGGGGCTCTCTCAGTCAACGATCGAGTACAAACTTCAACTTGGATACAGCCCCTAAAATACGCTCATTTTAAAATAATTAATTTCTCGGAAAATTATCGAACGAATTGCATAAAAATTTGTTTTTAGGCTAATTGAAGGGTGTAGAGTTCATTTATACTGTCAGAATTGTGTATGGCTATTGAAAAAACAACAAAGTTATGGTTCGTTTTAATATGTAGATGGCCTCCTAAGCAAATGTGTACTTGTAACAATTTTCTTTCTAATTCTTTTGAGGTATGTACAATGCAACATGCAACTCAAAACAAAATTTCTTTTATATTCATTTTTGACCTGCGCAATAAAATGTACAAGTATTTCACGATGAACAACCAATCATCCATAAAAGGTTACGTCAGAAATGCGTTTGTTGTTATAAATTAAATTTTATGTTTACCTAAAAGTGGTATCAGTGTAATCATTTTCTTTGTAATTGCATTGAAATAAATATGTATTTTGTAGAACCAGGACCAAACTCTAATTTATTTCAGAAGGATAATTGAATGAGTATCTTTCCTACAGTCATATGTAAAGTTAAACCTGCTAAGATACACACACACAAAGAAACGGTGAAAATTCCGTTTTAAAGGGGTACATTATCGTTTAACCATTTTAGACGATCATTTCCGCTTTAATGTGTGCACTGTCTATTGAAACTGAATACTCAATTTTTCTACTTTTCACTAGAGCCTAAAATATCTCCAGTTTCATGCTGGAATCCGCTATATCTTATACTATAATGCGAGCAAAAAGTGTGTGTGTGTATGTAAATTTTATCTTAAAAACGGCTCTAACGATTTTGACAAAATTTTGTATTTCACCATTTTCAGGCACGATAAGACCATTGGGCTAAGTCATGTGTTCGAGAAAATTCTATTAGTGGTTCATTTAGGGTCATAATGGGTCAAGGTCAAGCTAATTATACCTAAAAAAAGGCTCAATCGATTTTGACTAAATTTTATATCCAACCGTTTTTCAGCACGAGAAAACTATTGGGCTAGGTCACATGTTCGAGAAATTTGGATTAGTGGGTCATTTTTGGGTCACTATGGGTCAAGCCAATTTTATTTAAAAAACGGCTCTAACGATTATGACTAAATTTTGTATTCTGTCGTTTTGGATTATGAGAAGACCAATGGGCTAAGTCACATATTAGAGAAAATTCGATTAGTGGCTCATTTTTGGGTCTCTGTGGGTCAAACAAAGTTTATCTTAAAAACGGCTCTAAGGATTTTGACGAAAATTTGTATTTTACCATTTTCGGGCACGAGAATACCATTAGGCTAGGTCACGTGTTCAAGAAAATTAGATTAGTGGGTCATTTTGGGTCATAATGGGTCAAGGTCAAGCTAATTATATCTAAAAAACAGCTCAATCGATTTTGACTAAATTTTATATCCAGCCATTTTTCGACACGAGAAAACTATTGGGCTAGGTCACATGTTCGAGAAATTTTGATTAGTGGGCCATTTTTGGGTCACTTTGGGTCAAGTCAATTTTATCTAAAAAACGGCTCTAACGATTTTGACTAAATTTTGTATTTTGTCGTTTTCGATTACGAGAAGACCAATGGGCTAAGTCACATATTAGAGAAAATTCGATTAGTGGGTCATTTTTGGGTCTCTGTGGGTCAAGCAAAGTTTATCTTAAAAACGGCTCTAAGGATTTTGACGAAAATTTGTATTTTACCATTTTTGGGCACGAGAATAGCTTTGGGCTTGATCGCATGATCAAGAAAATTCGATTAGTGGGTCATTTTGGGTCACAATGGGTCACGGTCAAGCCAATTGAATAAAAAAATGGTCTAAAACATTTCGACAAAATTTTGTAATATACCATTTCTGGGCATGAGATGACCATTGGACTAAGTCTCATGCGCGAGAAAAATTGATTAGCGGGTCATTTTGAGTCAAACGGGTCAAGGTCAAGCTAATTATATCTAAAAAACGGCTCAATCGATTTTGACTAAATTTTATATCCAACCGTTTTTCGGGACGAGAAAACTAATGGGCTAGGTCACATGTTCGAGAAACTTTGATTAGTGGGTCATTTTGGTGTCAATATGGGTCAAGCGTATTTTATCTAAAAAACGGCCCTAACGATTTTGACTAAATTTTGTATTCTGTCGTTTTGGATTACGAGAAGACCAATGGGTTAAGTCACATATTAGAGAAAATTCGATTAGTGGGTCACTTTTGGGTCACTGTGGGTCAAGCAAAGTTTATCTAGAAAACGGCTCTAACGATTTTGACGAAATTTTGTATTTATCGTTTTCGGGCGCGAGAATACAATTGGACTTGGTCGGATGTTCAAAAAAATTTGATTAGTGGGTCATTTTGGGTCACAATGGGTCACGGTCAAGCTAATTGAATCTAAAAAAAAGGCCCAAAACATTTTGACAAAATTCTGTAATATACCGTTGCCGGGCATGAGATGACCATTGGGCTAAGTCACAAGTTCGAGAAAAATCGATTAGTGGGTCATTTTTGGGTCACTGTGGGTCAAGCTAAGTGTATCTAAAATAACGGCTCAAAACATTATGGCAAAATTTTGTATTATATCATTTCTGAGCATGAGAATACCATTGAGCTAAGTCACATGTTCGGTAAAATTCTTTTAGTGGGTCATTTTCGGGTCACTGTGGGTCAAGCTAATTGTATCTTAAAAAAAGGCTCAAACGATTTTGACAAAATTTTGTATTATACTGTTTCCGGGTGCGTGTAGATCATTGGGTTAGGTCACATGTTCGAGAAAATTCGATTAATGGTCATTTTTGTGTCACTGTGTGTCAAGTTAATTTTATCTAGAAAACAGCTTTAATGATTTTCATTAAATTTTGTTTTCTATCGTTTTCGGGTTCCAGAAGACCATTGGTCTAGGTCGCATGCTCAAGAAAAATCGATTAACCAGTCATTTTGGGTCACTATTGGTCAAAGTTTAGCTAATTTTATCCAAAAAAATGGCTCAAACGATTTTGACAAAATTTCTTATTACACTGTTTCCTAGCACAAGAAGACCATTGGGATAGGTTAGATGTTCGATAAATTTAGATTAGTAGGTCCTTTTTGGGTTACCGTAGGTCAAGCTAATTTTTTCTATAAAATGACTTTAGCGATTTTTTTGTATTCTATCGTGTTCGTGTTCGAGAACAGCATTGGTTAGGTCGTGTGTTCGAAAAATTTCGGTTAGCGGCTCCCTATGGCTTAGGATCATGCCAATTTTATCTAAACAGACAGAATTATGTACAGTGAGAATGAAATATCGAATTGAACACAAAGCTAATTTTGACCGAGCTTAGCTCGGTCATGCCCGCTAGTATCGATTATGTTTTGACTAGTTTTATTGCAGTTTCTTTAAAGATATATATTTTTATACTTAAAATAAACGTGAATTTAAGTTTAAAAAAATGCATTTAATACTAATGTATTTAATGCGAATATGAATTTAACACTAGGATCATTTAATACTAAAAGTGTATTGCACATACCTAGCTTAAAACGGATAATTTTTGTTACTTTGAAAATAGTAAATTCTTTCACGTATTCGCAGTCTATCTGTTCCCAACAACTTCTTTCATTTTGTCTTTTTTTTTTTATCGGCTTGAATTTTCGGCGATTTTCAAACCTCTTGAATATTTTTCCAATGGACCTTATGCACGGGACGTCAGACACCAGAGCTGGCAGTATGCTGATGTATTATTCTAGCCACTGCACCGCCAGAATACCAGTATGCGCAGGCGAAAACACCACTAGCAGATTACTTTAGCCTCTACCCAGATTGAGTGCTTAAATTTTAACCGAAATTTCGCAAATTTAATGTATTTTTTCTTATACAGAACAACATTTTGACTTTATAAAACAATATCTATATAATAAAAGCCTAAGTCATGTGACTGTCATCAACAGTTCCGGACTGGTCGCTTCACTATTTACATGCCAGGCGGCGAATTTCGTAATTTAATGTTAGCCGGGCGCAGGTGATAAATTGCCAAATATTGTGCCATCGCCATCATGTTATTAGTATTATAATAGTCCATTTCATGTGACTGTCATAAACAATTTTTCGTGTGATAAATTAAAACAAAGTTCTGATGTTGAACTTAAATATCAGGGTTTATGGCATTATTTATTACTTTTCTTTCCTTTTTTTTGCAGAAATAATTGAGAGTCATAAATTTTAAATATTTCAGTTTTAAATTAAAGTTATGTATTTTAAAATAACATGAGTGAAAGTATTATATTTTAAATGAAATTAATGAAAAGATACGACGGGAACAATGTTTGGCTATTTATCACATGCGCCCGGCTAACATAAAAACACCGATTCATGATTTCTGTATCAGAATCTTCCATTTGGCGAAGGATCGAGCAATTAAATAAAATTATGAATAAAAGTAACTTGAAACAATGATTAGCATACATTTGAAGGAGACCAAGTTGGCCGCCAAGGGCGGATAGTATTAAATATATACTGCTACAACAAAGAATTTTTTGCGATATTTTTAACAATCAAGCATTAATAACTCACACTCCATATACTGCTATGCTAATATCCAACAGTAAATACCGCCAGCAGACAAATTTTAGCCTCGATCCCAGGTCGCGTGCGTAAGGTCCATTCAGTTATTTCACATCTTTCAAACAAAACATTTATTTTCTGTCACTTCATCATTTTCCCAGTAGTAATTGCTGTGTCTGTTCACTATAGACAAGGAGGCGTCTGCATAAGCCATCATCTCATCGAGTTGACAACTGAAATTCCAGCATTAGTTAAAACTCGATTTGCATATTAAAGTGAAACTGGTCTGTCAAGTCCTATCTCGGCGGAAAACGCCTGCAAACCCGATTTTAGAGGTTGATTGGTAGGTTTAGCATTGCCCCAGTTAGCATGAACATTAGCAGCTAGTTTGATTTTTTCTGATATTATCTTGCCGTAACAAATTTGAATTGAGAAATTCGCAGCAAATCTCCCGCAAAGTATACCATCACCCACTTGCGTGAGTAGTTTGTCGTGAAACTAATGGCAAGACTGTCTTGAATTCACGAAAGTGACGAAAGCAAAAATTCCTTTGTTGTGAGATTAAACAGTCAGCAGATACGCAGAAATTTCAGAAATTTTATTCGGTTGGCACCGCTTTTTTTTAAATGCTACACTTACCAAATACCATTAAAGGGTCGAATTGAGAAAGTACAAATATTTTACACCAAGTTTATGGTGGTAAAAACGATGCATGTATCTTAACGGTGCGTATGAGCGTATGCATCAATAGACCTACCTGATCAGGTCTATGAACCCCTTCGAAGGACTAGCGGCTCTTTCGAAGAGTGGCTCACTATGTAATGGCTTAGTCCATTAATACAGCAGGGGGGGGGGGTGACAGAGGAATATAAGAGATACGGAGAATTCACGTATAGCCCCTTACCTGGGCTCTCGGCTCCGGTCTGATTTCCCCTTATACTGTAAAGAGCGTAGATAACAACACATTGATGTTTCATACTGAAAATAAGATTTTGTTTGATGCATTTTACATTGTTTCACGTGGTATTAACATATAATTTAGCAAATTTCTTTAGTAAATTACATTTTGTGCATATCCTCATTTACGTTACTGTCAGTTTGTTAGTAAATTTACTGAGGACGATTTAGGACACATTATACAGAAAAACTTTTAATAGTTTTAAGCAGAAATGTTTAAAAGCCTCTTTAGTTTGGTCATTTATCATTTTCATATTGATAACAAATTTTATGATAAAAAAATTAATATTTTTTTAATTACTATTAGGTACTTTTTCTATAATTACAAAGTACCCCATTTTATTAATTTAATTGTAAAGAAAAATTGAATTTTGGACTTTTAATTTTTCTCTTTCATTACACAACTTCCCATAACGATTCAGTTAGAAATTAATATAAAAATTATTATAGACAAACATTTCCTTAAATTCCCCAAAAAATCTTCTTTAATAATCCGAACTTGTATTAAATAAACGGTCAAGTGCGAGCATTACTCGCGCACAGAGGGTTCCGTAGAATAACTATATGAATTTGTAATTGTATTCTAAAAAAATAAAAAAAAAGAAAAAGAAAAAAAACGTCACTAAAAGAATACTAAGACTTTGTAAAAAACTATACAACGTAGGGTTGGGTATAACTGTATATAATAGAAAAGTGTAAATGGGTATACCATGAAAGTTCAAAGAGATATGGAACCTAAATAATATCAAATATAGCTATTCGTATAACTCTTTTTTTAATATTATCCTAATCTGTTTATGATGAACTTAATTCGGTAATGGCAATAAAAGCAGTGCATAGTTAAACTTCATTTGGCATTTCATGAAACTAAATTCAGAATAGTAATAACCTTTATTTCTACAGTGTAGCTAAAACAAAACCTTTGTTCAAAGTTTAAATTTGGCATTGTGCTAAGCGCGCTTCGAATTGAGGCCTCAAAGTTGCAACGCCGCCTTGGTCAGTGCCGCGTTTCTCCAGATAGGTGTTTAATTAACTTTTAAAGTCACTCGAGGCGTATTGAAAGATACAATTAATGCAAACTATCGCGAATCCCACAGTATTTATGCGATTCATTCTAATTAAATCTTTCGAGGGCGATGCCCTTAAAAACGGACACCTAATTTTAATTCCAAAACAGACAAATGGCACCAAGAATATTTAATTAAAATTTCCCTTTTATCATGTACGTGAAAATAAGCAAATTCGCATTTCTAATAAATTCGTTTATAAATTCTGGTGTCAGTTCATTATTTCATACGTTTATAAATAGAATTACTCCGTGCCGGAAAGGATTAAGTGGTCGCAGGACTCTTAAAGCTTCAAAATTTAAGAAATTTTAATTTTTTTAGATGTTAAACTCCTATCTTTTCTGAATATTTTGATATAATTGTTTCCTTGAATTTCCCATTAGAACAGAAGTTTTGGCTTTTAGAATTATACCCGCTCAATAGCTGAAGCGGCGTTTCCGAAACTTTAAAGTCATTATTTTCCAAATGGCGTTTTTGGGGCATAACGCGCAGGATACCTCAAAAACTTCTGAATATTTTTTCATGAAATTTTCGAAGCATATATTTCATGTTAGTCTGTATAAACTGAACCTGAAGTATAAGTAAGCACCAAAATTTTCATTCTAGTTGCAATATTTATTTTGTAATCCTGCGCGTAAACTGTTATGCCCAATTTTTAGTTCGACAAATGTTTAACCGTTTCAAGCCATAAATAATAACTCTTGCAATTTTTCATCCCAATTTAAATTGTGTTTTAAAATCATATACATTTTAAGACATTAAATGTTGAAAATGGTCTTTTTTTTTTCATTTTTTCCAATTTTTAGAGTCCCGAGACCCCTTAAATTAGTATATTTTTAACAATTTGACGTTTATTGCTTTTATACTGTTACTGGACATTACATTACACATATATATCATTAAAAGTTGTTAACTAGGCATAGAGTACGCCGCCCCTGTCCTTGTGTATGTCCAAACTGACCGTACATTTAAGGGTTAATATCTCGGCTAATTACCGATGATTTTTTTCAAAAATCATTATCAACAATGCTTTTATTCTTCTGCAATGATAGGTATGTTCAGCGATGCTCAACAATTTTTCTGAATGCCCGTAAATCGAAATTTGTGTATAACAGAAAAATGCTAATTACTCAAAAACTATGTGACCTAGGGTAATCGCTATAATTTTCCGGCAAGGTTTACATTAACGTCTACTGCCTCTAAATTTTTCATAATTTTAGTTTCAGTAGATTCGGAATTAGATGGGGGGGGGGACATATTTTTGCGCTACATTTTCAACAATATCCTTGAAAATATGATACCTAAAATTAAAAGGAATGTATTTTTGAGTTCAGCGTTACAAAAGTTGTCACAGGATACCCCACATGATATGCAAAGAAAAGATTTTTTTTTCAAGTAGCATAATTAGCCCCTCCACTTTTTTACTAAATATATTTATGAATGTTTATTAATCTGAAAAAATGTGGGTCAATGGTCTTTATTACTTCCCCGAATTTGAACTTTCCACGTTCCATAGTTTACGAGTAAAATGGCTGTGACAGACAGACAGACAGACAGACACAGGAGTGATCTTATAATGGTTCCGTTTTCAGTTTTTAAGTACGGAACCCTAAAAAAGGATTAAATATTTCTGATATTTAAATATATAGCAGAAATATTTTTTTTCTTGTAGTGATAGGCTTGCATCTTAAAAATTTGTTTTCATAAGGTACTTTATCATTATAAAGATTAGGAATGCATTAGCGATTTTCTTATTAGATGTGCGTGCTAAGAAAAATATTTTGTTTTGACAAAATCCTTTTAGATTCCTCAAAAAATAAATAATAATAATAATATAATAATAACCATTGCCCCCCCCCCCTTTTTTAAGTATTCTCTCCTTTTGAATATTTTTATTGGTACTGGCAGATTTTTATGAGCAAAATTTATTGAAAACTGGGCTTATTTCTTTATAATGAAATGGTTATTTATCATTTAAATTTTATGTAATATTACGATTATTTTAATTCATTTTAATTTATCATTTGAACGTTCACACTAAGCATATTTTGCATGTTTTTGGGGTGAGAATTTGTGGCATTTATTTCATTTTTATTGTACCTAAATCCACCCTTTCTCCCAGGTTACACTTTAAAAACATGTTTTAAACCCGTTTTTGTTAATATTTCTATTCTAAAAAAAAAGTAACTACCGCTGTCACCACCGCCGCCGCGCCGGTTTTGAATTTTTTGTGACCGGAGGTCTTTCTTCGTTAATATTAAGAAAAATAATGCATACAAAAATATGAAAATCAATGGTTTTATACAGAAATGTTTGATAAACACGCTGATGCAGACAGTTTTCAAATTGAAGAATTATTTTAAGAGATATTTAATGCTAAAGTTGGACAAAATCGTTCCTCTAAAAAAGTTTTATAGGGGCAAAAACTATTCATGGGAATTTAATCATTTTTAGATTATTTTATACGTTTGAAGTTCCCGGTGTGCAGACTGTATTTTTTTTTTTTTTGACCCATTTTTTGAGGTTTTATTTCTATTTTAAATTCAAATTTTCAGCATTTCAAGAGATATTTTTTACATTATTTTAGAAAATGGCATTAATTTATACTGTTGCCAAATGTATAAACAGCGCAAACAATAATGTTTGCTTCACATTAAAAAATTATTCACACGTGACTATTATAAACAGAAAAAATCATTTGGAATTAGAATTAAATAATTCTGTACAAAAAGCAGGAACTTATTAAATATTACGTCATAAAAAGTATACACATGAATTCTAAAAGAGAAAGGATATTGTAAAATAATAAATTCATTAACATACGTTAGAAGTCTTAAATAGGAGAAATTACGTCATATTTACGTCATATTACAGTTATTACATAAAATGAACACAAAATAATATTGCAAAACAGTTTAAAAATTAGAAATTGCGCTAGACATTTGATATTTTGAGAGGATCTTTTCAACTATTTTTGCTAGGAAAGCGCAAATAATATTTCATTTCTAACAAAAGTATTTTCACGTGAATATTTAAAAGAGAAAGAAGAGCTTGTTCAAAATTACGTCAGATTAAAAACGATTAATTTAAAATGTCTCATTTAAAAGGACTTTCTTTTCGCTTTGTTAAAAAATACCAGGAGACAAAGACTCTGCTTACTTAATTCTTTTTATATTAGCTTATTTTGAAATGTTGTTACACGTGTCTACGTCATCAAGTTATTTTTATTTCGACGTTTTATTTATATTTTTATTAATGTTGTACTAATTTATTTGTTCTTTCGTTATTTAAAATAAAAATTATGTCAATTTGTATAATTTGGCGATTTATGTAATTTGGCGAAATTGGTCGACGGGATAATCAAGTAGTTCCGCAGCGGATTTGGCGTTAAAATGACCCAATCAAAGAGAAATGAATAGAAATCCGTTTATAGGTAGATCGCCACTGTTTTTTAAATAATAATTCAATCTTTCGAAATCTTTTTAAAGCCGATCAAATTAGCGTGCATTTAGAGTCTGCGGTGTCTGGACGGGGGTTGGCGAGCGTAGCTCGTAGGGGGCCGAGCCCCCTAGTTTATTATCATGGGCGTAATCTGGCGGGGGCAAGGGGGGCATATGCCCCCGCAGTTTTCCCAGGAGCAGGGCAAGACTTACCTTTTGCCCCTCCAGTTTTTTGTATTGTTTAATGGCTAAGGCCCAATTTTGTATTTTAATTTTCTCTTCTTCTTCTTTTTTAAATTATTTATGTGCTATCTTTTGTGCGAACTATTGGATAATTCAAAATTACACAGTCTTCACGTTTATAGTAGTAATTTCTGTCTTTCGTTTACCAGATCTTTAATAGTTCAAGTATTTCCCCCTTTTTTTTTTTTTTTCAGGGAAGCACAACCTATTTTCTCTTTCCTATTATAGGGCTGTTTATATGTATGTGTGGAATAGATCTATTGGTAAACTGTCTTTTAACTTCGACCATCGCCATTACCTTTATCTAGGATAAATTAACCTTGGGTTAAAATGAATACAAACTTCCTGATCCTCCCTGTCTCATCGACCCCTATTTCATGGTACCAGTCAAACATTAGATGGTGCCTAAAATTCACTGAGTTTCACTATGGGAATTCATCGAAAACAGTAATATAAATAATACCATCCGCTTATAGAAAAAATCCTTGCTTAATTAGTTTTTTATGTATTGAGAACAATTACAATAAGATAGATAGCAGTTAGTTTCAAAGGGTAGAAAAATTTACCACTATCTTATTCAGTTTTTCAGAATTCGCTTGTGTTTGGGTTATTTCGTAATTCGTATACGTAAAAACATATCTATAATAATAAGGAAAGAAGTTCGTGCGTGAGTGTGTCGACGGTGTTCTGAAGAGGCCGCTCGGCTGCCCCGGGCAACTAACTATATCATTAGAAAACGAATGATTAACTACGCAAAAGCAAACTATATCATTAGAAAACTAATGATTAATACTTTATTATAACAACTTAGTATTCTAATGTTTTCAAAAGAAATTCTTTTAACATTTTTCTCGTAACGTGGAAAGTAAAACCATTATTTATGACCAATTTGGTGGATTTTCTTTTAGCCGTCTTATAACGTACGTAGATAAGCGAAGTAAAAGTTTGCAAAGAAATACTCGTATCTACCAATCTATCATTTTTTTCTACAATTAGCCTACTACTATTTTTTCTTAAGTTGTGACCATCTTTTTGTGACACTCTGTATACAGATGTAAGCAGTTCCGGGTACAAAATTTATGCATATAATACAATATGCATGAAGTTTAGTACTAGCTACTGCCACATTATTCACAAAAAAATCTATAGATTGATAGAAGGGGGCCCCCAGAATTATTCTTGGCCCGGGGCCCCCCATGGCCTAAGTCGGGCCCTGCACGTAGAGCTACAAAATTTGGGGAAAAGGTACGTCTATATATGAAGTTTTGCATCTTGAAGCCCGATTTTCGATTTTTTGATTAGATTTTTTTAATTTAATTTTTTATGCGATTTTTAGCACTTTTTTTAAGTTTCGAGGCGATTTTTCCACATTAGTGAAAAGAATACGGTTTCTTTCTATTAACCCAATATAGTAAATTTTGTTCTCTTTTCAAAAACGCTTATTCGGAATTCGTATAGTGATTTTTGAATTTTAGCGAATTTTTTATGCGATTATGGAACAGCATTTAATGCGTCTCCATACCTACCTATAAGGGGGTTACTGTAGGGGGGACACAGTTCTGTTGCCAAATGCCGCCAAGTTTGTCGCCAACCTGGCGATATATAGCCTGATTTGGCGTCCAAAATTAGTCGCCAAAAGTGACGCCAACTCGGCGATATCTCTAATAGTTCGCCAAATTCCCATAGACTTCCATTGTAAACCAATAGGGATTACTTGCTTACAGACAATCAACAAATTGAGATATTTTAACGCAACAAAAACTAATATTAACTTAAAAGATTATATTAATTATATTTAAGGGAATCCAAGTAAATTAAATTATGAATAAAAGTAACATGATACAATGCTTAGGTTATCATGCTTTCCCAAACATAAATTTTAAGAGAGCCCGCAGGTGAAAGGAATTAGATTTGAAACTTTTATCCAATTATAGTAAATTTTTACTTTCGTGATTTTTGAAGTTTTTGTGATTTTTAATTCGATTTTTACGTTTTTTCGCGATCTGCTGCAATTTTTTGACATTCCATTTTTGACCTATAATGCTAAAGTAATTTCTGCCCTCATTTCGATTAAGTTTATTCGGATTTCTTATAGCAATTTTCCAATTTTTCGGTAATTTTGTATGTGATTTTTAGTGTATTTTAACGATTTCGTACCATTTTACCACATCAGTGAAAAGAATCAATTTTCGATCTTCGAACACAATGTATAATTTTTTTCCTCTTTTCGAAATTTGTGCAGCGATTTAAAATTTTTTCACGATATCTTATTGTGATTTTCATAGCTTTTTCGCAATTCGTGCTGTTTTTTGACGTACTCGGGCAAGTTAGCCAGTTTATAAATATATTTTGAATTTTAACTAAGCACAAATGAAGAATATTAATATGGGGAAAAGCATATATGCTTTAGAGAAATCTAGACAGAAGCACCAGAAACGGCATTTTTTACTTTATTCTAACATCAAAATACTGTAAATTATATAAGAATTTGCATGTAAGATTTTAAAAGTAAAAACAAAAAGACAGAAGTGTTTGTGTGTGTCTGTGAATGAGAGAAATAGAGAGAGAGTGTGTGTCTCTGTGGACTGTGTTTTGAAGAGACCGCTGCACTCAGAGCTGCAAAATTTAGCAGGAAGGTACCTCTTTGTATGTTGTTATGCATCTCGAAGCCCAATATTGGATTTTTTCATTAGTTTTTTTTTTATCGATTTTTAGCTTTTTTTTCACATTTGGAGGCGATGTTTCTATATTAAAAGAAAAGAATCCAGTTTCAGAATTTTAACCCAATGTAGTGCATTTTGTCCTCTGTTTAATAACATTGATTCGGAATTCGTACAGTGATTTTTTTTTTTTTTTTTTTTTTTTTTTTTTGTAGAGTTTTTTCTGTAGAGTTTTTTTTACATTTCTCGACAAGTGTTTCACATTGACAAAAGGAATTCGGTTTTCAAATTTTTAGCATAATATAGTAATTTTTATCCTCTACGATTCTTGAATTTTAGTGTTTTTTAATGCGATTTTCAACGCGATTTTTCAAGTTTTATCACGCTTTGAGGCAATTTTTCTACATTAATAAATAGAATCCAGTTTCAATCTTTAAGCCCAATATAGTGAAGTTTGTCCTCTTTTCAGTAAAGTTAATTCTGAATTCGTACAACGATTTTTGAATTGTTCAAGAATTCATTTAACGATTTTTATAGTTGTTTCGCATTTCTCACGTATTTTTCGGCACTGGCAAAATGAATGCGGTTTCAAACTTTCCCCATAATATAGTAAATTTTCTGCTCCCCGATTTTTGAATTTTAGCTATTTTTGCGTTCTGTGATGATTTTTTAACATTCATGAGCGAATTCTGGCCCACTATAGTAATTTTGGGCCTCTGCGAACCCCTTTTGTCCCAATTTTTGAATTTGTAGTGATTTTTTGCATTTGTTCGCGTTCCGCGACAATGTTTTAACGTTCAAAAAAGGATCCTTGTTTTAAACTTCTAGCTTAATATAGTAAATTTTATCTTCCGTGATTTTTTAATTTTAGCGATCTTTCATGCGGTTTTCATTCAGATTTTTAGCATTTGTTTGCGTTTTGCGGCGATTTTTTATACTTTCTGAAAAGAATTTTGTTTTAAACATTTAGTCTCAATGGACGTTTTATCCTTCACGTTTTATTTATTTACTTGTTTAATTTTTAGTGATTTTCAATGTGATTTTTAGCCTTTGTTCCTGTTCCGCGTCGATTGTTTGACATTCGGAAACAGAATTCTGTTTTAAACGTCCAGCCTAATATAGCAAACTAGGGGGCTCTGTGACCTGCTCACGAACGCTCTCCCCCCCCCCCCGTGATTTGCCACACAATTCACATTGGGACCGCTACGCGTCCCCAGCTCGCTTCGCTTGCTCGCCACTTTTTGCAGCAAGTCTAGACATAATGAGTACTATCATAAATCCTTTTAACTTATGAAATTTTCCAAAAAAAATTGAGGTAAAAAAAGAGTAATTGAAAACTTCGTTGAAATTACAATTAAGAATACATTTAGTTGGTGCTACCAGCAGGCATAAAAGATTTTAACATTGTGAAATTTACCAATTTTTAAAATGTAAAATAATTAACTGAGAAAAATTACCTTGGAACACAATTTAAAACTCATTGCGCTTGATATTGTGCAGCACGGCTTAAATTTGTTTCGAAAAACTCTTGAAAAAACACTACCTGATACCAAGATAGTTGAATATAAATCAACAAACACTATATAAAGTTTATCCGGCGTGAAAAATATAATATCTCTCAGACACTTAGCAAGTTAACATTACGTAAACAACACGTTTTCTGATGTAAGAGAGACTTTTAATCAAAAAGCTGATTTTCTGAATGCGTCACGTGACCGTAAAACGAACCAATGGCTATTGCTATTCTTACATCTGCCAAAAGATCGTGCTGTGTTTAAAAACAGCTCCTGCTCTGAATTTTAATTTGCTGAATATGACGTCATAATGACAAAATTGTACTAAAATTTTTCAGTTTATATAAACTCTAAAGCTCATGACGTCCTTGGGAGTTCCTAACAAACCATTCCTGTGCATTTCCTGCGCTATTTTCCGGGAGGTAACTCCTTCACACGATGGAAAACTTTCCCAGAAATCGGCTGTTTGTTTGAAACAATTCTGCCGTATGCCATGATACTTTTGGAGTCCATATGAGAATGAATCCTTTCTATCAAATAAGACGTCATTTTCACCATCAGAACCATTCATCCCTTCCGAGATTAGAGCGTCATTTAAGCAATTCTTTTAAAATTCACGAGTTTCATTAAATATTCCTTTTAATTAATTGGAAATTATGTAATTTTCAGAAATATTTTATTTTGTGTATACCAAGAATCTTTAAATAAGTAGCAAGAGTCCAGATATTATTATCCAGATATTATTAAATAGCAAGATATTATTATCCTCCGTGATTTTTAATACGGATTTTAGTGCTATTCTTAGCATTTGTCCGCATTCCACGGCGATTTTTTGACATTCGGAAAAGGAATTTGATTTCGAACTTTTAACCTTATAAAGTATGTTTTGTCCTTCACGATTTTTGGATTTTTAACGATTTTCAGTGCAATTTTCAATGCGAATTTTAGCGTTTTTTCGTGTCACGTAGCGATTTTTTTTAAATTCGTTAAATCAATTCTGTTTTAAACTTTTAGCCTTCGATTTTTCATCATTTTTTTCCCTTCCGTAAGTGATATTTGACATTCTTCAAAAGAATTCGGTTTCAAGCTTTTAGCCTAATATAGTAAATTTTGACCTTCGCGCTTTTTGAATATGTAGTGATTTTTAATGCGATTTATAGCATTTTTTCGCGTTTTGTGGCATTTTTTGGACATTTGGAAACGGAATTTGGTTTCTAACTTTTAGCCTTATATAATAAATTTTGTCCACGATTTTTAATACGTTTTCAGTTCTCTTTTGCGTTTCGCGACGATTTTTTGACATTCGTGACAGAATTTCGATTTACAATGGGCCTGTTCAGAAGTGCAGCTCACGCCGCGCGCGCGCTCAGAAGTTTTTGCCATGGAGTAGGTCATATTGAAGAAAGGAATTTTCAAATAATTCAATTATTTCATTATTTTTATGGTTCAAAACAGGTAAAACCAATGACTATATTTCTTTATCTTTCCAAAACATGGTTTTTGTAACAGGAATACATGCCTATGTTCACTCAGATAAAATTCAAAATATTTCGGAAAGAGTCACGGGACCTATTTTATCCACTTCAGCTTGATCAGCAATCAGTCAACCGCACACAAATATCGCTCAAACTCTCGCGCAAACTACCCCAAAAAAAATTATGTGGGCAATTTGATCACGTGATTGTGCATTTTGTGCTTATGTTTCATTGGTTATGCTTTGTTTGGTAGGTTGACTGATACAATTTAACAATTCAATTTGGAGATCTAATATTTTAACTTTTTAACAATTTTCTTTTTATTTGTTTAAAAATGATTTATCAGTTGCTTTATATTTTTCGTGATAGAATGCTGTTAATAAACCAAAATTGTGATATTAACATATTACAAGATTTTGAAATTTGCAATGTTAGCTAGACAAGTTTTCAGAGAAGGTTTTAGTATATATATTTCTTATTTTATGATTGCCGTGCAGATTAATATCGTGTGAATAACAGACAAAATTCATCATAAAACATGAGAAACAAATGACACTGAAAATCACGTTAGTATAAGCAAAATACTTAATTATACTTTCAGTAAAAAATTTATAAGCATTCTAATAATATTTTATTCACTACAAAACTAGATGGCAAACCCCATATATTTTATCTCTTTAAAACAGAGATAAAATATTGTGCAGATATTTTTAGTTAAAATAATATACATCTAATACATTTTATTTTTATAATATTTTCATATTGATTTTAATACCATAAAATATGATTAGCATCCTAATCTCGATAAAAATTCACTCCTAAAGTACTCAAAAAGAAAAAAAGAAAGCAAAACATCAAGAAATTACCCTACGCTCCAACGGATATTTTCGCACAATACTTATTTTTTCATTTGCTTTATATATATATATATATATATATATATATACCCTATATATACATATATATCACTTTGAAACGAAACTTTAAATATTAAAAGGCGTTCAAATCTAAAACATTCATCGAGAAATACCTCATTTTCTCGTACTTAAATAAGTATTTTATTATTATAATAGAAATACATGTGCTTCTGTATTATTAATATAAAAATTTATCTTTATCAAAAATATAAAGCAATAAAAAAAAAAAAAAATCACGAATACATTTTGGGACGCGAAGGATCCGAACCCATAGCCCCGAGTTCAAAGCGCTATCCATTCAGCCATTTAGCTCGTCTTTTATTTGCAACAAATTATCTTTATAATTAGCACCATAATTAATCAAACCGTTATTTGTTCGTGAACGCGGTAAACTTTTATTGCATCCACGATAAAGAACCACTCCATGTTCCTGTCTCCTGAGTTCGCGCGCGCGGCGCGCGTGCTTCTTGAACACACTCAATGCTTTAGCCTACTGTAGACAATTTTACTCTTTGCGATTTTTGAATTTTTAGCGATTTTTAATGCTATTATTTTGTTCTTTTTTTTCTACAATTCGCGTCTATTTTTTCACATTAGTAAAAGAAATCCAGATTTAATCTTTTAGCCCAATGTAATAAAGTCTGCCCTCTTTTCAATAACGTTTGTTCGGAATTCATACAGCAATTTTTGAAATTTTTTATACTATTTTTACAGATATTTTGCGTTCCACGGTGATTTTTTGACTTTCGTAAAAGAAATTCTGTTTTAATCTTTTAACCCAATATGGTATTTTTTTTTTCCTCTACGATTTTTGAAATTTTTATCATTTTTTCATAATTTTCTGTGATTTATCACATCAGGAAGATTAATCAGGTTTCAATCTTTTAGCACAGTAGTATAGTAAATTTTATTCTCTTTTCAATAAATGCTATTTGGAATTCATGACGCAAATATACCGGTGTCCCAAAAAGGACTGACTGATTTTAAAATTCAATAACTTCCAAACGGTGACAGATATTAAAAAAATTCTTGCAGGAGGGTTATGCATAAAGTCAAAAGTTTTATTACAGTGATTTTCGATTTTAGTTCGAATTTCAAACAATAGATGACGCTGTAAGCAATAGTCGGTAAATACAGGCTCGATTTTTGGTCCTTTCTGTTGTTCCATCCAGAAAAAGGAGATGGAAATGTATTAACCGGGCCACGAAGTACTAAAAATCGAGCCTGAATTTAGCCTCTATTGATCTCAGTGCCATCTATTGTTTGTAATTCGAACTAAAATCGAAAATCACTGTAAAAAAACTTTTGATTTTATGCATAACCCTCCTGCAAGAATTTTTTTTAATATCTGTCTCCGTTTGGAAGTTATTGAATTTTAAAATCAGTCAGTCCTTTTTGGGACACCCGGTATATATATATATTAAATTTTCTTGCGTTTTATACTACTTTTTTATGGACCTGGGTACGATCGGCAGTGTTAGTTAGTGTAAAATAAAACTGAATATTATTATTTGGGTCTTTAAGGGAAATCCATTTTGAAAAGATATAACATTTAAAAATAATAATAATTATTTTAAATACATAAAATGTGTAATTTATGATCTTACTCTACGTTTTCGTTGAACATTTAAAATTTGTTTAAATATTAAAGCTTTTAAGTTTTTAATTTAAGTGTGTGTAATGGGTAAGGTGAGGCGGGGAGGGTAAAAATTTGTGCAAAAGTGCCTTGAGATTTTTGCCCCCCTAGTCTTAGAGCCCAAGTTACGCCTATGTTTATTATAAAAAAATAATCATTAATCGATACTTAATCCTCCTCGCCCCTAACTCTTCACACAGCAAAAGATATTTCTAAGGTAAGCCTTGTAGAGTTTCCTTTTTTTTTATATGTATATTCTACTTAAATCCACCTTCTCTCACAGAACACAAGTTTTAAAACTCTTTAATGTTTTAAAATGTCCTTGTCTATTTTTGTTAATTTACAATAAAAATAAATAATCATTCATCTACCCCCGCCCTCTCAACTCTTCACCCAGCAGCGATATTTCAAAGTTTGAAAAGGGAAGAACAAAGAATTTTCTTTTTTTTTCCTCTTTCAAATTTGATTTTTCACTCTCCTTTTGTTTGTCACTGTTACTAAAATATAGTGGTAATTTTCTTTTTAAATATTAATATTGTAAAAAAAAAAAAAAAAAAAAAAAAAAAAAAAAAAAAAAAAGAAATTAAATTGAATTTTAAAAACATAAAAGTAAATAACACAATTTTTTTTTACTATTTCATGCTACTATATTAGTTTAAACAATGCAATTACAAACAGGACGTTTATTTGAATTTTACGCGTAGTTACACAATGCAAGAATTAAAAAAAAAAAAATACATAACAGTACCAATGTAGGATAATCAAATATAAAATTGTGTCAACACATGTTCGTTCAATAACCTCATATGTAGAATATGACCAGAACAACATGCGGAAAGCTGTACCATACGATACGACAGAATTCAGATCGTAGACGAGGTCAGAAGCTATGCTAAGCTTCCCATCTCCTCTTTTCTTCTTTCCCCACCTTCGATATTGGAACTTCTAAATGGACTAATCCCCTACATAGTGAGCCACTCTTCGAAAGAGCCGCTAGTCTTTGAAGGGGTTAAACTTATAGTTAAACAGTTAATCTGGTATGGAAAGATTACTACTAATAAGAACAGTTCATCTGTAACACTTTCCTAAAACTGGAATCCTTTTCTTATTGTATAGAAGGCTTTTAGCATTTCTTCTTTTGAATGGTAATTATTATATTAATAAATAATTTCATTTTCATGCAATCCGCTGCAATAAATTCATAAATCCATCGCAACAGCATCATCTCCGTTTGAATGTTGTACACGCACGAAAGTGGAATAAACTTCATTAGGTAGAATATATTATTCATAATATGGAGATTAATTTATATGTTAATTGTATTCAAAGTCAAGGTTCAGCAGAAAATTTCTTTAAGTAGAAAACTTCGTTTAATAGAGACTTCGTTAAAGGGAAGTTTGACTGTATATCTGTTGTTTTACTCAAAAAATTTTGAGCCCATCCAATATTTTTGAAAAGTTGGCGCTACTGTGTGTGCGTGTAGAGACAGACTGCGGGAGGAGGAGTGAATGACTAAAGATATTAATTGGAGGTTAAGTTTTGTTTTTGCTAATCAGAAAATAACATTATTATAATTTAATAAATACTTTTATGAAATTATATTCTCATAAGTCCTTCCTTATAAATAAATTAATATTTATTATAAATAACATAAAAATTGCTAACTATTGAAAGTACAAAAAACTAAATGTCAAGAACAATATACAGTTTAATCACCTAATTGCTAAGACATTAAAACAAATGGCAAAATGTGCAGGAAATTTTTTTTTGCGAGAAATTTAATTCTACATTCGCTGAAAAGACTCTCAATGCTCGTGTAAGTCTAATGTATGTCCTTACTATTTTACAATCAAAATTATTTTGAGAACCTCAATAAAATCAAGTTTAATTTCAGCGATTAAGTAAATAAATAAATAAATAAGGAATTAAATTTTATGAAATTGTGTGGGTGGTGAAATCAAATTATTGGGTGGGCTCGCGCCCCACGGGCCCATATCATTTGGTGCCCCTGAAGACATTCAAATTTTTAGCACTGTTTGGACAGCAGATTTTGTACTCTATTTATTCTATGCTCTGTACTTAAGGTGTTCTCAAATTCAAAGGAGCTATTTTCTGGAATATTTCTGAAACCATCTTTCGTTCGGAAAAGCATGAAATGGACAGGTATTCTTATTGGGGGAAAAAAATCAATTGAATAATGTTTTCTATTTATTTGGCAAATGCAGGATGTCTTTTGAAAAATACGGGCAAAGTTGGCGTTTTAAACCGAATTTTCTAACGAGAGAGTAAACGAGAAAAAACTTTCCCTACTTGGACACATTCGCTTATAAATCGATACGTATTTTATTTATCAAAAAATAGAAAACCAACATTTCCAAATGGCTTCAATAATCATGCCTGCAAATTGTATGCCTTTACGTTTAAAAATTTGTCTAACAATGTGACAGAAAGTTTCACGGTATCGAGCAGGGAATCTGAGAAACACCTTTGATTTTTGATTTGATTTGATATCCACCGTAGTAGAGATTATTGAGGCCTTTACTTGAGGACTTTACTTATTATACTTTGAGGCCTATAGCAACAATGGCTGTCGCCTCGAATGATCCTGATTTATACACAGAAATTGTAACACAAACAAGACATAACAATTTTATTTCTCTACATTACATATGATATATATTACTTTGAAAACCCAAACACAATTACATCCATGTCTTATCCAGGGACTCGAACCCGGACCCTCAGCGTGACAGCAGCCTCCGCTTACTCACCACGCCACCGGGCGACAAGAGAAACACCTTAAGGCTGGTCTAAAAATAAATAAACAAAATAAATATTTCCCACGCTCTCATCAACACGAAACCATCCGTTGCCTTTCTGACACATTCATGGATTTATTTTTAGCCGTTGAAGCATGGAGTTAGTAATCATTATTTCTCATTCAGAAACGAATAGCGTTTCAAGTTTTTCGATAATTTTATTATTACAGTTATAATCGATTATATCACGATCTTCCTTGGCCTCTCGAGTCCGGAAATTCGTTTCAAAATACCAACTTTGACAACATTTTCTAAAAATATTTTCTAAGAGATCCTTTGCATTTTTGGAAAAATACAAAGCATTTTATATATATATATATATATATATATATATATATATATATATATATATATATATATATATATATATATATATATATATATATATATATATATATTTTTTTTTTTAGTTTCAGAATAAGAGGACATGAAAATGTCATGAGTCTACGATTGAAAATGACTTCGTATGTCAGAAAATAACCATTTTGGAATTCAGTGCCGTCTTAAGACTGTTCTCAATTTTTTATTTTTCTCCCCTTAACAATGCGAATCTTTCTAACACATTCACAACTCATTTTCACACCAATTTGCCTGAGAAGTTAAGCTATTAACATTTGCATTAAACATAACAATCACATGAGACCGTTCTCTGAGATCCCCATTCCGCATAGACTAACACTGAGTAGCTCCGCCTAAAATTTGGCTTATTTCTTTTTTCATTTTCTAAAAATATTTTCGGAGAGATCCTTTGCACTTTTGGAAAAATACAAAACGCTTTATATTTTTCCAGTTTCTGAATAAGAGGACATGCAAATGTCATGAGCCTACGATTAAAAATGACTTCGTATGTCAGAAAATAGCCATTTTGGAATTCAGTGCTGTCTTAAGATTGTTCTCAATTTTTTTATTTTCTCCCTTTAACAATGCGAATATTTCTAACACATTCACAACTCATTTTCACTCCAATTTGCCTGAGAAGTTAAGCTATTAACATTTGCATTAAACATAACAATCACATGAGACCGTCCTCTGAGATCCCCTTTCCGCATAGATTAACACTGAGTAGCTCCGCCCAAAACTTAGGCTTTTTTCTTTTTTCATTTTCTAAAAATATTATCGGATATTAACCTTTTCATTTATGGAAAATACAAAGCGAATAAGAGGACGTCCAAATGTCATGAGCTTACCATTAAAAATGACTACGTATGTCAGAAAATAACCATTTTGGAATTCCGTGCTGTCTTAAGATTGTTCTCAATTTTTTATTTTTCTCCCCTTAACAATGCGAATATTTCTAACACATTCACAACTCATTTTCACACCAATTTGCCTGAGAAGTTAAGCTATTAACATTTGCATTAAACATAACAATCACATAAGACCGTCCTCTGAGATCCCCATTCCGCATAGACTAACACTCGGTAGCTCCGCCTAAAATGTGGCTTATTTCTTTTTTCATTTCCTAAAAATATTTTCGGAGAGATCCTTTGCACTTTTGGAAAAATACAAAGCGCTTTATATTTTTCCAGTTTCTGAATAAGAGGACATGCAAATGTCATGAGCCTACGATTAAAAATGACTTCGTATGTCAGAAAATAACCATTTTGGAATTCAGTGCTGTCTTAAGATTGTTCTCGATTTTTTTATTTTTCTCCCTTTAACAATGCGAATCTTTCTAGCACATTCACAACTCATTTTCACTCCAATTTGCCTGAGAAGTTAAGCTATTAACATTTGCATTAAACATAACAATCACATGAGACCGTCCTCTGAGAACCCCTTTCCGCATAGATTAACACTGAGTAGCTCCGCCCAAAACTTAGGCTTTTTTCTTTTTTCATTTTCTAAAAATATTATCGGATATTAACCCTTTCATTTATGGAAAATACAAAGCGAATAAGAGGACGTCCAAATGTCATGAGCTTACCATTAAAAATGACTACGTATGTCAGAAAATAACCATTTTGGAATTCCGTGCTGTCTTAAGATTGTTCTCAATTTTTTATTTTTCTCCCCTTAACAATGCGAATATTTCTAACACATTCACAACTCATTTTCACACCAATTTGCCTGAGAAGTTAAGCTATTAACATTTGCATTAAACATAACAATCACATAAGACCGTCCTCTGAGATCCCCATTCCGCATAGATTAACACTGAGTAGCTTCGCCTAAAATGTGGCTTATTTCTTTTTTCATTTTCTAAAAATATTTTCGGAGAGATCCTTTGCACTTTTGGAAAAATACAAAGCGCTTTATATTTTTCCAGTTTCTGAATAAGAGGAGATGCAAATGTCATGAGCCTATGCTTAAAAATGACTTCGTATGTCAGAAAATAGCCATTTTGGAATTCAGTGCTGTCTTAAGATTGTTCTCAATTTTTTTATTTTTCTCCCTTTAACAATGCGAATATTTCTAACACATTCACAACTCATTTTCACTCCAACTTGCCTGAGAAGTTAAGCTATTAACATTTGCATTAAACATAACAAGCACATGAGACCGTCCTCTGAGATCCCCATTCCGCATAGATTAACACTGAGTAGCTCCGCCCAAAATTTAGGCTTTTTTCTTTTTTCATTTTCTAAAAATATTATCGGATATTAATTAACCTTTGCATTTATGGAAAAATACAAAGCGAATAAGAGGACGTGCAAATGTCATGAGCTTACGTTTAAAAATGACTTCGTATGTCAGAAAATAACGATTTTGGAATTCAGTGCTGTTTTAAGATTGTTCCCATTTTTTAATTTTTCTCCCCTTAACAATGCCAATCTTTCTAACACATTAACAGTACATTTTCACTCCAATTTGCCTGAGAATTGAATTTAAGCTATTAACATTTGCATTAACAATCGTATGAGACCGTCCTCTGAGATCTCCTTTCTACATAAATTAACACGGAGTAGCTCCGCCCAAAATTTCGTTTTTTTTTTTTTTCTCACCAACTCCAGGAAACGCAACACAACAGCGTGAATTTGCCTAGACTTGAGAAATTTTATACGGGATATAATCATGGAAACTCGAGAGATTTCCTCTACGATTAAAACTGACTGAGTAATAGCTGTTTAAAGTTGGAGTATATTTTTTGCTGCTAAATAGGGGTCATTCACAAATTTAGTAGAAATATAAATAATCGTCAGATATATTCAAAAGATAGTTGAGAGCAAAATTAACATTGCAATCTAATATAAATGTGAAATCTATATCATTCTGACATATTACGGCAAAATATACAATTTGTACTGAACATATAAGAGGATAAAAATACAGAATTTTTGTAAAATAAAAGGATAAAAAACAACAGCCCCAATTCTTTACAAAATGATACATATTTTGAAATTCTGTTAGATTACACTGTCTTTCAAATTTTGGGTTGTGCCATGTTTTTTAGCTTTTGAAAATTGATTTTTATGTATTCTTAAGCGCTAAATCCGAAAATGACCTTCATTTTAAACCACCACGTTAAGATTTTTCTCAAATCGCAAATTTCAAAGTTAAAAAGCTCAAAGTTAAAATTTATCCCCCTCTTTTCCCAACCTCATCGGACCCCTGAGCTGTTTAGCTGTAAGAAACCCAGTATAAGCCAAAAAATTGAATAAATTACTATATATAAAATAAAATTAAACTGAATAAAAAAGTCTTACATCTATTTTATAGTAACGGACTTTTCGCTATTGTTTAACCTTGAAATTTAGGATTTGCGAAAAATCCTGCCATCATGGTTAAAAGTGAAGGTAATTCTTTTATTCAGTGTTACAAAAATACATAAAACGAAATTATAAAAGTTAAAAAAACAGTCATCGCAGGTTTATGTTATCTAATCTAAAACTCTTTCTTAAACTTGTTGACGGTAATCTATCCGATTTTTTTTGTCTTATCCTCTACTATCCTGTATGAGATGGTAAGCGTCGAAAATCATAATAATACTACATTGTCATCGGATTTAAGTTAATATGTAAAATTTAACTTTGATCGGACATTTGAAAGTGAGTTAAAGTTCGAGTACAAATTTTAAACTGGAAAGACAATCATTGCAAGCTAAATAAAACCTTATAAAAATAACATAATTTTTGTTAAAAGAGATCATATCCTCAAATACTTACAAACTAAAACATATGTTAAAATACAATTATTTTAAATAATCTGAAATTTAACTAATAAAAGTTAACTCAATCGTAATAGTTGTAAGATTTCTTTCAAAGCACAGATAACTTGAAATAAGTTTAAATACTTTACATACGACCCCTGAAAGCATGGCCGAAATCATCTGTTTTGATATGCAAAAAGTGGTGTAAGTCGTGCATTTCAAAGTTTCATAACTCGGTCATTTTTATTGTTAGTTTAATAGGACTTTTTTTTGTCTTACTTGTTAGAGTCACAGTAAATTTTTACAAAATATCACTTATAGGACCGGGAGACCGTATAAAAATTTTAATTTCGTAATTTTTTAATAAATGTTTTTCTTGACCCAAATCTTTTTAAAAATAATCCTTTACCTTATTTAAGCCATTTTTGTAATTGGAAGTATGTATCTAGGACCAAAGGTTGCGAAAATCAAGGTCGGTAAGGTTATACGTCGACACTCTGTATATATGAAGTTATATTCCACTTCATGACTTTGTGTAATAAAAAACACTCGAATCAGAAAAATGTAAGAGTTTATTTTAACAGATATAAATCTAATTTTTGTTGTACGAAGTCTTCCATTGAAACATCGATTAGACCAACGAGTGAGCGCCGCTTGAGGTAAGCGGCATTAAGTCCTCCTCGTAGTATACGTAAAAATACTTTGCTATATTAAGGTTGTATCCGAATCCAAACTGCTTACTCTCTGGTTTATTTTTAAATTCATTTTAGCTCTCAAACGCATCAAACTGGTAAATTCTCTTATTTAGAAACTACGTAATGTGCCGTGCCTGTTGATTTTTTGATAAATGCAGAAAATATTGCAAAACATGCTGTCAAAGTTGGTGTTTCGAACCGAATTTTCTGAAGCGAGAGATCTGGGAATGAAGAAAATGGTCATACTGAGAAAATATTTGTTTAAAAATGAAATTATAATTAATTGAGTGAAAAATGAAATCGCACGGCCTCTTATTCATCTCTTCAAAAATCAGATTCATGCTTTTACTTTTAAAAATGAGTCTGAAAATGTGTCACAAAATTTCGAGCTGTTGAGGGTGGAATTATATTTTTTCGAATACACCCTTAATATTGTCCGATAACCAGGTTTTTAGTACAGAACATAGACCCTCGCGATTTAGGGTAAAATTTGTTTCTGCGGTATAACTTAGGAGGAAAATGAAAATACATTTTATGGGGGCAAAACACATAAGTAAACCGTGATATATATATATTTTTTACTTAAAGACTTACTGCCTTTGTTTTTTAAGAAAAATTAAATTTGCAGATCGACACCAGGACTGTAAATACAGTATTTTTTACCAGAAACTACAAAATAATTTTTTTTTCCCCAGAAGAAATTAAAGATAAGATTATCCCTATTAGAGATGAGAGTGCTTAGGTTCGGTTTTTATATTAGTCTCAGGCTCAAAGTGAATTTTTTTTATTATTCATGAATTGAAACAAGTTGGCAATTGTACGTCAAACGAGGGAAATGTAGTAAGGCTTACTATAACTAGTTTTATAAATATTCAGATCTTGGTGCAATAGCTGTTGCACTCATATGCAAAAATGCATGAATACAACTTTTATTACGATTACAGATATTAAATTCAGTAATATGGAAATAATAGGACTCCATCTTAAATTTGACGTAATCACCATGGCAACCTAGAATCATTACCTATCATGGAATAGTATTGAATTACTAATGTTTGATAGGATTTAATAGAATAATCCCTATGGCAACCTAGAATCATTACCTATCATTTGATATCATTGAATTAATTGCGTAAAACAGGATTTAATAGAATGAAGAAAACTTTTATAATATCTTTTTAATTTTTGATTCAATTTTCATAAAATTTGAAATGACTCGACAAAATTCTGCAATGATTATATATATTAAATTTCAAACCATTTGGTCGGGTAGTTTTTGCGCTCTTATATGCGGACAGACGGACGGACGGCCAGACGATGACTATAGGTGCTACGTATTTATATAATTACGAGCGCACATAAAAAGGAAAAAAAAGACCTTGCTACATAAGAAAAAAGAATGCAGTATATGTTTCTCAGTGTGTTTTACAATCCTTTAAAAGTTAGTTGAATTGTTATTGATGGGATATAAAAAGCAATATTTTGTTCTTTCTTTGCACGGTCATTATTAATATCACAAAGGCGCCGTGGTATGTTCATTATCTATCCTCAATTTTTATTTCAAATACTTTTACAGAATGACTGGGAAACAGAACTCATGTCTTTCTTCCATAGTTGTATGGTATAAAATACAAATTATCATTTTTATAGATTTCTGCTTGTGGTTGTGTGTAAATAACAAATTTACTAATATAAACAGATTTTCCGGTACATGAAAACCACAAAACGTCGTCAAAAGAAACTTTTTTGGATTGATACGTATTTCTGTGTAAGACGGCATTTTTAAGTAACAAAATTAATAGTGAAAATATTTAAAAATATTATTAACAATTTTATACTGCGCACTGTCGATATCGACCTCGCATTCTGATGACACAAAAATTTTGACATCGATTTCATTTCGCCGGACTCAGCTGGTCTCGTGATCCGAAAAGAGAGCACGAACCAATATGTCATCTCTATCGGAAAAATTGTCGTTACAGGTTCCCTATAGGATCAGCGTATGTTTGCTTTACCAGACGAAAAGACGAATCATTCAACTGACCTTTTTATTTCCGAGCGTTCTGTGGTCATCAACAAAACAAAGGGAAGCCTCAACGAAAGAAAGAGATGGACAGGTGGACGACCACAGTGTAGTGTTACGGTATTACGACAGGAGTATTCGAAGCAAAATTCCTGATCAAAATTATTTTTCATGTGTTTTACAGTTAAAATCATTGCTACTGACATACAAATAGTAAATACATTTAATTAATTTTATATACACATAAAAGTATGCATTTATATATAAGTAACAAAAATAAATATAAAATACAAAGTTTACGTAACGTTTTGCTGTTTATAAGAGGAAAGTAATTGCTAATAGAGTTGTTCTATTTGCAAGTAATAAATTAAACAAGATTCACACATAAAAACTTTTAAGAACAATATATTTCCCATTTTCTAGATATGAGGCATTCTCACAAAATTTTAACTTTCAGGACTAAAAATCTGGTGAAATTAAACTTAGTAAAATAACATTTTAAGCTTATACACGAAGTCCTTAATGATTCAAAATAACGAAAAAATGGTCAGAAGTGAAGATTTTTTTTTTATTTAAGGGGTCTTGTACCTTTTAATGCGTCGAAAATTAACGAAAAACTTCAAAGTTTGAATTAGTCTATCTTCAACTTTTTTATGTATAAACATGAAATTTCGGATGTTGATTAAACAGATTGTGCTTTGTAATATGCTACCATTAGAAATTTATTAACCTTTTACAGAATTTGTGCATTGCTGAAATCAAAATGGCTCTTTTTTTACCCCATAAGTCATTGCGCGCATGATATCTTGAGAAAGTATGTATGGATTGCCATGAAATTTGTTAAAGATACTAAACATATATGTGTGTTTAAAATGACCTACCCTTAGGCTAAAATTATTTCATTAACTATATTAAAAAATATTTTCGTAAAAAAAAAATAAAAATTTTGTATTTTTAATGAATAAAAATAGTCATATTTAAAAATATTACTATTGGAAATACTTAAAAGTAGATCATTTTAAACACACAGATTTGTTTAGTATATTTATCAAATTTCATGAAAATCCATACATACCTTCTCACGATATCATGCGCGCAATGACTTATGGGGTAAAAAAAAGATCAATTCTAATTTCAACAATACACAAATTTTGTAAAGGGTTAAAAAATTTCTGTTGGTAGTATATTACAAAGCACAATCTGTTTAATCAATATCCAAAATTTCATGTTTATACATAAAAAGGTTTTGAAGATAGACTAATTCAAAGTTTGAAGTTTTTCGTTAATTTTCGACGCGTTTAAAAGGTACAAGACCCCTTAACTGAGGTTTAAGTTAAACTTGCATGTTTAAATTCCCTCACCGTTTTACCTCTCTAACTTTTTATATTCTTCTAAATTTTTATTTATAATGAATTTGCATAGTACCACAGAACATTCAAATAAGAAATAATAACAATGTAGTATTTTTAGCATAAAATTGTGGTATAACATTGCCTTAAAGGGGTGTTAAAGAAGGGACGGTAAGGGGGAAAAAAAGGGATGGTAAGGATGAGACGGTAAGGAAAATTCCCACCTATTTTTAGGCAAATCATGTTAGGACTAAGTGATAGCCACAATGTTAATTGATTTTTAGAAACAGTTATTTACATTGGATTAAATTAAAAAAAAATAAAAGTTTAATTTACCTCCGAAAAGTGCAGGAATAAACCTTGGGGACGCTAAGACTACCAGTAAAGCCACGATGCTTGAAATTGATATTTAAATGCTGATTTAAATTCTGCAGTTAATTTCCTGTCAAAGAATTTTAGACATTCTTTCTCTATAGTATACTTCTGCATGAGAAAAAAGTGGAAAAAAAATTCTGTGGCTGCATCTGAAGTTATTTTCTGTATAATTTTAGCAAGAGGGACGGTAAGGAATCTAAAATCCAGGGAAAGAGTTCAAAAAATAATAACAACCGTAAAAATGTGTGCAGGTTAATTTTTTGCTAAATATTTCTTTAAAACAATAGTACCAGTTTCGGAAAAAAATTATATCGCATTACTTTTATTGAAACAATTTTATACAGACAGCTCCAAACTTAAAAATCAGCATAAGGAACACGGAACGGTATACGAATTTTGTGGTATATTTGAAACCCCAACATCGTCCAAAACTTATTTATCTCGTTAATATTGTTATGCAGTCATGCAATGGGTTGTTTTCCAGTATAAGAAATGAAAAAACCCCAAGAATATGCACTGAAACAAAAACTATTATTCAGGATCTTAAAAGTTAAAATTATGAGAGAATGCCCCATATAAGTTTTCGCAGTATCTCGAATGTCACTATACTTATTCGGGATAAAAGAAACGGTTACTGTATAATTAAACTAATTCTATTATAAAAAATATATACTATATACATGTATTTTACATTACTAGGGGGCTCGGCCCCCTACGAGCTACGCTCGCCAACCCCCGTCCAGACACCGCAGGCTCTAAATGCACGCTAATTTGATCGGCTTTAAAAATATTTCGAAAGATTGAATTATATCATATTATTATCATAGAAAAAATATTCGTTCCCTTCATTATGATTGAATTATAATTTAAAAAACAGTGGCGATCTCCCTATAAACGAATTTCTATTCATTTCTCTTTGATTGGGGAATTTTAACGCCAAATCCGCTGCGGTACTACTTGATTATCCCGTCGACCAATTATATAAATTATATAAATCGCCAAACCACTCGCCAAATTATAAAAATTGACATAATTTTTATTTTAAATAACGAAAGAACAAGTAAATTCGTACAACATTAATAAAAATACAAATAAAACGTCGAAATAAAAATAACTTGATGACGTAGACACGTGTAACAACATTTCAAAATCAGCTAATATAAAAGGAATTAAGTAAACAGAGTCTTTGTCTCCTGGTATTTTTTAACAAAGCGAAAAGAAAGTTCTTTTAAATGAGACATTTTAAATTAATCGTTTTTAATCTGACGTAATTTTTACCAAGCTATTCTTTCTCTTTTAAATAATCGCGTGAAAGTACTTTTGTTAGCAATGAAATATTATTTGCGCTTTCCTAACAAAAATAGTTGAAAATATTTTCTCAAAATATTAAATAAATGTCTAGCGCAAATTCTAAATTTAAACTTTTTTGCAATATTATTTTGTGTTCATTTTATGTAATAACTATAATGTGACGTAAATATGACGTAATTTCTCCTAAGACTTCTAACGCATTTAATGAATTTATTATTTTACAATCCTTTCTCTTTTAAAATTCACGTGTATACTTTTTATGACGTATTTTTTAATAAGTTCCTGCTTTTTATACATAATTATTTAATTCTAATTTGAAAGTTTTTTTCCTGTTCATAATAGTCACGTGTAAATAAATTTTTAATTTGAAGCAAACATTATTGCTTGCGCTTTTTATACAGTTGGCAACAGTTTAAATTAGTACAATTTTCTGAAATCTGTAAAAAATATCTCTAGAAGTGCCGAAAATTTAAATTTAAAATAGAAATAAAACCTGAAAAAATGAGTCAAAATAAAAAAATTAACGCAATCTGCACTCCGGCAAATTCTAACGCATAAAATGATCTAAAAATGATTACACTGCCATGTATATTTTTTGCTGCTATAAAACTTTTTTAGTGGAACGATTTTGTCCAACTTTAGCATTAAATATCTCTTTAAATAATTCTTCGATTTGAAAACTGTCTGCATCAGCGTATTTATCAAACATTTCTGTATAAAACCACTGATTTTCATATTTTTGTATGCATTATTTTTCTCAATATTAACGAAGAAAGACCTCCGGTCACAAAAAATTCAAAACCGGCGGCGGCGGTGACAGCGGTAGTTACTTTTTTTTAGAATAGAGAGATTTTGTATGCATTATTTTTCTCAATATTAACGAAGAAAGACCTCCGGTCACAAAAAATTCAAAACCGGCGGCGGCGGCGGCGGCGGCGGCGGTGGCGGCGGCGGCGGTGACAGCGGTAGTTACTTTTTTTTAGAATAGAGAGATAATATTCAAATAACAATATTGTTATTTTATATGTACAAAATTTCAGCTAAAATAAAATAAACGGTCAAGTGTGAGTATTACTCGGGATCAAAGGGTTCCGTACAATAAACATATAAATTATTAACTGTATCTCTCTATTCTAAAAAAAAGTAACTACCGCTGTCACCGCCGCCGCCGCCGCCGGTTTTGATTTTTTTGTGACCGGAGGTCTTTCTTCGATAATATTAACAAAAATAATGCATACAAAAATATGAAAATCGGTGGTTTTATACAGAAATGTTTGATAAACACGCTGATGCAGACAGTTTTCAAATCGAAGAATTATTTTAAGAGTTATTTAATGCTAAAGTTGGACAAAATCGTTCCACTAAAAAAGTTTTATAGCAGCAAAAACTATACATGGCAGTGTAATCATTTTTAGATCATTTTATGCGTTAGAATTTGCCGGAGTGCAGATTGCATTAATTTTTTTATTTTGACTCACTTTTTCAGGTTTTATTTCTATTTTAAATTCAAATTTTCAGCATTTCTAGAGATATTTTTTACAGATTTCAGAAAATTGTACTAATTTAAACTGTTGCCAACTGTATAAAAAGCGCAAGCAGTAATGTTTGCTTCAAATTAAAAATTTATTTACACGTGACTATTATAAACAGGAAAAAAACTTTCAAATTAGAATTAAATAATTACGTATAAAAAGCAGGAACTTATTAAAAATTACGTCATAAAAAGTATACACGTGAATTTTAAAAGAGAAAGGATATTGTAAAATAATAAATTCATTAACATGCGTTAGAAGTCTTAGGAGAAATTACGTCATATTTACGTCACATTATAGTTATTAGATAAAATGAACACAAAATAATATTGCAAAAAAGTTTAAATTTAGAAATTGCGCTAGACATTTAGAGAATTAATTTAAAATGTCTCATTTAAAAGAACTTTCTTTTCGCTTTGTTAAAAAATACCAGGAGACAAAGACTCTCTTTACTTAATTCCTTTTATATTGGCTTATTTTGAAATGTTGTTACACGTGTATACGTCATCAAGTTATTTTTATTTCGACGTTTTATTTGTGTTTTTATTAATGTTGTACGAATTTATTTGTTCTTTCGTTATTTAAAATAAAAATTATATCAATTTGTATAATTTGGCGAGTGGTCTGGCGATTTATATAATTTGGCGAAATGGGTCGACAGGATAATCAAGTAGTACCGCAGCGGATTTGGCGTTAAAATTCCCCAATCAAAGAGAAATGAATAGAAATTCGTTTATAGGGAGATCGCCACTGTTTTTTAAATTATAATTCAATCTTTCGAAATCTTTTTAAAGCCGATCAAATTAGCGTGCATCTAGAGTCTGCGGTGTCTGGACGGGGGTTGGCGAGCGTAGCTCGTAGGGGGCCGAGCCCCCTAGTTTTTAAAAAAATCGTTACTAAAAGAACTAGTATGTTGTGGCCATCACAAAACTTTCTTCTATCTCATACATGCCAATACTTCAAAATTCACTATCTCAGTGCCAAATTAAATGACAATTTGTGTACATCAAGAGAATTCTAAAAATATGAAATTCCGTGCATTTGTTCTCGAGGTATGACTGTCGCTGAAATCATGTAAATCCAGCAAAATGCAGCATACCAGCGCCACGTATTGTGTTATTTACATCAGAACCTAATTATCACCAACTTATGTCAACGTCTAACTGAATATGAAGTTTGAGGAAATTTCGTGCATTAGTTCTTGAGATAGAGGTATTGCGCAAATCATGACAAATGCAGCATAGAAGCGCCACCTGTTGAGCGATTTGCAACAACACATAATCAGCAGCAATATTAATCAAGTTATACTTAAATCTGAAGTTTGATGAAAATGCCTGCTCTTGATTAAATTAGCACTTGAGATAGAGCTATTGAGGAAATAGTTCCAAATGCAGCACAGCAGCGCCACCTATTGGGTGATTTACACCAACACGTAGTCAGCATCATTTCATATGAAGGACTACCTAAATCCGAAGTTTGATGAAAATGTGTGCATTAGTTCTTGAGATAGAGCTACTGCGAAAATAGTGTGTGTAAATCCTGCAAAATGCAGCATAGCAGCACTACCTGTTGGGCGATTTATACCAAAACGTAAACAGCATCCATTCATGTCAAGGACTAACGGAATCTGAAGTTTTATAAAAATACGTGCATTAGTTCTTGAGATAGAGCTTTTGCGGAAATCCTGCAAAATGCTACGTAGCAGCGCCACCTGCAGGCCGATTTACACCAAAAACTAATCAGCACCAATCTATATCAGGGACTACCTGAATATAAATTTTTATTAAATTCCGTGCATTAGTTCTTGAGATAGAGCGCCCACAAAATTTGTGTCACATACAGACAGACAGACTCACCGACAGACATTTTGTAAAAACATGTTTTTTGGAATCTCTGACCCATAAAACGTGTAAAACCGTCGAAAACTGGAATTCGAAAATTTTCATGAAACCAATACTTTCTTCTTGTAAAGATAGAAGAAAGTAAAAATAAGACTTCGTAAAAAAATATACAACTTAGGGTTTGGTATAGCTGTATATATACTAGAAAAGAATGAATGCATATACCGTAAAAGTTCAAAGAGGTATGAAACCTAAATAATGTCAGATGTTGCTATTCTGCATAACTCTTATTTAAATCTTATCCTAATCTGTTTATGATTAATTTAATTCGACACTGACAATAAAAGTAGCGAATATTTAAACTTCATTTGACGTTTCATAAAACTAAATTCAGCGACGTAATAATCTTTTCTTTTTACAGTGTAGCTAAAACAAAACCCTTGTTCAAAATTTATGCGATTAATTCTAATTATTCTGTTTTTAACAATTTGAGGTTTATTGCTTTTATACTGCTACTGGACATTGTATTACACAGCTGTATCACTAAAAGGTTATCTATAGGCTTTAAACCGATGGTACATGCAGTACGCCGCCCCTGTCATTATGTAATGACCAAACCGTCCGTGTCTTTAAGGGTTATTATCTCAGCTAATTACCAACGATTTTTTTTCAAAAATAATTATCAACAATGCTCTTATGCTTCTGCTACGATAGGTACCTCTAGCTCTCTTCAACACCTTTGCTGAATGCCTGCAAATCGAAATTTGTGTGTAACGGAAAAATGCGCTTTTCTCAAAAACAATGTCACCTACGCTAGTCGCTATAATTTTCCTGCAAGGTTTATGTTAACCTCTACTACCTCTAATTTTTTCATAATTTCAGTTTCAGTAGATTCGGAAATAGATGGGGGGTGGGGGGGGGTGGGAGCACATATTTTTTGCACTACATTTTCAACGATATCTCTTAAAATATAATATCTAAAATTAAATAAATTTTATTTTTTGAGTTCAGCGTTACGAAAGCTTTCACGCGATACCCCACACGATATACAAAGAAAATATTTTTATTTTCAAGTAACATAATTAGCCCCTCTACATTTTTCCTAAAAGTACTTGTAAATTTTTAATAATCTGTAAATATGTGTGTCAATAGTCTTTACTTCCTCCAATTTGAACTTTTCACGTTCCATAGTTTACGAATAAAATGTCTGTGATAGACAGACAGACGCAGGAGCGATCTTATAATAGTTCCGATTTTACTTTTTAAGTACGGAACCCTAAAAATATAAAAAAACAGCAATAATAAAATTTTCATGTCATCATATAAATAAAGCACATCAAAATACTATTTCACATAACAAATAGGAAACAAAACAAAGGAAATTTATGGAGGTTTACAGATTTAACAATAATCAATTAGATGGTAATTCGACCATATTTACGAGAGTTAGAGCATGGACAGAAGGCGGACAGACAGACGAACCTAATTCGTAAATGCTCTCAACTACGATTAAAAGTGTTAAAAAGAGAAATGAATCTTTACAAGGTGAATGCAACATTTTAAAGAATTCTCAGATTGTTTCTGAACAAGTTGAAAATAATTTTACTTTTGGGGAGTATTTAATCTATACTAATAAAAGGAAGTTATGCTCTGTCTGCGATGGTTTGCTAAATCTACTGCACCTAGTGTGAAAATTTAGATAAGGGTAGTCCAAGTCCTCTCCTGGTGCATCTGAGACTCAGAGGTTTAATTTTTTGATAATTAAATAAGTTGTTAATTAAAAACTCATCGAAAACGCTTCCTTTTTCTAAAAATTAGTAAGCAGGTCCGCGGATGCTCAGTTCGGAGTTTTCCGAAGCTCACAAGCAGAGAAAATTCAAAGTGTGAGATCAATTTTATTTTCTTTGCTGTTTTTGTTCCAGCCAAATAATACAAACAAGAAAAAACAAATGAAATATTCTTGAATATTGTACATTTACATTTTGAAGGCCGTAATTTCTTCGGAAAATTATTAACATTAACCTTTAACCCATTGAGGGGCGGTGGGATACGTTATATCCCACCTAAAATTAATGAAGATTTGCACCAGAAATTTTTATTTAAATTTTACTTTTCTGACTTTGGTGGAAACAACTGCCTCCTTTACAGCTTTTCCTGACCAAGCTTGGTGTGAGTAACTCTGCACAGTACTAACTTTTATTTATTTTTCATCTTTTTCATTTTATATAGTATTTTTATAACTACAGCTATACCATTTATCAATTACTGTCTTTTAACCATGGAATAAAGCGGAACTGACATATCCATAAAATGCTGAAGCTTCAACTGTAACCGATTTCGCAGGGGTTGATTACCGCCGGGGCAAACTTCCACCATTAAATTTAAATATATGTTTTCTCCTTATTTAAACGCCTTATTTGTGCAATGTTAGAGTCATAAATAATGCCAAAAACAGATATTCATTTTTACTGGTGGATGTTTCCTTCGGCCGTAGTCAAGCTCTGCGTTTCCGCCATATTGTGAGAACCTAGACAACCTCCTGACAGTATCAATGAAAAATATTATAATACGTGAGGTAAACTGACACCAGTAAAAACAAACAGAAATTTTTACCAGATTTGTGAGAGAAATTTTCCATGAATAAGGCTCTTAAATAAGACGAAATTTTCTACTCAAATTTACTGGTGGAAGTTTGACCCGGCAGTAATCAGAAACTTTTGATCCGATAAAAAAAAAAAAAAAAAACAGACTCCAACTTGTAACAACCTTCTCAGTTACTTCACTCGCAACTGGTAGACACTATATGTCTGCTCCCCTTTACTCATAACTCCATCCTTTTAACTTACTTAACTTAAGTTTGAACTTAAAATTTAACTTTTATACTACCCATTACTATATACCTTTATTTTTTCTTAAATTTTCTTATTTTTTCCTTTAACTCTTTAACTTTCGCATTAAATTACCGTTTAAAAATTCAAATTGCTTATTGGTACCACTTTTTTGAAACAGAAATATTCACCTTATTTCATGGCAGGTAAAATAATACCATAATAAAGCCAATTACAGTATTTTATAAAACTGTTGGGAATCAAATAATCTGAATAAAAGACACAGCCCGTGAACATCACGGGAGCGAGAATTAAGTGGTTAAGTAGTTTTAAACTTCAGTTATACTTAACCCAATGGCTCACTCATGCATCAATTCATTTACAGTCTGGATGTTAACCCTTTAGTGCGCAGCTTTGCATATATGCAAACAACAGTGTTATAAATTTAATAGATCTTTTTTATTCGAATATACCTAATTCACACCAGAAAATTAAAAAAACAATATGTTCTTTAATTAATAACAGACATTACGAAATTAAATAAAGCAAAATTAACCATTGAAAGTTTCTGGTGTTAAGTCAGATTCTCTGAACTACATAATTTCTAAAATGTATTCTATCATGGGAATTAAAGTGTTAAATGTTAAGTTTTATAAAATAAATAATTATATAAAATAAGGTATTTGGAGACATGCTTCTTAAAATATCTACTAATTTGCAATATTTTAGCGTAAAACAGCCAGACGATAGTAGTTTTTACTTTTATTGCAGATGTGCAACAGAAGAAAAGATTCACGTAGTATATGAAAAACGTATCTCTGATTTTTTTCATTATTTTTCCTGTGTTATAAACCTTTCAGAGAATCATATAGAATTTCTTCGAAACAAAAGAAAAAATCGCACATTTAAGAGTTAAGCTGATCTCAGCTAGGAAACCCTCCAATGCTGCTCGCCTGTTCAGCACCTGTTCAGTTGTAAAATTGCTTTTCCTTTTTTGCAATGAAATTTTTTGAAGATTCCAGTGTGAATTCGACATTACAAAACCGCAATTACTTGCCCCTGAAAGTGTTAAAAAAAAAAAAATTACGAAGCATCGAACTCGTGTTTTATCATTAGAACAGTTTTGTAATGAAATTTTAAATAACAGGTAAAAGAAAAATAAATTAAAACAGATTGATAAATTTCACAGAACTGGTGAGCAATTCCAACACGAAACATGAGCAGTGGGTAAAAAGTGAGACAGTTAATTTTTCCCATTTTTCTATTATTTCTAATAAATAAGAATTTAGGTTACAAAAACCAAATTTAGTTCATCTATAGACAAAAGTCGGAAATTTTATATTAGTCAGGCGCAAATCTCTCCAATAGCATTTTCTACGCGTTTTGCATCTTTAATTTTTTGTTCAACGGTTTCGTTTTGAAATATAATGTCTTAGTGTACACTGTACAGTATTATTTCTTACTAATTTCTCTCTCTTTTTAACACTTTCCAACAAAGTTGAAAAGTGTTTATGCATTCGGTTTGTTTGTCCGTCTGTCCACGCTCTAACTCCCGTAAATATACGCGGATTTTCATGCAATTGATAATCCTTATTTAGAGTCACCTAACCATGTTTGGTATGTATATGAAGTATGCAGGATTAATAGTTCATTTACAGGGGCACTCAAAAGCATTCCATTACATTATGGTCTATGGGGAAAAGTCGTTTGCAAAGTATTTTAATAACATTACGCCGCTTCAGATGTATTGAAACAGATATAAATCACCGAATTTTACCACGATTACGTTAGAATAGGGCATTCATAGCATTTTTTATTCATTTACAGGAACACACAAAAGAAATAGGTTACAGTGCTGTCTTTGAGTAATAATTGCTTGTGTGTGCGTTTTAAAATTCGGTATGGTCTTTTCAACTGAAGTAATTTTTTGCATGTTACTCGTTATATATAAATTCTATAAACTCATATACAGGGCTGCACAAAAGTATTCACGCACCATTCTCCTCATTACAGGAAGTTGCTGATAGGGAATTTTCAACTGAGGTATATGTATTTCTTAAGACAACTAAATTTTGCCATGCATGTAGTTAATACATACAAATCTATATATTTTATGCAGGTCTGCTGAAAAAATTCGGATAATTGTGCGATTGTAGATGGGAACAGCTGTAATTGGGTTTTGAAATGTGTTATGCGTTTCCATAAGGTTGAATTAGACATAACGTTTTAACTTATTAAACGGTGCAGTTTTTTTACATTATTCTGAATGTGTTGAGAAGTGTTTCGTAATCTATGCCTGACGCATGATTTTTCTTTCTTGTTTTTAATGAAATGAGTGAAATGTATGTATTTTAATTTACATGAATGCGATACGAATGACCCCGATGTGGAAAATATCTGGGGGTTTCTCACCTGAGCCTGGCTAACGCAAAACTACCCAAATATCCTGTCTGATAAAAGTGTAATAAATTGATGAAGCAGTATCTGTCATGGACTATCGAAAATTGGATCTTGCATTTTAAATACAGAAACAACAAACAATCTATCATTGGTTGGGAAATACAGTTCCACTCTTACTTAGAAATCAATTTAGATATTTTCAATTACTTGACTTGTATTAATTTTCCTCAAATGGGAAAGAAAATCTTATTTTCATATTCGGCATTTTACGCAATCAAAGTGTATGATAGGAAAAGGAAGTTACTCATGGTGCTTATGAGAACATATCTATAACTACATTAAAGCTATATAAGACACGGGGCCCTTATAAAATTA
Organism: Maratus speciosus; assembly: GCA_963932465.1. Classification (NCBI taxonomy): domain Eukaryota; kingdom Metazoa; phylum Arthropoda; class Arachnida; order Araneae; family Salticidae; genus Maratus; species Maratus speciosus. The sequence continues at coordinate 185,551,745 of OZ010798.1, read as the reverse complement.
ATGTAGGTAGTAGTAGTGATTTTTTTTCGGGGGGGGGGGGGGGATCATGTAAGTCTACGGGGGATTTGAGTTTGTTTCAAGGGGGTGGGGAAAGCTTAATAGGGGTTGGAAACAGTGCCATCGCTAAGACCTTTTTCTTTGGGGGGGAGGGGGAGAGGACCTTAAATTGCCAAGTCAAATTTCAGAATTTGCCAACTAGTTTTATAATTGCGTCAAGTTACCACAATTAAAATATGTAATATAGTTCTTATTTGTAAAATGTTTAATAATATTCCCAATTAGATTTGTACCTTTTGCCAAATCTATCAGAAACAGAAGATGGTTTATAGTTTTTATTAAAGACGACGCATGTTATTAACAGTTTAGTGCACTAAAACTTCAAGGGGCCCTGAACTGGGCCCCTTGCAAGGGTTCCAGGGTCTTAAGTGAAATGTACAAATGAGGCAGAAACTGAAAGGAGAATTTACCCCTAAAACGAAGAAGATCGGATCTAAAAGAGGCATTTTATTAATAATTTAGTGCGCTAAAACTTCAAGGGGGCCTGTACTAGGCCCCTTGCAACGGTTCCAGGGTCTAAAGGGAAATGTAGAAATGGGGCAGAAGCTGAAAGGAGAATTTACTCTCAAAACGAAGAGGATCGGATAGAAAAAAGGCATGTTATTAACGTTTTAGCGCATTAAAACTGAAAGGGGCCCTGGGGCACCGGCCCTTAAAAAAATAAAAATCTGAGCCTCAGGTGCATCAGGACCTGTCTTGGACTAATCACACCTGAATTTTCAGAATTCTACGCGCGGTAGTTTTCGCTAGCCATTGCCAACAGACACACACACAGAGCGATTTGTTCTTTTATTAATATAGATTTAAACAAATTTGCCAACAAAGTTTGTAAATTTGCCAAGTGTAACAGCATTCGCAAACGTTTTGGGGGGAGGCTCCTCACATAACCCCCCCCCCCCCCCTTAGCGAGGCCCCAGGTTGGCAACACTGCTCTTTTGCATTGTTTGCAAAATGATACCTAAGTATTTAAAAGTTTGACAGCGAGCTCCTGTTAGAACTACTTATATATAATGTTAGAATAGTTTGTAACATCCCTCATCTTAAACCGTTAGCAACGCAAAAATCAACTTAAGGATTCACCGTTGTGAATTACGACATATTTTTGTTACAGTTTTATATCCTTTTTCAATCTGCACAGTAAAAGGTACACCATTCAATGTCAAAAGTTCAATAACGATAACATAGAGTTACACTCAAAGAAAAAAAAAAACGATCGTCAATATAGATTAAATAGTGAATTCGTGGAAAAGAAAAAAGTAAACACCCCCTACTAACTCCTCAACAAATTATCGTAGAAGAAAGTTACTGGTACCGAACGATTGGAAATAAATTTTACTTTTAAATGGTGTATATAAAATTTGCTTAGGGGCCATGTACATATTAAAACGAATTCAAACTTCATTTTTTTCAATGGCAATACCCAATTTTAACGAGGTATTTCAAATCTTCGGATCAAACTATGCCTAGACACCAAGTTTCAAGTTATTTGAATTAGTGATGTAACGAATAGTGATTTGGCCGAATAGCCGAATACCGAATATTCGGCCAAGTTTTAGGCCGAATACTGACTTTAATATAAATGACTTTTATTTTAATTGTTTAATTTTTTTTTCAATTTTAAAATAAAAAATTAAATTAAGGACTAATTGAAATTAATTTTTTGTTTGAGTTTTCAAAAATCATAACAGCTGAATGTATTTTTTGTTATACTTTCAATGTCTTAAAAAATACTTTAAAGATAACATATGACTTTTAAAAATGTAAATAAAAATTTAATTCATAATTTTTTATTTAATCCATAGATAGTTCTAGTAATTTATATATATATACTATCTAAAATAGAACTCATTACCTCTGTAAAAATGAAATTTTTTTTTATTTTAGTAAAATCCTTTTACCTCCTAAAAATAAGAACTTGCATGTGTCTTCTGTCTTTTTGTATCCTTTTTCATGCAACTTAAACTTAGTAAATTTACACACTGTATGTCAAAAAAAAAGGTTATTTTTTTTAAATATAATTATTCATTCCATTAAAATATTATATATTCTTTTTTGCTACCTAAGATATACTTTTCTCTTTTCTTTCTCTCAAAATTAACAAGCCCCTCATAATACTTCCTCCACCCCATATTTCAGAATGAGATCTTTTTCTTATAATAATTAATGTATTTAGGTATAATTTTTTAATATTGTTTGTCGAAAATATTTAAAATCATATTTTGTTTTGATTTTGTGGAACATATCTAACTAAATATCTTAAAATATTCGGCCAAATATGCCACTATTCGGCTACAGGTATTCGGTCAAATGTCCCACTATTCGGCCACAGGTATTCGGCCGAATATCTGTTCAATATTCGGCAGGCCGAATATTCGGCAAAAGGGCCGAATACCGAATAGTGGCCGAATATTCGTTACATCCCTAATTTGAATGATACGTTTTTGAATTATAAACATACAAGATTTAGTGCTTCTAGTGTTAAATTACATTTTCATATTTTCATTATTATTTCCTGAAATTATACTACTAATGTACTAATTTTTTGTGTAGCAATAATACTAAAATACCCAAACATAAATACGTTGAATATGAAATTGTTATAATTTTGTGATATGAATTATAAAATTAATATTCGAAAAAATTATGAATTGCAACCTATAATTTTTTGGATGGATTTAGATTTGCTTTATGGAAATCCAAAATTTCATATTTTTCTTCCAAGTAGTTTTCAAATTACGTTTAAAAAACGGCAAAATGATGGTTTATGATAGAAGTGACTAGATATTTTGAAATTTCTTATGCTGTAATCTAGCAGTCTTCGATGACTGCTTGAGTGGCTCTTAAGATGCCTTGATCAAGAAGGGGGCTCTCTCAGTCAACGATCGAGTACAAACTTCAACTTGGATACAGCCCCTAAAATACGCTCATCTTAAAATAATTAATTTCTCGGAAAATTATCGAACGAATTGCATAAAAATTTGTTTTTAGGCTAATTGAAGAGTGTAGAGTTCATTTATGCTGTCAGAATTGTGTATGGCTATTGAAAAAAACAACAAAGTTATAGTTCGTTTTAATATGTAGATGGCCTCCTAAGCAAATGTGTACTTGTTGTAACAATTTTCTTTCTAATTCTTTTGAGGTATGTACAATGCAACATGCAACTCAAAACAAAATTTCTTTTATATTCATTTTTGACCTGCGCAATAAAATGTACAACTATTTCACGATGAACAACCAATCATCCATAAAAGGTTACGCCAGAAATGAGTTTGTTGTTATAAATTAAATTTTATGTTTACCTAAAAGTGGTGTCAGTGTAATCATTTTCTTTGTAATTGCGTTGAAATAAATATGTATTTTGTAGAACCATGACCAAACTCTAATTTATTTCAGAAGGATAATTGAATGAGTATCTTTCCTACAGTCATATGTAAAGTTAAACCTGCTAAGATACACACACACAAAGAAACGGTGAAAATTCCGTTTTAAAGGGGTACATTATCGTTTAACCATTTTAGACGATCATTTCCGCTTTAATGTGTGCACTGTCTATTGAAACTGAATACTCAATTTTTCTACTTTTCACTAAAGCCTAAAATATCTCCAGTTTCATGCTGGAATCCGCTATATCTTATACTATAATGCGTGCAAAAATTGTGTGTGTGTATGTAAATTTAATCTTAAAAACGGCTCTAACGATTTTGACAAAATTTTGTATTTCACCATTTTCAGGCACGATAAGACCATTGGGCTAAGTCATGTGTTCGAGAAAATTCTATTAGTGGTTCATTTAGGGTCATAATGGGTTAAGGTCAAGCTAATTATACCTAAAAAAAGGCTCAATCGATTTTGACTAAATTTTATATCCAACCGTTTTTCAGCACGAGAAAACTATTGGGCTAGGTCACATGTTCGAGACATTTGGATTAGTGGGTCATTTTTGGGCCACTATGGGTCAAGCCATTTTATCTAAAAAACGGCTCTAACGATTTTGACTAAATTTTGTATTCTGTCGTTTTGGATTATGAGAAGACCAATGGGCTAAGTCACATATTAGAGAAAATTCGATTAGTGGGTCATTTTGGGATCTCTGTGGGTCAAGCAAAGTTTATCTTAAAAACGACTCTAAGGATTTTGACGAAAATTTGTATTTTACCATTTTCGGGCACAAGAATACCATTGGGCTAGGTCACGTGTTCAAGAAAATTAGATTAGTGGGTCATTTTGGGTCATAATGGGTCAAGGTCAAGCTAATTATATCTAAAAAACAGCTCAATCGATTTTGACTAAATTTTATATCCAACCGTTTTTTGGCACGAGAAAACTATTGGGCTAGGTCACATGTTCGAGAAATTTTGATTAGTGGGCCATTTTTGGGTCACTATGGGTCAAGTCAATTTTATCTAAAAAACGGCTCTAACGATTTTGACTAAATTTTGTATTTTGTCGTTTTCGATTACGAGAAGGCCAATGGGCTAAGTCCCATATTAGAGAAAATTCGATTAGTGGGTCATTTTTGGGTCTCTGTGGGTCAAGCAAAGTTTATCTTAAAAACGGCTCTAAGGATTTTGACGAAAATTTGTATTTTACCATTTTCGGGCAAGAGAATACCATTGGGCTTGATCGCATGATCAAGAAAATTCGATTAGTGGGTCATTTTGGGTCACAATGGGTCAGGGTCAAGCCAATTGAATAAAAAAAATGGCCTAAAACGTTTCGACAAAATTTTGTAATATACCATTTCTGGGCATGAGATGACCATTGGACTAAGTCTCATGCGCGAGAAAAATCGATTAGCGGGTCATTTTGAGAAAAAAGGGTCAAGGTCAAGCTAATTATATCTAAAAAACGGCTCAATCGATTTTGACTAAATTTTATATCCAACCGTTTTTCGGCACGAGAAAACTAATGGGCTAGGTCACATGTTCGAGAAATTTTGATTAGTGGGTCATTTTTGGGTCAATATGGGTCAAGCCAATTTTATCTAAAAAACGGCCCTAACGATTTTGACTAAATTTTGTATTCTGTCGTTTTGCATTACGAGAAGACCAATGGGCTAAGTCACATATTAGAGAAAATTCGATTAGTGGGTCACTTTTGGGTCACTGTGGGTCAAGCAAAGTTTATCTAGAAAACGGCTCTAACGATTTTGACGAAATTTTGTATTTTATCGTTTTCGGGCGCGAGAATAGAATTGCGCTTGGTCGGATGTTCAAAAAAATTTGATTAGTGGGTCATTTTGGGTCACAATGGGTCACGATCAAGCTAATTGAATCTAAAAAAAAGGCCTAAAACATTTTGACAAAATTCTGTAATATACCGTTGCCGGGCATGAGATGACCATTGGGCTAAGTCACAAGTTCGAGAAAAATCGATTAGTGGGTCATTTTTGGGTCACTGTGGGTCAAGTTAAGTGTATCTAAAATAACGGCTCAAAACATTATGGCAAAATTTTGTATTATATCATTTCTGAGCATGAGAATACCATTGAGCTAAGTCACATGTTCGGGAAAATTGTTTTAATGGTCATTTTCGGGTCACTGTGGGTCAAGCTAATTGTATCTTAACCACTTCACCGGCGAAGGGTATGGGGAAACAGTGCTTTTACCCCCCGAGTTATCTCGGGGCAGCCGGTGAAGTGGTTAAAAAAAGGCTCAAACGATTTTGACAAAATTTTGTATTATACTGTTTCCGGGCGCGTGTAGATCATTGGGTTAGGTCACAAGTTCGAGAAAATTCGATTAATGGTCATTTTTGTTTCAGTGTGTGTCAAGTTAATTTTATCTAGAAAACAGCTTTAATGATTTTCATTAAATTTTGTTTTCTATCGTTTTCGGGTTCCAGAAGACCATTGGTCTAGGTCGCATGCTCAAGAAAAATCGATTAACCAGTCATTTTGGGTCACTATTGGTCAAAGTTTAGCTAATTTTATCCAAAAAAATGGCTCAAACGATTTTGACAAAATTTCTTATTACACTGTTTCCTAGCACAAGAAGACCATTGGGATAGGTTAGATGTTCGATAAATTTAGATTAGTAGGTCCTTTTTGGGTTACCGTGGGTCAAGCTAATTTTTTCTATAAAATGACTTAGCGATTTTTTTGTATTCTATCGTGTTCGTGTTCGAGAACAGCATTGGTTAGGTCGTGTGTTCGAAAAATTTCGGTTAGCGGCTCCCTATGGCTTAGGATCATGCTAATTTTATCTAAACAGCCAGAATTATGTACAGTGAGAATGAAATATCGAATTGAACACAAAGCTAATTTTGACCGAGCTTAGCTCGGTCGTGCCCGCTAGTATCGATTATGTTCTGACTAGTTTTATTGCAGTTTCTTTAAAGATATATATTTTTATACTTAAAATAAACGTGAATTTAAGTTTTAAAAAAAAATGCATTTAATACTAATGTATTTAATGCAAATATGAATTCAACACTAGGATCACTTAATACTAAGAGTGTATTGCACATACCTAGCTTAAAACGGATAATTTTTGTTACTTTGAAAATAGTAAATTCTGCCACGTATTCGCAGTGTATTTGTTCCCAACAACTTCTTTCATCTTGTCTTTTTTTTTTCAACCGTTTGAATTTTCGACAATTTTCAAACCTCTTAAATTTTTTTTCAATGGACCTTATGCACGGGACGTCAGACACCAGAGCTGGCCGTATGCTGATGTATTATTCTAGCAACTGCACCGCCAGAATACCAGTATGCGCAGGCGAAAACACCACTAGCAGATTACTTTAGCCTCTACCCAGGTTGAGTGCTTAAATTTTAACCGAAATTTTGCAAATTTAGTGTATTTTTTCTTATACAGAACAACATTTTGAATTTATGAAACAATATCTATATAATAAAAGCCTAAGTCATGTGACTGTCATCAACAGTTCCGGACTGATCGCTTCACTATTTACATGCCAGGCGGCCATTTTCGAATTTAATGTTAACCGGGCGCAGGTGATAAATTGCCAAATATTGTTCCATCGCCATCATGTCATTAGTATTATAATAGTCCATTTCATGTGACTGTCATAAACAATTTTTCGCGTGATAAATTAAAACAAAGTTTTGATTTTGAACTTAAATGTCATGGTTTATGGCATTATTTATTACTTTTCTTTTCTTTTTTTTAAAGAAATAATTGAGAGTAATAAATTTTAAATATTTCAGTTTTAAATTAAAGTTATGTACTGCTACAACATAGAATCTACAAGATAGAATCTACAACATAGCAGCATTACATACTGCTACAACAAAGAATTTTTTGCGGTATTTTTAACAAACAAGCATTAATAACCCACACTCCATAGACTGCTATGCTAATGTCCAACAGTAAATACCGCCAGCTGACGAACTTTAGCCTCGACCTCAGGTCGCGTGCATAAGGTCCGTTCAGTTATTTCGCATCTTTCAAACAAAACATTTATTTTCTGTCACTCCATTATTTTCCCAGTTGTAATTACTGTGTCTGTTCACAATAGACAAGGAGGCGTCTGCATAAACCATCACCTCATCGAGTTGACGACTGAAATTCCAGCATTAGTTAAAACTCGATTCGCATATTAAAATGAAACTGGTCTGCCAAGTCATATCTCGGTGGAAAACGCCTGCAATACCCGATTTTAGAGGTTGATTGGTAGGTTTAGCATTGCCCCAGTTAGCATGAACATTAGCAGCTAGTTTGATTTTTTCTGATATTATCTTGCCGTGACAAATTTGAATTGAGAAATTCGCAGCAAATCTCCCGCAAAGCATACCATCACCCACTTGCGTGAGTAGTTTGTCGTGAAACTGATGGCAAGACTGTCTTGAATTCACGATAGTGACGAAAGCAAAAATTCCTTTGTTGAGAGATTAAAAAATCAGCAGATACGCAGAAATTTCAGAAATTTTATTCGGTTGGCACCACTTTTTTTTAAACGCTACACTTATCAAATACCATTAAAGGGTCGAATTACAAAAGTCATTCAGTTTCACTCTAGCTTCTGAGTTGTTCAGACGTGTATCTTGTTGCTCTCGTTTGTGCGGTGAATGGACGCTCCTGCTCACGCTCCACCTTTTTGATTTTTTGCGGAATGCGGTGCGGCGGAGGAGTAAAGTTCTTGTAAAATAGACTTTTTCGTGGTACTGTCGTCCAATAAATAGTGTGGTGGTGATTTTTGATTTGATTTAAAATGGCGTCTGTGGAAAGTACCCAGACAATAAATGATATTATACAAAGTATAGTGGACAATACTGCTGATCCGAACTTTGCTAAAGAATTTCAAGATCTCAGTTCTCAGTATGAAGAAAAAGTTAGTCAGTGTATGCTTGAATTCTTCGCCTATCTTGATGACTACATCCACTCAACCAGCAGTAGGATGGATTATGGAACATTTTCCTCTGATCATCAGGAGGTGAGTGTTGTTTGCCAAGAGGCTTTTTCTTTAATTAGGGAGCCTATCTCATACAATAACTTACTTAATTCAACTTATTTTGGTATTTTTTGCTTTTCAAAGTATAGATGTTCGGCAAATAAAATTTTATCAGGATTTGGTCTTAACGACTTTACTCTACCTAAAAAAGGTACGAAACGTGTATTAGACGAGGGAAACTCACAACTCCCCTTACAAAACAAATATTCTAACCTAGCTAAGGATACCCTAATGGATGAAAATGATCCGGTGACCACTGACGTTTCCGATAACGCGTCGGGAAGTTCCAAAAGTAGGATAAACCCGTTCTATATAGAATTGGAAGGTAATTGGACTATTTTGGCTAAAGAAATAGCTGATATAAATCAGGAAAAACCTAACATTGCGCTTAAGGGTGAGCGCCTGATGGTATTTTGTAAGAATGATAGTGATTTCCGGAAAACCCAAAGTTTTCTCGACCAACACGCCAAAAATTATACTACCCTGCACCCAAAAGACCAGCGTCCAAAGAAAATTTGTATTAGAGGATTACCATGTTATACTGAAAATAGTGTTATATTTGATAGTCTTAAAGAATACGGGTATACTGTAACTACGGCTGCAATGCTCAAGAACAGAAAAACGGGCAATCCTATGCCATTATATATGGTTAATGTACTCCCAACTAAAAACTTTGAGGAAATTTATAAGATTAAGGAAATCTCGTATATATCAGTTACTATTGAGGCCTTTAGGAGCCATAATCAGGTAAAACAATGTTACCGCTGCCAGGGCTATGGTCACGCCAGCGAGGTCTGTGGATTTACTGAGAAATGTTGCAAGTGCGGGGAACAACATCTTACCCCCAACTGTACTCATAAAGGACGCATTACGCCTAAGTGTGCAAACTGCGGGCTGGCGCATCCAGCCACGTACCGCGGTTGCATCAAAAACCCTTATAGGCGGGAAAATAACAATCAGAACAGTAAAAATAAAGGCAACTCAGCTAGATATACTAGTAGTAAGGTTTCTCAGCAGGCCCAACAACTGGCAGAAGTCTTCAAAGATTTCAATTATACTAAAACTAAATCGCAGGAAAAAACTAACTCAGACTCAAATAACTCTGCTTCAAATAATGTTGAATCCCCAGTTGAGGTTGCTTCCTCTTCACAATCTCCTGAAAATACTAACTCTGCTAATTTTGAAAAAACTAATAATACTCCATCCCAGTCAACCAAAATTCCTTCCAGCTACAGTAATGATATACAGGAAATATTTAGTACTTTCCAAGACATAAAAGAGATTTTGCAAATATCCAAATTCATTAAATGTATAAAAAATATTTCTACTCAAGCAAAAAAATATAACAATACCATGGAAAAAATTATTGTTTTTATCCAAGAGTTCGACAAATTAGCTAATGATTTCTCCTCCCCCAACCATGTCTAGTCTTCATCTTAAATCACTTATTGTGTTATCCTGGAACTGTTCTACTTTAAATAACAGAATTGACGAGCTTCGTATTTTTGTCTCTAACCACTCTAATATTGATATAATTCTTCTTCAAGAAGTGCATAAACCTACTAAAAGTATCAAAATTTCTGGTTATAAGCTCTACCATACCCCTCGTCCTGGATCCGTTCAGGGTGGAACTGCGATATACATCAAACACCACATACCACACTATCCTACTCAACACTCTACATACACAGGTCTTGACTACACGGGAATTGTTGTACAATTGCCACGAGTTAATATTAATTTTGTTTCTTTATATGCTAGACACTCACCTTTATTCCCAGTCAATGATCTAACACAGCTTTTTTCACAAAATACACACTGTTTCATCGCAGGTGATTATAATGCGCACAACCGGCAATGGAACTGTCATTCAACCACCCGTCGTGGCAGTGCACTACACAACCTAATCACTCACCTAGGACTTAGTTTACATGCACCCAGCACCCCTACACGTAATGGGCTTGGTAGAGGTCGCCCCTCCATTATTGACTTTGCAATTTCAAAAAATTTGGTTTTTCCTATTAGTTCTACAGTTATTAATGACTTAAGTTCAGATCATCTTCCTGTTGTTTTCAAAATTGACTGTGTTGATCCTCCCTCTCCCCCCCCCCCTCTGTGGCTGTGGACTGGAGTAAATTTAAAACTTTTCTTTCCAATTCTAACCTGACTTTCCCTAATATTACTAACACTGATGATATTGATAAGGCTGTTGATAACTTTCAAAATATTATTATTAATGCTCAAAAACAAGCTACTTACCAATATACTAAAAATAATAACTCTTTTACTATGCCTAACTACATTCATAATGTTTGTAAGCAACGTAATGACATCCGACGGCTGTTTCAAAATACTAGAGATCCTACTTTAAAGCCTATGATTAATCGGCTTAATAATAAAATTAAAAACCTCATTTCTAAGGAAAAACAAAAAATCTGGAGCAATTTTCTTAACTCCCTCTCTCCTCAAGATAACTCTCTTTGGAAAATAAAGAAAAAACTTAATAATAATTACTCTACAATCCCCCTTAACTGCCTTTAATACCACAGCATATACGGACAAAGACAAGGCGGAAATCCTCGCCAGGTCCTATTCCGAGCAGTTTTCCCCTAACTCTTATCTTGCCAGCCCTAATCATTATTTTGAAGTAAATGAAACTGTTCAAAATTTTTTAGCTACCCCTCCCACGGACCCACTCCCGGAAATTCAACCAATTGTTATTTCTAATATTATCAAAAATCTTAAAAACAGAAAAGCCCCTGGATACGATAACATAACTAATTATGCTCTTAAAAATCTTCCTTGCAACTGTATTATTTATCTAACTAAACTAACTAATGCTATTCTTCAGTTCTACTACTTCCCTAAAGCATGGAAGACTTCTATTATTGCACCTATTCCTAAACCTCAGTGTAATCTGCAAGATCCGACTAACTACCGTCCCATCTCTCTATTACCCTCTATCTGCAAAGTTGTTGAGCGAGTCATCAAGTCCCAGTTACATGACATTTTAGACGCACAAAACGTACTCATTCCTGAGCAATTTGGCTTCAGAGCTAAACATTCAACATTACATCAACTCCTTCGTGTTGTAGAGTTCTTGAGTGAGAAACTAAACACGAACACACCAGCTGCGGCTGTTTTCCTCGATGTCGCTAAGGCTTTTGATAAGGTTTGGCATATTGGCCTTATATACAAACTAATTAAGCTTGGAATTAATGCTAGACTTATCTTTCTCATACATTCTTACCTTAGCGACCGCACCTTTCGCGTCCGCCTTAACAATATACTTTCCACTTTATACTTTATTCTCTCTGGTATTTTACAAGGGTCGGTCCTCGGCCCTACATTATTTAACATTTTTTTCAACGATATCCCAAGAACACTGAGGACTTATCTTGCCCTGTACGCGGACGACACGGCAATGTACGCCTCTGCACAACACCCATTCACATTATACAAAATTCTCCAAAAACACATAGATAAATTCCTTAACTGGTGTACCCTGTGGCGTGTTAAGCTCAACGAGCAGAAAACAGCTGCTGTCTATTTCTCTAGAAAACTAACATTTCCCAATCGCATTACTATCAATAACACTACTATTCCTTGGACTAATGACACCAAGTATCTGGGAGTTACCCTTGATAGAAGACTTACCTGGAAAAAGCATTTTATTAATATCCGAGGCAAAGTTGCTGGTATCTCCCAGGCCCTCTCTCCTCTTCTCAAAAGCAATACTCTTTCTATTCATAATAAACTAATCTTGTATAATGCATGTATTAGATCAATCTTAACTTATGCTTGTCCGATCAGGGGATTCGCTTGCAAAACCAGTATGGAGTATCTTTACGGTGCTCATAACAAAAACTTACGCTATATCCGTAATGGTCACCATTTTCTTCGTAACACCACTATCCGCAGGGATTTGAAAACCACTTCCTTAAAACAGCGCATTAATAAACTTGCTAAAAATTTTTATAAATCTGTATACAACCTCCCTAACCAAATTATAGCGGAACTACCCGACTACGAGGTATCCGACCCCATTAACAGAAAACGCCCTAAATACTCGCTTTTGCTTAACGATGATGACTGAGTTTCCTTCACCTTCTACTATACTTAACCTTACTGTTTGTTCTGTCCTTTCTAAAGTATAAAAAAAAAAAAAATTGTTTTTCTGCTAGTTCTTTAGCATCATATATTTTTAAACTAATGTATGGTCTCTGAAAAGAGTCTTTTTTTTATGGGGCACTCCCCGGTAGCTTTTTCGTCTTTTACTTCTTTTTTTTGGAACTAATGGAATTTTCTTTCTTTTTTAATTAATTTTTTTTCTTTTCTTTGTTTTTTTTCTTTTTCACATATGTTATACTAGTATTTATGTACTTTGCTATTTTTTTGTTAGTCTTTTCTTTTTCTTAAAAGTAAATTTAACTTTTGTGGCTACCAGCCACGTGTAAACATTATTTTTTTTTAATGCTCCCTAATGCCCTTGCAACACAATCACCTATCCACTGGATGTAAAGTTGCAATCTTTAATTTTTTGTTCAATGGTTTCGTTTTGAAATATAATGTCTTAGTGTACACTGTACAATATTATTTCTTACTAATTTCTCTCTCTTTTTAACACTTTCCAACAAAGTTGAAAAGTGTTTATGCATTCGGTTTGTTTGTCCGTCTGTCCACGCTCTAACTCCCGTAAATAGACTCGGATTTTTATGCAATTGATTATCCTTATTTAGAGTCACCTAACCATGTTTGGTATGTATATGAAGTATGCAGGATTAATAGTTCAAATACAGGGGCACTCAAAAGCATTCCATTACATTATGGTCTATGGGGAAAAATCGTTTGCAGAGTATTTTAATGATATTACGCTGCTTCAAATGTATTGAAACAGATATAAATCACTGAATTTTACCACAATTACGTTAGAACAGGGCATTCATAGCATTTTTTATTCATTTACAGGGACACACAAAAGAAATCGGTTACAGTACTGTCTATGAGTAATAATTGCTGGTGTGTGCGTTTTAAAATTCGGTATGGTCTTTTCAACTGAAGTAATTTTTTGCATGTTACTCGTTATATATAAATTCTATAAACTCATATACAGGGCTGCACAAAAGTATTCACGTACAATTCTCCTCATTACAGGAAGTTACTGAAGGAGAATTTTCAACTAAGATATATGTATTTCTTAAGTGAACTAAATTTTGGCATGCATGTAGTTAATAGATACAAATCTATATATTCTATACGGGTCTGCTGAAAAAATTCGGATAATTGTCCGATTGTAAATGAAAACAGCTGAAATTGGGTTTTGAAATGTGTTATGTGTTTCCATGTGGTTGAAATAGACATAACGTTTTACCTTATTAAACAGTGCAGTTTTGTTACACTATTCTGAATGTGTTGAGAAGTATTTCATAATCTATACTTGACGCATGATTTTTCTTTCTTGTTTTTAATGAAATGAGTAAAATGTATGTATTTTAATTTAAATGAATGCAATACGAATGATGCCGATGTGGAAAATATCTGGGGGTTTCTCACCTGAGCCTGGCTAACGCAAAACTACCCAAATATCTTTCCCGTCAGATAAAAGTGTAATAAATTAATGAAACAGTTTTCTGTCATGGACTATCGAAAATTGGACCTTGCGTTTTAAATACAAAAACAATCTATCATTGGTTGGGAAATACACTTCTACTCTTACTTAGAAATCAATTTAGATATTTTCAATTACTTGACTTGTATTAATTTTTTTCATAAGGGAAAGAAAATCTTATTTTCATATTCGGCATTTTACACAATCAAAGTGTATGGTAGAAAAAGGAAGTTACTTATATTGCTTATCAGAACATATCTATAACTACGTTAAAGCTGCATAAGTGGCAGGGCCCCTTATATTATAAAATTAATGTGGGTAGTAGTAGTGACTTTTTTTCGGGGGGGGGGGGGGATCATGTAAGTCTACGGGGGGATTTGAGTTTGTTTCAAGGGTGTGGGGAAAGCTTAATAGGGGTTGGAAACAGTGCCATCGCTAAGACCATTTTCTTTGGGGGGGGGGGGGGGGGAGGACCTTAAATTCCCAAGTCAAATTTCAGAATTTGCCAACTAGTTTTATAATTGTGCCAAGTTACCACAATTAAAAAATGCAATATAGTTCTTATTTGTAAAATGTTTAATAATATTCCCAATTAGATTTGTAACTTTTGCCAAGTCTATCAGAAACAGAAAATGGTTTATAGTTTTTATTAAAGATTTAAACAAAAAATAGCCAACAAAGTTTGCAAATTTGCCAAGTGTAACAGCATTCGCAAACGTTTTGGGGGGGAGGCTCCCCCTGTCCCCCCCTTAGCAAGGCCCCTGGTTGGCAACACTGCTCTTTTGTATTTTTTGCAAAATGATACCTAAGTATTTAAAAGTTTGACAGCGAGCTCCTGTTACAACTACTTATATAATGTTAGAATAGTTTGTAACATCCCTCATCGTAAACCGTTAGCAACGAAAAAATGAACCTAAGGATCCACCGTTGTGAATTACGACATATTTTTGTTACAGTTTTATATCCTTTTTCAATCTGCACAGTAAAAGGTACACCATTCAATGTCAAAAGTTCTATAACAATAACATAGACTCAAAGAAGAAAAAAACGATCGTCAATATAGATTAAATAGTACAGTCGTGGGAAAAAAAAAGTAAAACCCCCTACTAACTCCTCAACACATTATCGTAGAAGAAAGTTACTGGTACCGAACGATTGGAAATAAAGTTTACTTTTAAATGACGTATATAAAATTTGCTTAGGGGGCTATGTACACATTAAAACGAACTCAAAATTCTTTTTTTTTTCAATGGCAATACCTAATTTTAACGAGTTATTTCAAATCTTCGGTTCAAACTATGCCTAGACACCAAATTTCAAGTTATTTGAATGATACGTTTTTGAAATATAAACATACAAAATTTAATGCTTCTAATGTTAAATTACATTTTCATATTTTCATTAATATCTCCTGAAATTATGCTCCTAATGTACTAATTTTTTGTGTAGCTATAATACTAAAATACCCAAACATAAATACGATCAATATGCAATTCTTATAATTTTGTGATATGAATTATAAAATATTCGAAAAAAGTATGAATTACAACCTACAGTTTTTTGGATGGATTTACATTTGCTTTATGGATAGATTCTGCTTAATGGAAATCCAAAATTTCACATTTTTCTTCCAAGTAGTTTTCAAATTATGTTTAAAAAACGGCAAAATGATGGTTTAGGGGACGTCTATGATAGAAGTGACTAGATATTTTGAAATTTCTTACGCTGTAATCTAGCAGTCTTCAATGACTGCTTGAGTGGCGCTTAAGATGCCTTGATCAAGAAGGGGGCTCTCTCGGTCAACAATCGAGTACAAACTTCAACTTGGATACAGCCCCTAAAATACGCTCGTTTTAAAATAATTAATTTCTCGGGAAATTATCGAACGAATTCCATAAAAATTCGTTTTTAGGCTAATTGAAGGGTGTAGAGTTCATTTATGCTGTCAGAATTGTGTACTGCTATTGAAAAAAACAACAAAGTTATGGTTCGTTTTAATATGTAGATGGCCCCCTAAATTTTATATACATCATTTAAAAGTAAACATTATTATCAATTGTGTGGTAGCAGTAATTTTCTTTTAGGATAATTTTTTTCAGAGTTAGTAAGGGTTGTTTACTTTTTTTTTTCACGACTGTACATTTAGATAAGGTGTGCTTGTTGTGACAATTTTCTTTCTAATTCTTTTGAGGTGAGGTATGTACAAGGAAACATGCAACTCAAGACAAAAATTCTTTTATGTTCATTTTTAACCTGCACAATAAAATGTACAAGTATTTCACGATGAACAACCAATCATCCAAAAACGGTTGCGCCAGAGATGCACTTGTTATCCTAAATTAAATTTTATGTTTACGTAAAAGTAGTGTCAGTGTAAATTTTCTTTCTAATTGCGTTGAAATAAATATGTATTTTGTAGAACCATGACCAAACTCTTATTTAATTCAGAATGATAATTCAATGCGTGTCTTTCCTACAGTCATATGTAAAGTTAAACATGCTAAGATGCACACACAAAAAACGGTGAAAGTTCCGTTTTAAAGAGGTACATTATCGTTTAACCATTTTAGGCAACCATTTCAGCTTTAACCTTCCGTCTACCAGACGGGTCCATTGGACCCGAAATGTACATTCAAAATATTTATTCAAACCAGAAATTTCTTCAAAACAAACTAAATGTATAAATGTATAATAAGTTAAATAAACAAATTAAATAGTTTTAAGTAAAAATTCTGGTGTAGAATGTTTTTATAAAACTTGAGTAAAATTTCCGGTAGTTCTAGGGTTAATATGTGCACCGACTATTGAAACTGAATACTCAATTTTTCTACTTTTCACTAGAGCCTAAAATATCTCTAGTTTCATGCTGGAACCCGCTATATCTTATACTATAATGCGAGCAAAAATTGTGTGTTTATGTAAATTTGATCTTAAAACGGCTCTAACGATTTTGACGAAATTTTGTATTTTACCATTTTTGGGCACGATAAGACCATTGGGCTAAGTCATGTGTTCGAGAAAATTCGATTAGTGATTCATTTAGGGTCATAATAGGTCAAGGTCAAGCTAATTAAATCTAAAAAAAGGCTCAATCGATTTTGACTAAATTTTATATCCAACCGTTTTTCGGCACGAGAAAACTATTGGGCTAGGTCACATGTTCGAGAAATTTCGATTAGTGGGTCATTTTTGGGTCACTATGGATCAAGCCAATTTTATCTAAAAAACGGCTCTAACGATTTTGACTAAATTTTGTATTCTGTCGTTTTGGGTTACGAGAAGACCAATGGGCTAAGTCACATATTAGAGAAAATTCGATTAGTGGGTCATTTTTGGGTCTCTGTGGGTCAAGCAAAGTTTATCTAGAAAACAGCTCTAAAGATTTTGACGAAATTTTGTATTTTACCATTTTCGGGAACGAGAATACCATTGTGCAAGGTCACGTGTTCGAGAAAATTCGATTAGTGGGTTATTTTGGGTCAAGGTCAAGCTAATTATATCTAAAAAGCGGCTCAATCGATTTTGACTAAATTTTATATCCAACCGTTTTTCGGCATGAGAAAACTATTGGGCTAGGTCACATGTTCTAGAAATTTCGATTAGTGGGTCATTTTTGGGTCCCTACTGGTCAAGCCAATTTTATCTAAAAAACGGCCCTAACGATTTTGACTAAATTTTGTATTCTGTCGTTTTGGATTACGAGAAGACCAATGGGCTAAGTCACATATTAGAGAAAATTCGATTAGTGGGTCACTTTTAGGTCACTGTGGGTCAAGTAAAGTTTATCTAGAAAACGACTCTAACGATTTTGACGAAATTTTGTATTTTATCGTTTTCGGGCGCGAGAATACAATTGGGCTTGATCGGATGTTCAAGAAAATTTGATTAGTGGGTCATTTTGGGTCACAATGGGTCAGGGTCAAGCTAAATGAATCTAAAAAAAAGACCCAAAGTATTTTGACAAAATTCTATAATATACCGTTGCCGGGCTTGAGATGACTATTGGGCTAAGTCACAAGTTCGTGAAAAATCGATTAAGGGGGTCATTTTTGGGTCACTGTGGGTAAAGCTAAGTGTATCTAAAATAACGGCTCAAAACATTATGGCAAAATTTTGTATTATATCATTTCTGAGCATGAGAATACCATTGAGCTAAGTCACATGTTCGGGAAAATTCGTTTAGTGGGTTATTTTTGGGTCACTGTAGGTCAAGCTAGTTGTATCTTAAAAAAAGGCTCAAACGATTTTGACAAAATTTTGTATTATACTGTTTCCGGGCACGAGAAGATCATTGGGTTAGGTCACATATTCGAGAAAATTCGATTACTGGTCATTTTTGGGTCACCGTGTGTCAAGTTAATTTTATCTAGAAAACAGCTTTAATGATTTTCATTAAATTTTGTTTTCTATCGTTTTCGGGATCCAGAAGACCATTGGTCTAGGTCGCATGCTCAAGAAAATTAGATTAACCAGTCATTTTGGGTCACTATGGGTCAAAGTTTAGCTAATTTTATCTAAACAAGTTGGAAATTGCTCGTCAAACGTGGCAAATGAGGTGCGTTCGTACTATAACTGGTTTTATAATTATTTTTTACACCCCATATTGTACTGAATGTATAATTTTTTTGCACTTCATAAAGTGCATAGTCTGTAGCATCATTAAAATGCACTTGCAATAACTTTTTTCCCATTCCCCGTAATGTAACGGAACCCTTTTGACTGTCCCTGTAATTAAACTATACATCCGATTTTCATAAAATTTGAAATGGCACGACAAAATTTTGCAACAATCATATATTTAAAATTTCAGACCATTCGGTCGGGTAGTTTTTGCTCTGTTATATGCGGACAGACAGACAGACGGACGGACGGACGGACTGAACGACGACTATAGGTGCTACGTATTTATATAATTACAAACGCACCTAAAAATGGGCAAAATTAACTTTCTCACTTTTTACCCACTGCTCATTTTTCGTGCTAGAATTGCTCTCTAGTTCTGTGAAATTTATCAATCTGTTTTAATTTATTTTTCTTTTACCTGTCATTTGAAATTTCATTATAAAACTGTACTGATGGTAAAACATGAGTTTGATGCTTCGCAATTATTTTTTTAACCATTTCAGGGGCAAGTAATTGCGTTTCTGTAACGTCGAGTTCACACTGGAATTTTCAAAAATTTTATTTCAAAAAAAGGAAAAGCAATTTTACGGCTGAACGGGTGCTGAACAGGTGAGTAGCATTTATACGTATTTACATTTATATAACTACGCATTAATACATTAATACATTAATGCATTATACGTATTTATATTACGAACGCACCTAAAAATGGCTCAAACGATTTCGACAAAATTTCTTATTACACTGTTTCCTAGCACGAGAAGACCATTGGGATAGGTCAGATGTTCGATTAATTTTATCTATAAAATGACTTTAGCGATTTTGACTAAATTTTGTATTCTATCGTGTTCGTGTTCGAGAAGAGCATTGGTTAGGTCGTGTGTTCAAAAAATTTCCGTTAGTGGGTCCCTACGGCTTAGGATCATGCCAAATTTATCCAAACAGCAAGAATTATATACAGTCAGAATGAAATATCAAATTGAACACAAGGCTAATTTTGACTGAGCTTAGCTCGATCATGCCCGCTAGTATTGATTATGTTTTGGCTAGTTTTATTGCAGTTTCTTTAAAGATATATATTTTTATACTTAAAATAAACGTGAATTTAAGTTTTAAAAAAATGCATTTAATACTAATGTATTTAATGCGAATATGAATTTAACACTAGGCACATTTAATACTAAAAGTGTATTGCACATACCTAGCTTAAAACGGATAATTTTTGTTACTTTGAAAATAGTAAATTCTTTCACGAATTCGCAGTCTATCTGTTCCCAACAACTTCTTTCACTTTTTTTTTTTTTTTTTTTTTTTTTTTTTTTTATCGGTTTGAATTTTCGGCAATTTTCAAACCTCTTGAATTTTTTTCCAATGGACCTTATGCACGTGACGTCAGACACCAGAGCTGGCAGTATGCTGATGTATTATTCTAGCCACTGCACCGCCAGAATACCAGTATGCGCAGGCGAAAACACCACTAGCAGATTACTTTAGCCTCTACCCAGGTTGAGTGCTTAAATTTTAACCGAAATTTCGCAAATTTAGTGTATTTTTTCTTATACAGAACAATATTTTGAATTTATAAAACAATATCTATATAATAAAAGCCTAAGTCATGTGACTGTCATCAACAATTCCGGACTGATCGCTTCACTATTTACATGCCAGGCGGCGAATTTCGTAATTTAATGTTAGCCGGGCGCAGGTGATAAATTGCCAAATATTGTTCCATCGCCATCATGTTATTAGTATTATAATAGTCCATTTCATATGACTGTCATAAACAATTTTTCGTGTGATAAATTAAAACAAAGTTCTGATGTTGAACTTAAATATCATGGTTTATGTCATTATTTATTACTTTTCTTTCCTTTTTTTTTGCAGAAATAATTGAGAGTCATAAATTTTAAATATTTCAGTTTTAAATTAAAGTTATGTATTTTAAAATAACATGAGTGAAAGTATTATATTTTAAATGAAATTAATGAAAAGATACGACGGCAACAATGTTTGGCTATTTATCACATGCGCCCGGCTAACATAAAAACACCGATTCATGATTTCTGTATCAGAATCTTCCGATTTGGCGAAGGATTGAGCAATTAAATAAAATTATGAATAAAAGTAACTTGAAACAATGATTAGCATACATTTAAAGGAGACCAAGTTGGTCGCCAAGGGCGGATAGCATTAAATATATACTGCTACAACAAAGAATATTTTGCGATATTTTTAACAATTAAGCATTAATAACTCACACTCCATAGACTGCTATGCTAATATCCAACAGTAAATACCGCCAGCAGACAAATTTTAGCCTCGATCCCAGGTCACGTGCGTAAGGTCCATTCAGTTATTTCACATCTTTCAAACAAAACATTTATTTTCTGTCACTCCATCATTTTCCCAGTAGTAATTGCTGTGTCTGTTTACAATAGACAAGGAGGCGTCTGCATAAGCCATCATCTCATCGAGTTGACAACTGAAATTCCAGCATTAGTTAAAACTCGATTTGCATATTAAAGTGAAACTGGTCTGTCAAGTCCTATCTCGGCGGAAAACGCCTGCAAACCCGATTTTAGAGGTTGATTGGTAGGTTTAGCATTGCCCCAGTTAGCATGAACATTAGCAGCTAGTTTGATTTTTTCTGATATTATCTTGCCGTGACAAATTTGAATTGAGAAATTCGCAGCAAATCTCCCGCAAAGTATACCATCACCCACTTGCGTGAGTAGTTTGTCGTGAAACTAATGGCAAGACTGTCTTGAATTCACGAAAGTGACGAAAGCTAAAGTTCCTTCGTTGAGAGATTAAACAGTCAGCAGATACGCAGAAATTTCAGAAATTTTATTCGGTTTGTACCGCTTTTTTTTTAATGCTACACTTATCAAATACCATTAAAGGGTCGAATTGAGAAAGTACAAATATTTTACACCAAGTTTATGATGGTAAAAACGATGCATGTATCTTAACGTTGCGTATACATCAATAGACCTACCTGATCAGGTCTATGGACCCCTTTGAAGGACTAGCGGCTCTTTCGAAGAGTGGCTCACTATGTAAAGGCTTAGTCCATTAATTCAGCATGGGGTGGCAGAGGAATATAAGAGATACGGAGAATTCACGTCTAGCCCCTTACCTGGGCTCTCGGCTCCGGTCTGATTTCCCCTTATACTGTAAAGAGCGTAGATAACAACACACTGATGTTTCATACTGAAAATAAGATTTTGTTTGATGCATTTTACATTGTTTCACGTGGTATTGACATATAATTTAGCAAATTTCTTTAGTAAATTACATTTTGTGCATATCCTCATTTACGTTACTGTCAGTTTGTTAGTAAATTTACTGAGGACGATTTAGGACACATTATACAGAAAAACTTTTAATAGTTTTAAGCAGAAATGTTTAAAAGCCTCTTTAGTTTGGTCATTTATCATTTTCATATTGATAACAAATTTTATGATAAAAAAATTAATATTTTTTTAATTACTATTAGGTACTTTTTCTATAATTACAAAGTACCCCATTTTATTAATTTAATTGTAAAGAAAAATTGAATTTTGGACTTTTAATTTTTCTCTTTCATTACACAACTTCCCATAACGATTCAGTTAGAAATTAATTTAAAAATTATTATAGAGAATATAGAGAAACATTTCCTTAAATTCCCCAAAAAATCTTCTTTAATAATCCGAACTTGTATTAAATAAACGGTCAAGTGCGAGCATTACTCGCGCACAGAGGGTTCCGTAGAATAACTATATGAATTTGTAATTGTATTCTAAAAAAATTAAAAAAAAGAAAAAGAAAAAAACGTTCCTAAAAGAATACTAAGACTTTGTAAAAAACTATACAACGTAGGGTTGGGTATAACTGTATATATTAGAAAAGTGTAAATGGGTATACCATGAAAGTTCAAAGAGATATGGAACCTAAATAATATCAAATATAGCTATTCGTATAACTCTTTTTTTAATATTATCCTAATCTGTTTATGATGAACTTAATTCCGTAATGGCAATAAAAGCAGTGCATAGTTAAACTTCATTTGGCATTTCATGAAACTAAATTCAGAATAGTAATAACCTTTATTTCTACAGTGTAGCTAAAACAAAACCTTTGTTCAAAGTTTAAATTTGGCATTGTGCTAAGCGCGCTTCGAATTGAGGCCTCAAAGTTGCAACGCCGCCTTGGTCAGTGCCGCGTTTCTCCAGATAGGTGTTTAATTAACTTTTAAAGTCACTCGAGGCGTATTGAAAGATACAATTAATGCAAACTATCGCGAATCCCACAGTATTTATGCGATTCATTCTAATTAAATCTTTCGAGGGCGATGCCCTTAAAAACGGACACCTAATTTTAATTCCAAAACAGACAAATGGCACTAAGAATATTTAATTAAAATTTTCCTTTTATCATGTACGTGAAAATAAGAAAATTCGCATTTCTAATAAATTCGTTTATAAATTCTGGTCGTAGGACTCTTAAAGCTTCAAAATTTAAGAAATTTTAAATTTTTTAGATGTTAAACTCCTATCATTTCTGAATATTTTGATATAATTGTTTCCTTGAATTTCCCATTAGAACAGAAGTTTGGGCTTTTAGAATTATACCCGCTCAATAGCTGAAGCGGCGTTTCCGAAACTTTAAAGTCATTATTTTCCAAATGGCGTTTTTGGGGCATAACGCGCAGGATACCTCAAAAACTTCTGAATATTTTTTCATGAAATTTTCGAAGCATATATTTCATGTTAGTCTGTATAAACTGAACCTGAAGTATAAGTAAGCACCAAAATTTTCATTCTAGTAGCAATATTTATTTTGTAATCCTGCGCGTAAACTGTTATAACCAATTTTTAGTTCGACAAATGTCTAACCGTTTCAAGCCATAAATAATAACTCTTGCAATTTTTCATCCCAATTTAAATTGTGTTTTAAAATCATATCCATTTTAAGACATTAAATGTTGAAAATGGTCTTTTTTTTTTTTTTTTTTCATTTTTTCCACTTTTTAGAGTCCCGAGACCCCTTAAATTAGTATATTTTTAACAATTTGACGTTTATTGCTTTTATACTGTTACTGGACATTACATTACACATATATATCATTAAAAGTTGTTAACTAGGCATAGAGTACGCCGCCCCTGTCCTTGTGTATGTCCAAACTGACCGTACATTTAAGGGTTAATATCTCGGCTAATTACCGATGATTTTTTTCAAAAATCATTATCAACAATGCTTTTATTCTTCTGCAATGATAGGTATATTCAGCGATGCTCAACAGTTTTTCTGAATGCCCGTAAATCGAAATTTGTGTATAACAGAAAAATGCTAATTACTCAAAAACTATGTGACCTAGGGTAATCGCTATAATTTTCCGGCAAGGTTTACATTAACGTCTACTGCCTCTAATTTTTTCATAATTTTAGTTTCAGTAGATTCGGAATTAGATGGGGGGGGGGGACATATTTTTGCGCTACATTTTCAACAATATCCTTGAAAATATGATACCTAAAATTAAAAGGAATGTATTTTTGAGTTCAGCGTTACAAAAGCTTTCACAGGATACCCCACATGATATGCAAAGAAAAGATTTTTTTTTCAAGTAGCATAATTAGCCCCTCTACTTTTTTACTAAATATATTTATGAATGTTTATTAATCTGAAAAAATGTGGGTCAATGGTCTTTATTACTTCCCCGAATTTGAACTTTCCACGTTCCATAGTTTACGAGTAAAATGGCTGTGACAGACAGACACAGGAGTGATCTTATAATGGTTCCGTTTTCAGTTTTTAAGTACGGAACCCTAAAAAAGGATTAAATATTTCTGATATTTAAATATATAGCAGAAATATTTTTTTTCTTGTAGTGATAGGCTTGCATCTTAAAAATTTGTTTTCATAAGGTACTTTATCATTATAAAGATTAGGAATGCATTAGCGATTTTCTTATTAGATGTGCGTGCTAAGAAAAATATTTTGTTTTGACAAAATCCTTTTAGATTCCTCAAAAAATAAATAATAATAATAATATAATAATAACCATTGCCCCCCCCCCCTTTTTTTAAGTATTCTCTCCTTTTGAATATTTTTATTGGTACTGGCAGATTTTTATGAGCAAAATTTATTGAAAACTGGGCTTATTTCTTTATAATGAAATGGTTATTTATCATTTAAATTTTATGTAATATTACGATTATTTTAATTCATTTTAATTTATCATTTGAACGTTCACACTAAGCATATTTTGCATGTTTTGGGGGTGAGAATTTGTGGCATTTATTTCATTTTTATTGTACCTAAATCCACCCTTTCTCCCAGGTTACACTTTAAAAACATGTTTTAAACCCGTTTTTGTTAATCTCTCTATTCTAAAAAAAAAAGTAACTACCGCTGTCACCACCGCCGCCGCGCCGGTTTTGAATTTTTTGTGACCGGAGGTCTTTCTTCGTTAATATTAAGAAAAATAATGCATACAAAAATATGAAAATCAATGGTTTTATACAGAAATGTTTGATAAACACGCTGATGCAGACAGTTTTCAAATTGAAGAATTATTTTAAGAGATATTTAATGCTAAAGTTGGACAAAATCGTTCCACTAAAAAAGATTTATAGGGGCAAAAACTATTCATGGGAATTTAATCATTTTTAGATTATTTTATACGTTTGAAGTTCCCGGTGTGCAGACTGTATTTTTTTTTTTTTTATTTGACCCATTTTTTGAGGTTTTATTTCTATTTTAAATTCAAATTTTCAGCATTTCAAGAGATATTTTTTACATTATTTTAGAAAATGGCATTAATTTATACTGTTGCCAAATGTATAAACAGCGCAAACAATAATGTTTGCTTCACATTAAAAAATTATTCACACGTGACTATTATAAACAGAAAAAAACATTTGGAATTAGAATTAAATAATTCTGTACAAAAAGCAGGAACTTATTAAAAATTACGTCATAAAAGTATACACATGAATTCTAAAAGAGAAAGGATATTGTAAAATAATAAATTCATTAACATACGTTAGAAGTCTTAAATAGGAGAAATTACGTCATATTTACGTCATATTACAGTTATTACATAAAATGAACACAAAATAATATTGCAAAACAGTTTAAATTTAGAAATTGCGCTAGACATTTGATATTTTGAGAGGATCTTTTCAACTATTTTTGTTAGGAAAGCGCAAATAATATTTCATTTCTAACAAAAGTATTTTCACGTGAATATTTAAAAGAGAAAGAATAGCTTGTTCAAAATTACGTCAGATTAAAAACGATTAATTTAAAATGTCTCATTTAAAAGGACTTTCTTTTCGCTTTGTTAAAAAATACCAGGAGACAAAGACTCTGCTTACTTAATTCTTTTTATATTAGCTTATTTTGAAATGTTGTTACACTTGTCTACGTCATCAAGTTATTTTTATTTCGACGTTTTATTTATATTTTTATTAATGTTGTACTAATTTATTTGTTCTTTCGTTATTTAAAATAAAAATATGTCAATTTGTATAATTTGGCGAAATTGGTCGACGGGATAATCAAGTAGTTCCGCAGCGGATTTGGCGTTAAAATAACCCAATCAAAGAGAAATGAATAGAAATCCGTTTATAGGTAGATCGCCACTGTTTTTTAAATAATAATTCAATCTTTCGAAATCTTTTTAAAGCCGATCAAATTAGCGTGCATTTAGAGTCTGCAGTGTCTGGACGGGGGTTGGCGAGCGTAGCTCGTAGGGGGCCGAGCCCCCTAGTTTATTATAAAAAAATAATCATTAATCGATACTTAATCCTCCTCGCCCCTAACTCTTCACACAGCAAAAGATATTTCTAAGGTAAGCCTTGTAGAGTTTCCTTTTTTTTTTATATGTATATTCTACTTAAATCCACCTTCTCTCACAGAACACAAGTTTTAAAACTCTTTAATGTTTTAAAATGTCCTTGTCTATTTTTGTTAATTTACAATAAAAATAAATAATCATTCATCTACCCCCGCCCTCTCAGCTCTTCACACAGCAGCGATATTTCAAAGTTTGAAAAGGGAAGAACAAAGAATTTTCTTTTTTTTTTCCTCTTTCAAATTTGATTTTTCACTCTCCTTTTGTTTGTCACTGTTACTAAAATATAGTGGTAATTTTCTTTTTAAATATTAATATTTAAAAAAAAAAAAAAAAAAAAAAAGAAAAGAAATTAAATTGAATTTTAAAAACATAAAAGTAAATAACACAATTTTTTTTTTACTATTTCATGCTACTATATTAGTTTAAACAATGCAATTACAAACAGGACGTTTATTTGAATTTTACGTGTAGTTACACAATGCAAGAATTAAAAAAAAAAAAAAAAATACATAACAGTACCAATGTAGGATAATCAAATATAAAATTGTGTCAACACATGTTCGTTCAATAACCTCATATGTAGAATATGACCAGAACAACATGCGGAAAGCTGTACCATACGATACGACAGAATTCAGATCGTAGACGAGGTCAGAAGCTATGCTAAGCACCCCATCTCCTCTTGCCTCCTTATTCCACCTTCGATATTGGAACTTCTAAATGGACTAATCTCCTACATAGTGAGCCACTCTTCGAAAGAGCCGCTAGTCTTTGAAGGGGTTAAACTTATAGTTAAACAGTTAATGTGGTATGGAAAGATTACTACTAATAAGAACAGTTCATCTGTAACACTTTCCTAAAACTGGAATCCTTTTCTTATTGTATAGAAGGCTTTTAGCATTTCTTCTTTTCAATGGTAATTATTATATTAATAAATAATTTCATTTTCATGCAATCCGCTGCAATAAATTCATAAATCCATCGCAACAGCATCCTCTTCGTTTGAATGTTGCACACGCACGAAAGTGGAATAAACTTCATGATATAGAATATATTATTCATAATATGGAGATTAATTTACATGTTAATTGTATTCAAAGTCAAGGTTCAGCAGAAAATTTCTTTAAGTAGAAAACTTCGTTTAATAGAGACTTCGTTAAAGGGAAGTTTGACTGTATATCTGTTGTTTTACTCAAAAAATTTTGAGCCCATCCAATATTTTTGAAAAGTTGGCGCTACTGTGTGTGCGTGTAGAGACAGACTGCGGGAGGAGGGGTGAATGGCTAAAGATATTAATTGGAGGTTAAGTTTTGTTTTTGCTAATGAAAACATAACATTATTATAATTTAATAAATACTTTTATGAAATTATATTCTCATAAGTTCTTCCTTATAAATAAATTAATATTTATTATAAATAACATAAAAATTGCTAACTATTGAAAGTACAAAAAACTAAATGTCAAGAACAATATACAGTTTGATCACCTAATTGCTAAGACATTAAAACAAATGGCAAAATGTGCAGGAAATTTTTTTTTGAAAGAAATTTAATTATACATTCGCTGAAAAGACTCTCAGTGCTCGTGTAAGTCTAATGTATGTCCTTACTATTTTACAATCAAAAGTATTTTGAGAACCTCAGTAAAATCAAGTTTAATTTCAGCGATTAAGTAAATAAATAAATAAATAAGGAATTAAATTTTATGAAATTGTGTGGGCGGTGAAATCAAATTATTGGGTGGGCTCGCGCCCCACGGGCCCATATCATTTGGTGCCCCTGAAGACATTCAAATTTTTAGCACTGTTTGGACAGCAGATTTTGTACTCTATTTATTCTATGCTCTGTACTTAAGGTGTTCTCAAATCCAAAGGAGCTATTTTCTGGAATATTTCTGAATCCATCTTTCCTTCGGAAAAGCATGAAACGGACAGGTATTCTTATTGGAAAAAAAAAAAAAATCAATTGAATAATGTTTTCTATTTATTTGGCAAATGCAGAATGTCTTTTGAAAAATACGGGCAAAGTTGGCGTTTTCAACCGAATTTTCTAACGAGAGAGTAAACGAGAAAAAACTTTCCCTTTCCCTACTTGGACACATTCGCTTATAAATCGATACGTATTTTATTTATCAAAAAATAGAAAACCACCATTTCCAAATGGCTTCAATAATCATGCCTGCAAATTGTATGCCTTTACGTTTAAAAATTTGTCTAACAATGTGTCAGAAAGTTTCACGGTATCGAGCAGGGAATCTGAAAAACACCTTTGATTTTTGATTTGATTTGATATCCACCGTAGTGGAGATTATTGAGGCCTTTACTTGAGGACTTTATTTATTATACTTTGAGTCCTATAGCAACAATGGCTGTCGCCTCGAATGATCCTGATTTATACACAGAAATTGTAATACAAACAAGACATAACAATTTTATTTCTCTACATTACATATGATATATATTACTTTAAAAACCCTAACACAATTACATCCATGTCTTACCCAGGGACTCGAACCCGGACCCTCAGCGTGACAGCAGCCTCCGCTTACTCACCACGCCACCGGGCGACAAGAGAAACACCTTAAGGCTGGTCTAAAAATAAATAAACAAAATAAATATTTCCCACGCTCTCATCAACACGAAACCATCCGTTGCCTTTCTGACACATTCCCGGATTTATTTTTAGCCGTTGAAGCATGGAGTTAGTAATCATTATTTCTCATTCAGAAACGAATAGCGTTTCAAGTTTTTCGATAATTTTATTATTACAGTTATAATCGATTATATCACGATCTTCCTTGGCCTCTCGAGTCCGGAAATTCGTTTCAAAATACCAACTTTGACAACATTTTCTAAAAATATTTTCTAAGAGATCCTTTGCATTTTTGGAAAAATACAAAGCGTTTTATATATATATATATTTTTTAGTTTCAGAATAAGAGGACATGAAAATGTCACGAGTCTACGATTGAAAATGACTTCGTATGTCAGAAAATAACCATTTTGGAATTCAGTGCCGTCTTAAGACTGTTCTCAATTTTTTATTTTTCTCCCCTTAACAATGCGAATCTTTCTAACACATTCACAACTCATTTTCACACCAATTTGCCTGAGAAGTTAAGCTATTAACATTTGCATTAAACATAACAATCACATGAGACCGTCCTCTGAGATCCCCCATTCCGCATAGACTAACATTGAGTAGCTCCGCCTAAAATGTGGCTTATTTCTTTTTTCATTTTCTAAAAATATTTTCGGAGAGATCCTTTGCACTTTTGGAAAAATACAAAGCGCTTTATATTTTTCCAGTTTCTGAATAAGAGGACATGCAAATGTCATGAGCCTACGATTAAAAATGACTTCGTATGTCAGAAAATAACCATTTTGGAATTCAGTGCTGTCTTAAGATTGTTCTCAATTTTTTTATTTTTCTTTCTTTAACAATGCGAATCTTTCTAGCACATTCACAACTCATTTTCACTCCAATTTGCCTGAGAAGTTAAGCTATTAACATTTGCATTAAACATAACAATCACATGAAACCGTCCTCTGAGATCCCCATTCCGCATAGATTAACCCTAGATCTACCGGGAATTTTATTCAAGTTTTAATAAAACGTTCTACACTAGAATTTTTATTTAAAACTATTTAACCTATTTATTTACCTTGTTTTTGTCTGGTTTATATACTTAGTTTATTTTAAAGAAATTTCTGGTTTGAATGAATATTTTGTATGTACCTGTCGGGTCCAATGGACCCGTCTGGTAGACGGAGGGTTAACACTGAGTAGCTCCGCCCAAAATTTAGGCTTTTTTCTTTTTTCATTTTCTAAAAATATTATCGGATATTAATTAACCTTTGCATTTATGGAAAAATACAAAGCGAATAAGAGGACGTGCAAATGTCATGAGCTTATGTTTAAAAATGACTTCGTATGTCAGAAAATAACCATTTTGGAATTCAGTGTTGTTTTAAGATTGTTCCCATTTTTTTATTTTTCTCCCCTTAACAATGCGAATCTTTCTAACACATTTTCACTCCAATTTGCCTGAGAATTGAATTTAAGTTATTAACATTTGCATTAAACAATCGTATGAGACCGTCCTCTGAGATCTCCTTTCCACATAAATTAACACGGAGTAGCTCCGCCCAAAATTTCGTTTTTTTTTTTTTTTTTTTGGCTCACCAACTCCAGGAAACGCAACACAACAGCGTGAATTTGCCTAGACTTGAGAAATTTTATACGGGATATAATCATGCAAACTCGACAGATTTCCTCTACGATTAAAACTGACTGAGTAATAGCTGTTTAAAGTTGTAGTATATTTTTTGCTGCTAAATAGGGGTCATTCACAAATTTAGTATAAATATAAATAATCGTCAGATATATTCAAAAGATAGTTGAGAGCAAAATTAACATTGCAATCTAATATAAATGTGAAATCTATAATCATTCTGACATACTATGGCAAAATATACAATTTGTACTGAACATATAAGAGGATAAAAATACAGAATTTTTGTAAAATAAAAGGATAAAAAACAACAGCCCCAATTCTTTACAAAATGATACATATTTTGAAATTCTGTTGGATTACACTGTCTTTCAAATGGGTTGTGCCATGTTTTTTAGCTTTTGAAAATTGATTTTTATGTATTCTTAAGCGCTAAATCCGAAAATGACCTTCATTTTAAACCACCACGTTAAGATTTTTCTCAAATCGCAAATTTCAAAGTTAAAAAGCTCAAAGTTAAAATTTATCTCCCTCTTTTCCCAACCTCATCGGACCCCTGAGCTGTATAGCTGTAAGAAACCCAGTATAAGCCAAAAAATTGAATAAATTACTATATATAAAATAAAATTAAACTGAATAAAAAAGTCTTACATCTATTTTATAGTAACGGATTTTTCGCTATTGTTTAACCTTGAAATTTAGGATTTGCGAAAAATCCTGCCATCATGGTTAAAAGTGAAGGTAATTTTTTTATTCAGTGTTACTAAAATACATAAAACGAAATTATAAAAGTTAAAAAAACAGTCATCGCAGGTTTATGTTATCTAATCTAAAACTCTTTCTTAAACTTGTTGACGGTAATCTATCCGATTTTTTTTGTCTTATCCTCTAACATAGGTATGTATGAGATGGTAAGCGTCGAAAATCCTAATATGCTACATTGTCATCGGATTTAAGTTAGTATGTAAAATTTAACTTTGATCGGACATTTGAAAGTGAGTTAATGTTCGAGTACAAATTTTAAACTGGAAAGACAATCATTGCAAGTTAAATAAAACCTTATAAAAATAACATAATTTTTGTTAAAAGAGATCATAGCCTCAAATCCTTACAAACTAAAACATATGTTAAAATACAATTATTTTAAATAATCTGAAATTTAACTAATAAAAGTTAACTCAATCGTAATAGTTGTAAGATTTCTTTCAAAGCGTAGATAACTTGAAATAAGTTTAAATACTTTACATACGACCCCTGAAAGCATGGCCGAAATCATCTGTTTTGATATGCAAAAAGTGGTGTAAGTCACGCATTTCAAAGTTTCATAACTCGGTCAATTTTATTGTTAGTTTAATAGGACTTTTTTTTGTCTTACTTGTTAGAGTCACAGTAAATTTTTACAAAATATCACTTATAGGACCGGGAGACAGTATAAAAATCTTAATTTCGTAATTTTTTAATAAATGTTTTTCTTGACCCAAATCTTTTTAAAAATAATCCTTTACCTTATTTAAGCCATTTTTGTAATTGGAAGTATGTATCTAGGACCAAAGGTTGCGAAAATCAAGGTCGGTAAGGTTATACGTCGACACTCTGTATATATGAAGTTATATTCCACTTCATGACTTTGTGTAATAAAAAACACTCGAATCAGAAAAATGTAAGAGTTTATTTTGTATGAGATATAAATCTAATTTTTGTTGTACGAAGTTATCTGTCTAGACATCGATTAAACCAACGGGTGAGCGCCGCTTGAGGCAAGCGGTATTAAGTGCTCCTCGTAGTATACGTAAAAATATTGTGCAATATGGTTGTATTCGAATCCAAACTGCTTACTTTCTGATTTATTTTTAAATTCATTTTTGCTCTCAAACGCATAACTGGCAAATTCTCTTATTTTGAAGCTACGTAATGTGCCGTGCCTGTTGATTTTTTGATAAATGCAGAAAATATTGCAAAACATGCTGTCAAAGTTGGTGTTTTGAAGCGAGAGATCTCGGAATGAAGAAAGTGGTCATACTGAGAAAATATTTGTTTAAAAATGAAATTCTAATTAATTGAGTGAAAAATGAAATCGCACGGCCTCTTATTTATCTCTTCAAAAAACAGATTCATGCTTTTACTTTTAAAAATGTGTCACAAAATTTCGAGCTGTTGAGGGTGGAATTATATTTTTTCGAATACACCCTTAATATTGTCCGATAACCAGGTTTTTAGTACAGAACGTAGAACCTCGCGATTTAGGGTAAAATTTGTTTCTGCGGTATAACTTAGGAGGAAAATGAAAATACATTTTATGGGGGCAAAACACATAAGTAAACCGTGATATATATATATTTTTTACTTAAAGGCTTACTGCCTTTGTTTTTTAAGAAAAATTAAATTTGCAGATCGACACCAGGACTGTAAATACAGTATTTTTTACCAGAAACTGCAAAATGATTTTTTTTTTTTTTCCCAGAAGAAATTAAAGATAAGATTATCCCTATTAGAGATGAGAGTGCTCAGGTTCGGTTTTTATATTAGTCTCAGGCTCAAAGTGAATTTTTTTTATTATTCATGAATTGAAACAAGTTGGCAATTGTACGTCAAACGAGGGAAATGTAGTAAGGCTTACTATAACTAGTTTTATAAATATTCAGATCTTGGTGCAATAGCTGTTGCACTCATATGCAAAAATGCATGAATACAACTTTTATTACGATTACAGATATTAAATTCAGTAATATGGAAATAATAGGACTCCATCTTAAATAGGACGTAATCACCATGGCAACCTAGAATCATTACCTATCATGGAATAGTATTGAATTACTAATATTTGATAGGATTTAATAGAATAATCCCTATGGCAACCTAGAATCATTACCTATCATTTGATATCATTGAATTAATTGCGTAAAATAGGATTTAATAGAATGAAGAAAACTTTTATAATATCTTTTTAATTTTTGATTCAATTTTCATAAAATTTGAAATGACTCGACAAAATTCTGCAATGATTATATATATTAAATTTCAAACCATTTGGTCGGGTAGTTTTTGCGCTCTTATATGCGGACAGACGGACGGACGGCCAGACGATGACAAAGGTGCTACGTATTTATATAATTACGAGCGCACCAAAAAAGGAAAAAAAAAGACCTTGCTACATAAGAAAAAAGAATGCAGTATATGTTTCTCAGTGTGTTTTACAATCCTTTAAAAGTTAGTTGAATTGTTATTGATGGGATATAAAAAGCAATATTTTGTTCTTTCTTTGCACGGTCATTATTAATATCACAAAGGCGCCGTGGTATGTTCATTATCTATCCTCGATTTTTATTTCAAATTCTTTTACAGAATGACTGGGAAACAGAACTCATGTCTTTCTTCCATAGTTGTATGGTATAAAATACAAATTATCATTTTTATAGATTTCTGCTTGTGGTTGTGTGTAAACAGGGATGAGATTTCCGCTTTTTTGCACACCAGTATTTTGTTAGAGAAAATGATACATTATTTAATCGGAACATTTTTGCGATTTAACAGAACAACATTTTCTCTAACAAAATACTGGTGTGCAAAAAGCGGAAATCTCATCCCTGTGTAAATAACAAATTTACTAATATAAACAGATTTTCCGGTACATGAAAACTACAAAACGACGTCAAAAGAAACTTTTTTGGATTGATACATATTTCTGTGTAAGACGGCATTTTTAAGTAACAAAATTAATAGTGAAACAATTTAAAAATATTATTAACAATTTTATACTGCGCACTGTCGATATCGACCTCGCATTCTGATGACACAAAAATTTTGACACCGGATTTCATTTCGCCGGACTCAGGTGGTCTCGTGATCCGAAAAGAGAGCACGAACCAATATGTCATCTCTATCGGAAAAATTGTCGTTACAGGTTCCCTATAGGATCAGCGTATATTTGCTTTACCAGACGAAAAGACGAATCATTCAACTGACCTTTTTATTTCCGAGCGTTCTGTGGTCATCAACAAAAAAAAGGGAAGCCTCAACGAAAGAAAGAGATGGACAGGTGGACGACCCCAGTGTAGTATTACAGTATTACGACAGGAGTATTCGAAGCAAAATTCCTGATCAAAATTATTTTTCATGTGTTTTACAGTTAAAATCATTGCTACTGACATACAAATAGTAAATACATTTAATTAATTTTATATACACATAAAAGTGTGCATTTATATATAAGTAACAAAAATAAATATAAAATACAAAGTTTACGTAACGTTTTGCTGTTTATAAGAGGAAAGTAATTGCTAATAGAGTTGTTCTATTTGCAAGTAATAAATTAAACAAGATTCACACATAAAAACTTTTAAGAACAATATATTTCCCATTTTCTAGATATGAGGCATTCTCACAAAATTTTAACTTTCAGGACTAAAAATCTGGTGAAATTAAACTTAGTAAAATAACATTTTAAGCTTATACACGAAGTCCTTAATGATTCAAAATAACGAAAAAATGGTCAGAAGTGAAGATTTTTTTTTTATGTAAGGGGTCTTGTACCTATTAAAGCGTCGAAAATTAACGAAAAACTTCAAAGTTTGAATTAGTCTATCTTCAACTTTTTTATGTATAAACATGAAATTTCGGATGTTGGTTAAACAGATTGTGCTTTGTAATATGCTACCATTAGAAATTTATTAACCTTTTACAGAATTTGTGCATTGCTGAAATCAAAATGGCTCTTTTTTTACCCCATAAGTCATTGCGCGCATGATATCTTGAGAAAGTATATATTCTATTGAGATACTAAACATATATGTGTGTTTAAAATGACCTACCCTTAGGCTAAAATTATTTCATTAACTATATAAAAAAAAAAAAAAAAAAAAAAAATTGTATTTTTAATGAATAAAAATAGTCATAACTAAAAATATTACCATTGGAAATGCTTAAAAGTAGATCATTTTAAACACACCTATTTGTTTAGTATATTTATCAAATTTCATGACAATCCATACATACCTTCTCACGATATCATGCGCGCAATGACTTAATGGGGTAAAAAAAAGAGCAATTCTAATTTCAACAATACACAAATTTTGTAAAGGGTTAATAAATTTCTGTTGGTAGCATATTACAAAGCACAATCTGTTTAATCAATATCCAAAATTTCATGTTTATACATAAAAAGGTTTTGAAGATAGACTAATTCAAAGTTTGAAGTTTTTCGTTAATTTTCGACGCGTTTAAAAGGTACAAGACCCCTTAACTGAGGTTTAAGTTAAACTTGCATGTTTAAATTCCCTTACCGTTTTACCTAACTTTTTATTTTCTTCTAAATTTTTACTTATAATGAATTTGCATAGTACCACAGAACATTCAAATAAGAAATAAGAACAATGTACTATTTTTAGCATAAAATTGTGGTATAACATTGCCTTAAAGGGGTGTTAAAGAAGGGACGGTAAGGGGAAAAAAAGGGATGGTAAGGATGAGACGGTAAGGAAAATTACCACCTATTTTTAGGCAAATCATGTTAAGACTAAGTGATAGCCACAATGTTAATTGATTTTTAGAAACAGTTATTTACATTGGATTAAATAATTTAAAAAAAAAAGTTTAATTTACCCCCGAAAAGTGCAGGAATAAACCTTGGGGACGCTAAGATTACCAGTAAAGCCACGATGCTTGAAATTGATATTTAAATGCTGATTTAAATTCTGCAGTTAATTTCCTGTCAAAGAATTTTAGACATACTTTCTCTATAGCATACTTCTGCATGAGAAAAAAGTTTAAAAAAAAAATTCTGTGGCTGCATCTGAAGTTATTTTCTGTATAATTTTAGCAAGAGGGACGGTAAGGAAACTAAAATCCAGGTAAAGAGTTCAAAAAATAATAATAACCGTAAAAATGTGTGCAGGTTAATTTTTTGCTACATATTTCTTTAAAACAATAGTACCAATTTCGGAAAAAAATTATAACGAATTACTTTTATTGAAACAATATATACAGACAGCTCCAAACTTAAAAATCAGCATAAGGAACACGGAACGGTATACGAATTTCGTGGTATATTTGAAACCCCAACATCGTCCAAAACTTATTTATCTCATTAATATTGTTATGCAGTCATGCAATGGGATGTTTTCCAGTATAAGAAATGAAAAAAACCCCAAGAATATGTACTGAAACAAAAGCTATTATTCAGGGTCTTAAAAGTCAAAATTATGTAAGAATGCCCCATATAAGTTTTCGCAGTATCTCGAATGTCACTATACATATTCAGGATAAAAAAAAATGTTACTGTATAATTAAACTAATTCTATAATAAAAAATATATACTATATATATATGTATTTTACATTATAATATTCAAATAACAATATTGTTACTTTATATGTACAAAATTTCAGCTAAAATAAAATAAACGGTCAAGTGTGAGTATTACTCGCGCTCAAAGGGTTCCGTACAATAAACATATGAATTATTAACTGTTTTTTTTTAAAAAATCGTTACTAAAAGAACTAGTATGTTGTGGCCATCACAAAACTTTCTTCTATCTCATACATGCCAATACTTCAAAATTCACTATCTCAGTGCCAAATTAAATGACAATTTGTGTACATCAAGAGAATTCTAAATATATGAAATTCCGTGCATTTGTTCTCGAGGTATGACTGTCGCTGAAATCATGTAAATCCAGCAAAATGCAGCATAGCAGCGCCATCTATTGGATTATTTACATCAGAACCTAATTATCACCAACTTATGTAAAACGTCTAACTGAATATGAAGTTTGAGGCAAAATCGTGCATTAGTTCTTCAGATAGAGGTATTGCGCAAATCATGACAAATGCAGCATAGAAGCGCCACCTGTTGAGCGATTTGCAACAACACATAATCAGCAGCAATATTAATCAAGTTATACTTAAATCTGAAGTTTGATGAAAATGCGTGCTTTTGATTAAATTAGCTCTTGAGATAGAGCTATTGAGGAAATAGTTCAAAATGCAGCATAGCAGCGCCACCTATTGGGCGATTTACACCAACACGTAGTCAGCATAATTCCATATAAAGGACTACCTAAATCCGAAGTTTGATGAAAATGTGTGCATTAGTTCTTGAGATAGAGCTACTGCGAAAATAGTGTGTGTGAATCCTGCAAAATGCAGCATACCATCGCTACCTGTTGGGCGATTTACACCAAAACGTAAACAGCATCCATTCATGTCAAGGACTAACGGAATCTGAAGTTTTATAAAAATCCGTGCATTAGTTCTTGAGATAGAGCTTTTGCGGAAATCCTGCAAAATGCTACGTAGCAGAGCCACCTGCAAGCCGATTTACACCAAAAACTAATCAGCACCAATCTATAGCAGTGACTACCTGAATATAAATATTTATTAAATTCCGTGCATTAGTTCTTGAGATAGAGCGCCCACAAAATTTGTGTCACATACAGACAGACAGACAGACAGACAGACAGACTCACAGACAGACATTTTGTAAAAACATGTTTTTTGGAATCTCTGACCCATAAAACGTGTAAAACCGTCGAAGACTGAAATTTGAAAATTTTCATGAAACCAATACTTTCTTCTTGTAAAGATAGAAGAAAGTAAAAATAAGACTTCGTAAAAAAATATACAACGTAGGGTTTGGTATAGCTGTATATATACTAGAAAAGAATGAATGCATATACCGTAAAAGTTCAAAGAGGTATGAAACCTAAATAATGTCAGATGTTGCTATTCTGTATAACTCTTATTTAAATCTTATCCTAATCTGTTTATGATTAATTTAATTCGACACTGACAATAAAAGTAGCGAATATTTAAACTTCATTTGTTGTTTCATAAAACTAAATTCAGCGACGTAATAATCATTTCTTTTTACAGTGTAGCTAAAACAAAACCCTTGTTCAAAGTTTAAACTTGGCGTTTTGTTAAGCGCGCTTTAAAAGAAGGTCGCAGGGTTGCAACGCCGCCTTCTTCGGTGCCGCGCTTTTCCAGATAGCTTTTTAATTAACTTTTACAGATACGGGAGGCGTATTGAGAGATCTACTTAATGCAAACTAGTCACGAATCCCATGGTATTTATGCGATAAATTCTAATTAAATTAGTCTGTTTTTAACAATTTGAGGTTTATTGCTTTTATACTGCTACTGGACATTGTATTACACAAATGTATCACTAAAAGGTTATCTATAGGCTTTAAGCCGATGGTACATACAGTACACCGCCCCTGTCATTATGTAATGACCAAACCGTCCGTGTCTTTAAGGGTTATTATCTCAGCTAATTACCAACGATTTTTTTTCAAAAATAATTATCAACAATGCTCTTATGCTCCTGCTACGATAGGTAACTCCAGCTCTCTTCAACACCTTTGCTGAATGCCTGCAAATCGAAATTTGTGTTTAACGGAAAAATGCGCTTTTCTCAAAAACAATGTCACCTACGCTAGTCGCTATAATTTTCCTGCAAGGTTTATGTTAACCTCTACTACCTCTAATTTTTTCATAATTTCAGTTTCAGTAGATTCGGAAGTAGATGGGGGGGGGGGGGAGCACATATTTTTTGCACTACATTTTCAACGATATCTCTGAAAATATAATATCTAAAATTAAATGGATTTTATTTTTCGAGTTCAGCGTTACGAAAGCTTTCACGCGATACCCCACACGATATACAAAGAAAAGATTTTTATTTTCAAGTAACATAATTAGCCCCTCTACATTTTTCCTAAAAATACTTGTAAATTTTTAATAATCTGTAAATATATGGGTCAATAGTCTTTACTTCCTCCAATCTGAACTTTCCACGTTCCATAGTTTACGAATAAAATGTCTGTGACAGACAGACAGACGCAGGAGCGATCTTATAATAGTTCCGTTTTTACTTTTTAAGTACGGAACCCTAAAAATATAAAACAACTGCAATAATAAAATTTTCATGTCATCATATAAATAAAGCACATCAAAATACTATTTCACCTTACAAATAGGAAACAATACAAAGGAAATTTATGGAGGTTTACAGATTTAACAATAATCAATTAGATGGCAATTCGACCATATTTACGAGAGTTAGAGCATGGACAGACGGCGGACAGACAGACAAACCTAATTCGTAAATGCTCTCAACTACGCTGAAAAGTGTTAAAAAGAGAAATGAATCTTTACAAGGTGAATGCAACATTTTAAAGAATTCTCAGATTGTTTCTGAACAAGTTGAAAATAATTTTACTTTTGGGGAGTATTTAATCTATACTAATAAAAGGAAGTTTTGCTCTGTCTGCGATGGTTTGCTAAATCTACTGCACCTAGTGTGAAAATTTAGATAAGGGTAGTCCAAGTCCTCTCCTGGTGCATCTGAGGCTCAGAGGTTTAATTTTTTGATAATTAGCCCAGTTGTTAATTAAAACCTCATCGAAAACGCTTCATTTTTCTAAAAATTAGTAAGCAGGTCCGCGGATGCTCAGTTCGGAGTTTTCCGAAGCTCACAAGCAGAGAAAATTCAAAGTGTGAGTTCAATTTTATTTTCATTGCTGTTTTTGTTCCAGCCAAATAATACAAATAAGAAAAAACAAATGAAATATTCTTGAATATTGAGCATTTACATTTTGAAGGCCGTAATTTCTTCGGAAAATTATTAACATTAACCTTTAACCCATTGAGGGGCGGTGGGATAAGTTATATCCCACCTAAGATTAATGAAGATTTGCACCAGAAATTTTTATTTAAATTTTACTTTTCTGACTTTGGTGGAAACAACTGCCTCCTTTACTGCTTTTCCTGACCAAGCTTGGTGAGACTAACTCTGCACAGTACTAACTTTTATTTATTTTTCTTCTTTTTCATTTTATATAGTAGTTTTATAACTACAGCTATACCATTTATCAATTACTATTTTTTAACCATGGAACTTAATAAAGCGGAACTGACATATCCATAAAATGGCGAAGATTCAACTGTAACTGATTTCGCAGGGGTTGATTACCGCCGGGGCAAACTTCCACCATTAAATTTAAATAGATGTTTTCTCCTTATTTAAACGCCTTATTTATGCAATGTTAGAGTCATAAATAATGCCAAAAACAGATATTCATTTTTACTGGTGGATGTTTCCTTCGGCCGTAGTCAAGCTCTGCGTTTCCGCCATATTGTGACAACCTAGACAACCTCCTGACAGTATCAATGAAAAATATTATAATACGTGAGGTAAACTGAAACCAGTAAAAACAAACAGAAATTTTTACCACATTTGTGAGAGAAATTTTCCATGAATAAGGCTCTT
Organism: Maratus speciosus; assembly: GCA_963932465.1. Taxonomy (NCBI): domain Eukaryota; kingdom Metazoa; phylum Arthropoda; class Arachnida; order Araneae; family Salticidae; genus Maratus; species Maratus speciosus. Next base: position 185,510,693 of record OZ010798.1, on the reverse strand, counting down.
AAATAAGACGAAATTTTCTACTTAAATTTACTGGTGAAAGTTTGACCCGGCAGTAATCGGAAACTTTTGACCCGATTAAAAAAAAACATCCGTCAACTTGTGACAACCTTCTCAGTTACTTCACTCGCAACTGGTAGACACTATAAGTCTGTTCCCCTTTAATCATTACTCCATTCTTTTAACTTACTTGACTTAAGTTTAAACTTAAAATTTAACTTTTATACTATCCATTACTATATACCTTTATTTTTTCCTTCAACCCCTTAACGTCCGCATTAAATTACCGTTTAAAAATTCAAATTGCTTATTGGTACCACTTTTTTGAAAGAGAAATATTCACCTTGTTTAATGGCAGGTAAAATAATACCATAATAAAGCCATTTACAGTATTTTATAAAACTGGTGGGAATCAAACAATCTCAATAAAAGACACAGCCCGTGAACATCAAGGGAGCGAGAATTAAGGGGTTAAGAAGTTTTAAACTTCAGTTATTTTTAACCCAATGGCTCACTCATGCATCAATTCATTTACAGTCTGGATGTTAACCCTTTAGTGCGCAGCTTTGCATATATGCAAACAACAGTGTTTTAAATTTAATAGATCTTTTTTATTCGAATATACCTAATTCACACCAGAAAATTAAATCAGCAATATGTGCTTTAATTAATAACAGACACTACGAATTTAAATAAAACAAAATTAACCATTGAAAGTTTCTGGTGTTAAGTCAGATTCTCTGAACTACATAATTTCTAGAATGTATTGTATCATGGGAATTAAAGTGTTAAATGTTAAGTTTTATAAAATAAATAATTATATAAAATAAGGTATTTGGAGACATGCTTCTTAAAATATCTACTAATTTGCAATATTTTAGCGTAAAACAGCCAGACGACAGTAGTTTTTACTTTTATTGCAGATGTGCAACAGAAGAAAACATTCACGTATTATATGAAAAACGTATCTCTGATTTTTTTCATTATTTTTCCTGTGTTATAAACCTTTCAGAGAATCATATAGAATTTCTTCGAAACAAAAGAAAAAATCGCACATTTAAGAGATAAGCTGATCTCAGCTGGGAAACCCTCCAATGCTGCTCGCCTGTTCAGCACCTGTTCAGTCGTAAAATTGCTTTTCCTTTTTTGCAATGAAATTTTTTGAAGATTCCAGTGTGAATTCGACATTACAGAAGCGCAATTACTTGTTCTGAAAGTGTTAAAAAAAATAATTACGAAGCATCGAACTCGTGTTTTATCATTAGTACAGTTTTATAATGAAATTTTAAATAACAGGTAAAAGAAAAATAAATTAAAACAGATTGATAAATTTCACAGAACTGGTGAGCAATTCCAACACGAAACATCAGCAGTGGGTAAAAAGTGAGACAGTTAATTTTTCCCATTTTTCTATTATTTCTAATAAATAAGAATTTAGGTTACAAAAACTAAATTTAGTTCATCTATAGACAAAAGTCGGAAATTTTATATTAGTCAGGCGCAAATCTCTCCAATAGCATTTTCTCCGCGTTTTGCATCTTTAATTTTTTGTTCAGTGGTTTCGTTTTGAAATATAATGTCTTAGTGTACACTGTACAATATTATTTCTTACTAATTTCTCTCTCTTTTTAACAATTTCCAACAAAGTTGAAAAGTGTTTATGCATTCGGTTTGTTTCTCCGTCTGTCCACGCTCTAACTCCCGTAAATAGACTCGGATTTTTATGCAATTGATTATCCTTATTTAGAGTCACCTAACCATGTTTGGTATGTATATGAAGGAGTCACCTAACCATGTTTGGTATGTATATGAAGTATGCAGGATTAATAGTTCATTTTCAGGGGCACTCAAAAGCATTCCATTACATTATGGTCTATGGGGAAAAGTCGTTTGCAAAGTATTTTAATGACATTACGCTGCTTCAGATGTATTGAAACAGATATAAATCACCGAATTTTACCACGATTACGTTAGAATAGGGCATTCATAGCATTTTTTATTCATTTACAGGGACACACAAAAGAAATCGGTTACAGTACTGTCTTTCAGTAATAATTGCTGGTGTGTGCGTTTTAAAATTCGGTATGGTCTTTTCAATTGAAGTAATTTTTTGCATGTTACTCGTTATATATAAATTCTATAAACTCATATACAGGGCTGCACAAAAGTATTCACGCACCATTCTCCTCATTACAGGAAGTTGCTGATAGGGAATTTTCAACTGAGGTATATGTATTTCTTAAGACAACTAAATTTTGGCATGCATGTAGTTAATACATACAAATCTATATATCATATACAGGGCTGCTGAAAAAATTCGAATAATTTTCCGATTGCAGATGGGAACAGCTGAAATTGGGTTTTGAAATGTGTTATGCGTTTCCATAGGGTTGAATTAGACATAACGTTTTAACTTATTAAACGGTGCAGTTTTTTTACATTATTCTGAATGTGTTGAGAAGTGTTTCGTAATCTATGCTTGACGCATGATTTTCCTTTCTTGTTTTTAATGAAATGAGTGAAATGTATGTATTCTAATTTAAATGAATGCAATACGAATGATGCCTATGTGGAAAATATCTGGGGGTTTCTCACCTGAGCCTAGCTAACGCAAAACTACCCAAATATCCTGTCTGATAAAAGTGTAATAAATTGATGAAGCAGTATCTGTCATGGACTATCGAAAATTGGATCTTGCATTTTAAATACAGAAACAACAAACAATCTATCATTGGTTGAGAAATACAGTTCCACTCTTACTTAGAAATCAATTTAGATATTTTCAATTACTTGACTTGTATTAATTTTCCTCAAATGGGAAAGAAAATCTTATTTTCATATTCGGCATTTTACACTATCAGAGTATATGATAGGAAAAGGAAGTTACTCATGTTGCTTATGAGAACATATCTATAACTACATTAAAGCTATATAAGAGACAGGGCCCCTTATATTATAAAATTAATGTAGGTAGTAGTAGTGATTTTTTTTCGGGGTGGGGGGATCATGTAAGTCTACGGGGGATTTGAGTTTGTTTCAAGGGGGTGGGGAAAGCTTAATAGGGGTTGGAAACAGTGCCATCGCTAAGACCTTTTTCTTTGGAGGGGGAGGTGGAGAGGACCTTAAATTGCCAAGTCATATTTCAGAATTTTCCAACTAGTTTTATAATTGTACCAAGTTACCACAATTAAAAAATGCAATATAGTTCTTATTTGTAAAGTGTTTAATAATATTCCCAATTAGATTTGTAACTTTTGCCAAGTCTATCAGAAACAGAAAATGGTTTATAGTTTTTATTAAAGATTTAAACAAAAAATAGCCAACAAAGTTTGCAAATTTGCCAAGTGTAACAGCATTCGCAAACGTTTTGGGGGAGTAGGCTCCCCCTGTCCCTCCCTTAGCAAGGCCCCTGGTTGGCAACACTGCTCTTTTGTATTTTTTGCAAAATGATACCTAAGTATTTAAAAGTTTGACAGCGAGCTCCTGTTACAACTACTTATATAATGTTAGAATAGTTTGTAACATCCCTCATCGTAAACCGTTAGCAACGAAAAAATGAACCTAAGGATCCACCGTTGTGAATTACGACATATTTTTGTTACAGTATTATATCCTTTTTCAATCTGCACAGTAAAAGGTACACCATTCAATGTCAAAAGTTCTATAACAATAACATAGACTCAAAGAAAAAAAAAAAAACGATCGTCAATATAGATTAAATAGTACAGTCGTGGAAAAAAAAAGTAAAACCCCCTACTAACTCCTCAACAAATTATCGTAGAAGAAAGTTACTGGTACCGAACGATTGGAAATAATGTTTACTTTTAAATGATGTATATAAAATTTGCTTATTAATCTTAATCTAAGTACACATTAAAACCATCTCAAACTTCATTTTTTTTCAATGGCAATACCCAATTTTAATGAGGTATTTCAAATCTTCGTTTCAAACTATGCCTAGACACCAAATTTCAAGTTATTTGAATGATACGTTTTTGAATTATAAACATACAAAATTTAGTGCTTCTAATGTTAAATTACATTTTCATATTTTCATTAATATCTCCTGAAATTATGCTCCTAATGTACTAATTTTTTGTGTAGCTATAATACTAAAATACCCAAACATAAATACGTTCAATATGTAATTCTTATAATTTTGTGATATGAATTATAAAATATTCGAAAAAAGTATGAATTACAACCTACAGTTTTTTGGATGGATTTAGATTTGCTTTATGGATAGATTCTGCTTAATGGAAATCCAAAATTTCAGATTTTTTTTCCAAGTAGTTTTCAAATTATATTTAAAAAACGGCAAAATGATGGTTTAGGAGCCATCTATGATAGAAGTGACTAGATATTTTGAAATTTCTTACGCTGTAATCTAGCAATCTTCAATGACTGCTTGAGTGGCGCTTAAGATGCCTTGATCAAGAAGGGGGCTCTCTCGGTCAACAATCGAGTACAAACTTCAACTTGGATACAGCCCCTAAAATACGCTCGTTTTAAATAATTAATTTCTCGGGAAATTATCGAACGAATTGCATAAAAATTTATTTTTAGGCAAATTGAAGGGTGTAGAGTTCATTTATGCTGTCAGAATTGTGTACTGCTATTGAAAAAATAACAAAGTTATGGTTCGTTTTAATATGTAGATGGCCCTCTAAGCAAATTTTATATACATCATTTAAAAGTAAACATTATTACCAATTGTGTGGTAGCAGTAATTTTCTTTTACGATAATTTTTTGCAGAGTTAGTAAGGGTTTTTTACTTTTTTTTTTCACGACTGTACATTAAAATAAGGTGTGCTTGTTGTAACAATTTTCTTTCTAATTCTTTTGAGGTGAGGTATGTACAATGCAGTGGTGGAAAATTGGCGCAGAGGAGGAGCCTATTGACACCACTAAATTATTATAGTATTCTTCACCTTAATAAAAACTCAGAAATTCTGCCATTAGATAAGACGAAAAATACTACGAAAATTTAGTGGTGTCAATAGGCTCCACCTCTGCGCCAATTTTCCACCACTGACAATGAAACATGCAACTCAAGACAAAAATTCTTTTATATTCATTTTTAACCTGCTCAATAAAATGTACAAGTATTTCACGATGAACAACCAAGCATTAAAAAAAGGTTGCGCCAAAGATGCGCTTGTTATTCTAAATTAAATTTTATGTTTACGTAAAAGTGGTGTCATTGTAATAATTTTCTTTGTAATTGCGTTGAAATAAATATGTATTTTGTAGAACCATGACCAAACACTAATTTAATTCAGAAGGATAATTGAATGCGTGTCTTTCATACAGTCATATGTAAAGTTAAACATGCTAAGATGCACAAACAAAAAACGGTGAAAGTTCCGTTTTAAAGAGGTACATTATCGTTTAACCATTTTAGACGACCATTTCCGCTTTAATGTGTGCACCGTCCATTGAAACTGAATACTCAATTTTTCTACTTTTCACTAGAGCCTAAAATATCTCTAGTTTCATGCTGGAACTCGCTATATCTTATACTATAATGCGAGCAAAAATTGTGTGTTTATGTAAATTTTATCTTAAAAACGGCTCTAACGATTTTGACGAAATTTTGTATTTTACCATTTTTGGGCACGATAAGACCATTGGGCTAAGTCATGTGTTCGAGAAAATTCGATTAGTGATTCATTTAGGGTCATAATAGGTCAAGGTCAAGCTAATTATATCTAAAAAAAGGCTCAATCGATTTTGACTAAATTTTATATCCAACCGTTTTTCGGCACGAGAAAACTATTGGGCTAGGTCACATGTTCGAGAAATTTCGATTAGTGGGTCATTTTTGGGTCCCTATGGGTCAAGCCAATTTTATCTAAAAAACGGCCCTAACGATTTTGACTAAATTTTGTATTCTGTCGTTTTGGATTACGAGAAGACCAATGGGCTAAGTCACATATTAGAGAAAATTCGATTAGCGGGTCATTTTTTGGTCTCTGTGGGTCAAGCAAAGTTTATCTAGAAAACGGCTCTAAAGATTTTGACGAAATTTTGTATTTTACCATTTTCGGGCACGAGAATATCATTGTGCTAGGTCACGTGTTCGAGAAAATTCGATTAGTGGGTCATTTTGGGTCAAGGTCAAGCTAATTATATCTAAAAAGCGGCTCAATCGATTTTGACTAAATATTATATCCAACTGTTTTTCGGCATGAGAAAACTATTGGGCTAGGTCACACGTTCGAGAAATTTCGATTAGTGGGTCATTTTTGGGTCCCTATGGGTCAAGCCAATTTTATCTAAAAAACGGCCCTAACGATTTTGACTAAATTTTGTATTCTGTCGTTTTGGATTACGAGAAGACCAATGGGCTAAGTCACATATTAGAGAAAATTCGATTAGTGGGTCACTTTTGGGTGACTGTGGGTCAAGCAAAGTTTATCTAGAAAACGACTCTAACGATTTTGACGAAATTTTGTATTTTATCGTTTTCGGGCGCGAGAATACAATTGGGCTTGATCGGATGTTCAAGTAAATTTGATTAGTGGGTCATTTTGGGTCACAATGGGTCAGGGTCAAGCTAATTGAATCTAAAAAAAAGACCCAAAACATTTTGACAAAATTCTATAATATACCGTTGCCGGGCTTGAGATGACTATTGGGCTAAGTCACAAGTTCGTGAAAAATCGATTAAGGGGGTCATTTTTGGGTCACTGTCGGTAAAGCTAAGTGTATCTAAAATAACGGCTCAAAACATTATGGCAAAATTTTGTATTATATCATTTCTGAGCACGAGAATACCATTGAGCCAAGTCACATGTTCGGGAAAATTCGTTTAGTGGGTTATTTTCGGGTCACTGTAGGTCAAGCTAGTTGTATCTTAAAAAAAGGCTCAAACGATTTTGAAAAAATTTTGTATTATACTATTTCCAGGCACGAGAAGATCATTGGGTTAGGTCACATATTCGAGAAAATTCGATTAATGGTCGTTTTTGGGTCACCGTGTGTCAAGTTCATTTTATCTAGAAAACAGCTTTAATGATTTTCATTAAATTTTGTTTTCTATCGTTTTCGGGATCCAGAAGACCATTGGTCTAGGTCGCATGCTCAAGAAAATTAGATTAACCAGTCATTTTGGGTCACTATGGGTCAAAGTTTAGATAATTTTATCTAAACAAGTTGGAAATTGCTCGTCAAACGTGGCAAATGAGGTGCGTTCGTACTATAACTAGTTTTATAATTATTTTTTACACCCCATATTGTACTGAATGTATAATTTTTTTGCACTTCATAAAGTGCATAGTCTGTAGCATCATTAAAATGCACTTGCAATAACTTTTTTCCCATTCCCCGTAATGTAACGGAACCCTTTTGACTGTCCCTGTAATTAAATTATACATCCGATTTTCCTAAAATTGGAAATGACTCGACAAAATTTTGCAATAATTATATATTTAAAATTTCAGACCATTCGGAAGGCTGTAACATCATTAAAATACACTTGCAATAATTTTTCCCATTGGCCGTAATGTAAAGAAAAACTTTTGACTGTCCCTGTAATTAAACTATACATCCGATTTTCATAAAATTTGAAATGGCTCGACAAACTGTTGCAACAATCATATATTTAAAATTTCAGACCATTCGGCCGGGTAGTTTTTGCTCTGTTATATGCGGACAGACAGACAGACGGACGGACGGACGGACGGACTGAACGACGACTATAGGTGCTACGTATTTATATAACTACGAACGCACCTAAAAATGGCTCAAACGATTTCGGCAAAATTTCTTATTACACTGTTTCCTAGCACGAGAAGACCATTGGGATAGGTCAGATGTTCGATTAATTTTATCTATAAAATGACTTTAGCGATTTTGACTAAATTTTGTATTCTATCGTGTTCGTGTTCGAGAAGAGCATTGGTTAGGTCGTGTGTTCAAAAAATTTCCGTTAGTGGGTCCCTACGGCTTAGGATCATGCCAATTTTATCTAAACAGCAAGAATTATATACGGTGAGAATGAAATATCGAATTGAACACAAGGCTAATTTTGACCGAGCTTAGCTCGATCATGCCCGCTAGTATTGATTATGTTTTGGCTAGTTTTATTGCAGTTTCTTTAAAGATATATATTTTTATACTTAAAATAAACGTGAATTTAAGTTTTAAAAAAATGCATTTAATACTAATGTATTTAATGCGAATATGAATTTAACACTAGCCACATTTAATACTAAAAGTGTATTGCACATACCTAGCTTAAAACGGATAATTTTTGTTACTTTGAAAATAGTAAATTCTTTCACGTATTCGCAGTCTATCTGTTCCCAACACCTTCTTTCATTTTGTCTTTTTTTTTTTATCGGTTTGAATTTTCGGCGATTTTCAAACCTCTTGAATTTTTTTTCCAATGGACCTTATGCACGTGACGTCAGACACCAGAGCTGGCAGTATGCTGATGTATTATTCTAGCCACTGCACCGCCAGAATACCAGTATGCGCAGGCGAAAACACCACTAGCAGATTATTTTAGCCTCTACCCAGGTTGAGTGCTTAAATTTTAACCGAAATTTCGCAAATTTAGTGTATTTTTTCTTATACAGAACAACATTTTGACTTTATAAAACAATATCTATATAACAAAAGCCTAAGTCATGTGACTGTCATCAACAATTCCGGACTGGTCGCTTCACTATTTACATGCCAGGCGGCGAATTTCGTAATTTAATGTTAGCCGGGCGCAGGTGATAAATTGCCAAATATTGTTCCATCGCCATCATGTTATTAGTATTATAATAGTCCATTTCATGTGACTGTCATAAACAATTTTTCGTGTGATAAATTAAAACAAAGTTCTGATGTTGAACTTAAATATCATGGTTTATGGCATTATTTATTACTTTTCTTTCCTTTTTTTTGCAGAAATAATTGAGAGTCATAAATTTTAAATATTTCAGTTTTAAATTAAAGTTATGTATTTTAAAATAACATGAGTGAAAGTATTATATTTTAGATGAAATTAATGAAAAGATACGACGGGAACAATGTTTGGCTATTTATCACATGCGCCCGGCTAACATAAAAACACCGATTCATGATTTCTGTATCAGAATCTTCCGATTTGGCGAAGGATTGAGCAATTAAATAAAATTATGAATAAAAGTAACTTGAAACAATGATTAGCATACATTTAAAGGAGACCAAGTTGGTCGCCAAGGGCGGATAGTATTAAATATATACTGCTACAACAAAGAATTTTTTGCGATATTTTTAACAATCAAACATTAATAACTCACACTCCATAGACTGCTATGCTAATATCCAACAGTAAATACCGCCAGCAGACAAATTTTAGCCTCGATCCCAGGTCGCGTGCGTAAGGTCCATTCAGTTATTTCGCATCTTTCAAACAAAACATTCATTTTCTGTCACTTCATCATTTTCCCAGTAGTAATTGCTGTGTCTGTTCACAATAGACAAGGAGGCGTCTGCATAAGCCATCATCTCATCGAGTTGACAACTGAAATTCCAGCATTAGTTAAAACTCGATTTGCATATTAAAGTGAAACTGGTCTGTCAAGTCCTATCTCGGCGGAAAACGCCTGCAAACCCGATTTTAGAGGTTGATTGGTAGGTTTAGCATTGCCCCAGTTAGCATGAACATTAGCAGCTAGTTTGATTTTTTCTGATATTATCTTGCGTGAAAAATTTGAATTGAGAAATTCGCAGCAAATCTCCCGCAAAGTATACCATCACCCACTGGCGTGAGTAGTTTGTCGTGAAACTGATGGCAAGACTGTCTTGAATTCACGAAAGTGACGAAAGCAAAAATTTCTTTGTTGAGATATTAAATAGTCAGCAGATACGCAGAAATTTCAGAAATTTTATTCGGTTGGCACCGCTTTTTTTTTAAATGCTACACTTATCCAATACCATTAAAGGGTCGAATTGAGAAAGTACAAATATTTTACACCAAGTTTTTGGTGGTAAAAACGATGCATGTATCTTAACGGTGCGTATGCATCAATAGACCTACCTGATCAGGTCTATGGACCCATTTGAAGGACTAGCGGCTCTTTCAAAGAGTGGCTCACTATGTAATGGCTTAGTCCATTAATACAGCAGGGGGGGGGGGGGACAGAGAAATATAAGAGATACGGAGAATTCACGTCTAGCCCCTTACCTGGGCTCTCGGCTCCGGTCTGATTTCCCCTTATACTGTAAAGAGCGTAGATAACAACACATTGATGTTTCATACTGAAAATAAGATTTTGTTTGATGCATTTTACATTGTTTCACGTGGTATTAACATATAATTTAGCAAATTTCTTCAATAAATTACATTTTGTGCATATCCTCATTTACGTTACTGTCAGTTTGTTAGTAAATTTACTGAGGACGATTTAGGACACATTATACAGAAAAACTTTTAATAGTTTTAAGCAGAAATGTTTAAAAGCCTCTTTAGTTTGGTCATTTATCATTTTCATATTGATAACAAATTTTATGATAAAAAAAATTAATTTTTTTTAATTACTATTAGGTACTTTTTCTATAATTACAAAGTACCCCATTTTATTAATTTAATTGTAAAGAAAAATTGAATTTTGGACTTTTAATTTTTCTCTTTCATTACACAAATTCCCATAACGATTCAGTTAGAAATTAATTTAAAAATTATTATAGACAAACATTTCCTTAAATTCCCCAAAAAATCTTCTTTAATAATCCGAACTTGTATTAAATAAACGGTCAAGTGCGAGCATTACTCGCGTACAGATGGTTCCGTAGAATAACTATATGAATTTGTAATTGTATTATAAAAAAAAAAAAAAAAAAAAAAAAAAAGAAAAAGAAAAAATCATTACTAAAAGAATACTAAGACTTTGTAAAAAACTATACAACGTAGGGTTGGGTATAACTGTATATATTAGGAAAGTGTAAATGGGTATACCATGAAAGTTCAAAGAGATATGGAACCTAAATAATATCAAATATAGCTATTCGTATAACTCTTTTTTTTAATATTATCCTAATCTGTTTATGATGAACTTAATTCGGTAATAGCAATAAAAGCAGTGTATAGTTAAACTTCATTTGGCATTTCATGAAACTAAATTCAGCGTAGTAATAACCTTTATTTCTACAGTGTAGCTAAAACAAAACCTTTGTTCAAAGTTTAAATTTGACATTGTGCTAAGCGCGCTTCGAATTGAGGCCTCAAAGTTGCAACGCCGCCTTGGTCAGTGCCGCGTTTCTCCAGATAGGTGTTTAATTAACTTTTTAAGTCACTCGAGGCGTATTGAAAGATACAATTAATGCAAACTATCGCGAATCCCACAGTATTTATGCGATTCATTCTAATTAAATTTTTCGAGGGCGATGCCCTTAAAAAACGGACACCAAATTTTAATTCCAAAACAGACAAATGGCACAAAGAATATTTAATCAAAATTTTCCTTTTATCATGTACGTGAAAATAAGCAAGTTCGCATTTCTAATAAATTCGTTTATAAATTCTGGTGTCAGTTCATTATTTCATAAGTTTATAAATAGAATTACTCCGGGCCGGAAAGGATTAAGTGGTCGCAGGACTCTTAAAGCTTCAAAATTTAAGAAATTTTAATTTTTTTAGATGTTAAACTCCTATCTTTTCTGAATATTTTGATATAATTGTTTCCTTGAAATTCCCATTAGAACAGAAGTTTTGGCTTTTAGAATTATACCCGCTCAATAGCTGAAGCGGCGTTTCCGAAACTTTAAAGTTATTATTTTCCAAATGGCGTTTTTTGGGCATAACGCGCAGGATACCTCAAAAACTTCTGAATATTTTTTCATGAAATTTTCGAAGCATATATTTCATGTTAGTCTGTATAAACTGAACCTAAAATTTCCTTTTTATTGTTCAACGAAATATTTTATTAGGTGATTTTACTGTTGAAATTTTCAAAATTTGTTATTAGCTAAATGCAACATTGCATTTAAAATATAAAAATGCTTTAAATACAAATTTTTTTAAGTTCAGGGAAATTATTGCAATCTGAAGTATAAGTAAGCACCAAAATTTTCATTCTAGTTGCAATATTTATTTTATAATCCTGCACGTAAACTGTTATGCCAATTTTTAGTTCGACAAATGTTTAGCCGTTTCAAGCCCCCTATAAATAATAATTCTTGCAATTTTTCATCCCAATTTAAATTGTGTTTTAAAATCATATACATTTTAAGTCATTAAATGTAGAAAATGGTCTTTTTTTTTTCATTTTTTCCACTTTTTAGAGTCCCGAGACCACTTAAATTAGTATATTTTTAACAATTTGACGTTTATTGCTTTTATACTGTTACTGGACATTACATTACACATATATATCATTAAAAGTGTTTAACTAGGCATAGAGTACGTCGCCCCTGTCCTTGTGTATGTCCAAACTGATAGTACATTTCAGGGTTAATATCTCGGCTAATTGCCGATGATTTTTTTCGAAAATCATTATCAACAATGCTTTTATTCTTCTGCAACGATAGGTATATTCAGCGATTCTCAACAATTTTTCTGAATGCCCGTAAATCGAAATTTGTGTATAACAGAAAAATGCTAATTACACAAAAACTATGTGACCTAGGGTAATCGCTATAATTTTCCGGCAAGGTTTACATTAACGTTTACTGCCTCTAATTTTTTCATAATTTTAGTTTCAGTAGATTCGGAATTAGGTGGTGGGTTGGACATATTTTTGCGCTACATTTTCAACAATATCTTTGAAAATATGATACCTAAAATTAAAAGGAATGTATTTTTGAGTTCAGCGTTACAAAATCTTTCACAGGATACCCCACATAATATGCAAAGAAAAGATTTTTTTTTCAAGTAGCATAATTAGCTTCTCTACTTTTTTACTAAATATATTTATGAATGTTTATTAATCTGAAAATATGTGGGTCAATGGTCTTTATTACTTCCCCGAATTTGAACTTTCCACGTTCCATAGTTTACGAGTAAAATGGCTGTGACAGACAGACAGACAGACAAACAGACACAGGAGTGATCTTATAATGGTTCCGTTTTCAGTTTTTAAGTACGGAACCCTAAAAAAGGATTAAATATTTCTGATATTTAAATATATAGCAGAAATATTTTTTTTTTCTTGTAGTGATATCTTGCATCTTAAAAATTTGTTTTCATAAGATACTTTATCATTATAAACATTAGGAATGCATTAGCGATTTTCTTATTAGATGTGCGTGCTAAGAAAAATATTTTGTTTTCACAAAATCCTTTTAGATTCCTCAAAAAATAAATAATAATAATAATAACCATTGCTCCCCCCCCCCCTTTTTTTTAAGTATTCTCTCCTTTTGAATATTTTTATTGGTACTGGCAGATTTTTATGAGCAAAATTTATTGAAAACTGGGCTTATTTCTTTATAATGAAATGGTTATTTATCATTTAAATTTTATGTAATATTACGATTATTTTAATTCACTAGGGGGCTCTGCCCCTACGAGCTACGCTCGTCAACCCCCGTTCAGACACCGCAGACTCTAAAAGTACGCAAATTTGATCGGCTTTAAAAAGATTTCGGAAGATTGAATTATAAGTTTAAAAACAGTGGCGATCTCCCTATAAACGGATTTCTATTCATTTCTCTTTGAATGGGGATTTTTAAGGCAAATCCGCTGCGGTACTACTTGATGAACATGTCGACCAATTTTGCAAAATTATATAAATCGCCAAAGCACTCACCAATTATACAAACTGACATAATTTTTATTTTAAATAACGAAAGAACAAATAAATTAGTGCAACATTAATAAAAATACAAATAAAACGTCGAAATAAAAATAACTTGATGACGTAGATACGTGTAACTTGCTTAAAGTCAAGTTAATGTGACATTTACGATCAACCATTGTTGGCATTTAATCTTATAGTTTGGCGAATGATAGATTTTTGGTCGACGGGATAACTATGTAGTACCAAAAATACATATGTCAATCGCTGTTTTCGTCTTTGACGTAGACACGTGTAACAACATTTTAAAATAAGCTAATGTAAAAGGAATTAAGTAAACAGAATCTTTGTCTCCCGGTATTTTTTAACAAAGCGAAAAGAAAGTTCTTTTAAATAAGACCTTTTAAATTAATCGTTTTTAATCTGACGTAATTTTGACCAAACTATTCTTTCTCTTTTTAATATTCACGTGAAAATACAGGTGTTAGAAATGAAATATTATTTGCGCTTTCCTAACAAAAATAGTTGAAAAGTATCCGCTCAAAATATCAAATAAATGTCTAGCGCAATTTCTGAATTTAAACCTTTTTGCAATATTATTTTGTATTAATTTTATGTAATAACTGTAATGTGACGTAAATATGACGTAATTTCTCCTATTTAAGACTTCTAACGCATGTTAATAAATTTATTATTTTACAAATCCCTTTCTCTCTTGAAATTCACGTGTAATTATAGTTTTTATGACGTAATTTTTAATAAGTTCCTGCTTTTTGTACATAATTATTTAATTCTAATTCCAAATGTTTTTTTCTGTTTATAATAGTCACGTGTAAATAAATTTTTAATTTATTTACAAGTATAAATATTTTTTTTTTTTTAAGCAAACATTATTGTTTCCACTGTTTATACAGTTGGCAACAGTTTAAATTAATATCACTTTCTAAAATCTGTAAAAAATATCTCTAGAAATGCTGCAAATTTGAATTTAAAATAGAAATAAAACCTCAAAAAATTAGTCAAATTAAAAAAAGAAAAACAGTCTGCACACCGGGAACTTCAAACGTATAAAATGATCTAAAAATGATTAAATTCCTATGACTAGTTTTTGCTCCTATAAAACTTTTTTAGTGGAACGATTTTGTCCAACTTTAGCATTAAATATCTCTTAAAATAATTCTTCGATTTGAAAACTGTCTGCATCAGCGTGTTTATCAAACATTTCTGTATAATACTACCGATTTTCATACTTTTGTATGCATTATTTTTCTTAATATTAACGAAGAAACACCTCCTGTCACAAAAAATTCAAAACCGGCGGCGGCGGCGGTGACAGCGGTAGTTACTTTTTTTTAGAATAGAGAGATTTTAATTTATCATTTGAACGTTCACACTAAGCATATTTTGCATGTTTTTGGGGTGAGAATTTGTGGCATTTATTTCATTTTTATTCCACCTAAATCCACCCTCTCTCCCAGGTTACACTTTAAAAAACATGTTTTAAACCCGTTTTTGTTAATCTCTCTATTCTAAAAAAAGTAACTACCGCTGTCACCACCGCCGCCGCAGCCGGTTTTGAATTTTTTTTGACCGGGGGTCTTTCTTCGTTAATATTAAGAAAAATAATGCATACAAAAATATGAAAATCGATGGTTTTATACAGAAATGTTTGATAAACACACTGATGCAGACAGTTTTCAAATCGAAGAATTATTTTAAGAGATATTTAATGCTAAAGTTGGACAAAATCGTTCTACTAAAAAGTTTTATAGGAGCAAAAACTATTCATGGGAATTTAATCATTTTTAGATTATTTTATACGGTTGAAGTTTCCGGTGTGCAGACTGTATTTCTTTTTTTAATTTGACCCATTTTTTGAGATTTTATTGCTATTTTAAATTCAAATTTTCAGCATTTCAAGATATATTTTTACATTATTTTCGAAAATAGCATTAATTTATACTGTTGCCAAATGTATAAACAGCGCAAACAATAATGTTTGCTTGACATTAAAAAGTTATTCACACGTGACTATTATAAACAGAAAAAATCATTTGAAATTAGAATTAAATAATTCTGTACAAAAAGCAGGAACTTATTAAAAATTACGTCATAAAAAGTATACACGTGAATTTTAAAAGAGAAAGGATATTGTAAAATAATAAATTCATTAACATGCGTTAGAAGTCTTAAATAGGAGAAATTACGTCATATTTACGTCACATTACAGTTAGTACATAAAATGAACACAAAATAATATTGCAAAACAGTTTAAATTTAGAAATTGCGCTAGACATTTATTTGATATTTTGAGAGGATCTTTTCAACTATTTTTGTTAGGAAAGCGCAAACAATATTTCATTTCTAACAAAAGTATTTTCACGTGAATATTTAAAAGAGGAAGAATAGCTTGTTCAAAATTACGTCAGATTAAAAACGATTAATTTAAAATGTCTCATTTAAAAGGACTTTCTTTTCGCTTTGTTAAAAAATACCAGGAGACAAAGACTCTGCTTACTTAATTCCTTTTATATTAGCTTATTTTGAAATGTTGTTACACGTGTCTACGTCATCAAGTTATTTTTATTTCGACGTTTTATTTATATTTTTATTAATGTTGTACTAATTTATTTGTTCTTTCGTTATTTAAAATAAAAATTATGTCAATTTGTATAATTTGGCGAAATTAGTCGACGGGATAATCAAGTAGTACCGCAGCGGATTTGGCGTTAAAATGACCAAGTCAAAGAGAAATGAATAGAAATCCGTTTATAGGTAGATCGCCACTGTTTTTTAAATAATAATTCAATCTTTCGAAATCTTTTTAAAGCCGACCAAATTAGCGTGCATTTAGATTCTGCGGTGTGTGGACGGGGGTTGGCGAGCGTAGCTCGTAGGGGGCCGAGCCCCCTAGTTTATTATAAAAAAATAATCATTAATCGATACTTAATCCTCCTCCCCCTAACTCTTCACACAGCAAAAGATATTTCTAAGGTAAGCCTTGTAGAGTTTCCTTTTTTTTATATGTATATTCTACTTAAATCCACCTTCTCTCATAGAACCATAGCTGCCAACTTGTACGGATTTTTGATATCACAAAAATTTAATAGAAAATTTCATTTAATTGAATCACCGAAATTTAAGCAATTTTAACGTTTAAGTCAAAAATTTCTATAAAATTTTAGTGGTAAGAAAAATCCGTACAAGTTGGCAGCTATGCAGAACACAAGTTTAAAAACTCTTTAATGTTTTAAAATTTCCTTGTTTATTTTGTTAATTTACAATAAAAATAATCATTCATCTACCCCCGCCCTCTCAACTCTTCACACAGCAGAGATATTTCAAAGTTTGAAAAGGGAAGAACAAAGAATTTTCTTTTTTTTTCTCTTTCAAATTTGATTTTTCACTCTCCTTTTGTTTGTCACTGTTACTAAAATATAGTGGTAATTTTCTTTTTAAATAATAGGGGGCTCGGCCCCCTACGAGCTACGCTCGCCAACCCCCGTCCAGACACCGCAGACTCTAAATGCACGCTAATTTGATCGGCTTTAAAAAGATATCGAAAGATCGAATTATCTCTCTATTCTAAAAAAAAGTAACTACCGCTGTCACCGCCGCCGCCGCCGCCGGTTTTGAATTTTTTGCGACCGGAGGTCTTTCTTCGTTAATATTAAAAAAACTGTTGCATACAAAAATATGAAAATCGGTAGTATTATAGAAAAATGTTTGATAAACACGCTGATGTAGACAGTTTTCAAATCGAAGAATTATTTTAAGAGATATTTAATGCCAAAGTTGGACAAAATCGTTCCATTAAAAAAGTTTTATAGGAGCAAAAACTGTACATAGGAATTTAATCATTTTTAGATCATTTTATGCGTCAGAATTTCCCGGTGTGCAGATTGCAGTTAGTTTTTTAATTTGAATAATTTTTCGAGGTTTTATTTCTATTTTAAATTCAAATTTTCAGCATTTCGAGAGATATTATTTACAAATTTTAGAAAATTGTATTAATTTAAACTGTTGCCAACTGTATAAAAAGCGCAACCAATAATGTTTGCTTCAAATTAAAAATTTATTTTACACGTGACTATTATAAACAAAAAATATAAAAAGCAGGAACTCATTGAAAATTACGTCGTAAAAACTATAGTTACACGTGAATTTTAAATGAGAAAGAATATTGTAAAATAATAAATTCTGTAACATGCGTTAGAAGTCCTAAATAGGAGAATTTACGTCATATTACACTTATTACGTAAAATGAACAAAAAATAATACTGCAAAACAATTTTAATTTAAAAATTGCGCGAGACATTTACTTGACATTTTAAGATGATCATAATATTTCATTTCTAACAAAAGTATTTTGACGTGAATATTTAAAAGAGGAAGAAAGGTTTGGTGAAAATTACGTCAGATTATAATTGTCAGATTCAAATTATAATTCAATCTTCCGAAATCTTTTTAAAGGCGGTAAAATTAGCGTGCTGTTAGAGTCTGCGGTGTCTGAACGGGGGTTGACGAGCGTAGCTCGTAGGGGGCAGAGCCCCCTAGTAATTTAAAATACAGTGGCGATCTCCCTATAAACGGATTTCTATTCATTTCTCTTTGATTGGGGAATTTTAACGCCAAATCCGCTGCGGTACTACTGGATTATCCAGTCGACCAATTTCGCCAAAATATACAAACAGACATAATTTTTTTTTCAAATAACAAAAGAGCAAATAAATTAGTACAACATTAATAAAAATACAAATAAAACGTCGAAATAAAAATAACTTGATGACGTAGATACGTGTAACTTGCTTAAAGTCAAGTTAATGTGACATTTACGATCAACCATTATTGGCATTTAATCTTATAGTTTGGCGAATGATAGATTTTTGGTCGACGGGATAACTATGTAGTACCAAAAATACATATGTCAATCGCTGTTTTCGTCTTTGACGTAGACACGTGTAACAACATTTTAAAATAAGCTAATGTAAAAGGAATTAAGTAAACAGAATCTTTGACTCCCGGTATTTTTTAACAAAGCGAAAAGAAAGTTCTTTTAAATAAGACTTTTTAAATTAATCGTTTTTAATGTGACGTAATTTTGACCAAACTATTCTTTCTCTTTTTAATATTCACGTGAAAATACTTGTGTTAGAAATGAAATATTATTTGCGCTTTCCTAACAAAAATAGTTGAAAAGTATCCGCTCAAAATATCAAATAAATGTCTAGCGCAATTTCTGAATTTAAACCTTTTTGCAATATTATTTTGTATTAATTTTATGTAATAACTGTAATGTGACGTAAATATGACGTAATTTCTCCTATTTAAGACTTCTAACGCATGTTAATAAATTTATTATTTTACAAATCCCTTTCTCTCTTGAAATTCACGTGTAATTATAGTTTTTATGACGTAATTTTTAATAAGTTCCTGCTTTTTGTACATAATTATTTAATTCTAATTCCAAATGTTTTTTTCTGTTTATAATAGTCACGTGTAAATAAATTTTTAATTTATTTACAAGTATAAATATTTTTTTTTTTTAAGCAAACATTATTGTTTCCACTGTTTATACAGTTGGCAACAGTTTAAATTAATATCACTTTCTAAAATCTGTAAAAAATATCTCTAGAAATGCTGCAAATTTGAATTTAAAATAGAAATAAAACCTCAAAAAATTAGTCAAATTAAAAAAAGAAAAACAGTCTGCACACCGGGAACTTCAAACGTATAAAATGATCTAAAAATGATTAAATTCCTATGACTAGTTTTTGCTCCTATAAAACTTTTTTAGTGGAACGATTTTGTCCAACTTTAGCATTAAATATCTCTTAAAATAATTCTTCGATTTGAAAACTGTCTGCATCAGCGTGTTTATCAAACATTTCTGTATAATACTACCGATTTTCATACTTTTGTATGCATTATTTTTCTTAATATTAACGAAGAAACACCTCCTGTCACAAAAAATTCAAAACCGGCGGCGGCGGCGGTGACAGCGGTAGTTACTTTTTTTTAGAATAGAGAGATTTTAATTTATCATTTGAACGTTCACACTAAGCATATTTTGCATGTTTTTGGGGTGAGAATTTGTGGCATTTATTTCATTTTTATTCCACCTAAATCCACCCTCTCTCCCAGGTTACACTTTAAAAAACATGTTTTAAACCCGTTTTTGTTAATCTCTCTATTCTAAAAAAAAAAGTAACTACCGCTGTCACCACCGCCGCCGCAGCCGGTTTTGAATTTTTTGTGACCGGAGGTCTTTCTTCGTTAATATTAAGAAAAATAATGCATACAAAAATATGAAAATCGATGGTTTTATACAGAAAAGTTTGATAAACACACTGATGCAGACAGTTTTCAAATCGAAGAATTATTTTAAGAGATATTTAATGCTAAATTTGGACAAAATCGTTCTACTAAAAAGTTTTATAGGAGCAAAAACTATTCATGGGAATTTAATCATTTTTAGATTATTTTATACGTTTGAAGTTTCCGGTGTGCAGACTGTATTTCTTTTTTTAATTTGACACATTTTTTGAGATTTTATTGCTATTTTAAATTCAAATTTTCAGCATTTCAAGATATATTTTTTACATTATTTTCGAAAATGGCATTAATTTATACTGTTTCCAAATGTATAAACAGCGCAAACAATAATGTTTGCTTGACATTAAAAAGTTATTCACACGTGACTATTATAAACAGAAAAAATCATTTGAAATTAGAATTAAATAATTCTGTACAAAAAGCAGGAACTTATTAAAAATTACGTCATAAAAAGTATACACGTGAATTTTAAAAGAGAAAGGATATTGTAAAATAATAAATTCATTAACACGCGTTAGAAGTCTTAAATAGGAGAAATTACGTCATATTTACGTCACATTACAGTTAGTACATAAAATGAACACAAAATAATATTGCAAAACAGTTTAAATTTAGAAATTGCGCTAGACATTTATTTGATATTTTGAGAGGATCTTTTCAACTATTTTTGTTAGGAAAGCGCAAATAATATTTCATTTCTAACAAAAGTATTTTCACGTGAATATTTAAAAGAGAAAGTATAGCTTGTTCAAAATTACGTCAGATTAAAAACGATTAATTTAAAATGTCTCATTTAAAAGGACTTTCTTTTCGCTTTGTTAAAAAATACCATTAGACAAAGACTCTGCTTACTTAATTCCTTTTATATTAGCTTATTTTGAAATGTTGTTACACGTGTCTACGTCATCAAGTTATTTTTATTTCGACGTTTTATTTATATTTTTATTAATGTTGTACTAATTTATTTGTTCTTTCGTTATTTAAAATAAAAATTATGTCAATTTGTATAATTTGGCGAAATTAGTCGACTGGATAATCAAGTAGTAGCGCAGCGGATTTGGCGTTAAAATGACCCAGTCAAAGAGAAATGAATAGAAATCCGTTTATAGGTAGATCGCCACTGTTTTTTAAATAATAATTCAATCTTTCGAAATCTTTTTAAAGCCGATCAAATTAGCGTGCATTTAGAGTCTGCGGTGTGTGGACTGGGGTTGGCGAGCGTAGCTCGTAGAGGGGCCGAGCCCCCTAGTTTATTATAAAAAAATAATCATTAATCGAT
This sequence comes from Maratus speciosus, assembly GCA_963932465.1. Taxonomy (NCBI): domain Eukaryota; kingdom Metazoa; phylum Arthropoda; class Arachnida; order Araneae; family Salticidae; genus Maratus; species Maratus speciosus. The sequence continues at coordinate 185,489,365 of OZ010798.1, read as the reverse complement.
ACTTAATCCTCCTCCCCCTAACTCTTCACACAGCAAAAGATATTTCTAAGGTAAGCCTTGTAGAGTTTCCTTTTTTTTATATGTATATTCTACTTAAATCCACCTTCTCTCATAGAACCATAGCTGCCAACTTGTACGGATTTTTGATATCACAAAAATTTAATAGAAAATTTCATTTAATTGAATCACCGAAATTTAAGCAATTTTAACGTTTAAGTAAGTCAAAAATTTCTATAAAATTTTAGTGGTAAGAAAAATCCGTAGAAGTTGGCAGCTATGCAGAACACAAGTTTAAAAACTCTTTAATGTTTTAAAATTTCCTTGTTTATTTTGTTAATTTACAATAAAAATAAATAATCATTCATCTACCCCCGCCCTCTCAACTCTTCACACAGCAGAGATATTTCAAAGTTTGAAAAGGGAAGAACAAAGAATTTTCTTTTTTTTCTCTTTCAAATTTGATTTTTCACTCTCCTTTTGTTTGTCACTGTTACTAAAATATAGTGGTAATTTTCTTTTTAAATACTAGGGGGCTCGGCCCCCTACGAGCTACGCTCGCCAACCCCCGTCCAGACACCGCAGACTCTAAATGCACGCTAATTTGATCGGCTTTAAAAAGATTTCGAAAGATCGAATTATAATTTAAAAAACAGTGGCGATCTCCCTATAAACGGATTTCTATTCATTTATCTTTGATTGGGGAATTTTAACGCCAAATCCGCTGCGGTACTACTGGATTATCCAGTCGACCAATTTCGCCAAAATATACAAACAGACATAATTTTTTTTTCAAATAACAAAAGAGCAAATAAATTAGTACAACATTAATAAAAATACAAATAAAACGTCGAAATAAAAATAACTTGATGACGTAGATACGTGTAACTTGCTTAAAGTCAAGTTAATGTGACATTTACGATCAACCATTATTGGCATTTAATCTTATAGTTTGGCGAATGATAGATTTTTGGTCGACGGGATAACTATGTAGTACCAAAAATACATATGTCAATCGCTGTTTTCGTCTTTGACGTAGACACGTGTAACAACATTTTAAAATAAGCTAATGTAAAAGGAATTAAGTAAACAGAATCTTTGACTCCCGGTATTTTTTAACAAAGCGAAAAGAAAGTTCTTTTAAATAAGACTTTTTAAATTAATCGTTTTTAATGTGACGTAATTTTGACCAAACTATTCTTTCTCTTTTTAATATTCACGTGAAAATACTTGTGTTAGAAATGAAATATTATTTGCGCTTTCCTAACAAAAATAGTTGAAAAGTATCCGCTCAAAATATCAAATAAATGTCTAGAGCAATTTCTGAATTTAAACCTTTTTGCAATATTATTTTGTATTAATTTTATGTAATAACTGTAATGTGACGTAAATATGACGTAATTTCTCCTATTTAAGACTTCTAACGCATGTTAATAAATTTATTATTTTACAAATCCCTTTCTCTCTTGAAATTCACGTGTAATTATAGTTTTTATGACGTAATTTTTAATAAGTTCCTGCTTTTTGTACATAATTATTTAATTCTAATTCCAAATGTTTTTTTCTGTTTATAATAGTCACGTGTAAATAAATTTTTAATTTATTTACAAGTATAAATATTTTTTTTTAAGCAAACATTATTGTTTCCACTGTTTATACAGTTGGCAACAGTTTAAATTAATATCACTTTCTAAAATCTGTAAAAAATATCTCTAGAAATGCTGCAAATTTGAATTTAAAATAGAAATAAACCCTCAAAAAATTAGTCAAATTAAAAAAAGAAAAACAGTCTGCACACCGGGAACTTCAAACGTATAAAATGATCTAAAAATGATTAAATTCCTATGACTAGTTTTTGCTCCTATAAAACTTTTTTAGTGGAACGATTTTGTCCAACTTTAGCATTAAATATCTCTTAAAATAATTCTTCGATTTGAAAACTGTCTGCATCAGCGTGTTTATCAAACATTTCTGTATAATACTACCGATTTTCATACTTTTGTATGCATTATGTTTCTTAATATTAACGAAGAAAGACCTCCTGTCACAAAAAATTCAAAACCGGCGGCGGCGGCGGTGACAGCGGTAGTTACTTTTTTTTAGAATAGAGAGATTTTAATTTATCATTTGAACGTTCACACTAAGCATATTTTGCATGTTTTTGGGGTGAGAATTTGTGGCATTTATTTCATTTTTATTCCACCTAAATCCACCCTCTCTCCCAGGTTACACTTTAAAAAACATGTTTTAAACCCGTTTTTGTTAATCTCTCTATTCTAAAAAAAAGTAACTACCGCTGTCACCACCGCCGCCGCAGCCGGTTTTGAATTTTTTGTGACAGGAGGTCTTTCTTCGTTAATATTAAGAAAAATAATGCATACAAAAATATGAAAATCGATGGTTTTATACAGAAATGTTTGATAAACACACTGATGCAGACAGTTTTCAAATCGAAGAATTATTTTAAGAGATATTTAATGCTAAAGTTGGACAAAATAGTTCTACTAAAAAGTTTTTTAGGAACAAAAACTATTCATGGGAATTTAATCATTTTTTGATTATTTTATACGTTTGAAGTTTCCGGTGTGCAGACTGTATTTCTTTTTTTAATTTGACCCATTTTTTGAGATTTTATTGCTATTTTAAATTCAAATTTTCAGCATTTCAAGATATATTTTTTACATTATTTTCGAAAATGGCATTAATTTATACTGTTGCCAAATGTATAAACAGCGCAAACAATAATGTTTGCTTGACATTAAAAAGTTATTCACACGTGACTATTATAAACAGAAAAAATCGTTTGAAATTAGAATTAAATAATTCTGTACAAAAAGCAGGAACTTATTAAAAATTACGTCATAAAAAGTATACACGTGAATTTTAAAAGAGAAAGGATATTGTAAAATAATAAATTCATTAACATGCGTTAGAAGTCTTAAATAGGAGAAATTACGTCATATTTACGTCACATTACAGTTAGTACATAAAATGAACACAAAATAATATTGCAAAACAGTTTAAATTTAGAAATTGCGCTAGACATTTATTTGATATTTTGAGAGGATCTTTTCAACTATTTTTGTTAGGAAAGCGCAAATAATATTTCATTTCTAACAAAAGTATTTTCACGTGAATATTTAAAAGAGAAAGAATAGCTTGTTCAAAATTACGTCAGATTAAAAACGATTAATTTAAAATGTCCCATTTAAAAGGAATTTCTTTTCGCTTTGTTAAAAAATACCAGGAGACAAAGACTCTGCTTACTTAATTCCTTTTATATTAGCTTATTTTGAAATGTTGTTACACGTGTCTACGTCATCAAGTTATTTTTATTTCGACGTTTTATTTATATTTTTATTAATGTTGTACTAATTTATTTGTTCTTTCGTTATTTAAAATAAAAATTATGTCAATTTGTATAATTTGGCGAAATTAGTCGGGGATAATCAAGTAGTTCCGCAGCGGATTTGGTGTTAAAATGACCCAGTCAAAGACGAATGAATAGAAATCCGTTTATAGGTAGATCGCCACTGTTTTCTAAATAATAATTCAATCTTTCGAAATCTTTTTAAAGCCGATCAAATTAGCGTGCATTTAGAGTCTGCGGTGTGTGGACGGGGGTTGGCGAGCGTAGCTCGTAGGGGGCAGAGCCTTCTAGTTTATTATAAAAAAATAATCCTTAATCGATACTTAATCCTCCTCCCCCTAACTCTTCACACAGCAAAAGATATTTCTAAGGTAAGCCTTGTAGAGTTTCCTTTTTTTTATAGGTATATTCTACTTAAATCCACCTTCTCTCATAGAACCATAGCTGCCAATTTGTACGGATTTTTGATATCACAAAAATTTAATAGAAAATTTCATTTAATTGAATCACCGAAATTTAAGCAATTTTAACGTTTAAGTAAGTCAAAAATTTCTATAAAATTTTAGTAGTAAGAAAAATCCGTACAAGTTGGCAGCTATGCAGAACACAAGTTTAAAAACTCTTTAATGTTTTAAAATTTCCTTGTTTATTTTGTTAATTTACAATAAAAATAAATAATCATTCATCTACCCCCGCCCTCTCAACTCTACACACAGCAGAGATATTTCAAAGTTAGAAAAGGGAAGAACAAAGTATTTTCTTTTTTTTCTCTTTCAAATTTGATTTTTCACTCTCCTTTTGTTTGTCACTGTTACTAAAATATAGTGGTAATTTTCTTTTTAAATACTAGGGGGCTCGGCCCCCTACGAGCTACGCTCGCCAACCCCCGTCCAGACACCGCAGACTCTAAATGCACGCTAATTTGATCGGCTTTAAAAAGATTTCGAAAGATCGAATTATAATTTAAAAAACAGTGGCGATCTCCCTATAAACGGATTTCTATTCATTTCTCTTTGATTGGAAAATTTTAACGCCAAATCCGCTGCGGTACTACTTGATTATCCAGTCGACCAATTTCGCCAAAATATACAATTAGACATAATTTTTATTTCAAATAACGAAAGAGCAAATAAATTAGTACAACATTAATAAAAATACAAATAAAACGTCGAAATAAAAATAACTTGATGACGTAGATACGTGTAACTTGCTTAAAGTCAAGTTAAGGTGACATTTACGATCAACCATTATTGGCATTTAATCTTATAGTTTGGCGAATGATAGATTTTTGGTCGACGGGATAACTATGTAGTACCAAAAATACACATGTCAATCGCTGTTTTCGTCTTTGACGTAGACACGTGTAACAACATTTTAAAATAAGCTAATGTAAAAGGAATTAAGTAAACAGAATCTTTGTCTCCCGGTATTTTTTAACAAAGCGAAAAGAAAGTTCTTTTAAATAAGACTTTTTAAATTAATCGTTTTTAATGTGACGTAATTTTGACCAAACTATTCTTTCTCTTTTTAATATTCACGTGAAAATACTTGTGTTAGAAATGAAATATTATTTGCGCTTTCCTAACAAAAATAGTTGAAAAGTATCCGCTCAAAATATCAAATAAATGTCTAGCGCAATTTCTGAATTTAAACCTTTTTGCAATATTATTTTGTATTAATTTTATGTAATAACTGTAATGTGACGTAAATATGACGTAATTTCTCCTATTTAAGACTACACTAACGCATGTTAATAAATTTATTATTTTACAAATCCCTTTCTCTCTTGAAATTCACGTGTAACATCTTGAAATTCACATTATAGTTTTTATGACGTAATTTTTAATAAGTTCCTGCTTTTTGTACATAATTATTTAATTCTAATTCCAAATGTTTTTTTCTGTTTATAATAGTCACGTGTAAATAAATTTTTAATTTATTTACAAGTATAAATATTTTTTTTAAAGCAAACATTATTGTTTCCACTGTTTATACAGTTGGCAACAGTTTAAATTAATATCACTTTCTAAAATCTGTAAAAAATATCTCTAGAAATGCTGCAAATTTAAATTTAAAATAGAAATAAAACCTCAAAAAATTAGTCAAAATAAAAAAAGAAAAACAGTCTGCACACCGGAAACTTCAAACGTATAAAATGATCTAAAAATGATTAAATTCCTATGACTAGTTTTTGCTCCTATAAAACTTTTTTAGTGGAACGATTTTGTCCAACTTTAGCATTAAATATCTCTTAAAATAATTATTCGATTTGAAAACTGTCTGCATCAGCGTGTTTATCAAACATTTCTGTATAATACTACCGATTTTCATACTTTAGTATGCATTATTTTTCTTAATATTAACGAAGAAAGACCTCCTGTCACAAAAAATTCAAAACCGGCGGCGGCGGCGGTGACAGCGGTAGTTACTTTTTTTTAGAATAGAGAGATTTTAATTTATCATTTGAACGTTCACACTAAGCATATTTTGCATGTTTTTGGGGTGAGAATTTGTGGCATTTATTTCATTTTTATTCCACCTAAATCCACCCCCTCTCCCAGGTTACACTTTAAAAAACATGTTTTAAACCCGTTTTTGTTAATCTCTCTATTCTAAAAAAAAGTAACTACCGCTGTCACCACCGCCGCCGCAGCCGGTTTTGAATTTTTTGTGACAGGAGGTCTTTCTTCGTTAATATTAAGAAAAATAATGCATACAAAAATATGAAAATCGATGGTTTTATACAGAAATGTTTGATAAACACACTGATGCAGACAGTTTTCAAATCGAAGAATTATTTTAAGAGATATTTAATGCTAAAGTTGGACAAAATAGTTCTACTAAAAAGTTTTTTAGGAGCAAAAACTATTCATGGGAATTTAATCATTTTTTGATTATTTTATACGTTTGAAGTTTCCGGTGTGCAGACTGTATTTCTTTTTTATTTTGACCCATTTTTTGAGATTTTATTGCTATTTTAAATTCAAATTTTCAGCATTTCAAGATATATTTTTTACATTATTTTAGAAAATGGCATTAATTTATACTGTTGCCAAATGTATAAACAGCGCAAACAATAATGTTTGCTTGACATTAAAAAGTTATTCACACGTGACTATTATAAACAGAAAAAATCGTTTGAAATTAGAATTAAATAATTCTGTACAAAAAGCAGGAACTTATTAAAAATTACGTCATAAAAAGTATACACGTGAATTTTAAAAGAGAAAGGATATTGTAAAATAATAAATTCATTAACATGCGTTAGAAGTCTTAAATAGGAGAAATTACGTCATATTTACGTCACATTACAGTTAGTACATAAAATGAACACAAAATAATATTGCAAAACAGTTTAAATTTAGAAATTGCGCTAGACATTTATTTGATATTTTGAGAGGATCTTTTCAACTATTTTTGTTAGGAAAGCGCAAATAATATTTCATTTCTAACAAAAGTATTTTCACGTGAATATTTAAAAGAGAAAGAATAGTTTGTTCAAAATTACGTCAGATTAAAAACGATTAATTTAAAATGTCTCATTTAAAAGGACTTTCTTTTCGCTTTGTTAAAAAATACCAGGAGACAAAGACTCTGCTTACTTAATTCCTTTTATATTAGCTTATTTTGAAATGTTGTTACACGTGTCTACGTCATCAAGTTATTTTTATTTCGACGTTTTATTTATATTTTTATTAATGTTGTACTAATTTATTTGTTCTTTCGTTATTTAAAATAAAAATTATGTCAATTTGTATAATTTGGCGAAATTAGTCGGGGATAATCAAGTAGTACCGCAGCGGATTTGGTGTTAAAATGACCCAGTCAAAGACGAATGAATAGAAATCCGTTTATAGGTAGATCGCCACTGTTTTTTAAATAATAATTCAATCTTTCGAAATCTTTTTAAAGCCGATCAAATTAGCGTGCATTTAGAGTCTGCGGTGTGTGGACGGGGGTTGGCGAGCGTAGCTCGTAGGGGGCCGAGCCCGCTAGTTTATTATAAAAAAATAATCATTAATCGATACTTAATCCTCCTCCCCCTAACTCTTCACACAGCAAAAGATATTTCTAAGGTAAGCCTTGTAGAGTTTCCTTTTTTTTATATGTATATTCTACTTAAATCCACCTTCTCTCATAGAACCATAGCTGCCAACTTGTACGGATTTTTGATATCACAAAAATTTAATAGAAAATTTCATTTAATTGAATCACCGAAATTTAAGCAATTTTAACGTTTAAGTGAGTCAAAAATTTCTATAAAACTTTAGTGGTAAGAAAAATCCGTACAAGTTGGCAGCTATGCAGAACACAAGTTTAAAAACTCTTTAATGTTTTAAAATTTCCTTGTTTATTTTGTTAATTTACAATAAAAATAAATAATCATTCATATACCCCCGCCCTCTCAACTCTTCACACAGCAGAGATATTTCAAAGTTTGAAAAGGGAAGAACAAAGAATTTTCTTTTTTTTCTCTTTCAAATTTGATTTTTCACTCTCCTTTTGTTTGTCACTGTTACTAAAATATAGTGGTAATTTTCTTTTTAAATACTAGGGGGCTCGGCCCCCTACGAGCTACGCTCGCCAACCCCCGTCCAGACACCGCAGACTCTAAATGCACGCTAATTTGATCGGCTTTAAAAAGATTTCTAAAGATCGAATTATAATTTAAAAAACAGTGGCGATCTCCCTATAAACGGATTTCTATTCATTTCTCTTTGATTGGGGAATTTTAACGCCAAATCCGCTGCGGTACTACTTGATTATCCAGTCGACCAATTTCGCCAAAATATACAAACAGACATAATTTTTATTTCAAATAACGAAAGAGGAAATAAATTAGTACAACATTAATAAAAATACAAATAAAACGTCGAAATAAAAATAACTTGATGACGTAGATACGTGTAACTTGCTTAAATTCAAGTTAATGTGACATTTACGATCAACCATTATTGGCATTTAATCTTATAGTTTGGCGGATGATAGATTTTTGGTCGACGGGATAACTATGTAGTACCAAAAATACATATGTCAATCGCTGTTTTCGTCTTTGACGTAGACACGTGTAACAACATTTTAAAATAAGCTAATGTAAAAGGAATTAAGTAAACAGAATCTTTGTCTCCCGGTATTTTTTAACAAAGCGAAAAGAAAGTTCTTTTAAATAAGACTTTTTAAATTAATCGTTTTTAATCTGACGTAATTTTGACCAAACTATTCTTTCTCTTTTTAATATTCACGTGAAAATACTTGTGTTAGAAATGAAATATTATTTGCGCTTTCCTAACAAAAATAGTTGAAAAGTATCCGCTCAAAATATCAAATAAATGTCCAGCGCAATTTCTGAATTTAAACCTTTTTGCAATATTATTTTGTATTAATTTTATGTAATAACTGTAATGTGACGTAAATATGACGTAATTTCTCCTATTTAAGACTTCTAACGCATGTTAATAAATTTATTATTTTACAAATCCCTTTCTCTCTTGAAATTCACGTGTAATTATAGTTTTTATGACGTAATTTTTAATAAGTTCCTGCTTTTTGTACATAATTATTTAATTCTAATTCCAAATGTTTTTTTCTGTTTATAATAGTCACGTGTAAATAAATTTTTAGTTTATTTACAAGTATAAATATTTTTTTTTTTTTAAGCAAACATTATTGTTTCCACTGTTTATACAGTTGGCAACAGTTTAAATTATATCACTCTCTAAAATCTGTAAAAAATATCTCTAGAAATGCTGCAAATTTGAATTTAAAATAGAAATAAAACCTCAAAAAATTAGTCAAATTAAAAAAAGAAAAACAGTCTGCACACCGGGAACTTCAAACGTATAAAATGATCTAAAAATGATTAAATTCCTATGACTAGTTTTTGCTCCTATAAAACTTTTTTAGTGGAACGATTTTGTCCAACTTTAGCATTAAATATCTCTTAAAATAATTCTTCGATTTGAAAACTGTCTGCATCAGCGTGTTTATCAAACATTTCTGTATAATACTACCGATTTTCATACTTTTGTATGCATTATTTTTCTTAATATTAACGAAGAAAGACCTCCTGTCACAAAAAATTCAAAACCGGCCGCGGCGGCGGTGACAGCGGTAGTTACTTTTTTTTAGAATAGAGAGATTTTAATTTATCATTTGAACGTTCACACTAAGCATATTTTGCATGTTTTTGGGGTGAGAATTTGTGGCATTTATTTCATTTTTATTCCACCTAAATCCACCCTCTCTCCCAGGTTACACTTTAAAAAACATGTTTTAAACCCGTTTTTGTTAATCTCTCTATTCTAAAAAAAAGTAACTACCGCTGTCACCACCGCCGCCGCAGCCGGTTTTTAATTTTTTGTGACCGGAGGTCTTTCTTCGTTAATATTAAGAAAAATAATGCATACAAAAATATGAAAATCGATGGTTTTATACAGAAATGTTTGATAAACACACTGATGCAGACAGTTTTCAAATCGAAGAATTATTTTAAGAGATATTTAATGCTAAAGTTGGACAAAATCGTTCTACTAAAAAGTTTTATAGGAGCAAAAACTATTCATGGGAATTTAATCATTTTTAGATTATTTTATACGTTTGAAGTTTCCGGTGTGCAGACTGTATTTCTTTTTTTAATTTGACCCATTTTTTGAGATTTTATTGCTATTTTAAATTCAAATTTTCAGCATTTCAAGATATATTTTTTACATTATTTTAGAAAATGGCATTAATTTATACTGTTGCCAAATGTATAAACAGCGCAAACAATAATGTTTGCTTGACATTAAAAAGTTATTCACACGTGACTATTATAAACAGAAAAAATCATTTGAAATTGGAATTAAATAATTCTGTACAAAAAGCAGGAACTTATTAAAAATTACGTCATAAAAAGTATACACGTGAATTTTAAAAGAGAAAGGATATTGTAAAATAATAAATTCATTAACATGCGTTAGAAGTCTTAAATAGGAGAAATTACGTCATATTTACGTCACATTACAGTTAGCACATAAAATGAACACAAAATAATATTGCAAAACAGTTTAAATTTAGAAATTGCGCTAGACATTTATTTGATATTTTGAGAGGATCTTTTCAACTATTTTTGTTAGGAAAGCGCAAATAATATTTCATTTCTAACAAAAGTATTTTCACGTGAATATTTAAAAGAGAAAGAATAGCTTGTTCAAAATTACGTCAGATTAAAAACGATTAATTTAAAATGTCTCATTTAAAAGGACTTCCTTTTCGCTTTGTTAAAAAATACCAGGAGACAAAGACTCTGCTTACTTAATTCCTTTTATATTAGCTTATTTTGAAATGTTGTTACACGTGTCTACGTCATCAAGTTATTTTTATTTCGACGTTTTATTTATATTTTTATTAATGTTGTACTAATTTATTTGTTCTTTCGTTATTTAAAATAAAAATTATGTCAATTTGTATAATTTGGCGAAATTAGTCGACGGGATAATCAAGTAGTACCGCAGCGGATTTGGCGTTAAAATGACCCAGTCAAAGAGAAATGAATAGAAATCCGTTTATAGGTAGATCGCCACTGTTTTTTAAATAATAATTCAATCTTTCGAAATCTTTTTAAAGCCGATCAAATTAGCGTGCATTTAGAGTCTGCGGTGTGTGGACGGGGGTTGGCGCGCGTAGCTCGTAGGGGGCCGAGCCCCCTAGTTTATTATAAAAAAATAATCATTAATCGATTTTTAATCCTCCTCCCCCTAACTCTTCACACAGCAAAAGATATTTCTAAGGTAAGCCTTGTAGAGTTTCCTTTTTTTATATGTATATTCTACTTAAATCCACCTTCTCTCATAGAACCATAGCTGCCAACTTGTACGGATTTTTGATATCACAAAAATTTAATAGAAAATTTCATTTAATTGAATCACCGAAATTTAAGCAATTTTAACGTTTAAGTGAGTCAAAAATTTCTATAAAACTTTAGTGGTAAGAAAAATCCGTACAAGTTGGCAGCTATGCAGAACACAAGTTTAAAAACTCTTTAATGTTTTAAAATTTCCTTGTTTATTTTGTTAATTTACAATAAAAATAAATAATCATTCATCTACCCCCGCCCTCTCAACTCTTCACACAGCAGAGATATTTCAAAGTTTGAAAAGGGAAGAACAAAGAATTTTCTTTTTTTTCTCTTTCAAATTTGATTTTTCACTCTCATTTTGTTTGTCACTGTTACTAAAATATAGTGGTAATTTTCTTTTTAAATACTAGGGGGCTCGGCCCCCTACGAGCTACGCTCGCCAACCCCCGTCCAGACACCGCAGACTCTAAATGCACGCTAATTTGATCGGCTTTAAAAAGATTTCGAAAGATCGAATTATAATTTAAAAAACAGTGGCGATCTCCCTATAAACGGATTTCTATTCATTTCTCTTTGATTGGGGAATTTTAACGCCAAATCCGCTGCGGTACTACTTGATTATCCAGTCGACCAATTTCGCCAAAATATACAAACAGACATAATTTTTATTTCAAATAACGAAAGAGCAAATAAATTAGTACAACATTAATAAAAATACAAATAAAACGTCGAAATCAAAATAACTTGATGACGTAGACACGTGTAACAACATTTCAAAATAAGCTAATATAAAAGGAATTAAGTAAACAGAGTCTTTGTCTCCTGGTATTTTTTAAGAAAGCGAAAAGAAAGTTCTTTTAAATGAGACATTTTAAATTAATCGTTTTTAATCTGACGTAATTTTGACCAAGCTATTCTTTCTCTTTTAAATATTCATGTGAAAATACTTTTGTTAGAAATGAAATATTATTTGCGCTTTCCTATCAAAAATAGTTGAAAAGATCCTCTCAAAATATCAAATAAATGTCTAGCACAATTTCTAAATTTAAACTGTTTTGCAATATTATTTTGTGTTCATTTTATGTAATAACTTTAATGTGACGTAAATATGACGTAATTTCTCCTATTTAAGACTTCCAACGCATGTTAATGAATTTATTATTTTACAATATCCTTTCTCTTTTAAAATTCACGTGTATACTTTTTATGACGTAATTTTCAATAAGTTCCTGCTTTTTATACGCAATTATTAACCATTTGGAAAAATGGTTATTGTTCTCGTCAGGGTAGGAAATCAAAAGCATATCTGAACGTTTTCATTGGTTAAATCCGCAATTTATTCGTTTTCTGATTGGTCTATACAGTAATCTGTATTTCCCTTTGGTTTCAACAACGATAGACAACAGAGTGTTGCCACTATGAAAAAAAAGTAATAAAAACTACAAAAAAAAAATTATAAATCAGAAACAAATTGAGATACAGCTTTCAAACAAAATGTATTTAAAAGTACATTTTCTTCTCTATCCGACGGTATAAAAAGTAATATTGTCGGATGTTTAGAAGTTTAAGAATGAAATTTTATTTAAAATTGGTCGTGAGATTTTTTGGAAATCTGATGATAGAAAAGCCTTTTCCCGAACAGCCAATGAAATGGTTGGATAATACGCAAGTTTCAGGAAATCTTGCAAGTTTTACGTGTAATAACACTATTAATGTTTAATTCATGGCGTACGTAATGTATGACCAGCTCCGTAGAAGTTTAAAAAATTACAGTACCGAAAATTTTAAAACTGAAATATCTTTTAAAATTTGTTCACGATGGTTCCAGGTATGTTATCGTTTAATCTATGGCGTACGTAATGTAGGATCAACTCCGTGCGATTTTTTATGTCTTAAAATTTAGTCTTTGAAAAAATCATTTTCCGAATGGTCGTTGCAATTTGTTATTTTTTATTTATTTTTTTTTAATATGAAAGTATCTTTCCTCTTTATAATAGTCACGTGTAAATAAATTTTTAATTTGAAGCAAACATTATTGTTTCCGTTGTTTATACAGTTGGCAACATGTTAAATTAGTACAATTTTCTAAAATGAGTAAAAAATATCTCTCGAAATGCTAAAAATTTAAATTTAAAATAGAAATAAAACCTCAAAAAATGGGTCAAATTAAAAAAATAAATGAATTCTGCACACCGGGAAATTATAACGTATAAAATGATCTAAAAATGATTAAATTCTGATGTATAGTTTTTGCACCTATAAAACTTTTCTAGTGGAACGATTTTGTCCAATTTTAGCATTAAATATCTCTTGAAATAATTCTTCGATTTGAAAACTGTCTGCATCAGCGTGTTTATCAAACATTTCTGTATAATACTACTGATTTTCATATTTTTGTATGCATTATTTTTCTTAATATTAACGAAGAAAGACCTCCGGTCACAAAAAATTCAAAACCGGCGGCGGCGGCGGCGGTGACAGCGGTAGTTACTTTTTTTTTTAGAACTAGGGGGCTCGGGCCCCTACGAGCTACGCTCGCCAACCCCCGTCCAGAAACCGCAGACTCTAAATGCACGCTAATTTGATCGGCTTTAAAAATATTTCGAAAGATTGAATTATAATTTAAAAAACAGTGGCGATCTCCCTATAAACGAATTTCTATTCATTTCTCTTTGATTGGGGAATTTTAACGCAAAATCCGCTGCGTTACTACTTGATTATCCCGTCGACCCATTTCGCCAAATTATATAAATCGCCAAACCACTCGCCAAATTATACAAATTGACATAATTTTTATTTTAAATAACGAAAGAACAAATAAATTAGTACAACATTAATAAAAATACAAATAAAACGTCGAAATAAAAATAACTTGATGACGTAGACACGTGTAACAACATTTCAAAATAAGCTAATATAAAAGGAATTAAGTAGAGTCTTTGTATCCTGGTATTTTTTAACAAAGCGAAAAGAAAGTTCTTTTAAATGAGACATTTTAAATTAATTGTTTTTAATCTGACGTAATTTTTACAAAGCTATTCTTTCTCTATTAAATATTCACGTGAAAATACCAGTTGAAAAGTATCCTCTCAAAATATCAAATAAATGTCTAGCGCAATTTTTAAATTTAAACCGTTTTGCAATATTATTTTGTGTTCATTTTATGTAATAACTTTAATGTGACGTAAATATGACGTAATTTCTCCTATTTAAGACTTCCAACGCATGTTAATGAATTTATTATTTTACAATATCCTTTCTCTTTTAAAATTCACGTGTATACTTTTTATGACGTAATTTTCAATAAGTTCCTGCTTTTTATACGCAATTATTAACCATTTGGAAAAATGGTTATTGTTCTCGTCAGGGTAGGAAATCAAAAGCATATCTGAACGTTTTCATTGGTTAAATCCGCAATTTATTCGTTTTCTGATTGGTCTATACAGTAATCTGTATTTCCCTTTGGTTTCAACAACGATAGACAACAGAGTGTTGCCACTATGAAAAAAAAGTAATAAAAACTACAAAAAAAAAAATTATAAATCAGAAACAAATTGAGATACAGCTTTCAAACAAAATGTATTTAAAAGTACATTTTCTTCTCTATCCGACGGTATAAAAAGTAATATTGTCGGATGTTTAGAAGTTTAAGAATGAAATTTTATTTAAAATTGGTCGTGAGATTTTTTGGAAATCTGATGATAGAAAAGCCTTTTCCCGAACAACCAATGAAATGGTTGGATAATACGCAAGTTTCAGGAAATCTTGCAAGTTTTACGTGTAATAACACTATTAATGTTTAATTCATGGCGTACGTAATGTATGACCAGCTCCGTAGAAGTTTAAAAAATTACAGTACCGAAAATTTTAAAACTGAAATATCTTTTAAAATTTGTTCACGATGGTTCCAGGTATGTTATCGTTTAATCTATGGCGTACGTAATGTAGGATCAACTCCGTGCGATTTTTTATGTCTTAAAATTTAGTCTTTGAAAAAATCATTTTCCGAATGGTCGTTGCAATTTGTTATTTTTTATTTATTTTTTTTTAATATGAAAGTATCTTTCCTCTTTATAATAGTCACGTGTAAATAAATTTTTAATTTGAAGCAAACATTATTGTTTCCGTTGTTTATACAGTTGGCAACATGTTAAATTAGTACAATTTTCTAAAATGAGTAAAAAATATCTCTCGAAATGCTAAAAATTTAAATTTAAAATAGAAATAAAACCTCAAAAAATGGGTCAAATTAAAAAAATAAATGAATTCTGCACACCGGGAAATTATAACGTATAAAATGATCTAAAAATGATTAAATTCTGATGTATAGTTTTTGCACCTATAAAACTTTTCTAGTGGAACGATTTTGTCCAATTTTAGCATTAAATATCTCTTGAAATAATTCTTCGATTTGAAAACTGTCTGCATCAGCGTGTTTATCAAACATTTCTGTATAATACTACTGATTTTCATATTTTTGTATGCATTATTTTTCTTAATATTAACGAAGAAAGACCTCCGGTCACAAAAAATTCAAAACCGGCGGCGGCGGCGGCGGTGACAGCGGTAGTTACTTTTTTTTTTAGAACTAGGGGGCTCGGGCCCCTACGAGCTACGCTCGCCAACCCCCGTCCAGAAACCGCAGACTCTAAATGCACGCTAATTTGATCGGCTTTAAAAATATTTCGAAAGATTGAATTATAATTTAAAAAACAGTGGCGATCTCCCTATAAACGAATTTCTATTCATTTCTCTTTGATTGGGGAATTTTAACGCAAAATCCGCTGCGTTACTACTTGATTATCCCGTCGACCCATTTCGCCAAATTATATAAATCGCCAAACCACTCGCCAAATTATACAAATTGACATAATTTTTATTTTAAATAACGAAAGAACAAATAAATTAGTACAACATTAATAAAAATACAAATAAAACGTCGAAATAAAAATAACTTGATGACGTAGACACGTGTAACAACATTTCAAAATAAGCTAATATAAAAGGAATTAAGTAGAGTCTTTGTATCCTGGTATTTTTTAACAAAGCGAAAAGAAAGTTCTTTTAAATGAGACATTTTAAATTAATTGTTTTTAATCTGACGTAATTTTTACAAAGCTATTCTTTCTCTATTAAATATTCACGTGAAAATACCAGTTGAAAAGTATCCTCTCAAAATATCAAATAAATGTCTAGCGCAATTTTTAAATTTAAACCGTTTTGCAATATTATTTTGTGTTCATTTTATGTAATAACTTTAATGTGACGTAAATATGACGTAATTTCTCCTATTTAAGACTTCCAACGCATGTTAATGAATTTATTATTTTACAATATCCTTTCTCTTTTAAAATTCACGTGTATACTTTTTATGACGTAATTTTCAATAAGTTCCTGCTTTTTATACGCAATTATTAACCATTTGGAAAAATGGTTATTGTTCTCGTCAGGGTAGGATATCAAAAGCATATCTGAACGTTTTCATTGGTTAAATCCGCAATTTATTCGTTTTCTGATTGGTCTATACAGTAATCTGTATTTCCCTTTGGTTTCAACAACGACAGACAACAGAGTGTTGCCACTATGAAAAAAAAGTAATAAAAACTACAAAAAAAAAAATTATAAATCAGAAACAAATTGAGATACAGCTTTCAAACAAAATGTATTTAAAAGTACATTTTCTTCTCTATCCGACGGTATAAAAAGTAATATTGTCGGATGTTTAGAAGTTTAAGAATGAAATTTTATTTAAAATTGGTCGTGAGATTTTTTGGAAATCTGATGATAGAAAAGCCTTTTCCCGAACAGCCAATGAAATGGTTGGATAATACGCAAGTTTCAGGAAATCTTGCAAGTTTTACGTGTAATAACACTATTAATGTTTAATTCATGGCGTACGTAATGTATGACCAGCTCCGTAGAAGTTTAAAAAATTACAGTACCGAAAATTTTAAAACTGAAATATCTTTTAAAATTTGTTCACGATGGTTCCAGGTATGTTATCGTTTAATCTATGGCGTACGTAATGTAGGATCAACTCCGTGCGATTTTTTATGTCTTAAAATTTAGTCTTTGAAAAAATCATTTTCCGAATGGTCGTTGCAATTTGTTATTTTTTATTTATTTTTTTTTAATATGAAAGTATCTTTCCTCTTTATAATAGTCACGTGTAAATAAATTTTTAATTTGAAGCAAACATTATTGTTTCCGTTGTTTATACAGTTGGCAACATGTTAAATTAGTACAATTTTCTAAAATGAGTAAAAAATATCTCTCGAAATGCTAAAAATTTAAATTTAAAATAGAAATAAAACCTCAAAAAATGGGTCAAATTAAAAAAATAAATGAATTCTGCACACCGGGAAATTATAACGTATAAAATGATCTAAAAATGATTAAATTCTGATGTATAGTTTTTGCACCTATAAAACTTTTCTAGTGGAACGATTTTGTCCAATTTTAGCATTAAATATCTCTTGAAATAATTCTTCGATTTGAAAACTGTCTGCATCAGCGTGTTTATCAAACATTTCTGTATAATACTACTGATTTTCATATTTTTGTATGCATTATTTTTCTTAATATTAACGAAGAAAGACCTCCGGTCACAAAAAATTCAAAACCGGCGGCGGCGGCGGCGGTGACAGCGGTAGTTACTTTTTTTTTTAGAACTAGGGGGCTCGGGCCCCTACGAGCTACGCTCGCCAACCCCCGTCCAGAAACCGCAGACTCTAAATGCACGCTAATTTGATCGGCTTTAAAAATATTTCGAAAGATTGAATTATAATTTAAAAAACAGTGGCGATCTCCCTATAAACGAATTTCTATTCATTTCTCTTTGATTGGGGAATTTTAACGCAAAATCCGCTGCGTTACTACTTGATTATCCCGTCGACCCATTTCGCCAAATTATATAAATCGCCAAACCACTCGCCAAATTATACAAATTGACATAATTTTTATTTTAAATAACGAAAGAACAAATAAATTAGTACAACATTAATAAAAATACAAATAAAACGTCGAAATAAAAATAACTTGATGACGTAGACACGTGTAACAACATTTCAAAATAAGCTAATATAAAAGGAATTAAGTAGAGTCTTTGTATCCTGGTATTTTTTAACAAAGCGAAAAGAAAGTTCTTTTAAATGAGACATTTTAAATTAATTGTTTTTAATCTGACGTAATTTTTACAAAGCTATTCTTTCTCTATTAAATATTCACGTGAAAATACCAGTTGAAAAGTATCCTCTCAAAATATCAAATAAATGTCTAGCGCAATTTTTAAATTTAAACCGTTTTGCAATATTATTTTGCGTTCATTTTATGTAATAACTGTAATGTGACGTAAATATGACGTAATTTCTCCTAATTAATACTTCTAACGCATGTTAATAAATTTATTATTTTACAAATTCCTTTCTCTCTTAAAATTCACGTGTAATTATAGTTTTTATGACTTAATTTTTAATAAGTTCCTGCTTTTTGCACATAATTATTTAATTCTAATTCCAAATGGTTTTTTTCTGTTTATAATAGTCACGTGTAAATAAATTTTTAATTTATTTACACGTATAAATATATTTTTTTTTTTTTGAAGCAAACATTATTGCTTCCTCTGTTTATACAGTTGGCAACAGTTTAAATTAATATCACTTTCTAAAATCTGTAAAAAATATCTCTAGAAATGCTAAAAATTTGAATTTAAAATAGAAATAAAACCTCAAAAAATGAGTCAAAATAAAAAAATTAATGCAATCTGCACTCCGGCAAATTCTAACGCATAAAATGATCTAAAAATGATTACACTGCCATGTACAGTTTTTGCTGCTATAAAACTTTTTTAGTGGAACGATTTTGTCCAACTTTAGCATTAAATATCTCTTAAAATAATTCTTCGATTTAAAAACTGTCTGCTTCAGCGTGTTTATCAAACATTTCTGTATAAAACCACCGATTTTTATATTTTTGTATGCATTATTTTTCTTAATATTAACGAAGAAAGACCTCCAGTCACAGAAAATTCAAAACCGGCGGCGGCGGCGGCGGTGACAGCGGTAGTTACTTTTTTTTAGAATAGAGAGATAGAGAGATTAATATTGTAAAAAAAAAAAAAAAAAAAAAAAAAAAAAAAAAAAATTAAATTGAATTTTAAAAACATAAAAGTAAATAACACAATTTTTTTTACTATTTCATGCTACTATATTAGTTTAAACAATGCAATTACAAACAGTACGTTTATTTGAATTTTACGTGTAGTTACACAATGCAAGAATTAAAAAAAAAAATACATAACAGTACCAATGTAGGATAATCAAATATAAAATTGTGTCAACACATGTTCGTTCAATAACCTCATATGTAAAATTTGACCAGAACAACATGCGGAAAGCTGTACCATACGATACGACAGAATTCAGATCGTAGACGAGGTCAGAAGCTATGTTAAGCTCCCCATCTCCTCTTTCCTCCTTATTCCACCTTCGATATTGGAACTTCTAAATGGACTAATCCCCTGCATAGTGAGCCACTCTTCGAAAGAGCCGCTAGTCTTTGAAGGGGTTAAACTTATAGTTAAACAATGTGGTGTGGAAAGATTACTACTAATAAGAACAGTTCATCTGTAACACTTTCCTAAAACTGGAATCCTTTTCTTATTGTATAGAAGGCTTTTAGCATTTCTTCTTTTGAATGGTAATTATTATATTAATAAATAATTTCATTTTCATGCAATCCGCTGCAATAAATTCATAAATCCATCGCAACAGCATCCCCTCCGTTTGAATGTTGCACACGCACGAAAGTGGAATAAACTTCATTATATAGAATATATTATTCATAATATGGAGATTAATTTACATGTTAATTGTATTCAAAGTCAAGGTTCAGCAGAAAATTTCTTTAAGTAGAAAACTTCGTTTAATAGAGACTTCGTTAAAGGGAAGTTTGACTGTATATCTGTTGTTTTACTCAAAACATTTTGAGCCCATCCAATATTTTTGAAAAGTTGGCGCTACTGTGTGTGCGTGTAGAGACAGACTGCGGGAGGAGGAGTGAATGGCTAAAGATATTAATTGGAGGTTAAATTTTGTTTTTGCTAATCAGAAAATAACATTATTATAATTTAATAAATACTTTTATGAAATTATATTCTCATAAGTCCTTCCTTATAAATAAATTAATATTTATTATAAATAACATAAAATTTGCTAACTATTGAAAATACAAAAAACTAAATGTCAAGAACAATATACAGTTTAATCACCTAATTGCTAAGACATTAAAACAAATGGCAAAATGTGCAGGAAATTTTTTTTTGAGAGAAATTTAATTCTACATTCGCTGAAAAGACTCTCAGTGCTCGTGTAAGTCTAATGTATGTCCTTACTATTTTACAATCAAAATTATTTTGAGAACCTCAAAAAAATCAAGTTTAATTTCAGCGATTAAGTAAATAAATAAATAAATAAGGAATTAAATTTTATGAAATTGTGTGGGTGGTGAAATCAAATTATTGGGTGGGCTCGCGCCCCACGGGCCCATATCATTTGGTGCCCCTCAACACATTCAAATTTTTAGCACTGTTTGGACAGCAGATTTTGTACTGTATTTATTCTATGCTCTGTACTTAAGGTGTTCTGAAATCCAAAGGAGCTATTTTCTGGAATATTTCTGAAACCATCTTTCGTTCGGAAAAGCATGAAACGGACAGGTATTCTTATTGGGGAAAAAAAAATCAATTGAATAATGTTTTCTATTTATTTGGCAAATGCAGAATGTCTTTTGAAAAATACGGGCAAAGTTGGCGTTTTAAACAGAATTTTCTAACGAGAGAGTAAACGAGAAAAAACTTTCCCTACTTGGACACATTCGCTTATAAATCGATACGTATTTTATTTATCAAAAATAGAAAACCAACATTTCCAAATGGCTTCAATAATCATGCCTGCAAATTGTATGCCTTTACGTTTAAAAATTTGTCTAACAATGTGTCAGAAAGTTTCACGGTATCGAGCAGGGAATCTGAGAAACACCTTTGATTTTTTATTTGATTTGATATCCACCGTAGTGGAGATTATTGAGGCCTTTACTTGAGGACTTTACTTATTATACTTTGAGGCCTATAGCAACAATGGCTGTCGCCTCGAATGATCCTGATTTATACACAGAAATTGTAACACAAACAAGACATAACAATTTTATTTCTCTACATTACATATGATATATATTACTTTGAAAACCCAAACACAATTACATCCATGTCTTACCCAGGGACTCGAACCCGGACCCTCAGCGTGACAGCAGCCTCCGCTTACTCACCACGCCACCGAGCGACAAGAGAAACACCTTAATACTATGTTCACACTACGATACTTAAGATATCTTAGGCCGCGGAACTCTCTTAATTTTGAGGTGGTACCCTCCCGGAATTGGAAACCTGTTCACATGGAAAAACTCACTTAAGATAACTCAGTGAACGTCACTGTGTTCTTTGCGCATGCGCTTAAGATAAAACCGCCCACAACACCCAATCAGTTAATGCGAAGCTTTACAGCGCGCGAGAGTGAATGGTCGTGACTGTCTCTAGCCCGAAGAAAGTTGAAACTCTCTCAGAGAGTTTGTGGAACTCCCTCAGAGAGTTCGGAGGTTTAAGAGAGTTCCGATAACGCAGTGTGAACAGGGTATAAGGCTGGTCTAAAAATAAATAAACAAAATAAATATTTCCCACGCTCTCATCAACACGAAATCATCCGTTGCCTTTCTGACACATTCATGGATTTATTTTTAGCCGTTGAAGCATGGAGTTAGTAATCATTATTTCTCATTCAGAAACGAATAACGTTTCAAATTTTTCGATAATTTTATTATTACAGTTATAATCGATTATATCACGATCTTCCTTGGCCTCTCGAGTCCGGAAATTCGTTTCAAAATACCAACTTTGACAACATTTTCTAAAAATATTTTCTAAGAGATCCTTTGCATTTTTGGAAAAATACAAAGCATTTTATATATATATATTTTTTTTTTAGTTTCAGAATAAGAGGACATGAAAATGTCATGAGTCTACGATTGAAAATGACTTCGTATGTCAGAAAATAACCATTTTGGAATTCAGTGCCGTCTTAAGACTGTTCTCAATTTTTTATTTTTCTCCCCTTAACAATGCGAATCTTTCTAACACATTCACAACTCATTTTCACACCAATTTGCCTGAGAAGTTAAGCTATTAACATTTGCATTAAACATAACAATCACATGAGACCGTCCTCTGAGATCCCCATTCCGCATAGATTAACACTGAGTAGCTCCGCCTAAAATTTGGCTTATTTCTTATTCATTTTCTAAAAATATTTTCGGAGAGATCCTTTGCACTTTTGGAAAAATACAAAGCGCTTTATATTTTTCCAGTTTCTGAATAAGAGGACATGCAAATGTAATGAGCCTACGATTAAAAATGACTTCGTATGTCAGAAAATAACCATTTTGGAATTCAGTGCTGTCTTAAGATTGTTCTCAATTTTTTTATTTTTCTCCCTTTAACAATGCGAATCTTTCTAACACATTCACAACTCATTTTCACTCCAATTTGCCTGAGAAGTTAAGCTATTAACATATGCATTAAACATAACAATCACATGAGACCGTCCTCTGAGATCCCCATTCCGCATAGATTAACACTGAGTAGCTCCGCCTAAAATTTGGCTTATTTCTTTTTTTACTTTCTAAAAATATTTTCGGAGAGATTCTTTGCACTTTTGGAAAAATACAAAGCGCTTTATATTTTTCCAGTTTCTGAATAAGAGGACATGCAAATGTCATGAGCCTACGATTAAAAATGACTTCGTATGTCAGAAAATAACCATTTTGGAATTCAGTGCTGTCTTAAGATTGTTCTCAATTTTTTTATTTTTCTCCCTTTAACAATGCGAATCTTTCTAGCACATTCACAACTCATTTTCACTCCAATTTGCCTGAGAAGTTAAGCTATTAACATTTGCATTAAACATAACAATCGCATGAGACCGTCCTCTGAGATCCCCATTCCACATAGATTAACACTGAGTAGCTCCGCCCAAAATTTAGGCTTTTTTCTTTTTTCATTTTCTAAAAGTATTATCGGATATTAACCTTTTCATTTATGGAAAAATACAAAGCGAATAAGAGGACGTCCAAATGTCATGAGCTTACCATTAAAAATGACTACGTATGTCAGAAAATAACCATTTTGGAATTCCGTGCTGTCTTAAGATTGTTCTCAATTTTTTATTTTTCTCCCCTTAACAATGCGAATCTTTCTAACACATTCACAACTCATTTTCACACCAATTTGCCTGAGAAGTTAAGCTATTAACATTTGCATTAAACATAACAATCACATGAGACCGTCCTCTGAGATCCCCATTCCGCATAGGCTAACACTGAGTAGCTCCGCCTAAAATGTGGCTTATTTCTTTTTTCATTTTCAAAAAATATTTTCGGAGAGATCCTTTGCACTTTTGGAAAAATACAAAGCGCTTTATATTTTTCCAGTTTCTGAATAAGAGGACATGCAAATGTCATGAGCCTACGATTAAAAATGACCTCGTATGTCAGAAAATAACCATTTTGGAATTCAGTGCTGTCTTAAGATTGTTCTCAATTTTTTTATTTTTCTCCCTTTAACAATGCGAATCTTTCTAGCACATTCACAACTCATTTTCACTCCAATTTGCCTGAGAAGTTAAGCTATTAACATTTGCATTAACCTCTTCTCGGGGGCTGTGACAGCATGTGTCCAGAAAGAG
The DNA here is from genome assembly GCA_963932465.1 of Maratus speciosus. Classification (NCBI taxonomy): domain Eukaryota; kingdom Metazoa; phylum Arthropoda; class Arachnida; order Araneae; family Salticidae; genus Maratus; species Maratus speciosus. The sequence continues at coordinate 185,465,370 of OZ010798.1, read as the reverse complement.
AGGGATCTTCTGAGGGGCTCGTGACACTTTCTCTTGGAACAGGGGTAGAGAAAACGAAAGTGGAGGAGGCGGAGATTAGTGTCGTAAAAGTGTCAAATCCGTAAGTAATGACTTCGTGCGCTCAGTACAGAATAACCAGATATTATCCTTTCAATCACACGCCAGTTGAGGCAATAGTTCAACTTTTATGCGTATGTTATTTTTTTGTTAGTACTTTATATAGAAATATCTTTGGCAAATAAGATTTTTGAAAATACTCTTAATATATATATATATATTACGCTGTTCATTTATTAGATCATATATACATAATTTTATATAGATCTAATTAAAATTAAAAAAAAAAAATGGAGATAATGTATGAACAACAAAATATACGGGACGAAGAGGCACAGGTAGGGTGTATATGGCGCTACGCTTATTATTATTGCAAAATATTAGAGTAATTTTTTTTTGCTGTTGTTGTTGTTCTTTTTTTATTACGCATTAAGACCTGTGTATATACATAGTAGGTTGTGTGTTTAGATTAATATCATGAAACGTCTGTGGAAATTCTCTATCCTATTTATTTATTTATTTATTTATTTTTTCGCAAGCGGGGATGGGGGGAGGGGGGAGAAAGAAAGAAAAGAGGAAGAATGAGAGGGACTGATTCGTTTACTCAGAAGAAATAATTATGATCTAAAAAAAATAATAGCAATTGTTTTTTTTTTTTTTTTTTTTTTTACCGATAATTGTATTTGTGAATGTAGAAATAATTTGTTCAACATTCAAGATATAATTTATATAAGCAATTAAAAAAATAATTTTTCTTCTTATTATTTTAGTATCCGATAAATATCTACATTTCAAATTCTTATTGAAGTTATGACTATAAAGCATTCAATATGTAAGTTTTTTTTTTTTTTTTTTTTTTTCTCAGTGTGTTTCCAGTGTGTCTATCTGCACATAGGATCTTTAATTTGAAAAGAGGGGGGGGGGGGGGTCACATCCAGATTTTTCAAGGCTTCATAAAAGAAGCCCTCTTCTTCAATAGTCAGAGCAAATTTAAAAAAAAAAATCAGCGATAATGAGAAACAACAGTAACAATAATACTATTGTGTTTGTGTTTTATTTTTTTTCCCTGAAAGGAAAACTCGTATTATAAAATTTTAAGACATTTGTATGCGGAAATTTAGGTGTTTCATTATTATTTTTAGATTGGTTTGAATACATCATGCATTAATCTTAACATAAAGCATCTTTTACATTTGTCTGAAATGGTGTTAAATTCTAAGTTCTTCGCTGGCTGTACCCATGCGTATGTCTATGTATTTGCTTATATGTCTGTATCTCTAGATGCCTACATAATATCCATTTATTTATTTATGAAATATAAAATTTAAAATACAAATTTTTTTAAATATATATAAACTAGTGTAAACCCCGTCCTAGAACGGTGAGTTGAAATCGAGATTTTCAACTAAAATTAAAAATAATTGCTAAAAATATTTATTACTTTTATGTTGCCTGTTAGCAGATGATAAATCCTGAAATATTATATTCCCAGCGCCACAACATTCATGTGGTATTAATTCAGTTTTAAACACAAACATTATTTTCACAATTTTAACATCTGCATACGTAATTATAGGCAATGATTCCATTTTACCGGAAACCAAATTTTTAAAGAGAAACCTTCAAACCCTTGCATACGTAATTGTAAAAGAATGATTTCATCTCACCGGAAACGAAGCTGTGACAGATGATGTAACAATTGAACAGATGAGCTCGAGCTGGAACCATGACATTGGATTTTATTACATAGTGAGATATATCTAAAACTAAAGAGTAAAATTAGCAAGAACTGAAGTTTAACCCTCCGTCTACCAGACGGGTCCATTGGACCCGACAGGTACATACAAAATATTCATTCAAACCAGAAATTTCTTTAAAATAAACTAAGTATATAAACCAGACAAAAATAAGGTAAATAAATAAGTTAAATAGTTTTAAATAAAAATTCTGGTGTAGAACGTTTTATTAAAACTTGAATAAAATTCCCGGTAGACCTAGGGTTAAACTGTACAGTTAGTTAAATTAGAAGAAATAATTATGATCAAAAAGAGATGATGACGATTTTTTTTTTAACAAATAATTGTATTTTTGTGAATGTAGAAGTAATTTGTTCAATATTCAGGATGCAATTTATATAAACAATTCAAAAACTATTTCTTCTTCTTCTTCATAAGTATGTAAAATTTGCCTAAAAGTATTTATTATGACTCCTTAAAAACATACATCATCATTATATTTATTGTAGCAGTAAATGTGTTAGGAACTAGATTCATTGAAAAAGGAGCATTTTTAATTTTCTATAGCCCACCGAATTTCCGTAATTCCCAAAATTTATAGCCAAATAGTTTTCAGCTTATCTGAAATGAATTTTTAAAATAATATTAAAATTATACATAGTGCTACTAGGTTGCCACTGTACTTCTCTTTTGTAGTCAGACCACTTAAAAATCTATCACATCATGATGGCACAGTGCACAACCTTCGAAAGTTATGTTTACTTCAGTAAGAAAAGTCACTTTACAATGTAACATGCAGAAAGAAAGAAAGAAAAAAAAATATTGGTTCCCCCATGATAGGAGCCATTGTTCTCAACCATAAGGCACCGGCGAGATGGAGACTTTGTTTTTTAGTATTGTTTGGTCAGAGGGGTGTAAAGATTCTATCCTTTTTATTTATTTATTGTAAAAGAAGTTTTCTTGGAAATGGAAAATCCTGCACTATCGGAGCACGAAATGCATAGGAAAAATGAGAACAATATTTCGATTCGTTAAATTATGAAAAATATTGTTCCGGTTTGAGATTTTATTCTGCTGTCAGTAACATTTTTAAAATTATTTAGAATTTTTAACGCATTTTTTAAATTGTTTTTGTATGGTAGACTAATTTGCCTAAAGTTTTTTTTTTTTTTTTTTTTTTTTTTTTTTTAATAATGAACAATAATTTTGAAATAGCATTCTGACTCGTAGAATTTTCCATTTCCAGCCCTGTGCATTAAGATTTTCTTATATATATGTATATTTTAATTTACTTTATTTTTTTCTCTTTAAAAAAAAAAATACTTATTATAAGAAAATGAATAAAAAGTACAAAGACTTTTTATTTTATTTTAGCTATATTATTTATTTTAGCTTTTATTTTAGTATCCAGATTAGAAGCTTAATGTTTATTAGAAGTGATAAGCATAAGGTTTGAAGAAATATTTTATAACTTTTCCACGAATTTCAAAATTGTATGTGACTTCGGGTCATTTATCCGTCTCTGCGATGGTATGTCTGTCCGTCTGATTACTCTTTAACGTTCATGAATATTCTTGAAATATTCATAAATATTCTGGAAATTTAAATACTATTTAGGATCATTACAAAAAATTTCCTATCGAAAATACAGTGCGTACTTGTAATTTATAATTCTTTTAGAAAAATGCATGCGACAATTTGAATAAATTACTATATAACATCAACAATTCTTTAATCTACATTTCATTCATGTTAAGATGTTTGAAACTGATAATATTTTATAAAGGATTGCTGAACCATATTTTGGACAGAAACTTTTGTGTTTAACATGTATATAGTGTTATAGGGAAAATGTTACAGTTTTTATGCATTATAAAATTTACTGAATGTTAGACAACAATTTAATAGTCAAAACAAGAACGAAAGATCTTGTGTCAGGTCTGTCTCTGCAACATTTTACGATACTTTCAGAATACCATAACAAAAATTCACAGTTTATTAAGGTGAAAAAAGATGTCTAAATAAACAATTTGAAAAAACGCATAATGCATTTGGAATCCCAATTTAAGGAATCACCATCAATACTTGGAAAGGTGTCCATATCTTTTGTACAACTTTGTGTATGATTAACAGATTTGTATGCATGCTTCATAATATGCTAAAATTTAGTTCAGTTAAACGCAGAGCGCAATTGAAAACTCTGCTTCAAAAGTATCCCTTCAAAAACTAGATATGTACTAGATATTTTATACAGCTCTGTATATGATCTAAAGAATTTAGACACAAAAAAATCATAAAAACGCGTACCACAATTAAAATCACCTTCCGGTAATTATTTTACATATTATTCATTGTTTACATTATATTTTCACGGTACCCGAATTTGTTTGTATGCACTGTAAATTAATGTAAAACTCTATGCACATCATATTCTTCAGTTAGCGTTTTGCAATACACCTCATTGAGATAGCTAATTTTCAATATATTTAAAATAATGTAACGTCATAAAAATAAGTCCAAAAGATCATAATGTATCGGAATTGCTTTGAATCTTCATGCAATTGAACCGTAAATGATACAAACTTTATTTTCAATACTGAACATTCCATAGTAAACCTGAATAACATATCAAATTTATAGCAAACTATATGGGATACTATACTTACTATACTTATGGGAAACTTACTATATTTATGGGATACTATACTTACGCAATTTAGAGCATGGGCAGACAAAACGAATTCATAAACTCTTTTAAACTATGATGGAAAGTGTTATATGATGGAAAATGTTATATGGTAAAGAAAAAAAAATTGAAAGTGAAGCTTTTATGGAGGCTACGTAAAAAACCATAATATTTTAAGAATTTTTAAATAAATCATTTTAATTAAGGAAGTTTGAAAATATTGGACTAAAATAATATTTTAAAATTAGAGAAGACATAAAACTTTCGAAATATAACATGTTGAATAAATACGTTTATTGCAAATGTGATCTGCAGGAAAAGAAGAAAATGCTATTTGCGAAAAGAGATACTTGTCTAGTTGCAAAATTTTCTCAATAAGATTTTAATCAAGCTTTTTAGATTTCCTGTATAGTTTGCCAAACCCTAAAGCAACAAAATTAAGTACTTTTTAATAATCCCATTGCCACTTTTCTTTTGTTGTTGCTTCTGAGAAAAATAATTTATTCTTTCAATCAAGCGTTGCAGACACTTTCAGTATTTTTTCTTTATAAATTTGAGATGTTCATTTTGAAAAGTTAACTTTCTGTGTAGTTTAACGCGTGTGAATAAATTATTGAAAAGCATATATGAAATAACATGCTGGAATTATTAAAAAGGAGGTAGGAAGTGGGGGGAGTGTCTCTTAACTATGTAGCACTTTGGACGGTCTAAAGTCTATCGTTATTTTTAAAATATTAAAATATTTTTATGAAAACTTCAATATTAATCATTTACTGTAAAAGTAAACAAACGCATCACCGAAGATTACCCTCTGACTTTTATTTCCTCCAAACGCAATTTACTAATGCAAATTATGACAAATGTCATGTTTGAAGATTATTTAGCTTTCAAATCAAGATTAGAATCACGTTTTTAACGAATAATAGTTTTTAAAAATAAACAAATCAACATGAAAATTTACATGCAATTTCTAATTATTTAAAAGGCATATTAACAGGACATTTCTGACAATGCACTTGTTTTTCGTATTGTTTCGTAACACTATTGTTTATTCTTGTTTAAAATCTAAAAAGATGATTTTCAAGGAATTTCAATTTACATTGGCAATAAGCTGGAATATAGATAGAAAAGTCTGTCCATTTTAATACTAATCTATTCTTTTTATAGAATCATTTTATTATATTTAATTAATTTTTTTAATTTCAGAATAAAATTGAAAAATTCTCTTAGAATTGTGTGAATTAAAACTTACAAATAATGCTTAAAAAAAAAAAAAAAAAAAAAAAAAAAAGGCTTTCCTAAGAATTTATCAAAACCTTATTTTTTAGTCAAAAAGCATAATTTTCAATTGGGTCGCGAAGACTACAAAACCCCAACTGGTGTAGAATTAGAGAGGGTGCATTACCGAAGCTGCTGATAAGAATGAAAAGAGAGGAGAAATCTCTTGTAACTGCCTCCCTTCAGAAATCTTTTAGAGAGAAACCAGGCTGAGTATTTTCGACCCCCGCGAGACAAATAGCCCCTCACAAGAACTCTATGCTGGATTGGAAGCCCACGGGAAAAGGTTAAACATAACAATCACATGAGACCGTCCTCTGAGATCCCCATTCCGCATAGATTAACACTGAGTAGCTCCGCCCAAAATTTAGGCTTTTTTCTTTTTTCATTTTCTAAAAATATTATCGGATATTAATTAACCTTTGCATTTTCGGGAAAATACAAAGCGATAAGAGGACGTGCAAATGTCATGAGCTTACGTTTAAAAATGACTTCGTATGTCAGAAAATAACCATTTTGGAATTCAGTGCTGTTTTAAGATTGTTCCCATTTTTTATTTTTCTCCCCTTAACAATGCGAATCTTTCTAACACATTAATAGCACATTTTCACTCCAATTTGCCTGAGAATTGAATTTAAGCTATTAACATTTGCATTAAACAATCGTATGAGACCGTCCTCTGCGATCTCCTTTCCACATAAATTAACACGGAGTAGCTCCGCCCAAAATTTCGTTTTTTTTTTTTTTTTTTTTTTTTTTTTTTTTTTTTTTGCTCACCAACTCCAGGAAACGCAACACAACAGCGTGAATTTGCCTAGACTTGAGAAATTTTATACGGGATATAATCATGGAAACTCGAGAGATTTCCTCTTCGATTAAAACTGACTGAGTAATAGCTGTTTAAAGTTGGAGTATATTTTTTGCTGCTAAATAGGGGTCATTCACAAATTTAGTAGAAATATAAATAATCGTCAGATATATACAAAAGATAGTTGAGAGCAAAATTAACATTGCAATCTAATATAAATGTGAAATCTATAATCATTCTGACATATTACGGCAAAATATACAATTTGTACTGAACATATAAGAGGATAAAAATACAGAATTTTTGTAAAATAAAAGGATAAAAAACAACAGCCCTAATTCTTTACAAAATGATACATATTTTGAAATTCTGTTAGATTACACTGTCTTTCAAATTTTGGGTTGTGCCATGTTTTTTAGCTTATGAAAATTGATTTTTATGTATTCTTATGCGCTAAATCCGAAAATGACCTTCATTTTAAACCACCACGTTAAGATTTTTCTCAAATCGCAAATTTCAAAGTTGAAAAGCTCAAAGTTAAAATTTATCCCCCTCTTTTCCCAACCTCATCGGACCCCTGAGCTGTTTAGCTGTAAGAAACCCAGTATAAGCCAAAAAATTGAATAAATTACTATATATAAAATAAAATTAAATTGAATAAAAAAGTCTTACATCTATTTTATAGTAACTGATTTTTCGCTATTGTTTAACGTTGAAATTTAGGATTTGCGAAAAATCCTGCCATCATGGTTAAAAGTGAAGGTAATTTTTTTATTCAGTGTTACAAAAATACATAAAACGAAATTATAAAAGTTAAAAAAACAGTCATCGCAGGTTTATGTTATCTAATCTAAAACTCTTTCTTAAACTTGTTGACGGTAATCTATCCGATTTTTTTTGTCTTATCCTCTAACATAAGTATGTATGAGATGGTAAGCGTCGAAAATCATAATAATACTACATTGTCATCGGATTTAAGTTAGTATGTAAATTTTACTTTGATCGGACATTTGAAAGTTAGTTAAAGTTCGAGTACAAATTTTAAACTGGAAAGACAATCATTGCAAGTTAAATAAAACCTTATAAAAATAACATAATTTTTGTTAAAAGAGATCATAGCCTCAAATCCTTACAAACTAAAACATATGTTAAAATACAATTATAATTATTTTAAATAATCTGAAATTTAACTAATAAAAGTTAACTCAATCGTAATAGTTGTAAGATTTCTTTCAAAGCGCAGATAACTTGAAATAAGTTTAAATACTTTACATACGACCCCTGAAAGCATGGCCGAAATCATCTGTTTTGATATGCAAAAAGTGGTGTAAGTCATGCATTTCAAAGTTTCATAACTCGGTCAATTTTATTGTTAGTTTAATAGGACTTTTTTTTTGTCTTACTTGTTAGTGTCACAGTAAATTTTTACTAAATATCACTTATAGGACCGGGAGACAGTATAAAAATCTTAATTTCGTAATTTTTTAATAAATGTTTTTCTTGACCCAAATCTTTTTAAAAATAATCCTTTACCTTATTTAAACCATTTTTGTAATTGGAAGTATGTATCTAGGACCAAAGGTTGCGAAAATCAAGGTCGGTAAGGTTATACGTCGACACTCTGTATATATGAAGTTATATTCCACTTCATGACTTTGTGTAATAAAAAACACTCGAATCAGAAAAATGTAAGAGTTTATTTTGTATGAGATATAAATCTAATTTTTGTTGCACGAAGTTCTCTATCTAAACATCGATTAAACCAACGAGTGAGCGCCGCTTGAGGCAAGCGGTATTAAGTGCTCCTCGTAGTATACGTAAAAATACTGTGCTATATTAAGGTTGTATTCGAATCCAAACTGCTTACTTTCTGATTTATTTTTAAATTCATTTTTGCTCTCAAACGCATCAAACTGGCAAATTCTCTTATTTAGAAATTACGTAATGTGCCGTGCCTGTTGATTTTTTGATAAATGCAGAAAATATTGCAAAACATGCTGTCAAAGTTGGTGTTTCGAACCGAATTTTCTGAAGCGAGAGATCTGGGAATGAAGAAAGTGGTCATACTGAGAAAATATTTGTTTAACCCTAGATCTACCGGGAATTTTATTCAAGTTTTAATAAAACGTTCTACACCAGAATTTTTATTTAAAACTATTTAACATATTTATATACCTTATTTTTGTCTGGTTTATATACTTAGTTTATTTTAAAGAAATTTCTGGTTTGAATGAATATTTTGTATGTACCTGTCGGGTCCAATGGACCCGTCTGGTAGACGGAGGGTTAAAAATGAAATTCTAATTAATTGAGTGAAAAATGAAATCGCACGGCCTCTTATTCATCTCTTCAAAAATCAGATTCATGCTTTTACTTTTAAAAATGAGTCTGAAAATGTGTCACAAAATTTCGAGCTGTTGAGGGTGGAATTATATTTTTTCGAATACACCCTTAATATTGTCCGATAACCAGGTTTTTAGTACAGAACGTAGAACCTCGCGATTTAGGGTAAAATTTGTTTCTGCAGTATAACTTAGGAGGAAAATGAAAATACATTTTATGGGGGCAAAACACATAAGTAAACCGTGATATATATATATTTTTTACTTAAAGACTTACTGCCTTTGTTTTTTAAGAAAAATTAAATTTGCAGATCGACACCAGGACTGTAAATACAGTATTTTTTACCAGAAACTACAAAATGATTTTTTTTTCCCCCAGAAGAAATTAAAGATAAGATTATCCCTATTAGAGATGAGAGTGCTTAGGTTCGGTTTTTATATTAGTCTCAGGCTCAAAGTGAAATTTTTTTATTATTCATGAATTGAAACAAGTTGGCAATTGTACGTCAAACGAGGGAAATGTAGTAAGGCTTACTATAACTAGTTTTATAAATATTCAGATCTTGGTGCAATAGCTGTTGCACTCATATGCAAAAATGCATGAATACAACTTTTATTACGATTACAGATATTAAATTCAGTTATATGGAAATAATAGGACTCCATCTTAAATAGGACGTAATCACCATGGCAACCTAGAATCATTACCTACCATGGAATAGTATTGAATTACTAATGTTTCATAGGATTTAATAGAATAATCCCTATGGCAACCTAGAATCATTACCTATCATTTGATATCATTGAACGTCATACCTATCATTACGTAAAATGGGATTTAATAGAATGAAGAAAACTTTTATAATATCTTTTTAATTTTTGATTCAATTTTCATAAAATTTGAGACTCGACAAAATTCTGCAATGATTATATATATTAAATTTCAAACCATTTGGTCGGGTAGTTTTTGCGCTCTTATATGCGGACAGACGGACGGACGGCCAGACGACGATTATAGGTGCTACGTATTTATATAATTACGAGCGCACCTAAAAGGGAAAAAAAAAAGATCTTGCTACATAAGAAAAAAGAATGCAGTATATGTTTCTCAGTGTGTTTTACAATCCTAGTTGAATTGTTATTGATGGGATATAAAAAGCAATATTTTGTTCTTTCTTTGCACGGTCATTATTAATATCACAAAGGCGCCGTGGTATGTTCATTATCTATCCTCGATTTTTATTTCAAATACTTTTACAGAATGACTGGGAAACAGAACTCATGTCTTTCTTCCATAGTTGTATGGTATAAAATACAAATTATCATTTTTATAGATTTCTGCTTGTGGTTGTGTGTAAATAACAAATTTACTAATATAAACAGATTTTCCGGTACATGAAAACCACAAAACGTCGTCAAAAGAAACTTTTTTGGATTGATACATATTTCTGTGTAAGACGGCATTTTTAAGTAACAAAATTAATAGTGAAACAATTTAAAAATATTATTAACAATTTTATACTGCGCACTGTCGATATCGACCTCGCATTCTGATGACACAAAAATTTTGACACCGGATTTCATTTCGCCGGACTCAGGTGGTCTCGTGATCCGAAAAGAGAGCACGAACCAATATGTCATCTCTATCGGAAAAACTGTCGTTACAGGTTCCCTATAGGATCAGCGTATATTTGCTTTACCAGACGAAAAGACGAATCATTCAACTGACCTTTTTATTTCCGAGCGTTCTGTGGTCATCAACAAAACAAAGGGAAGCCTCAACGAAAGAAAGAGATGGACAGGTGGACGACCACAGTGTAGTATTACAGTATTACGACAGGAGTATTCGAAGCAAAATTCCTGATCAAAATTATTTTTCATGTGTTTTACAGTTAAAATCATTGCTACTGACATACAAATAATAAATACATTTAATTAATTTTATATATACATAAAAGTATGCATTTATATATAAGTAACAAAAATAAATATAAAATACAAAGTTTACGTAACGTTTTGCTGTTTATAAGAGGAAAGTAATTGCTAATAGAGTTGTTCTATTTGCAAGTAATAAATTAAACAAGATTCACACATAAAAACTTTTAAGAACAATATATTTCCCATTTTCTAGATATGAGGCATTCTCACAAAATTTTAACTTTCAGGACTAAAAATCTGGTGAAATTAAACTTAGTAAAATAACATTTTAAGCTTATACACGAAGTCCTTAATGATTCAAAATAACGAAAAAATGGTCAGAAGTGAATATATTTTTTTTTTATTTAAGGGGTCTTGTACCTTTTAAAGCGTCGAAAATTAACGAAAAACTTCAAACTTTGAATTGGTCTATCTTCAACTTTTTTTATGTATAAACATGAAATTTCGGATGTTGATTAAACAGATTGTGCTTTGTAATATGCTACCATTAGAAATTTATTAACCTTTTACAGAATTTGTGTATTGCTGAAATCAAAATGGCTCTTTTTTTACCCCATAAGTCATTGCGCGCATGATATCTTGAGAAAGTATGTATGGATTGGCATGAAATTTGTTAAAGATACTAAACATATATGTGTGTTTAAAATGACCTATCCTTAGGCTAAAATTATTTCATTAACTATATAAAAAATATTTTCGTAAAATATAAAAAATATTTTCGTAAAAAAAAAATAAAAATTTTGTATTTTTAATGAATAAAAATAGTCATAACTAAAAATATTACCATTGGAAATACTTAAAAGTAGATCATTTTAAACACACATATTTGTTTAGTATATTTATCAAATTTCATGAAAATCCATACATACCTTCTCACGATATCATGCGCGCAATGACTTATGAGGTAAGAAAAAGAGCAATTCTAATTGCAACAATACACAAATTTTGTAAAGGGTTAATAAATTTATGTTGGTAGTATATTACAAAGCACAATCTGTTTAATCAATATCCAAAATTTTATGTTTATACATAAAAAGGTTTTGAAGATAGACTAATTCAAAGTTTGAAGTTTTTCGTTAATTTTCGACGCGTTTAAAAGGTACAAGACCCCTTAACTGAGGTTTAAGTTAAACTTGCGAGTTTAATTTTTCTTACCGTTTTATCTCTCTAACTTTTTATTTTCTTCTAAATTTTTACTTATAATGAATTTGCATAGTACCCACAGAACATTCAAATAAGAAATAATAACAATGTAGTATTTTTAGCACAAAATTGTGGTATAACATTGACTTAAAGGGGTGTTAAAGAAGGGACGGTAAGGGGAAAAAAAAGGGGATGGTAAGGATGAGACGGTAAGGAAAATTACCACCTATTTTTAGGCAAATCATGTTAAGACTAAGTGATAGCCACAATGTTAATTGATTTTTAGAAACAGTTATTTACATTGGATTAAATTAAAAAAAAAAAAAAAAAAAGTTTAATTTACCCCCGAAAAGTGCAGGAATAAACCTTGGGGACGCTAAGACTACCAGTAAAGCCACGATGCTTGAAATTGATACTTAAATGCTGATTTAAATTCTGCAGTTAACTTCCTGTCAAAGAATTGTAGCCATTCTTTCTCTAGCATACTTCTGCATGAGAAAAAAGTTGAAAAAAAATTCTGTGGCTGCATCTGAAGTTATTTTCTGTATAATTTTAGCAAGAGGGACGGTAAGGAATCTAAAATGCAGGGAAAGAGTTAAAAAAAAAATAATAACAACTGCAAAAATGTGTTCAGGTTAATTTTTTGCTACATATTTCTTTAAAACAATAGTACCAGTTTCGGAAAAAAATTATATCGAATTACTTTTATTGAAATAATTTTATACAGACAGCTCCAAACTTAAAAAACAGCATAAGGAACACGGAACGGTATACGAATTTTGTGGTATATTTGAAACCCCAACATCGTCCAAAACTTATTTATCTCGTTAGTATTGTTATGCAGTCATGCAATCGGATGTTTTCCAGTATAAGAAATGAAAAAACCCACAAGAGTATGTACTGAAACAAAAATTATTATTCAGGGTGTTAAAAGTCAAAATTATTTGAGAATGCCTCATATAAGTTTTCGAAATATCTCGAATGTCACTATACTTATTCAGGATTTAAAAAAAAAAACTGTTACTGCATAATTAAAGTAATTCTATAATAAAAAATATATACTATATATATATGTATTTTACATTATAATATTCAAATAACAATATCGTTATTTCATATGTACAAAATTTCAGCTAAAATAAAGTAAACGGTCAAGTGTGAGTATTACTCGCGCTCAAAGCGTTCCGTACAACAAACATATGAATTATTAACTGTATTTTTAAGAAAATCGTTACTAAAAGAACTAGTATGTTGTGGCTATCACTAAACTTTCTTCTATCTCATACATGCCAATACTTCAAAATTCACTATCTCAGTACCAAATTAAATGACAATTTGTGTACATCAAGAGAATTCTAAAAATATGAAATTCCGTGAATTTGTTCCCGAAGTATGACTGTCGCTGAAATCATGTAAATCCAGCAAAATGCAGCATAGCAGCGCCACCTATTGGATTATTTACATCAGAACCTAATTATCACCAACTTATGTCAACGTCTAACTGAATATGAAGTTTGAGGAAAATTCGTGCATTAGTTCTTGAGATAGAGGTATTGCGCAAATCATGACAAATGCAGCATAGAAGCGCCACCTGTTGAGCGATTTGCAACAACACATAATCAGCAGCAATATTAATCATTTTATACTTAAATCTGAAGTTTGATGAAAATGCGTGCTCTTGATTAAATTAGCTCTTGAGATAGAGCTATTGAGGAAATAGTTCAAAATGCAGCACAGCAGCGCCACCTATTGAGCGATTTACACCAACACGTAGTCAGCATCATTTCATATGAAAGACTGCCTAAATCCGAAGTTTGATGAAAATGTGTGCATTAGTTCTTCAGATAGAGCTACTGCGAAAATAGTGTAAATCCTGCAAAATGCAGCATAGCAGCGCTACCTGTTGGGCGATTTACACCAAAACGTAAACAGCATCCATTCATGTCAAGGACTAACGGAATCTGAAGTTTTATAAAAATACGTGCATTAGTTCTTGAGATAGAGCTTTTGCGGAAATCCTGCAAAATGCTACGTAGCAGCGCCACTTGCAGGCCGATTTACACCAAAAACTAATCAGCACCAATCTATATCACGGACTACCTGAATATAAATTTTTATAAATTTCGTGCATTAGTTCTTGAGATAGAGCGCCCACAAAATTTGTGTCACATACAGACAGACAGACAGACTCACAGACAGACATTTTGTAAAAACATGTTTTTTGGAATCTCTGACCCATAATACGTGTAAAACCGTCGAAAACTGGAATTCGAAAATTTTTATGAAACCAATATTTTCTTCTTGTAAAGATAGAAGAAAGTAAAAATAAGACTCCGTAAAAAAAATATACAACGTAGGGTTTGGTATAGCTGTATATATAATAGAAAAGAATGAATGCATATACCGTAAAAGTCAAAGAGGTATGAAACCTAAATAATGTCAGATGTTGCTATTCTGTATAACTCTTATTTAAATCTTATCCTAATCTGTTTATGATTAATTTAATTCAACACTGACAATAAAAGTAGCGAATATTTAAACTTCATTTGACGTTTCATAAAACTAAATTCAGCGACGTAATATTCTTTTCTTTTTACAGTGTAGCTAAAACGAAACCCTTGTTCAAAGTTTAAACTTGGCGTTTTGTTAAGTGCGCTTCAAAAGGAGGTCGCAGGGTTGTAACGCCGCCTTCTTCGGTGCCGCGCTTTTCCAGATAGCTTTTTAATTAACTTTTACAGATACGGGAGGATCTTTTACAGAAATGAGAGATCTACTTAATGCAAACTCGTCACGAATCCCGTGGTATTTATGCGATTAATTCTAATTAAATTAGTCTGTTTTTAACAATTTGAGGCTTATTGCTTTTATACTGCTACTGGACATTGTATTACATAAATGTATCACTAAAAGGTTATCTATAGGCTTTAAGCCGATGGTACATGCAGTACGCCGCCCCAGTCATTATGTAATGACCAAACCGTCCGTGTCTTTAAGGGTTATTATCTCAGCTAATTACCAACGATTTTTTTTTCAAAAATAATTATCAAGAATGCTCTTATGCTTCTGCTACGATAGGTAACTCCAGCTCTCTTCAACACCTTTGCTGAATGCCTGCAAATCGAAATTTGTGTGTAACGGAAAAATGCGCTTTTCTCAAAAACAATGTCACCTACGCTAGTCGCTATAATTTTCCTGTAAGGTTTATGTTAACCTCTACTACCTCTAATTTTTTCATAATTTCAGTTTCAGTAGATTCGGAAATAGATGGGGGGGGGGGGGGACACATATCTTTTGCACTACATTTTCAACGATATCTCTGAAAATATAATATCTAAAATTAAATGGATTTTATTTTTTGAGTTCAGCGTTACGAAAGCTTTCACGCGATACCCCACACGATATACGAAGAAAAGATTTTTATTTTCAAGTAACATAATTAGCCCCTCTACATTTTTCCTAAAAATACTTGTATATTTTTAATAATCTGTAAATATGTGGGTCAATAGTCTTTACTTCCTCCAATTTGAACTTTCCACGTTCGATAGTTTACGAATAAAATGTCTGTGACAGACAGACAGACGCAGGAGCGATCTTATAATAGTTCCGTTTTTACTTTTTAAGTACGGAACCCTAAAAATATAAAACAACTGAAATAATAAAATTTTCATGTCATCATATAAATAAAGCACATCAAAATACTATTTCACCTAACAAATAGGAAACAATACAAAGGAAATTTATGGAGGTTTACAGATTTAACAATAATCAATTAGATGGTAATTCGACCATATTTACGAGAGTTAGAGCATGGACAGACGGCGGACAGACAGACGAACCTAATTCGTAAATGCTCTCAACTACGCTGAAAAGTGTTAAAAAGAGAAATGAATCTTTACAAGGTGAATGCAACATTTTAAAGAATTCTCAGATTGTTTCTGAACAAGTTGAAAATAATTTTACTTTTGAGGAGTATTTAATCTATACTACAAGGGGTGATCAAATGAAAAGGTACGAAACGACATGGTGGGTACAAATGTAGACTTTATTCAAAATATTCACCATAAGCCTGAGCACAACGATCCCACTGGTGAACAAGCCGCAGGATTCCTTGTTCCCAGACTTCCTGTGGCCGTGAAGAGACCCAGTCCTTCACAGCGTCCTTGAGTACGTCGTCCGAGTTGAAGGGTTTTCCTTTCAGGTGTTTCTTCAGTGGACCAAACACGTGGAAATCGCAGGCGACATGTCCGGACTGTAGGGTGGATGGTCCAACGTCTCCCACTTGAACTGGTCTTGGGTCATCACCCTGACTCTCACGGCCTGCACGAAAATGGGCACTCCATTTTCTGACAGACTTCTCAGAGACAAATTTCTCACCATAAACTGTCACCATCCGGCGATGAATAGCTGCCGGTTTCTCACCTTCTGTTGTCAGAAATCGGATAACACCTCTCTGCTCCTCAATCGTCGAATTTTGCAACGCGAACACCATCCTTTCTGCATACGGACAGCCGCATCATTTGGACGCCGCTTTTGATGAGCCTCTGCTCTCTACTGCGCATGCGGGCACCCGCGCATGCTCCGATCCCAGTCAGAGGCTCCAATCGCATTCCGAGATGTCTCGCTACGTCCTCCCATGGCGGAATATGCAAATATTTAACTGTTACGTTTTTACGTCGTTTCGTACCTTTTCATTTGATCACCCCTTGTAATAAAAGGAAGTTTTGCTCTGTCTGCGATGGTTTGCTAAATCTACTGCACCTAGTGTGAAAATTTAGATAAGGGTAGTCCAAGTCCTCTCCTGGTGCATCTGAGGCTCAGAGGTTTAATTTTTTGATAATTAACCCAGTTGTTAATTAAAAACTCATCGAAAACGCTTCATTTTTCTAAAAATTTGTAAGCAGGTCCGCGGATGCTAAGTTCGGAGTTTTCCGAAGCTCACAAGTAGAGAAAATTCAAAGTATGAGATCAATTTTATTTTCTTTGCTGTTTTTGTTCCAGCCAAATAATACAAACAAGAAAAAACAAATGAAATATTCTTGAATATTGTATATTTACATTTTGAAGGCCGTAATTTCTTCGGAAAATTATTAACATTAACCTTTAACCCATTGAGGGGCGGTGGGATAAGTTATATCCCACCTAAGATTAATGAAGATTTGCACCAGAAATTTTTATTTAAATTTTACTTATCTGACTTTGGTGGAAACAACTGCCTCCTTTACAGCTTTTCCTGACCAAGCTTGGTGTGAGTAACTCTTCACAGTACTAACTTTTATTTATTTTTCATTTTTTTCATTTTATATAGTAGTTTTATAACTACAGCTATACCATTTATCAATTACTATCTTTTAACCATGGAACTTAATAATGCGGAACTGACATATCCATAAAATGGCGAAGCTTCAACTGTAACCGATTTCGCAGGGGTTGATTACCGCCGGGGCAAACTTCCACCATTAAATTTAAATAGATGTTTTCTCCTTATTTAAACGCCTTATTTATGCAATGTTAGAGTCATAAATAATGCCAAAAACTGATATTCATTTTTACTGGTGGATGTTTCCTTCGGCCGTAGTCAAGCTCTGCGTTTCCGCCATATTGTGACAACCTAGACAACCTCCTGAGAGTACCAATGGAAAATATTATAATACGTGAGGTAAACTGACACCTTTAAAAACAAACAGAAATTTTTACCACCTTTGTGAGAGAAATTTTCCATGAATAAGGCTCTTAAATAAGACGAAATTTTCTACTCAAATTTACTGGTGGAAGTTTGACCCGGCAGTAATCAGAAACTTTTGATCCGATTAAAAAAAAAAAACAGCCGCCAACTTGTGACAACCTTCTCAGTTACTTCACTCGCAACTGGTAGACACTATAAGTCTGCACCCCTTCATTCCTAACTCCATTCTTTTAACTCACTTGACTTAAGTTTAAACTTAAAATTTAACTTTTATACTATCCATTACTATATACCTTTATTTTTTCTTAAATTTTCTTATTTTTTTCTTTAACCCCTTAACGTTCGCATTAAATTACCGTTTTAAAACTCAAATTGCTTATTGGTACCACTTTTTTGAAAGAGAAATATTCACCTTATTTAATGGCAGGTAAAATAATACCATAATAAAGCCAATTACAGTATTTTATAAAACTGTTGGGAATCAAACAATCTGAATAAAAGACACAGCCCGTGAACATCAAGGAAGCGAGAATTAAGGGGTTAAGTAGTTTTAAACTTCAGTTATACTTAACCCAATGGCTCACTCATGCATCAATTCATTTACAGTCTGGATGTTAACCCTTTAGTTCGCAGCTTTGCATATATGCAAACAACAGTGTTTTAAATTTAATAGATCTTTTTTATTCGAATATACCTAATTCACACCAGAAAATTAAAACAGCAATATGTACTTTAATTAATAACAGACATTACGAATTTTGTACACTCGAGATTGGCTCTTCTGAGTTGAACAGACATGTCTCTCTTCGCTCTCGTATGCGGTGCAAGGGCGCTCCTGCTCACGCTCTTTTATTTCGATTTTTTGCGGGATGCGGTGCGCGGAGGAGTAAAGTTCTTGTTAGAATAGACTTTTTCATGGTGCTGTTGTTCAACAAATAGTGTGGTGGTGTTTTTTGATTTAAAATATCGTCTGTGGAAAGTACCCAGACAATAAGTGATATTATACAAAGTATAGTGGATAATACTGCTGATCCGAACTTTGCTTGAAAGAATTTCAAGATCTCAGTTCCCAGTATGAAGAAAAAGTTAGTCAGTGTATGCCTGAATTCTTCGCCTATCTTGATGACTACATCCACTCAACCAGGAGTAGAATGGATTATGGAACATCTTCCTCTGATCATCAGGAGGTGAGTGTTGTTTGCCAAGAGGCTTTTTCTTTAATTAGGGAGCCTATCTCATACAATAACTAACTTAATTCAACTTATTTTGGTGTTTTTTGCTTTTCAAAGTATAGATGTTCGTCAAATAAAATTTTATCAGGATTTGGTCTTAACGACTTTACTCTACCAAAAAAAGGTACGAAACGTACCCTAGACGAGGGAAACTCACAACTCCCCTTACAAAACAAATATTCTAACCTAGCTATGGATACCCAAATGGATGAATATGAGCCGGTGACCACTGACGTTGCCGATAACGCGTCGGGAAGTTCCGAAAGTAGGATAAATCCGTTCTATATAGAATTGGAAGGTAATTGGACTATTTTGGCTAAATAAATAGCTGATATAAATCAGGAAAAACCTAACATCGCACTTAAGGGTGAGCGCCTGATGGTGCTTTGTAAGAATGATAGTGATTTCCGGAAAATCTCGACCAACACGCCAAAGAATATACAACCCTGCACCCAAAGGACCAGCGTCCAAAGAAAATTTGTATTAGAGGGTTACCATGTTATACTGAAAATAGTGTTATAGTTGATAGTCTTAAAGAATACGGATATACTGTTACTAGAGCTGCAATGCTCAAGAACAGAAAAACGGGCAATCCTATGCCATTATATATGGTTAATGTACTCCCAACTAAAAACTTTGAGGAAATTTATAAGATTAAGGAAATCTCGTATATATCAGTTACTATTGAGGCCTTTAGGAGCCATAATCAGGTAAAACAATGTTACCGCTGCCAGGGCTATGGTCACGCCAGCGAGGTCTGTGGGTTTACTGAGAAATGCTGCAAGTGCGGCGAACAACATCTTACCCCTAACTGTACTCATAAAGGACGCATTACGCCTAAGTGTGCGAACTGCGGGCTGGCACATCCAGCCACGTACCGCGGTTGTATTAAAAACCCTTATAGGCGGGAAAATAACAATCAGAACAGTAAAAATAATGCAACTCAGCTAGATATACTGGTAGTAAGGTTTCTCAGCAGGCCCAACAACTAGCAGAAGTCCTCAAAGATTTCAATTATACTAAAACTAAATCACAGGAAAAAACTAACTCGGAATCAAATGATTCTGCTTCTAATAATGTTGAATCCCCAGTTGAGGTTGCTTCCTCTTCACAATCTCCTGAAAATACTAACTCTGCTAATTCTGAAAAAACTAATAATACTCCATCCCAATCAACCAAAATTCCTCCTAGCTACAGTAATGATATACAGGAAATATTTAGTACTTTCCAAGACATAAAAGAGATTTTGCAAATATCCAAATTCATTAAATGTATAAAAAATATTTCTCCTCTAGCAAAAAAGTATAACAATCCCATGGAAAAAATTATTGTTTTATCCAAGAGTTCGACAAATTAGCTAATGATTTCTCCTCCCCCAACCATGTCTAGTCTTCATCTTAAATCTCTTATTGTGTTATCCTGGAACTGTTCTACTTTAAATAACAAAATTGACGAGCTTCGTATTTTTGTCTCTAACCACCTTAATATTGATATAATTCTTCTTCAAGAAGTGCATAAACCTAATAAAAGTATCAAAATTTCTGGTTATAAGCTCTACCATACCCCCCGTCCTGGATCCGTTCAGGGTGGAACTGTCATATACATCAAACACCACATACCACACTATCCTACCCAACAATCTACATACACAGGTCTTGACTACACGGGAATTGTTGTACAATTGCCACGAGTTAATATTAATTTTGTTTCTTTATATGCTAGACACTCACCTTTATTCCCAGTCAATGATCTAACACAGCTTTTCTCACAAAATACGCACTGTTTCATCGCAGGTGATTATAATGCGCACAACCGGCGATGGAACTGTCATTCAACCACCCGTCGTGGCAGTACACTACATAACTTAATCACTCACCTAGGACTTAGTTTACATGCACCCAGCACACCTACACGTTATGGGCTTAGTAGAGGTCGCCCCTCCATTATTGACTTTACAATTTCAAAAAATTTGGTTTTTCCTATTAGTTCTACAGTTATTAATGACTTAAGTTCTGATCATCTTCCTGTTGTTTTCAAAATTGATTGTGTTGATCCCCCCTCTCCTCCCCCCCTTCTGTGGCTGTGGACTGGGGTAAATTTAAAACTATTTTTTCCAATTCTGACCTAGCTTTCCCTAATATTACTAACACTGATGATATTGACAAGGCTGTTGATAACTTTCAAAATATTATTATTAATGCTCAAAAACAAGCTACTTACCAATATACTAAAAATAATAACTCTTTTACTATGCCTAACTACATTCATAATGTTTGTAAGCAACGTAATGACATCCGACGGCTGTTTCAAAATACTAGAGATCCTACTTTAAAGCGAATGATTAATCGGCTTAATAATAAAATTAAAAACCTCATTTCTAAGGAAAAACAAAAAAGCTGGAGCAATTTTCTTAACTCCCTCTCTCCTCAAGATAACTCTCTTTTTTTTAAAATAAAGAAAAAACTTAATAATAATTACTCTACAATCCCCCCCTTAACTGCCTTTAATACCACGGCATATACGGACAAAGACAAGGCGGAAATCCTCGCCAGGCCCTATGCTGAGCAGTTTTCCCCTAACCCTTATCTTGCCAGCCCTAATCATTATTTTGAAGTAAATGAAACTGTTCAAAATTTTTTAGCTACCCCTCCCACGGACCCACTCCCGGAAATTCAACCAATTGTTATTTCTAATATTATCAAAAATCTTAAAAACAGAAAAGCCCCTGGATACGATAACATAACTAATTATGCTCTTAAAAATCTTCCTTGCAACTGTATTATATATCTAACTAAACTTACTAATGCTATTCTTCAGTTCTACTACTTCCCTAAAGCTTGGAAGATTCTATTATTGCACCTATTCTTAAACCTCAGTGTAATCTTCAAGATCCGACTAACTATCGACCCATTTCTCTATTACCCTCTATTAGCAAAGTTGTTGAGCGAGTCATCAGGTCCCAGTTACATGGCATTTTAGACGCACAAAACATACTCATTCCTGAGCAATTTGGCTTCAGAGCTAAACATTCCCCATTACATCAACTCCTTCGTGTTGTAGAGTTCTTGAGTGAGAAACTAAACATGAACACACCAGCTGCGGCTGTTTTTCTCGATGTCGCTAAGGCATTTGATAAGGTTTGGCATATTGGCCTTATATACAAACTAATTAAGCTTGGAATTAATGCTAGACTTATCTTTCTCATACATTCTTACCTTAGCGACCGCACCTTTCGCGTCCGCCTTAACAATATACTTTCCACTTTATACCTTATTCTCTCTGGTATTTTACAAGGGTCGGTCCTCGGCCCTACATTATTTAACATTTTTTTCAACGATATCCCAAGAACACTGAGGACTTATCTTGCCCTGTACGCGGACGACACGGCAATGTACGCCTCTGCACAACACCCATTCACATTATACAAAATTCTCCAAAAACACATAGATAAATTCCTTAACTGGTGTACCCTGTGGCGTGTTAAGCTCAACGAGCAGAAAACAGCTGCTGTCTATTTCTCTAGAAAACTAACATTTCCCAATCGCATTACTATCAATAACACTACTATTCCTTGGACTAATGACACCAAGTATCTGGGAGTTACCCTTGATAGAAGACTTACCTGGAAAAAGCATTTTATTAATATCCGAGGCAAAGTTGCTGGTATCTCCCAGGCCCTCTCTCCTCTTCTCAAAAGCAATACTCTTTCTATTCATAATAAACTAATCTTGTATAATGCATGTATTAGATCAATCTTAACTTATGCTTGTCCGATCAGGGGATTCGCTTGCAAAACCAGTATGGAGTATCTTTACGGTGCTCATAACAAAAACTTACGCTATATCCGTAATGGTCACCATTTTCTTCGTAACACCACTATCCGCAGGGATTTGAAAACCACTTCCTTAAAACAGCGCATTAATAAACTTGCTAAAATTTTTTATAAATCTGTATACAACCTCCCTAACCAAATTATAGCGGAACTACCCGACTACGAGGTATCCGACCCCATTAACAGAAAACGCCCTAAATACTCGCTTTTGCTTAACGATGATGACTGAGTTTCCTTCACCTTCTGCTATACTTAACCTTTCTGTTTGTTCTGTCCTGTCTATAGTATAAAAAAAAAAATTGTTTTTCTGCTAGTTCTTTAGCATCATATATTTTTAAACTAATGTATGGTCTCTGAAAAGAGTCTTTTTTTTATGGGGCACTCCCCGGTAGCTTTTTCGTCTTTTACATCTTTTTTTTTGGAACTAATGGAATTTTCTTTCTTTTTTTAATTAATTTTTTTTTCTTTGTTTTTTTTCTTTTTCACATATGTTATACTAGTACTTATGTACTTTGCTATTTTTTTGTTAGTCTTTTCTTTTTCTTAAAAGTAAATTTAACTTTTGTGGCTACCAGCCACGTCTAAACATTATTTTTTTTTAATGCTCCCTAATGCCCTTGCAACACAATCACCTATCCACTGGATGTAAAGTTGCAATCTTTAATTTTTTGTTCAATGGTTTCGTTTTGAAATATAATGTCTTAGTGTACACTGTACAATATTATTTCTTACTAATTTCTCTCTCTTTTTAACACTTTCCAACAAAGTTGAAAAGTGTTTATGCATTCGGTTTGTTTGTCCGTCTGTCCACGTTCTAACTCCCGTAAATAGACTCGGATTTTTATGCAATTGATTATCCTTATTTAGAGTCACCTAACCATGTTTGGTATGTATATGAAGTATGCAGGATTAATAGTTCAATTACAGGGGCCCTCAAAAGCATTCCATTACATTATGGTCTATGGGGAAAAATCGTTTGCAGAGTATTTTAATGATATTACGCTGCTTCAAATGTATTGAAACAGATATAAATCACTGAATTTTACCACAATTACGTTAGAACAGGGCATTCATAGCATTTTTTATTCATTTACAGGGACACACAAAAGAAATCGGTTACAGTACTGTCTTTGAGTAATAATTGCTGGTGTGTGCGTTTTAAAATTCGGTATGGTCTTTTCAACTGAAGTCATTTTTTGCATGTTACTCGTTATATATAAATTCTATAAACTCATATACAGGGCTGCACAAAAGTATTCACGTACCATTCTCCTCATTACAGGAAGTTACTGAAGGAGAATTTTCAACTGAGATATATGTATTTCTTAAGTGAACTAAATTTTGGCATGCATGTAGTTAATAGATACAAATCTATATATTCTATACGGGTCTGCTGAAAAAATTCGGATAATTGTCCGATTGTAAATGAAAACAGCTGAAATTGGGTTTTGAAATGTGTTATGTGTTTCCATGTGGTTGAAATAGACATAACGTTTTACCTTATTAAACAGTGCAGTTTTGTTACACTATTCTGAATGTGTTGAGAAGTATTTCATAATCTATACTTGACGCATGATTTTTCTTTCTTGTTTTTAATGAAATGAGTAAAATGTATGTATTTTAATTTAAATGAATGCAATACGAATGATGCCGATGTGGAAAATATCTGGGGGTTTCTCACCTGAGCCTGGCTAACGCAAAACTACCCAAATATCTTTCCCGTCAGATAAAAGTGTAATAAATTAATGAAACAGTTTTCTTTCATGGACTATCGAAAATTGGACCTTGCGTTTTAAATACAAAAACAATCTATCATTGGTTGGGAAATACACTTCTACTCTTACTTAGAAATCAATTTAGATATTTTCAATTACTTGACTTGTATTAATTTTCCTCATAAGGGAAAGAAAATCTTATTTTCATATTCGGCATTTTACACAATCAAAGTGTATGGTAGAAAAAGGAAGTTACTTATATTGCTTATCAGAACATATCTATAACTACGTTAAAGCTGCATAAGTGGCAGGGCCCCTTATATTATAAAATTAATGTGGGTAGTAGTAGTGACTTTTTTTCGGGGGGGGGGGGGGATCATGTAAGTCTACGGGGGGATTTGAGTTTGTTTCAAGGGGGTGGGGAAAGCTTAATAGGGGTTGGAAACAGTGCCATCGCTAAGACCATTTTCTTTGGGGGGGGGGGGAGGACCTTAAATTCCCAAGTCAAATTTCAGAATTTGCCAACTAGTTTTATAATTGTGCCAAGTTACCACAATTAAAAAATGCAATATAGTTCTTATTTGTAAAATGTTTAATAATATTCCCAATTAGATTTGTAACTTTTGCCAAGTCTATCAGAAACAGAAAATGGTTTATAGTTTTTATTAAAGATTTAAACAAAAAATAGCCAACAAAGTTTGCAAATTTGCCAAGTGTAACAGCATTCGCAAACGTTTTGGGGAGGAGGCTCCCCCTGTCCCCCCCTTAGCAAGGCCCCTGGTTGGCAACACTGCTCTTTTGTATTTTTTGCAAAATGATACCTAAGTATTTAAAAGTTTGACAGCGAGCTCCTGTTACAACTACTTATATAATGTTAGAATAGTTTGTAACATCCCTCATCGTAAACCGTTAGCAACGAAAAAATGAACCTAAGGATCCACCGTTGTGAATTACGACATATTTTTGTTACAGTTTTATATCCTTTTTCAATCTGCACAGTAAAAGGTACACCATTCAATGTCAAAAGTTCTATAACAATAACATAGACTCAAAGAAGAAAAAAACGATCGTCAATATAGATTAAATAGTACAGTCGTGGGAAAAAAAAAGTAAAACCCCCTACTAACTCCTCAACACATTATCGTAGAAGAAAGTTACTGGTACCGAACGATTGGAAATAAAGTTTACTTTTAAATGACGTATATAAAATTTGCTTAGGGGGCTATGTACACATTAAAACGAACTCAAAATTCTTTTTTTTTTCAATGGCAATACCTAATTTTAACGAGGTATTTCAAATCTTCGGTTCAAACTATGCCTAGACACCAAATTTCAAGTTATTTGAATGATACGTTTTTGAAATATAAACATACAAAATTTAATGCTTCTAATGTTAAATTACATTTTCATATTTTCATTAATATCTCCTGAAATTATGCTCTTAATGTACTAATTTTTTGTGTAGCTATAGTACTAAAATACCCAAACATAAATACGATCAATATGCAATTCTTATAATTTTGTGATATGAATTATAAAATATTCGAAAAAAGTATGAATTACAACCTACAGTTTTTTGGATGGATTTACATTTGCTTTATGGATAGATTCTGCTTAATGGAAATCCAAAATTTCACATTTTTCTTCCAAGTAGTTTTCAAATTATGTTTAAAAAACGGCAAAATGATGGTTTAGGGGACGTCTATGATAGAAGTGACTAGATATTTTGAAATTTCTTACGCTGTAATCTAGCAGTCTTCAATGACTGCTTGAGTGGCGCTTAAGATGCCTTGATCAAGAAGGGGGCTCTCTCGGTCAACAATCGAGTACAAACTTCAACTTGGATACAGCCCCTAAAATACGCTCGTTTTAAAATAATTAATTTCTCGGGAAATTATCGAACGAATTCCATAAAAATTCGTTTTTAGGCTAATTGAAGGGTGTAGAGTTCATTTATGCTGTCAGAATTGTGTACTGCTATTGAAAAAAACAACAAAGTTATGGTTCGTTTTAATATGTAGATGGCCCCCTAAATTTTATATACATCATTTAAAAGTAAACATTATTATCAATTGTGTGGTAGCAGTAATTTTCTTTTAGGATAATTTTTTTCAGAGTTAGTAAGGGTTGTTTACTTTTTTTTTCACGACTGTACATTTAGATAAGGTGTGCTTGTTGCGACAATTTTCTTTCTAATTCTTTTGAGGTGAGGTATGTACAAGGAAACATGCAACTCAAGACAAAAATTCTTTTATGTTCATTTTTAACCTGCACAATAAAATGTACAAGTATTTCACGATGAACAACCAATCATCCAAAAACGGTTGCGCCAGAGATGCACTTGTTATCCTAAATTAAATTTTATGTTTACGTAAAAGTAGTGTCAGTGTAAATTTTCTTTCTAATTGCGTTGAAATAAATATGTATTTTGTAGAACCATGACCAAACTCTTATTTAATTCAGAAGGTTAATTCAATGCGTGTCTTTCCTACAGTCATATGTAAAGTTAAACATGGTAAGATGCACACACAAAAAACGGTGAAAGTTCCGTTTTAAAGAGGTACATTATCGTTTAACCATTTTAGGCAACCATTTCAGCTTTAATATGTGCACCGACTATTGAAACTGAATACTCAATTTTTCTACTTTTCACTAGAGCCTAAAATATCTCTAGTTTCATGCTGGAACCCGCTATATCTTATACTATAATGCGAGCAAAAATTGTGTGTTTATGTAAATTTGATCTTAAAACGGCTCTAACGATTTTGACGAAATTTTGTATTTTACCATTTTTGGGCACGATAAGACCATTGGGCTAAGTCATGTGTTCGAGAAAATTCGATTAGTGATTCATTTAGGGTCATAATAGGTCAAGGTCAAGCTAATTAAATCTAAAAAAAGGCTCAATCGATTTTGACTAAATTTTATATCCAACCGTTTTTCGGCACGAGAAAACTATTGGGCTAGGTCACATGTTCGAGAAATTTCGATTAGTGGGTCATTTTTGGGTCACTATGGATCAAGCCAATTTTATCTAAAAAACGGCTCTAACGATTTTGACTAAATTTTGTATTCTGTCGTTTTGGGTTACGAGAAGACCAATGGGCTAAGTCACATATTAGAGAAAATTCGATTAGTGGGTCATTTTTGGGTCTCTGTGGGTCAAGCAAAGTTTATCTAGAAAACAGCTCTAAAGATTTTGACGAAATTTTGTATTTTACCATTTTCGGGAACGAGAATACCATTGTGCAAGGTCACGTGTTCGAGAAAATTCGATTAGTGGGTCATTTTGGGTCAAGGTCAAGCTAATTATATCTAAAAAGCGGCTCAATCGATTTTGACTAAATTTTATATCCAACCGTTTTTCGGCATGAGAAAACTATTGGCCTAGGTCACATGTTCTAGAAATTTCGATTAGTGGGTCATTTTTGGGTCCCTACTGGTCAAGCCAATTTTATCTAAAAAACGGCCCTAACGATTTTGACTAAATTTTGTATTCTGTCGTTTTGGATTACGAGAAGACCAATGGGCTAAGTCACATATTAGAGAAAATTCGATTAGTGGGTCACTTTTAGGTCACTGTGGGTCAAGTAAAGTTTATCTAGAAAACGACTCTAACGATTTTGACGAAATTTTGTATTTTATCGTTTTCGGGCGCGAGAATACAATTGGGCTTGATCGGATGTTCAAGAAAATTTGATTAGTGGGTCATTTTGGGTCACAATGGGTCAGGGTCAAGCTAAATGAATCTAAAAAAAAGACCCAAAGTACTTTGACAAAATTCTATAATATACCGTTGCCGGGCTTGAGATGACTATTGGGCTAAGTCACAAGTTCGTGAAAAATCGATTAAGGGGGTCATTTTTGGGTCACTGTGGGTAAAGCTAAGTGTATCTAAAATAACGGCTCAAAACATTATGGCAAAATTTTGTATTATATCATTTCTGAGCATGAGATACCATTGAGCTAAGTCACATGTTCGGGAAAATTCGTTTAGTGGGTTATTTTTGGGTCACTGTAGGTCAAGCTAGTTGTATCTTAAAAAAAGGCTCAAACGATTTTGACAAAATTTTGTATTATACTGTTTCCGGGCACGAGAAGATCATTGGGTTAGGTCACATATTCGAGAAAATTCGATTACTGGTCATTTTTGGGTCACCGTGTGTCAAGTTAATTTTATCTAGAAAACAGCTTTAATGATTTTCATTAAATTTTGTTTTCTATCGTTTTCGGGATCCAGAAGACCATTGGTCTAGGTCGCATGCTCAAGAAAATTAGATTAACCAGTCATTTTGGGTCACTATGGGTCAAAGTTTAGCTAATTTTATCTAAACAAGTTGGAAATTGCTCGTCAAACGTGGCAAATGAGGCGCGTTCGTACTATAACTGGTTTTATAATTATTTTTTACACCCCATATTGTACTGAATGTATAATTTTTTTGCACTTCATAAAGTGCATTGTCTGTAGCATCATTAAAATGCACTTGCAATAACTTTTTTCCCATTCCCCGTAATGTAACGGAACCCTTTTGACTGTCCCTGTAATTAAACTATACATCCGATTTTCATAAAATTTGAAATGGCACGACAAAATTTTGCAACAATCATATATTTAAAATTTCAGACCATTCGGTCGGGTAGTTTTTGCTCTGTTATATGCGGACAGACAGACAGACGGACGGACGGACGGACTGAACGACGACTATAGGTGCTACGTATTTATATAATTACAAACGCACCTAAAAATGGGCAAAATTAACTTTCTCACTTTTTACCCACTGCTCATTTTTCGTGCTAGAATTGCTCTCTAGTTCTGTGAAATTTATCAATCTGTTTTAATTTATTTTTCTTTTACCTGTCATTTGAAATTTCATTATAAAACTGTACTGATGGTAAAACATGAGTTTGATGCTTCGCAATTATTTTTTTAACCATTTCAGGGGCAAGTAATTGCGTTTCTGTAACGTCGAGTTCACACTGGAATTTTCAAAAATTTTATTTCAAAAAAAGGAAAAGCAATTTTACGGCTGAACGGGTGCTGAACAGGTGAGTAGCATTTATACGTATTTACATTTATATAACTACGCATTAATACATTAATACATTAATGCATTATACGTATTTATATTACGAACGCACCTAAAAATGGCTCAAACGATTTCGACAAAATTTCTTATTACACTGTTTCCTAGCACGAGAAGACCATTGGGATAGGTCAGATGTTCGATTAATTTTATCTATAAAATGACTTTAGCGATTTTGACTAAATTTTGTATTCTATCGTGTTCGTGTTCGAGAAGAGCATTGGTTAGGTCGTGTGTTCAAAAAATTTCCGTTAGTGGGTCCCTACGGCTTAGGATCATGCCAATTTTATCCAAACAGCAAGAATTATATACAGTCAGAATGAAATATCGAATTGAACACAAGGCTAATTTTGACTGAGCTTAGCTCGATCATGCCCGCTAGTATTGATTATGTTTTGGCTAGTTTTATTGCAGTTTCTTTAAAGATATATATTTTTATACTTAAAATAAACGTGAATTTAAGTTTTAAAAAAATGCATTTAATACTAATGTATTTAATGCGAATATGAATTTAACACTAGGCACATTTAATACTAAAAGTGTATTGCACATACCTAGCTTAAAACGGATAATTTTTGTTACTTTGAAAATAGTAAATTCTTTCACGAATTCGCAGTCTATCTGTTCCCAACAAATTCTTTCACTTTTTTTTTTTTTTTTCATTTTTTTATCGGTTTGAATTTTCGGCAATTTTCAAACCTCTTGAATTTTTTTCCAATGGACCTTATGCACGTGACGTCAGACACCAGAGCTGGCAGTATGCTGATGTATTATTCTAGCCACTGCACCGCCAGAATACCAGTATGCGCAGGCGAAAACACCACTAGCAGATTACTTTAGCCTCTACCCAGGTTGAGTGCTTAAATTTTAACCGAAATTTCGCAAATTTAGTGTATTTTTTCTTATACAGAACAATATTTTGAATTTATAAAACAATATCTATATAATAAAAGCCTAAGTCATGTGACTGTCATCAACAATTCCGGACTGATCGCTTCACTATTTACATGCCAGGCGGCGAATTTCGTAATTTAATGTTAGCCGGGCGCAGGTGATAAATTGCCAAATATTGTTCCATCGCCATCATGTTATTAGTATTATAATAGTCCATTTCATATGACTGTCATAAACAATTTTTCGTGTGATAAATTAAAACAAAGTTCTGATGTTGAACTTAAATATCATGGTTTATGTCATTAATTTATTACTTTTCTTTCCTTTTTTTTTTGCAGAAACTAGGGGGCTCGGCCCCCTACGAGCTACGCTCGCCAACCCCCGTCCAGACACCGTAGACTCTAAATCTACGCTAATTTGATCGGCTTTAAAAATATTTCGAAAGATTGAATTATAATTTAAAAAACAGTGGCGATCTCTCTATAAAGGGATTTCTATTCATTTCTCTTTGATTGGGGAATTTTAACGCCAAATCCGTTGCGGTACTACTTGATTATCCCGTCGACCAATTTCGCCAAATTATATAAATCGCCAAATTATACAAATTGACATAATTTTTATTTTAAATAACGAAAAAACAAATAAATTAGTACAACATTAATAAAAATACAAATAAAACGTCAAAATAAAAATAACTTGATGACGTAGACTCGTGTAACAACATTTCAAAATAAGCTAATATAAAAGGAATTAAGTAAACAGAGTCTTTGTCTCCTGGTATTTTTTAACAAAGTGAAAAGAAAGTTCTTTTAAATGAGACATTTTAAATGAATCGTTTTTAATCTGACGTAATTTTGACGAAACTATTCTTTCTCTTTTTAATATTCACGTGAAAATACTTGTGTTAGAAATTAAATATTATTTGCGCTTTCCTAACAAAAACAGTTGAAAAGTATCCTCTTAAAATATCAAATAAATGTCTAGCGCAATTTCTAAATTTAAACCGTTTTGCAATATTATTTTGTGTTCATTTTATGTAATAACTGTAATGTGACGTAAATATGACGTAATTTCTCCTATTTAAGACTTCTAATGCATGTTAATAAATTTATTGCTTTACAAATTCCTTTCTCTCTTAAAATTCACGTGTAATTATAGTTTTTATGACATAATTTTTAATAAGTTCCTGCTTTTTGTGCATAATTATTTAATTCTAATTCCAAATGTTTTTTTCTGTTTATAATAGTCACGTGTAAATAAATTTTTAATTTATTTACACGTATAAATATTTTGAAGCAAACATTATTGCTTCCGCTGTTTATACAGTTGGCAACGGTTTAAATTAATACCACTTTCTAAAATCTGTTAAAAATATCTCTAGAAATGCTGAAAATCTGAATTTAAAATAGAAATAAAACCTCAAAAAATTAGTCAAAATAAAAAAATTAATGCAATCTGCACTCCGGCAAATTCTAACGCATAAAATGATCTAAAAATGATTAAATTCCTATGAACAGTTTTTGCTCCTATAAAACTTTTTTAGTGGAACGATTTTGTCCAACTTTAGCATTAAATATCTCTTAAAATAATTCTTCGATCTTAAAACTGTCTGCATCAGCGTGTTTATTAAACATTTCTGTATAATACTACCGATTTTCATATTTTTGTATGCATTATTTTTCTTAATATTAACGAAGAAAGACCTCCGGTCACAAAAAATCAAAACCGGCGGCGGCGGCGGTGACAGCGGTAGTTACTTTTTTTTAGAATAGAGAGATAATTGAGAGTCATAAATTTTAAATATTTCAGTTTTAAATTAAAGTTATGTATTTTAAAATAACATGAGTGAAAGTATTATATTTTAAATGAAATTAATGAAAAGATACGACGGCAACAATGTTTGGCTATTTATCACATGCGCCCGGCTAACATAAAAACACCGATTCATGATTTCTGTATCAGAATCTTCCGATTTGGCGAAGGATTGAGCAATTAAATAAAATTATGAATAAAAGTAACTTGAAACAATGATTAGCATACATTTAAAGGAGACCAAGTTGGTCGCCAAGGGCGGATAGCATTAAATATATACTGCTACAACAAAGAATATTTTGCGATATTTTTAACAATCAAGCATTAATAACTCACACTCCATAGACTGCTATGCTAATATCCAACAGTAAATACCGCCAGCAGACAAATTTTAGCCTCGATCCCAGGTCGCGTGCGTAAGGTCCATTCAGTTATTTCACATCTTTCAAACAAAACATTTATTTTCTGTCACTTCATCATTTTCCCAGTAGTAATTGCTGTGTCTGTTTACAATAGACAAGGAGGCGTCTGCATAAGCCATCATCTCATCGAGTTGACAACTGAAATTCCAGCATTAGTTAAAACTCGATTTGCATATTAAAGTGAAACTGGTCTGTCAAGTCCTATCTCGGCGGAAAACGCCTGCAAACCCGATTTTAGAGGTTGATTGGTAGGTTTAGCATTGCCCCAGTTAGCATGAACATTAGCAGCTAGTTTGATTTTTTCTGATATTATCTTGCCGTGACAAATTTGAATTGAGAAATTCGCAGCAAATCTCCCGCAAAGTATACCATCACCCACTTGCGTGAGTAGTTTGTCGTGAAACTAATGGCAAGACTGTCTTGAATTCACGAAAGTGACGAAAGCTAAAATTCCTTCGTTGAGAGATTAAACAGTCAGCAGATACGCAGAAATTTCAGAAATTTTATTCGGTTTGTACCGCTTTTTTTTTAATGCTACACTTATCAAATACCATTAAAGGGTCGAATTGAGAAAGTACAAATATTTTACACCAAGTTTATGATGGTAAAAACGATGCATGTATCTTAACGGTGCGTATGCATCAATAGACCTACCTGATCAGGTCTATGGACCCCTTTGAAGGACTAGCGGCTCTTTCGAAGAGTGGCTCACTATGTAAAGGCTTAGTCCATTAATTCAGCATGGGGTGGCAGAGGAATATAAGAGATACGGAGAATTCACGTTTAGCCCCTTACCTGGGCTCTCGGCTCCGGTCTGATTTCCCCTTATACTGTAAAGAGCGTAGATAACAACACACTGATGTTTCATACTGAAAATAAGATTTTGTTTGATGCATTTTACATTGTTTCACGTGGTATTGACATATAATTTAGCAAATTTCTTTAGTAAATTACATTTTGTGCATATCCTCATTTACGTTACTGTCAGTTTGTTAGTAAATTTACTGAGGACGATTTAGGACACATTATACAGAAAAACTTTTAATAGTTTTATGCAGAAATGTTTAAAAGCCTCTTTAGTTTGGTCATTTATCATTTTCATATTGATAACAAATTTTATGATAAAAAAATTAATATTTTTTTAATTACTATTAGGTACTTTTTCTATAATTACAAAGTACCCCATTTTATTAATTTAATTGTAAAGAAAAATTGAATTTTGGACTTTTAATTTTTCTCTTTCATTACACAACTTCCCATAACGATTCAGTTAGAAATTAATTTAAAAATTATTATAGAGAAACATTTCCTTAAATTCCCCAAAAAATCTTCTTTAATAATCCGAACTTGTATTAAATAAACGGTCAAGTGCGAGCATTACTCGCGCACAGAGGGTTCCGTAGAATAACTATATGAATTTGTAATTGTATTCTAAAAAAATTAAAAAAAAGAAAAAGAAAAAAACGTTCCTAAAAGAATACTAAGACTTTGTAAAAAACTATACAACGTAGGGTTGGGTATAACTGTATATATTAGAAAAGTGTAAATGGGTATACCATGAAAGTTCAAAGAGATATGGAACCTAAATAATATCAAATATAGCTATTCGTATAACTCTTTTTTTAATATTATCCTAATCTGTTTATGATGAACTTAATTCCGTAATGGCAATAAAAGCAGTGCATAGTTAAACTTCATTTGGCATTTCATGAAACTAAATTCAGAATAGTAATAACCTTTATTTCTACAGTGTAGCTAAAACAAAACCTTTGTTCAAAGTTTAAATTTGGCATTGTGCTAAGCGCGCTTCGAATTGAGGCCTCAAAGTTGCAACGCCGCCTTGGTCAGTGCCGCGTTTCTCCAGATAGGTGTTTAATTAACTTTTAAAGTCACTCGAGGCGTATTGAAAGATACAATTAATGCAAACTATCGCGAATCCCACAGTATTTATGCGATTCATTCTAATTAAATCTTTCGAGGGCGATGCCCTTAAAAACGGACACCTAATTTTAATTCCAAAACAGACAAATGGCACTAAGAATATTTAATTAAAATTTTCCTTTTATCATGTACGTGAAAATAAGAAAATTCGCATTTCTAATAAATTCGTTTATAAATTCTGGTCGTAGGACTCTTAAAGCTTCAAAATTTAAGAAATTTTAAATTTTTTAGATGTTAAACTCCTATCATTTCTGAATATTTTGATATAATTGTTTCCTTGAATTTCCCATTAGAACAGAAGTTTGGGCTTTTAGAATTATACCCGCTCAATAGCTGAAGCGGCGTTTCCGAAACTTTAAAGTCATTATTTTCCAAATGGCGTTTTTGGGGCATAACGCGCAGGATACCTCAAAAACTTCTGAATATTTTTTCATGAAATTTTCGAAGCATATATTTCATGTTAGTCTGTATAAACTGAACCTGAAGTATAAGTAAGCACCAAAATTTTCATTCTAGTAGCAATATTTATTTTGTAATCCTGCGCGTAAACTGTTATAACCAATTTTTAGTTCGACAAATGTCTAACCGTTTCAAGCCATAAATAATAACTCTTGCAATTTTTCATCCCAATTTAAATTGTGTTTTAAAATCATATCCATTTTAAGACATTAAATGTTGAAAATGGTCTTTTTTTTTTTTTTTTTTTCATTTTTTCCACTTTTTAGAGTCCCGAGACCCCTTAAATTAGTATATTTTTAACAATTTGACGTTTATTGCTTTTATACTGTTACTGGACATTACATTACACATATATATCATTAAAAGTTGTTAACTAGGCATAGAGTACGCCGCCCCTGTCCTTGTGTATGTCCAAACTGACCGTACATTTAAGGGTTAATATCTCGGCTAATTACCGATGATTTTTTTCAAAAATCATTATCAACAATGCTTTTATTCTTCTGCAATGATAGGTATATTCAGCGATGCTCAACAGTTTTTCTGAATGCCCGTAAATCGAAATTTGTGTATAACAGAAAAATGCTAATTACTCAAAAACTATGTGACCTAGGGTAATCGCTATAATTTTCCGGCAAGGTTTACATTAACGTCTACTGCCTCTAATTTTTTCATAATTTTAGTTTCAGTAGATTCGGAATTAGATGGGGGGGGGACATATTTTTGCGCTACATTTTCAACAATATCCTTGAAAATATGATACCTAAAATTAAAAGGAATGTATTTTTGAGTTCAGCGTTACAAAAGCTTTCACAGGATACCCCACATGATATGCAAAGAAAAGATTTTTTTTTCAAGTAGCATAATTAGCCCCTCTACTTTTTTACTAAATATATTTATGAATGTTTATTAATCTGAAAAAATGTGGGTCAATGGTCTTTATTACTTCCCCGAATTTGAACTTTCCACGTTCCATAGTTTACGAGTAAAATGGCTGTGACAGACAGACACAGGAGTGATCTTATAATGGTTCCGTTTTCAGTTTTTAAGTACGGAACCCTAAAAAAGGATTAAATATTTCTGATATTTAAATATATAGCAGAAATATTTTTTTTCTTGTAGTGATAGGCTTGCATCTTAAAAATTTGTTTTCATAAGGTACTTTATCATTATAAAGATTAGGAATGCATTAGCGATTTTCTTATTAGATGTGCGTGCTAAGAAAAATATTTTGTTTTGACAAAATCCTTTTAGATTCCTCAAAAAATAAATAATAATAATAATATAATAATAACCATTGCCCCCCCCCCCTTTTTTTAAGTATTCTCTCCTTTTGAATATTTTTATTGGTACTGGCAGATTTTTATGAGCAAAATTTATTGAAAACTGGGCTTATTTCTTTATAATGAAATGGTTATTTATCATTTAAATTTTATGTAATATTACGATTATTTTAATTCATTTTAATTTATCATTTGAACGTTCACACTAAGCATATTTTGCATGTTTTGGGGGTGAGAATTTGTGGCATTTATTTCATTTTTATTGTACCTAAATCCACCCTTTCTCCCAGGTTACACTTTAAAAACATGTTTTAAACCCGTTTTTGTTAATCTCTCTATTCTAAAAAAAAAAGTAACTACCGCTGTCACCACCGCCGCCGCGCCGGTTTTGAATTTTTTGTGACCGGAGGTCTTTCTTCGTTAATATTAAGAAAAATAATGCATACAAAAATATGAAAATCAATGGTTTTATACAGAAATGTTTGATAAACACGCTGATGCAGACAGTTTTCAAATTGAAGAATTATTTTAAGAGATATTTAATGCTAAAGTTGGACAAAATCGTTCCACTAAAAAAGATTTATAGGGGCAAAAACTATTCATGGGAATTTAATCATTTTTAGATTATTTTATACGTTTGAAGTTCCCGGTGTGCAGACTGTATTTTTTTTTTTTTTATTTGACCCATTTTTTGAGGTTTTATTTCTATTTTAAATTCAAATTTTCAGCATTTCAAGAGATATTTTTTACATTATTTTAGAAAATGGCATTAATTTATACTGTTGCCAAATGTATAAACAGCGCAAACAATAATGTTTGCTTCACATTAAAAAATTATTCACACGTGACTATTATAAACAGAAAAAAACATTTGGAATTAGAATTAAATAATTCTGTACAAAAAGCAGGAACTTATTAAAAATTACGTCATAAAAGTATACACATGAATTCTAAAAGAGAAAGGATATTGTAAAATAATAAATTCATTAACATACGTTAGAAGTCTTAAATAGGAGAAATTACGTCATATTTACGTCATATTACAGTTATTACATAAAATGAACACAAAATAATATTGCAAAACAGTTTAAATTTAGAAATTGCGCTAGACATTTGATATTTTGAGAGGATCTTTTCAACTATTTTTGTTAGGAAAGCGCAAATAATATTTCATTTCTAACAAAAGTATTTTCACGTGAATATTTAAAAGAGAAAGAATAGCTTGTTCAAAATTACGTCAGATTAAAAACGATTAATTTAAAATGTCTCATTTAAAAGGACTTTCTTTTCGCTTTGTTAAAAAATACCAGGAGACAAAGACTCTGCTTACTTAATTCTTTTTATATTAGCTTATTTTGAAATGTTGTTACACTTGTCTACGTCATCAAGTTATTTTTATTTCGACGTTTTATTTATATTTTTATTAATGTTGTACTAATTTATTTGTTCTTTCGTTATTTAAAATAAAAATATGTCAATTTGTATAATTTGGCGAAATTGGTCGACGGGATAATCAAGTAGTTCCGCAGCGGATTTGGCGTTAAAATAACCCAATCAAAGAGAAATGAATAGAAATCCGTTTATAGGTAGATCGCCACTGTTTTTTAAATAATAATTCAATCTTTCGAAATCTTTTTAAAGCCGATCAAATTAGCGTGCATTTAGAGTCTGCAGTGTCTGGACGGGGGTTGGCGAGCGTAGCTCGTAGGGGGCCGAGCCCCCTAGTTTATTATAAAAAAATAATCATTAATCGATACTTAATCCTCCTCGCCCCTAACTCTTCACACAGCAAAAGATATTTCTAAGGTAAGCCTTGTAGAGTTTCCTTTTTTTTTTATATGTATATTCTACTTAAATCCACCTTCTCTCACAGAACACAAGTTTTAAAACTCTTTAATGTTTTAAAATGTCCTTGTCTATTTTTGTTAATTTACAATAAAAATAAATAATCATTCATCTACCCCCGCCCTCTCAGCTCTTCACACAGCAGCGATATTTCAAAGTTTGAAAAGGGAAGAACAAAGAATTTTCTTTTTTTTTTCCTCTTTCAAATTTGATTTTTCACTCTCCTTTTGTTTGTCACTGTTACTAAAATATAGTGGTAATTTTCTTTTTAAATATTAATATTAAAAAAAAAAAAAAAAAAAAAGAAAAGAAAAGAAATTAAATTGAATTTTAAAAACATAAAAGTAAATAACACAATTTTTTTTTTACTATTTCATGCTACTATATTAGTTTAAACAATGCAATTACAAACAGGACGTTTATTTGAATTTTACGTGTAGTTACACAATGCAAGAATTAAAAAAAAAAAAAAAAATACATAACAGTACCAATGTAGGATAATCAAATATAAAATTGTGTCAACACATGTTCGTTCAATAACCTCATATGTAGAATATGACCAGAACAACATGCGGAAAGCTGTACCATACGATACGACAGAATTCAGATCGTAGACGAGGTCAGAAGCTATGCTAAGCACCCCATCTCCTCTTGCCTCCTTATTCCACCTTCGATATTGGAACTTCTAAATGGACTAATCTCCTACATAGTGAGCCACTCTTCGAAAGAGCCGCTAGTCTTTGAAGGGGTTAAACTTATAGTTAAACAGTTAATGTGGTATGGAAAGATTACTACTAATAAGAACAGTTCATCTGTAACACTTTCCTAAAACTGGAATCCTTTTCTTATTGTATAGAAGGCTTTTAGCATTTCTTCTTTTCAATGGTAATTATTATATTAATAAATAATTTCATTTTCATGCAATCCGCTGCAATAAATTCATAAATCCATCGCAACAGCATCCTCTTCGTTTGAATGTTGCACACGCACGAAAGTGGAATAAACTTCATGATATAGAATATATTATTCATAATATGGAGATTAATTTACATGTTAATTGTATTCAAAGTCAAGGTTCAGCAGAAAATTTCTTTAAGTAGAAAACTTCGTTTAATAGAGACTTCGTTAAAGGGAAGTTTGACTGTATATCTGTTGTTTTACTCAAAAAATTTTGAGCCCATCCAATATTTTTGAAAAGTTGGCGCTACTGTGTGTGCGTGTAGAGACAGACTGCGGGAGGAGGGGTGAATGGCTAAAGATATTAATTGGAGGTTAAGTTTTGTTTTTGCTAATGAAAACATAACATTATTATAATTTAATAAATACTTTTATGAAATTATATTCTCATAAGTTCTTCCTTATAAATAAATTAATATTTATTATAAATAACATAAAAATTGCTAACTATTGAAAGTACAAAAAACTAAATGTCAAGAACAATATACAGTTTGATCACCTAATTGCTAAGACATTAAAACAAATGGCAAAATGTGCAGGAAATTTTTTTTTGAAAGAAATTTAATTATACATTCGCTGAAAAGACTCTCAGTGCTCGTGTAAGTCTAATGTATGTCCTTACTATTTTACAATCAAAAGTATTTTGAGAACCTCAGTAAAATCAAGTTTAATTTCAGCGATTAAGTAAATAAATAAATAAATAAGGAATTAAATTTTATGAAATTGTGTGGGCGGTGAAATCAAATTATTGGGTGGGCTCGCGCCCCACGGGCCCATATCATTTGGTGCCCCTGAAGACATTCAAATTTTTAGCACTGTTTGGACAGCAGATTTTGTACTCTATTTATTCTATGCTCTGTACTTAAGGTGTTCTCAAATCCAAAGGAGCTATTTTCTGGAATATTTCTGAATCCATCTTTCCTTCGGAAAAGCATGAAACGGACAGGTATTCTTATTGGAAAAAAAAAAAAAATCAATTGAATAATGTTTTCTATTTATTTGGCAAATGCAGAATGTCTTTTGAAAAATACGGGCAAAGTTGGCGTTTTCAACCGAATTTTCTAACGAGAGAGTAAACGAGAAAAAACTTTCCCTTTCCCTACTTGGACACATTCGCTTATAAATCGATACGTATTTTATTTATCAAAAAATAGAAAACCACCATTTCCAAATGGCTTCAATAATCATGCCTGCAAATTGTATGCCTTTACGTTTAAAAATTTGTCTAACAATGTGTCAGAAAGTTTCACGGTATCGAGCAGGGAATCTGAAAAACACCTTTGATTTTTGATTTGATTTGATATCCACCGTAGTGGAGATTATTGAGGCCTTTACTTGAGGACTTTATTTATTATACTTTGAGTCCTATAGCAACAATGGCTGTCGCCTCGAATGATCCTGATTTATACACAGAAATTGTAATACAAACAAGACATAACAATTTTATTTCTCTACATTACATATGATATATATTACTTTAAAAACCCTAACACAATTACATCCATGTCTTACCCAGGGACTCGAACCCGGACCCTCAGCGTGACAGCAGCCTCCGCTTACTCACCACGCCACCGGGCGACAAGAGAAACACCTTAAGGCTGGTCTAAAAATAAATAAACAAAATAAATATTTCCCACGCTCTCATCAACACGAAACCATCCGTTGCCTTTCTGACACATTCCCGGATTTATTTTTAGCCGTTGAAGCATGGAGTTAGTAATCATTATTTCTCATTCAGAAACGAATAGCGTTTCAAGTTTTTCGATAATTTTATTATTACAGTTATAATCGATTATATCACGATCTTCCTTGGCCTCTCGAGTCCGGAAATTCGTTTCAAAATACCAACTTTGACAACATTTTCTAAAAATATTTTCTAAGAGATCCTTTGCATTTTTGGAAAAATACAAAGCGTTTTATATATATATATATTTTTTAGTTTCAGAATAAGAGGACATGAAAATGTCACGAGTCTACGATTGAAAATGACTTCGTATGTCAGAAAATAACCATTTTGGAATTCAGTGCCGTCTTAAGACTGTTCTCAATTTTTTATTTTTCTCCCCTTAACAATGCGAATCTTTCTAACACATTCACAACTCATTTTCACACCAATTTGCCTGAGAAGTTAAGCTATTAACATTTGCATTAAACATAACAATCACATGAGACCGTCCTCTGAGATCCCCCATTCCGCATAGACTAACATTGAGTAGCTCCGCCTAAAATGTGGCTTATTTCTTTTTTCATTTTCTAAAAATATTTTCGGAGAGATCCTTTGCACTTTTGGAAAAATACAAAGCGCTTTATATTTTTCCAGTTTCTGAATAAGAGGACATGCAAATGTCATGAGCCTACGATTAAAAATGACTTCGTATGTCAGAAAATAACCATTTTGGAATTCAGTGCTGTCTTAAGATTGTTCTCAATTTTTTTATTTTTCTTTCTTTAACAATGCGAATCTTTCTAGCACATTCACAACTCATTTTCACTCCAATTTGCCTGAGAAGTTAAGCTATTAACATTTGCATTAAACATAACAATCACATGAAACCGTCCTCTGAGATCCCCATTCCGCATAGATTAACCCTAGATCTACCGGGAATTTTATTCAAGTTTTAATAAAACGTTCTACACTAGAATTTTTATTTAAAACTATTTAACCTATTTATTTACCTTGTTTTTGTCTGGTTTATATACTTAGTTTATTTTAAAGAAATTTCTGGTTTGAATGAATATTTTGTATGTACCTGTCGGGTCCAATGGACCCGTCTGGTAGACGGAGGGTTAACACTGAGTAGCTCCGCCCAAAATTTAGGCTTTTTTCTTTTTTCATTTTCTAAAAATATTATCGGATATTAATTAACCTTTGCATTTATGGAA
Organism: Maratus speciosus; assembly: GCA_963932465.1. NCBI lineage: Eukaryota > Metazoa > Arthropoda > Arachnida > Araneae > Salticidae > Maratus > Maratus speciosus. The sequence continues at coordinate 185,423,343 of OZ010798.1, read as the reverse complement.
AAATACAAAGCGAATAAGAGGACGTGCAAATGTCATGAGCTTATGTTTAAAAATGACTTCGTATGTCAGAAAATAACCATTTTGGAATTCAGTGTTGTTTTAAGATTGTTCCCATTTTTTTATTTTTCTCCCCTTAACAATGCGAATCTTTCTAACACATTTTCACTCCAATTTGCCTGAGAATTGAATTTAAGTTATTAACATTTGCATTAAACAATCGTATGAGACCGTCCTCTGAGATCTCCTTTCCACATAAATTAACACGGAGTAGCTCCGCCCAAAATTTCGTTTTTTTTTTTTTTTTTTTGGCTCACCAACTCCAGGAAACGCAACACAACAGCGTGAATTTGCCTAGACTTGAGAAATTTTATACGGGATATAATCATGCAAACTCGACAGATTTCCTCTACGATTAAAACTGACTGAGTAATAGCTGTTTAAAGTTGTAGTATATTTTTTGCTGCTAAATAGGGGTCATTCACAAATTTAGTATAAATATAAATAATCGTCAGATATATTCAAAAGATAGTTGAGAGCAAAATTAACATTGCAATCTAATATAAATGTGAAATCTATAATCATTCTGACATACTATGGCAAAATATACAATTTGTACTGAACATATAAGAGGATAAAAATACAGAATTTTTGTAAAATAAAAGGATAAAAAACAACAGCCCCAATTCTTTACAAAATGATACATATTTTGAAATTCTGTTAGATTACACTGTCTTTCAAATGGGTTGTGCCATGTTTTTTAGCTTTTGAAAATTGATTTTTATGTATTCTTAAGCGCTAAATCCGAAAATGACCTTCATTTTAAACCACCACGTTAAGATTTTTCTCAAATCGCAAATTTCAAAGTTAAAAAGCTCAAAGTTAAAATTTGTCTCCCTCTTTTCCCAACCTCATCGGACCCCTGAGCTGTATAGCTGTAAGAAACCCAGTATAAGCCAAAAAATTGAATAAATTACTATATATAAAATAAAATTAAACTGAATAAAAAAGTCTTACATCTATTTTATAGTAACGGATTTTTCGCTATTGTTTAACCTTGAAATTTAGGATTTGCGAAAAATCCTGCCATCATGGTTAAAAGTGAAGGTAATTTTTTTATTCAGTGTTACTAAAATACATAAAACGAAATTATAAAAGTTAAAAAAACAGTCATCGCAGGTTTATGTTATCTAATCTAAAACTCTTTCTTAAACTTGTTGACGGTAATCTATCCGATTTTTTTTTGTCTTATCCTCTAACATAGGTATGTATGAGATGGTAAGCGTCGAAAATCCTAATATGCTACATTGTCATCGGATTTAAGTTAGTATGTAAAATTTAACTTTGATCGGACATTTGAAAGTGAGTTAATGTTCGAGTACAAATTTTAAACTGGAAAGACAATCATTGCAAGTTAAATAAAACCTTATAAAAATAACATAATTTTTGTTAAAAGAGATCATAGCCTCAAATCCTTACAAACTAAAACATATGTTAAAATACAATTATTTTAAATAATCTGAAATTTAACTAATAAAAGTTAACTCAATCGTAATAGTTGTAAGATTTCTTTCAAAGCGTAGATAACTTGAAATAAGTTTAAATACTTTACATACGACCCCTGAAAGCATGGCCGAAATCATCTGTTTTGATATGCAAAAAGTGGTGTAAGTCACGCATTTCAAAGTTTCATAACTCGGTCAATTTTATTGTTAGTTTAATAGGACTTTTTTTTGTCTTACTTGTTAGAGTCACAGTAAATTTTTACAAAATATCACTTATAGGACCGGGAGACAGTATAAAAATCTTAATTTCGTAATTTTTTAATAAATGTTTTTCTTGACCCAAATCTTTTTAAAAATAATCCTTTACCTTATTTAAACCATTTTTGTAATTGGAAGTATGTATCTAGGACCAAAGGTTGCGAAAATCAAGGTCGGTAAGGTTATACGTCGACACTCTGTATATATGAAGTTATATTCCACTTCATGACTTTGTGTAATAAAAAACACTCGAATCAGAAAAATGTAAGAGTTTATTTTGTATGAGATATAAATCTAATTTTTGTTGTACGAAGTTATCTGTCTAGACATCGATTAAACCAACGGGTGAGCGCCGCTTGAGGCAAGCGGTATTAAGTGCTCCTCGTAGTATACGTAAAAATATTGTGCAATATGGTTGTATTCGAATCCAAACTGCTTACTTTCTGATTTATTTTTAAATTCATTTTTGCTCTCAAACGCATAACTGGCAAATTCTCTTATTTTGAAGCTACGTAATGTGCCGTGCCTGTTGATTTTTTGATAAATGCAGAAAATATTGCAAAACATGCTGTCAAAGTTGGTGTTTTGAAGCGAGAGATCTCGGAATGAAGAAAGTGGTCATACTGAGAAAATATTTGTTTAAAAATGAAATTCTAATTAATTGAGTGAAAAATGAAATCGCACGGCCTCTTATTTATCTCTTCAAAAAACAGATTCATGCTTTTACTTTTAAAAATGTGTCACAAAATTTGAGCTGTTGAGGGTGGAATTATATTTTTTCGAATACACCCTTAATATTGTCCGATAACCAGGTTTTTAGTACAGAACGTAGAACCTCGCGATTTAGGGTAAAATTTGTTTCTGCGGTATAACTTAGGAGGAAAATGAAAATACATTTTATGGGGGCAAAACACATAAGTAAACCGTGATATATATATATTTTTTACTTAAAGGCTTACTGCCTTTGTTTTTTAAGAAAAATTAAATTTGCAGATCGACACCAGGACTGTAAATACAGTATTTTTTACCAGAAACTGCAAAATGATTTTTTTTTTTTTTCCCAGAAGAAATTAAAGATAAGATTATCCCTATTAGAGATGAGAGTGCTCAGGTTCGGTTTTTATATTAGTCTCAGGCTCAAAGTGAATTTTTTTTATTATTCATGAATTGAAACAAGTTGGCAATTGTACGTCAAACGAGGGAAATGTAGTAAGGCTTACTATAACTAGTTTTATAAATATTCAGATCTTGGTGCAATAGCTGTTGCACTCATATGCAAAAATGCATGAATACAACTTTTATTACGATTACAGATATTAAATTCAGTAATATGGAAATAATAGGACTCCATCTTAAATAGGACGTAATCACCATGGCAACCTAGAATCATTACCTATCATGGAATAGTATTGAATTACTAATATTTGATAGGATTTAATAGAATAATCCCTATGGCAACCTAGAATCATTACCTATCATTTGATATCATTGAATTAATTGCGTAAAATAGGATTTAATAGAATGAAGAAAACTTTTATAATATCTTTTTAATTTTTGATTCAATTTTCATAAAATTTGAAATGACTCGACAAAATTCTGCAATGATTATATATATTAAATTTCAAACCATTTGGTCGGGTAGTTTTTGCGCTCTTATATGCGGACAGACGGACGGACGGCCAGACGATGACAAAGGTGCTACGTATTTATATAATTACGAGCGCACCAAAAAAGGAAAAAAAAAGACCTTGCTACATAAGAAAAAAGAATGCAGTATATGTTTCTCAGTGTGTTTTACAATCCTTTAAAAGTTAGTTGAATTGTTATTGATGGGATATAAAAAGCAATATTTTGTTCTTTCTTTGCACGGTCATTATTAATATCACAAAGGCGCCGTGGTATGTTCATTATCTATCCTCGATTTTTATTTCAAATTCTTTTACAGAATGACTGGGAAACAGAACTCATGTCTTTCTTCCATAGTTGTATGGTATAAAATACAAATTATCATTTTTATAGATTTCTGCTTGTGGTTGTGTGTAAACAGGGATGAGATTTCCGCTTTTTTGCACACCAGTATTTTGTTAGAGAAAATGATACATTATTTAATCGGAACATTTTTGCGATTTAACAGAACAACATTTTCTCTAACAAAATACTGGTGTGCAAAAAGCGGAAATCTCATCCCTGTGTAAATAACAAATTTACTAATATAAACAGATTTTCCGGTACATGAAAACTACAAAACGACGTCAAAAGAAACTTTTTTGGATTGATACATATTTCTGTGTAAGACGGCATTTTTAAGTAACAAAATTAATAGTGAAACAATTTAAAAATATTATTAACAATTTTATACTGCGCACTGTCGATATCGACCTCGCATTCTGATGACACAAAAATTTTGACACCGGATTTCATTTCGCCGGACTCAGGTGGTCTCGTGATCCGAAAAGAGAGCACGAACCAATATGTCATCTCTATCGGAAAAATTGTCGTTACAGGTTCCCTATAGGATCAGCGTATATTTGCTTTACCAGACGAAAAGACGAATCATTCAACTGACCTTTTTATTTCCGAGCGTTCTGTGGTCATCAACAAAAAAAAGGGAAGCCTCAACGAAAGAAAGAGATGGACAGGTGGACGACCCCAGTGTAGTATTACAGTATTACGACAGGAGTATTCGAAGCAAAATTCCTGATCAAAATTATTTTTCATGTGTTTTACAGTTAAAATCATTGCTACTGACATACAAATAGTAAATACATTTAATTAATTTTATATACACATAAAAGTGTGCATTTATATATAAGTAACAAAAATAAATATAAAATACAAAGTTTACGTAACGTTTTGCTGTTTATAAGAGGAAAGTAATTGCTAATAGAGTTGTTCTATTTGCAAGTAATAAATTAAACAAGATTCACACATAAAAACTTTTAAGAACAATATATTTCCCATTTTCTAGATATGAGGCATTCTCACAAAATTTTAACTTTCAGGACTAAAAATCTGGTGAAATTAAACTTAGTAAAATAACATTTTAAGCTTATACACGAAGTCCTTAATGATTCAAAATAACGAAAAAATGGTCAGAAGTGAAGATTTTTTTTTTATGTAAGGGGTCTTGTACCTATTAAAGCGTCGAAAATTAACGAAAAACTTCAAAGTTTGAATTAGTCTATCTTCAACTTTTTTATGTATAAACATGAAATTTCGGATGTTGGTTAAACAGATTGTGCTTTGTAATATGCTACCATTAGAAATTTATTAACCTTTTACAGAATTTGTGCATTGCTGAAATCAAAATGGCTCTTTTTTTACCCCATAAGTCATTGCGCGCATGATATCTTGAGAAAGTATATATTCTATTGAGATACTAAACATATATGTGTGTTTAAAATGACCTACCCTTAGGCTAAAATTATTTCATTAACTATATAAAAAAAAAAAAAAAAAAAAAAAAAATTGTATTTTTAATGAATAAAAATAGTCATAACTAAAAATATTACCATTGGAAATGCTTAAAAGTAGATCATTTTAAACACACCTATTTGTTTAGTATATTTATCAAATTTCATGACAATCCATACATACCTTCTCACGATATCATGCGCGCAATGACTTAATGGGGTAAAAAAAAGAGCAATTCTAATTTCAACAATACACAAATTTTGTAAAGGGTTAATAAATTTCTGTTGGTAGCATATTACAAAGCACAATCTGTTTAATCAATATCCAAAATTTCATGTTTATACATAAAAAGGTTTTGAAGATAGACTAATTCAAAGTTTGAAGTTTTTCGTTAATTTTCGACGCGTTTAAAAGGTACAAGACCCCTTAACTGAGGTTTAAGTTAAACTTGCATGTTTAAATTCCCTTACCGTTTTACCTAACTTTTTATTTTCTTCTAAATTTTTACTTATAATGAATTTGCATAGTACCACAGAACATTCAAATAAGAAATAAGAACAATGTACTATTTTTAGCATAAAATTGTGGTATAACATTGCCTTAAAGGGGTGTTAAAGAAGGGACGGTAAGGGGAAAAAAAGGGATGGTAAGGATGAGACGGTAAGGAAAATTACCACCTATTTTTAGGCAAATCATGTTAAGACTAAGTGATAGCCACAATGTTAATTGATTTTTAGAAACAGTTATTTACATTGGATTAAATAATTTAAAAAAAAAAGTTTAATTTACCCCCGAAAAGTGCAGGAATAAACCTTGGGGACGCTAAGATTACCAGTAAAGCCACGATGCTTGAAATTGATATTTAAATGCTGATTTAAATTCTGCAGTTAATTTCCTGTCAAAGAATTTTAGACATACTTTCTCTATAGCATACTTCTGCATGAGAAAAAAGTTTAAAAAAAAAATTCTGTGGCTGCATCTGAAGTTATTTTCTGTATAATTTTAGCAAGAGGGACGGTAAGGAAACTAAAATCCAGGTAAAGAGTTCAAAAAATAATAATAACCGTAAAAATGTGTGCAGGTTAATTTTTTGCTACATATTTCTTTAAAACAATAGTACCAATTTCGGAAAAAAATTATAACGAATTACTTTTATTGAAACAATATATACAGACAGCTCCAAACTTAAAAATCAGCATAAGGAACACGGAACGGTATACGAATTTCGTGGTATATTTGAAACCCCAACATCGTCCAAAACTTATTTATCTCATTAATATTGTTATGCAGTCATGCAATGGGATGTTTTCCAGTATAAGAAATGAAAAAAACCCCAAGAATATGTACTGAAACAAAAGCTATTATTCAGGGTCTTAAAAGTCAAAATTATGTAAGAATGCCCCATATAAGTTTTCGCAGTATCTCGAATGTCACTATACATATTCAGGATAAAAAAAAATGTTACTGTATAATTAAACTAATTCTATAATAAAAAATATATACTATATATATATGTATTTTACATTATAATATTCAAATAACAATATTGTTACTTTATATGTACAAAATTTCAGCTAAAATAAAATAAACGGTCAAGTGTGAGTATTACTCGCGCTCAAAGGGTTCCGTACAATAAACATATGAATTATTAACTGTTTTTTTTTTTAAAAATCGTTACTAAAAGAACTAGTATGTTGTGGCCATCACAAAACTTTCTTCTATCTCATACATGCCAATACTTCAAAATTCACTATCTCAGTGCCAAATTAAATGACAATTTGTGTACATCAAGAGAATTCTAAATATATGAAATTCCGTGCATTTGTTCTCGAGGTATGACTGTCGCTGAAATCATGTAAATCCAGCAAAATGCAGCATAGCAGCGCCATCTATTGGATTATTTACATCAGAACCTAATTATCACCAACTTATGTAAAACGTCTAACTGAATATGAAGTTTGAGGCAAAATCGTGCATTAGTTCTTCAGATAGAGGTATTGCGCAAATCATGACAAATGCAGCATAGAAGCGCCACCTGTTGAGCGATTTGCAACAACACATAATCAGCAGCAATATTAATCAAGTTATACTTAAATCTGAAGTTTGATGAAAATGCGTGCTTTTGATTAAATTAGCTCTTGAGATAGAGCTATTGAGGAAATAGTTCAAAATGCAGCATAGCAGCGCCACCTATTGGGCGATTTACACCAACACGTAGTCAGCATAATTTCATATAAAGGACTACCTAAATCCGAAGTTTGATGAAAATGTGTGCATTAGTTCTTGAGATAGAGCTACTGCGAAAATAGTGTGTGTAAATCCTGCAAAATGCAGCATACCATCGCTACCTGTTGGGCGATTTACACCAAAACGTAAACAGCATCCATTCATGTCAAGGACTAACGGAATCTGAAGTTTTATAAAAATCCGTGCATTAGTTCTTGAGATAGAGCTTTTGCGGAAATCCTGCAAAATGCTACGTAGCAGAGCCACCTGCAAGCCGATTTACACCAAAAACTAATCAGCACCAATCTATAGCAGTGACTACCTGAATATAAATATTTATTAAATTCCGTGCATTAGTTCTTGAGATAGAGCGCCCACAAAATTTGTGTCACATACAGACAGACAGACAGACAGACAGACAGACTCACAGACAGACATTTTGTAAAAACATGTTTTTTGGAATCTCTGACCCATAAAACGTGTAAAACCGTCGAAGACTGAAATTTGAAAATTTTCATGAAACCAATACTTTCTTCTTGTAAAGATAGAAGAAAGTAAAAATAAGACTTCGTAAAAAAATATACAACGTAGGGTTTGGTATAGCTGTATATATACTAGAAAAGAATGAATGCATATACCGTAAAAGTTCAAAGAGGTATGAAACCTAAATAATGTCAGATGTTGCTATTCTGTATAACTCTTATTTAAATCTTATCCTAATCTGTTTATGATTAATTTAATTCGACACTGACAATAAAAGTAGCGAATATTTAAACTTCATTTGTTGTTTCATAAAACTAAATTCAGCGACGTAATAATCATTTCTTTTTACAGTGTAGCTAAAACAAAACCCTTGTTCAAAGTTTAAACTTTGCGTTTTGTTAAGCGCGCTTTAAAAGAAGGTCGCAGGGTTGCAACGCCGCCTTCTTCGGTGCCGCGCTTTTCCAGATAGCTTTTTAATTAACTTTTACAGATACGGGAGGCGTATTGAGAGATCTACTTAATGCAAACTAGTCACGAATCCCATGGTATTTATGCGATAAATTCTAATTAAATTAGTCTGTTTTTAACAATTTGAGGTTTATTGCTTTTATACTGCTACTGGACATTGTATTACACAAATGTATCACTAAAAGGTTATCTATAGGCTTTAAGCCGATGGTACATACAGTACACCGCCCCTGTCATTATGTAATGACCAAACCGTCCGTGTCTTTAAGGGTTATTATCTCAGCTAATTACCAACGATTTTTTTTCAAAAATAATTATCAACAATGCTCTTATGCTCCTGCTACGATAGGTAACTCCAGCTCTCTTCAACACCTTTGCTGAATGCCTGCAAATCGAAATTTGTGTTTAACGGAAAAATGCGCTTTTCTCAAAAACAATGTCACCTACGCTAGTCGCTATAATTTTCCTGCAAGGTTTATGTTAACCTCTACTACCTCTAATTTTTTCATAATTTCAGTTTCAGTAGATTCGGAAGTAGATGGGGGGGGGGGAGCACATATTTTTTGCACTACATTTTCAACGATATCTCTGAAAATATAATATCTAAAATTAAATGGATTTTATTTTTCGAGTTCAGCGTTACGAAAGCTTTCACGCGATACCCCACACGATATACAAAGAAAAGATTTTTATTTTCAAGTAACATAATTAGCCCCTCTACATTTTTCCTAAAAATACTTGTAAATTTTTAATAATCTGTAAATATATGGGTCAATAGTCTTTACTTCCTCCAATCTGAACTTTCCACGTTCCATAGTTTACGAATAAAATGTCTGTGACAGACAGACAGACGCAGGAGCGATCTTATAATAGTTCCGTTTTTACTTTTTAAGTACGGAACCCTAAAAATATAAAACAACTGCAATAATAAAATTTTCATGTCATCATATAAATAAAGCACATCAAAATACTATTTCACCTTACAAATAGGAAACAATACAAAGGAAATTTATGGAGGTTTACAGATTTAACAATAATCAATTAGATGGCAATTCGACCATATTTACGAGAGTTAGAGCATGGACAGACGGCGGACAGACAGACAAACCTAATTCGTAAATGCTCTCAACTACGCTGAAAAGTGTTAAAAAGAGAAATGAATCTTTACAAGGTGAATGCAACATTTTAAAGAATTCTCAGATTGTTTCTGAACAAGTTGAAAATAATTTTACTTTTGGGGAGTATTTAATCTCTACTAATAAAAGGAAGTTTTGCTCTGTCTGCGATGGTTTGCTAAATCTACTGCACCTAGTGTGAAAATTTAGATAAGGGTAGTCCAAGTCCTCTCCTGGTGCATCTGAGGCTCAGAGGTTTAATTTTTTGATAATTAGCCCAGTTGTTAATTAAAACCTCATCGAAAACGCTTCATTTTTCTAAAAATTAGTAAGCAGGTCCGCGGATGCTCAGTTCGGAGTTTTCCGAAGCTCACAAGCAGAGAAAATTCAAAGTGTGAGTTCAATTTTATTTTCTTTGCTGTTTTTGTTCCAGCCAAATAATACAAATAAGAAAAAACAAATGAAATATTCTTGAATATTGAGCATTTACATTTTGAAGGCCGTAATTTCTTCGGAAAATTATTAACATTAACCTTTAATCCATTGAGGGGCGGTGGGATAAGTTATATCCCACCTAAGATTAATGAAGATTTGCACCAGAAATTTTTATTTAAATTTTACTTTTCTGACTTTGGTGGAAACAACTGCCTCCTTTACTGCTTTTCCTGACCAAGCTTGGTGAGACTAACTCTGCACAGTACTAACTTTTATTTATTTTTCTTCTTTTTCATTTTATATAGTAGTTTTATAACTACAGCTATACCATTTATCAATTACTATTTTTTAACCATGGAACTTAATAAAGCGGAACTGACATATCCATAAAATGGCGAAGATTCAACTGTAACTGATTTCGCAGGGGTTGATTACCGCCGGGGCAAACTTCCACCATTAAATTTAAATAGATGTTTTCTCCTTATTTAAACGCCTTATTTATGCAATGTTAGAGTCATAAATAATGCCAAAAACAGATATTCATTTTTACTGGTGGATGTTTCCTTCGGCCGTAGTCAAGCTCTGCGTTTCCGCCATATTGTGACAACCTAGACAACCTCCTGACAGTATCAATGAAAAATATTATAATACGTGAGGTAAACTGAAACCAGTAAAAACAAACAGAAATTTTTACCACATTTGTGAGAGAAATTTTCCATGAATAAGGCTCTTAAATAAGACGAAATTTTCTACTTAAATTTACTGGTGAAAGTTTGACCCGGCAGTAATCGGAAACTTTTGACCCGATTAAAAAAAAACATCCGTCAACTTGTGACAACCTTCTCAGTTACTTCACTCGCAACTGGTAGACACTGAGCGCGTTCAGAGACCGAAACACGGGTAACTCGGAAAATTGGGGAATGACATCATACTGGTTTCTCGGTGTAAGGTTGGGTAAAAACGGCTCTGAACGCTTTCGGGTAATGTTGCGGGATTTTTTTATTTACATTTACAAATATGGCGGCAGCTGCACGTTCGACAGTGCAAATAGATTCAATTATCACTTTTTTTTAGATGGGAAACTGTTCCAAAAGTTAATTTTTATGGGGAATACTATCGCAACAAATATGTATCACACACTGTTAAAAATATCGTGAAAAATTACCTCTGTTTTTAAAGGCTATCTATTTTCTGACCAATGAGAGCGCTTTATAGGCGTTTATGTAGCTTTCTCATTGGTCAGAAAATTGATAGCCTTTAAAAACAGAGGTAATCTTTCACGATATTTTTAACAGTGCAGGTTTTGCTAGCCATTTTAGGCTTCCAAGCGTGAACTGATTTGTCATATGCAAAATTTACATTTATCTTCTAACTTATCTAAAAGTTAAACTTAGACCAGATATGTTTTTATTATTATTTTTGTAATATGAAAAAACAGTAACAATGTGCGATAAAACTGATCAAAACAGTGCTATTCCGATTAACAGTCACAGTTAAGCTATAAAATGGTAAACAAATCAGATTTCCCAACCACGTGATCACTTTACCCAACAAAATTTTTCAGGTAATGTGGGTTCCCCGAAATCTGGGTAATCTCCGGCTCTGAACGCTACGGGGAACTCGGAAAAAGTCACGTGATGTCGGTCTCTGAACGCTTCGGGTTACCCGTGGTAAACCTGGGGAACCCAGGGTGCGGTCCGTGAACGCGCTCACTATAAGTCTGTTCCCCTTTAATCATTACTCCATTCTTTTAACTTACTTGACTTAAGTTTAAACTTAAAATTTAACTTTTATACTATCCATTACTATATACCTTTATTTTTTCCTTCAACCCCTTAACGTCCGCATTAAATTACCGTTTAAAAATTCAAATTGCTTATTGGTACCACTTTTTTGAAAGAGAAATATTCACCTTGTTTAATGGCAGGTAAAATAATACCATAATAAAGCCATTTACAGTATTTTATAAAACTGGTGGGAATCAAACAATCTCAATAAAAGACACAGCCCGTGAACATCAAGGGAGCGAGAATTAAGGGGTTAAGAAGTTTTAAACTTCAGTTATTTTTAACCCAATGGCTCACTCATGCATCAATTCATTTACAGTCTGGATGTTAACCCTTTAGTGCGCAGCTTTGCATATATGCAAACAACAGTGTTTTAAATTTAATAGATCTTTTTTATTCGAATATACCTAATTCACACCAGAAAATTAAATCAGCAATATGTGCTTTAATTAATAACAGACACTACGAATTTAAATAAAACAAAATTAACCATTGAAAGTTTCTGGTGTTAAGTCAGATTCTCTGAACTACATAATTTCTAGAATGTATTGTATCATGGGAATTAAAGTGTTAAATGTTAAGTTTTATAAAATAAATAATTATATAAAATAAGGTATTTGGAGACATGCTTCTTAAAATATCTACTAATTTGCAATATTTTAGCGTAAAACAGCCAGACGACAGTAGTTTTTACTTTTATTGCAGATGTGCAACAGAAGAAAACATTCACGTATTATATGAAAAACGTATCTCTGATTTTTTTCATTATTTTTCCTGTGTTATAAACCTTTCAGAGAATCATATAGAATTTCTTCGAAACAAAAGAAAAAATCGCACATTTAAGAGATAAGCTGATCTCAGCTGGGAAACCCTCCAATGCTGCTCGCCTGTTCAGCACCTGTTCAGTCGTAAAATTGCTTTTCCTTTTTTGCAATGAAATTTTTTGAAGATTCCAGTGTGAATTCGACATTACAGAAGCGCAATTACTTGTTCTGAAAGTGTTAAAAAAAATAATTACGAAGCATCGAACTCGTGTTTTATCATTAGTACAGTTTTATAATGAAATTTTAAATAACAGGTAAAAGAAAAATAAATTAAAACAGATTGATAAATTTCACAGAACTGGTGAGCAATTCCAACACGAAACATCAGCAGTGGGTAAAAAGTGAGACAGTTAATTTTTCCCATTTTTCTATTATTTCTAATAAATAAGAATTTAGGTTACAAAAACTAAATTTAGTTCATCTATAGACAAAAGTCGGAAATTTTATATTAGTCAGGCGCAAATCTCTCCAATAGCATTTTCTCCGCGTTTTGCATCTTTAATTTTTTGTTCAGTGGTTTCGTTTTGAAATATAATGTCTTAGTGTACACTGTACAATATTATTTCTTACTAATTTCTCTCTCTTTTTAACAATTTCCAACAAAGTTGAAAAGTGTTTATGCATTCGGTTTGTTTCTCCGTCTGTCCACGCTCTAACTCCCGTAAATAGACTCGGATTTTTATGCAATTGATTATCCTTATTTAGAGTCACCTAACCATGTTTGGTATGTATATGAAGGAGTCACCTAACCATGTTTGGTATGTATATGAAGTATGCAGGATTAATAGTTCATTTTCAGGGGCACTCAAAAGCATTCCATTACATTATGGTCTATGGGGAAAAGTCGTTTGCAAAGTATTTTAATGACATTACGCTGCTTCAGATGTATTGAAACAGATATAAATCACCGAATTTTACCACGATTACGTTAGAATAGGGCATTCATAGCATTTTTTATTCATTTACAGGGACACACAAAAGAAATCGGTTACAGTACTGTCTTTCAGTAATAATTGCTGGTGTGTGCGTTTTAAAATTCGGTATGGTCTTTTCAATTGAAGTAATTTTTTGCATGTTACTCGTTATATATAAATTCTATAAACTCATATACAGGGCTGCACAAAAGTATTCACGCACCATTCTCCTCATTACAGGAAGTTGCTGATAGGGAATTTTCAACTGAGGTATATGTATTTCTTAAGACAACTAAATTTTGGCATGCATGTAGTTAATACATACAAATCTATATATCATATACAGGGCTGCTGAAAAAATTCGGATAATTTTCCGATTGCAGATGGGAACAGCTGAAATTGGGTTTTGAAATGTGTTATGCGTTTCCATAGGGTTGAATTAGACATAACGTTTTAACTTATTAAACGGTGCAGTTTTTTTACATTATTCTGAATGTGTTGAGAAGTGTTTCGTAATCTATGCTTGACGCATGATTTTCCTTTCTTGTTTTTAATGAAATGAGTGAAATGTATGTATTCTAATTTAAATGAATGCAATACGAATGATGCCTATGTGGAAAATATCTGGGGGTTTCTCACCTGAGCCTAGCTAACGCAAAACTACCCAAATATCCTGTCTGATAAAAGTGTAATAAATTGATGAAGCAGTATCTGTCATGGACTATCGAAAATTGGATCTTGCATTTTAAATACAGAAACAACAAACAATCTATCATTGGTTGAGAAATACAGTTCCACTCTTACTTAGAAATCAATTTAGATATTTTCAATTACTTGACTTGTATTAATTTTCCTCAAATGGGAAAGAAAATCTTATTTTCATATTCGGCATTTTACACTATCAGAGTATATGATAGGAAAAGGAAGTTACTCATGTTGCTTATGAGAACATATCTATAACTACATTAAAGCTATATAAGAGACAGGGCCCCTTATATTATAAAATTAATGTAGGTAGTAGTAGTGATTTTTTTTCGGGGTGGGGGGATCATGTAAGTCTACGGGGGATTTGAGTTTGTTTCAAGGGGGTGGGGAAAGCTTAATAGGGGTTGGAAACAGTGCCATCGCTAAGACCTTTTTCTTTGGAGGGGGAGGTGGAGAGGACCTTAAATTGCCAAGTCATATTTCAGAATTTTCCAACTAGTTTTATAATTGTACCAAGTTACCACAATTAAAAAATGCAATATAGTTCTTATTTGTAAAGTGTTTAATAATATTCCCAATTAGATTTGTAACTTTTGCCAAGTCTATCAGAAACAGAAAATGGTTTATAGTTTTTATTAAAGATTTAAACAAAAAATAGCCAACAAAGTTTGCAAATTTGCCAAGTGTAACAGCATTCGCAAACGTTTTGGGGGAGTAGGCTCCCCCTGTCCCTCCCTTAGCAAGGCCCCTGGTTGGCAACACTGCTCTTTTGTATTTTTTGCAAAATGATACCTAAGTATTTAAAAGTTTGACAGCGAGCTCCTGTTACAACTACTTATATAATGTTAGAATAGTTTGTAACATCCCTCATCGTAAACCGTTAGCAACGAAAAAATGAACCTAAGGATCCACCGTTGTGAATTACGACATATTTTTGTTACAGTATTATATCCTTTTTCAATCTGCACAGTAAAAGGTACACCATTCAATGTCAAAAGTTCTATAACAATAACATAGACTCAAAGAAAAAAAAAAAAACGATCGTCAATATAGATTAAATAGTACAGTCGTGGAAAAAAAAAGTAAAACCCCCTACTAACTCCTCAACAAATTATCGTAGAAGAAAGTTACTGGTACCGAACGATTGGAAATAATGTTTACTTTTAAATGATGTATATAAAATTTGCTTATTAATCTTAATCTAAGTACACATTAAAACCATCTCAAACTTCATTTTTTTTCAATGGCAATACCCAATTTTAATGAGGTATTTCAAATCTTCGTTTCAAACTATGCCTAGACACCAAATTTCAAGTTATTTGAATGATACGTTTTTGAATTATAAACATACAAAATTTAGTGCTTCTAATGTTAAATTACATTTTCATATTTTCATTAATATCTCCTGAAATTATGCTCCTAATGTACTAATTTTTTGTGTAGCTATAATACTAAAATACCCAAACATAAATACGTTCAATATGTAATTCTTATAATTTTGTGATATGAATTATAAAATATTCGAAAAAAGTATGAATTACAACCTACAGTTTTTTGGATGGATTTAGATTTGCTTTATGGATAGATTCTGCTTAATGGAAATCCAAAATTTCAGATTTTTTTTCCAAGTAGTTTTCAAATTATATTTAAAAAACGGCAAAATGATGGTTTAGGAGCCATCTATGATAGAAGTGACTAGATATTTTGAAATTTCTTACGCTGTAATCTAGCAATCTTCAATGACTGCTTGAGTGGCGCTTAAGATGCCTTGATCAAGAAGGGGGCTCTCTCGGTCAACAATCGAGTACAAACTTCAACTTGGATACAGCCCCTAAAATACGCTCGTTTTAAATAATTAATTTCTCGGGAAATTATCGAACGAATTGCATAAAAATTTATTTTTAGGCAAATTGAAGGGTGTAGAGTTCATTTATGCTGTCAGAATTGTGTACTGCTATTGAAAAAATAACAAAGTTATGGTTCGTTTTAATATGTAGATGGCCCTCTAAGCAAATTTTATATACATCATTTAAAAGTAAACATTATTACCAATTGTGTGGTAGCAGTAATTTTCTTTTACGATAATTTTTTGCAGAGTTAGTAAGGGTTTTTTACTTTTTTTTTTCACGACTGTACATTAAAATAAGGTGTGCTTGTTGTAACAATTTTCTTTCTAATTCTTTTGAGGTGAGGTATGTACAATGCAGTGGTGGAAAATTGGCGCAGAGGAGGAGCCTATTGACACCACTAAATTATTATAGTATTCTTCACCTTAATAAAAACTCAGAAATTCTGCCATTAGATAAGACGAAAAATACTACGAAAATTTAGTGGTGTCAATAGGCTCCACCTCTGCGCCAATTTTCCACCACTGACAATGAAACATGCAACTCAAGACAAAAATTCTTTTATATTCATTTTTAACCTGCTCAATAAAATGTACAAGTATTTCACGATGAACAACCAAGCATTAAAAAAAGGTTGCGCCAAAGATGCGCTTGTTATTCTAAATTAAATTTTATGTTTACGTAAAAGTGGTGTCATTGTAATAATTTTCTTTGTAATTGCGTTGAAATAAATATGTATTTTGTAGAACCATGACCAAACACTAATTTAATTCAGAAGGATAATTGAATGCGTGTCTTTCATACAGTCATATGTAAAGTTAAACATGCTAAGATGCACAAACAAAAAACGGTGAAAGTTCCGTTTTAAAGAGGTACATTATCGTTTAACCATTTTAGACGACCATTTCCGCTTTAATGTGTGCACCGTCCATTGAAACTGAATACTCAATTTTTCTACTTTTCACTAGAGCCTAAAATATCTCTAGTTTCATGCTGGAACTCGCTATATCTTATACTATAATGCGAGCAAAAATTGTGTGTTTATGTAAATTTTATCTTAAAAACGGCTCTAACGATTTTGACGAAATTTTGTATTTTACCATTTTTGGGCACGATAAGACCATTGGGCTAAGTCATGTGTTCGAGAAAATTCGATTAGTGATTCATTTAGGGTCATAATAGGTCAAGGTCAAGCTAATTATATCTAAAAAAAGGCTCAATCGATTTTGACTAAATTTTATATCCAACCGTTTTTCGGCACGAGAAAACTATTGGGCTAGGTCACATGTTCGAGAAATTTCGATTAGTGGGTCATTTTTGGGTCCCTATGGGTCAAGCCAATTTTATCTAAAAAACGGCCCTAACGATTTTGACTAAATTTTGTATTCTGTCGTTTTGGATTACGAGAAGACCAATGGGCTAAGTCACATATTAGAGAAAATTCGATTAGCGGGTCATTTTTTGGTCTCTGTGGGTCAAGCAAAGTTTATCTAGAAAACGGCTCTAAAGATTTTGACGAAATTTTGTATTTTACCATTTTCGGGCACGAGAATATCATTGTGCTAGGTCACGTGTTCGAGAAAATTCGATTAGTGGGTCATTTTGGGTCAAGGTCAAGCTAATTATATCTAAAAAGCGGCTCAATCGATTTTGACTAAATATTATATCCAACTGTTTTTCGGCATGAGAAAACTATTGGGCTAGGTCACACGTTCGAGAAATTTCGATTAGTGGGTCATTTTTGGGTCCCTATGGGTCAAGCCAATTTTATCTAAAAAACGGCCCTAACGATTTTGACTAAATTTTGTATTCTGTCGTTTTGGATTACGAGAAGACCAATGGGCTAAGTCACATATTAGAGAAAATTCGATTAGTGGGTCACTTTTGGGTGACTGTGGGTCAAGCAAAGTTTATCTAGAAAACGACTCTAACGATTTTGACGAAATTTTGTATTTTATCGTTTTCGGGCGCGAGAATACAATTGGGCTTGATCGGATGTTCAAGTAAATTTGATTAGTGGGTCATTTTGGGTCACAATGGGTCAGGGTCAAGCTAATTGAATCTAAAAAAAAGACCCAAAACATTTTGACAAAATTCTATAATATACCGTTGCCGGGCTTGAGATGACTATTGGGCTAAGTCACAAGTTCGTGAAAAATCGATTAAGGGGGTCATTTTTGGGTCACTGTCGGTAAAGCTAAGTGTATCTAAAATAACGGCTCAAAACATTATGGCAAAATTTTGTATTATATCATTTCTGAGCACGAGAATACCATTGAGCCAAGTCACATGTTCGGGAAAATTCGTTTAGTGGGTTATTTTCGGGTCACTGTAGGTCAAGCTAGTTGTATCTTAAAAAAAGGCTCAAACGATTTTGAAAAAATTTTGTATTATACTATTTCCAGGCACGAGAAGATCATTGGGTTAGGTCACATATTCGAGAAAATTCGATTAATGGTCGTTTTTGGGTCACCGTGTGTCAAGTTCATTTTATCTAGAAAACAGCTTTAATGATTTTCATTAAATTTTGTTTTCTATCGTTTTCGGGATCCAGAAGACCATTGGTCTAGGTCGCATGCTCAAGAAAATTAGATTAACCAGTCATTTTGGGTCACTATGGGTCAAAGTTTAGATAATTTTATCTAAACAAGTTGGAAATTGCTCGTCAAACGTGGCAAATGAGGTGCGTTCGTACTATAACTAGTTTTATAATTATTTTTTACACCCCATATTGTACTGAATGTATAATTTTTTTGCACTTCATAAAGTGCATAGTCTGTAGCATCATTAAAATGCACTTGCAATAACTTTTTTCCCATTCCCCGTAATGTAACGGAACCCTTTTGACTGTCCCTGTAATTAAATTATACATCCGATTTTCCTAAAATTGGAAATGACTCGACAAAATTTTGCAATAATTATATATTTAAAATTTCAGACCATTCGGAAGGCTGTAACATCATTAAAATACACTTGCAATAATTTTTCCCATTGGCCGTAATGTAAAGAAAAACTTTTGACTGTCCCTGTAATTAAACTATACATCCGATTTTCATAAAATTTGAAATGGCTCGACAAACTGTTGCAACAATCATATATTTAAAATTTCAGACCATTCGGCCGGGTAGTTTTTGCTCTGTTATATGCGGACAGACAGACAGACGGACGGACGGACGGACGGACTGAACGACGACTATAGGTGCTACGTATTTATATAACTACGAACGCACCTAAAAATGGCTCAAACGATTTCGGCAAAATTTCTTATTACACTGTTTCCTAGCACGAGAAGACCATTGGGATAGGTCAGATGTTCGATTAATTTTATCTATAAAATGACTTTAGCGATTTTGACTAAATTTTGTATTCTATCGTGTTCGTGTTCGAGAAGAGCATTGGTTAGGTCGTGTGTTCAAAAAATTTCCGTTAGTGGGTCCCTACGGCTTAGGATCATGCCAATTTTATCTAAACAGCAAGAATTATATACGGTGAGAATGAAATATCGAATTGAACACAAGGCTAATTTTGACCGAGCTTAGCTCGATCATGCCCGCTAGTATTGATTATGTTTTGGCTAGTTTTATTGCAGTTTCTTTAAAGATATATATTTTTATACTTAAAATAAACGTGAATTTAAGTTTTAAAAAAATGCATTTAATACTAATGTATTTAATGCGAATATGAATTTAACACTAGCCACATTTAATACTAAAAGTGTATTGCACATACCTAGCTTAAAACGGATAATTTTTGTTACTTTGAAAATAGTAAATTCTTTCACGTATTCGCAGTCTATCTGTTCCCAACACCTTCTTTCATTTTGTCTTTTTTTTTTTATCGGTTTGAATTTTCGGCGATTTTCAAACCTCTTGAATTTTTTTTCCAATGGACCTTATGCACGTGACGTCAGACACCAGAGCTGGCAGTATGCTGATGTATTATTCTAGCCACTGCACCGCCAGAATACCAGTATGCGCAGGCGAAAACACCACTAGCAGATTATTTTAGCCTCTACCCAGGTTGAGTGCTTAAATTTTAACCGAAATTTCGCAAATTTAGTGTATTTTTTCTTATACAGAACAACATTTTGACTTTATAAAACAATATCTATATAACAAAAGCCTAAGTCATGTGACTGTCATCAACAATTCCGGACTGGTCGCTTCACTATTTACATGCCAGGCGGCGAATTTCGTAATTTAATGTTAGCCGGGCGCAGGTGATAAATTGCCAAATATTGTTCCATCGCCATCATGTTATTAGTATTATAATAGTCCATTTCATGTGACTGTCATAAACAATTTTTCGTGTGATAAATTAAAACAAAGTTCTGATGTTGAACTTAAATATCATGGTTTATGGCATTATTTATTACTTTTCTTTCCTTTTTTTTGCAGAAATAATTGAGAGTCATAAATTTTAAATATTTCAGTTTTAAATTAAAGTTATGTATTTTAAAATAACATGAGTGAAAGTATTATATTTTAGATGAAATTAATGAAAAGATACGACGGGAACAATGTTTGGCTATTTATCACATGCGCCCGGCTAACATAAAAACACCGATTCATGATTTCTGTATCAGAATCTTCCGATTTGGCGAAGGATTGAGCAATTAAATAAAATTATGAATAAAAGTAACTTGAAACAATGATTAGCATACATTTAAAGGAGACCAAGTTGGTCGCCAAGGGCGGATAGTATTAAATATATACTGCTACAACAAAGAATTTTTTGCGATATTTTTAACAATCAAACATTAATAACTCACACTCCATAGACTGCTATGCTAATATCCAACAGTAAATACCGCCAGCAGACAAATTTTAGCCTCGATCCCAGGTCGCGTGCGTAAGGTCCATTCAGTTATTTCGCATCTTTCAAACAAAACATTCATTTTCTGTCACTTCATCATTTTCCCAGTAGTAATTGCTGTGTCTGTTCACAATAGACAAGGAGGCGTCTGCATAAGCCATCATCTCATCGAGTTGACAACTGAAATTCCAGCATTAGTTAAAACTCGATTTGCATATTAAAGTGAAACTGGTCTGTCAAGTCCTATCTCGGCGGAAAACGCCTGCAAACCCGATTTTAGAGGTTGATTGGTAGGTTTAGCATTGCCCCAGTTAGCATGAACATTAGCAGCTAGTTTGATTTTTTCTGATATTATCTTGCGTGAAAAATTTGAATTGAGAAATTCGCAGCAAATCTCCCGCAAAGTATACCATCACCCACTGGCGTGAGTAGTTTGTCGTGAAACTGATGGCAAGACTGTCTTGAATTCACGAAAGTGACGAAAGCAAAAATTTCTTTGTTGAGATATTAAATAGTCAGCAGATACGCAGAAATTTCAGAAATTTTATTCGGTTGGCACCGCTTTTTTTTTAAATGCTACACTTATCCAATACCATTAAAGGGTCGAATTGAGAAAGTACAAATATTTTACACCAAGTTTTTGGTGGTAAAAACGATGCATGTATCTTAACGGTGCGTATGCATCAATAGACCTACCTGATCAGGTCTATGGACCCATTTGAAGGACTAGCGGCTCTTTCAAAGAGTGGCTCACTATGTAATGGCTTAGTCCATTAATACAGCAGGGGGGGGGGGGGACAGAGAAATATAAGAGATACGGAGAATTCACGTCTAGCCCCTTACCTGGGCTCTCGGCTCCGGTCTGATTTCCCCTTATACTGTAAAGAGCGTAGATAACAACACATTGATGTTTCATACTGAAAATAAGATTTTGTTTGATGCATTTTACATTGTTTCACGTGGTATTAACATATAATTTAGCAAATTTCTTCAATAAATTACATTTTGTGCATATCCTCATTTACGTTACTGTCAGTTTGTTAGTAAATTTACTGAGGACGATTTAGGACACATTATACAGAAAAACTTTTAATAGTTTTAAGCAGAAATGTTTAAAAGCCTCTTTAGTTTGGTCATTTATCATTTTCATATTGATAACAAATTTTATGATAAAAAAAATTAATTTTTTTTAATTACTATTAGGTACTTTTTCTATAATTACAAAGTACCCCATTTTATTAATTTAATTGTAAAGAAAAATTGAATTTTGGACTTTTAATTTTTCTCTTTCATTACACAAATTCCCATAACGATTCAGTTAGAAATTAATTTAAAAATTATTATAGACAAACATTTCCTTAAATTCCCCAAAAAATCTTCTTTAATAATCCGAACTTGTATTAAATAAACGGTCAAGTGCGAGCATTACTCGCGTACAGATGGTTCCGTAGAATAACTATATGAATTTGTAATTGTATTATAAAAAAAAAAAAAAAAAAAAAAAAAAAGAAAAAGAAAAAATCATTACTAAAAGAATACTAAGACTTTGTAAAAAACTATACAACGTAGGGTTGGGTATAACTGTATATATTAGGAAAGTGTAAATGGGTATACCATGAAAGTTCAAAGAGATATGGAACCTAAATAATATCAAATATAGCTATTCGTATAACTCTTTTTTTTAATATTATCCTAATCTGTTTATGATGAACTTAATTCGGTAATAGCAATAAAAGCAGTGTATAGTTAAACTTCATTTGGCATTTCATGAAACTAAATTCAGCGTAGTAATAACCTTTATTTCTACAGTGTAGCTAAAACAAAACCTTTGTTCAAAGTTTAAATTTGACATTGTGCTAAGCGCGCTTCGAATTGAGGCCTCAAAGTTGCAACGCCGCCTTGGTCAGTGCCGCGTTTCTCCAGATAGGTGTTTAATTAACTTTTTAAGTCACTCGAGGCGTATTGAAAGATACAATTAATGCAAACTATCGCGAATCCCACAGTATTTATGCGATTCATTCTAATTAAATTTTTCGAGGGCGATGCCCTTAAAAAACGGACACCAAATTTTAATTCCAAAACAGACAAATGGCACAAAGAATATTTAATCAAAATTTTCCTTTTATCATGTACGTGAAAATAAGCAAGTTCGCATTTCTAATAAATTCGTTTATAAATTCTGGTGTCAGTTCATTATTTCATAAGTTTATAAATAGAATTACTCCGGGCCGGAAAGGATTAAGTGGTCGCAGGACTCTTAAAGCTTCAAAATTTAAGAAATTTTAATTTTTTTAGATGTTAAACTCCTATCTTTTCTGAATATTTTGATATAATTGTTTCCTTGAAATTCCCATTAGAACAGAAGTTTTGGCTTTTAGAATTATACCCGCTCAATAGCTGAAGCGGCGTTTCCGAAACTTTAAAGTTATTATTTTCCAAATGGCGTTTTTTGGGCATAACGCGCAGGATACCTCAAAAACTTCTGAATATTTTTTCATGAAATTTTCGAAGCATATATTTCATGTTAGTCTGTATAAACTGAACCTAAAATTTCCTTTTTATTGTTCAACGAAATATTTTATTAGGTGATTTTACTGTTGAAATTTTCAAAATTTGTTATTAGCTAAATGCAACATTGCATTTAAAATATAAAAATGCTTTAAATACAAATTTTTTTAAGTTCAGGGAAATTATTGCAATCTGAAGTATAAGTAAGCACCAAAATTTTCATTCTAGTTGCAATATTTATTTTATAATCCTGCACGTAAACTGTTATGCCAATTTTTAGTTCGACAAATGTTTAGCCGTTTCAAGCCCCCTATAAATAATAATTCTTGCAATTTTTCATCCCAATTTAAATTGTGTTTTAAAATCATATACATTTTAAGTCATTAAATGTAGAAAATGGTCTTTTTTTTTTCATTTTTTCCACTTTTTAGAGTCCCGAGACCACTTAAATTAGTATATTTTTAACAATTTGACGTTTATTGCTTTTATACTGTTACTGGACATTACATTACACATATATATCATTAAAAGTGTTTAACTAGGCATAGAGTACGTCGCCCCTGTCCTTGTGTATGTCCAAACTGATAGTACATTTCAGGGTTAATATCTCGGCTAATTGCCGATGATTTTTTTCGAAAATCATTATCAACAATGCTTTTATTCTTCTGCAACGATAGGTATATTCAGCGATTCTCAACAATTTTTCTGAATGCCCGTAAATCGAAATTTGTGTATAACAGAAAAATGCTAATTACACAAAAACTATGTGACCTAGGGTAATCGCTATAATTTTCCGGCAAGGTTTACATTAACGTTTACTGCCTCTAATTTTTTCATAATTTTAGTTTCAGTAGATTCGGAATTAGGTGGTGGGTTGGACATATTTTTGCGCTACATTTTCAACAATATCTTTGAAAATATGATACCTAAAATTAAAAGGAATGTATTTTTGAGTTCAGCGTTACAAAATCTTTCACAGGATACCCCACATAATATGCAAAGAAAAGATTTTTTTTTCAAGTAGCATAATTAGCTTCTCTACTTTTTTACTAAATATATTTATGAATGTTTATTAATCTGAAAATATGTGGGTCAATGGTCTTTATTACTTCCCCGAATTTGAACTTTCCACGTTCCATAGTTTACGAGTAAAATGGCTGTGACAGACAGACAGACAGACAAACAGACACAGGAGTGATCTTATAATGGTTCCGTTTTCAGTTTTTAAGTACGGAACCCTAAAAAAGGATTAAATATTTCTGATATTTAAATATATAGCAGAAATATTTTTTTTTTCTTGTAGTGATATCTTGCATCTTAAAAATTTGTTTTCATAAGATACTTTATCATTATAAACATTAGGAATGCATTAGCGATTTTCTTATTAGATGTGCGTGCTAAGAAAAATATTTTGTTTTCACAAAATCCTTTTAGATTCCTCAAAAAATAAATAATAATAATAATAACCATTGCTCCCCCCCCCCCTTTTTTTTAAGTATTCTCTCCTTTTGAATATTTTTATTGGTACTGGCAGATTTTTATGAGCAAAATTTATTGAAAACTGGGCTTATTTCTTTATAATGAAATGGTTATTTATCATTTAAATTTTATGTAATATTACGATTATTTTAATTCACTAGGGGGCTCTGCCCCTACGAGCTACGCTCGTCAACCCCCGTTCAGACACCGCAGACTCTAAAAGTACGCAAATTTGATCGGCTTTAAAAAGATTTCGGAAGATTGAATTATAAGTTTAAAAACAGTGGCGATCTCCCTATAAACGGATTTCTATTCATTTCTCTTTGAATGGGGATTTTTAAGGCAAATCCGCTGCGGTACTACTTGATGAACATGTCGACCAATTTTGCAAAATTATATAAATCGCCAAAGCACTCACCAATTATACAAACTGACATAATTTTTATTTTAAATAACGAAAGAACAAATAAATTAGTGCAACATTAATAAAAATACAAATAAAACGTCGAAATAAAAATAACTTGATGACGTAGATACGTGTAACTTGCTTAAAGTCAAGTTAATGTGACATTTACGATCAACCATTGTTGGCATTTAATCTTATAGTTTGGCGAATGATAGATTTTTGGTCGACGGGATAACTATGTAGTACCAAAAATACATATGTCAATCGCTGTTTTCGTCTTTGACGTAGACACGTGTAACAACATTTTAAAATAAGCTAATGTAAAAGGAATTAAGTAAACAGAATCTTTGTCTCCCGGTATTTTTTAACAAAGCGAAAAGAAAGTTCTTTTAAATAAGACCTTTTAAATTAATCGTTTTTAATCTGACGTAATTTTGACCAAACTATTCTTTCTCTTTTTAATATTCACGTGAAAATACAGGTGTTAGAAATGAAATATTATTTGCGCTTTCCTAACAAAAATAGTTGAAAAGTATCCGCTCAAAATATCAAATAAATGTCTAGCGCAATTTCTGAATTTAAACCTTTTTGCAATATTATTTTGTATTAATTTTATGTAATAACTGTAATGTGACGTAAATATGACGTAATTTCTCCTATTTAAGACTTCTAACGCATGTTAATAAATTTATTATTTTACAAATCCCTTTCTCTCTTGAAATTCACGTGTAATTATAGTTTTTATGACGTAATTTTTAATAAGTTCCTGCTTTTTGTACATAATTATTTAATTCTAATTCCAAATGTTTTTTTCTGTTTATAATAGTCACGTGTAAATAAATTTTTAATTTATTTACAAGTATAAATATTTTTTTTTTTTTAAGCAAACATTATTGTTTCCACTGTTTATACAGTTGGCAACAGTTTAAATTAATATCACTTTCTAAAATCTGTAAAAAATATCTCTAGAAATGCTGCAAATTTGAATTTAAAATAGAAATAAAACCTCAAAAAATTAGTCAAATTAAAAAAAGAAAAACAGTCTGCACACCGGGAACTTCAAACGTATAAAATGATCTAAAAATGATTAAATTCCTATGACTAGTTTTTGCTCCTATAAAACTTTTTTAGTGGAACGATTTTGTCCAACTTTAGCATTAAATATCTCTTAAAATAATTCTTCGATTTGAAAACTGTCTGCATCAGCGTGTTTATCAAACATTTCTGTATAATACTACCGATTTTCATACTTTTGTATGCATTATTTTTCTTAATATTAACGAAGAAACACCTCCTGTCACAAAAAATTCAAAACCGGCGGCGGCGGCGGTGACAGCGGTAGTTACTTTTTTTTAGAATAGAGAGATTTTAATTTATCATTTGAACGTTCACACTAAGCATATTTTGCATGTTTTTGGGGTGAGAATTTGTGGCATTTATTTCATTTTTATTCCACCTAAATCCACCCTCTCTCCCAGGTTACACTTTAAAAAACATGTTTTAAACCCGTTTTTGTTAATCTCTCTATTCTAAAAAAAGTAACTACCGCTGTCACCACCGCCGCCGCAGCCGGTTTTGAATTTTTTTTGACCGGGGGTCTTTCTTCGTTAATATTAAGAAAAATAATGCATACAAAAATATGAAAATCGATGGTTTTATACAGAAATGTTTGATAAACACACTGATGCAGACAGTTTTCAAATCGAAGAATTATTTTAAGAGATATTTAATGCTAAAGTTGGACAAAATCGTTCTACTAAAAAGTTTTATAGGAGCAAAAACTATTCATGGGAATTTAATCATTTTTAGATTATTTTATACGGTTGAAGTTTCCGGTGTGCAGACTGTATTTCTTTTTTTAATTTGACCCATTTTTTGAGATTTTATTGCTATTTTAAATTCAAATTTTCAGCATTTCAAGATATATTTTTACATTATTTTCGAAAATAGCATTAATTTATACTGTTGCCAAATGTATAAACAGCGCAAACAATAATGTTTGCTTGACATTAAAAAGTTATTCACACGTGACTATTATAAACAGAAAAAATCATTTGAAATTAGAATTAAATAATTCTGTACAAAAAGCAGGAACTTATTAAAAATTACGTCATAAAAAGTATACACGTGAATTTTAAAAGAGAAAGGATATTGTAAAATAATAAATTCATTAACATGCGTTAGAAGTCTTAAATAGGAGAAATTACGTCATATTTACGTCACATTACAGTTAGTACATAAAATGAACACAAAATAATATTGCAAAACAGTTTAAATTTAGAAATTGCGCTAGACATTTATTTGATATTTTGAGAGGATCTTTTCAACTATTTTTGTTAGGAAAGCGCAAACAATATTTCATTTCTAACAAAAGTATTTTCACGTGAATATTTAAAAGAGGAAGAATAGCTTGTTCAAAATTACGTCAGATTAAAAACGATTAATTTAAAATGTCTCATTTAAAAGGACTTTCTTTTCGCTTTGTTAAAAAATACCAGGAGACAAAGACTCTGCTTACTTAATTCCTTTTATATTAGCTTATTTTGAAATGTTGTTACACGTGTCTACGTCATCAAGTTATTTTTATTTCGACGTTTTATTTATATTTTTATTAATGTTGTACTAATTTATTTGTTCTTTCGTTATTTAAAATAAAAATTATGTCAATTTGTATAATTTGGCGAAATTAGTCGACGGGATAATCAAGTAGTACCGCAGCGGATTTGGCGTTAAAATGACCAAGTCAAAGAGAAATGAATAGAAATCCGTTTATAGGTAGATCGCCACTGTTTTTTAAATAATAATTCAATCTTTCGAAATCTTTTTAAAGCCGACCAAATTAGCGTGCATTTAGATTCTGCGGTGTGTGGACGGGGGTTGGCGAGCGTAGCTCGTAGGGGGCCGAGCCCCCTAGTTTATTATAAAAAAATAATCATTAATCGATACTTAATCCTCCTCCCCCTAACTCTTCACACAGCAAAAGATATTTCTAAGGTAAGCCTTGTAGAGTTTCCTTTTTTTTATATGTATATTCTACTTAAATCCACCTTCTCTCATAGAACCATAGCTGCCAACTTGTACGGATTTTTGATATCACAAAAATTTAATAGAAAATTTCATTTAATTGAATCACCGAAATTTAAGCAATTTTAACGTTTAAGTCAAAAATTTCTATAAAATTTTAGTGGTAAGAAAAATCCGTACAAGTTGGCAGCTATGCAGAACACAAGTTTAAAAACTCTTTAATGTTTTAAAATTTCCTTGTTTATTTTGTTAATTTACAATAAAAATAATCATTCATCTACCCCCGCCCTCTCAACTCTTCACACAGCAGAGATATTTCAAAGTTTGAAAAGGGAAGAACAAAGAATTTTCTTTTTTTTTCTCTTTCAAATTTGATTTTTCACTCTCCTTTTGTTTGTCACTGTTACTAAAATATAGTGGTAATTTTCTTTTTAAATAATAGGGGGCTCGGCCCCCTACGAGCTACGCTCGCCAACCCCCGTCCAGACACCGCAGACTCTAAATGCACGCTAATTTGATCGGCTTTAAAAAGATATCGAAAGATCGAATTATCTCTCTATTCTAAAAAAAAGTAACTACCGCTGTCACCGCCGCCGCCGCCGCCGGTTTTGAATTTTTTGCGACCGGAGGTCTTTCTTCGTTAATATTAAAAAAACTGTTGCATACAAAAATATGAAAATCGGTAGTATTATAGAAAAATGTTTGATAAACACGCTGATGTAGACAGTTTTCAAATCGAAGAATTATTTTAAGAGATATTTAATGCCAAAGTTGGACAAAATCGTTCCATTAAAAAAGTTTTATAGGAGCAAAAACTGTACATAGGAATTTAATCATTTTTAGATCATTTTATGCGTCAGAATTTCCCGGTGTGCAGATTGCAGTTAGTTTTTTAATTTGAATAATTTTTCGAGGTTTTATTTCTATTTTAAATTCAAATTTTCAGCATTTCGAGAGATATTATTTACAAATTTTAGAAAATTGTATTAATTTAAACTGTTGCCAACTGTATAAAAAGCGCAACCAATAATGTTTGCTTCAAATTAAAAATTTATTTTACACGTGACTATTATAAACAAAAAATATAAAAAGCAGGAACTCATTGAAAATTACGTCATAAAAACTATAGTTACACGTGAATTTTAAATGAGAAAGAATATTGTAAAATAATAAATTCAGTAACATGCGTTAGAAGTCCTAAATAGGAGAATTTACGTCATATTACACTTATTACGTAAAATGAACAAAAAATAATACTGCAAAACAATTTTAATTTAAAAATTGCGCGAGACATTTACTTGACATTTTAAGATGATCATAATATTTCATTTCTAACAAAAGTATTTTGACGTGAATATTTAAAAGAGGAAGAAAGGTTTGGTGAAAATTACGTCAGATTATAATTGTCAGATTCAAATTATAATTCAATCTTCCGAAATCTTTTTAAAGGCGGTAAAATTAGCGTGCTGTTAGAGTCTGCGGTGTCTGAACGGGGGTTGACGAGCGTAGCTCGTAGGGGGCAGAGCCCCCTAGTAATTTAAAATACAGTGGCGATCTCCCTATAAACGGATTTCTATTCATTTCTCTTTGATTGGGGAATTTTAACGCCAAATCCGCTGCGGTACTACTGGATTATCCAGTCGACCAATTTCGCCAAAATATACAAACAGACATAATTTTTTTTTCAAATAACAAAAGAGCAAATAAATTAGTACAACATTAATAAAAATACAAATAAAACGTCGAAATAAAAATAACTTGATGACGTAGATACGTGTAACTTGCTTAAAGTCAAGTTAATGTGACATTTACGATCAACCATTATTGGCATTTAATCTTATAGTTTGGCGAATGATAGATTTTTGGTCGACGGGATAACTATGTAGTACCAAAAATACATATGTCAATCGCTGTTTTCGTCTTTGACGTAGACACGTGTAACAACATTTTAAAATAAGCTAATGTAAAAGGAATTAAGTAAACAGAATCTTTGACTCCCGGTATTTTTTAACAAAGCGAAAAGAAAGTTCTTTTAAATAAGACTTTTTAAATTAATCGTTTTTAATGTGACGTAATTTTGACCAAACTATTCTTTCTCTTTTTAATATTCACGTGAAAATACTTGTGTTAGAAATGAAATATTATTTGCGCTTTCCTAACAAAAATAGTTGAAAAGTATCCGCTCAAAATATCAAATAAATGTCTAGCGCAATTTCTGAATTTAAACCTTTTTGCAATATTATTTTGTATTAATTTTATGTAATAACTGTAATGTGACGTAAATATGACGTAATTTCTCCTATTTAAGACTTCTAACGCATGTTAATAAATTTATTATTTTACAAATCCCTTTCTCTCTTGAAATTCACGTGTAATTATAGTTTTTATGACGTAATTTTTAATAAGTTCCTGCTTTTTGTACATAATTATTTAATTCTAATTCCAAATGTTTTTTTCTGTTTATAATAGTCACGTGTAAATAAATTTTTAATTTATTTACAAGTATAAATATTTTTTTTTTTTAAGCAAACATTATTGTTTCCACTGTTTATACAGTTGGCAACAGTTTAAATTAATATCACTTTCTAAAATCTGTAAAAAATATCTCTAGAAATGCTGCAAATTTGAATTTAAAATAGAAATAAAACCTCAAAAAATTAGTCAAATTAAAAAAAGAAAAACAGTCTGCACACCGGGAACTTCAAACGTATAAAATGATCTAAAAATGATTAAATTCCTATGACTAGTTTTTGCTCCTATAAAACTTTTTTAGTGGAACGATTTTGTCCAACTTTAGCATTAAATATCTCTTAAAATAATTCTTCGATTTGAAAACTGTCTGCATCAGCGTGTTTATCAAACATTTCTGTATAATACTACCGATTTTCATACTTTTGTATGCATTATTTTTCTTAATATTAACGAAGAAACACCTCCTGTCACAAAAAATTCAAAACCGGCGGCGGCGGCGGTGACAGCGGTAGTTACTTTTTTTTAGAATAGAGAGATTTTAATTTATCATTTGAACGTTCACACTAAGCATATTTTGCATGTTTTTGGGGTGAGAATTTGTGGCATTTATTTCATTTTTATTCCACCTAAATCCACCCTCTCTCCCAGGTTACACTTTAAAAAACATGTTTTAAACCCGTTTTTGTTAATCTCTCTATTCTAAAAAAAAAAGTAACTACCGCTGTCACCACCGCCGCCGCAGCCGGTTTTGAATTTTTTTTGACCGGGGGTCTTTCTTCGTTAATATTAAGAAAAATAATGCATACAAAAATATGAAAATCGATGGTTTTATACAGAAATGTTTGATAAACACACTGATGCAGACAGTTTTCAAATCGAAGAATTATTTTAAGAGATATTTAATGCTAAAGTTGGACAAAATCGTTCTACTAAAAAGTTTTATAGGAGCAAAAACTATTCATGGGAATTTAATCATTTTTAGATTATTTTATACGGTTGAAGTTTCCGGTGTGCAGACTGTATTTCTTTTTTTAATTTGACCCATTTTTTGAGATTTTATTGCTATTTTAAATTCAAATTTTCAGCATTTCAAGATATATTTTTACATTATTTTCGAAAATAGCATTAATTTATACTGTTGCCAAATGTATAAACAGCGCAAACAATAATGTTTGCTTGACATTAAAAAGTTATTCACACGTGACTATTATAAACAGAAAAAATCATTTGAAATTAGAATTAAATAATTCTGTACAAAAAGCAGGAACTTATTAAAAATTACGTCATAAAAAGTATACACGTGAATTTTAAAAGAGAAAGGATATTGTAAAATAATAAATTCATTAACATGCGTTAGAAGTCTTAAATAGGAGAAATTACGTCATATTTACGTCACATTACAGTTAGTACATAAAATGAACACAAAATAATATTGCAAAACAGTTTAAATTTAGAAATTGCGCTAGACATTTATTTGATATTTTGAGAGGATCTTTTCAACTATTTTTGTTAGGAAAGCGCAAACAATATTTCATTTCTAACAAAAGTATTTTCACGTGAATATTTAAAAGAGGAAGAATAGCTTGTTCAAAATTACGTCAGATTAAAAACGATTAATTTAAAATGTCTCATTTAAAAGGACTTTCTTTTCGCTTTGTTAAAAAATACCAGGAGACAAAGACTCTGCTTACTTAATTCCTTTTATATTAGCTTATTTTGAAATGTTGTTACACGTGTCTACGTCATCAAGTTATTTTTATTTCGACGTTTTATTTATATTTTTATTAATGTTGTACTAATTTATTTGTTCTTTCGTTATTTAAAATAAAAATTATGTCAATTTGTATAATTTGGCGAAATTAGTCGACGGGATAATCAAGTAGTACCGCAGCGGATTTGGCGTTAAAATGACCAAGTCAAAGAGAAATGAATAGAAATCCGTTTATAGGTAGATCGCCACTGTTTTTTAAATAATAATTCAATCTTTCGAAATCTTTTTAAAGCCGACCAAATTAGCGTGCATTTAGATTCTGCGGTGTGTGGACGGGGGTTGGCGAGCGTAGCTCGTAGGGGGCCGAGCCCCCTAGTTTATTATAAAAAAATAATCATTAATCGATACTTAATCCTCCTCCCCCTAACTCTTCACACAGCAAAAGATATTTCTAAGGTAAGCCTTGTAGAGTTTCCTTTTTTTTATATGTATATTCTACTTAAATCCACCTTCTCTCATAGAACCATAGCTGCCAACTTGTACGGATTTTTGATATCACAAAAATTTAATAGAAAATTTCATTTAATTGAATCACCGAAATTTAAGCAATTTTAACGTTTAAGTCAAAAATTTCTATAAAATTTTAGTGGTAAGAAAAATCCGTACAAGTTGGCAGCTATGCAGAACACAAGTTTAAAAACTCTTTAATGTTTTAAAATTTCCTTGTTTATTTTGTTAATTTACAATAAAAATAATCATTCATCTACCCCCGCCCTCTCAACTCTTCACACAGCAGAGATATTTCAAAGTTTGAAAAGGGAAGAACAAAGAATTTTCTTTTTTTTTCTCTTTCAAATTTGATTTTTCACTCTCCTTTTGTTTGTCACTGTTACTAAAATATAGTGGTAATTTTCTTTTTAAATAATAGGGGGCTCGGCCCCCTACGAGCTACGCTCGCCAACCCCCGTCCAGACACCGCAGACTCTAAATGCACGCTAATTTGATCGGCTTTAAAAAGATATCGAAAGATCGAATTATCTCTCTATTCTAAAAAAAAGTAACTACCGCTGTCACCGCCGCCGCCGCCGCCGGTTTTGAATTTTTGCGACCGGAGGTCTTTCTTCGTTAATATTAAAAAAACTGTTGCATACAAAAATATGAAAATCGGTAGTATTATAGAAAAATGTTTGATAAACACGCTGATGTAGACAGTTTTCAAATCGAAGAATTATTTTAAGAGATATTTAATGCCAAAGTTGGACAAAATCGTTCCATTAAAAAAGTTTTATAGGAGCAAAAACTGTACATAGGAATTTAATCATTTTTAGATCATTTTATGCGTCAGAATTTCCCGGTGTGCAGATTGCAGTTAGTTTTTTAATTTGAATAATTTTTCGAGGTTTTATTTCTATTTTAAATTCAAATTTTCAGCATTTCGAGAGATATTATTTACAAATTTTAGAAAATTGTATTAATTTAAACTGTTGCCAACTGTATAAAAAGCGCAACCAATAATGTTTGCTTCAAATTAAAAATTTATTTTACACGTGACTATTATAAACAAAAAATATAAAAAGCAGGAACTCATTGAAAATTACGTCATAAAAACTATAGTTACACGTGAATTTTAAATGAGAAAGAATATTGTAAAATAATAAATTCAGTAACATGCGTTAGAAGTCCTAAATAGGAGAATTTACGTCATATTACACTTATTACGTAAAATGAACAAAAAATAATACAGCAAAACAATTTTAATTTAAAAATTGCGCGAGACATTTACTTGACATTTTAAGATGATCATAATATTTCATTTCTAACAAAAGTATTTTGACGTGAATATTTAAAAGAGGAAGAAAGGTTTGGTGAAAATTACGTCAGATTATAATTGTCAGATTCAAATTATAATTCAATCTTCCGAAATCTTTTTAAAGGCGGTAAAATTAGCGTGCTGTTAGAGTCTGCGGTGTCTGAACGGGGGTTGACGAGCGTAGCTCGTAGGGGGCAGAGCCCCCTAGTAATTTAAAATACAGTGGCGATCTCCCTATAAACGGATTTCTATTCATTTCTCTTTGATTGGGGAATTTTAACGCCAAATCCGCTGCGGTACTACTGGATTATCCAGTCGACCAATTTCGCCAAAATATACAAACAGACATAATTTTTTTTTCAAATAACAAAAGAGCAAATAAATTAGTACAACATTAATAAAAATACAAATAAAACGTCGAAATAAAAATAACTTGATGACGTAGATACGTGTAACTTGCTTAAAGTCAAGTTAATGTGACATTTACGATCAACCATTATTGGCATTTAATCTTATAGTTTGGCGAATGATAGATTTTTGGTCGACGGGATAACTATGTAGTACCAAAAATACATATGTCAATCGCTGTTTTCGTCTTTGACGTAGACACGTGTAACAACATTTTAAAATAAGCTAATGTAAAAGGAATTAAGTAAACAGAATCTTTGACTCCCGGTATTTTTTAACAAAGCGAAAAGAAAGTTCTTTTAAATAAGACTTTTTAAATTAATCGTTTTTAATGTGACGTAATTTTGACCAAACTATTCTTTCTCTTTTTAATATTCACGTGAAAATACTTGTGTTAGAAATGAAATATTATTTGCGCTTTCCTAACAAAAATAGTTGAAAAGTATCCGCTCAAAATATCAAATAAATGTCTAGCGCAATTTCTGAATTTAAACCTTTTTGCAATATTATTTTGTATTAATTTTATGTAATAACTGTAATGTGACGTAAATATGACGTAATTTCTCCTATTTAAGACTTCTAACGCATGTTAATAAATTTATTATTTTACAAATCCCTTTCTCTCTTGAAATTCACGTGTAATTATAGTTTTTATAACGTAATTTTTAATAAGTTCCTGCTTTTTGTACATAATTATTTAATTCTAATTCCAAATGTTTTTTTCTGTTTATAATAGTCACGTGTAAATAAATTTTTAATTTATTTACAAGTATAAATATTTTTTTTTTTTAAGCAAACATTATTGTTTCCACTGTTTATACAGTTGGCAACAGTTTAAATTAATATCACTTTCTAAAATCTGTAAAAAATATCTCTAGAAATGCTGCAAATTTGAATTTAAAATAGAAATAAAACCTCAAAAAATTAGTCAAATTAAAAAAAGAAAAACAGTCTGCACACCGGGAACTTCAAACGTATAAAATGATCTAAAAATGATTAAATTCCTATGACTAGTTTTTGCTCCTATAAAACTTTTTTAGTGGAACGATTTTGTCCAACTTTAGCATTAAATATCTCTTAAAATAATTCTTCGATTTGAAAACTGTCTGCATCAGCGTGTTTATCAAACATTTCTGTATAATACTACCGATTTTCATACTTTTGTATGCATTATTTTTCTTAATATTAACGAAGAAACACCTCCTGTCACAAAAAATTCAAAACCGGCGGCGGCGGCGGTGACAGCGGTAGTTACTTTTTTTTAGAATAGAGAGATTTTAATTTATCATTTGAACGTTCACACTAAGCATATTTTGCATGTTTTTGGGGTGAGAATTTGTGGCATTTATTTCATTTTTATTCCACCTAAATCCACCCTCTCTCCCAGGTTACACTTTAAAAAACATGTTTTAAACCCGTTTTTGTTAATCTCTCTATTCTAAAAAAAAAAGTAACTACCGCTGTCACCACCGCCGCCGCAGCCGGTTTTGAATTTTTTGTGACCGGAGGTCTTTCTTCGTTAATATTAAGAAAAATAATGCATACAAAAATATGAAAATCGATGGTTTTATACAGAAATGTTTGATAAACACACTGATGCAGACAGTTTTCAAATCGAAGAATTATTTTAAGAGATATTTAATGCTAAATTTGGACAAAATCGTTCTACTAAAAAGTTTTATAGGAGCAAAAACTATTCATGGGAATTTAATCATTTTTAGATTATTTTATACGTTTGAAGTTTCCGGTGTGCAGACTGTATTTCTTTTTTTAATTTGACACATTTTTTGAGATTTTATTGCTATTTTAAATTCAAATTTTCAGCATTTCAAGATATATTTTTTACATTATTTTCGAAAATGGCATTAATTTATACTGTTTCCAAATGTATAAACAGCGCAAACAATAATGTTTGCTTGACATTAAAAAGTTATTCACACGTGACTATTATAAACAGAAAAAATCATTTGAAATTAGAATTAAATAATTCTGTACAAAAAGCAGGAACTTATTAAAAATTACGTCATAAAAAGTATACACGTGAATTTTAAAAGAGAAAGGATATTGTAAAATAATAAATTCATTAACACGCGTTAGAAGTCTTAAATAGGAGAAATTACGTCATATTTACGTCACATTACAGTTAGTACATAAAATGAACACAAAATAATATTGCAAAACAGTTTAAATTTAGAAATTGCGCTAGACATTTATTTGATATTTTGAGAGGATCTTTTCAACTATTTTTGTTAGGAAAGCGCAAATAATATTTCATTTCTAACAAAAGTATTTTCACGTGAATATTTAAAAGAGAAAGTATAGCTTGTTCAAAATTACGTCAGATTAAAAACGATTAATTTAAAATGTCTCATTTAAAAGGACTTTCTTTTCGCTTTGTTAAAAAATACCATTAGACAAAGACTCTGCTTACTTAATTCCTTTTATATTAGCTTATTTTGAAATGTTGTTACACGTGTCTACGTCATCAAGTTATTTTTATTTCGACGTTTTATTTATATTTTTATTAATGTTGTACTAATTTATTTGTTCTTTCGTTATTTAAAATAAAAATTATGTCAATTTGTATAATTTGGCGAAATTAGTCGGGGATAATCAAGTAGTAGCGCAGCGGATTTGGCGTTAAAATGACCCAGTCAAAGAGAAATGAATAGAAATCCGTTTATAGGTAGATCGCCACTGTTTTTTAAATAATAATTCAATCTTTCGAAATCTTTTTAAAGCCGATCAAATTAGCGTGCATTTAGAGTCTGCGGTGTGTGGACTGGGGTTGGCGAGCGTAGCTCGTAGAGGGGCCGAGCCCCCTAGTTTATTATAAAAAAATAATCATTAATCGATACTTAATCCTCCTCCCCCTAACTCTTCACACAGCAAAAGATATTTCTAAGGTAAGCCTTGTAGAGTTTCCTTTTTTTTATATGTATATTCTACTTAAATCCACCTTCTCTCATAGAACCATAGCTGCCAACTTGTACGGATTTTTGATATCACAAAAATTTAATAGAAAATTTCATTTAATTGAATCACCGAAATTTAAGCAATTTTAACGTTTAAGTAAGTCAAAAATTTCTATAAAATTTTAGTGGTAAGAAAAATCCGTAGAAGTTGGCAGCTATGCAGAACACAAGTTTAAAAACTCTTTAATGTTTTAAAATTTCCTTGTTTATTTTGTTAATTTACAATAAAAATAAATAATCATTCATCTACCCCCGCCCTCTCAACTCTTCACACAGCAGAGATATTTCAAAGTTTGAAAAGGGAAGAACAAAGAATTTTCTTTTTTTTCTCTTTCAAATTTGATTTTTCACTCTCCTTTTGTTTGTCACTGTTACTAAAATATAGTGGTAATTTTCTTTTTAAATACTAGGGGGCTCGGCCCCCTACGAGCTACGCTCGCCAACCCCCGTCCAGACACCGCAGACTCTAAATGCACGCTAATTTGATCGGCTTTAAAAAGATTTCGAAAGATCGAATTATAATTTAAAAAACAGTGGCGATCTCCCTATAAACGGATTTCTATTCATTTATCTTTGATTGGGGAATTTTAACGCCAAATCCGCTGCGGTACTACTGGATTATCCAGTCGACCAATTTCGCCAAAATATACAAACAGACATAATTTTTTTTTCAAATAACAAAAGAGCAAATAAATTAGTACAACATTAATAAAAATACAAATAAAACGTCGAAATAAAAATAACTTGATGACGTAGATACGTGTAACTTGCTTAAAGTCAAGTTAATGTGACATTTACGATCAACCATTATTGGCATTTAATCTTATAGTTTGGCGAATGATAGATTTTTGGTCGACGGGATAACTATGTAGTACCAAAAATACATATGTCAATCGCTGTTTTCGTCTTTGACGTAGACACGTGTAACAACATTTTAAAATAAGCTAATGTAAAAGGAATTAAGTAAACAGAATCTTTGACTCCCGGTATTTTTTAACAAAGCGAAAAGAAAGTTCTTTTAAATAAGACTTTTTAAATTAATCGTTTTTAATGTGACGTAATTTTGACCAAACTATTCTTTCTCTTTTTAATATTCACGTGAAAATACTTGTGTTAGAAATGAAATATTATTTGCGCTTTCCTAACAAAAATAGTTGAAAAGTATCCGCTCAAAATATCAAATAAATGTCTAGAGCAATTTCTGAATTTAAACCTTTTTGCAATATTATTTTGTATTAATTTTATGTAATAACTGTAATGTGACGTAAATATGACGTAATTTCTCCTATTTAAGACTTCTAACGCATGTTAATAAATTTATTATTTTACAAATCCCTTTCTCTCTTGAAATTCACGTGTAATTATAGTTTTTATGACGTAATTTTTAATAAGTTCCTGCTTTTTGTACATAATTATTTAATTCTAATTCCAAATGTTCTTTTCTGTTTATAATAGTCACGTGTAAATAAATTTTTAATTTATTTACAAGTATAAATATTTTTTTTTAAGCAAACATTATTGTTTCCACTGTTTATACAGTTGGCAACAGTTTAAATTAATATCACTTTCTAAAATCTGTAAAAAATATCTCTAGAAATGCTGCAAATTTGAATTTAAAATAGAAATAAACCCTCAAAAAATTAGTCAAATTAAAAAAAGAAAAACAGTCTGCACACCGGGAACTTCAAACGTATAAAATGATCTAAAAATGATTAAATTCCTATGACTAGTTTTTGCTCCTATAAAACTTTTTTAGTGGAACGATTTTGTCCAACTTTAGCATTAAATATCTCTTAAAATAATTCTTCGATTTGAAAACTGTCTGCATCAGCGTGTTTATCAAACATTTCTGTATAATACTACCGATTTTCATACTTTTGTATGCATTATGTTTCTTAATATTAACGAAGAAAGACCTCCTGTCACAAAAAATTCAAAACCGGCGGCGGCGGCGGTGACAGCGGTAGTTACTTTTTTTTAGAATAGAGAGATTTTAATTTATCATTTGAACGTTCACACTAAGCATATTTTGCATGTTTTTGGGGTGAGAATTTGTGGCATTTATTTCATTTTTATTCCACCTAAATCCACCCTCTCTCCCAGGTTACACTTTAAAAAACATGTTTTAAACCCGTTTTTGTTAATCTCTCTATTCTAAAAAAAAGTAACTACCGCTGTCACCACCGCCGCCGCAGCCGGTTTTGAATTTTTTGTGACAGGAGGTCTTTCTTCGTTAATATTAAGAAAAATAATGCATACAAAAATATGAAAATCGATGGTTTTATACAGAAATGTTTGATAAACACACTGATGCAGACAGTTTTCAAATCGAAGAATTATTTTAAGAGATATTTAATGCTAAAGTTGGACAAAATAGTTCTACTAAAAAGTTTTTTAGGAACAAAAACTATTCATGGGAATTTAATCATTTTTTGATTATTTTATACGTTTGAAGTTTCCGGTGTGCAGACTGTATTTCTTTTTTTAATTTGACCCATTTTTTGAGATTTTATTGCTATTTTAAATTCAAATTTTCAGCATTTCAAGATATATTTTTTACATTATTTTCGAAAATGGCATTAATTTATACTGTTGCCAAATGTATAAACAGCGCAAACAATAATGTTTGCTTGACATTAAAAAGTTATTCACACGTGACTATTATAAACAGAAAAAATCGTTTGAAATTAGAATTAAATAATTCTGTACAAAAAGCAGGAACTTATTAAAAATTACGTCATAAAAAGTATACACGTGAATTTTAAAAGAGAAAGGATATTGTAAAATAATAAATTCATTAACATGCGTTAGAAGTCTTAAATAGGAGAAATTACGTCATATTTACGTCACATTACAGTTAGTACATAAAATGAACACAAAATAATATTGCAAAACAGTTTAAATTTAGAAATTGCGCTAGACATTTATTTGATATTTTGAGAGGATCTTTTCAACTATTTTTGTTAGGAAAGCGCAAATAATATTTCATTTCTAACAAAAGTATTTTCACGTGAATATTTAAAAGAGAAAGAATAGCTTGTTCAAAATTACGTCAGATTAAAAACGATTAATTTAAAATGTCCCATTTAAAAGGAATTTCTTTTCGCTTTGTTAAAAAATACCAGGAGACAAAGACTCTGCTTACTTAATTCCTTTTATATTAGCTTATTTTGAAATGTTGTTACACGTGTCTACGTCATCAAGTTATTTTTATTTCGACGTTTTATTTATATTTTTATTAATGTTGTACTAATTTATTTGTTCTTTCGTTATTTAAAATAAAAATTATGTCAATTTGTATAATTTGGCGAAATTAGTCGGGGATAATCAAGTAGTTCCGCAGCGGATTTGGTGTTAAAATGACCCAGTCAAAGACGAATGAATAGAAATCCGTTTATAGGTAGATCGCCACTGTTTTCTAAATAATAATTCAATCTTTCGAAATCTTTTTAAAGCCGATCAAATTAGCGTGCATTTAGAGTCTGCGGTGTGTGGACGGGGGTTGGCGAGCGTAGCTCGTAGGGGGCAGAGCCTTCTAGTTTATTATAAAAAAATAATCCTTAATCGATACTTAATCCTCCTCCCCCTAACTCTTCACACAGCAAAAGATATTTCTAAGGTAAGCCTTGTAGAGTTTCCTTTTTTTTATAGGTATATTCTACTTAAATCCACCTTCTCTCATAGAACCATAGCTGCCAATTTGTACGGATTTTTGATATCACAAAAATTTAATAGAAAATTTCATTTAATTGAATCACCGAAATTTAAGCAATTTTAACGTTTAAGTAAGTCAAAAATTTCTATAAAATTTTAGTAGTAAGAAAAATCCGTACAAGTTGGCAGCTATGCAGAACACAAGTTTAAAAACTCTTTAATGTTTTAAAATTTCCTTGTTTATTTTGTTAATTTACAATAAAAATAAATAATCATTCATCTACCCCCGCCCTCTCAACTCTACACACAGCAGAGATATTTCAAAGTTAGAAAAGGGAAGAACAAAGTATTTTCTTTTTTTTCTCTTTCAAATTTGATTTTTCACTCTCCTTTTGTTTGTCACTGTTACTAAAATATAGTGGTAATTTTCTTTTTAAATACTAGGGGGCTCGGCCCCCTACGAGCTACGCTCGCCAACCCCCGTCCAGACACCGCAGACTCTAAATGCACGCTAATTTGATCGGCTTTAAAAAGATTTCGAAAGATCGAATTATAATTTAAAAAACAGTGGCGATCTCCCTATAAACGGATTTCTATTCATTTCTCTTTGATTGGAAAATTTTAACGCCAAATCCGCTGCGGTACTACTTGATTATCCAGTCGACCAATTTCGCCAAAATATACAATTAGACATAATTTTTATTTCAAATAACGAAAGAGCAAATAAATTAGTACAACATTAATAAAAATACAAATAAAACGTCGAAATAAAAATAACTTGATGACGTAGATACGTGTAACTTGCTTAAAGTCAAGTTAAGGTGACATTTACGATCAACCATTATTGGCATTTAATCTTATAGTTTGGCGAATGATAGATTTTTGGTCGACGGGATAACTATGTAGTACCAAAAATACACATGTCAATCGCTGTTTTCGTCTTTGACGTAGACACGTGTAACAACATTTTAAAATAAGCTAATGTAAAAGGAATTAAGTAAACAGAATCTTTGTCTCCCGGTATTTTTTAACAAAGCGAAAAGAAAGTTCTTTTAAATAAGACTTTTTAAATTAATCGTTTTTAATCTGACGTAATTTTGACCAAACTATACTTTCTCTTTTTAATATTCACGTGAAAATACTTGTGTTAGAAATGAAATATTATTTGCGCTTTCCTAACAAAAATAGTTGAAAAGTATCCGCTCAAAATATCAAATAAATGTCTAGCGCAATTTCTGAATTTAAACCTTTTTGCAATATTATTTTGTATTAATTTTATGTAATAACTGTAATGTGACGTAAATATGACGTAATTTCTCCTATTTAAGACTTCACTAACGCATGTTAATAAATTTATTATTTTACAAATCCCTTTCTCTCTTGAAATTCACGTGTAACATCTTGAAATTCACATTATAGTTTTTATGACGTAATTTTTAATAAGTTCCTGCTTTTTGTACATAATTATTTAATTCTAATTCCAAATGTTTTTTTCTGTTTATAATAGTCACGTGTAAATAAATTTTTAGTTTATTTACAAGTATAAATATTTTTTTTTTTTTAAGCAAACATTATTGTTTCCACTGTTTATACAGTTGGCAACAGTTTAAATTATATCACTCTCTAAAATCTGTAAAAAATATCTCTAGAAATGCTGCAAATTTGAATTTAAAATAGAAATAAAACCTCAAAAAATTAGTCAAATTAAAAAAAGAAAAACAGTCTGCACACCGGGAACTTCAAACGTATAAAATGATCTAAAAATGATTAAATTCCTATGACTAGTTTTTGCTCCTATAAAACTTTTTTAGTGGAACGATTTTGTCCAACTTTAGCATTAAATATCTCTTAAAATAATTCTTCGATTTGAAAACTGTCTGCATCAGCGTGTTTATCAAACATTTCTGTATAATACTACCGATTTTCATACTTTTGTATGCATTATTTTTCTTAATATTAACGAAGAAAGACCTCCTGTCACAAAAAATTCAAAACCGGCCGCGGCGGCGGTGACAGCGGTAGTTACTTTTTTTTAGAATAGAGAGATTTTAATTTATCATTTGAACGTTCACACTAAGCATATTTTGCATGTTTTTGGGGTGAGAATTTGTGGCATTTATTTCATTTTTATTCCACCTAAATCCACCCTCTCTCCCAGGTTACACTTTAAAAAACATGTTTTAAACCCGTTTTTGTTAATCTCTCTATTCTAAAAAAAAGTAACTACCGCTGTCACCACCGCCGCCGCAGCCGGTTTTTAATTTTTTGTGACCGGAGGTCTTTCTTCGTTAATATTAAGAAAAATAATGCATACAAAAATATGAAAATCGATGGTTTTATACAGAAATGTTTGATAAACACACTGATGCAGACAGTTTTCAAATCGAAGAATTATTTTAAGAGATATTTAATGCTAAAGTTGGACAAAATCGTTCTACTAAAAAGTTTTATAGGAGCAAAAACTATTCATGGGAATTTAATCATTTTTAGATTATTTTATACGTTTGAAGTTTCCGGTGTGCAGACTGTATTTCTTTTTTTAATTTGACCCATTTTTTGAGATTTTATTGCTATTTTAAATTCAAATTTTCAGCATTTCAAGATATATTTTTTACATTATTTTAGAAAATGGCATTAATTTATACTGTTGCCAAATGTATAAACAGCGCAAACAATAATGTTTGCTTGACATTAAAAAGTTATTCACACGTGACTATTATAAACAGAAAAAATCATTTGAAATTGGAATTAAATAATTCTGTACAAAAAGCAGGAACTTATTAAAAATTACGTCATAAAAAGTATACACGTGAATTTTAAAAGAGAAAGGATATTGTAAAATAATAAATTCATTAACATGCGTTAGAAGTCTTAAATAGGAGAAATTACGTCATATTTACGTCACATTACAGTTAGCACATAAAATGAACACAAAATAATATTGCAAAACAGTTTAAATTTAGAAATTGCGCTAGACATTTATTTGATATTTTGAGAGGATCTTTTCAACTATTTTTTTTAGGAAAGCGCAAATAATATTTCATTTCTAACAAAAGTATTTTCACGTGAATATTTAAAAGAGAAAGAATAGCTTGTTCAAAATTACGTCAGATTAAAAACGATTAATTTAAAATGTCTCATTTAAA
This sequence comes from Maratus speciosus, assembly GCA_963932465.1. Taxonomy (NCBI): domain Eukaryota; kingdom Metazoa; phylum Arthropoda; class Arachnida; order Araneae; family Salticidae; genus Maratus; species Maratus speciosus. The sequence goes on along the minus strand of OZ010798.1, from coordinate 185,378,957 downwards.
AGGACTTCCTTTTCGCTTTGTTAAAAAATACCAGGAGACAAAGACTCTGCTTACTTAATTCCTTTTATATTAGCTTATTTTGAAATGTTGTTACACGTGTCTACGTCATCAAGTTATTTTTATTTCGACGTTTTATTTATATTTTTATTAATGTTGTACTAATTTATTTGTTCTTTCGTTATTTAAAATAAAAATTATGTCAATTTGTATAATTTGGCGAAATTAGTCGACGGGATAATCAAGTAGTACCGCAGCGGATTTGGCGTTAAAATGACCCAGTCAAAGAGAAATGAATAGAAATCCGTTTATAGGTAGATCGCCACTGTTTTTTAAATAATAATTCAATCTTTCGAAATCTTTTTAAAGCCGATCAAATTAGCGTGCATTTAGAGTCTGCGGTGTGTGGACGGGGGTTGGCGCGCGTAGCTCGTAGGGGGCCGAGCCCCCTAGTTTATTATAAAAAAATAATCATTAATCGATTTTTAATGCTCCTCCCCCTAACTCTTCACACAGCAAAAGATATTTCTAAGGTAAGCCTTGTAGAGTTTCCTTTTTTTATATGTATATTCTACTTAAATCCACCTTCTCTCATAGAACCATAGCTGCCAACTTGTACGGATTTTTGATATCACAAAAATTTAATAGAAAATTTCATTTAATTGAATCACCGAAATTTAAGCAATTTTAACGTTTAAGTGAGTCAAAAATTTCTATAAAACTTTAGTGGTAAGAAAAATCCGTACAAGTTGGCAGCTATGCAGAACACAAGTTTAAAAACTCTTTAATGTTTTAAAATTTCCTTGTTTATTTTGTTAATTTACAATAAAAATAAATAATCATTCATCTACCCCCGCCCTCTCAACTCTTCACACAGCAGAGATATTTCAAAGTTTGAAAAGGGAAGAACAAAGAATTTTCTTTTTTTTCTCTTTCAAATTTGATTTTTCACTCTCATTTTGTTTGTCACTGTTACTAAAATATAGTGGTAATTTTCTTTTTAAATACTAGGGGGCTCGGCCCCCTACGAGCTACGCTCGCCAACCCCCGTCCAGACACCGCAGACTCTAAATGCACGCTAATTTGATCGGCTTTAAAAAGATTTCGAAAGATCGAATTATAATTTAAAAAACAGTGGCGATCTCCCTATAAACGGATTTCTATTCATTTCTCTTTGATTGGGGAATTTTAACGCCAAATCCGCTGCGGTACTACTTGATTATCCAGTCGACCAATTTCGCCAAAATATACAAACAGACATAATTTTTATTTCAAATAACGAAAGAGCAAATAAATTAGTACAACATTAATAAAAATACAAATAAAACGTCGAAATCAAAATAACTTGATGACGTAGACACGTGTAACAACATTTCAAAATAAGCTAATATAAAAGGAATTAAGTAAACAGAGTCTTTGTCTCCTGGTATTTTTTAAGAAAGCGAAAAGAAAGTTCTTTTAAATGAGACATTTTAAATTAATCGTTTTTAATCTGACGTAATTTTGACCAAGCTATTCTTTCTCTTTTAAATATTCATGTGAAAATACTTTTGTTAGAAATGAAATATTATTTGCGCTTTCCTATCAAAAATAGTTGAAAAGATCCTCTCAAAATATCAAATAAATGTCTAGCACAATTTCTAAATTTAAACTGTTTTGCAATATTATTTTGTGTTCATTTTATGTAATAACTTTAATGTGACGTAAATATGACGTAATTTCTCCTATTTAAGACTTCCAACGCATGTTAATGAATTTATTATTTTACAATATCCTTTCTCTTTTAAAATTCACGTGTATACTTTTTATGACGTAATTTTCAATAAGTTCCTGCTTTTTATACGCAATTATTAACCATTTGGAAAAATGGTTATTGTTCTCGTCAGGGTAGGAAATCAAAAGCATATCTGAACGTTTTCATTGGTTAAATCCGCAATTTATTCGTTTTCTGATTGGTCTATACAGTAATCTGTATTTCCCTTTGGTTTCAACAACGATAGACAACAGAGTGTTGCCACTATGAAAAAAAAGTAATAAAAACTACAAAAAAAAAAATTATAAATCAGAAACAAATTGAGATACAGCTTTCAAACAAAATGTATTTAAAAGTACATTTTCTTCTCTATCCGACGGTATAAAAAGTAATATTGTCGGATGTTTAGAAGTTTAAGAATGAAATTTTATTTAAAATTGGTCGTGAGATTTTTTGGAAATCTGATGATAGAAAAGCCTTTTCCCGAACAGCCAATGAAATGGTTGGATAATACGCAAGTTTCAGGAAATCTTGCAAGTTTTACGTGTAATAACACTATTAATGTTTAATTCATGGCGTACGTAATGTATGACCAGCTCCGTAGAAGTTTAAAAAATTACAGTACCGAAAATTTTAAAACTGAAATATCTTTTAAAATTTGTTCACGATGGTTCCAGGTATGTTATCGTTTAATCTATGGCGTACGTAATGTAGGATCAACTCCGTGCGATTTTTTATGTCTTAAAATTTAGTCTTTGAAAAAATCATTTTCCGAATGGTCGTTGCAATTTGTTATTTTTTATTTATTTTTTTTTAATATGAAAGTATCTTTCCTCTTTATAATAGTCACGTGTAAATAAATTTTTAATTTGAAGCAAACATTATTGTTTCCGTTGTTTATACAGTTGGCAACATGTTAAATTAGTACAATTTTCTAAAATGAGTAAAAAATATCTCTCGAAATGCTAAAAATTTAAATTTAAAATAGAAATAAAACCTCAAAAATGGGTCAAATTAAAAAAATAAATGAATTCTGCACACCGGGAAATTATAACGTATAAAATGATCTAAAAATGATTAAATTCTGATGTATAGTTTTTGCACCTATAAAACTTTTCTAGTGGAACGATTTTGTCCAATTTTAGCATTAAATATCTCTTGAAATAATTCTTCGATTTGAAAACTGTCTGCATCAGCGTGTTTATCAAACATTTCTGTATAATACTACTGATTTTCATATTTTTGTATGCATTATTTTTCTTAATATTAACGAAGAAAGACCTCCGGTCACAAAAAATTCAAAACCGGCGGCGGCGGCGGCGGTGACAGCGGTAGTTACTTTTTTTTTTTAGAACTAGGGGGCTCGGGCCCCTACGAGCTACGCTCGCCAACCCCCGTCCAGAAACCGCAGACTCTAAATGCACGCTAATTTGATCGGCTTTAAAAATATTTCGAAAGATTGAATTATAATTTAAAAAACAGTGGCGATCTCCCTATAAACGAATTTCTATTCATTTCTCTTTGATTGGGGAATTTTAACGCAAAATCCGCTGCGTTACTACTTGATTATCCCGTCGACCCATTTCGCCAAATTATATAAATCGCCAAACCACTCGCCAAATTATACAAATTGACATAATTTTTATTTTAAATAACGAAAGAACAAATAAATTAGTACAACATTAATAAAAATACAAATAAAACGTCGAAATAAAAATAACTTGATGACGTAGACACGTGTAACAACATTTCAAAATAAGCTAATATAAAAGGAATTAAGTAGAGTCTTTGTATCCTGGTATTTTTTAACAAAGCGAAAAGAAAGTTCTTTTAAATGAGACATTTTAAATTAATTGTTTTTAATCTGACGTAATTTTTACAAAGCTATTCTTTCTCTATTAAATATTCACGTGAAAATACCAGTTGAAAAGTATCCTCTCAAAATATCAAATAAATGTCTAGCGCAATTTTTAAATTTAAACCGTTTTGCAATATTATTTTGCGTTCATTTTATGTAATAACTGTAATGTGACGTAAATATGACGTAATTTCTCCTAATTAATACTTCTAACGCATGTTAATAAATTTATTATTTTACAAATTCCTTTCTCTCTTAAAATTCACGTGTAATTATAGTTTTTATGACTTAATTTTTAATAAGTTCCTGCTTTTTGCACATAATTATTTAATTCTAATTCCAAATGGTTTTTTTCTGTTTATAATAGTCACGTGTAAATAAATTTTTAATTTATTTACACGTATAAATATATTTTTTTTTTTTTGAAGCAAACATTATTGCTTCCTCTGTTTATACAGTTGGCAACAGTTTAAATTAATATCACTTTCTAAAATCTGTAAAAAATATCTCTAGAAATGCTAAAAATTTGAATTTAAAATAGAAATAAAACCTCAAAAAATGAGTCAAAATAAAAAAATTAATGCAATCTGCACTCCGGCAAATTCTAACGCATAAAATGATCTAAAAATGATTACACTGCCATGTACAGTTTTTGCTGCTATAAAACTTTTTTAGTGGAACGATTTTGTCCAACTTTAGCATTAAATATCTCTTAAAATAATTCTTCGATTTAAAAACTGTCTGCTTCAGCGTGTTTATCAAACATTTCTGTATAAAACCACCGATTTTTATATTTTTGTATGCATTATTTTTCTTAATATTAACGAAGAAAGACCTCCAGTCACAGAAAATTCAAAACCGGCGGCGGCGGCGGCGGCGGTGACAGCGGTAGTTACTTTTTTTTAGAATAGAGAGATAGAGAGATTAATATTGTAAAAAAAAAAAAAAAAAAAAAAAAAAAAAAAAAAAATTAAATTGAATTTTAAAAACATAAAAGTAAATAACACAATTTTTTTTACTATTTCATGCTACTATATTAGTTTAAACAATGCAATTACAAACAGTACGTTTATTTGAATTTTACGTGTAGTTACACAATGCAAGAATTAAAAAAAAAAAATACATAACAGTACCAATGTAGGATAATCAAATATAAAATTGTGTCAACACATGTTCGTTCAATAACCTCATATGTAAAATTTGACCAGAACAACATGCGGAAAGCTGTACCATACGATACGACAGAATTCAGATCGTAGACGAGGTCAGAAGCTATGTTAAGCTCCCCATCTCCTCTTTCCTCCTTATTCCACCTTCGATATTGGAACTTCTAAATGGACTAATCCCCTGCATAGTGAGCCACTCTTCGAAAGAGCCGCTAGTCTTTGAAGGGGTTAAACTTATAGTTAAACAATGTGGTGTGGAAAGATTACTACTAATAAGAACAGTTCATCTGTAACACTTTCCTAAAACTGGAATCCTTTTCTTATTGTATAGAAGGCTTTTAGCATTTCTTCTTTTGAATGGTAATTATTATATTAATAAATAATTTCATTTTCATGCAATCCGCTGCAATAAATTCATAAATCCATCGCAACAGCATCCCCTCCGTTTGAATGTTGCACACGCACGAAAGTGGAATAAACTTCATTATATAGAATATATTATTCATAATATGGAGATTAATTTACATGTTAATTGTATTCAAAGTCAAGGTTCAGCAGAAAATTTCTTTAAGTAGAAAACTTCGTTTAATAGAGACTTCGTTAAAGGGAAGTTTGACTGTATATCTGTTGTTTTACTCAAAACATTTTGAGCCCATCCAATATTTTTGAAAAGTTGGCGCTACTGTGTGTGCGTGTAGAGACAGACTGCGGGAGGAGGAGTGAATGGCTAAAGATATTAATTGGAGGTTAAATTTTGTTTTTGCTAATCAGAAAATAACATTATTATAATTTAATAAATACTTTTATGAAATTATATTCTCATAAGTCCTTCCTTATAAATAAATTAATATTTATTATAAATAACATAAAATTTGCTAACTATTGAAAATACAAAAAACTAAATGTCAAGAACAATATACAGTTTAATCACCTAATTGCTAAGACATTAAAACAAATGGCAAAATGTGCAGGAAATTTTTTTTTGAGAGAAATTTAATTCTACATTCGCTGAAAAGACTCTCAGTGCTCGTGTAAGTCTAATGTATGTCCTTACTATTTTACAATCAAAATTATTTTGAGAACCTCAAAAAAATCAAGTTTAATTTCAGCGATTAAGTAAATAAATAAATAAATAAGGAATTAAATTTTATGAAATTGTGTGGGTGGTGAAATCAAATTATTGGGTGGGCTCGCGCCCCACGGGCCCATATCATTTGGTGCCCCTCAACACATTCAAATTTTTAGCACTGTTTGGACAGCAGATTTTGTACTCTATTTATTCTATGCTCTGTACTTAAGGTGTTCTGAAATCCAAAGGAGCTATTTTCTGGAATATTTCTGAAACCATCTTTCGTTCGGAAAAGCATGAAACGGACAGGTATTCTTATTGGGGAAAAAAAAATCAATTGAATAATGTTTTCTATTTATTTGGCAAATGCAGAATGTCTTTTGAAAAATACGGGCAAAGTTGGCGTTTTAAACAGAATTTTCTAACGAGAGAGTAAACGAGAAAAAACTTTCCCTACTTGGACACATTCGCTTATAAATCGATACGTATTTTATTTATCAAAAATAGAAAACCAACATTTCCAAATGGCTTCAATAATCATGCCTGCAAATTGTATGCCTTTACGTTTAAAAATTTGTCTAACAATGTGTCAGAAAGTTTCACGGTATCGAGCAGGGAATCTGAGAAACACCTTTGATTTTTTATTTGATTTGATATCCACCGTAGTGGAGATTATTGAGGCCTTTACTTGAGGACTTTACTTATTATACTTTGAGGCCTATAGCAACAATGGCTGTCGCCTCGAATGATCCTGATTTATACACAGAAATTGTAACACAAACAAGACATAACAATTTTATTTCTCTACATTACATATGATATATATTACTTTGAAAACCCAAACACAATTACATCCATGTCTTACCCAGGGACTCGAACCCGGACCCTCAGCGTGACAGCAGCCTCCGCTTACTCACCACGCCACCGAGCGACAAGAGAAACACCTTAATACTATGTTCACACTACGATACTTAAGATATCTTAGGCCGCGGAACTCTCTTAATTTTGAGGTGGTACCCTCCCGGAATTGGAAACCTGTTCACATGGAAAAACTCACTTAAGATAACTCAGTGAACGTCACTGTGTTCTTTGCGCATGCGCTTAAGATAAAACCGCCCACAACACCCAATCAGTTAATGCGAAGCTTTACAGCGCGCGAGAGTGAATGGTCGTGACTGTCTCTAGCCCGAAGAAAGTTGAAACTCTCTCAGAGAGTTTGTGGAACTCCCTCAGAGAGTTCGGAGGTTTAAGAGAGTTCCGATAACGCAGTGTGAACAGGGTATAAGGCTGGTCTAAAAATAAATAAACAAAATAAATATTTCCCACGCTCTCATCAACACGAAATCATCCGTTGCCTTTCTGACACATTCATGGATTTATTTTTAGCCGTTGAAGCATGGAGTTAGTAATCATTATTTCTCATTCAGAAACGAATAACGTTTCAAATTTTTCGATAATTTTATTATTACAGTTATAATCGATTATATCACGATCTTCCTTGGCCTCTCGAGTCCGGAAATTCGTTTCAAAATACCAACTTTGACAACATTTTCTAAAAATATTTTCTAAGAGATCCTTTGCATTTTTGGAAAAATACAAAGCATTTTATATATATATATTTTTTTTTTTAGTTTCAGAATAAGAGGACATGAAAATGTCATGAGTCTACGATTGAAAATGACTTCGTATGTCAGAAAATAACCATTTTGGAATTCAGTGCCGTCTTAAGACTGTTCTCAATTTTTTATTTTTCTCCCCTTAACAATGCGAATCTTTCTAACACATTCACAACTCATTTTCACACCAATTTGCCTGAGAAGTTAAGCTATTAACATTTGCATTAAACATAACAATCACATGAGACCGTCCTCTGAGATCCCCATTCCGCATAGATTAACACTGAGTAGCTCCGCCTAAAATTTGGCTTATTTCTTATTCATTTTCTAAAAATATTTTCGGAGAGATCCTTTGCACTTTTGGAAAAATACAAAGCGCTTTATATTTTTCCAGTTTCTGAATAAGAGGACATGCAAATGTAATGAGCCTACGATTAAAAATGACTTCGTATGTCAGAAAATAACCATTTTGGAATTCAGTGCTGTCTTAAGATTGTTCTCAATTTTTTTATTTTTCTCCCTTTAACAATGCGAATCTTTCTAACACATTCACAACTCATTTTCACTCCAATTTGCCTGAGAAGTTAAGCTATTAACATATGCATTAAACATAACAATCACATGAGACCGTCCTCTGAGATCCCCATTCCGCATAGATTAACACTGAGTAGCTCCGCCTAAAATTTGGCTTATTTCTTTTTTTACTTTCTAAAAATATTTTCGGAGAGATTCTTTGCACTTTTGGAAAAATACAAAGCGCTTTATATTTTTCCAGTTTCTGAATAAGAGGACATGCAAATGTCATGAGCCTACGATTAAAAATGACTTCGTATGTCAGAAAATAACCATTTTGGAATTCAGTGCTGTCTTAAGATTGTTCTCAATTTTTTTATTTTTCTCCCTTTAACAATGCGAATCTTTCTAGCACATTCACAACTCATTTTCACTCCAATTTGCCTGAGAAGTTAAGCTATTAACATTTGCATTAAACATAACAATCGCATGAGACCGTCCTCTGAGATCCCCATTCCACATAGATTAACACTGAGTAGCTCCGCCCAAAATTTAGGCTTTTTTCTTTTTTCATTTTCTAAAAGTATTATCGGATATTAACCTTTTCATTTATGGAAAAATACAAAGCGAATAAGAGGACGTCCAAATGTCATGAGCTTACCATTAAAAATGACTACGTATGTCAGAAAATAACCATTTTGGAATTCCGTGCTGTCTTAAGATTGTTCTCAATTTTTTATTTTTCTCCCCTTAACAATGCGAATCTTTCTAACACATTCACAACTCATTTTCACACCAATTTGCCTGAGAAGTTAAGCTATTAACATTTGCATTAAACATAACAATCACATGAGACCGTCCTCTGAGATCCCCATTCCGCATAGGCTAACACTGAGTAGCTCCGCCTAAAATGTGGCTTATTTCTTTTTTCATTTTCAAAAAATATTTTCGGAGAGATCCTTTGCACTTTTGGAAAAATACAAAGCGCTTTATATTTTTCCAGTTTCTGAATAAGAGGACATGCAAATGTCATGAGCCTACGATTAAAAATGACCTCGTATGTCAGAAAATAACCATTTTTGAATTCAGTGCTGTCTTAAGATTGTTCTCAATTTTTTTATTTTTCTCCCTTTAACAATGCGAATCTTTCTAGCACATTCACAACTCATTTTCACTCCAATTTGCCTGAGAAGTTAAGCTATTAACATTTGCATTAACCTCTTCTCGGGGGCTGTGACAGCATGTGTCCAGAAAGAGAAGGATCTTCTGAGGGGCTCGTGACACTTTCTCTTGGAACAGGGGTAGAGAAAACGAAAGTGGAGGAGGCGGAGATTAGTGTCGTAAAAGTGTCAAATCCGTAAGTAATGACTTCGTGCGCTCAGTACAGAATAACCAGATATTATCCTTTCAATCACACGCCAGTTGAGGCAATAGTTCAACTTTTATGCGTATGTTATTTTTTTGTTAGTACTTTATATAGAAATATCTTTGGCAAATAAGATTTTTGAAAATACTCTTAATATATATATATATATTACGCTGTTCATTTATTAGATCATATATACATAATTTTATATAGATCTAATTAAAATTAAAAAAAAAAAATGGAGATAATGTATGAACAACAAAATATACGGGACGAAGAGGCACAGGTAGGGTGTATATGGCGCTACGCTTATTATTATTGCAAAATATTAGAGTAATTTTTTTTTGCTGTTGTTGTTGTTCTTTTTTTATTACGCATTAAGACCTGTGTATATACATAGTAGGTTGTGTGTTTAGATTAATATCATGAAACGTCTGTGGAAATTCTCTATCCTATTTATTTATTTATTTATTTATTTTTTCGCAAGCGGGGATGGGGGGAGGGGGGAGAAAGAAAGAAAAGAGGAAGAATGAGAGGGACTGATTCGTTTACTCAGAAGAAATAATTATGATCTAAAAAAAATAATAGCAATTGTTTTTTTTTTTTTTTTTTTTTTTTTACCGATAATTGTATTTGTGAATGTAGAAATAATTTGTTCAACATTCAAGATATAATTTATATAAGCAATTAAAAAAATAATTTTTCTTCTTATTATTTTAGTATCCGATAAATATCTACATTTCAAATTCTTATTGAAGTTATGACTATAAAGCATTCAATATGTAAGTTTTTTTTTTTTTTTTTTTTTTTTTCTCAGTGTGTTTCCAGTGTGTCTATCTGCACATAGGATCTTTAATTTGAAAAGAGGGGGGGGGGGGGTCACATCCAGATTTTTCAAGGCTTCATAAAAGAAGCCCTCTTCTTCAATAGTCAGAGCAAATTTTAAAAAAAAAATCAGCGATAATGAGAAACAACAGTAACAATAATACTATTGTGTTTGTGTTTTATTTTTTTTCCCTGAAAGGAAAACTCGTATTATAAAATTTTAAGACATTTGTATGCGGAAATTTAGGTGTTTCATTATTATTTTTAGATTGGTTTGAATACATCATGCATTAATCTTAACATAAAGCATCTTTTACATTTGTCTGAAATGGTGTTAAATTCTAAGTTCTTCGCTGGCTGTACCCATGCGTATGTCTATGTATTTGCTTATATGTCTGTATCTCTAGATGCCTACATAATATCCATTTATTTATTTATGAAATATAAAATTTAAAATACAAATTTTTTTAAATATATATAAACTAGTGTAAACCCTGTCCTAGAACGGTGAGTTGAAATCGAGATTTTCAACTAAAATTAAAAATAATTGCTAAAAATATTTATTACTTTTATGTTGCCTGTTAGCAGATGATAAATCCTGAAATATTATATTCCCAGCGCCACAACATTCATGTGGTATTAATTCAGTTTTAAACACAAACATTATTTTCACAATTTTAACATCTGCATACGTAATTATAGGCAATGATTCCATTTTACCGGAAACCAAATTTTTAAAGAGAAACCTTCAAACCCTTGCATACGTAATTGTAAAAGAATGATTTCATCTCACCGGAAACGAAGCTGTGACAGATGATGTAACAATTGAACAGATGAGCTCGAGCTGGAACCATGACATTGGATTTTATTACATAGTGAGATATATCTAAAACTAAAGAGTAAAATTAGCAAGAACTGAAGTTTAACCCTCCGTCTACCAGACGGGTCCATTGGACCCGACAGGTACATACAAAATATTCATTCAAACCAGAAATTTCTTTAAAATAAACTAAGTATATAAACCAGACAAAAATAAGGTAAATAAATAAGTTAAATAGTTTTAAATAAAAATTCTGGTGTAGAACGTTTTATTAAAACTTGAATAAAATTCCCGGTAGACCTAGGGTTAAACTGTACAGTTAGTTAAATTAGAAGAAATAATTATGATCAAAAAGAGATGATGACGATTTTTTTTTTAACAAATAATTGTATTTTTGTGAATGTAGAAGTAATTTGTTCAATATTCAGGATGCAATTTATATAAACAATTCAAAAACTATTTCTTCTTCTTCTTCATAAGTATGTAAAATTTGCCTAAAAGTATTTATTATGACTCCTTAAAAACATACATCATCATTATATTTATTGTAGCAGTAAATGTGTTAGGAACTAGATTCATTGAAAAAGGAGCATTTTTAATTTTCTATAGCCCACCGAATTTCCGTAATTCCCAAAATTTATAGCCAAATAGTTTTCAGCTTATCTGAAATGAATTTTTAAAATAATATTAAAATTATACATAGTGCTACTAGGTTGCCACTGTACTTCTCTTTTGTAGTCAGACCACTTAAAAATCTATCACATCATGATGGCACAGTGCACAACCTTCGAAAGTTATGTTTACTTCAGTAAGAAAAGTCACTTTACAATGTAACATGCAGAAAGAAAGAAAGAAAAAAAAATATTGGTTCCCCCATGATAGGAGCCATTGTTCTCAACCATAAGGCACCGGCGAGATGGAGACTTTGTTTTTTAGTATTGTTTGGTCAGAGGGGTGTAAAGATTCTATCCTTTTTATTTATTTATTGTAAAAGAAGTTTTCTTGGAAATGGAAAATCCTGCACTATCGGAGCACGAAATGCATAGGAAAAATGAGAACAATATTTCGATTCGTTAAATTATGAAAAATATTGTTCCGGTTTGAGATTTTATTCTGCTGTCAGTAACATTTTTAAAATTATTTAGAATTTTTAACGCATTTTTTAAATTGTTTTTGTATGGTAGACTAATTTGCCTAAAGTTTTTTTTTTTTTTTTTTTTTTTTTTTTTTTTTTTTTTTTAATAATGAACAATAATTTTGAAATAGCATTCTGACTCGTAGAATTTTCCATTTCCAGCCCTGTGCATTAAGATTTTCTTATATATATGTATATTTTAATTTACTTTATTTTTTTCTCTTTAAAAAAAAAAATACTTATTATAAGAAAATGAATAAAAAGTACAAAGACTTTTTATTTTATTTTAGCTATATTATTTATTTTAGCTTTTATTTTAGTATCCAGATTAGAAGCTTAATGTTTATTAGAAGTGATAAGCATAAGGTTTGAAGAAATATTTTATAACTTTTCCACGAATTTCAAAATTGTATGTGACTTCGGGTCATTTATCCGTCTCTGCGATGGTATGTCTGTCCGTCTGATTACTCTTTAACGTTCATGAATATTCTTGAAATATTCATAAATATTCTGGAAATTTAAATACTATTTAGGATCATTACAAAAAATTTCCTATCGAAAATACAGTGCGTACTTGTAATTTATAATTCTTTTAGAAAAATGCATGCGACAATTTGAATAAATTACTATATAACATCAACAATTCTTTAATCTACATTTCATTCATGTTAAGATGTTTGAAACTGATAATATTTTATAAAGGATTGCTGAACCATATTTTGGACAGAAACTTTTGTGTTTAACATGTATATAGTGTTATAGGGAAAATGTTACAGTTTTTATGCATTATAAAATTTACTGAATGTTAGACAACAATTTAATAGTCAAAACAAGAACGAAAGATCTTGTGTCAGGTCTGTCTCTGCAACATTTTACGATACTTTCAGAATACCATAACAAAAATTCACAGTTTATTAAGGTGAAAAAAGATGTCTAAATAAACAATTTGAAAAAACGCATAATGCATTTGGAATCCCAATTTAAGGAATCACCATCAATACTTGGAAAGGTGTCCATATCTTTTGTACAACTTTGTGTATGATTAACAGATTTGTATGCATGCTTCATAATATGCTAAAATTTAGTTCAGTTAAACGCAGAGCGCAATTGAAAACTCTGCTTCAAAAGTATCCCTTCAAAAACTAGATATGTACTAGATATTTTATACAGCTCTGTATATGATCTAAAGAATTTAGACACAAAAAAATCATAAAAACGCGTACCACAATTAAAATCACCTTCCGGTAATTATTTTACATATTATTCATTGTTTACATTATATTTTCACGGTACCCGAATTTGTTTGTATGCACTGTAAATTAATGTAAAACTCTATGCACATCATATTCTTCAGTTAGCGTTTTGCAATACACCTCATTGAGATAGCTAATTTTCAATATATTTAAAATAATGTAACGTCATAAAAATAAGTCCAAAAGATCATAATGTATCGGAATTGCTTTGAATCTTCATGCAATTGAACCGTAAATGATACAAACTTTATTTTCAATACTGAACATTCCATAGTAAACCTGAATAACATATCAAATTTATAGCAAACTATATGGGATACTATACTTACTATACTTATGGGAAACTTACTATATTTATGGGATACTATACTTACGCAATTTAGAGCATGGGCAGACAAAACGAATTCATAAACTCTTTTAAACTATGATGGAAAGTGTTATATGATGGAAAATGTTATATGGTAAAGAAAAAAAAATTGAAAGTGAAGCTTTTATGGAGGCTACGTAAAAAACCATAATATTTTAAGAATTTTTAAATAAATCATTTTAATTAAGGAAGTTTGAAAATATTGGACTAAAATAATATTTTAAAATTAGAGAAGACATAAAACTTTCGAAATACAACATGTTGAATAAATACGTTTATTGCAAATGTGATCTGCAGGAAAAGAAGAAAATGCTATTTGCGAAAAGAGATACTTGTCTAGTTGCAAAATTTTCTCAATAAGATTTTAATCAAGCTTTTTAGATTTCCTGTATAGTTTGCCAAACCCTAAAGCAACAAAATTAAGTACTTTTTAATAATCCCATTGCCACTTTTCTTTTGTTGTTGCTTCTGAGAAAAATAATTTATTCTTTCAATCAAGCGTTGCAGACACTTTCAGTATTTTTTCTTTATAAATTTGAGATGTTCATTTTGAAAAGTTAACTTTCTGTGTAGTTTAACGCGTGTGAATAAATTATTGAAAAGCATATATGAAATAACATGCTGGAATTATTAAAAAGGAGGTAGGAAGTGGGGGGAGTGTCTCTTAACTATGTAGCACTTTGGACGGTCTAAAGTCTATCGTTATTTTTAAAATATTAAAATATTTTTATGAAAACTTCAATATTAATCATTTACTGTAAAAGTAAACAAACGCATCACCGAAGATTACCCTCTGACTTTTATTTCCTCCAAACGCAATTTACTAATGCAAATTATGACAAATGTCATGTTTGAAGATTATTTAGCTTTCAAATCAAGATTAGAATCACGTTTTTAACGAATAATAGTTTTTAAAAATAAACAAATCAACATGAAAATTTACATGCAATTTCTAATTATTTAAAAGGCATATTAACAGGACATTTCTGACAATGCACTTGTTTTTCGTATTGTTTCGTAACACTATTGTTTATTCTTGTTTAAAATCTAAAAAGATGATTTTCAAGGAATTTCAATTTACATTGGCAATAAGCTGGAATATAGATAGAAAAGTCTGTCCATTTTAATACTAATCTATTCTTTTTATAGAATCATTTTATTATATTTAATTAATTTTTTTAATTTCAGAATAAAATTGAAAAATTCTCTTAGAATTGTGTGAATTAAAACTTACAAATAATGCTTAAAAAAAAAAAAAAAAAAAAAAAAAAAAGGCTTTCCTAAGAATTTATCAAAACCTTATTTTTTAGTCAAAAAGCATAATTTTCAATTGGGTCGCGAAGACTACAAAACCCCAACTGGTGTAGAATTAGAGAGGGTGCATTACCGAAGCTGCTGATAAGAATGAAAAGAGAGGAGAAATCTCTTGTAACTGCCTCCCTTCAGAAATCTTTTAGAGAGAAACCAGGCTGAGTATTTTCGACCCCCGCGAGACAAATAGCCCCTCACAAGAACTCTATGCTGGATTGGAAGCCCACGGGAAAAGGTTAAACATAACAATCACATGAGACCGTCCTCTGAGATCCCCATTCCGCATAGATTAACACTGAGTAGCTCCGCCCAAAATTTAGGCTTTTTTCTTTTTTCATTTTCTAAAAATATTATCGGATATTAATTAACCTTTGCATTTTCGGGAAAATACAAAGCGATAAGAGGACGTGCAAATGTCATGAGCTTACGTTTAAAAATGACTTCGTATGTCAGAAAATAACCATTTTGGAATTCAGTGCTGTTTTAAGATTGTTCCCATTTTTTATTTTTCTCCCCTTAACAATGCGAATCTTTCTAACACATTAATAGCACATTTTCACTCCAATTTGCCTGAGAATTGAATTTAAGCTATTAACATTTGCATTAAACAATCGTATGAGACCGTCCTCTGCGATCTCCTTTCCACATAAATTAACACGGAGTAGCTCCGCCCAAAATTTCGTTTTTTTTTTTTTTTTTTTTTTTTTTTTTTTTTTTTTTTTTTTTTTTGCTCACCAACTCCAGGAAACGCAACACAACAGCGTGAATTTGCCTAGACTTGAGAAATTTTATACGGGATATAATCATGGAAACTCGAGAGATTTCCTCTTCGATTAAAACTGACTGAGTAATAGCTGTTTAAAGTTGGAGTATATTTTTTGCTGCTAAATAGGGGTCATTCACAAATTTAGTAGAAATATAAATAATCGTCAGATATATACAAAAGATAGTTGAGAGCAAAATTAACATTGCAATCTAATATAAATGTGAAATCTATAATCATTCTGACATATTACGGCAAAATATACAATTTGTACTGAACATATAAGAGGATAAAAATACAGAATTTTTGTAAAATAAAAGGATAAAAAACAACAGCCCTAATTCTTTACAAAATGATACATATTTTGAAATTCTGTTAGATTACACTGTCTTTCAAATTTTGGGTTGTGCCATGTTTTTTAGCTTATGAAAATTGATTTTTATGTATTCTTATGCGCTAAATCCGAAAATGACCTTCATTTTAAACCACCACGTTAAGATTTTTCTCAAATCGCAAATTTCAAAGTTGAAAAGCTCAAAGTTAAAATTTATCCCCCTCTTTTCCCAACCTCATCGGACCCCTGAGCTGTTTAGCTGTAAGAAACCCAGTATAAGCCAAAAAATTGAATAAATTACTATATATAAAATAAAATTAAATTGAATAAAAAAGTCTTACATCTATTTTATAGTAACTGATTTTTCGCTATTGTTTAACGTTGAAATTTAGGATTTGCGAAAAATCCTGCCATCATGGTTAAAAGTGAAGGTAATTTTTTTATTCAGTGTTACAAAAATACATAAAACGAAATTATAAAAGTTAAAAAAACAGTCATCGCAGGTTTATGTTATCTAATCTAAAACTCTTTCTTAAACTTGTTGACGGTAATCTATCCGATTTTTTTTGTCTTATCCTCTAACATAAGTATGTATGAGATGGTAAGCGTCGAAAATCATAATAATACTACATTGTCATCGGATTTAAGTTAGTATGTAAATTTTACTTTGATCGGACATTTGAAAGTTAGTTAAAGTTCGAGTACAAATTTTAAACTGGAAAGACAATCATTGCAAGTTAAATAAAACCTTATAAAAATAACATAATTTTTGTTAAAAGAGATCATAGCCTCAAATCCTTACAAACTAAAACATATGTTAAAATACAATTATAATTATTTTAAATAATCTGAAATTTAACTAATAAAAGTTAACTCAATCGTAATAGTTCTAAGATTTCTTTCAAAGCGCAGATAACTTGAAATAAGTTTAAATACTTTACATACGACCCCTGAAAGCATGGCCGAAATCATCTGTTTTGATATGCAAAAAGTGGTGTAAGTCATGCATTTCAAAGTTTCATAACTCGGTCAATTTTATTGTTAGTTTAATAGGACTTTTTTTTTGTCTTACTTGTTAGTGTCACAGTAAATTTTTACTAAATATCACTTATAGGACCGGGAGACAGTATAAAAATCTTAATTTCGTAATTTTTTAATAAATGTTTTTCTTGACCCAAATCTTTTTAAAAATAATCCTTTACCTTATTTAAACCATTTTTGTAATTGGAAGTATGTATCTAGGACCAAAGGTTGCGAAAATCAAGGTCGGTAAGGTTATACGTCGACACTCTGTATATATGAAGTTATATTCCACTTCATGACTTTGTGTAATAAAAAACACTCGAATCAGAAAAATGTAAGAGTTTATTTTGTATGAGATATAAATCTAATTTTTGTTGCACGAAGTTCTCTATCTAAACATCGATTAAACCAACGAGTGAGCGCCGCTTGAGGCAAGCGGTATTAAGTGCTCCTCGTAGTATACGTAAAAATACTGTGCTATATTAAGGTTGTATTCGAATCCAAACTGCTTACTTTCTGATTTATTTTTAAATTCATTTTTGCTCTCAAACGCATCAAACTGGCAAATTCTCTTATTTAGAAATTACGTAATGTGCCGTGCCTGTTGATTTTTTGATAAATGCAGAAAATATTGCAAAACATGCTGTCAAAGTTGGTGTTTCGAACCGAATTTTCTGAAGCGAGAGATCTGGGAATGAAGAAAGTGGTCATACTGAGAAAATATTTGTTTAACCCTAGATCTACCGGGAATTTTATTCAAGTTTTAATAAAACGTTCTACACCAGAATTTTTATTTAAAACTATTTAACATATTTATATACCTTATTTTTGTCTGGTTTATATACTTAGTTTATTTTAAAGAAATTTCTGGTTTGAATGAATATTTTGTATGTACCTGTCGGGTCCAATGGACCCGTCTGGTAGACGGAGGGTTAAAAATGAAATTCTAATTAATTGAGTGAAAAATGAAATCGCACGGCCTCTTATTCATCTCTTCAAAAATCAGATTCATGCTTTTACTTTTAAAAATGAGTCTGAAAATGTGTCACAAAATTTCGAGCTGTTGAGGGTGGAATTATATTTTTTCGAATACACCCTTAATATTGTCCGATAACCAGGTTTTTAGTACAGAACGTAGAACCTCGCGATTTAGGGTAAAATTTGTTTCTGCAGTATAACTTAGGAGGAAAATGAAAATACATTTTATGGGGGCAAAACACATAAGTAAACCGTGATATATATATATTTTTTACTTAAAGACTTACTGCCTTTGTTTTTTAAGAAAAATTAAATTTGCAGATCGACACCAGGACTGTAAATACAGTATTTTTTACCAGAAACTACAAAATGATTTTTTTTCCCCCCAGAAGAAATTAAAGATAAGATTATCCCTATTAGAGATGAGAGTGCTTAGGTTCGGTTTTTATATTAGTCTCAGGCTCAAAGTGAAATTTTTTTATTATTCATGAATTGAAACAAGTTGGCAATTGTACGTCAAACGAGGGAAATGTAGTAAGGCTTACTATAACTAGTTTTATAAATATTCAGATCTTGGTGCAATAGCTGTTGCACTCATATGCAAAAATGCATGAATACAACTTTTATTACGATTACAGATATTAAATTCAGTTATATGGAAATAATAGGACTCCATCTTAAATAGGACGTAATCACCATGGCAACCTAGAATCATTACCTACCATGGAATAGTATTGAATTACTAATGTTTCATAGGATTTAATAGAATAATCCCTATGGCAACCTAGAATCATTACCTATCATTTGATATCATTGAACGTCATACCTATCATTACGTAAAATGGGATTTAATAGAATGAAGAAAACTTTTATAATATCTTTTTAATTTTTGATTCAATTTTCATAAAATTTGAGACTCGACAAAATTCTGCAATGATTATATATATTAAATTTCAAACCATTTGGTCGGGTAGTTTTTGCGCTCTTATATGCGGACAGACGGACGGACGGCCAGACGACGATTATAGGTGCTACGTATTTATATAATTACGAGCGCACCTAAAAGGGAAAAAAAAAAGATCTTGCTACATAAGAAAAAAGAATGCAGTATATGTTTCTCAGTGTGTTTTACAATCCTAGTTGAATTGTTATTGATGGGATATAAAAAGCAATATTTTGTTCTTTCTTTGCACGGTCATTATTAATATCACAAAGGCGCCGTGGTATGTTCATTATCTATCCTCGATTTTTATTTCAAATACTTTTACAGAATGACTGGGAAACAGAACTCATGTCTTTCTTCCATAGTTGTATGGTATAAAATACAAATTATCATTTTTATAGATTTCTGCTTGTGGTTGTGTGTAAATAACAAATTTACTAATATAAACAGATTTTCCGGTACATGAAAACCACAAAACGTCGTCAAAAGAAACTTTTTTGGATTGATACATATTTCTGTGTAAGACGGCATTTTTAAGTAACAAAATTAATAGTGAAACAATTTAAAAATATTATTAACAATTTTATACTGCGCACTGTCGATATCGACCTCGCATTCTGATGACACAAAAATTTTGACACCGGATTTCATTTCGCCGGACTCAGGTGGTCTCGTGATCCGAAAAGAGAGCACGAACCAATATGTCATCTCTATCGGAAAAACTGTCGTTACAGGTTCCCTATAGGATCAGCGTATATTTGCTTTACCAGACGAAAAGACGAATCATTCAACTGACCTTTTTATTTCCGAGCGTTCTGTGGTCATCAACAAAACAAAGGGAAGCCTCAACGAAAGAAAGAGATGGACAGGTGGACGACCACAGTGTAGTATTACAGTATTACGACAGGAGTATTCGAAGCAAAATTCCTGATCAAAATTATTTTTCATGTGTTTTACAGTTAAAATCATTGCTACTGACATACAAATAATAAATACATTTAATTAATTTTATATATACATAAAAGTATGCATTTATATATAAGTAACAAAAATAAATATAAAATACAAAGTTTACGTAACGTTTTGCTGTTTATAAGAGGAAAGTAATTGCTAATAGAGTTGTTCTATTTGCAAGTAATAAATTAAACAAGATTCACACATAAAAACTTTTAAGAACAATATATTTCCCATTTTCTAGATATGAGGCATTCTCACAAAATTTTAACTTTCAGGACTAAAAATCTGGTGAAATTAAACTTAGTAAAATAACATTTTAAGCTTATACACGAAGTCCTTAATGATTCAAAATAACGAAAAAATGGTCAGAAGTGAATATATTTTTTTTTTATTTAAGGGGTCTTGTACCTTTTAAAGCGTCGAAAATTAACGAAAAACTTCAAACTTTGAATTGGTCTATCTTCAACTTTTTTTATGTATAAACATGAAATTTCGGATGTTGATTAAACAGATTGTGCTTTGTAATATGCTACCATTAGAAATTTATTAACCTTTTACAGAATTTGTGTATTGCTGAAATCAAAATGGCTCTTTTTTTACCCCATAAGTCATTGCGCGCATGATATCTTGAGAAAGTATGTATGGATTGGCATGAAATTTGTTAAAGATACTAAACATATATGTGTGTTTAAAATGACCTATCCTTAGGCTAAAATTATTTCATTAACTATATAAAAAATATTTTCGTAAAATATAAAAAATATTTTCGTAAAAAAAAAATAAAAATTTTGTATTTTTAATGAATAAAAATAGTCATAACTAAAAATATTACCATTGGAAATACTTAAAAGTAGATCATTTTAAACACACATATTTGTTTAGTATATTTATCAAATTTCATGAAAATCCATACATACCTTCTCACGATATCATGCGCGCAATGACTTATGAGGTAAGAAAAAGAGCAATTCTAATTGCAACAATACACAAATTTTGTAAAGGGTTAATAAATTTATGTTGGTAGTATATTACAAAGCACAATCTGTTTAATCAATATCCAAAATTTTATGTTTATACATAAAAAGGTTTTGAAGATAGACTAATTCAAAGTTTGAAGTTTTTCGTTAATTTTCGACGCGTTTAAAAGGTACAAGACCCCTTAACTGAGGTTTAAGTTAAACTTGCGAGTTTAATTTTTCTTACCGTTTTATCTCTCTAACTTTTTATTTTCTTCTAAATTTTTACTTATAATGAATTTGCATAGTACCCACAGAACATTCAAATAAGAAATAATAACAATGTAGTATTTTTAGCACAAAATTGTGGTATAACATTGACTTAAAGGGGTGTTAAAGAAGGGACGGTAAGGGGAAAAAAAAGGGGATGGTAAGGATGAGACGGTAAGGAAAATTACCACCTATTTTTAGGCAAATCATGTTAAGACTAAGTGATAGCCACAATGTTAATTGATTTTTAGAAACAGTTATTTACATTGGATTAAATTAAAAAAAAAAAAAAAAAAAGTTTAATTTACCCCCGAAAAGTGCAGGAATAAACCTTGGGGACGCTAAGACTACCAGTAAAGCCACGATGCTTGAAATTGATACTTAAATGCTGATTTAAATTCTGCAGTTAACTTCCTGTCAAAGAATTGTAGCCATTCTTTCTCTAGCATACTTCTGCATGAGAAAAAAGTTGAAAAAAAATTCTGTGGCTGCATCTGAAGTTATTTTCTGTATAATTTTAGCAAGAGGGACGGTAAGGAATCTAAAATGCAGGGAAAGAGTTAAAAAAAAAATAATAACAACTGCAAAAATGTGTTCAGGTTAATTTTTTGCTACATATTTCTTTAAAACAATAGTACCAGTTTCGGAAAAAAATTATATCGAATTACTTTTATTGAAATAATTTTATACAGACAGCTCCAAACTTAAAAAACAGCATAAGGAACACGGAACGGTATACGAATTTTGTGGTATATTTGAAACCCCAACATCGTCCAAAACTTATTTATCTCGTTAGTATTGTTATGCAGTCATGCAATCGGATGTTTTCCAGTATAAGAAATGAAAAAACCCACAAGAGTATGTACTGAAACAAAAATTATTATTCAGGGTGTTAAAAGTCAAAATTATTTGAGAATGCCTCATATAAGTTTTCGAAATATCTCGAATGTCACTATACTTATTCAGGATTTAAAAAAAAAAACTGTTACTGCATAATTAAAGTAATTCTATAATAAAAAATATATACTATATATATATGTATTTTACATTATAATATTCAAATAACAATATCGTTATTTCATATGTACAAAATTTCAGCTAAAATAAAGTAAACGGTCAAGTGTGAGTATTACTCGCGCTCAAAGCGTTCCGTACAACAAACATATGAATTATTAACTGTATTTTTAAGAAAATCGTTACTAAAAGAACTAGTATGTTGTGGCTATCACTAAACTTTCTTCTATCTCATACATGCCAATACTTCAAAATTCACTATCTCAGTACCAAATTAAATGACAATTTGTGTACATCAAGAGAATTCTAAAAATATGA
Source organism: Maratus speciosus (assembly GCA_963932465.1). Lineage (NCBI taxonomy): Eukaryota > Metazoa > Arthropoda > Arachnida > Araneae > Salticidae > Maratus > Maratus speciosus. The sequence continues at coordinate 185,356,352 of OZ010798.1, read as the reverse complement.
AATTCCGTGAATTTGTTCCCGAAGTATGACTGTCGCTGAAATCATGTAAATCCAGCAAAATGCAGCATAGCAGCGCCACCTATTGGATTATTTACATCAGAACCTAATTATCACCAACTTATGTCAACGTCTAACTGAATATGAAGTTTGAGGAAAATTCGTGCATTAGTTCTTGAGATAGAGGTATTGCGCAAATCATGACAAATGCAGCATAGAAGCGCCACCTGTTGAGCGATTTGCAACAACACATAATCAGCAGCAATATTAATCATTTTATACTTAAATCTGAAGTTTGATGAAAATGCGTGCTCTTGATTAAATTAGCTCTTGAGATAGAGCTATTGAGGAAATAGTTCAAAATGCAGCACAGCAGCGCCACCTATTGAGCGATTTACACCAACACGTAGTCAGCATCATTTCATATGAAAGACTGCCTAAATCCGAAGTTTGATGAAAATGTGTGCATTAGTTCTTCAGATAGAGCTACTGCGAAAATAGTGTAAATCCTGCAAAATGCAGCATAGCAGCGCTACCTGTTGGGCGATTTACACCAAAACGTAAACAGCATCCATTCATGTCAAGGACTAACGGAATCTGAAGTTTTATAAAAATACGTGCATTAGTTCTTGAGATAGAGCTTTTGCGGAAATCCTGCAAAATGCTACGTAGCAGCGCCACTTGCAGGCCGATTTACACCAAAAACTAATCAGCACCAATCTATATCACGGACTACCTGAATATAAATTTTTATAAATTTCGTGCATTAGTTCTTGAGATAGAGCGCCCACAAAATTTGTGTCACATACAGACAGACAGACAGACTCACAGACAGACATTTTGTAAAAACATGTTTTTTGGAATCTCTGACCCATAATACGTGTAAAACCGTCGAAAACTGGAATTCGAAAATTTTTATGAAACCAATATTTTCTTCTTGTAAAGATAGAAGAAAGTAAAAATAAGACTCCGTAAAAAAAATATACAACGTAGGGTTTGGTATAGCTGTATATATAATAGAAAAGAATGAATGCATATACCGTAAAAGTCAAAGAGGTATGAAACCTAAATAATGTCAGATGTTGCTATTCTGTATAACTCTTATTTAAATCTTATCCTAATCTGTTTATGATTAATTTAATTCAACACTGACAATAAAAGTAGCGAATATTTAAACTTCATTTGACGTTTCATAAAACTAAATTCAGCGACGTAATATTCTTTTCTTTTTACAGTGTAGCTAAAACGAAACCCTTGTTCAAAGTTTAAACTTGGCGTTTTGTTAAGTGCGCTTCAAAAGGAGGTCGCAGGGTTGTAACGCCGCCTTCTTCGGTGCCGCGCTTTTCCAGATAGCTTTTTAATTAACTTTTACAGATACGGGAGGATCTTTTACAGAAATGAGAGATCTACTTAATGCAAACTCGTCACGAATCCCGTGGTATTTATGCGATTAATTCTAATTAAATTAGTCTGTTTTTAACAATTTGAGGCTTATTGCTTTTATACTGCTACTGGACATTGTATTACATAAATGTATCACTAAAAGGTTATCTATAGGCTTTAAGCCGATGGTACATGCAGTACGCCGCCCCAGTCATTATGTAATGACCAAACCGTCCGTGTCTTTAAGGGTTATTATCTCAGCTAATTACCAACGATTTTTTTTTCAAAAATAATTATCAAGAATGCTCTTATGCTTCTGCTACGATAGGTAACTCCAGCTCTCTTCAACACCTTTGCTGAATGCCTGCAAATCGAAATTTGTGTGTAACGGAAAAATGCGCTTTTCTCAAAAACAATGTCACCTACGCTAGTCGCTATAATTTTCCTGTAAGGTTTATGTTAACCTCTACTACCTCTAATTTTTTCATAATTTCAGTTTCAGTAGATTCGGAAATAGATGGGGGGGGGGGGGGACACATATCTTTTGCACTACATTTTCAACGATATCTCTGAAAATATAATATCTAAAATTAAATGGATTTTATTTTTTGAGTTCAGCGTTACGAAAGCTTTCACGCGATACCCCACACGATATACGAAGAAAAGATTTTTATTTTCAAGTAACATAATTAGCCCCTCTACATTTTTCCTAAAAATACTTGTATATTTTTAATAATCTGTAAATATGTGGGTCAATAGTCTTTACTTCCTCCAATTTGAACTTTCCACGTTCGATAGTTTACGAATAAAATGTCTGTGACAGACAGACAGACGCAGGAGCGATCTTATAATAGTTCCGTTTTTACTTTTTAAGTACGGAACCCTAAAAATATAAAACAACTGAAATAATAAAATTTTCATGTCATCATATAAATAAAGCACATCAAAATACTATTTCACCTAACAAATAGGAAACAATACAAAGGAAATTTATGGAGGTTTACAGATTTAACAATAATCAATTAGATGGTAATTCGACCATATTTACGAGAGTTAGAGCATGGACAGACGGCGGACAGACAGACGAACCTAATTCGTAAATGCTCTCAACTACGCTGAAAAGTGTTAAAAAGAGAAATGAATCTTTACAAGGTGAATGCAACATTTTAAAGAATTCTCAGATTGTTTCTGAACAAGTTGAAAATAATTTTACTTTTGAGGAGTATTTAATCTATACTACAAGGGGTGATCAAATGAAAAGGTACGAAACGACATGGTGGGTACAAATGTAGACTTTATTCAAAATATTCACCATAAGCCTGAGCACAACGATCCCACTGGTGAACAAGCCGCAGGATTCCTTGTTCCCAGACTTCCTGTGGCCGTGAAGAGACCCAGTCCTTCACAGCGTCCTTGAGTACGTCGTCCGAGTTGAAGGGTTTTCCTTTCAGGTGTTTCTTCAGTGGACCAAACACGTGGAAATCGCAGGCGACATGTCCGGACTGTAGGGTGGATGGTCCAACGTCTCCCACTTGAACTGGTCTTGGGTCATCACCCTGACTCTCACGGCCTGCACGAAAATGGGCACTCCATTTTCTGACAGACTTCTCAGAGACAAATTTCTCACCATAAACTGTCACCATCCGGCGATGAATAGCTGCCGGTTTCTCACCTTCTGTTGTCAGAAATCGGATAACACCTCTCTGCTCCTCAATCGTCGAATTTTGCAACGCGAACACCATCCTTTCTGCATACGGACAGCCGCATCATTTGGACGCCGCTTTTGATGAGCCTCTGCTCTCTACTGCGCATGCGGGCACCCGCGCATGCTCCGATCCCAGTCAGAGGCTCCAATCGCATTCCGAGATGTCTCGCTACGTCCTCCCATGGCGGAATATGCAAATATTTAACTGTTACGTTTTTACGTCGTTTCGTACCTTTTCATTTGATCACCCCTTGTAATAAAAGGAAGTTTTGCTCTGTCTGCGATGGTTTGCTAAATCTACTGCACCTAGTGTGAAAATTTAGATAAGGGTAGTCCAAGTCCTCTCCTGGTGCATCTGAGGCTCAGAGGTTTAATTTTTTGATAATTAACCCAGTTGTTAATTAAAAACTCATCGAAAACGCTTCATTTTTCTAAAAATTTGTAAGCAGGTCCGCGGATGCTAAGTTCGGAGTTTTCCGAAGCTCACAAGTAGAGAAAATTCAAAGTATGAGATCAATTTTATTTTCTTTGCTGTTTTTGTTCCAGCCAAATAATACAAACAAGAAAAAACAAATGAAATATTCTTGAATATTGTATATTTACATTTTGAAGGCCGTAATTTCTTCGGAAAATTATTAACATTAACCTTTAACCCATTGAGGGGCGGTGGGATAAGTTATATCCCACCTAAGATTAATGAAGATTTGCACCAGAAATTTTTATTTAAATTTTACTTATCTGACTTTGGTGGAAACAACTGCCTCCTTTACAGCTTTTCCTGACCAAGCTTGGTGTGAGTAACTCTTCACAGTACTAACTTTTATTTATTTTTCATTTTTTTCATTTTATATAGTAGTTTTATAACTACAGCTATACCATTTATCAATTACTATCTTTTAACCATGGAACTTAATAATGCGGAACTGACATATCCATAAAATGGCGAAGCTTCAACTGTAACCGATTTCGCAGGGGTTGATTACCGCCGGGGCAAACTTCCACCATTAAATTTAAATAGATGTTTTCTCCTTATTTAAACGCCTTATTTATGCAATGTTAGAGTCATAAATAATGCCAAAAACTGATATTCATTTTTACTGGTGGATGTTTCCTTCGGCCGTAGTCAAGCTCTGCGTTTCCGCCATATTGTGACAACCTAGACAACCTCCTGAGAGTACCAATGGAAAATATTATAATACGTGAGGTAAACTGACACCTTTAAAAACAAACAGAAATTTTTACCACCTTTGTGAGAGAAATTTTCCATGAATAAGGCTCTTAAATAAGACGAAATTTTCTACTCAAATTTACTGGTGGAAGTTTGACCCGGCAGTAATCAGAAACTTTTGATCCGATTAAAAAAAAAAAACAGCCGCCAACTTGTGACAACCTTCTCAGTTACTTCACTCGCAACTGGTAGACACTATAAGTCTGCACCCCTTCATTCCTAACTCCATTCTTTTAACTCACTTGACTTAAGTTTAAACTTAAAATTTAACTTTTATACTATCCATTACTATATACCTTTATTTTTTCTTAAATTTTCTTATTTTTTCCTTTAACCCCTTAACGTTCGCATTAAATTACCGTTTTAAAACTCAAATTGCTTATTGGTACCACTTTTTTGAAAGAGAAATATTCACCTTATTTAATGGCAGGTAAAATAATACCATAATAAAGCCAATTACAGTATTTTATAAAACTGTTGGGAATCAAACAATCTGAATAAAAGACACAGCCCGTGAACATCAAGGAAGCGAGAATTAAGGGGTTAAGTAGTTTTAAACTTCAGTTATACTTAACCCAATGGCTCACTCATGCATCAATTCATTTACAGTCTGGATGTTAACCCTTTAGTTCGCAGCTTTGCATATATGCAAACAACAGTGTTTTAAATTTAATAGATCTTTTTTATTCGAATATACCTAATTCACACCAGAAAATTAAAACAGCAATATGTACTTTAATTAATAACAGACATTACGAATTTTGTACACTCGAGATTGGCTCTTCTGAGTTGAACAGACATGTCTCTCTTCGCTCTCGTATGCGGTGCAAGGGCGCTCCTGCTCACGCTCTTTTATTTCGATTTTTTGCGGGATGCGGTGCGCGGAGGAGTAAAGTTCTTGTTAGAATAGACTTTTTCATGGTGCTGTTGTTCAACAAATAGTGTGGTGGTGTTTTTTGATTTAAAATATCGTCTGTGGAAAGTACCCAGACAATAAGTGATATTATACAAAGTATAGTGGATAATACTGCTGATCCGAACTTTGCTTGAAAGAATTTCAAGATCTCAGTTCCCAGTATGAAGAAAAAGTTAGTCAGTGTATGCCTGAATTCTTCGCCTATCTTGATGACTACATCCACTCAACCAGGAGTAGAATGGATTATGGAACATCTTCCTCTGATCATCAGGAGGTGAGTGTTGTTTGCCAAGAGGCTTTTTCTTTAATTAGGGAGCCTATCTCATACAATAACTAACTTAATTCAACTTATTTTGGTGTTTTTTGCTTTTCAAAGTATAGATGTTCGTCAAATAAAATTTTATCAGGATTTGGTCTTAACGACTTTACTCTACCAAAAAAAGGTACGAAACGTACCCTAGACGAGGGAAACTCACAACTCCCCTTACAAAACAAATATTCTAACCTAGCTATGGATACCCAAATGGATGAATATGAGCCGGTGACCACTGACGTTGCCGATAACGCGTCGGGAAGTTCCGAAAGTAGGATAAATCCGTTCTATATAGAATTGGAAGGTAATTGGACTATTTTGGCTAAATAAATAGCTGATATAAATCAGGAAAAACCTAACATCGCACTTAAGGGTGAGCGCCTGATGGTGCTTTGTAAGAATGATAGTGATTTCCGGAAAATCTCGACCAACACGCCAAAGAATATACAACCCTGCACCCAAAGGACCAGCGTCCAAAGAAAATTTGTATTAGAGGGTTACCATGTTATACTGAAAATAGTGTTATAGTTGATAGTCTTAAAGAATACGGATATACTGTTACTAGAGCTGCAATGCTCAAGAACAGAAAAACGGGCAATCCTATGCCATTATATATGGTTAATGTACTCCCAACTAAAAACTTTGAGGAAATTTATAAGATTAAGGAAATCTCGTATATATCAGTTACTATTGAGGCCTTTAGGAGCCATAATCAGGTAAAACAATGTTACCGCTGCCAGGGCTATGGTCACGCCAGCGAGGTCTGTGGGTTTACTGAGAAATGCTGCAAGTGCGGCGAACAACATCTTACCCCTAACTGTACTCATAAAGGACGCATTACGCCTAAGTGTGCGAACTGCGGGCTGGCACATCCAGCCACGTACCGCGGTTGTATTAAAAACCCTTATAGGCGGGAAAATAACAATCAGAACAGTAAAAATAATGCAACTCAGCTAGATATACTGGTAGTAAGGTTTCTCAGCAGGCCCAACAACTAGCAGAAGTCCTCAAAGATTTCAATTATACTAAAACTAAATCACAGGAAAAAACTAACTCGGAATCAAATGATTCTGCTTCTAATAATGTTGAATCCCCAGTTGAGGTTGCTTCCTCTTCACAATCTCCTGAAAATACTAACTCTGCTAATTCTGAAAAAACTAATAATACTCCATCCCAATCAACCAAAATTCCTCCTAGCTACAGTAATGATATACAGGAAATATTTAGTACTTTCCAAGACATAAAAGAGATTTTGCAAATATCCAAATTCATTAAATGTATAAAAAATATTTCTCCTCTAGCAAAAAAGTATAACAATCCCATGGAAAAAATTATTGTTTTATCCAAGAGTTCGACAAATTAGCTAATGATTTCTCCTCCCCCAACCATGTCTAGTCTTCATCTTAAATCTCTTATTGTGTTATCCTGGAACTGTTCTACTTTAAATAACAAAATTGACGAGCTTCGTATTTTTGTCTCTAACCACCTTAATATTGATATAATTCTTCTTCAAGAAGTGCATAAACCTAATAAAAGTATCAAAATTTCTGGTTATAAGCTCTACCATACCCCCCGTCCTGGATCCGTTCAGGGTGGAACTGTCATATACATCAAACACCACATACCACACTATCCTACCCAACAATCTACATACACAGGTCTTGACTACACGGGAATTGTTGTACAATTGCCACGAGTTAATATTAATTTTGTTTCTTTATATGCTAGACACTCACCTTTATTCCCAGTCAATGATCTAACACAGCTTTTCTCACAAAATACGCACTGTTTCATCGCAGGTGATTATAATGCGCACAACCGGCGATGGAACTGTCATTCAACCACCCGTCGTGGCAGTACACTACATAACTTAATCACTCACCTAGGACTTAGTTTACATGCACCCAGCACACCTACACGTTATGGGCTTAGTAGAGGTCGCCCCTCCATTATTGACTTTACAATTTCAAAAAATTTGGTTTTTCCTATTAGTTCTACAGTTATTAATGACTTAAGTTCTGATCATCTTCCTGTTGTTTTCAAAATTGATTGTGTTGATCCCCCCTCTCCTCCCCCCCTTCTGTGGCTGTGGACTGGGGTAAATTTAAAACTATTTTTTCCAATTCTGACCTAGCTTTCCCTAATATTACTAACACTGATGATATTGACAAGGCTGTTGATAACTTTCAAAATATTATTATTAATGCTCAAAAACAAGCTACTTACCAATATACTAAAAATAATAACTCTTTTACTATGCCTAACTACATTCATAATGTTTGTAAGCAACGTAATGACATCCGACGGCTGTTTCAAAATACTAGAGATCCTACTTTAAAGCGAATGATTAATCGGCTTAATAATAAAATTAAAAACCTCATTTCTAAGGAAAAACAAAAAAGCTGGAGCAATTTTCTTAACTCCCTCTCTCCTCAAGATAACTCTCTTTTTTTAAAATAAAGAAAAAACTTAATAATAATTACTCTACAATCCCCCCCTTAACTGCCTTTAATACCACGGCATATACGGACAAAGACAAGGCGGAAATCCTCGCCAGGCCCTATGCTGAGCAGTTTTCCCCTAACCCTTATCTTGCCAGCCCTAATCATTATTTTGAAGTAAATGAAACTGTTCAAAATTTTTTAGCTACCCCTCCCACGGACCCACTCCCGGAAATTCAACCAATTGTTATTTCTAATATTATCAAAAATCTTAAAAACAGAAAAGCCCCTGGATACGATAACATAACTAATTATGCTCTTAAAAATCTTCCTTGCAACTGTATTATATATCTAACTAAACTTACTAATGCTATTCTTCAGTTCTACTACTTCCCTAAAGCTTGGAAGATTCTATTATTGCACCTATTCTTAAACCTCAGTGTAATCTTCAAGATCCGACTAACTATCGACCCATTTCTCTATTACCCTCTATTAGCAAAGTTGTTGAGCGAGTCATCAGGTCCCAGTTACATGGCATTTTAGACGCACAAAACATACTCATTCCTGAGCAATTTGGCTTCAGAGCTAAACATTCCCCATTACATCAACTCCTTCGTGTTGTAGAGTTCTTGAGTGAGAAACTAAACATGAACACACCAGCTGCGGCTGTTTTTCTCGATGTCGCTAAGGCATTTGATAAGGTTTGGCATATTGGCCTTATATACAAACTAATTAAGCTTGGAATTAATGCTAGACTTATCTTTCTCATACATTCTTACCTTAGCGACCGCACCTTTCGCGTCCGCCTTAACAATATACTTTCCACTTTATACCTTATTCTCTCTGGTATTTTACAAGGGTCGGTCCTCGGCCCTACATTATTTAACATTTTTTTCAACGATATCCCAAGAACACTGAGGACTTATCTTGCCCTGTACGCGGACGACACGGCAATGTACGCCTCTGCACAACACCCATTCACATTATACAAAATTCTCCAAAAACACATAGATAAATTCCTTAACTGGTGTACCCTGTGGCGTGTTAAGCTCAACGAGCAGAAAACAGCTGCTGTCTATTTCTCTAGAAAACTAACATTTCCCAATCGCATTACTATCAATAACACTACTATTCCTTGGACTAATGACACCAAGTATCTGGGAGTTACCCTTGATAGAAGACTTACCTGGAAAAAGCATTTTATTAATATCCGAGGCAAAGTTGCTGGTATCTCCCAGGCCCTCTCTCCTCTTCTCAAAAGCAATACTCTTTCTATTCATAATAAACTAATCTTGTATAATGCATGTATTAGATCAATCTTAACTTATGCTTGTCCGATCAGGGGATTCGCTTGCAAAACCAGTATGGAGTATCTTTACGGTGCTCATAACAAAAACTTACGCTATATCCGTAATGGTCACCATTTTCTTCGTAACACCACTATCCGCAGGGATTTGAAAACCACTTCCTTAAAACAGCGCATTAATAAACTTGCTAAAATTTTTTATAAATCTGTATACAACCTCCCTAACCAAATTATAGCGGAACTACCCGACTACGAGGTATCCGACCCCATTAACAGAAAACGCCCTAAATACTCGCTTTTGCTTAACGATGATGACTGAGTTTCCTTCACCTTCTGCTATACTTAACCTTTCTGTTTGTTCTGTCCTGTCTATAGTATAAAAAAAAAAATTGTTTTTCTGCTAGTTCTTTAGCATCATATATTTTTAAACTAATGTATGGTCTCTGAAAAGAGTCTTTTTTTTATGGGGCACTCCCCGGTAGCTTTTTCGTCTTTTACATCTTTTTTTTTGGAACTAATGGAATTTTCTTTCTTTTTTTAATTAATTTTTTTTTCTTTGTTTTTTTTCTTTTTCACATATGTTATACTAGTACTTATGTACTTTGCTATTTTTTTGTTAGTCTTTTCTTTTTCTTAAAAGTAAATTTAACTTTTGTGGCTACCAGCCACGTCTAAACATTATTTTTTTTTAATGCTCCCTAATGCCCTTGCAACACAATCACCTATCCACTGGATGTAAAGTTGCAATCTTTAATTTTTTGTTCAATGGTTTCGTTTTGAAATATAATGTCTTAGTGTACACTGTACAATATTATTTCTTACTAATTTCTCTCTCTTTTTAACACTTTCCAACAAAGTTGAAAAGTGTTTATGCATTCGGTTTGTTTGTCCGTCTGTCCACGTTCTAACTCCCGTAAATAGACTCGGATTTTTATGCAATTGATTATCCTTATTTAGAGTCACCTAACCATGTTTGGTATGTATATGAAGTATGCAGGATTAATAGTTCAATTACAGGGGCCCTCAAAAGCATTCCATTACATTATGGTCTATGGGGAAAAATCGTTTGCAGAGTATTTTAATGATATTACGCTGCTTCAAATGTATTGAAACAGATATAAATCACTGAATTTTACCACAATTACGTTAGAACAGGGCATTCATAGCATTTTTTATTCATTTACAGGGACACACAAAAGAAATCGGTTACAGTACTGTCTTTGAGTAATAATTGCTGGTGTGTGCGTTTTAAAATTCGGTATGGTCTTTTCAACTGAAGTCATTTTTTGCATGTTACTCGTTATATATAAATTCTATAAACTCATATACAGGGCTGCACAAAAGTATTCACGTACCATTCTCCTCATTACAGGAAGTTACTGAAGGAGAATTTTCAACTGAGATATATGTATTTCTTAAGTGAACTAAATTTTGGCATGCATGTAGTTAATAGATACAAATCTATATATTCTATACGGGTCTGCTGAAAAAATTCGGATAATTGTCCGATTGTAAATGAAAACAGCTGAAATTGGGTTTTGAAATGTGTTATGTGTTTCCATGTGGTTGAAATAGACATAACGTTTTACCTTATTAAACAGTGCAGTTTTGTTACACTATTCTGAATGTGTTGAGAAGTATTTCATAATCTATACTTGACGCATGATTTTTCTTTCTTGTTTTTAATGAAATGAGTAAAATGTATGTATTTTAATTTAAATGAATGCAATACGAATGATGCCGATGTGGAAAATATCTGGGGGTTTCTCACCTGAGCCTAGCTAACGCAAAACTACCCAAATATCTTTCCCGTCAGATAAAAGTGTAATAAATTAATGAAACAGTTTTCTTTCATGGACTATCGAAAATTGGACCTTGCGTTTTAAATACAAAAACAATCTATCATTGGTTGGGAAATACACTTCTACTCTTACTTAGAAATCAATTTAGATATTTTCAATTACTTGACTTGTATTAATTTTCCTCATAAGGGAAAGAAAATCTTATTTTCATATTCGGCATTTTACACAATCAAAGTGTATGGTAGAAAAAGGAAGTTACTTATATTGCTTATCAGAACATATCTATAACTACGTTAAAGCTGCATAAGTGGCAGGGCCCCTTATATTATAAAATTAATGTGGGTAGTAGTAGTGACTTTTTTTCGGGGGGGGGGGGATCATGTAAGTCTACGGGGGGATTTGAGTTTGTTTCAAGGGGGTGGGGAAAGCTTAATAGGGGTTGGAAACAGTGCCATCGCTAAGACCATTTTCTTTGGGGGGGGGGGGGAGGACCTTAAATTCCCAAGTCAAATTTCAGAATTTGCCAACTAGTTTTATAATTGTGCCAAGTTACCACAATTAAAAAATGCAATATAGTTCTTATTTGTAAAATGTTTAATAATATTCCCAATTAGATTTGTAACTTTTGCCAAGTCTATCAGAAACAGAAAATGGTTTATAGTTTTTATTAAAGATTTAAACAAAAAATAGCCAACAAAGTTTGCAAATTTGCCAAGTGTAACAGCATTCGCAAACGTTTTGGGGAGGAGGCTCCCCCTGTCCCCCCCTTAGCAAGGCCCCTGGTTGGCAACACTGCTCTTTTGTATTTTTTGCAAAATGATACCTAAGTATTTAAAAGTTTGACAGCGAGCTCCTGTTACAACTACTTATATAATGTTAGAATAGTTTGTAACATCCCTCATCGTAAACCGTTAGCAACGAAAAAATGAACCTAAGGATCCACCGTTGTGAATTACGACATATTTTTGTTACAGTTTTATATCCTTTTTCAATCTGCACAGTAAAAGGTACACCATTCAATGTCAAAAGTTCTATAACAATAACATAGACTCAAAGAAGAAAAAAACGATCGTCAATATAGATTAAATAGTACAGTCGTGGGAAAAAAAAAGTAAAACCCCCTACTAACTCCTCAACACATTATCGTAGAAGAAAGTTACTGGTACCGAACGATTGGAAATAAAGTTTACTTTTAAATGACGTATATAAAATTTGCTTAGGGGGCTATGTACACATTAAAACGAACTCAAAATTCTTTTTTTTTTCAATGGCAATACCTAATTTTAACGAGGTATTTCAAATCTTCGGTTCAAACTATGCCTAGACACCAAATTTCAAGTTATTTGAATGATACGTTTTTGAAATATAAACATACAAAATTTAATGCTTCTAATGTTAAATTACATTTTCATATTTTCATTAATATCTCCTGAAATTATGCTCTTAATGTACTAATTTTTTGTGTAGCTATAGTACTAAAATACCCAAACATAAATACGATCAATATGCAATTCTTATAATTTTGTGATATGAATTATAAAATATTCGAAAAAAGTATGAATTACAACCTACAGTTTTTTGGATGGATTTACATTTGCTTTATGGATAGATTCTGCTTAATGGAAATCCAAAATTTCACATTTTTCTTCCAAGTAGTTTTCAAATTATGTTTAAAAAACGGCAAAATGATGGTTTAGGGGACGTCTATGATAGAAGTGACTAGATATTTTGAAATTTCTTACGCTGTAATCTAGCAGTCTTCAATGACTGCTTGAGTGGCGCTTAAGATGCCTTGATCAAGAAGGGGGCTCTCTCGGTCAACAATCGAGTACAAACTTCAACTTGGATACAGCCCCTAAAATACGCTCGTTTTAAAATAATTAATTTCTCGGGAAATTATCGAACGAATTCCATAAAAATTCGTTTTTAGGCTAATTGAAGGGTGTAGAGTTCATTTATGCTGTCAGAATTGTGTACTGCTATTGAAAAAAACAACAAAGTTATGGTTCGTTTTAATATGTAGATGGCCCCCTAAATTTTATATACATCATTTAAAAGTAAACATTATTATCAATTGTGTGGTAGCAGTAATTTTCTTTTAGGATAATTTTTTTCAGAGTTAGTAAGGGTTGTTTACTTTTTTTTTCACGACTGTACATTTAGATAAGGTGTGCTTGTTGTGACAATTTTCTTTCTAATTCTTTTGAGGTGAGGTATGTACAAGGAAACATGCAACTCAAGACAAAAATTCTTTTATGTTCATTTTTAACCTGCACAATAAAATGTACAAGTATTTCACGATGAACAACCAATCATCCAAAAACGGTTGCGCCAGAGATGCACTTGTTATCCTAAATTAAATTTTATGTTTACGTAAAAGTAGTGTCAGTGTAAATTTTCTTTCTAATTGCGTTGAAATAAATATGTATTTTGTAGAACCATGACCAAACTCTTATTTAATTCAGAAGGTTAATTCAATGCGTGTCTTTCCTACAGTCATATGTAAAGTTAAACATGGTAAGATGCACACACAAAAAACGGTGAAAGTTCCGTTTTAAAGAGGTACATTATCGTTTAACCATTTTAGGCAACCATTTCAGCTTTAATATGTGCACCGACTATTGAAACTGAATACTCAATTTTTCTACTTTTCACTAGAGCCTAAAATATCTCTAGTTTCATGCTGGAACCCGCTATATCTTATACTATAATGCGAGCAAAAATTGTGTGTTTATGTAAATTTGATCTTAAAACGGCTCTAACGATTTTGACGAAATTTTGTATTTTACCATTTTTGGGCACGATAAGACCATTGGGCTAAGTCATGTGTTCGAGAAAATTCGATTAGTGATTCATTTAGGGTCATAATAGGTCAAGGTCAAGCTAATTAAATCTAAAAAAAGGCTCAATCGATTTTGACTAAATTTTATATCCAACCGTTTTTCGGCACGAGAAAACTATTGGGCTAGGTCACATGTTCGAGAAATTTCGATTAGTGGGTCATTTTTGGGTCACTATGGATCAAGCCAATTTTATCTAAAAAACGGCTCTAACGATTTTGACTAAATTTTGTATTCTGTCGTTTTGGGTTACGAGAAGACCAATGGGCTAAGTCACATATTAGAGAAAATTCGATTAGTGGGTCATTTTTGGGTCTCTGTGGGTCAAGCAAAGTTTATCTAGAAAACAGCTCTAAAGATTTTGACGAAATTTTGTATTTTACCATTTTCGGGAACGAGAATACCATTGTGCAAGGTCACGTGTTCGAGAAAATTCGATTAGTGGGTCATTTTGGGTCAAGGTCAAGCTAATTATATCTAAAAAGCGGCTCAATCGATTTTGACTAAATTTTATATCCAACCGTTTTTCGGCATGAGAAAACTATTGGCCTAGGTCACATGTTCTAGAAATTTCGATTAGTGGGTCATTTTTGGGTCCCTACTGGTCAAGCCAATTTTATCTAAAAAACGGCCCTAACGATTTTGACTAAATTTTGTATTCTGTCGTTTTGGATTACGAGAAGACCAATGGGCTAAGTCACATATTAGAGAAAATTCGATTAGTGGGTCACTTTTAGGTCACTGTGGGTCAAGTAAAGTTTATCTAGAAAACGACTCTAACGATTTTGACGAAATTTTGTATTTTATCGTTTTCGGGCGCGAGAATACAATTGGGCTTGATCGGATGTTCAAGAAAATTTGATTAGTGGGTCATTTTGGGTCACAATGGGTCAGGGTCAAGCTAAATGAATCTAAAAAAAAGACCCAAAGTACTTTGACAAAATTCTATAATATACCGTTGCCGGGCTTGAGATGACTATTGGGCTAAGTCACAAGTTCGTGAAAAATCGATTAAGGGGGTCATTTTTGGGTCACTGTGGGTAAAGCTAAGTGTATCTAAAATAACGGCTCAAAACATTATGGCAAAATTTTGTATTATATCATTTCTGAGCATGAGATACCATTGAGCTAAGTCACATGTTCGGGAAAATTCGTTTAGTGGGTTATTTTTGGGTCACTGTAGGTCAAGCTAGTTGTATCTTAAAAAAAGGCTCAAACGATTTTGACAAAATTTTGTATTATACTGTTTCCGGGCACGAGAAGATCATTGGGTTAGGTCACATATTCGAGAAAATTCGATTACTGGTCATTTTTGGGTCACCGTGTGTCAAGTTAATTTTATCTAGAAAACAGCTTTAATGATTTTCATTAAATTTTGTTTTCTATCGTTTTCGGGATCCAGAAGACCATTGGTCTAGGTCGCATGCTCAAGAAAATTAGATTAACCAGTCATTTTGGGTCACTATGGGTCAAAGTTTAGCTAATTTTATCTAAACAAGTTGGAAATTGCTCGTCAAACGTGGCAAATGAGGCGCGTTCGTACTATAACTGGTTTTATAATTATTTTTTACACCCCATATTGTACTGAATGTATAATTTTTTTGCACTTCATAAAGTGCATTGTCTGTAGCATCATTAAAATGCACTTGCAATAACTTTTTTCCCATTCCCCGTAATGTAACGGAACCCTTTTGACTGTCCCTGTAATTAAACTATACATCCGATTTTCATAAAATTTGAAATGGCACGACAAAATTTTGCAACAATCATATATTTAAAATTTCAGACCATTCGGTCGGGTAGTTTTTGCTCTGTTATATGCGGACAGACAGACAGACGGACGGACGGACGGACTGAACGACGACTATAGGTGCTACGTATTTATATAATTACAAACGCACCTAAAAATGGGCAAAATTAACTTTCTCACTTTTTACCCACTGCTCATTTTTCGTGCTAGAATTGCTCTCTAGTTCTGTGAAATTTATCAATCTGTTTTAATTTATTTTTCTTTTACCTGTCATTTGAAATTTCATTATAAAACTGTACTGATGGTAAAACATGAGTTTGATGCTTCGCAATTATTTTTTTAACCATTTCAGGGGCAAGTAATTGCGTTTCTGTAACGTCGAGTTCACACTGGAATTTTCAAAAATTTTATTTCAAAAAAAGGAAAAGCAATTTTACGGCTGAACGGGTGCTGAACAGGTGAGTAGCATTTATACGTATTTACATTTATATAACTACGCATTAATACATTAATACATTAATGCATTATACGTATTTATATTACGAACGCACCTAAAAATGGCTCAAACGATTTCGACAAAATTTCTTATTACACTGTTTCCTAGCACGAGAAGACCATTGGGATAGGTCAGATGTTCGATTAATTTTATCTATAAAATGACTTTAGCGATTTTGACTAAATTTTGTATTCTATCGTGTTCGTGTTCGAGAAGAGCATTGGTTAGGTCGTGTGTTCAAAAAATTTCCGTTAGTGGGTCCCTACGGCTTAGGATCATGCCAATTTTATCCAAACAGCAAGAATTATATACAGTCAGAATGAAATATCGAATTGAACACAAGGCTAATTTTGACTGAGCTTAGCTCGATCATGCCCGCTAGTATTGATTATGTTTTGGCTAGTTTTATTGCAGTTTCTTTAAAGATATATATTTTTATACTTAAAATAAACGTGAATTTAAGTTTTAAAAAAATGCATTTAATACTAATGTATTTAATGCGAATATGAATTTAACACTAGGCACATTTAATACTAAAAGTGTATTGCACATACCTAGCTTAAAACGGATAATTTTTGTTACTTTGAAAATAGTAAATTCTTTCACGAATTCGCAGTCTATCTGTTCCCAACAACTTCTTTCACTTTTTTTTTTTTTTTTCATTTTTTTATCGGTTTGAATTTTCGGCAATTTTCAAACCTCTTGAATTTTTTTCCAATGGACCTTATGCACGTGACGTCAGACACCAGAGCTGGCAGTATGCTGATGTATTATTCTAGCCACTGCACCGCCAGAATACCAGTATGCGCAGGCGAAAACACCACTAGCAGATTACTTTAGCCTCTACCCAGGTTGAGTGCTTAAATTTTAACCGAAATTTCGCAAATTTAGTGTATTTTTTCTTATACAGAACAATATTTTGAATTTATAAAACAATATCTATATAATAAAAGCCTAAGTCATGTGACTGTCATCAACAATTCCGGACTGATCGCTTCACTATTTACATGCCAGGCGGCGAATTTCGTAATTTAATGTTAGCCGGGCGCAGGTGATAAATTGCCAAATATTGTTCCATCGCCATCATGTTATTAGTATTATAATAGTCCATTTCATATGACTGTCATAAACAATTTTTCGTGTGATAAATTAAAACAAAGTTCTGATGTTGAACTTAAATATCATGGTTTATGTCATTAATTTATTACTTTTCTTTCCTTTTTTTTTTGCAGAAATAATTGAGAGTCATAAATTTTAAATATTTCAGTTTTAAATTAAAGTTATGTATTTTAAAATAACATGAGTGAAAGTATTATATTTTAAATGAAATTAATGAAAAGATACGACGGCAACAATGTTTGGCTATTTATCACATGCGCCCGGCTAACATAAAAACACCGATTCATGATTTCTGTATCAGAATCTTCCGATTTGGCGAAGGATTGAGCAATTAAATAAAATTATGAATAAAAGTAACTTGAAACAATGATTAGCATACATTTAAAGGAGACCAAGTTGGTCGCCAAGGGCGGATAGCATTAAATATATACTGCTACAACAAAGAATATTTTGCGATATTTTTAACAATCAAGCATTAATAACTCACACTCCATAGACTGCTATGCTAATATCCAACAGTAAATACCGCCAGCAGACAAATTTTAGCCTCGATCCCAGGTCGCGTGCGTAAGGTCCATTCAGTTATTTCACATCTTTCAAACAAAACATTTATTTTCTGTCACTTCATCATTTTCCCAGTAGTAATTGCTGTGTCTGTTTACAATAGACAAGGAGGCGTCTGCATAAGCCATCATCTCATCGAGTTGACAACTGAAATTCCAGCATTAGTTAAAACTCGATTTGCATATTAAAGTGAAACTGGTCTGTCAAGTCCTATCTCGGCGGAAAACGCCTGCAAACCCGATTTTAGAGGTTGATTGGTAGGTTTAGCATTGCCCCAGTTAGCATGAACATTAGCAGCTAGTTTGATTTTTTCTGATATTATCTTGCCGTGACAAATTTGAATTGAGAAATTCGCAGCAAATCTCCCGCAAAGTATACCATCACCCACTTGCGTGAGTAGTTTGTCGTGAAACTAATGGCAAGACTGTCTTGAATTCACGAAAGTGACGAAAGCTAAAATTCCTTCGTTGAGAGATTAAACAGTCAGCAGATACGCAGAAATTTCAGAAATTTTATTCGGTTTGTACCGCTTTTTTTTTAATGCTACACTTATCAAATACCATTAAAGGGTCGAATTGAGAAAGTACAAATATTTTACACCAAGTTTATGATGGTAAAAACGATGCATGTATCTTAACGGTGCGTATGCATCAATAGACCTACCTGATCAGGTCTATGGACCCCTTTGAAGGACTAGCGGCTCTTTCGAAGAGTGGCTCACTATGTAAAGGCTTAGTCCATTAATTCAGCATGGGGTGGCAGAGGAATATAAGAGATACGGAGAATTCACGTTTAGCCCCTTACCTGGGCTCTCGGCTCCGGTCTGATTTCCCCTTATACTGTAAAGAGCGTAGATAACAACACACTGATGTTTCATACTGAAAATAAGATTTTGTTTGATGCATTTTACATTGTTTCACGTGGTATTGACATATAATTTAGCAAATTTCTTTAGTAAATTACATTTTGTGCATATCCTCATTTACGTTACTGTCAGTTTGTTAGTAAATTTACTGAGGACGATTTAGGACACATTATACAGAAAAACTTTTAATAGTTTTATGCAGAAATGTTTAAAAGCCTCTTTAGTTTGGTCATTTATCATTTTCATATTGATAACAAATTTTATGATAAAAAAATTAATATTTTTTTAATTACTATTAGGTACTTTTTCTATAATTACAAAGTACCCCATTTTATTAATTTAATTGTAAAGAAAAATTGAATTTTGGACTTTTAATTTTTCTCTTTCATTACACAACTTCCCATAACGATTCAGTTAGAAATTAATTTAAAAATTATTATAGAGAAACATTTCCTTAAATTCCCCAAAAAATCTTCTTTAATAATCCGAACTTGTATTAAATAAACGGTCAAGTGCGAGCATTACTCGCGCACAGAGGGTTCCGTAGAATAACTATATGAATTTGTAATTGTATTCTAAAAAAATTAAAAAAAAGAAAAAGAAAAAAACGTTCCTAAAAGAATACTAAGACTTTGTAAAAAACTATACAACGTAGGGTTGGGTATAACTGTATATATTAGAAAAGTGTAAATGGGTATACCATGAAAGTTCAAAGAGATATGGAACCTAAATAATATCAAATATAGCTATTCGTATAACTCTTTTTTTAATATTATCCTAATCTGTTTATGATGAACTTAATTCCGTAATGGCAATAAAAGCAGTGCATAGTTAAACTTCATTTGGCATTTCATGAAACTAAATTCAGAATAGTAATAACCTTTATTTCTACAGTGTAGCTAAAACAAAACCTTTGTTCAAAGTTTAAATTTGGCATTGTGCTAAGCGCGCTTCGAATTGAGGCCTCAAAGTTGCAACGCCGCCTTGGTCAGTGCCGCGTTTCTCCAGATAGGTGTTTAATTAACTTTTAAAGTCACTCGAGGCGTATTGAAAGATACAATTAATGCAAACTATCGCGAATCCCACAGTATTTATGCGATTCATTCTAATTAAATCTTTCGAGGGCGATGCCCTTAAAAACGGACACCTAATTTTAATTCCAAAACAGACAAATGGCACTAAGAATATTTAATTAAAATTTTCCTTTTATCATGTACGTGAAAATAAGAAAATTCGCATTTCTAATAAATTCGTTTATAAATTCTGGTCGTAGGACTCTTAAAGCTTCAAAATTTAAGAAATTTTAAATTTTTTAGATGTTAAACTCCTATCATTTCTGAATATTTTGATATAATTGTTTCCTTGAATTTCCCATTAGAACAGAAGTTTGGGCTTTTAGAATTATACCCGCTCAATAGCTGAAGCGGCGTTTCCGAAACTTTAAAGTCATTATTTTCCAAATGGCGTTTTTGGGGCATAACGCGCAGGATACCTCAAAAACTTCTGAATATTTTTTCATGAAATTTTCGAAGCATATATTTCATGTTAGTCTGTATAAACTGAACCTGAAGTATAAGTAAGCACCAAAATTTTCATTCTAGTAGCAATATTTATTTTGTAATCCTGCGCGTAAACTGTTATAACCAATTTTTAGTTCGACAAATGTCTAACCGTTTCAAGCCATAAATAATAACTCTTGCAATTTTTCATCCCAATTTAAATTGTGTTTTAAAATCATATCCATTTTAAGACATTAAATGTTGAAAATGGTCTTTTTTTTTTTTTTTTTTTCATTTTTTCCACTTTTTAGAGTCCCGAGACCCCTTAAATTAGTATATTTTTAACAATTTGACGTTTATTGCTTTTATACTGTTACTGGACATTACATTACACATATATATCATTAAAAGTTGTTAACTAGGCATAGAGTACGCCGCCCCTGTCCTTGTGTATGTCCAAACTGACCGTACATTTAAGGGTTAATATCTCGGCTAATTACCGATGATTTTTTTCAAAAATCATTATCAACAATGCTTTTATTCTTCTGCAATGATAGGTATATTCAGCGATGCTCAACAGTTTTTCTGAATGCCCGTAAATCGAAATTTGTGTATAACAGAAAAATGCTAATTACTCAAAAACTATGTGACCTAGGGTAATCGCTATAATTTTCCGGCAAGGTTTACATTAACGTCTACTGCCTCTAATTTTTTCATAATTTTAGTTTCAGTAGATTCGGAATTAGATGGGGGGGGGACATATTTTTGCGCTACATTTTCAACAATATCCTTGAAAATATGATACCTAAAATTAAAAGGAATGTATTTTTGAGTTCAGCGTTACAAAAGCTTTCACAGGATACCCCACATGATATGCAAAGAAAAGATTTTTTTTTCAAGTAGCATAATTAGCCCCTCTACTTTTTTACTAAATATATTTATGAATGTTTATTAATCTGAAAAAATGTGGGTCAATGGTCTTTATTACTTCCCCGAATTTGAACTTTCCACGTTCCATAGTTTACGAGTAAAATGGCTGTGACAGACAGACACAGGAGTGATCTTATAATGGTTCCGTTTTCAGTTTTTAAGTACGGAACCCTAAAAAAGGATTAAATATTTCTGATATTTAAATATATAGCAGAAATATTTTTTTTCTTGTAGTGATAGGCTTGCATCTTAAAAATTTGTTTTCATAAGGTACTTTATCATTATAAAGATTAGGAATGCATTAGCGATTTTCTTATTAGATGTGCGTGCTAAGAAAAATATTTTGTTTTGACAAAATCCTTTTAGATTCCTCAAAAAATAAATAATAATAATAATATAATAATAACCATTGCCCCCCCCCCTTTTTTTAAGTATTCTCTCCTTTTGAATATTTTTATTGGTACTGGCAGATTTTTATGAGCAAAATTTATTGAAAACTGGGCTTATTTCTTTATAATGAAATGGTTATTTATCATTTAAATTTTATGTAATATTACGATTATTTTAATTCATTTTAATTTATCATTTGAACGTTCACACTAAGCATATTTTGCATGTTTTGGGGGTGAGAATTTGTGGCATTTATTTCATTTTTATTGTACCTAAATCCACCCTTTCTCCCAGGTTACACTTTAAAAACATGTTTTAAACCCGTTTTTGTTAATCTCTCTATTCTAAAAAAAAAAGTAACTACCGCTGTCACCACCGCCGCCGCGCCGGTTTTGAATTTTTTGTGACCGGAGGTCTTTCTTCGTTAATATTAAGAAAAATAATGCATACAAAAATATGAAAATCAATGGTTTTATACAGAAATGTTTGATAAACACGCTGATGCAGACAGTTTTCAAATTGAAGAATTATTTTAAGAGATATTTAATGCTAAAGTTGGACAAAATCGTTCCACTAAAAAAGATTTATAGGGGCAAAAACTATTCATGGGAATTTAATCATTTTTAGATTATTTTATACGTTTGAAGTTCCCGGTGTGCAGACTGTATTTTTTTTTTTTTTATTTGACCCATTTTTTGAGGTTTTATTTCTATTTTAAATTCAAATTTTCAGCATTTCAAGAGATATTTTTTACATTATTTTAGAAAATGGCATTAATTTATACTGTTGCCAAATGTATAAACAGCGCAAACAATAATGTTTGCTTCACATTAAAAAATTATTCACACGTGACTATTATAAACAGAAAAAAACATTTGGAATTAGAATTAAATAATTCTGTACAAAAAGCAGGAACTTATTAAAAATTACGTCATAAAAGTATACACATGAATTCTAAAAGAGAAAGGATATTGTAAAATAATAAATTCATTAACATACGTTAGAAGTCTTAAATAGGAGAAATTACGTCATATTTACGTCATATTACAGTTATTACATAAAATGAACACAAAATAATATTGCAAAACAGTTTAAATTTAGAAATTGCGCTAGACATTTGATATTTTGAGAGGATCTTTTCAACTATTTTTGTTAGGAAAGCGCAAATAATATTTCATTTCTAACAAAAGTATTTTCACGTGAATATTTAAAAGAGAAAGAATAGCTTGTTCAAAATTACGTCAGATTAAAAACGATTAATTTAAAATGTCTCATTTAAAAGGACTTTCTTTTCGCTTTGTTAAAAAATACCAGGAGACAAAGACTCTGCTTACTTAATTCTTTTTATATTAGCTTATTTTGAAATGTTGTTACACTTGTCTACGTCATCAAGTTATTTTTATTTCGACGTTTTATTTATATTTTTATTAATGTTGTACTAATTTATTTGTTCTTTCGTTATTTAAAATAAAAATATGTCAATTTGTATAATTTGGCGAAATTGGTCGACGGGATAATCAAGTAGTTCCGCAGCGGATTTGGCGTTAAAATAACCCAATCAAAGAGAAATGAATAGAAATCCGTTTATAGGTAGATCGCCACTGTTTTTTAAATAATAATTCAATCTTTCGAAATCTTTTTAAAGCCGATCAAATTAGCGTGCATTTAGAGTCTGCAGTGTCTGGACGGGGGTTGGCGAGCGTAGCTCGTAGGGGGCCGAGCCCCCTAGTTTATTATAAAAAAATAATCATTAATCGATACTTAATCCTCCTCGCCCCTAACTCTTCACACAGCAAAAGATATTTCTAAGGTAAGCCTTGTAGAGTTTCCTTTTTTTTTATATGTATATTCTACTTAAATCCACCTTCTCTCACAGAACACAAGTTTTAAAACTCTTTAATGTTTTAAAATGTCCTTGTCTATTTTTGTTAATTTACAATAAAAATAAATAATCATTCATCTACCCCCGCCCTCTCAGCTCTTCACACAGCAGCGATATTTCAAAGTTTGAAAAGGGAAGAACAAAGAATTTTCTTTTTTTTTTCCTCTTTCAAATTTGATTTTTCACTCTCCTTTTGTTTGTCACTGTTACTAAAATATAGTGGTAATTTTCTTTTTAAATATTAATATTTAAAAAAAAAAAAAAAAAAGAAAAAAAAAAAAAAAATTAAATTGAATTTTAAAAACATAAAAGTAAATAACACAATTTTTTTTTTACTATTTCATGCTACTATATTAGTTTAAACAATGCAATTACAAACAGGACGTTTATTTGAATTTTACGTGTAGTTACACAATGCAAGAATTAAAAAAAAAAAAAAAAATACATAACAGTACCAATGTAGGATAATCAAATATAAAATTGTGTCAACACATGTTCGTTCAATAACCTCATATGTAGAATATGACCAGAACAACATGCGGAAAGCTGTACCATACGATACGACAGAATTCAGATCGTAGACGAGGTCAGAAGCTATGCTAAGCACCCCATCTCCTCTTGCCTCCTTATTCCACCTTCGATATTGGAACTTCTAAATGGACTAATCTCCTACATAGTGAGCCACTCTTCGAAAGAGCCGCTAGTCTTTGAAGGGGTTAAACTTATAGTTAAACAGTTAATGTGGTATGGAAAGATTACTACTAATAAGAACAGTTCATCTGTAACACTTTCCTAAAACTGGAATCCTTTTCTTATTGTATAGAAGGCTTTTAGCATTTCTTCTTTTCAATGGTAATTATTATATTAATAAATAATTTCATTTTCATGCAATCCGCTGCAATAAATTCATAAATCCATCGCAACAGCATCCTCTTCGTTTGAATGTTGCACACGCACGAAAGTGGAATAAACTTCATGATATAGAATATATTATTCATAATATGGAGATTAATTTACATGTTAATTGTATTCAAAGTCAAGGTTCAGCAGAAAATTTCTTTAAGTAGAAAACTTCGTTTAATAGAGACTTCGTTAAAGGGAAGTTTGACTGTATATCTGTTGTTTTACTCAAAAAATTTTGAGCCCATCCAATATTTTTGAAAAGTTGGCGCTACTGTGTGTGCGTGTAGAGACAGACTGCGGGAGGAGGGGTGAATGGCTAAAGATATTAATTGGAGGTTAAGTTTTGTTTTTGCTAATGAAAACATAACATTATTATAATTTAATAAATACTTTTATGAAATTATATTCTCATAAGTTCTTCCTTATAAATAAATTAATATTTATTATAAATAACATAAAAATTGCTAACTATTGAAAGTACAAAAAACTAAATGTCAAGAACAATATACAGTTTGATCACCTAATTGCTAAGACATTAAAACAAATGGCAAAATGTGCAGGAAATTTTTTTTTGAAAGAAATTTAATTATACATTCGCTGAAAAGACTCTCAGTGCTCGTGTAAGTCTAATGTATGTCCTTACTATTTTACAATCAAAAGTATTTTGAGAACCTCAGTAAAATCAAGTTTAATTTCAGCGATTAAGTAAATAAATAAATAAATAAGGAATTAAATTTTATGAAATTGTGTGGGCGGTGAAATCAAATTATTGGGTGGGCTCGCGCCCCACGGGCCCATATCATTTGGTGCCCCTGAAGACATTCAAATTTTTAGCACTGTTTGGACAACAGATTTTGTACTCTATTTATTCTATGCTCTGTACTTAAGGTGTTCTCAAATCCAAAGGAGCTATTTTCTGGAATATTTCTGAATCCATCTTTCCTTCGGAAAAGCATGAAACGGACAGGTATTCTTATTGGAAAAAAAAAAAAAATCAATTGAATAATGTTTTCTATTTATTTGGCAAATGCAGAATGTCTTTTGAAAAATACGGGCAAAGTTGGCGTTTTCAACCGAATTTTCTAACGAGAGAGTAAACGAGAAAAAACTTTCCCTTTCCCTACTTGGACACATTCGCTTATAAATCGATACGTATTTTATTTATCAAAAAATAGAAAACCACCATTTCCAAATGGCTTCAATAATCATGCCTGCAAATTGTATGCCTTTACGTTTAAAAATTTGTCTAACAATGTGTCAGAAAGTTTCACGGTATCGAGCAGGGAATCTGAAAAACACCTTTGATTTTTGATTTGATTTGATATCCACCGTAGTGGAGATTATTGAGGCCTTTACTTGAGGACTTTATTTATTATACTTTGAGTCCTATAGCAACAATGGCTGTCGCCTCGAATGATCCTGATTTATACACAGAAATTGTAATACAAACAAGACATAACAATTTTATTTCTCTACATTACATATGATATATATTACTTTAAAAACCCTAACACAATTACATCCATGTCTTACCCAGGGACTCGAACCCGGACCCTCAGCGTGACAGCAGCCTCCGCTTACTCACCACGCCACCGGGCGACAAGAGAAACACCTTAAGGCTGGTCTAAAAATAAATAAACAAAATAAATATTTCCCACGCTCTCATCAACACGAAACCATCCGTTGCCTTTCTGACACATTCCCGGATTTATTTTTAGCCGTTGAAGCATGGAGTTAGTAATCATTATTTCTCATTCAGAAACGAATAGCGTTTCAAGTTTTTCGATAATTTTATTATTACAGTTATAATCGATTATATCACGATCTTCCTTGGCCTCTCGAGTCCGGAAATTCGTTTCAAAATACCAACTTTGACAACATTTTCTAAAAATATTTTCTAAGAGATCCTTTGCATTTTTGGAAAAATACAAAGCGTTTTATATATATATATATTTTTTAGTTTCAGAATAAGAGGACATGAAAATGTCACGAGTCTACGATTGAAAATGACTTCGTATGTCAGAAAATAACCATTTTGGAATTCAGTGCCGTCTTAAGACTGTTCTCAATTTTTTATTTTTCTCCCCTTAACAATGCGAATCTTTCTAACACATTCACAACTCATTTTCACACCAATTTGCCTGAGAAGTTAAGCTATTAACATTTGCATTAAACATAACAATCACATGAGACCGTCCTCTGAGATCCCCCATTCCGCATAGACTAACATTGAGTAGCTCCGCCTAAAATGTGGCTTATTTCTTTTTTCATTTTCTAAAAATATTTTCGGAGAGATCCTTTGCACTTTTGGAAAAATACAAAGCGCTTTATATTTTTCCAGTTTCTGAATAAGAGGACATGCAAATGTCATGAGCCTACGATTAAAAATGACTTCGTATGTCAGAAAATAACCATTTTGGAATTCAGTGCTGTCTTAAGATTGTTCTCAATTTTTTTATTTTTCTTTCTTTAACAATGCGAATCTTTCTAGCACATTCACAACTCATTTTCACTCCAATTTGCCTGAGAAGTTAAGCTATTAACATTTGCATTAAACATAACAATCACATGAAACCGTCCTCTGAGATCCCCATTCCGCATAGATTAACCCTAGATCTACCGGGAATTTTATTCAAGTTTTAATAAAACGTTCTACACTAGAATTTTTATTTAAAACTATTTAACCTATTTATTTACCTTGTTTTTGTCTGGTTTATATACTTAGTTTATTTTAAAGAAATTTCTGGTTTGAATGAATATTTTGTATGTACCTGTCGGGTCCAATGGACCCGTCTGGTAGACGGAGGGTTAACACTGAGTAGCTCCGCCCAAAATTTAGGCTTTTTTCTTTTTTCATTTTCTAAAAATATTATCGGATATTAATTAACCTTTGCATTTATGGAAAAATACAAAGCGAATAAGAGGACGTGCAAATGTCATGAGCTTATGTTTAAAAATGACTTCGTATGTCAGAAAATAACCATTTTGGAATTCAGTGTTGTTTTAAGATTGTTCCCATTTTTTTATTTTTCTCCCCTTAACAATGCGAATCTTTCTAACACATTTTCACTCCAATTTGCCTGAGAATTGAATTTAAGTTATTAACATTTGCATTAAACAATCGTATGAGACCGTCCTCTGAGATCTCCTTTCCACATAAATTAACACGGAGTAGCTCCGCCCAAAATTTCGTTTTTTTTTTTTTTTTTTTGGCTCACCAACTCCAGGAAACGCAACACAACAGCGTGAATTTGCCTAGACTTGAGAAATTTTATACGGGATATAATCATGCAAACTCGACAGATTTCCTCTACGATTAAAACTGACTGAGTAATAGCTGTTTAAAGTTGTAGTATATTTTTTGCTGCTAAATAGGGGTCATTCACAAATTTAGTATAAATATAAATAATCGTCAGATATATTCAAAAGATAGTTGAGAGCAAAATTAACATTGCAATCTAATATAAATGTGAAATCTATAATCATTCTGACATACTATGGCAAAATATACAATTTGTACTGAACATATAAGAGGATAAAAATACAGAATTTTTGTAAAATAAAAGGATAAAAAACAACAGCCCCAATTCTTTACAAAATGATACAT
The DNA here is from genome assembly GCA_963932465.1 of Maratus speciosus. Lineage (NCBI taxonomy): Eukaryota > Metazoa > Arthropoda > Arachnida > Araneae > Salticidae > Maratus > Maratus speciosus. The sequence continues at coordinate 185,328,416 of OZ010798.1, read as the reverse complement.
ATTTTGAAATTCTGTTAGATTACACTGTCTTTCAAATGGGTTGTGCCATGTTTTTTAGCTTTTGAAAATTGATTTTTATGTATTCTTAAGCGCTAAATCCGAAAATGACCTTCATTTTAAACCACCACGTTAAGATTTTTCTCAAATCGCAAATTTCAAAGTTAAAAAGCTCAAAGTTAAAATTTGTCTCCCTCTTTTCCCAACCTCATCGGACCCCTGAGCTGTATAGCTGTAAGAAACCCAGTATAAGCCAAAAAATTGAATAAATTACTATATATAAAATAAAATTAAACTGAATAAAAAAGTCTTACATCTATTTTATAGTAACGGATTTTTCGCTATTGTTTAACCTTGAAATTTAGGATTTGCGAAAAATCCTGCCATCATGGTTAAAAGTGAAGGTAATTTTTTTATTCAGTGTTACTAAAATACATAAAACGAAATTATAAAAGTTAAAAAAACAGTCATCGCAGGTTTATGTTATCTAATCTAAAACTCTTTCTTAAACTTGTTGACGGTAATCTATCCGATTTTTTTTGTCTTATCCTCTAACATAGGTATGTATGAGATGGTAAGCGTCGAAAATCCTAATATGCTACATTGTCATCGGATTTAAGTTAGTATGTAAAATTTAACTTTGATCGGACATTTGAAAGTGAGTTAATGTTCGAGTACAAATTTTAAACTGGAAAGACAATCATTGCAAGTTAAATAAAACCTTATAAAAATAACATAATTTTTGTTAAAAGAGATCATAGCCTCAAATCCTTACAAACTAAAACATATGTTAAAATACAATTATTTTAAATAATCTGAAATTTAACTAATAAAAGTTAACTCAATCGTAATAGTTGTAAGATTTCTTTCAAAGCGTAGATAACTTGAAATAAGTTTAAATACTTTACATACGACCCCTGAAAGCATGGCCGAAATCATCTGTTTTGATATGCAAAAAGTGGTGTAAGTCACGCATTTCAAAGTTTCATAACTCGGTCAATTTTATTGTTAGTTTAATAGGACTTTTTTTTGTCTTACTTGTTAGAGTCACAGTAATTTTTTACAAAATATCACTTATAGGACCGGGAGACAGTATAAAAATCTTAATTTCGTAATTTTTTAATAAATGTTTTTCTTGACCCAAATCTTTTTAAAAATAATCCTTTACCTTATTTAAACCATTTTTGTAATTGGAAGTATGTATCTAGGACCAAAGGTTGCGAAAATCAAGGTCGGTAAGGTTATACGTCGACACTCTGTATATATGAAGTTATATTCCACTTCATGACTTTGTGTAATAAAAAACACTCGAATCAGAAAAATGTAAGAGTTTATTTTGTATGAGATATAAATCTAATTTTTGTTGTACGAAGTTATCTGTCTAGACATCGATTAAACCAACGGGTGAGCGCCGCTTGAGGCAAGCGGTATTAAGTGCTCCTCGTAGTATACGTAAAAATATTGTGCAATATGGTTGTATTCGAATCCAAACTGCTTACTTTCTGATTTATTTTTAAATTCATTTTTGCTCTCAAACGCATAACTGGCAAATTCTCTTATTTTGAAGCTACGTAATGTGCCGTGCCTGTTGATTTTTTGATAAATGCAGAAAATATTGCAAAACATGCTGTCAAAGTTGGTGTTTTGAAGCGAGAGATCTCGGAATGAAGAAAGTGGTCATACTGAGAAAATATTTGTTTAAAAATGAAATTCTAATTAATTGAGTGAAAAATGAAATCGCACGGCCTCTTATTTATCTCTTCAAAAAACAGATTCATGCTTTTACTTTTAAAAATGTGTCACAAAATTTCGAGCTGTTGAGGGTGGAATTATATTTTTTCGAATACACCCTTAATATTGTCCGATAACCAGGTTTTTAGTACAGAACGTAGAACCTCGCGATTTAGGGTAAAATTTGTTTCTGCGGTATAACTTAGGAGGAAAATGAAAATACATTTTATGGGGGCAAAACACATAAGTAAACCGTGATATATATATATTTTTTACTTAAAGGCTTACTGCCTTTGTTTTTTAAGAAAAATTAAATTTGCAGATCGACACCAGGACTGTAAATACAGTATTTTTTACCAGAAACTGCAAAATGATTTTTTTTTTTTTTCCCAGAAGAAATTAAAGATAAGATTATCCCTATTAGAGATGAGAGTGCTCAGGTTCGGTTTTTATATTAGTCTCAGGCTCAAAGTGAATTTTTTTTATTATTCATGAATTGAAACAAGTTGGCAATTGTACGTCAAACGAGGGAAATGTAGTAAGGCTTACTATAACTAGTTTTATAAATATTCAGATCTTGGTGCAATAGCTGTTGCACTCATATGCAAAAATGCATGAATACAACTTTTATTACGATTACAGATATTAAATTCAGTAATATGGAAATAATAGGACTCCATCTTAAATAGGACGTAATCACCATGGCAACCTAGAATCATTACCTATCATGGAATAGTATTGAATTACTAATATTTGATAGGATTTAATAGAATAATCCCTATGGCAACCTAGAATCATTACCTATCATTTGATATCATTGAATTAATTGCGTAAAATAGGATTTAATAGAATGAAGAAAACTTTTATAATATCTTTTTAATTTTTGATTCAATTTTCATAAAATTTGAAATGACTCGACAAAATTCTGCAATGATTATATATATTAAATTTCAAACCATTTGGTCGGGTAGTTTTTGCGCTCTTATATGCGGACAGACGGACGGACGGCCAGACGATGACAAAGGTGCTACGTATTTATATAATTACGAGCGCACCAAAAAAGGAAAAAAAAAGACCTTGCTACATAAGAAAAAAGAATGCAGTATATGTTTCTCAGTGTGTTTTACAATCCTTTAAAAGTTAGTTGAATTGTTATTGATGGGATATAAAAAGCAATATTTTGTTCTTTCTTTGCACGGTCATTATTAATATCACAAAGGCGCCGTGGTATGTTCATTATCTATCCTCGATTTTTATTTCAAATTCTTTTACAGAATGACTGGGAAACAGAACTCATGTCTTTCTTCCATAGTTGTATGGTATAAAATACAAATTATCATTTTTATAGATTTCTGCTTGTGGTTGTGTGTAAACAGGGATGAGATTTCCGCTTTTTTGCACACCAGTATTTTGTTAGAGAAAATGATACATTATTTAATCGGAACATTTTTGCGATTTAACAGAACAACATTTTCTCTAACAAAATACTGGTGTGCAAAAAGCGGAAATCTCATCCCTGTGTAAATAACAAATTTACTAATATAAACAGATTTTCCGGTACATGAAAACTACAAAACGACGTCAAAAGAAACTTTTTTGGATTGATACATATTTCTGTGTAAGACGGCATTTTTAAGTAACAAAATTAATAGTGAAACAATTTAAAAATATTATTAACAATTTTATACTGCGCACTGTCGATATCGACCTCGCATTCTGATGACACAAAAATTTTGACACCGGATTTCATTTCGCCGGACTCAGGTGGTCTCGTGATCCGAAAAGAGAGCACGAACCAATATGTCATCTCTATCGGAAAAATTGTCGTTACAGGTTCCCTATAGGATCAGCGTATATTTGCTTTACCAGACGAAAAGACGAATCATTCAACTGACCTTTTTATTTCCGAGCGTTCTGTGGTCATCAACAAAAAAAAGGGAAGCCTCAACGAAAGAAAGAGATGGACAGGTGGACGACCCCAGTGTAGTATTACAGTATTACGACAGGAGTATTCGAAGCAAAATTCCTGATCAAAATTATTTTTCATGTGTTTTACAGTTAAAATCATTGCTACTGACATACAAATAGTAAATACATTTAATTAATTTTATATACACATAAAAGTGTGCATTTATATATAAGTAACAAAAATAAATATAAAATACAAAGTTTACGTAACGTTTTGCTGTTTATAAGAGGAAAGTAATTGCTAATAGAGTTGTTCTATTTGCAAGTAATAAATTAAACAAGATTCACACATAAAAACTTTTAAGAACAATATATTTCCCATTTTCTAGATATGAGGCATTCTCACAAAATTTTAACTTTCAGGACTAAAAATCTGGTGAAATTAAACTTAGTAAAATAACATTTTAAGCTTATACACGAAGTCCTTAATGATTCAAAATAACGAAAAAATGGTCAGAAGTGAAGATTTTTTTTTTATGTAAGGGGTCTTGTACCTATTAAAGCGTCGAAAATTAACGAAAAACTTCAAAGTTTGAATTAGTCTATCTTCAACTTTTTTATGTATAAACATGAAATTTCGGATGTTGGTTAAACAGATTGTGCTTTGTAATATGCTACCATTAGAAATTTATTAACCTTTTACAGAATTTGTGCATTGCTGAAATCAAAATGGCTCTTTTTTTACCCCATAAGTCATTGCGCGCATGATATCTTGAGAAAGTATATATTCTATTGAGATACTAAACATATATGTGTGTTTAAAATGACCTACCCTTAGGCTAAAATTATTTCATTAACTATATAAAAAAAAAAAAAAAAAAAAAAAAAAATTGTATTTTTAATGAATAAAAATAGTCATAACTAAAAATATTACCATTGGAAATGCTTAAAAGTAGATCATTTTAAACACACCTATTTGTTTAGTATATTTATCAAATTTCATGACAATCCATACATACCTTCTCACGATATCATGCGCGCAATGACTTAATGGGGTAAAAAAAAGAGCAATTCTAATTTCAACAATACACAAATTTTGTAAAGGGTTAATAAATTTCTGTTGGTAGCATATTACAAAGCACAATCTGTTTAATCAATATCCAAAATTTCATGTTTATACATAAAAAGGTTTTGAAGATAGACTAATTCAAAGTTTGAAGTTTTTCGTTAATTTTCGACGCGTTTAAAAGGTACAAGACCCCTTAACTGAGGTTTAAGTTAAACTTGCATGTTTAAATTCCCTTACCGTTTTACCTAACTTTTTATTTTCTTCTAAATTTTTACTTATAATGAATTTGCATAGTACCACAGAACATTCAAATAAGAAATAAGAACAATGTACTATTTTTAGCATAAAATTGTGGTATAACATTGCCTTAAAGGGGTGTTAAAGAAGGGACGGTAAGGGGAAAAAAAGGGATGGTAAGGATGAGACGGTAAGGAAAATTACCACCTATTTTTAGGCAAATCATGTTAAGACTAAGTGATAGCCACAATGTTAATTGATTTTTAGAAACAGTTATTTACATTGGATTAAATAATTTAAAAAAAAAAGTTTAATTTACCCCCGAAAAGTGCAGGAATAAACCTTGGGGACGCTAAGATTACCAGTAAAGCCACGATGCTTGAAATTGATATTTAAATGCTGATTTAAATTCTGCAGTTAATTTCCTGTCAAAGAATTTTAGACATACTTTCTCTATAGCATACTTCTGCATGAGAAAAAAGTTTAAAAAAAAAATTCTGTGGCTGCATCTGAAGTTATTTTCTGTATAATTTTAGCAAGAGGGACGGTAAGGAAACTAAAATCCAGGTAAAGAGTTCAAAAAATAATAATAACCGTAAAAATGTGTGCAGGTTAATTTTTTGCTACATATTTCTTTAAAACAATAGTACCAATTTCGGAAAAAAATTATAACGAATTACTTTTATTGAAACAATATATACAGACAGCTCCAAACTTAAAAATCAGCATAAGGAACACGGAACGGTATACGAATTTCGTGGTATATTTGAAACCCCAACATCGTCCAAAACTTATTTATCTCATTAATATTGTTATGCAGTCATGCAATGGGATGTTTTCCAGTATAAGAAATGAAAAAAACCCCAAGAATATGTACTGAAACAAAAGCTATTATTCAGGGTCTTAAAAGTCAAAATTATGTAAGAATGCCCCATATAAGTTTTCGCAGTATCTCGAATGTCACTATACATATTCAGGATAAAAAAAAATGTTACTGTATAATTAAACTAATTCTATAATAAAAAATATATACTATATATATATGTATTTTACATTATAATATTCAAATAACAATATTGTTACTTTATATGTACAAAATTTCAGCTAAAATAAAATAAACGGTCAAGTGTGAGTATTACTCGCGCTCAAAGGGTTCCGTACAATAAACATATGAATTATTAACTGTTTTTTTTTAAAAAATCGTTACTAAAAGAACTAGTATGTTGTGGCCATCACAAAACTTTCTTCTATCTCATACATGCCAATACTTCAAAATTCACTATCTCAGTGCCAAATTAAATGACAATTTGTGTACATCAAGAGAATTCTAAATATATGAAATTCCGTGCATTTGTTCTCGAGGTATGACTGTCGCTGAAATCATGTAAATCCAGCAAAATGCAGCATAGCAGCGCCATCTATTGGATTATTTACATCAGAACCTAATTATCACCAACTTATGTAAAACGTCTAACTGAATATGAAGTTTGAGGCAAAATCGTGCATTAGTTCTTCAGATAGAGGTATTGCGCAAATCATGACAAATGCAGCATAGAAGCGCCACCTGTTGAGCGATTTGCAACAACACATAATCAGCAGCAATATTAATCAAGTTATACTTAAATCTGAAGTTTGATGAAAATGCGTGCTTTTGATTAAATTAGCTCTTGAGATAGAGCTATTGAGGAAATAGTTCAAAATGCAGCATAGCAGCGCCACCTATTGGGCGATTTACACCAACACGTAGTCAGCATAATTTCATATAAAGGACTACCTAAATCCGAAGTTTGATGAAAATGTGTGCATTAGTTCTTGAGATAGAGCTACTGCGAAAATAGTGTGTGTAAATCCTGCAAAATGCAGCATACCATCGCTACCTGTTGGGCGATTTACACCAAAACGTAAACAGCATCCATTCATGTCAAGGACTAACGGAATCTGAAGTTTTATAAAAATCCGTGCATTAGTTCTTGAGATAGAGCTTTTGCGGAAATCCTGCAAAATGCTACGTAGCAGAGCCACCTGCAAGCCGATTTACACCAAAAACTAATCAGCACCAATCTATAGCAGTGACTACCTGAATATAAATATTTATTAAATTCCGTGCATTAGTTCTTGAGATAGAGCGCCCACAAAATTTGTGTCACATACAGACAGACAGACAGACAGACAGACAGACTCACAGACAGACATTTTGTAAAAACATGTTTTTTGGAATCTCTGACCCATAAAACGTGTAAAACCGTCGAAGACTGAAATTTGAAAATTTTCATGAAACCAATACTTTCTTCTTGTAAAGATAGAAGAAAGTAAAAATAAGACTTCGTAAAAAAATATACAACGTAGGGTTTGGTATAGCTGTATATATACTAGAAAAGAATGAATGCATATACCGTAAAAGTTCAAAGAGGTATGAAACCTAAATAATGTCAGATGTTGCTATTCTGTATAACTCTTATTTAAATCTTATCCTAATCTGTTTATGATTAATTTAATTCGACACTGACAATAAAAGTAGCGAATATTTAAACTTCATTTGTTGTTTCATAAAACTAAATTCAGCGACGTAATAATCATTTCTTTTTACAGTGTAGCTAAAACAAAACCCTTGTTCAAAGTTTAAACTTGGCGTTTTGTTAAGCGCGCTTTAAAAGAAGGTCGCAGGGTTGCAACGCCGCCTTCTTCGGTGCCGCGCTTTTCCAGATAGCTTTTTAATTAACTTTTACAGATACGGGAGGCGTATTGAGAGATCTACTTAATGCAAACTAGTCACGAATCCCATGGTATTTATGCGATAAATTCTAATTAAATTAGTCTGTTTTTAACAATTTGAGGTTTATTGCTTTTATACTGCTACTGGACATTGTATTACACAAATGTATCACTAAAAGGTTATCTATAGGCTTTAAGCCGATGGTACATACAGTACACCGCCCCTGTCATTATGTAATGACCAAACCGTCCGTGTCTTTAAGGGTTATTATCTCAGCTAATTACCAACGATTTTTTTTCAAAAATAATTATCAACAATGCTCTTATGCTCCTGCTACGATAGGTAACTCCAGCTCTCTTCAACACCTTTGCTGAATGCCTGCAAATCGAAATTTGTGTTTAACGGAAAAATGCGCTTTTCTCAAAAACAATGTCACCTACGCTAGTCGCTATAATTTTCCTGCAAGGTTTATGTTAACCTCTACTACCTCTAATTTTTTCATAATTTCAGTTTCAGTAGATTCGGAAGTAGATGGGGGGGGGGGGGAGCACATATTTTTTGCACTACATTTTCAACGATATCTCTGAAAATATAATATCTAAAATTAAATGGATTTTATTTTTCGAGTTCAGCGTTACGAAAGCTTTCACGCGATACCCCACACGATATACAAAGAAAAGATTTTTATTTTCAAGTAACATAATTAGCCCCTCTACATTTTTCCTAAAAATACTTGTAAATTTTTAATAATCTGTAAATATATGGGTCAATAGTCTTTACTTCCTCCAATCTGAACTTTCCACGTTCCATAGTTTACGAATAAAATGTCTGTGACAGACAGACAGACGCAGGAGCGATCTTATAATAGTTCCGTTTTTACTTTTTAAGTACGGAACCCTAAAAATATAAAACAACTGCAATAATAAAATTTTCATGTCATCATATAAATAAAGCACATCAAAATACTATTTCACCTTACAAATAGGAAACAATACAAAGGAAATTTATGGAGGTTTACAGATTTAACAATAATCAATTAGATGGCAATTCGACCATATTTACGAGAGTTAGAGCATGGACAGACGGCGGACAGACAGACAAACCTAATTCGTAAATGCTCTCAACTACGCTGAAAAGTGTTAAAAAGAGAAATGAATCTTTACAAGGTGAATGCAACATTTTAAAGAATTCTCAGATTGTTTCTGAACAAGTTGAAAATAATTTTACTTTTGGGGAGTATTTAATCTATACTAATAAAAGGAAGTTTTGCTCTGTCTGCGATGGTTTGCTAAATCTACTGCACCTAGTGTGAAAATTTAGATAAGGGTAGTCCAAGTCCTCTCCTGGTGCATCTGAGGCTCAGAGGTTTAATTTTTTGATAATTAGCCCAGTTGTTAATTAAAACCTCATCGAAAACGCTTCATTTTTCTAAAAATTAGTAAGCAGGTCCGCGGATGCTCAGTTCGGAGTTTTCCGAAGCTCACAAGCAGAGAAAATTCAAAGTGTGAGTTCAATTTTATTTTCTTTGCTGTTTTTGTTCCAGCCAAATAATACAAATAAGAAAAAACAAATGAAATATTCTTGAATATTGAGCATTTACATTTTGAAGGCCGTAATTTCTTCGGAAAATTATTAACATTAACCTTTAACCCATTGAGGGGCGGTGGGATAAGTTATATCCCACCTAAGATTAATGAAGATTTGCACCAGAAATTTTTATTTAAATTTTACTTTTCTGACTTTGGTGGAAACAACTGCCTCCTTTACTGCTTTTCCTGACCAAGCTTGGTGAGACTAACTCTGCACAGTACTAACTTTTATTTATTTTTCTTCTTTTTCATTTTATATAGTAGTTTTATAACTACAGCTATACCATTTATCAATTACTATTTTTTAACCATGGAACTTAATAAAGCGGAACTGACATATCCATAAAATGGCGAAGATTCAACTGTAACTGATTTCGCAGGGGTTGATTACCGCCGGGGCAAACTTCCACCATTAAATTTAAATAGATGTTTTCTCCTTATTTAAACGCCTTATTTATGCAATGTTAGAGTCATAAATAATGCCAAAAACAGATATTCATTTTTACTGGTGGATGTTTCCTTCGGCCGTAGTCAAGCTCTGCGTTTCCGCCATATTGTGACAACCTAGACAACCTCCTGACAGTATCAATGAAAAATATTATAATACGTGAGGTAAACTGAAACCAGTAAAAACAAACAGAAATTTTTACCACATTTGTGAGAGAAATTTTCCATGAATAAGGCTCTTAAATAAGACGAAATTTTCTACTTAAATTTACTGGTGAAAGTTTGACCCGGCAGTAATCGGAAACTTTTGACCCGATTAAAAAAAAACATCCGTCAACTTGTGACAACCTTCTCAGTTACTTCACTCGCAACTGGTAGACACTATAAGTCTGTTCCCCTTTAATCATTACTCCATTCTTTTAACTTACTTGACTTAAGTTTAAACTTAAAATTTAACTTTTATACTATCCATTACTATATACCTTTATTTTTTCCTTCAACCCCTTAACGTCCGCATTAAATTACCGTTTAAAAATTCAAATTGCTTATTGGTACCACTTTTTTGAAAGAGAAATATTCACCTTGTTTAATGGCAGGTAAAATAATACCATAATAAAGCCATTTACAGTATTTTATAAAACTGGTGGGAATCAAACAATCTCAATAAAAGACACAGCCCGTGAACATCAAGGGAGCGAGAATTAAGGGGTTAAGAAGTTTTAAACTTCAGTTATTTTTAACCCAATGGCTCACTCATGCATCAATTCATTTACAGTCTGGATGTTAACCCTTTAGTGCGCAGCTTTGCATATATGCAAACAACAGTGTTTTAAATTTAATAGATCTTTTTTATTCGAATATACCTAATTCACACCAGAAAATTAAATCAGCAATATGTGCTTTAATTAATAACAGACACTACGAATTTAAATAAAACAAAATTAACCATTGAAAGTTTCTGGTGTTAAGTCAGATTCTCTGAACTACATAATTTCTAGAATGTATTGTATCATGGGAATTAAAGTGTTAAATGTTAAGTTTTATAAAATAAATAATTATATAAAATAAGGTATTTGGAGACATGCTTCTTAAAATATCTACTAATTTGCAATATTTTAGCGTAAAACAGCCAGACGACAGTAGTTTTTACTTTTATTGCAGATGTGCAACAGAAGAAAACATTCACGTATTATATGAAAAACGTATCTCTGATTTTTTTCATTATTTTTCCTGTGTTATAAACCTTTCAGAGAATCATATAGAATTTCTTCGAAACAAAAGAAAAAATCGCACATTTAAGAGATAAGCTGATCTCAGCTGGGAAACCCTCCAATGCTGCTCGCCTGTTCAGCACCTGTTCAGTCGTAAAATTGCTTTTCCTTTTTTGCAATGAAATTTTTTGAAGATTCCAGTGTGAATTCGACATTACAGAAGCGCAATTACTTGTTCTGAAAGTGTTAAAAAAAATAATTACGAAGCATCGAACTCGTGTTTTATCATTAGTACAGTTTTATAATGAAATTTTAAATAACAGGTAAAAGAAAAATAAATTAAAACAGATTGATAAATTTCACAGAACTGGTGAGCAATTCCAACACGAAACATCAGCAGTGGGTAAAAAGTGAGACAGTTAATTTTTCCCATTTTTCTATTATTTCTAATAAATAAGAATTTAGGTTACAAAAACTAAATTTAGTTCATCTATAGACAAAAGTCGGAAATTTTATATTAGTCAGGCGCAAATCTCTCCAATAGCATTTTCTCCGCGTTTTGCATCTTTAATTTTTTGTTCAGTGGTTTCGTTTTGAAATATAATGTCTTAGTGTACACTGTACAATATTATTTCTTACTAATTTCTCTCTCTTTTTAACAATTTCCAACAAAGTTGAAAAGTGTTTATGCATTCGGTTTGTTTCTCCGTCTGTCCACGCTCTAACTCCCGTAAATAGACTCGGATTTTTATGCAATTGATTATCCTTATTTAGAGTCACCTAACCATGTTTGGTATGTATATGAAGGAGTCACCTAACCATGTTTGGTATGTATATGAAGTATGCAGGATTAATAGTTCATTTTCAGGGGCACTCAAAAGCATTCCATTACATTATGGTCTATGGGGAAAAGTCGTTTGCAAAGTATTTTAATGACATTACGCTGCTTCAGATGTATTGAAACAGATATAAATCACCGAATTTTACCACGATTACGTTAGAATAGGGCATTCATAGCATTTTTTATTCATTTACAGGGACACACAAAAGAAATCGGTTACAGTACTGTCTTTCAGTAATAATTGCTGGTGTGTGCGTTTTAAAATTCGGTATGGTCTTTTCAATTGAAGTAATTTTTTGCATGTTACTCGTTATATATAAATTCTATAAACTCATATACAGGGCTGCACAAAAGTATTCACGCACCATTCTCCTCATTACAGGAAGTTGCTGATAGGGAATTTTCAACTGAGGTATATGTATTTCTTAAGACAACTAAATTTTGGCATGCATGTAGTTAATACATACAAATCTATATATCATATACAGGGCTGCTGAAAAAATTCGGATAATTTTCCGATTGCAGATGGGAACAGCTGAAATTGGGTTTTGAAATGTGTTATGCGTTTCCATAGGGTTGAATTAGACATAACGTTTTAACTTATTAAACGGTGCAGTTTTTTTACATTATTCTGAATGTGTTGAGAAGTGTTTCGTAATCTATGCTTGACGCATGATTTTCCTTTCTTGTTTTTAATGAAATGAGTGAAATGTATGTATTCTAATTTAAATGAATGCAATACGAATGATGCCTATGTGGAAAATATCTGGGAGTTTCTCACCTGAGCCTGGCTAACGCAAAACTACCCAAATATCCTGTCTGATAAAAGTGTAATAAATTGATGAAGCAGTATCTGTCATGGACTATCGAAAATTGGATCTTGCATTTTAAACACAGAAACAACAAACAATCTATCATTGGTTGGGAAATACAGTTCCACTCTTATTTAGAAATCAATTTAGATATTTTCAATTACTTGACTTGTATTAATTTTCCTCAAATGGGAAAGAAAATCTTATTTTCATATTCGGCATTTTACACAATCAAAGTGTATGATAGGAAAAGGAAGTTACTCATGTTGCTTATGAGAACATATCTATAACTACATTAAAGCTATATAAGAGACAGGGCTCCTTATATTATAAAATTAATGTAGGTAGTAGTAGTGATTTTTTTTCGGGGGGGGGGGGGGGGATCATGTAAGTCTACGGGGGATTTGAGTTTGTTTCAAGGGGGTGGGAAAGCTTAATAGGGATTGGAAACAGTGCCATCGCTAAGACCTTTTTCTTTGGGGGGGGAGGGGGAGAGGACCTTAAATTGCCAAGTCAAATTTCAGAATTTGCCAACTAGTTCTATAATTGTGCCAAGTTACCACAATAAAAAAATGTAATATAGTTCTTATTTGTAAAATGTTTAATAATATTCCCAATTAGATTTGTATCTTTTGCCAAATCTATCAGAAACAGAAAATGGTTTATATTTTTTATTAAAGAGGACGCATGTTATTAACAATTTAGTGCACTAAAACTTTAAGGGGCCCTGAACTGGGCCCCTTACAAGGGTTCCAGGGTCTTAAGTGAAATGTACAAATGAGACAGAAACTGGAAGGAGAATTTACCCCTAAAACGAAGAAGATCGGATTGAAAAGAGGCATTTTATTAATAATTTAGTGCGCTAAAACTTCAAGGGGCCCTGTACTGGGCCCCTTGCAAGGCTTTCAGAGTCTTAAGTGAAATGTAGAAATGAGGCAGAAGCTGAAAGGAGAATTTACCCCCAAAACGAAGAAGATCGGATAGAAAAGAGGCATGTTATTAACGTTTTAGCGCATTAAAACTGAAAGGGGCCCTGGGGCACCGGCCCTTAAAAAATAAAACTCTGAGCCTCAGGGTGCATCAGGACCTGTCTTGGACTAATCTCACCTGAATTTTCAGACTTCTACGTGCTGTAGTTTTCGTTAGCCATCGCCAACAGACACACACACACACACACACACACACACACAGAGCGATTTGTTCTTTTATTAATATAGACGAGGCATGTTATTAACAATTTAGTGCACTAAAACTACAAGGGGCCCTGTACTGAGCCCCTTGACAAGGTTCCAGGGTCTACTGAAATGTAGAAATGGGGCAGAAACTGAAAGGAGAATTCACTCCAAAAACGAAGAAGATCGGATAGAAAAGAGGCATGTTATTAACAATTTAGTGCACTAAAACTTCAAGGGGCCCTGTACTAGGCCCCTTGCAACGGTGCCAGGGTCTAAAGGGAAATGTAGAAATGGGGCAGAAGCTGAAAGGAGAATTTACCCCCAAAACGAAGAGGATCGGATAGAAAAGAGGCATGTTATTAACGTTTTAGCGCATTAAAACTGAAAGGGGCCCTGGGGTACCGGCCCTTAAAAAAATAAAAATCTGAGCCTCAGGTGCATCAGGACCTATCTTGGACTAATCACACCTGAATTTTCAGACTTCTACGTGCGGTAGTTTTCGCTAGCCATCGCCAACAGACACACACACAGAGCGATTTGTTCTTTTATTAATATAGATTTAAACAAATTTGCCAACAAAGTTTGTAAATTTGCCAAGTGTAACAGCATTTGCAAACGTTTTGGGGGGAGGCTCCCCACTGCCCCCCCCTTTAGCGAGGCCCCTGGTTGGCAACACTGCTCTTTTGCATTGTTTGCAAAATGATACCTAAGTATTTAAATGTTTGACAGCGAGCTCCTGTTACAACTACTTATATATAATGTTAGAATAGTTTGTAACATCACTCATCTTAAACCGTTAGCAACGCAAAAATCAACTTAAGGATTCACCGTTGTGAATTACGACATATTTTTGTTACAGTTTTATATCCTTTTTCAATCTGCACAGTAAAAGGTACACCATTCAATGTCAAAAGTTCAATAACAATAACATAGTGTTACACTCAAAGAAAAAAAAAACGATCGTCAATATAGATTAAATAGTGAAGTCGTGGAAAAAAAAAAGTAAACACCCCCTACTAACTCCTCAACAAATTATCGTAGAAGAAAGTTACTGGTACCGAACGATTGGAAATAAATTTTACTTTTAAATGGTGTATATAAAATTTGCTTAGGGGCCATGTACATATTAAAACGAATTCAAACTTCATTTTTTTCAATTGCAATACCCAATTTTAACGAGGTATTTCAATTCTTCGGATCAAACTATGCCTAGACACCAAATTTCAAGTTATTTGAATGATACGTTTTTGAATTATAAACATACAAGATTTAGTGCTTCTAATGTTAAATTACATTTTCATATTTTCATTAATATATCCTGAAATTATACTCCTAATGTACTAATTTTTTGTGTAGCAATAATACTAAAATACCCAAACATAAATACGTTGAATATGCAATTTTTAAAATTTTGTGATATGAATTACAAAATTAATATTCGAAAAAATTATGAATTGCAACCTACAATTTTTTGGATGGATTTAGATTTGCTTTATGGAAATCCAAAATTTCACATTTTTCTTCCAAGTAGTTTTCAAATTATGTTTAAAAAACGGCAAAATGATGGTTTAGGGGCCGTCTATGATAGAAGTGACTAGATATTTTGAAATTTCTTATGCTGTAATCTAGCAGTCTTCGATGACTGCTTGAGTGGCGCTTAAGATGGCTTGATCAAGAAGGGAGCTCTCTCAGTCAACGATCGAGTACAAACTTCAACATGGATTTAGGGGCTCTTTTCTAACTCATTTTAAAATAATTAATTTCTCGGAAACTTATCGAACGAATTGCATAAAAATTTGTTTTTAGGCTAATTGAAGGGTGTAGAGTTCATTTATACTGTCAGAACTGTGTATGGCTATTGAAAAAAACAACAAAGTTATGGTTCGTTTTAATATGTAGATGGCCTCCTAAGCAAATGTGTACTTGTTGTAACAATTTTCTTTCTAATTCTTTTGAGGTATGTGCCATGCAACATGCAACTCAAAACAAAATTTCTTTTATATTCATTTTTGACCTGCGCCATAAAATTGGTAAGGAAGAACAAAGAGACTATTCATAGACATTATGCACGTTACATAGAAAAGCAGTGCGATGATAGATGGTTAGTTCGTTTTGCTCGTCATGTAGAAGGAAAAAAGTTTAAATGGCCTGAAAAGGAAGATGTTTCTATAATTGACGAAAGGCAAATTAAAAAAACATTAAATCCACCCGATTTTACTTACCAAAATGATAAAGTTATTAGTTTTTATTTTAACCATTTCAGGTGTGGTGGTATGTTTATGAAACTACTTAATTTTAATTCCCAAACGCCACATTGGCACCAGCATTTTGTAAAATATTTTCCATTTAATATGAAAGTGAAATATAGCCCTTTTCTTATTTCCAATTAAATTTGTTGGTAAATCCGGGCCACTTTCAATTCAACACTTTAGCATTGAAAATGCTTTGACCTGAAAGGGTTAAAGAAATCTTAAATGAGCTAAATTTATGTTAAATTGTTTGCAAATCAGCAATGTTCACTTCATTTTTTCTTGCAGCAAGATCTCTACGGGGTTTTTTCCCATTATTTATTTTCTAAAAAGTGTGTTAATAGAATTTTTTAAATAGCAATTGTTTAAATATTTTTGTAAAAAACATTTCTGAAACAAAAATATGTCAATATCATTTCTTTTTTAAATTTTACTTAAATATTTCAAGATTTATCATAAAAAATTGTATGACACATAAATTGAATTGTCTGCAATTTTTTTTTTTATTTACATAACAATGTATCAAACCTTCCTTGCTAGTGTATCAATCCTCCCCAGCAATGGGGAGGTTTGATACAGTAGTAACCATTCACAATAATTGGAATATATATATTTTGAATTATTATTTTTTAAATTCACAATACTTTTAACAAATGAATAAAAGGTCATGTATAAGAAAACACGAAAAATTTGTTTAAAAATAGGTTTCTAAGGGTTGTAAAAAATTGGTAAAAAAAAAGGTGTATCATACCTCCCCTAGATCCGTCCAAAATTTCGTTTTTTCGTTTGTTTTTTTTTTTTTTTTTTGGCTCACAACTAATTCCAGGAAACGCAACACAACAGCGTGAATTTGCCTAGCATTGAGAGATTTCATATGGGATAAATCATGCAAACTCGACAGATTACCTCTACGATTAAAACTAACCGAGTAATAGCTGTTTAAAGTTGGAGTATATTTTTTGCTGCTAAATAGGGGTCATTCACAAATGTAGTAGAAATGTAAATAATCGCCAGATATAACCAAAAAATAGTTGAGAGCAAAATTAATATTGCAATCTAATATAAATGTGAAATCTATAATCATTCTGACATAATACTGCAAAATATGCAATTTGTACTGAACATATAAGAGGATAAAAATAACAGAATTTTTGTAAGATAAAAGGATGAAAAACAACAGCCTTAATTCTTTACAAAATGATACATATTTTGAAATTCTGTTAGATTACACTGTCTTTCAAATTTTGGGTTGTGCCATGTTTTTTAGCTTTTGAAAATTGATTTATATGTATTCTTAAGCGCTAAATCCGAAAATGACCTTCATTTTAAACCACCACGTTAAGATTTTTCTCAAATCGCAAATTTCAAAGTTAAAAAGCTCAAAGTTAAAATTTATCCCCCTCTTTTCCCAACCTCATCGGACCCCTGAGCTGTTTAGCTGTAAGAAACCCGGTATAAGCCAAAAAATTGAATAAATTATTGAATAAAATAAAATTAAACTGAATAAAAAAACTTACATCGATTTTATAGTAATGGATTTTTCGCTGTTGTTTAATCTTGAAATTTAGGATTTGCGAAAAATCCTGCCATCATGGTTAAAAGTAAAGGTAACTTTTTTATTCAGCGTTACAAAAATACATAAAACGTAATTATAAAAGTTAAAAACACAACCATCGCAGGTTTATGCTATCTAATCTAAAACTCTTTCTTAAACTTGTTGACGGTAATCTATCCGATTTTTTTGTCTTATCCTCTAACATAAGTATGTATGAGATAGTAAGCGTCGAAAATCATAATAATATTACACTGTCATCGGATTTATGTCAGTGTGTAAAATTTAACTTCGATCGGACATTTGAAAGTGAGTTAAAGTTCGAGTACAAATTTTAAACTGGAAAGACGATCACTGCAAGTTAAATAAAACCTTATAAAAATAACATAATTTTTGTTAAAAGAAATCATAGCCTCAGAGCCTTACAAAATAAAACATATGTTAAAATACAATTATTTTAACTAATCTGAAATTTAACTAATAAAAGTTAACTCAATCGTAATAGTTGTAAGATTTCTTTCAAAGCTCAGATATCTTGAAATAAGCTTAAATACTTTATATACGACCCCTGAAAGCATGGCCGAAATCATCTGTTTTGAGATGCAAAAAAGTGGTGTAAGTTATGCATTTCAAAGTTTCATAACTCAGTCAATTTTAATGTTAATTTAATGGGACTTTGTTTGTCTTACTTGTTAGTGTCACAGTAAATTTTTACTAAATATCACTTATAGGACCGGGAGACCGTATAAAAATTTTAATTTCGTGATTTTTTAATAAATGTTTTTCTTGACCCAAATCTCTTTAAAAATAATTCTTTACCTTATTTAAACCATTTTTGTAATTGGAAGTATATATCTAGGACCAACGGTTGCGAAAATAAAGGTCGGTCAGGTTATACGTCAACACTCTGTATACTTGAAATTATATTCCAATTCATGACTTTTTGTAATAAAACACACTCGCATCAGAAATATTTAAGAGTTTATATTGTATGATATATAAATCGAATTGTAGCAGGATGTCATCTACATAAACGTTGATTAAACCAACGAGTGAGTGCCGCTGGAGACAAGCGGTATTAAGTCCTCCTCGTAGTACATACAAAGAAAATGAAGTGTGAAGAAGGGAAACTTTCATAGACGCAATGTAAGGCTGCGTACCCACTATCCTTCTAACTGATTTCAGTGCCGGCTTCGTTTTTTGTGGCTTTTCGGTGTCTTTGATTTTTAACGACTTTAGCAGGAAAGGGACTGATGTCCGGCAAAAGAGGAACCTTTCCTTCAAGTAGAGTCGAGCTCCTTATCTCCTGACCCATTGTTGATTCCCCTCATTCTTTTGTGAATAAACCGCAGATGATTTCAGAATAAAAGATTTTCCAAGAATACTAGAGAAGGAGGCAAAATACAAGTCAGAACGTAGCTTAAATCCCCGACCCTCAGTGAAACAGTGCAAACAGCTAAGCGGTAGAAGCCACATAAAGGGGCGAAAGATAACACGGGGTTTACTTGGCGCGCCTTTGCGTGCTCGCCAGTAGCGATAATTATCAAAATGGGGAGTAACGCTGTGCTCACCGCTGTCCCCTGTCCGCGCGAAAGCAGTGCGCTCCCATCCCCCCCCCCCCTGTTTTCGTGGATGGAGCTTCTCTCCCAGGGAGAAACCCCTTGAAGGTCAAAGATCGTAGAATACGTTAGATGAATCTGTTGTTATGTTAGATTTCGAGTGAAAGTGGAACTTTCGATACGTAAAATTTATTATTTTACAGAGTGCTGTATCACTGAAGATTTTTTCATTGTACGTATTCATCGACTATCTATTTGCAATACCGAAAATATATCATAACAGAACATGAACAGATCATATTAAAAAATCTCTCCCAATAGCTGTTAAGTCACAAGTCAAACTGACCAAGAAATGTCGTTTTGAATTCTCGCGGGGCGTTGGCGCGAAGGTGTTATCTTAGGTTTACTATAAGAAAGTTTGGCGAATTGGTAGATGCAATGAAGAATGCCTGTGACTGGATCTCCCCTTTGAGTGTGTTTCCCAGCAGAACTGTTTGCACTGTTTCGGTTAGTTACGGTTTCCAAAGCCTTCCCTTCTTTTCCTCTACTTTCTTTGGTATATATACAGTGTGTCCACGTATAACCTGACCGACCTTTATTTTCGCAACCGTTGGCCCTAGGGATGGGCGTTCCAGCTCCTTTTGAAAAACGAAAACGAACTGTTCCTTTTACCTGTTCCGCAGGAACAGGTCACGTGATCTCGTAACGAGTAGCAGATAGGGACAGCTTAATGCAACAATGTTAAAACTTCGATAGCATAATCATATGGGGAAAAATCCCTAGCCGGCTTCGTCCCGATGTCTTGTTTGTGTTGGTTTTCGTTCGTACTTGGTACTTATCCATGTGCTTTATATATTATTTTTCTCATACTTTTATAACTGCTATTATAATTTAAGATGTCAATACTTGAAGAGAATGCAGCATAATGATTAATATTCTAATGTTAAAAAGTTTCTAAGATGCTCTCATTATACATTTGCTATAAAATGGGAACTGAAATAAACATAAAATTAAAATATGTTTGGTTCAATGTAATAATTGTAACTGTGCAATTGGGATTTTTTTTTTTTAACAAAGAAGCATTTTAAATTAGGAACAAAGAGAAAACAAATGGTAATAGCTTTTAAATGTTTCTAGAGTAATAAAAAAAAAGTTGAGGCCACATTCATGTATCATATCTAATAATGGTTTCATATGCATAATTCTACTTAGAGAACAAGTATTAAATTCTATATATTTCAATTATAGAAGTATATGTTAATTAAATCATATTTATTATTTTCTAAAGCCTTGACGGACAGCGAAGTCAAAATGTTTAGCTTAAGATACGAAATAATATTGTTATTGTATCCTTTGGAGACTAATTTGCTTAAAGCGGTTAGAATACCACATACAAGTTACCACCCTATCAATTTATTTATATGTAATGAGTTATTTAGTAAATAACATTATTATGACATAAAAGATGAATTGCTTTTAAATTTTAAAAGTAAAAGTTGTGGATATTTGTTTACTTATTTATGCATTTCTTACTACAATGTTGGAAAGATTATGTTCAAAAGATTTCGTTTTTAATATTATTTTCAAATATTTTGGAAAGGTGGCGCCAGTAGTAATGCCAAAGCTTATTTTTTTCATCTGCTTCGAACCAGGTTTGAATAAATCCCTACGAGATTTCCTTCTCCCTTCTTCTGTTACGCAGGCACTTTTTTAACATTGTTGCATTAAGCTGCCCCCATCCGCTACTTACAGAGAACGGCTTTTATACACTGCTCAAAACAATTAAAGAATATTGCAGTTTTAGGTGGATTTTGTATCTGGTAAACTGTTTAGCTGATTGATACATGGTCGACAGATATAGTAGGTTATATGAGAATAAATTACACATGTTTGGCAGGAAAAAATGCATTTTATTGCGCATTTGTGTACTAAAGGAAAAAAAACACAATTTGTGCATATGAGAAAAATAGAATAAGAAAAGGTGTTTTCTTCAAAGAAAATCATTTTCAGTAGGGGGTATGGTTTCCACGGGCGGCCAGCAAAGTTGAACACCTTTGAGGCATGGACTCACTGAGGCTATTAATGACGAGTTGGGATATTCTGCCCCACTCTTCCAGAAGAGCTCTTTCCAGTTCTTGGAGAGTTTGTGGGGGTTGTTGGCGGCCAGAAACTCGTCTTCCTAGAGCGTCCCAAACGTGCTCGATTGGATTCATGTCTGGAGAACACGCTGGCCATTCCATTCGAACGATTCCTTCCTCGAAAAGGAAATCCTCCTCCAGGTTTGCACATGTGGCCTGCAGTTATCGTCCATTAAAATGAAGTTATCTCCGATTGCTGCAGCGTAAGGGACTACAATAGGTCTGAGGATCTCATCCCTATATCGGCGACCAGTCAGAGCTCCATCTCGAATGATGTAGAGGTCAGTGCGCCCGTCAATGGAGATGCCACCATACACCAACACTCCTCCACCGCCAAATCTGACACTTTCGTGCACGAGCGCAGGATTATTCCTACTGCCACGGTCCCTCCAGATGAAAATACGCCTATTATCCGGATTCACAGAAAAACGGGACTCGTCAGAAAACAGAATATTGCTCCATTCATTTCTCCTCCAGTTGACATGCTCGGTTGCCCACTCCCTGCGGTCGCGACGATGCCTTGATGTTAATCTAATACATACCATCGGTCGGCGAGCATACAGACCTACACCATGGAGCCGGTTTCGGACAGTCTGAGTTGAAATCGTGCTGCCTGTAGCCGAGCGAAGGTGTTGTTGGAGAAGAGTAGCGTTCATGGTTCGGTGTCTCCGAGCTGTTAACGCTAAATACCGATCTTCATTGGGCGTCGTTGCCCGTCTACGACCTTGCCCTGGTCTTCGGCCTGCACATCCACTCTCCAAAAAACGGTTCCAGATCCTGGAAATGACACTTTGTGACACTCCAATGGCTTGCGCTACTTCGGCTTGAGTTTGGCCCCCTTCTAACCTACCAATAATTCTCAAAGCTTCTGAATCTGTCAAATGACTTCGCTGAGACATCGTACTCATCGAAACAAAGCAATCACTGAATGCCGATCATCCTTGTCTTCATTCTCTTTTATCCAGTTGAAAGTCAAATTTCATTCGCTGCCGCTGAAGCGACGTTTTTGACGTCGAACTCAAAATTTGCATACTCCACAGTTTGAAAACCAGAAAAATTTGCATTTGTGATTCCCTTCTTCTATTTTCGGCAAAAAAAATTTCGTTTATATCTTTATTTTATATAAAACTTCAAATATCCTTTAATTGTTTTGAGCAGTGTATATGGGAGATTCTCAAAAGGTGGGATCATTAAACGTTAACTATATGTAATTTGTGAAATTTTCAGATTTAAGGCCAAATTTTTTTAATAGTATAGTATTTTGTCTATAAATATAATATATAAATATTTTAATAGTGTGTCTACAAAATTATACACAAACATTAAAAGACAGCAACTATTCTAGAAAATTAATGATTAAAGCATTTAATTAGCAGTTGTGTACGTTACAAATTTTGGACAGTTGCAGATTTTGGACTTAACGATTTTGGACGTTGCTCTTAGTATTTAAAAAATCTTAAGGCTAAGAATGTTGTAAATGTGTCTGTATACATATATATATGTATAATTAACTTTTTGTTACCCAGTAATAATAATAATAAAATCAAATGCTTTGTTACGTACGTTACTTTAGGACATAACAAAATACAGAAAAATGCTTTATAGAAAAGTCCTTCTATCTTCAAAAAAGTAATAAATCAACCTGCCATCTCTTAACGAAATTATCAAACAATCATTCGTTTCCTTTATGCATTCGTTGTTTACCATTAGAACCACCTGGAAAAAAGTTAAAACTCTTTTTCTTGGTAGTACATTGGGGCAGTTAACGTTATGAATGTCCGAAATTGGCCTCTTTAGCATAAAATAATAAAATTTTAAGATACTAGGGGGCGCTGCCCCCTACGAGCTACGCTCGTCAACCCCCGTTCAGACACCGCAGACTCTAAAAGCACGCTAATTTGATCGGCTTAAAAAATATTTCGGAAGATTGACTTATAAGTTTAAAAACAGTGGCGATCTCCCTATAAACGGGTTTCTATTCATTTCTCTTTGATTGGGGAATTTTAAAGTCAAATCAGCGGCTGTTAAATGATACAATGGCTGTTTCCGTCTTTGATTAAATAAAATCAGTTGACATTTCAAAATAAGCTAATATAAAATGAATTAAATAAACAGAGTCTTTGCCTCCCGGTATTTTTTAGCAAAGCGAAAAGAAAGTTTTTTTTTATGGACACTTTAAATGTATTATTTTTAATCTGATGTAATTTTCACTAAACTTTTCTTTCTCCTTTTACTATTCACGTGAAAATAATTTTGTTAGAAATGAAATATTATTTGCGCTATCCTAATAAAAATAGTTGAAAATATCATCTTAAAATATTACATAAATGTCTCGCGCAATTTTTAAATTTAAACTGTTTTGCAATATTATTTTTTGTTCATTTTACGTAATGTGTAATGTGACGTAAATGTGACGTAATTTCTTCTATTTAAGACTTCTAACGCATGTTAATGAATTTATTATTTTACAACATTCTTTCACTTTTAAAATTCACGTGTACTATGGTTTTTTATGATAATTCTCAATGAGTTCGTTCCTGCTTTTTATATTTTCTTGTTTATAATAGTCACGTGCAAAATAAATTTTTAATTTGAAGCAAACATTATTGTTTCCGTTGTTTATACAGTTGGCAACAGGTTAAATTAGTACAATTTTCTAAAATAAGTAAAAAATATCTCTCGAAATGCTGAAAATTTGAATTTAAAATAGAAATGAAACCTCAAAAAATGAGTCAAATTAATAAACTGAGTGCAGTCTGCACACCGGGAAATTCTGACGCATAAAATGATCTAAAAATGATTAAATTCCGATGTACAGTTTTTGCTCCTATAAAACTTTTTTAATGGAACGATTCTGTCCAACTTTAGCATTAAATAGCTCTTAAAATAATTCTTCGATTTGAAAACTGTCTGCATCAGCGTGTTTATCAAACATTTCTGTATAATACTACCGATTTTCATATTTTTGTATGCATTATTTTTCTTAATATTAACGAAGAAAGACCTCCGGTCACAAAAAACTCAAAACCGCCGGCGGTGACAGCGGTAGTTACTTTTTTTTTTAGAATAGAGAGATTTATACAAAGCTTTTAAATAAATTATGTCATTTTCTATCTCTGAATGGAATTAAAAACTCAGTGTAAAAAAAAAAATAATAATAATAAAGTCAATGATAATTAATGTTATATTTGAAAGGCTTAAAGTTATGACTTGTGTCCAGTGCCCACCTTTTAAGAATCGCCCATATATAGATATACTACAGAAAGACGCGATGAAGATATTATTTTCAAAATAGTGGTAGGAACAAAAACTTTCCCTATAGAATGCGACCCTTGTAACTATATCATGAGAAATTGTATTAATTCACAACGCTACTTTCACTACAACACTACCAGCAATTATCTGTTTATGAAAATGAAATTTAGAATATTCTGAATGTGTGTATTAGAAATAAGGAATTGGCGTTGTCCAAATCTTCGAAAGTCTGCATAATTATTTCGTGCAAAATAACAACTTGGTGTACTGAAATAAAATAAGACAAAATTTGAATCTGTGTAACGTTGTGTAAAAAAAAAAATTATGCTTTTTTTCAGTTCATTTCTTGTTCTATAGCCTCCGATTTATAAGTCCACACCTGTTATGTTTCGGTTGCATAGTATAAGCTTGAGTCTTTGTAAGGTATAAAGTTACATAAATAAATTAAGCATTAACCATGTAAAAACTATATGATTTTTTAGGAATAGTCTTTCATTTTCAACATATTAGGCTAGTCTGAACATAGCAATAAAACATACTCCCCCCCCCCCTCAACCGAAAAATTATAAACATTATTCAGAAATTCATAAATGAAATTACTTGTATGCGAAGACGGGAAAAAATACTTTAAAATCTGATGCCCCATCAGCAGATAAAGGGCTAAATATTTATTCAATAAAATTCAATTTTCATAGTTAATGTCAACCTAGCGTGTATTCCGTATATTACGTGTACCCTTGAATTGAAACTGTATTTTTTTTTTAACCCCTCCTTCTGTGTAAATTATCCTCCACGAATCATTTAACATGAACGTGCAATAATGATCATTAAAAATCTCTCTATTCTAAAAAAAAGTAACTACCGCTGTCACCGCCGCCGCCGGTTTTGATTTTTTTGTGACCGGAGGCCTTTCTTCGTTAATATTAACAAAAATAATGCATACAAAAATATGAAAATCGGTGGTTTTATACAGGAATGTTTGATAAACACGCTGATGTAGACAGTTTTCAAATCGAAGAATTATTTTAAGAGTTATTTAATGCTAAAGTTGGACAAAATCGTTCCACTAAAAAAGTTTTATAGCAGCAAAAACTATACATGACAGTGTAATCATTTTTAGATCATTTTATGCGTTAGAATTTGCCGGAGTGCAGATTGCATTAATTTTTTTATTTTGACTCATTTTTCAGGTTTTATTTCTATTTTAAATCCAAATTTTCAGCATTTCTAGAGATATTTTTTACAGATTTCAGAAAATTGAACTAATTTAAACTGTTGCCAACTGTATAAAAAGCGCAAGCAATAATGTTTGCTTCAAATTAAAAATTTATTTACACGTGACTATTATAAACAGGAAAAAAACTTTCAAATTAGAATTAAATATTTACGTATAAAAAGCAGGAACTTATTAAAAATTACGTCATAAAAAGTATACACGTGAATTTTAAAAGAGAAAGGATATTGTAAAATAATAAATTCATTAACATGCGTTAGAAGTCTTCTGAGAAATTACGTCATATTTACGTCACATTATAGTTATTACATAAAATGAACACAAAATAATATTGCAAAAAAGTTTAAATTTAGAAATTGCGCTAGACATTTATTTGATATTTTGAGAATTAATTTAAAATGTCTCATTTAAAAGAACTTTCTTTTCGCTTTGTTAAAAAATACCAGGAGACAAAGACTCTCTTTACTTAATTCCTTTTATATTAGCTTATTTTGAAATGTTGTTACACGTGTATATACGTCATCAAGTTATTTTTATTTCGACGTTTTATTTGTGTTTTTATTAATGTTGTACGAATTTATTTGTTCTTTCGTTATTTAAAATAAAAATTATATCAATTTGTATAATTTGGCGATTTATATAATTTGGCGAAATTGGTCGACAGGATAATCAAGTAGTACAGCAGCGGATTTTGCGTTAAAATTCCCCAATCAAAGAGAAATGAATAGAAATTCGTTTATAGGGAGATCGCCACTGTTTTTTAAATCATAATTCAATCTTTCGAAATCTTTTTAAAGCCGATCAAATTAGCGTGCATTTAGAGTCTGCGGTGTCTGGACGGGGGTTGGCGAGCGTAGCTCGTAGGGGGCCGAGCCCCCTAGTATATAAAATTACACCAGCAAGAAAAAAAAAAAAAGCTGAACGAATTGAGTACAGAACGATAAAGGGCAATCTCAATAAATTATCTGAACACCAAAAGCCATTTGGGATAGCTTATTGGACAATTAAAATGATCATCATGTCTTCTTTTCTTGTTCATTAGCGTCGAATTCTAAATTCTTATGCATATATTTCCTTGAATGTAATGTTTTATCTTTATATTTCACACTTAACATGCAGTTGGTAATTCCAATACATATTTTCCTTTTGAAAGCGCGGGATGCGCCGCAATACCCGATAAATCCTCTGGAAAATGCCTTGATAAACACCGCATATAATATACTTGAATAACTCAATAAAATTAAAAACTCACCCCAGAATAAATTCAAAAATCTTTTTTATATGTAATTTATCAATGTTCAGACTGCTTGCGGAGCCCTTGAAGTACCAGGTTCATCATGTACAATCGTCGTTACCGACGATTATCATTATCAAATCGACATTACGAAGATGGGTCAAAGAACGTAGAGGATTCTCTTCTACAATTTCTTTGTATGGGTGTCGAGAAGGACAAGCGTCTTGCGAAACAACGCAATATGTTAAGAAAGAAGAATTTGATGCAATCTAGACGTCACTATTCTGTGCCTACGCCAGCTGCGATGTGTATTTAAAACATACCTAATCTATTGGGATTGGGACACTTGTCTGGGTGTAGCTCTACTACTCCGTATGAAGATCATACCCAGGTAGCCTTTTTTCAACCATGCTACGTTAATGTTTGAATGCTTTTTAAAGGCTTTGCATGAAAAGTTTGTAAATGTTTTGTAAAGGATCGAAAAAGGTTCCTAGTTGACGCTATCTGAGGAAGTTTGTAAGTGTTTCATGATAAGCATGTGAAAAGGAAGAAACGAAAGGGTAGTTACAGGAGTTACAATCAAAGATTGATGAAAGGCTTTTATTACAAGCATGCATAAGAAAATGAAAATGAGGTTTTTATAAATCATAAAATCTTATTTGATAGAAAAATGAGATAAATAACTCAACTTAGAATTTTTCTGAGCTAAGCATTTTTTTTTTTTTTTTTTTTTTTTTTGTTCCTGTGGAAAATTAAATTTTAGTCAAATATTATCTATACATTGAAAAATACTGGTTTTTATTAGTCCACTTGTTTATCAAATTGCTTATTTTAATTAATATGTTCATTTTTTATTTTTTACCTTGAAAGAAATTCTTAAAATTTGAATATACTTTATTTTTTAAATTATGAAGAATTATTATGTTTTTAAGATGTTATTTTATTTTTTTGCAATTTGCGATTAAAAAAAAAATTATATTGCAAAATTCCTTAGAGGGAATGATAGCATCCCTGTCTTTTACTATGTATGTATAAAATAGATGTTTAATTTTTATCAATTCGCTACATTATTAGATCCTATTTTAATAATAAAAAAAGCTTAATAATGTTAAGAGGCTACTTCACTCACACAGAAACACCTGATTGCTAATGCTAATCCGCTGGGAGATTTTTTTTTTTTTTTTAATATCTCGCTTGCATTTGGATATTTTCTTTTCTTTTTTTTTTGCATTGCATTGCATACCTCCAGTTTTGATACAAAGGCCATTTTTCGACTTTGTTTTATAAGGTTTTTTTGCTTATTATGATATTTTCAGAACTGCTTTCGAAAGCGAAAATACTCTAATGAAAAAAAAAAAAAAAAAAAAACACACATTGCAAACAAAACTGAAAACTTTAAAAAAAAAAAAAAAGGTCTTTGTACAGATTGACCACATGTAACAAATAATAAAATTTACAATATTGAAATGCAAATGAGATATTTAGAAAAATTTTCCCATAGGATTAACATTAGCATGCAAGTGTCTACGCATGAGGGATGTGTAATCCCATTAAAGAAAATTTTCTTAAGGAAAAACACTTTCATTTGAATAAAAACCAGTCTAAGTAAAATTTTAATTAATTATCAGCAGTGAAATTATTGAAGATTAAATACATGAATTTTTTTACATTGTACATACCACACATACCAGTCTCGGCGCAAATCAATAGTGCATTGGAGCACTATTTCAAGGATCCGGGTTCGACATTTTTCACTCTGTTTATTTACGCTTAGTTAGCAACTTGAAAAATTTCACGTATTTAATATTCAAAAATCATTCTTATACGCATAGGTATAGTCTTGAAAATTATTGGTGAACTTGAAATTAAAAAAAGCAAATTAAAAAAAAAATCCCTTTGTCATTTATCCTTTAACAAAAGAAAAAGGAGAAATTCAATAAAATAAAAAAAAACTAAAAGCTTTTTTTATATTAAAGGGTAAGAAAAGTATTTAAAATGTTACTGGTAGGAACATACAACTCTATGTCTATGCTTATACATAGTAAATTTAATTATACTTTCAGTTACTTACCTTTTGAATCCAGTTCACTATTCAGGATTAGATAATTTTTTATTGTATACATATATAATGAAATCTGTGTTTACCTACAATAAATAGCACATTAAATATGTGGAACTCCAATATAGTGTACATTTAATGACTGTAGAAGATTGTATATTTTTTATATTACTACTTCATTAAATTTTTTAATTCTTTCATTTATTGGACTTATTTCTTAAAATTTTCAATTATTATTTAGAGAATATTGTCAGGTTTATATAAAAATCCTCCATAGGATTCTGATTGATGACCACAGGAATATATTTAGACTTTTCTCTGAAAATTATTTAATGATGCAAAATGCAAAAGAATTTTTTTTACAAATTCAATGATCTTTCCAGCATTTTTACATAAAAATAGCAATTTCTTGCTTGTTTAACAATGTAAATTACATATTACAATAAGACAAATTTTAAAAATCATCTGCCTTCCTCCCTTCTCCAATGTTTTTCTTTTACCAGAGAAATATTATCCTATGTACAACAGAGCAAATACTAAACTAACATTATTGTTTTTAGTTTTTTTAAAGTATAAAACCTCCTGACCGCCCTCGTACTACTCATAGAACATCATAATAAAAAAAATATTTGGCGAATAATTGTCGTTCTCGCGGCGAAATTACCACGTAACGACATCTATCCTTTGTTTACCGAACTAATTAAAACTCACTCGAGTCTATGACACCTGTCATTTTTAGCAAAATGGCGTCGACCAGTGGAGAGGTGCGCTCACGCCAAAGGACCGGTAAGTAAAATCTGGTATCATTGTAATTACTATAAATTTCATTGATAAATAATTTCTAAAACTTTGGCTGATTGACTAACGTAACAAGTTTTGAATAATTTTTCGGAATGGACATATATTCGACATCCCACAACATGTGGTTTTTAGATGTCCTTTATGTAGTACGATGTCAGACTATTATGTTTTGATTCTATTAACTTCCGATGTCCTAGGTATAGTACATAGCCTAATTTTCTTTTTTTTTTTTTTTTGTTTCAGTACTGACAGAAGATAATATCGCCGATATTTTAAATCAGTCTGATTTTTATGATGGTTCCGAAGCATCTGACGATGATTCCAGTTTTATTCCGCAAACAAATGATCGCGAAGCAAATTCAGAATCTTTTTCATACAGTTCATCCGATGACGATCCAATTGAATCAGCACCAGCGTCGCCAGTATTGTCAGTAAATTCAGAAAGGCCAGGTCGTACTCGTACACGTGGAAGACGGGGTGGTAGGCGTGGATTGCTGTCTAGATCGAGGATAATACGTTCGTCAACAGTTGGAAATGCAGACAGGCAAAACTGTTGATTGGAGAAAAATTGGAGCCAAACAACAGACATCTCCAACAGCCAGCTTACCTTCCAAAAGACACATCTAATTGGGAATATTACGAATATATTCGGAAATATATTGATGACGATATTCTAGATATCATAGTAGAATGTACAAATAGAACAGAAGTTCTACTAAAAGGAAAAACATTGGGTCTTACAAAAAAAGAATTAATGGTGTATTTTGGTATAACGATGGTCATGTCAGCACTACAATATCCAAAAATAGATATGTATTGGATGCAAAAATGGAGAGTACCTACGATTGCCAGTGCTATGACCCGGATTCGCTTTTATACCATTAGAACACGACTAAAATGTGTATTTGATCTGAATGTGTCTGATGAAAATAGACGAAATGATAAAATTTGGAAGATTCGCCCTTTCTTTGACCGAATATTGAAGGGTTGCTTAGCTCAAGATCGTCCAGAAAATGTATGTGTCGATGAGATGATAATACCTTTTTCTGGTCAATGCAAAAATGATGAGAATGCGACAATATTGTCCCAATAAGCCTAACCCTGTTGGTCTGAAAGTGTTTGTACTCGCAACTCCCGATGGAATTGTATGTGACATGATTATATATCAAGGGGATACAACCTGCCCAGACTTAATAAATCAAGGATTTGGCTTAGGAGAATCTATGGTTTTGTACCTGACACGTTCTTTAGTACCTGGGCATAAAATATTCTTTGATAGGTATTTCACAACTATAAAATTGTGTGATGAGCTTATGCGACTCGGTTTTCATGGTACTGGTACCATTATGAGAAATAGGATCCCAAGAGATTGTGTCTTCAGTGATGAGAAAAATTTTAAGAAACAGCCCCGAGGAACGACTGAAGTACGTATTCGCAGTGATGAAACATTGGCAGCTACAATGTGGCTTGATAATAAACCCGTGTTAATGTTGTCATCTCGGTACTGCAACGAAAATACAGATGAATGTCAGCGATGGTCGAAACAACGAAAAACTTATGAACGCGTCCAAAGACCAGAAGTTGTCCAAGTGTATAATAAGAATATGGGCGGGGTTGATTTGACCGATCGAATGCTTTCTATTTGCCCGTCTAGAAATCGCACCAAAAAGTGGACTATTAGAGTCATTTCACATTTTTTTGATTTAGCTGTCGTGAATTCTTGGTTACAGTATCGGCAACAAAAATTATTCAGTGGAAAAAAACTATCCGAAATCGAGCAATTGAGAGAATTTAAACTCAACTTAGGCTGCAAATGGATAGAAGATAACGATGAAAGTAGTGACGGAGAGAGTGACCCAAATGAACTTGATGAACTGCTGCCACAACATAAAAAACGCAAGATCACTATAGTGCCTTTACCTTCATTACAGAGACGACAGCAAAAAGCAGCCCACCTTCCTGACTACGGACCAAAACAAGCCCGTTGCCGTAACTCTGGCTGTGATAAAAAAAACTACAGTTTTCTGTAAAAAATGCAATATTTATCTTTGTTTCGTCCCAAATAGGAATTGTTTCAGTAATTTTCATGAGCGTGACGTTAATTAGAATAGTAAATTTTGATATTAATTTTGTTTGCCATCTAAAATGGAGACCATTTTAGATAAAAGTGATTTTCATAGTCTGATCATAGAATTAAGTTTAAAGTTTAGATTGTTGCTCAAATATTATAAAACTGTTGTATGTATAGAAGTTTATTATCTAATAACATTAAAATTGTGAACACGAGTTTAATAATGTGCGTTAATATTGTGTAGTGTATTTGATTTTGATCTCATTTTATGCCTAAATAAGTGTTTGCCAAGAATTAGGCTAATTATAAACAATTTAGAAACTCTATTATTTCAATTTGTAATAAATACTTACTTTTGCTTATATCTAACGTATTTTTATTGTTTAACTATAACATAACTGCACAATATTATATTAATTCTGTTTAAAATTATATTATGTCCTATCCAAAGTACAACCTCATACTCTGCTATTGTCCTATATAAATGACATAGTGGAAAACTAGATTTTCCAGCTAAGGTTTTTTTTTAGTATTTTTTACCATATGTTAAGAGCTTAAATTACAACATATCAAAGAATCACGGTAAAAGTTAGAAAAAAGTGCCTTGAATAGTCAGGAGGATAATGTAACTCACTTAAATTGTTCTTTTTCTGATTGTAATTATTTTTAATAATTTAAGACTGAAGCAATGAAAATTTTTTCTCAGTATCAAGGAAATAGTCTCGAAAACAAATGAAACATCATTCAGTTTATAAAATTCTATTTATTTACATATAAAGAATTGATATAGTAATTTATTTACATATAAAGAATTGATATAATTAATTAACAGGAACTTCATTAAATTTTACTTTCTTCTTGATTCATTCTTTTCTCTCTAGAAAAAAATAAAATTATAAACACACAAATTACATACGTATAGTAAAAATAAATAAAGTACAGTGTGACCTCGAAAATCCGGCATCAAAGTCATCTCGCAACTTTTTTTTTACACTTCCACCTTATAGGAGAAAGAAAAATAATAAATCGTTAAAGAATTAAAAATTTCGAGATTGAAAGCGATGGATTAGCTGACAGTGAGATCGCAGATGCTATGCTAAATTGAATCCCTTCTGAGTACAGAAGAAAAGGTATCAGTGGAAAAATGCTTAAATTTGACTGGAAAACTAACATCTGCTTTAGATAAATAAGACTGTATTTTCAAAATCGATATTCTACATTTGTGTAAAATTTAAAAAAAAAAAAAAAAAAAAAAAAAAAAAAAAAAAAAAAACTTGTTAAAAAACTGTTCAAAGAATTGAAGCAAATAAAATTGACATCGATGTTTAGGAAATTACATGAGAAGAAATGATACATATTAGATTTTTTTTTTTTTTTTTTTTTTTTTTTTTTTTGTAACATAGAAAATATGAATAGAAACTTTTAATTTTAATATTTTTTAAAATATTTAATTTTCTATTTTTCTCACATAACTATTACTTGGGTATCAATTAAATTACGAATAACGGCACCATTAAGACTATTAATAGTATTTTCGAAGTCAGAAATTCGGCATCGTCATGGTCCTGACAATGCCGGATTTTCGAGGTTATACTGTACACAATAGAGAGTGACACAGCCAGAATCTTCATCTGGGATTGTTACTCATAAAATGAACGTTTTGATTTTGTGACACACACACACACAACAACAACAACAACAAAAAAAAATCCCTACATAATGAAAAGCACAAATAACCATAATAAATCTAGCCTTTATGTGTTTAAAGGTTTCATAAAAGAGCATTTTCTTATATCTTCAGATGATGAAAAAAAAAAAAAAAGAAGAGTGAGAAAGAGTAATAATTAGTGAAATAGGTGAAAAAAAAGATTATATTCTATCAGCAGAGGGTATACACTAAAGAGTAAACACTATAGCTACAAACAGCATGGTTCAGTGATATATATAAATGTGGATGTGGCTTGCGGTTCCCAAAACAATCTAAACTACATCCTGAATACAGTAAGAGGTGCAGCTAAAATCCCATGAGAACTGACAGAGTAGACAAATTCTAAAAGACAATAAAACCTGATGAGTTAGTAATTCTGAACCGCAGCCTGAAAGCTAAGATTCGATGTAACTGCAGAGTTGTTCTGTGGCCTGACCTGGTAAGACGTACCCGGTCATGCTTCCGAAATACATTGAATGCTGGTAAACTGCCGTAAGAAATTCCCCCTCATCCCCCTAAGCCCTGTATATAGTTAATGTTCTCTGTAAATATAATCTATGCTTAATCAAGACATTAAAACGTGATTATTTCTATACTACGAGTGTTCAATCAGAAGCCTTTACTACCAAATTTCGACGATAGTCAATCCCACCTATTCTACATGGGCGCTCGACCTCGTCGAATCCACCTATTTTTAGAGCCTCTAGACATCCATGAATCTGCTGTGGAATCCTACTTCCGAAATATTTAAGATCTACGAAGTTTCTCTCCGCTGTTCTGATAAAGAGAGAGAGAAGAACACCTACTGACCTACTTATCTGTTTTCGAGCCATCTGTGAATGCGAAAGAAGAAAACGTCATGTTATTGCAAGATATACGGAATCAACGGATTTCTCTATTTTCTTCGTCTTGCGTTCAGGAAAAGATGAAGATCAGCAAACTTCTGTTTCACTGGTTTAAATCCTCTCGGGAATAGCATGGACGTGTTAGTTGCTTTATGATGTTTATTTCCAAGGGAAGCATAAAATCTTATTAGCTAAGTTTTTCATGCAAATGCGGCAGCATGAAAATGAGTCAATCCAAGTTCACCAGATGCTTCCTATCTTTTTCGTTCTCATGCTTTTACTGGATAATGATAATTCAGTGCTATGGACTGCTTTTGAAGAAAATATTCTTCGCTAATATGTCTATAAATGCCTTCCGTCTGTGCGATATCATCAGTGTGTGTGTGTTACGTGTATTAAAATGTGAATCACTACTTCTAACGCGAAAGAAAACCAGAGAAAGATGTGCAGATAAACCAATACGAAAGAAAAAGAAAGTGAGTGCTGCCTGTAATCGTATGATTCAACAACCCTTTCAATGTTCACCGAGTTAATTAGTGCCGTGCTTTTATTTTATTTTTTTATTTGTGTGTCTGTATCTACTGTGATTTATAAAATCGTGCGATCTTGTGTGTATCTGAATGAAAATAGTGCTACGAAGATTTTTCCTTTTTTGTGTATACCCAAGACAAGTGAGTGAATATTTATTTTTTTATATGTGTCAGGACGTATTCCTGTATTTTCAAGAACGCGCAAGATAGTGTGACAATTTTTTTTTTAAAGGAAACGTGCATGGTTTCTTTTATTTATCTTCAATTTATACGTGTTATTTTGATTCAAGAAAATATTATTTTTTTCCTTCGGAGAAATATTTTTTTAAACCTCCAATAGTGTGCACACTACAGACACTATAAACGGTATCGAACTGTAAGGTTTTCTTCAATTAACTTTGGAAACATTTCTAAAATTTTGCAGCATCCTATTTTTTTTTTTTTTTCAATATTGTTTTTGTGTATACGTATATGTTTTTCAGGATGTTGGAAACCGCGACGAAACTTTTATTTTTTATTTTCTTTCAAGATGATTGTTTTATGTAGGGGACAAGGGACCTTAAAATCCTTAAAAATAATTTTTTTTATTTTTTGTAAATTTCACCTAATTATTATTCAAGGGTACTTTATATGCATAATAGCATGCATTTATCACAAAAAAAATTAAAAAAAAAATTTATTTTTATGAAAAAAATGTAGTTTTACGCTTCGTCTTAGAAATCTTCGAAATGTCGTTTGCGCATTCCATTTCAATGAAAATCCCCAATATTTTTTATAAAAGTCTGTTTTATATATATAAATAAAATAGAGCATCGAATTTTATATATTTGAATTTAAAGGTAAAAAAAAAAAAATTAAAAATTTTGAAATTTTTTCGAAAAAATTTCAAAAATTTTCATTTTTTTTCTTTTTTTTAACCTTTAAATTCAAATATATAAAATTCGATGCTCTATTTTATTTATATATATAAACTAAACTTTAATTAAAAATATTGGGGATTTTCATTGATATGGAACACGCAGGGGGCATTTCGAAGATTTCTAAGACGACGCGTAAAATTCCATTTTTTTCATAAAAATAAATTTTTTTTTTTATTTTTTTTTGTGATAAATGCATGCCATAATGCATATAATGTACCTTTGAGTAATATTTAAGATAAAATTTACAAAAAATAAGAAAAAATTGAAAAATTTTGAAATTTTTTCGAAAAAATTTCAAAATTTGTAATTTTTTTTTTTACCTTTAAATTCAAATATATAAAATTCGATGCTCTATTTTATTTATATATATAAATCAAATTTTTAAAAAAAATATTGGGGATTTTCATTGATATGGAATGCGTAGGGGGCATTTCGAAGATTTCTAAGATAACGCGTAAAATTCCATTTTTTTCACAAAAATAAATTTTTTTTTAATTTTTTTTGTGATAAATGCATGCCATAATACATATAATGTCCCCTTGAATAATATTTAAGATGAAATTTACAAAAAATAAAAAAAAATTGAAAAATTTGGAAATTTGGAAATTTTTTCGAAAAAATTTTAAAAATTTTCATTTTTTTTTTTTTTACCTTTAAATTCAAATATATAAAATTCGATGCTCTATTTTATTTATATATATAAAACAGACTTTTATAAAAAATATTGGGGATTTTCATTGATATGGAATGCGCAAGCGACATTTCGAAGATTTCTAAGACGACACGTAAAATTCCATTTTTTTCTCAAAAATAAAATTTTTTTAAATTTTTTTTGTGATTAATGCATGCTATAATGCATATAATGTACCCTTGAATAATATTTAAGGTGAAATTTACAAAAAAATAAAAAAAATTATTTTAAGGTCCCTTGTCCCCTTAATGATGTTTCCCTTTTAAGACGTATGAGTGAAAATTCCATGATGGTGATTATTTTGAAAGACGTATAACGATAATTTCCTCCCTCTTTTTTGAAATCCAGTGATGATGTCTTTTTCTCCCTTTATACAAAATATGTGTTTCTTTTTATTAGCATTTTTCTTTTATTGTGTAAAGAAGTGTTTTTTTCAGTGTTTTTTAGAAGTGATCAAAGACGTTTCCTGCACTATCAATATAGTGTAAAGGTAGTATCTCACGTGGACTCGCTCGCTTCTTTTCTCGCCGGCTTGTAGCTAGTAAACTAGCTCCGTGTAAACGAGCCTTTAGAAAGGAACTTTGGTGCCAGGTTGAAAATTCAGTTTTCACTTTGACATGAGGACATGACGGATGGAATTTGTCGGTCGCTGATAAATTAGACAAATAAAGGAAAGGGTGAGAAGGTCTCTTATGCCTTTTTCTTACTGAAGATTAAAGACGTCAGATTAAAGGTCTTTTGCATTTTCATGACTTTTTTTAAGAACAATAGGCGTTACATAAAGGAGACATGTAATTTAGTACTATAATTTAATATGCATTATTAATGTAAAAAATAATTACCATTTTTAAAACATAAGATATTTATTTTGTATTTAATACATAAAAATTTCAATTTACATATTTAATACACAAAAATGTCAATTTCTTTTTTATTGTGAGTATCGAATTATGATAATAATATTAATTAGATATAAATATTAATTTTTCTTTTCGTTCTTAATATTTGTTCAACAAATGTATGGATGGAAATACGCACATACAAATCAATACTAGTATTAATAATAGTAATAATAAACGTTTTCGTTTATATCTGAATGCAGGTTTCCACAAGTCCCCCACCCCTCTAAATTTGTTACTATAACTAAAGATTATTTTTTAACTAGTACTTTATAAACACGGTTTTTGTGCAGCTGAATAAGAAGGATATGTTAAAATAGCCAAAGTAATGAGGTTAAATTAATGTTAATACAATAATAATAATAAAATAGCACTAGTAAGGTTATTTGTAAGGTAAAAGTTGAATGCTTTTTCTAGAAAATGCTTGCCTAACAAACGAATCAATTCAAACTTTTAATTTATGAAGAAATCCACAAAGAACGTTTAAAAGTTTAAAAATGTAATTTTAATTAAATAAGCAACTCAATAAATGTTATTTTTTAAATTCAGTTTTTAAATTTGTAGTACAAAATATTACAGCAAAAAATTTCATTTTAAATCTCGAAATTAAAAGAATTAAGGAATGTTGCTGTAGATTCTTACAAAGGGTATTTTAAAAAATTGTAATCGAACGGTTTTTCAATTTTTGATAAATGAACTACATCTTGAGCTACAAACGATTGTTGTATCATGATGGCAGTTTTTCCTCTTCTCCGCGCTGTCGCGTCCGGAAATTCGGTTCAAGATATCAAATTCGCAAAATTTTCTGAAACACATGCCTTTATTGAAAATGGGGAAAACCCATTCGATTAGCTAATTTTTGAGCAAAAGTACCTAGTAATTTTATGCGTTTGCGAATAAAAAGGAAATGAGGAATGTGTCAGAAAGAACACAGTTTAGATTTGAGAACAGACTTAAGATAATCAAGAAAGTATACATGAGGTCAGATATTTTTTAAATTCTTATAGCTTAAAAAAAAAAAAAAAAAGCTAGACCAGTTAAACAAATTGTTCAGGAAAAATTCATTATACATTATGCATTTTTTCCGAATTTCATAGACATGAGGTAGAAAAATATAGTTTATTATTAGTACTGTATTTATAGAATTTTAATTATGATGACCAATGAAATCAAAAGAAAATCTCTCTTTTTTTTTTTTATTTATTTATTTATTTTTTTTTTGGCTTTTCTTGAAAAATAAAGATATTTTATCATGAGTTATTTTATGGATTCAAGTCAATTGGATTAACAATCCTTTAGAAGATTTCGCAAAAATAAATAAATAAAAAATAAAATAAAATAAAATAAATAAAAAGAATGCAAGAAGGAAAATGCATGCAGTTTGAAGTTACAAATCTTTCTTCATGTATGCATTTGAAATATTTCTGGTGTCAGCTTAATAATGTATGCTAAAAAACTTTGAAGCAGTGCCAGATATGTTCTTAATTAATTGATATCGGAATTGAGGTTTACAAAAGCAGCTACTAAACACTGAGAATATTTGCATTTAAAGAGTTCCTTAGCTTCTATTAGAAACAAGATTTAGAAGTTTTTAAACGATTTTTTCATGCAATTTTGAAATACACAACCAAGGGCGTCCGCAGAAAAAAAAAAAAAAAAATCACGGTGGCACTAGATTTTGGTGTTATTTATGACGGCCGATTATCTGCGCGAGGGATATGGGCCGAGGGGGAGTGCCCTCCGAGGGGAGTCTTTCTAAGGGAACCTAACCCGTATTTACGTATGGAAAACCAAGGTTAAAAGAAAACCGCGATAAACTCCGAAAGATTAGGCCGACGAGCGCGATTGGGTTCGAGCACAGCCCCTCCCGCCTATCACCTTCGAGAGCAGAACTTCTCGGCCACTGGTGGGGCCGCACTAGATTTTGGAACGATTATGTCTGCCATCAATTGCCTAGTTTGTTTTTTCTTTAAATCGGAAAACACATGAAATAGAACTTTGAAGAATTAAATCATTTTATTATCTTTCTTTGTCGAGGATTCCCCCCGCCCCCCCATCTCCCGTTTAAGGTAATTTTAAATTCATGAACTTAAGAAAAACAGAATTAAATGTTGTCTTCTACCACAGATTTAGGGAGATAAAGCTTATCCGTTCACCAAAAAATCCTTAATTTACTTTTCTCTTACTGTATAATTATTTTAAGTTACATGAAAAATAAATAAATAATATTCCTTTTTTTTTTATCATCTGATAAAAAGAAAATTTAGTTAATTGAACTTGAAACCCTCACATCCCCCCCCCCCCCTCCGCCTTCCTAGAGCCATAACTATATTTCAATTCTTGGCATTATTTTCAATTTTTAGCTTGCTAATTTTAATATAAAGTCTCAAAAATTTTAGTTTATCTAATCATATTAGTTTAACCCTTAAATGCCTGATTTTTCAAAAATCATAGTAATAATGTTTTTCGGCTTTCATTTCTTAAATAAATCATGGGAAAAATACTTAAAAAAATAATATTTTGTTTTAAGTATAGTTTACAGCTAAAAAAACAGTTTGTTACTAATCGGCAATACTGGTGCTTAATTGAAAAAATAATTTCATTTGATAAAATTCTATAATATTAAACACACAAGAATTTTAGGAACTATAATAAGAAATAAATTTTACTTGCTCACTGAATGAAGAAAATAGGGTATTTCGCAAGCTTCCAAACAAAACAAAAAGAACAAGTAGCAACAACTGAAAAAATAAATCTATCTTTAGTCTTAAACAGCACAAGTGTTGCCATCTACATGT
Source organism: Maratus speciosus (assembly GCA_963932465.1). Lineage (NCBI taxonomy): Eukaryota > Metazoa > Arthropoda > Arachnida > Araneae > Salticidae > Maratus > Maratus speciosus. The sequence continues at coordinate 185,288,143 of OZ010798.1, read as the reverse complement.
TGAAAATCTATTTAATAATATTTTCAGAATGTATTTTATTGGCAACATTAGGCATTATATCTTCAATATTATTCTAATAGTATTTTAGAGCCTAAATTGGGTATGTTGCCGAAGAGCAACACCCGGCATTTAAGGGTTAAGTTTAGAACTAATAAGTTTGAAAAAAGGTATTTCACGGAATGTATTTATTGGATTATCTTAAAGCCAGTTTCGAGTTAAATGCTAACATAGTATTTATCGCAGTTGTTTTAAATATTGGCCATAGGTTCCATTTTTTAAATGTATTTATTTTATTATTTCATTTATTTTCCAAGCAACATCCTCTTCATTTTTTGTATAATCAAAATTTCCTCTTGAAAACTCAAAAGTAAAAAAAAAAAAAAAAAAAAAAAAAAAAAAAAAGAGAGAGAGAAAAGAAAAGAAAAAATAACATGGATGTATCCAGATTTTCTTTTGCATCAGAAACCCTCATTGCTTTAAATTCCCTTCTGCAGTGTTATGTATTCAGTAAAGAAAAGAGAAAAGACGGCTTTTTTTAATCCCTGAAACCGAACAATCAATCATTGCCCTGTCTGTTACAGCAACAGTCCCAGGAACAGGTCTTGGTGTCTTCGTTCCTCTCCTCGTTAGTAGCGGATGGGGGCAGCTTAATGCAACAATGTTAAAAAAGTGCCTGCGTAACAGAAGAAGGGAGAAGGAAATCTCGTAGGGATTTATTCAAGCCTGGTTCGAAACAGATGAAAAAAATAAGCTTTGGCATTACTACTGGCGCCACCTATCCAAAATATTTGAAAATAATATTAAAAACGAAATCTTTAGAACATAATCTTTCCAACATTGTAGTAAGAAATGCATAAATAAGTAAACAAATATCTACAACTTTTACTTTTAAAATTTAAAAGCAATTCATCTTTTATGTCATAATAATGTTATTTACTAAATAACTCATTATATATAAATAAATTAATAGGGTGGTAACTTGTATGTGGTATTCTAACCGCTTTAAGCAAATTAGTCTCCAAAGGATACAATAAAAATATTATTTCTTATCTTAAGCTAAATATTTTGACTTCGCTGTCAGTCAAAGCTTCAGAAAATAATAAATATGATTTAATTAATATATACTTCTATAATTAAAATATATAGAATTTAAAACTTGTTCTCTAAATATAATTATGCATATGAAACCATTATTTCTTGCAGAAAACCAAATTTTAAATTATAAAGTAAAGGCCAGAGATCGGAAGGTCTGGAGAAGTATATTGAGGGAGGTCAAAATCCTACATGGATTGTCGCACCATTGTGTAAGTAAGTAAGTAAGAAACCCTTATTAGATATGATACATCAATGTGGCTTCAACTTTTTTTTTTTATTACTTTAGAAAGATTTAAAAGCTATTACCATTTGTTTTCTCTTTGTTCCTAATTTAAAATGTTTCTTTGTTAAAAAAAAAAAAAAAAAAATATCCCAATTGCACAGTTACAATTATTACATTGAACTAAACGTATTTTAATTTTATGTTTATTTCAGTTCCCATTTTATAGCAAATGTATAATGAGAGCATCTCATAAACTTTTTAACATTAGAATATTAATCATTATGCTGCATTCTCTTCAAGTATTGACATCTTAAATTATAATAGCAGTTATAAAAGTATGAGAAAAATAAAATATAAAGCACATGGATAAGTACCAAGTACCAACGAAAACCAACACAAACAAGACATCGGGACGAAGCCGGCTAGGATTATTTGATTTTTCCCCATATGATTAAGCTATCGAAGTTTTAACATTGTTGCATTAGGCTGTCCCTATCCGCTACTTTCCCTTCTTTCCCTCTGCGTTGTTTGGTTCATTGAGGTGGCCGCACGTGGAGGTTTCAGTGTATTTTGCTGGCTGCTTCTCTATGAAAGCCATCCAACTACATGATATTATTACTCTGTTCACTGCTAGGACGGATCTATGGGTATAAATCTTAGAACATTAACTATATAAAAGTTACGGTGTGAGTTTAGAAATATTATCACGTCTTGTACTGTGTGCAATGTCGATGGGATCTGCACTAGATATGAGTTCGGTCTCACTTTCCGGAGCAAGGACCCGCCCGAGCCCGATACCGAAAGTATCTCTCTATTCTTCTATTCTAAAAAAAAAAAAGTAACTTACGCTGTCACCGTCGCCGCCGCCGGTTTTGAATTTTTTGTGACTCCGTTAATATTAAGAAAAATATTGCATACAAAAATATGAAAATCGGCGATATTATAGAGAAATGTTTAATAAACACGCTGATGCAGACAGATTTCAAATCGAAGAATTATTTTAAGAGATATTTAATGTTAAAGTTGGACAAAATCGTTCCATTAAAAAAAATTTATAAGAGCAAAAACTATACATCGGAATTTAATAATTTTTAGATCATTTTATACGTTATAATTTCCCGGTGTGCAGAATTCATTTATTTTTTTAATTTGACTCATTTTTTTAGGTTTTATTTCTATTTTAAATTCAAATTTTCAGCATTTCGAGAGATATTTTTTATTTATTTTAGAAAATTGTACTAATTTAACCTGTTGCCAACTGTATAAACAACGCAAACAATAATGTTCGCTTCAAATTAAAAATTTATTTACACGTGACTATTATAAACAGAAAAGATACTTTCAACTTAGAATTAAATAATTGCGTATAAAAAGCAGAAACTTGTTGAAAATTACTTCATAAGAACTATATTTACACGTGAATTTTAACAGAGAAAGGATATTGTAAAATAATAAATTCATTAACATGCGTTAGAAGTCTGAAATAGGAGAAATTACGTCACATTACACTTAATATGTAAAATGAACAAAAAATAATATTGCAAAACAGTTTAAATTTAAAAATTGCGCGAGACATTTATTTGATATTTCGAGATGATCTTTTCCACTATTTTTGCTGAGACAGCGCAAATAATATTTCATTTCTAACAAAAGTATTTTCACGTGAAAATTAAAAAGAGAAAGAAAAGTTTGGTGAAAATTACGTCAGAAAGAACTTTCTTTTCGCTTTGTTAAAAAATACCGGGAGACAAAGACTCTGTTTACTTAATTCATTTTAGAATTAGCTTATTTTGAAATGTTTAATGATTTTATTTAATCAAAGATGAAAACAGCCATTGTATCTTTTAACAGCACATGATTTTTCCTTAAAATTCCCCAATCAATGAGAAATGAATAGAAACCCGTTCATAGGGAGAGCGCCACTGTTTTTTAAATTGTAATTCAATCTTTCAAAATCTTTTTAAAGCCAATCAAATTAGCGTGCTTTTAGAAAATGCGGTGCCTGAACGGGGGTTGGAGAGCGTAGCTCGTAGGGGGGCGAACCCCCTAGTACCAAAAAAAAAAAAAAAAGCACAAAAAAATTGCATAATATTTAAAAGTTGTTCTAAATGTAATATATAGCATTTTGTAACAACTTCTTACATGAAAATAACTGTAAATCCTCAGCACATAATTAATTTTATGAAATTTGCATTCAAAAAAGAAGTATAGTATCAAATAAAATTATACTCCCATTAAAAGATTCTCATATTTTTCTACCGCAACAAGTAAATCTGTTGTACACATTAACGTAACGACACATTAGAGCGTTTTATGTATAAAAGAAATTTGCAGAAATTACTTATATATGACGAAGAATCGGACAGCGTTTTTCTATTTCCTAAAAAAGATGTACATATCCTTGAAAATCAGCTTAAATTAAAAATGTGATACCGTTACCTGAAAGATCTGATGCTTTTATAGGAAAAGAGGAAACACTGTTGGATTGCTTTCTATCAGGAATAACAATATATGCCAATTTTATCTACTTACGTATGAAAGTGAGTTCGTGAAAATGAAGAGCAGAGCCGCAGAATGAGCATAGTCCAAGAAGAAAAATGCATACAATCACTAACGTTATTTTTATATAAAGAGCGATTAGACCTCGCAGACAATAGCAGACTAAAAATTTGCAAACCTGAAGCTAAAGCTGATTGACTTAAATATATATTTCACGTTAGATCTCTAAAAAAAGTAATAATGAATAAACATTCCAATTAAAAAATATCCTAATGGCGACATATTCTGACTTCGCCATCAACAGGTCGTTACTCGCCATCAACGCCAGACATAAATCAGCAAATATCACATTTTTTTTTTTTTTTTTTTTTTTTTTTTTTTTTTTTTTTTTTTTTTTAAATAGTGTTTTACTATTATTAAACAAGTTGGAAATTGCACGTCAAACGTGGCAAATGAGGTGCGTTCGTACTATAACTAGTTTTATAAATATTTTTCGCATTGCATATTGTGCTGAATGTATATTTTAGTGCACTTCATAAGTGAATATTTTGTTCTATTTGAAAGGCTGTCACTTCATTAAAATGCACTTGAAATAATTTTTTCCCATTGGCCGTAATGTAACGAAAAACTTTTGACTGTTGCTATCATTAAACTATACATCCGATTTTCATGAAAATTGAATTGACTTGACAAAATTATACAACAGTAATATATTTTAACTTTCAAACGATTCAGTCGGGTAGTTTTTGCGCTGTTATATGCGGACGGACTGAACGACGACCATAGGTGCTACGTATTTATATAATTACGAACGCACCTAAAAAGGGAAAAAAGTCGATTTCTCTTTCATTCTGATCAAAATAGCATTAAAATGAATTCCAATGGAATAAGTAATTTTTAAGGAGAAAAAAAGTAATTTTTTGTTTCATACGAGAATGATAATAAATAGAATTGTCAATTTCAGAAAGAATGAGCCCGAGCCTGATATAAAAATCGAGTCCGAGCCCGTCTCATCTCTAGTCTGCACAGGCTCCGCCCAAAGTCACGGCTCGGGCCATTTTCTTTCGTGAGAATCGATTCAGGTTAAATTCACATACACTCACCGTTCCAACGGCAACGTACAGGGCGGGAGATTGTGTGGCCAACCGTTTTCGCGATTACAATATGTACGCGATGAGTGCTACTTGTTCATAATAAAACTTTTGCAAGTCTTTCTAACTTTTTTGCCTATGAATAAAATAATACACTACAGTGAAACCTCCCTGTGCGACCACCTCCCTGAACAACCATTTTTTTCATGGAACGAAATTTATTCCCATAGGCTCAATACTAATTTTACCTCCATTCAGACACCATCCCAGTTGAATTTCCTCCATGAGCGCCCCATTTCTTTGAAGAAAACGAAACAAATTCTGTTTTTTCCTGGTCGCTTGAAGAAGGTTTTATTAGAAAAATAATTAGCGCATTATTCATCAAACTTCTAAGCTAAGTTTAGATTTTTTTTATTATTATTCCGGTAAATTTTAAGTGTTTAAACCCCTTTGAGCCTTTCTAGGCAATGAATTTAATTTGATAACAAATTAAGAATGACGGTCAATAAACCTCCCTGTCCTAGCCAGGAAACTCTCAAAGAAATAAATTAATGAAATCGTCATTATTTGTTCCCGCTCCCCCCCCCCCCCCCAAAAAAATGCATTTATTTAGGGAACTTCGAAAGGACTTGGAAATAAAAGTTATGAAAGATAAAACCGTGAAATCAAAGCAAACGCCAATGTATTCATTTTTTTAATTCTGCAGTAATTAACTTATGTAATTAACTTTTGTTTTGATACTTAAATTTTTATATATTTTTTCTAATATGAAAAGTAAATTTTAGTAACATTGTTACCTTTTTTCAACAATTGAAATCTAGATTTAAACATGACCTCCATAAAGAGACCACCTCTTAAGAGCGACCAATTTTTACTGGAACGGAACGTGGTCGCTTTAGGGAGGTTTTACTGCAATTCTTTCTCTTCTTTGAAATTCACGAATTGAGTTGCATTCGAATACGAGCGTGTTGTTATATACCTGTTATGAACCTTACTTCCACCTCCCCCAATTTGCCACCCTCCCACCAGGGGCGCTTTTTTAATGTTTTCCGACACCCATCATGCGATATATTGTTAGAAAGCGCTTTAATTACTCTTTCATATTATGCACCTCCCCTCCCTCTCCATACACTTTCTTCGGGGGTGGTATTACTGAAATATTTCGCCAGTATTTTTTATGTTTTTTCTTTGTTTTTTAGTTCGTGTTTTTTTTTTTTCTTTTTAGCTCACAGGCTATTAAAGCCTGAGAATTAATGTACCCGCAGGTTCTGCATGTGCGTATGTATGTATATATGTACGTAGCGCGATAATTCTTGATAGAAATACCCGATTTGCTTCAAATTTTGTAAATAGGTTCATTCTGATAAGGCGCTTCTCTGATTGGTTTTAAGGGTTCACTGGTTAAGTATAAAAGGGTATAAGGGGGGGGGGCTAATCCCCACCCTTAGTTTATATAAATGGGTTTTTCATTCAGAATTATCCAATTTACTTCAAACTTTCTAAATATGTTCATTCTGATAAGGCGCTTCCCTGATTAGACTTGGAGGTCTATTGGTCAAGTATAAACGGGGGAACGGGGGCTAATCCCCTTAATTTAGATAAATGTTTTTTTCATCCAGAATTATCCGATTTTCTTCAAATTTGGCATACAGTTTTATTCTAATAAGACGCTTCCCGGATTAGATTTGGAGATTCATTGGTTAAGTGTAAATGGAAAGACGAGGGGCTAATCCCCTTAATTTATTTTTCAAGGGGGGTTATTCTTTGAAATAGGAGTATAATATACAATTAGTGTGAACAGCCTGTGAGCTTAATGCCATCAGTTTAACTGGGCACTTTTCTTTTTTATTTATTTTTTGCAATTTAATATGCTTTTATTATATCATTCTTTCTTCTTTTTCAGTGCAATCGATTGGCTTTAGTTCATCGAAATAATGCCAGAAGATGAAACTTCGTACTGCTGGAGTGAAAGCAGTGCGACGATTAATTGGAAATAAACTCTGGAAGAAGGGGCAAAAGCGAACGAGCGAAGCATTAGAGCGACGTGCCACTAGACGTGCCAACTGCTTTCTTCACGTTATATCAAAATGACACGTTCGAGAAAACACTGTTGTATTCGGAAGTCCCTACATTTTACGCATGGAATGCGAGTAGAAAATCATTTGAACGACGCAGACGAGGAGAGGACAACCTGGCATATTAAAAAAACTACGATAGGCAGACTGTAAAACGTGAATCACAATCAAGAGAATGGTTCTTTCTTCGCATGCTGTTAGTAAATGGCCCGGTCAAACATCTATCCAGCATTTGAGAATTGTCAACGGCGTTACTTTACCAGTGCAAACAAGTTCTGAATTTATAGGAGAACAACCGACATTTGGATGTATGCATTAATGACGCATGCAACACGTCACATCTAAACCAAATCAGAGCATTGTTTGCAATGATATGACCGCCTACTCTCCTTCATCTCCAACAAAATTATGGGAGAAATATAAATCGCACATAGCTGAAGATATTTTTCATTGAAATTGAAATATGAACATGCATTTCACAGCAGAAATCTACAACGAAGCGTTGATAATGGTTGGGAATGTCATCACCGAATCGATCTGCTGCTGCTTCATTCGATGTAGAATTGCGTCGTGAACAAAATTACAGCACGGTGATCTTTTGTCGTAAGGGCAATCAAATAGTGCTAAGATAACGCTTGAGAAAAAAGGCTCTTACGATCAAATTATACAATCTGTCAATAACGGTGTTGGAGAAACCTTCTTAGATGCACCAGGAGGACTTGGTAAATCGTTCCTCATTAGATTGATTCTGGCAGTAATTCGATCCCAAAATGAGCTTTAGCTCTTGCGCCGTTTGGAATAACAGCGACATTGCTACCAGGTGGAAGAACTGCTCATTCCAATGTCATTGAACATGCAATTCATTGAAAGTATCACATGCAAAACTTCCAAAACATCCGGTATGTGAAAAGTATTGTAGAAATGCAAACTAATTGTTGGGGATGAATATATAATGGCGTACAAAACATCGTTCACTCTCAGAAATAAAACTCTCCCTTTTGACGATTCAGAAATCCTCGAGCTGTATTTCGTCGTTTTTGACGATCATTTCCTATTAACATCACGTGACTTTTAACGAAACGTAAGCCCTCAAATATTTGACGAAAGTTTTGCCTCAATCACGGTCAGACTCAATGCATTTTAAGGAAACATTTCCTCAAATCCTCCTCAAATCCTACGATTTTAGCAAACAGATATTTGCTTGTTTATGTTAATCCTGTAATAATTTATTTTAAAACAGCACTTAGTGCTTTTCAGAAAATACTGAAATATAGGTAGTTATTGTTTCTTCATTAGTTATTCTTTTAGCTGTTAGAATTTTTAGGAATGCTTATTAATATTATTATTATTTTCTTTATATGTTGTCGTTCGTTATGTTTTAATTCGAAAAGAATAAATTTCCTGTGTTTTTCAAAACCATTCAATAAGAAAATTAGGTCAATAAAATTTCAAACTTCTAGGACATCTTTTTTTCTTTAAGAAGTATATTATGTTTTCAATCAAATTAAAAATAAACATAATTGATCCAGGGATGAGATTTCCGCGTTTTTGCACACCAGTATTTTGTTAAAGAAAATGACATTTCATTTAATCGGAACATTTTTGCGATTTAAGAGAACAACATTTTCTCTAAGAATATACTGGTGTGCAAAAAAGCGGAAATCTCATCCCTGAATTGATCCCTCTCCTCTTTATAAACAGTAAAGTGTTAAAATCTTATCCTCCTACTCAAAGTGATAAAATCTCACGCAATATGCACTTCACAATTCATTATTTGTGAGCAACAAATTAACCAGACCATATTCTAATCATCCATTGATCAAAGAAAATTTCAGTTGTAAATTATTTAATCAAGCCATATTATAATTATTCATTGATCCGAGAAAACCATAAAAATAAATTAGCTTTCCTTAAAACTTTCAGAAAATATAGCAGCCCGATAAAATTGCAATCTACGTTATAAAAATAAAATACAAAGTAGAATTCATTATACCAGTCTAAAATCAGACGCTTTCAAGTCCCCAGCAGCCAGGTTGGAAGAACAGCGACCTCCCATACGAAAGGTCGTGAGTTCGAATCACGCCGGGGAAAGAGAGAGGTGATTTTTTTCTTTCCCCGTGTCAAATACTGGAGCTTCCAAACTGATTGAGAGATGGCGCCACCAGCCCTCTTTTGACGAAACTATTGATGAAATTTATATCGTCAAGCAAGTGAAGAAACTAATTTCATCAATTTGACTAAATGTTCGCTCGGAACATTTTTCAGGAAACTATTTCGTCAAAAACAAAGAAAATTTCGTGAAATCTGAGTATTCATTTCTGAGAGTGTTGGAGGCTCTTGATCGACCATTGCAAGATTTGCATGGAAACACGAGACACAAAGCGATATAAGTAAGCGTGCAAACTTAATACTGGAATCGGGCGTAAATTAACACAGTTGCGCCATCTTGTGAACGGGGTGATAATACATATACGCGGGCTTTTAGTGTGACGTCATATATGACAGGATATCTAACATCTGCGGATATTTTCTAAATCTTCAGTCACTCATGGAACTGAATTTTGTTTACCAAATTTATTGCAAAGTAATGGCGTAACGAGAGGGGCGTCCAGATGCATTTTACACCACGAAGTTTTCTTCGCCTTGTCAGAAACATTTCAGCTATTAATCAAGGTAAAAAAACTTTACAATTTTAGTGGTGTGAAGTTAGAAAAAAGCTTGGCTCTTCCTGTAGTTTAACCCCGCCCGCTACGTGGCGTGCGGCCTTGATTGATGTGACCTTGCCTTTAATCTTGCGGTTACCTCTCCCATTTAATATAGGACGGTTACTTATATCGCTTTGACGAGACAGTTTGGGAACGCATTAATATTGCTTGCAGGAGATTCCAAGCAAACATTACCTGTAATTCCTCGATCGACATCAGCGGATAAAAAAGATGCTTTCCTGAAATATGCTACTTAGTGGCTACACGTAAAGACGTTAAAATTAACTACAAATAACTGCAAAATGATCGATCAGCTGAGATAGTCTCACATCAATTTCTGGAATTTAGTAACGGAAAGATGCCGGTTGATCTGACCTCAGGACGAATTTTATTGCGTCATAACTTCTGCAATTTAGTGACGCCAAAAGAAGAACTGGTTGAAAAAGTATTTCCCAATATTCAAACCAATTATAAGAATCACGATTGGCTGAGGAAACAAGGTATTCTTGCGCCCAGAACAAAGGCGTCTACGAGCTTAACAATATTATTCATTCAAAGCGACAACATTCAAAGTCTAACTTTCAAATCGAGGCAGTCATATCCGTCGTCCACAAGTCCGTCGAAACTGTTGTGGAAGCAGATGAAGCGGTTAATTATCCAACAGCTTTTTTGAAATCAGTCGATCTCCAGGGATGCCACCACACGTACTGCAATTGAAAATCGCTGTGCCAATTATCATGTTGCGAAATATCCACGAGCCAAAGCTTTGCAATGGCACGCGGCATGCAGTAAAAAAATAATAAGCAACGTCGTAGAAGTAACAATTTTGACAGAACCTTTCAAAGGTAAATATGTCCCCATTCCTTGCATTTTTACGATTACAACGAATGTACCATTTTAATTTAAAAGATTGCTATTAACAATTTGATTGGCGTTTACATTCTCCATCAAAAAGATTAGGGCCAATCTTTAGAATTCTGCGGTTTAGATCTAGAGACGAATTGCTTCTTAAACGGACAATTATATGTTTCGTTTTCTAGAACCGGCAAGACAATCTCTATATCTGCACAGACAATGTAACAACAAAAAAATATTGTATACCCACAAGAACTCTGAATTTAAACATGTTAGAAGCGTTCGCTTTCTCTTTTCTTTCTTTTCCATTTAATCAGACTGAACCACAGCAACGCGTGGCCGGGTAGCTAGTTTAATATAAACAGGTAAAAAAAATCATGCTTCAAGCATAGATTATGAAACACTTTCCAACACATTCAGAATAATGTAACAAAACTGCACCGTTTAAAAAATTAAAATATTACCTAATCCAATCTAATTCAACCATATAGAAACGCATAATACATTTCAAAACCCAATTTCAGCTGTTCCCATCCACAATTGGAAATTATGTGAATTTTTTCAGCAGCCCTGTATATGATATATAGATTTGAATCTATTAACTACATGCATACCAAAATTTAGTTCACTTAAGTGATACATGTACTTCAGTTGAAAATTTACCTTCAGCAATTTCCTCTACGATACGTGAATACTTTTGTGCAGCCTTGTATTTGAGGTATAGAATTTATATATAACGAGTAAGATGCAAAAAACAAATTAAATTTAAAAGCGCATACCAAATTTTAAACCGTACACTCCAGCAATTATTACTCAAATACAGTACTGTACTGTAACCGATTTCTTTTGTGTGTCCCTGTAAATGAATAAACAATGCTATGAATGCCCTGTTCTAACGTGATCGTAGTGAAATTCAGTGATTTATGTCAGTTTCAATGCATTTGAAATAGCATAATGTCATTAAAATACACTGCTCAAAATAATTAAAGGATATTGCAGTTTTAGGTGGATTTTGTATCTGGTAAACTGTTTAGCTGATTGATACATGGTCGACAGACATAGTAGGTTACATGAGAATAAATTACACATGTTTGGCAGAAAAAAATGCATTTTATTGCGCATTTGTGTACTAAAGAAAAAAACACAATTTGTGCATATGAGAAAAAAAGAATAAGAAAAGGTGTTTTCTTCAAAGAAAATCATTTTCAGTAGGGGGTATGGTTTCCACGGGCGGCCAGCAACGTTGAACACCTTTGAAGCATGGACTCAATGAGGCTATTATGGGGTATTCTGCTCCACTCTTCCAGAAGAGCTCTTTCCAGTTCTTGGAGAGTTTGTGGGGGTTGTTGGCGGCCAGAAACTCATCTTCCTAGAGCGTCCCAAACGTGCTCGATTGGATTCATGTCTGGAGAACACGCTGGCTATTCCATTCGAACGATTCCTTCCTCGAAAAGGAAATCCTCCACCAGGTTTGCACGATGTGGCCTGCAGTTATCGTCCATTAAAATGAAGTTATCTCCGATTGCTGCAGCGTAAGGGACTACAATAGGTCTGAGGATCTCATCCCTATATCGGCGACCAGTCAGAGCTCCATCTCGAATGATGTAGAGGTCAGTGCGTCCGTCAATGGAGATGCCACCATACACCAACACTCCTCCACCGCCAAATCTGACACTTTCGTGCACGAACGCAGGATTATTCCTACTGCCACGGTCCCTCCAGATGAAAATACGCCTATTATCCGGATGCACAGAAAAACGCGACTCGTCAGAAAACAGAATATTGCTCCATTCATTTCTCCTCCAGTTGACATGCTCGGTTGCCCACTACCTGCGGTCGCGACGATGCCTTGATGTTAATCTAACACATACCATCGGTCGGCGAGCATACAGACCTACAGCATGGAGCCGGTTTCGGACAGTCTGAGTTGAAATCGTGGTGCCTGTAGCCGAGCGAAAGTGTTGTTGGAGAAGAGTAGCGTTCATGGTTCGGTGTCTCCGAGCTGTTAACGCTAAATACCGATCTTCATTGGGCGTTGTTGCCCGTCTACGACCTTGCCCTGGTCTTCGGCCTGCACATCCACTCTCCAAAAAACGGTTCCAGATCCTGGAAATGACACTTTGTGACACTCCAATGGCTCGCGCTACTTCGGCTTGAGTTTGGCCCCCTTCTAACCTACCAACAATTCTCAAAGCTTCTGAATCTGTCAAATGACTTCGCTGAGACATCGTACTCATCGAAACAAAGCAATCACTGAATGCCGATCATCCTTGTCTTCATTCTCTTTTATCCAGTTGAAAGTCAAATTTCATTCGCTGCCGCTGAAGCGACGTTTTTGACGTCGAACTCAAAATTTGCATACTCCACAGTTTGAAAACCAGAAAAATTTGCATTTGTGATTCTCTTCTTCTATTTTCGGCAAAAAAAATTTCGTTTATATCTTTATTTTATATAAAACTTCAAATATCCTTTAATTGTTTTGAGCAGTGTACTTTGAAAACGATACTTCCCTATATACCATAATGTAATGGAATGCTTTTGAGTGCCCCTGTAAATGAACGATTAATCCTACATACTTCATATACAATACCAAACATGCTTTGGTCACCCTAAATAACCTTTATCAATTGCATGAAAATCCGAGTTTATTTACGGGAGTTGGAGCGTGGACAGACGTCCAGACGGCCAGACAAACCGAATGTATAAACACTTTTCAACTTTGTTGGAAAGTGTAAAAAAGATGTATTTTCATTCAGAGGCAGTTCCGAAACATTCGACTTCCACAAAATTTGACAGTTGCCACAATATAGTTCTGAAAAATATGTAATCTTACCTGTAACAAACAAACACACAAGTACATAAAAAGAAGCTATGCTGATTATAATGGATTGTATTGATTTTGACTATTCAACCTTTTACAAGGGCACCGTCCCTAAAATTTTAGCACTTCGCTACCAGTATTTTAAATAAGAATTCTTCGTCGTAGATTCTTTGAACATCTATAATAGAATTATGCAACAAAGATTATCGTTTTAATTTAGTAGTAGCAAAGTGCGAAAATCTTAGGAACGCTGCGATCCCTTCTTATATAAATATATTGCAAATATAAAAAATATATGTTCAATACTATCAGAAAATATGTGTATTACCTATTTGATGTAAAAAGTAAAACACTAAAAATCTTAACATTGACGTGTAATTAGACTTTTGCACCGGGCAAAATTTTCAGGCCCGGACTCTGCCCGACCCATGGAAAGAAATATTCTGCGCAACACGACCCGGTATAAAATTAAAAGTTCGACCCGAGCTCTTCCCAACCCGTACAAAAAAAATTGGTCCGGCTCGGTATAAAAGCTAAAAGTTCGACCCGAGCCCGACCCGGGACGTAGGAAAATTTTATTTGGCCCGACCCGGCCCGGTACAGCAACTAAAAGTTCGGCCCGAAACCGGCCCGGAAAAAATTAAAATCTCGGCCCGGCTCGAGTGAATTTCTACAGAACATTGATTTTTACGTCAGTTTGCTTAAAAATTTGTTTCGTATGACGAGTGCTAACCAAAAATACTTGTCTTAGCTTTTTTTCATGCTTATAATCTTCACTCTTACAGCAATACCGTAGGCTGCGATATTTTTTTAATGAATCTATATTTGTTGTATGTAAATGTTTCAGTTATCATTAATACTGTTAATCCATATTCCATATACTGGAGACTTAAAAACCTGATAAATGCTATGCAGTAAAATCTTCTAAGACAGAAAAAAAACGTTATAGACAAGTTTCCTTCTTAGCATGAGTAAATATATATTCCATTTTTACATATTAGTATATTCATTTCTCATGGATCGACAATTTTTTCAGTTTAATACAGGATACCGTCATAGGCAGGTTCCTTTTCACACGTTTTAGTTTGTTTTAATTTAGCTATATTTTAATAAGCTTAGAAATCTACTATTCTTTGAAAAGAATAAATTTTAATGTTTAATAATAATGGCGACTTAAAAATGTATGCATTTTTTGCAAAAATTTTTGTACCCGGCGAAATTTTATTGATCTTTGAACGGACCATGCCACGCCGAGACAATGATTTTCATGTGAGCTGGGTCAAAACCGGGACTGAAAATTTTGGCCCTTGAAGACTAGGAAGAATCAAACCAGTCTCGGCTTGGCACGGAAAAAATAAGTTCAGCCCGGTCCTCCAGGAAAAAGGGCCTCGGCCCGGAAAGAGTAGTGATTAGGCCCAGCCCGGCCTGAGTGCCGTGAATGGAAATAGTCCGGAGTCCGGCCGCGGGCTGGGCCCGGCTCTGGTTTCGAACCAGGGCCCGATCCGTGCAGATCTCTGCTTGGAATTGCCCTGCTGTAGGTGATCTCCACCCTTAAAGCTAACATTGTAAGTAAACGAAAATTGGCTATATTGATTTACACGTTCATTGAGTTTTAAAATAAGTTTTCTATATTACCGGACATATCTCATAATCATATTTCCTGCGCGTATGGCTATGATTATAATTCATGTGCGTATTACAATGGTATTTTTGTGAAATGCAGCTTTTTAATGCATGCTTATTAAACAATTATTACGAACAAAATGTGTATCGATTTTGGTGTAAGTTCTTTTAAAAATGTTTTCTTTTCTTTTTTCTTAAAAAAAAAAAAAAAAAAAAAAAAAAAAAAAAAAAAATCCTTATTTGACATAAGCACCGAAAGAATGAAATTTAGTGTCTTGAATGAGAATGGAGGTCTATTGTTTTTTTAAGGCTGCTAGTCACTCATCTTCCAAATTCCTCTTGGTAATATTAAGTCTATGGGCGTTTGATGCGTTCTTATATTTAAAATATCTCCTCATGAAATTAATATTTTAAACTTCTTTTTTCAGTGTTCTCTTCTTAAAGAATGTCTCTTTTTTCCTTAGTTGTCAAAATATTTCTAAAATCTATGCTTAAATTTATGTGAAGTGTTAAAATCTTACTCCCAATTCGTCAATTTTTAAGCCATAAAATATTAAATTCAGCAGAGATTTTAAAAATATTTTGACAACTAAGAAAAAAAGTGACATTCTTTAAGAAGAGAACACTGAGAAAAGAAGTTTAAAATATTAATTCCCTGAGGAAATATTTTAAACACACGGTGTCTACAAATTAGTTGGGCAATCTCGTATGTTAAGAACTTCCGAAATATTAAATGAAATTAACTAGTTGAAAGCCAGACTAGTAGTAATATTGCAGAAGTTTATTCATAGATGGCATTAGGTGTCATAACTGACGCTATCTCTTAGCGAGCGGAGGTATTCAGTGGCACCACGATCACAAGATCTTTCATCGCTTGATTTCAGTGAATGATGTTTTGTAAAGGATCAAGTGTATAAACCGCCACGTCCTGCATCCATTCCTGAACTAAAATCAAGAATCTGCTCTGCAATTAATTTGATCGACGGAAACATGGTGACAAACCTGTGGCAAGAAATGATGGGACATTTGCAAAGTCACGAAAGAAGTCACATCGAACATTTGTGATAATGGTAAACTTGAACTATTTTTTTTTATCTTACAACAATATGTACTTTAATTTTTTCCTGTCAATTCCATTCAATAAACCATACTTTTTGCCCAACTAATTTGTAGACACTAATTTGTTGATGTATAAGAATACATCAAACGCCCATAGACTTAATATTACCGAGGGGAATTCGGATGCTGATTGACTAGCATTCTTAAGGGGAGGGGAGGAGTTTAAATAAGTCATTGCCGTCTTGTAATTAGAGTTGCAAAAAAACCGCAGATTTTGAGGGACGGGAATAAACCCGGGAATTTTGGGAAATAAACCCGGAAATTTGGGGAATATTGGAAATTTTGAAGGAGTTTTGACGATAAACAAAACCAGTTATTTTCCTATTTGAAATTTTTATTTTAATGCAACTTCAGGGAAGAATCTCTCTATTCTAAAAAAAAAGTAACTACCGCTGTCACCGCCGCCGCCGCCGGTTTTGAATTTTTTGTGACCGGAGGTCTTTCTTCGTTAATATTAAGAAAAATAATGCATACAAAAATATGAAAATCTGTAGTGTTATACAGAAAAGTTTGATAAATACGCTGATGCAGACAGTTTTCAAATCGAAGAATTATTTTAAGAGATATTTAATGCTAAAGTTGGACAAAATCGTTGCACTAAAAAAGTTTTATAGTATCAAAAACTATACATCGGAATTTAATAATTTTTAGTTCATTTTATACGTTATAATTTCCCGGTGTGCAGAATTGATTTATTTTTTTTAATTTGACTCATTTTTCGAGGTTTTATATCTATTTTAAATACAAATTTTCAGGATTTCGAGAGATATTTTTTACAGATTTTAGAAAGTGATATTAATTTAAACTGTTGCCAACTGTATAAACAGCGGAAACAATAATGTTTGCTTAAAAAAAAAAAAAAAAAATATTTATACGTGTAATAAATTAAAAATTTATTTACACATGACTATTATAAACAGAAAAAAAACATTTGGAATTAGAATTAAATAATTATGTACAAAAAGCAGGAACTTATTAAAAATTACGTCATAAAAACTATAATTACACGTGAATTTTAAGAGAGAAAGGAATTTGTAAAATAATAAATTTATTAACATGCGTTAGAAGTCTTAAATAGGAGAAATTACGTCATATTTACGTCACATTACAGTTATTACATAAAATGAACACAAAATAATATTGCAAAACGGTTTAAATTTACAAATTGCGCTAGACATTTATTTGATATTTTGAGAGGATACTTTTCAACTATTTTTCTTAGGTAAGCGCAAATAATATTTTATTTCTAACACAAGTATTTTCACGTGAATATTAAAAAGAGAAAGAATAGTTTGGTCAAAATTACGTCAGATTAAAAACGATTAATTTAAAATGTCTCATTTAAAAGAACTTTCTTTTCGCTTTGTTAAAAGATACCGGGAGACAAAGATTCTGTTTACTTAATTCCTTTTATATTAGCTTATTTTGAAATGTTGTTACACGTGTCTACGTCATTAAGTTATTTTTATTTCGACGTTTTATTTGTATTTTTATTAATGTTGTACTAATTTATTTGTCCTTTCGTTATTTAAAATAAAAATTATGTCAATTTGTATAATTTGGCGAGTGGTTTGGCGATTTATATAATTTTGCGAAATTAGTCGACGGGATAATCAAGTAGTACCGCAGCGGATTTGGCGTTAAAATTTCCCCAATCAAAGAGAAATGAATATCCGTTTATAGGAAGATCGCGACTGTTTTTTAAATTATAATTCAATCTTTCGAAATCTTTTTAAAGCCGATCACATTAGCGTGCATTTAGAGTCTGCGGTGTCTGGACGGGGGTTGGCGAGCGTAGCTCGTAGGGGGCCGAGCCCCCTAGTGTTCCAAAAAGATAGGTTTTACTTTATGAATTCATAAAACTTATGATTTTACAGTCTAAGTCTTTATAATTTATTAGCTTTACAACAATGGCGGCTGTAAATAGGTGAGAATTTGAATGTTTCTTAAAAAAAAATCAGTTTCTGTTGTCTCGCACATCTTGTTTTCACGTTCTCAGGCATACTTTATATTAATTTTCTAACGAGTTGCATTGTATTTTTGCATTGATTTCTTTTAATTTTGTTCATTTTCTTTTTTGTTTACATTCGTTGATTCGAAGAACAGAGGAGAAGTTTATTTTCATGTCAGGGATGATAAATCTCTCATTTGCCTCTTTCACTTTTTAGTATCGACGATTAAAATAACAATTTTTTTAATTTCTCTTGCTTAATATTTCTGCAGCTTAAGCCTGTATTTCGTTAGTTTTAATGTAAACCGTGCTATTTATTTTTATTTATTTTTATTAGTTTTGTTCGTATTGACAAAAATTGAAATCATTAAAAGTAATTGAAAATAATAAATTAAAAAAATTTCATGCTTAAAACTTTCTGAAAACTCCCGGAAATTTTCAAAATTTCCATCCCAAAAAACCCGGTTTATTACCGGGAATAAACCCGGTTTTTTCCAGCTTTTGCATCTCTACTTGTAATAAGTAAAATACGTGTAGTTAAAGCCCAAAAGGAGACCATCTATCCCCCCCCACACACACACACACATACAGTAAAACCTCCCTAAAGCGACCACGTTCCGTTCCAATAAAAATTGGTCTCTACTAGAGGTGGTCTCTTAATGGAGGTTCTGTTTAAATCTAGATTTTAATTGTTTAAAAAAGGTAACAATTAATGTTACTAAAACTTATTTTTCACATTAGGAAAAAATATGAAAATCTAAGTATCAAAACAAAAGTTAATTATATAAGTTAATTACTATAGAGTATAAAAAATTAATACATTGACGTTTGCTATGATTTTACGGTTTTATCTTTTATAACTTTTATTTCCAAGTCTTTTCGAAGTTCAGTAAATAAATGCCATTTTTTTTTTTTTTTTTTTGGACGGGAACAAATAATGACAACTTTATTAATTTATCTTTTTTTTGAGAGTTTCCTAACAGAATAAGTCACGGAGTTTATTGACCGTCATTCTTAATTTGTCATCAGAGTTAAATTCATTGCCCAAAAAGTCTCAAAGGAGTTTAAACACGTAAAAGTTACCGGAATAATAATAAAAAAAAAAATCTAAACTTAGCTTAGAAGTTGATGAATAATGTGCTTTCCGGAATTATTTTTCTAATGAAACCTTCTTCAAGCGACCAGGGGAAAACGGAATTTGTTTCATTTTCTTCAAAGAAATGGGTCGCTCATGGAGGGAGTTCAGCTGGGATGGTGTCTGAATGGAGGTAAAATTAGTATTGAGCATATTAGTATATTATTATAATATTAGTATATTAGCATTAGTATGGAGAATAAATTTCGTTCCATGAAAAATTGGTCGTTCAGGAAGGTGGTCGCACAGAGAGGTTTCACTGTATATAAACTCTTTTTTTCTGAGCCCGTCATTAAGTTTCAGTTTTTCTACGTTTGTCATAAAATGTTAATAACACGTTTCCTCTATACCATGGATGGCGAACCTATGGCACGCGTGCCAAAAGTGGCACGCGAAAGAATAACTTCCGCACGGTGTTGCTTATAGCTCTTAATCAATATGCAGTGATATTCCACCATGGAACTATTAATAAAGAGGAACTGACATATCCTTAAAATAGTGAAGCTTCAACTGTAACCGCTTTCGCAGGGATTGTTTACCACCGTGGAAAATCACCACCAGTAAATTTATAAAGAGTTTATCTTCTTATTTAAACGCCTCATTGCTGCAAATTTTCAGGGATAAACGATGGCAAAGACAGATATTCCTTTTTATTGGTGGAAGTTTACTTTGGCGGTAGTCAGTCCATGCGTCTCCGCCATATTGTGACTACCTAGAAAACGTCCTGTTAGTATCAGTGTAAAAGATTATAATACCTGAGCAAACTGACAGCAGTCAAAAGAAATAGAAATTTTTACCATATTTGGGAGATAATATAAAGCGCTTAAATAAGAATAAATTTTCTGATCAAGTTTACTGGCGGGAGGTTTGCGCGGTAGTAATCAGAAATTAATGATCCGATTTTAAAATAAAACAGCCGCCATATTGTGACAATTTCCTCAGTTACTTCACTCGCTTCTGGTAGACAGTACACTATATGTCTCTTCCTCTTTATTCAAAACTCCATTTATTCAAACAAAATACAGAAGCTTACAAGGAGAGGGCCAACCTTGTTAATCACAGATTTTGATTATAGGGTAGAGAGCCCTTAGTGTCAGGCTCAACGGATTTTATCCAACGCATCTTAGTTCTTGAGAAACCGGTGGGCGGGGGAGTGTCTAATAATAGTACACAAATTAAATACTTACTTTGCAACCGGAATGATAGGTTGGTCGTAGCTCAGTTGGTACGCTATTCGCTGGCTGATCTGCGGGCCCGGGTTCGTACCCGACCGCGCAACACTTGTCTTTCACATTTTTTGTTTTATAAATATACTTGTAATTATAATTTAATAATTTCAATTACAAGTTTTAATATCATACATTAATTATAATGTTAACAAACTTAAATTTATCAATTTTTATTTTTAAACTATTATTTCTTATCCTTTAAAGAGGTTTAAAAAGAAATTGGATCTATTATTGAATGATAAAAATTCCAAAATCGTGACAAAATCTGTTGTGGTGGCATCTAGTTATGATAAAATAAAAGAATATTCAAATAAAATAAAAATAAAAGCAGAAAGAAGATAAAGGTGAAAGCAAAATAATTGAAAGCGCAAGCATGCGTATTACAAATATAAAAATAATTTCTACTTACCAGACATATTGAATGTTAAACGCGAGATTGCATCTAATTCTTAACATATTGCGTTGTTTCGCAAGACGCTTGTCCTCCTCGACACCCATCCAAAGAAATTGAAGAGAATCCTCTACATTCTTTGACCCATCTACGTAGTGTCGATTTGATATTGATAATCGTCGGTAACGACGATTGTACATGATGAACCTGGTACTTCAAGGGCTCCGCAAATGGTCTGAACATTGATAAATTACATATAAAAAAGATTTCTGAATTTATTCTGGGGTGTTTTTAATTTTATTGAGTTATTCAAGTATATTATATGCGGTGTTTATCAAGGCATTTTCCAGAGGATTATCGGGTATTGCGGCGCATCCCGCGCTTTCGAAAGGAAAATATGTATTGGAATTACCAACTGCATGTTAAGTGTGAAATATAAAGATAAAACATTACATTCAAGGAAAGATATGCATAAGAATTTAGAATTCGACGCTAATGAACAAGAAAAGAAGACATGATGATAATTTTAATTGTCCAATAAGCTATCCCAAATGGCGAGTGCCAGTAAAGCTGGGCTTGCGGTGCCTCCCTGAAGATCTATTTACTGACTTATGATACAAACAAATCCTAAACCGCGTTGCAGTGTCTCGCATAAGTTATCTTAAGATGAATTCAACACTGCGATAGGCTTTCGCAAGACCACGTTACTCATAGCAAGCGTGCAATTGTTCGAAAATTCTTGGAGTAGTTAAAAAAATATATTTGTAGTAAAACATGTGCAACTTTAGAAGTGCTATTTTGTTTGTGCAGGGTTCGTACGGTTCAAGGACTTTCAAGCACCTTTTACCAGAATTTTTGTAAATTTATATTTGCCTTATTTAATGAAAAAAATTCTATCTTCTGATATAGCAGCCATTACTTTAAGCAATTTCTGGTACTAAAACATCTGAAATCCCCTGAATCAACTGGTGCGTACGAACCCTGAATTG
Source organism: Maratus speciosus (assembly GCA_963932465.1). Lineage (NCBI taxonomy): Eukaryota > Metazoa > Arthropoda > Arachnida > Araneae > Salticidae > Maratus > Maratus speciosus. The sequence continues at coordinate 185,266,342 of OZ010798.1, read as the reverse complement.
TACGAGGGCATTTCGAAAAGTAAAGATACAATGGCTCGCATTCCTTAAAAAAAAAAAAACATTTATTTAGAAAACGCAAGTTACATCTTATTAACTGGATTATTTATTATTTTTCGACATAATCACCCCCGTTATCCAAACATTTGTTAAGTCGGTGCACAAGCTTTTGTATCCCACAGTCATAGAAGGTTTCCGCCTGTTGTCGGAACCACATTTCAACTTCATCTTTGATCTCATCATTGTCGTGGAATGATTTTCCTCCAAGATGTGACTTCAGGTAACAGGAAACGTCTATTCGCACGAATAGCTTCCTCCGTTCTCTGAAGAAGGGCATCAGAGATCACAGATGGCCGACCTGTTCTTTGTTCGTCATGAACATCGGTCCTACCTTCAGAGAAATGACGACACCATTTCGTTACATTTTGTCGATTCATAATGTTCCCATAAACAGAAACAATTTCTTTGTGAATATCCGCTGGTCGCTGACCTCTTGCATAAAGAAAACGTATGACGGAGCGCACTTCGCATTTGGCGGGATTCTGAATCGGCGGAACCATTTTAAACACGACCTACTCCAACCAGAATCAACGTTGAAATGCCGAACGACCGCGAGGAGAAAGCAAACGGGTTCAAGGTTAACACCTGTGTTGCCAACTTGCTTGCCAAAACCTTTCTTTTCCTCCGGCGTGCGGTGTATCTTTACTTTTCGAAATGCCCTCGTATATTAAAATACTTTTATTGTTACCGGGTGTCCCAAAAATGACTGATGGATTTTAAAATTTTATAATTTCCAAACGGTGACAGGTATTAAAAAATTTCTTGCAGGAGGGTTATGTATGATGTCAGGAGTTTTTGTACTGTGATTCTTGATTTTAGTTTGAATTTCAAACAATAGGTAGCGCTGAGGGCAATAGGCGCACAGCCCAGATCCGATTTTTGGTACTTCGGGATCCATTCAATACATTTTAATCTCCTTTTTTTCGCATGGATGACGAGATAAACCGAAAAATCGAGCCTGGTTTTAGCGGTTATTGTTTGCAGCGTCTTCTACTGATGCTATTTGTAACTAAAACTGAGAATCGTAGCATAAAATCTCCTGGCATCTGACTTAACACTCCTGTAAGAATTTTTTTTAATATCTGTCGCCGTTTGGAAGTTACTGAACTTTAAAATCCATGAATCATTTTTGGGACACCCGGTGTATAATACGCGTTACTTATATATATTAACACGTTAAGTGCCACGTAAGCCACCGGTAATTGACACTGAACTTTTCGTTTAGAACGCGTCATTCACCCATGACTGACCGTCTAAAATATGATATACAACAAAAAATATATGTATTGTGTTAAGTAATTACTGAATATTTATTTAAAATTTATTTACCTTTTATTTATTACAGGATTATACTTTCTTAAAAATTACTTAAAACATTGTAAATTTTTCAGCTTCAGTGTCAGTCACCGTGTTAACACTAGAACTACCGATGTTAAATACATACCTAGTTTTACCGCATCCGTCAGATTGACGGATTTTTGATCATGGCTTTCATTGTAACTTTTAACTTAGTTAATGTAAATAAAAGAACATACAGCTGGCTCTCTGTTTAACGACTTTCAAGAAACCTCGAAAATTCGTCATTTCGGTTAACCGAGAGTTTTGGGTTAAAAGAGGTTCTACTGTATATTTAATTATGCATAATTATTATTTATACACAATTATTAATTACGTGTAAATGATTTATTATCGATTTTTACCCTTTTCAAATGGCTATGACGACGATAGCGATTTTTATACTTTTCAAATAAATTTCGAAAATGGTTTACTGAACCCTATAAAATAAATAAGTAATGAAACTAACATTATTTATTAAAATGTAACGAAAATTCACTAAATTGTTTTCGATGTAACATTTTTATGCATCGCGAAACTAGCAATAATTCGACAAATCTAGCTTCGATTGGACTTAGTTGAATCCAGTCATTATGATCTTCATTGGGAGTAGTAGAGCTACACCCAGACAAGTGTCCCAATCCCAATAGATTAGGTATGTTTTAAATAACACATCGCAGCTGGCGTAAGCACAGAATAGTGACGTCTAGATTGCATCAAATTCTTCTTAACATATTGCGTTGTTTCGCAAGACGCTTGTCCTTCTCGACACCCATCCAAAGAAATTGAAGAAGAGAATCCTCTACGTTCTTTGGTCCTTCTGCGTAGTTTCTATTTGATAATGATAATCGTCGGTAATGACGATTGTACTTGATGAACCTGGTACTTCGAGGGCTCCGCAAATGCTCTGAACATTGATAAATTACATATAAAAAAGATTTCTGAATTTATTCTGGGGTGAGTTTTTAATTTTATTGAGTTATTTATATATATTATATGCGGTGGCATTTCAAGGCATTTTCCAGAGGATTATCGGGTATTGCGGCGCATCCCGCGCTTTCGAAAGGAAAATATGTATTGGAATTACCAACTGCATGTTAAGTGTGAAATATAAAGATAAAACATTACATTCAAGGAAAGATATGCATAAGAATTTAGAATTCGACGCTAATGAACAAGAAAAGAAGACATGATGATCATTTTAATTGTCCAATAAGCTATCCCAAATGGCTTTTGGTGATTCAGATAATTTATTAAGATTGCCCTTTATCGTTGTGTTCTCAATTCTAATTTGTTCAGCTTTTTTTTTTTTTTTTTTTTCTGGTGTAATTTTATATATTTTTAATGATCATTATTGCACGTTCATGTTAAATGATTCGTGGAGGATAATTTACAAAGAAGGAGGGGTTAAGAAAAAAAAAAAAAATACAGTTTCAATTCAAGGGTACACGTAATATACGGAATACACGGTAGGTTGACATTAACTATGAAAATTGAATTTTATTGAATAAATATTTAGCCCTTTCTCTGCTGATGGGGCATCAAATTTTAAAGTATTTTTTCCCCTCTTCGCATACAAGTAATTTCATTTATGAATTTCTGAATAATGTTTATAATTTTTCGGTTGAGGGGGGGGGGGGGGGGGTGTTTTATTGCTATGTTCAGAGTAGCCTAATATGTTGAAAATGAAAGACTATTCCTAAAAAATCATATAGTTTTTTACATGGTTAATGCTTAATTTATTTATGTAACTTTATACCTTACAAAGACTCAAGCTTATACTATGCAACCGAAACATAACAGGGGTGGACTTATAAATCGGAAGCTATAGAACAAGAAATGAACTGAAAAAAAGCATAATTTTTTTTTTACGCAACGTTACACAGATTCAAATTTTGTCTTATTTTATTTCAGTACACCAAGTTGTTATTTTGCACGAAATAATTATGCAGACTTTCGAAGATTTGGACTTTTAACGCCAATTCCTTATTTCTAATACACACATTCAGAATATTCTAAATTTCATTTTCATAAACAGATAATTGCTGGTAGTGTTGTAGTGAAAGTAGCGTTGTGAATTAATACAATTTCTCATGATATAGTTACAAGGGTCGCATTCTATAGGAAAAATTTTTTGTTCCTACCACTATTTTGAAAATAATATCTTCATCGCGTCTTTCTGTAGTATATCTATATATGGGCGATTCTCAAAAGGTGGGCACTGGACACAAGTCGTAACTTTAAGCCTTTCAAACATAACTTTAATTATCATTGACTTTATTTTTTTTTTCACGCTGAGTTTTTAATTCCATTCAGAGATAGAAAATGACATAATTTATTGTAAAAGCTTTGTATAAATCTTTCTATTCTAAAAAAAAGTAACTACCGCTGTCACCGCCGCCGCCAGTTTTGAGGTGACAGGAGGTCTTTCTTCGTTAATATTAAGAAAAATAATGCATACAAATATATGAAAATCGGTGGTATTATACAGAAATGTTTGATAAACACGCTGATGCAGACAGTTTTCAAATCGAAGAATTATTTTAAGAGCTATTTAATGCTAAAGTTGGACAAAATCGTTGCATTAAAAAAGTTTTATAGGAGCAAAAACTGTACATCGGCAAATAGTTGAAAGTAGCGTTGTGAATTAATACAATTTCTCATGATATAGTTACAAGGGTCGCATTCTATAGGAAAATTTTTTTGTTCCTACCACTATTTTGAAAATAATATCTTCATCGCGTCTTTCTGTAGTATATCTATATAATGGAGTTATGAATAAAAGGAGGAGACATATAGTGTATTGTCTACCAGTTGCGAGTGAAGTAACTGAGGAGTTTGTCACAATATGGCGGCTGCTTTTTTGAAATCGGTTCTTCAGTTTCTGACTACCGATAGGTCAAGCATCCCACCAGTAAAATTGAATAGAAGATTTCGTCTTTAAGAAGCGTCTTATTCATGGAATTTTTTTTCAAAAGTGTCATAAAAATTTCTATTTGTTTTTACCGGTGTCAGTATGCCTTATAAAACTGTCGGTTTGTATCCATGGTTGTCACAATATGGCGGAAACTCAGGGCCTAACTACCACCAAAGAAAACTCCTACCAGTAAAAATGAAAAATTGTTTCTTCCACTATTTATGACTGAAATTTTGTAAAAATAAGGAGTTTAAATAAGTTTAAAATATCTATATAAACCTACTGGTGGGAGTTTCCACCGTCGATAAACAACCCCTTTGTTAGCGGTTACAGTTGAAGCTTCACTATTGTAAGGATATGTCAGTTCCTCTTTATTAATAGTTCCATGATCTATATATGGGCGATTCTCAAAAGGTGGGCACTGGACACAAGTCGTAACTTTAAGCCTTCCAAACATAACTTTAATTATCATTGGCTTTATTTTTTTTTTTCACACTGAGTTTTTAATTCCATTCAGAGATAGAAAATGACATAATTTATTGTAAAAGCTTTGTATAAATCTCTCTATTCTAAAAAAAAGTAACTACCGCTGTCACCGCCGCCGCCGGTTTTGAGTTTTTTTGTGACCGGAGGTCTTTCTTCGTTAATATTAAGAAAAATAATGCATACAAAAATATGAAAATCGGTAGTATTATACAGAAATGTTTGATAAACACGCTGATACAGACAGTTTTCAAATCGAAGAATTATTTTAAGAGCTATTTAATGCTAAAGTTGGACAAAATCGTTGCATTAAAAAAGTTTTATAGGAGCAAAAACTGTACATCGGAATTTAATCATTTTTAGATCATTTTATGCGTCAGAATTTCCCGGTGTGCAGACTGCATTCAGTTTATTAATTTGACTCATTTTTTGAGGTTTCATTTCTATTTTAAATTCAAATTTTCAGCATTTCGAGAGATATTTTTTACTTATTTTAGAAAATTGTACTAATTTAACCTGTTGCCAATTGTATAAACAACGGAAACAATATGGAACATGTTTGCTTCAAATTAAAAATTTATTTTGCACGTGACTATTATAAACAAGAAAATATAAAAAGCAGGAACTCATTGAGAATTATCATAAAAAACCATATTACACGTGAATTTTAAAAGTGAAAGAATGTTGTAAAATAATAAATTCATTAACATGCGTTAGAAGTCTTAAATAGAAGAAATTACGTCACATTTACGTCACATTACGTAAAATGAACAAAAAATAATATTGCAAAACAGTTTAAATTTAAAAATTGCGCGAGACATTTATTTGATATTTCGAGATGATCTTTTCCACTATTTTTGCTGAGACAGCGCAAATAATATTTCATTTCTAACAAAATTATTTTCACGCGAATAGTAAAAGGAGAAAGAAAAGTTTAGTGAAAATTACATCAGATTAAAAACAATACATTTAAAGTGTCATTTAAAAAAAACTTTCTTTTCGCTTTGCTAAAAAATACCGGGAGGCAAAGACTCTGTTTATTTAATTCATTTTATATTAGCTTATTTTGAAATGTCAACTGATTTTATTTAATCAAAGACGGAAACAGCCATTGTATCATTTAACAGCCGCTGATTAGGCTTTAAAATTCCCCAATCAAAGAGAAATGAATAGAAACCCGTTTATAGGGAGATCGCCACTGTTTTTAAACTTATAATTCAATCTTCCGAAATATTTTTTAAGCCGATCAAATTAGCGTGCTTTTAGAGTCTGCGGTGTCTGAACGGGGGTTGACGAGCGTAGCTCGTAGGGGGCAGCGCCCCCTAGTATCTTAAAATTTTATTATTTTATGCTAAAGAGGCCAATTTCGGACATTCATAACGTTAACTGCTCCAATGTACTACCAAGAAAAAGAGTTTTAACTTTTTTCCAGGTGGTTCTAATGGTAAACAACGAATGCATAAAGGAAACGAATGATTGTTTGATAATTTCGTTAAGAGATGGCAGGCTGATTTATTGCTTTTTTGAAGATAGAAGGACTTTTCTATAAAGCATTTTTCTGTATTTTGTTATGTTCGAAAGTAACGTAAGTAACAAAGCATTTGATTTTATTATTATTATTACTGGATAACAAAAAGTTAATTATACATATATATATGTTTACAGATACATTTACAACATTCTTAGTCTTAAGATTTTTTAAATAGTAAGAGCAACGTCCAAAATCTGCAAATGTCCAAAATTTGTAACGTACACAACTGCTAATTAAATGCTTTAATCATTAATTTTCCAGAATAGTTGCTGTCTTTTAATGTTTGTGTATAATTTTGTAGACATACTATTAAAATATTTATATATTATATTTATAGACAAAATACTATACTATTAAAAAATGTGGCCTTAAATCTGAAAATTTTACAAATTACATATAGTTAACGTTTAATGATCCCACCTTTTGAGAATCTCCCATATATAAAAGCCGTTCTCTGTATGTATGTCCTTTATACAAATCTTCAGTTTTTGTTTTTGACCGATTTGCAGGAAACTTCACGTACGTACGTTTTTGAACGTGGAAAAGATGGCTGTCTACTCAAAAAAACCATCATACTGCTAATAAAGCCCGTTAATATTATATTTAGAAAGAAATATTTAAATTATGCTGGTGTAAGTTATAAAATTAATTGAATCATTGATCTTTTTAACATTTTCCAACAAAGTTGAAAGGTGCTCATGATTTCGGTTTGTCTATCCGTCTGATCACGCTCTAACTCCCGTAAATATACTCCGATTGCCCAGAAATTTTTGGATGTGATTGACATTTACCATAGCACGTTCCCTGTTTCAAATGAAATTTGTAGCATGCTTAGTTCATTTACAGGGACAGTCAAAAGTATTCCGTTACATTGCGGATAATGGGAAAGAATCGTTTCAAAGGATTTTTAATGATGTTACACGCTTTCAGACACAATAAAACTGATATGCATTTATGAAGTGCACTAAAATATGCATTGTGTAGAATATGCGGTCCAAAGAACATTTGTTATTCATTTACAGGGCCACACAAAAGAGTTCCGTTACATAATGATATAGGGTTGGAGCGAATTGTTTGCGGTGTATTTTAATTATGTTAAACTATTTCATATATAATGAAATTTATATACGTCACTGAGGTTTACTATACCTTATTTCATGTAGAATACGAAGAGCATAGCATTTACAGGGAAACACAAAAGATTTCAGAAACTATATTGTATCCGAAGTACGGTACAATAGTGATGATTGCTGAAAACGCACTTTTAATTATGATATGCGTTTTTATGTTTCACTCTCCGAGTATTTATGCATACTATATGATGTGTACAAATGCTATAATTCATATACAGGGCTACACAAAACAATTCGTAAGGGTTACTGGGTATGAGTGCAAATTGCTTAAAGGTGGTTTTTAACTGAGTTGTGCATTTTTACACTGAGCTGCATTTAGCTTACTAAGAAATGTTTGTAGAATATAGATAAAATGATATACAGGGTCACGCAAAGAATTGGATACATGGCCGTCTGTTTGAATTAAATTTTAGCAAAATAGCGGCGTGTAATAAGGATATAAAAATATTCAAGTATATTTCCATCTATTAGTACAAATTGATGAAAGAGAAATTTCAACCTATTTTTCGTTTTCTTGCTAAACTAGATTTTCCTATTATATAGTGCATATATCAATCTACAGATCAAATACAGGGCTGTTCAAAATAATTGGAATACATATTTGGCTATGGACGGTAACTGCTGAAATCAGTTTTTCAAAAGTTTTATGCGTTTTCTAAAATGTTTACTTAGTTATCTTTTTTACCTTATTTCCCTAAATAACTAAGATTTGTTAAAGCATTCAAGAAGTGTTAGAAAGTGTTTAATAATCTATGCTTGACGCATGATTTTTCTTTCTTGTTTTATATTGACATTGGTTTCAAACGGATTATGTAACAGATAAATATGACGATTCAGTTTTGTTGAATATATATTTTGTAAAATATCGTCCCTTTTCTTTGTTGGTGGGACAGGATCTTTTAAAATACCTTTTCTCGCATTTTGCAGGCGCAGATTTATTGTCAATTCCGCATACTTTTGTAATTTTGTTTATTAGTTTTTTATTATTGTGTTAAAATGGGACCAGTATGCTGAAAATTAACTGGGTATTTTTTAGAAAAGAACAGCTGAAAAAAAGAAAAAGTCCTTCCGGACAGTGCCAGGAGGAAGAGGTAGCTTTCATATTCCTTATTTTAAAAAAGGCAACTTATATTATTCAAACACACGAAGCTCAATTTAGTGGAAACCGAATATAGGAGATTCAATACTAATTTTTATCAATACTAATTTTTATCATTATGAATGAGAATTTCGCGAAATTAGTCAGCTTTATTCAAGCTGTTTTTATTTAAAGTAACTTATATTTGGCTGCCAAATTCGGCGATTTCTTAAAGTGCCTGCCATTTTAAGACAACATGGTGGATGAAGCTAACCAGTGAACTTGGTCGAGACGTTAGTAATTGCTGTGCACATCCTCACTCACATCGGAACCGATTGATACATACGAGTGCTTTCGCAGGCAAAAAATCAGATTTTTCAAAATGTCACCCACATTAGATATTGAAATTGCTATATCTGAGCCATTTTTTAAGATAAAGACAAACAAAAAATGCTCCTGAATCCTTATATCAAGGTCAAATACTTAAGAAAGAAACATTTTTCAATTTCTAATTTTTTTGCACCTCACTTTAAATATAATTTCTTTTAATTTAATGGCCGCCATTTTGAAACAAGATGGCTGATAAAGCTGGCCAGCGAACTTGGTCGAGATATTGATGTATACTATCCACATGCCTTCTTACATCTAAATAGGCGAATACGTGTGTTATCGCGTGACAAATACAAGATCGTTTCAAAATGTTAGCCATGCTAGAAATTCAAAGTGCTATAATTCAACCATTTTTTAAGATATAAACGAAAGAACAAATATTCAGAAACAAAGACTGCACCGGAATCTTTGTATCAAGGCCAAACACATAAAAAAAATCTTTTTCATTTTTTAATTTTTTAATACCTCATTTTAAATTTAAAATTTGATTTTTTTAATGGCAACCCTTTTGAAACAAGATGGCGAATGAAGCTGGCCAACGAACTCGGTCGAGACATTGGTATGTACTATGTACAGACCAAGTTACATCCAAATCGGTTCATAAATACGCCATATATCGCGTGACAAATATAAGGTCGTTTTAAAATGTCAGCCACAATAGAAATTCAAAATGCTATAACTCAGCCATTTTTTTAGATATAGACGAAACAAAAACTGTTCCAGAATCTTTGTATTAAGGTCAAACACATACAAAAAAAATCTTTTTCATTTTCCAATTTTTTGGTATCTCATTTTAAATTAATTTTTTATTCCTTTTTTTAAATGGCCGCCATTTTGGAACAAGATGGCGGATGAAGCTGGACAACGAACTCGGTCGAGACATTGGTATGTACTATGTACACACCAAGGTACATCCAAATCGGTTCATAAATACGTCCGTTATCACCTGACAAAAATCAGGACGTTTCAAAATGTCAGCCACGCTAGAAATTCAAAATGCTATAACTCAGCCATTTTTTAAGATATAGACGAAACAAAAACTGCTCCCGAATCTTTTTATCAAGGTCAAACACATAAGTAAAAAATATTTTTTCAATTTTCAATTTTTTAGTACCACATTTTTAATTTAAATTTTTAAGAAAAATTTAAATGGCCGCCATTTTTAAACAAGATGGCGGATGAAGCTGGCCAACGAACTCGGTCGAGACATTGGTATGTACTATGTATAAACCAAGTTACATCCAAATCGGTTTATAAATACGCCTTTTATCGCGTGACAAAATTCAGGACTTTTCAAAATGTCAGCCACGCTAGAAATTCAAAATACTATAACTCAGCCATTTTTTAAGATATAGATGAAACAAAAACTGCTCCGGAATCTTTGTATAAAGGTCAAATACATAAGAAAAAAATATTTTTCTATTTTCAATTTTTTGGTACCACATTTCAAATTTTAAATTTTTTTTTAAATTTTAAATGGTCGCCATTTTGAAACAAAATGGCGAATGACGCTGGCCAACGAACTCGGTCGAGACATTGGTATGTACTATGTACACATCGAATTGCATCCAAATCGGTTCATAAATACGAGAGTTACAGTGTGACAAAGGTCAGACATATATATATATATATATAACCATTAAATAAACAAGATATATATATATATATATGTCAATTTTGAACGGAGGGTGATTTCGGTGTCTGGGGGTCTTGATCGATGAAAATATACCAAAATTTTTTGAAATCGCTTTCCTCCGAACGGCTGCAATATGCTTTTTGTAATGAAAGCTCCCTAAAAAGCAATTTAACAAATTACAACGACCATTTGGAAAATGATTTTTTCAAAGACTAAAATTTAAAACATAAAAAATCGCACGGAGTTGATCATACATTACGTACACCATGGATTAAACATTAACATTCTTGGACCCATCGCGAACAAATTTTAAAAGAAATTTCAGTTTTACAATTTTCGGTACTGTAAATTTTTTAACTTCTACGGAACAGGTCATACGCCATGGATTAAACATTAATATTCCTGGACCAATTTTAAATGAAATTTCATTTTTAAACTTCTAAACATCCCACAATATTACTTTTTATATCGTCGTATAGAGAAAAAAATGCATTTTTAATTGCAATTTGTTTGAAAGCTGTATCTCAATTTGTTTCTGAGTTGTAATTTTTTTTTTGTAGTTTTTATTACTTTTTTGTCATAGTGGCAACAGAAGTGTCCATCTCTGTTGAAAGTAAAAGGAAAATACAGATTACTGTATAGACCAATCAGAAAACGAATAAAATGCGGGTTCAACTAATAAAACGCTTCAGATATGTTTTTGAGTTCCTACCCTGACAGAGGACAATAACCATTTTTCCAAATGGTTAAAAAAAGATATTTTTATCTATGAAATCAACTCCAGTAAATGAACAAAAATATGGCTCTAAACTTCATACTGCATCATGGTACGTAGATACAGAGTACAACTTTCATTCCACTGCTTTAGTGGCGAAAACTCTGTCCCGGCCTGTTAAATGAAGAGGGTCTTTGTTTGACGGTGCTATGAGTCACGACAGCATATTATTATTTTTTAACCATTTGGAAAAATGGTTATTGTCCTCTGTCAGTGTAGGAAATCAAAAGCATATCTGAAGGTTTTTATTGGTTTAATCCGCATTTTATTCGTTTTCTGTTTGGTCTATACAGTAATCTGTATTTCCCTTTACTTTCAACAGAGACGGATACCTTCTGTTGCCACTATGATAAAAAGTAATAAAAACTACAAAAAAAAATTAATTACTCAGAAACAAATTGAGATACAGCTTTCAAACAAATTGCATTTAAAAGTACATTTTTTAGGGTTTCGTTCATCTGACGAAACCCTATTCGTCTCGCTCCTCTGTCTGTCCGTCCGTCTGTCTGTCTGTCACAGAGCCCGTTCTCAGAAACTATACATGTTAGAGACTTGAAATTTTGTGTACTTATAGCTGAACACCTCACATCAAACAACAAATCATAAAATTTTGAAAAAGTCGGTAATTAACCGAATTACGGGCTAATTAAATTCTAAAATTAACCAATCAACCTTTTGAACGCAGGTGCGAACGCACTTTATCGAAATCCTCCTCACAAGGAAGGTCTCCATACTGGGCATACTCAGAATATATTGAAAAAAATGTTAGTGAAAGTACTCATGTATGTAATAAAGGATCAGTTAAAATTAGCGGCAGAATTACAGTAGAAAATCTGTAAAAAAATAAAATACTTTCGAATAATTGGCGTGAAAAGACGAAAGCAGCACGCAATTTGGCGAGCAGCACTTTTCCTCGCCAAAAGCAAACGATTTGAATGAATCTGAAAATTGTTTGTTAATTGATTTTGAGAATATGCGGTATTTAATGAATTTAAACGTAAACCATGAAATAATTTATTATTATTATTATTATTACATTTTGTATTATACATGTTGCTTGTTGATGATTTGAATGAAATTTTGCCATTGTTTTATTCTCCAATCCACAATTTTTAAAATTTAAACTGCTTTATCGGTTATAAAAATAACTTTTAACGCCAGATGAATAATGCTGCCGTAATACATTTCCATACCGAAGAAGTTGTTTCCATAGCAACAAAGTTGAATCCACAGTGCTCAGTGGGGCATATTTTTGAGTTTGGGACAATTTCATTCAATTTAGATTTTGTTTTAAATCGTAAAATATGATAGTTAAAAATCGTTATAAGTACATATAAATATATATGACAAAACTATAGTTGAAACAAACTAAAAATGACAAAGCTAAAGTTATTTAAATTAAACTTATTTAAACAAATTCAACATAAAATGTTTTTTCCTTAAAGAGTATTCGACAAGCGCATTTTTTGAAATTTTATTTCTTCGCCAAACGGTGATAAGTCGCCAAATAAACGAAATTTTCATCATTTTTACGGACGTTCTACCGAGGTTCCGCCGAAATTTTTTTATAAACATATATACCCATGGGAGAAGAACATTCTGTATTTTTTTTTTCAGATTTTTCTGAGTATGCCCGTATGGAGACCTTCCTTGTCAGTTTCTCCTAAGGGTTGCCAGTAAATTCAACGGATGCTCCGTCAAATCAGCCGATGCAGGGTTACCACGGAGTAATTTAAGCAATAAATGAAGTGGACGTTTAAAAAGCAAAATCGAATCTGCCGAAGTATCGTCGTACAAACTCGTAACAGGTGTAGAAACACGCGGAAAAATTCTACTTTATTTTGGTATAAATTTCAAATTTCTGCGTAGGTTAAAACGCAAAATATCCACTAAAAATCGATCGATAAAAATTTAATTTCTGTATTTGAAAAGACAATGAAAACAGATTTCCATTCACCGGAACGCAGCTGTCGTCATCTCTCAGACATATCGGCGCGGGAGAAATTTAAGGGGAGGAATGTCTAATACGAAATTTAAACTTTTTAAATATTAAATTTTTCGATTAAGTTTTTTTACATCCGGGCTGGAAATCTCTCGCAGATTTCATACATACCCGGTTCAAAGAGATAGCTTAATTACGAGCTGAGAAATTAATTATTTATTTAATTAATCGGTTTCATTTCTCTCTAATGAATAGAATAAAATGGCGGCACGTGCTTTTTTAGCCACGAAATAACTTAAATTAGGAAATCTATCAATTTGCGCAAGGTTCAGCTCTATCAGACAGGTATACCTTTCGAAGGGAGGCAAAAGCGTGCTTCGCCCGTATCGCATATTTTTTATTTGTTAGGTTTGTGTTAATGGAAAGGGGGAGGGGGGAAAAGGAAATACTTTTGATTAAATATCCGGGTTAGTTCGCATTACAGATATCATTATGACGTGCTTCGCCCGCTATCGGATAATTTCAGTGCGTGATAGCTTAATTAAAAGCTGAGATATTAATTATTATTTAATTAATCTGTATGTGTAGTGGACAATGAGGTGCGTTTTGGATCCTTTTTAGGCAGACTATTCAATTCCAGCAATGCCAACAACGTATTTCCTTAAGAGTTGAAGAAAATATTGTCTCTGGGGGTAATACATTATTATTTAATTAATCTGTATGTGTAGTAGACAATGAGGTGCGTTTCGGATCCTTTTTAGGCAGACTATTCAATTCCAGCAATGCCAACAACGTATTTCCTTAAGAGTTGAAGAAAATATTGTATCAGGTGGTAATACATCATTATTTACTTAATCTGTATGTGTAGTGGACAATGAGGTGCGTTTTGGATCTTTTTTAGGCAGCTTATTCAATTCCAACAATGCCAACAACGTATTTCCTTATGGGTTGAAGAAAATATTGTCTCAGGGGGTAACGCATATTTATTGCCATCAAGTTAAACCCAAAAATTATAATACTATCCTTATTACAGCAGCTACTTCTTCACTTTAAAATTTTCTAAAAAATCCCAACTTTGAGGGCCTGCCCGGGAGGGGCGGGGGGGGCCGTATCTCCCCATTATGCACCTTAAAATTTCGCTCATTCTTTTTACTATCGTTCTATAACAATTTGTTAGTAGTCACGGGGCAGCCCTGGGGCTGTGCCCCTACCCTATTGGTTACTCACTCAAAAAGGGCTGATTCTTCAGTTCACTTCAATATTTAACAGCTTATAACTTTGCTTCTATTGGAGCCACAGCGGGGGGATTACTCCCAGTCTGGCACCCCTGTTCCAACTTGTATTTTTGCATCTTCTGTTTTTCGGTTTTCCACATAGGGCCGAAGATAGGGGGCGGGGGGGGGGAGTCATTTTTGGATGTAGCATGTCTACTGAAAGCTTTCACCTCACAGATCTCAGAAATAATGTTTAAAATTTTGTTTATTCATTTTGGGCCACCTTACGCATCCAAATAATGGTTTTCCTCCAAATTTACTTTCATCCTCCTGCACCGTTCATTACAGATATTAAAAGATTAGCGTTTCTGACCTTTTTAGATGTCCTTTTTTGAGGACTATGATATACTCAGATATATGCTACTTATTAAATATGCAAAAGTCAAAATTTTAGTTACCACTATTTCCGAATAGTACTTTCAGCAAATTTCTTAATTTCACGCTTAAGACCGCCACCAACTCCAGTAACATATCCAGTGATAGGTTGTTTAACCGAATTTCGTTCAGATTCGCTTTTGTTAAGAATAGAGTGCGCTCCCTGGTGGTGGAATGCGGAACTAACAGAATTCTTGGTTAAGAACGCCACCATTACGACTCATGTATCTATGGAAAGGTTGCGTGTAGGAGTTTCCTTCAGATACGCTTTTGTTACGAATAGAGTGCGCTCCCTGGTGGAGGAATGCGGAACTAACGTAACTCAATTTTGTTAAAATTAGGAAATATAACAAGTCGATCTGTTTGAAACTTTAAGATATTTTATAACACATAAGATAAATTTTATAAAAAAAGACCGCGTGAAATTTCAGGCATGTGGAGGTAGGGGGGGAGAGACGAAATGCCAGTTTTTGCAGTGCGTGCGTAGCACGCCTGCTATACGGAGCCGTAAGCAGCGGGGACCTGGTTCGAGGTTCTTTCGAGCGATATTGCCATTTCACAAGATTTTGCAGTGCGTGCGCAGCACACCTGCTATACGGTGCCGTAGCCAGCGGGGGCCCGGTTGGAGGTTCGTTCAAGGGAGATTGCTTTTTTTACAAGATTTTGCAGGTGTGCACAGCACTTCTGATATACGGTGCCGTAGGCAGCGGGGACCCGGTTCGACTTTCGTTCGAGGGCGATAGGCTTTTTAAAAAGAGTTTGCAGTGCGTGCGCAGCACGTCTGCTATAAGGTACCGTAGGCAGCGAGGACCAGGTTCAACTTTCTTTATAGCGAAAGGCTTTTTTAAAAGAGTTTGCTGTGCGTGCGCAGCACGCCTGCTATACGGTGCCGAAGGCAGCTGGATCCGGTTTGACTTTCGTTCGAGCGCGATACGCTTTTTTTTAAAGAGTTTGCAGTGCGTGCGCAGCACTCCTGCTATACTGTGCCGTAGGCAGCGGGGACCCGGGTCGAGGTTCATTCGCTTCGAGATTTTATAAAAAAGGGGTGGTTCATGAAAAGGAGGGGCCCGCTAGCGGGCGAAGCCAGCTAGTCTTATATTATTTACCCCTCTGGCCTCTAACTTGTGTATTTTAAGGAATTTTTCTAACCTCCGCCCTTTTAACCCGGGGAGAAATTTTCCAACTTTAGCCGACACCCCTTTGACCATTCTTTCATATTACGCACCATAGCCTTACATATTTTAGTTCCATTTTTTCCGCAAGGTGCGCCTACTTATCTCGGGTGCTATGGGC
The DNA here is from genome assembly GCA_963932465.1 of Maratus speciosus. Taxonomy (NCBI): domain Eukaryota; kingdom Metazoa; phylum Arthropoda; class Arachnida; order Araneae; family Salticidae; genus Maratus; species Maratus speciosus. The sequence continues at coordinate 185,250,123 of OZ010798.1, read as the reverse complement.
TTAATCCACTCGACTAATATATCTACGGATAGTATGTAAAACGGATTTTCGTTCGGATACAGGTTTGTTTAGAATCAAGTGCGCCCCCCTGGTTGTGAAATGTGGAACTAACAGATTTTTCAAAAGGATAAATTGTTTTGAAAGGAATATTAAACGAAACCCTCTGTACTATCAGTGATCACACTTACCCACTTGTTTCTCTATCCGACGGTGGAAAAAGTAATATTGTCGGATGTTTAGAAGTTTAAGAATGAAATTTCATTTAAAATGTGTCGTCAGATTTCTTGGAAATCTGACGATGGAAAAGCCTTTTCCCGAACAGCCAATGAAATGCTTGGATAATACCTATGTTTTAGGTGGATAATACGTACGAGTCGCAGGCGATTTTTGTCGCTTGGAATTTTTACGTGTAATAACACTATTAATGTTTAATTCATGGCGTACGTAATGTATGATCAACTCCGTGCGATTTTTTATGTCTTAAATTTTAGTCTTCGAAAAAAAATCATTTTCCAAATGGTCGTTGTAATTTGTTAAATTGCTTTTATTATTATTATTTTTTTTTCCTAGCCCATTTTTGCCATCTCGTAATCTGATTGGCCAGAGCTTTCACCGTCAAAGTGACAATTCTTGGCGGGAATCGTGCTTGGCGAAAACCATCACAGAAGAGATTTTCGATGGAATAAATGAAAATGAATATAATAAATTTCGATGGAATTTTATACAAACCAAGAGAATTAGGGTAACTACAGTGTCTTAAAAATTAGTAGAAATGAATCAGTTTTCTATTTTTAGATTTTTATTTTTGGAATTTTATTATCCAATCCAATAATTATAAGTATTAAGATACTGTATCTTTTATTAAAGTGTAAATGTAAAATGTAGCCCCTCCCCCTTTTCCGAACAGAAAAAAAAATGTTTTATCTAAACCGGTGTATGCGGGGGAGGGGGATAATCTTCAGAGTTTCGGTAGACATCTGCTGTTTTTTTTAAATCATTTAAACACAGGTGGGGAGGGGTTAGAAAAGTATTTACTTATTATTACTATAACATAACAAATAGGACAAAAGATTATACAAAAATACGCATGTAAACTCTGTGTAGTAGCGAAGTAATGAATGGGGAATTCTAAATTTCAGGTGTGTGTGGGGGGGGGGGGGGGAATTTAGATTATTGATTATTTACTGTAACGACAAAGTAACTAGTGGGAGAGAAAAATTTTAAGGGAAGACACGACTGGGACGCCACGCCCACTTGTATTAATTTTATTCTAACATTTTATACTCATTCATTATATGTAACTAAATTTTATTCAAATGTTCATATATACTTTAATTCGCCAGTGACGTAGCCAGGATTTCGTTTCGGGGTGGTGGGGTGGGGTCCAGAATTTTTCCTTCAGGTTATATATATAGTAAAACCTGTCAAGATGAAATCATAAATATTGCTGGAAAATTCCATTTTACACGGGTTTTCGTGTTATCAGGTGTATTTGTATAGTATTCTTTTCCGTAGCACTATGGAACATTTCTTTTTAAGACAGAATTCCGTTATAGGCAGGTTCCATTTTTACACGTTCTGTGTATTTATATAAATATACTTATTTATGTCATATGAATAGAATAAAACTTGTCAAAATAGTAAATGTCTATAACGGAATACTGTCTTTAATGAAACCGTTACATGCAGGCCCTTATTATCGCATGGGCAAATCGGGACTTTGCCCAGGGGGCCCAGACCTCAAGGGGCTCCCAAATCATATATTAATTTATAAAATGTTTACTTTTTTCCCCCCAATTCCAAATCTGAAAGTTTTCAAATATAAAATACAAATTTCATTTTTAAAAGATTCTACTAAACTTTCCGAAAAACAAATTTCATTTTGAACTCACAGATTACGAACTCAATGCTTTCGCAAAGCGAACCTCAACCACTATTACATAAGAAATAATATTTTGATTTTGATAGCTTTTATTAGCAATGAACGTAAATCATATCTAAACTTTAGTGGTAGAAAATAATCAGTTCTAATTGACATGAGATAATTTTTTTCCGTATTCAAAGTTTTTTCTTTTAACTTTGACTTAAATATGAAAAACAAACCCAAAATTGCCATCTTTTGAGATTTAAAGAAAAAACATTTTCTACTTGGGAAGTAGAACGTATTTTATTTAATATTATGTTGTGTGTAGAACAACTTAAAAAGATGTAAAAGATTGAATGGGGCCTCCTAATTTATCTTTGCCCAGGGTCCCGATTAGTCATAATCGGGGCCTGGTTACATGTTCTTAATATGAATTGCGATACAATTAAATTTGCTGAAAACTTGTCTGAAAGGGGATTTTCATCGTTCTTTAGTGAAACATAGTGAAGCCTGTGAAAGCGGAATCTTTCTATGACGGAATCCTGTCTCAAACGGAAGAGTTTCAGAATCCCTGCGAAACGAACAATAGATCTTATTGAGGTAGTGTACATTTAGAAGCATAATTAATTACACTTCTTTCTATGGAAGCCTGTCTAAAATGGAGCTTTTTACCAGTCCCTTGCAATCTCGTCCTCAGGGGCGGCGCCAGAGCTTGCCCGACGGGGGGGGGGGGGGGGGGGGGCACAGTATCCCCGACAGGGGGGCCGAATTCATAATATATATTAGAGGTCTCCACGAGCCCGGGCCTGTCCCGAACAGTGTTAAATTCAGACACTTTTCTCCGGGGAGGGGGGATTTCTGTGTCTCCGGGGAGGGACATTATAGCGTTCCGCGGGGGGGGGGGGGTGCACTTTTTTACCATTAAAAACACAAAATCTCAAATCTTCCGGGGAGGACATCTCATTGCTCTGAGGGGGAATGTCACCCACACGGGCCACCACCTGAATTCAGCACTGGTCCCGAAGCCCGAGATCGGTAAAAGTTTATTTCATTAAACTCGGGACGGGCTTAATTTTATTTTAAAACTCGGTACGGGCTCGGGCTAAATTTTAGCTTTTGAAAAGTTGGTCCGGGACTTAACTTCATTCTTCCCGGGACACATCCGGGTCTTAAAATTTTCCAGTAGATACAGGACGGACCGGACTATATTTATACTTCAGAATTTTTTTCCGGGCGGTAATGTCGTGGTAACTTTTCTACTTTATTAGTGGAGTAAATGAACAATAAAACATTTTTTTGTTTCGTTTTTTTAAATAACAGATGGAATACGTTGGTTAATCACGAAAAAAAAACATAAAATTTTCGCGTTTTGGCATATCCCGAAACGCGCAGATCTCTAACACTCGCAGTGCTATTTAAATTAGAGATGAATTGCAGAGGGACAAAAAATTTTTATTCGAAATATGAATTTCGAAGCCTGTCAAAGAATATTGTAGATAAATAAAGTAAAAATAAGCTCTTAAAGTTATTTTTGAAGCACCTCACTAGTCACCTAATCTTTATAGGCGGACGAATCCGCAAGAGAAAGTTTTCACACTTTCGAGCATTACCCGAAAGGAAAAACTCTGCTTCGTACTCTTCTTCATCTTCCACCCAGCAACGTCCCAATAAGAGGTCATTCAATATTACAGATTTTACTTGCACATATATGGCACATACATAGCAGTGTGTGAGCGATAAGTATGGAACAGTTCTCCGGTTGTGAGTCGAACCACTGCGGACCACCCGCCCCTTAAGAAAATGCAAAGATCTAGAATCAAGAGTCCCACATCAGGTAAGGTGGTAACCAATTTTTTTCGAAACGCGGTTCGTGTTCAGGCCGGATTGACCATGTATTTTAATGTCGGACGTAACTTAAAAAAATCAGCAGACAAATCTCTATCGAAAACGCATGAAGTGATCAAAAATTATTTTAATTTATAATTATTTAAATTTGTTAGTGAAAGTGTCGTCGTGAAAACTATCAGTTAAACGTTACACCTAACTAGGGTCCGTCCCGGGTAACAAATAAAATTTGCAATCCTGCAAATTTTATTTAAAACCAAGCTGCAACCCGAACCGAACTCAATCAAAAATATTCCGTCCACCCTTAACCCTATCGAACCCAAAATAATTACAAACCCAACCTGAAACCCGTTATCAGAGAAAATTGATCAAAAATATAATGCAAAGAAAAACAGTCTGTAAAAATATCTCCAATATTAATGTTACCTTTTATGTAGAAAAATAAACATGTAAGAAGTCCTTCATATTCAAATACGTGTAGTTTTTCATCTGAAATAGATTCCTGCGCGGGTTGTGTTATACCGGACCCAAACATTCAACATAAAGTCAATCCGAAACCTACCGAAAAATTTCCGTTGACCCAAAATCCGACCTGAACCCGACAACAAATTTTCTATTGACCCTAAACCGAAACACTTCAACCCGAACCTGACACGACACAAAAAAATTATATAACATAATACAGTTATGAAAAAATAGTCTGCAATCATATCTCTTAATATAAATTCTGTCTTTTATGTAGAAAATAAACATTTAAAGCGGTTTTTTTAAGCGAATTTTTTTAAGAAGCTCCGTATTTCCTCTGTTTCTCAAATAAAGCATTATCGTATACCCTAGCTATGAATGTTCATGGTGTCAGCGTATACCCTCTGCTTATAACGTATACACTCTGCTTTTTTTACGACTGCAACACTGGCTAACTTAAACTTGGCTCGTAAGTAGTGTTGTCAGGTCTAGTATTGCAAAAAAACGGGACAGAGAGAGTAAATAAGCTGGAGAGGCGCTTGAAAAGCGGGACATCCTAAACACTACAATAAAACCTGTTAAAACGGAACCAGTAGAATGGAATAATGCTTTAAATTGAAAATTTTCGCGATATCGCTAAAAGAGTACTGTGAAATTATAACGGAACAATGCACTTTCTAACATTAAAACCTGTCTCCCGATTCTTTGTCGTTCCATCTTAACAGGTTGCTGTATTAAATAGCTTCCTTTCTTCGTATTGAATGTATGTGAATTACACTTTATCCATAAAGAAATGGTGTGAAAATAATTAGTCGAACAAGAGTTTTTTAAATAATTAACAGTAATTTTATGACAATAATGCTCACTTTATAAATACAGCGTTTTATTTTTTTCGTTATTTTGCATTTCAGCTGTTTTCGAAAAAGTACACTACGTATTTATTACGTACACTCCAAGAAAACATTTCGTCAAACGTAAAAAGCACAGGAAACAAGTTTCTATTATTTGAAAAAAAAAAAAAAAAAAAAAAAAAAATTGAGCTTCAGTTCGCGTACTTTTTCTGTTTTGGAGCAAAAGAGAATACGTAAAAAATCAGTTTCTAACACAAAAAAGTAACATGCAGCACAGTTACCGGAACAACCTTGTGATTTGACGAAAATGCAACTTCATGTAATTTTTACGTTAGATTAATGAATTTTCTGTATTCTGGGGGGAAATGGGTACAGTTGCAAAAAACCTGCAGTTTTTGAGGGGCGGGAATAAACCCGGAAATTTTGGGGAATAAACCCAGAATTTTACGGAATATTGGAAATTTTGAAGGAGTTTTGAATATAAACAAAACCAGTTATTTTCCAATTTGAAATTTTTATTTAAAAAAATTTCAGGGAAGAATGTTCCAAAAAGATAGAATTTACTTTATGAAGTCACAAAACTTATGATTTTACAGTCTAAGTCTTTATAATTTATTAGCTTTACAACAATGGCGGCTGTAAATAGGTGAGGATTTGAATATTTCTTTAAAAAATGAATTTTTTCAGTTTCTGTTGGCTCGCACATCTCGTTTTCAGGCATATTTTATATTAATTTTCTAACGAGTTGCTTTGTATTTTTGCATTGATTTCTTTTAATTTTGTTCATTTTCTTTTTTGTTTACATTCGTTGATTCGAAGAACAGAGGTGAAGTTTATATTCATGTCAGATCTCTCATTTGTCTCTTTCAATTTTTACTTATCGACGATTAAAATAACAATTTTTTTAATTTCTCTTACTTAATATTTCTGCAGCTTAAGCCTGTATTTCGATAGTTTTCATGTAAACCGTGCTATTATTTTTTTTTAATATGTTATGTTATTAGTTTGGTTTACATTGAGAAAAATTGAAATCATTAAAAATAATAAATTAAAAAAATTTCATGCTTAAAACTTTCTGAAAACTCCCGGAAATTTTGAAAATTTCCTTCCCAAAAAATCCGGTTTATTCCCGGGAATAAACCCGGTTTTCTCCACCCTTTGCAACTCTAGAAATGGGCAAATCAAAACAGGAATTTTCGTGTTTCAATATTATTAATAATAAAAGCAACTGACGAAACACTTGCCACTCACGTAGCAATTGATGAAACACTTGCCACTCACGTAGCAATTGATGAAACACTTGCCACTCACGTAGCAATTGATGAAACACTTGCCACTCACGTATTTTTTTTTATTTTTTATTTTTATTTTTTTTTTTAAGAGTGTAAATTGATCGAAACGAGCCAGCGTGGTCCTCTTATTTCTGATAAGATACAGAATTTAAATCTGAGACTAAAACTGAAATACAAAATTCTCAAGGAAAATGTAAGCTAAAGGAAAACTTGTGAAATAGCTTAGAAGGTAAGAGTTCATTATTTTAATATCAACTCAAGCATAAAACAAAATTTTTTTGATGTAAAAGAAAAATCTTTAAATTTATGCTTATTTTGAAACAGCCAAAGTTTTAGCGGTCTGCATGGGCCGGGCCTATTTTCATTCATGTCACCCGGTCGTAGTCACTACTCTTTCGGGGCCGGGCTCGGGCCTTCCTTTTTTCTGAAAGATCGGGCCGGGCCTAACTTCTTTTTTCTGTACCGAGACGGGACAGGTTTAATTCTTCCTAGGTCTTCATAAGCCGACATTTTCAGTCCCGGTCTAGATCTAGCCCATATGAAAATCATTGTCTCGTCATAGCCTAGTCCGTGCAAAAATCAGTAAAATTTGCCCCGGCCCAAAAATTTTTGCAAAAAGTATATATACTTTTAAATCAACATTCTACAATTAAACATTAAAATTTATTCGTTTTAAAGAATAGCAGATTTCTAGATAATAATATTAAAATACAATAAAACGTGTGAAAAAGAACCAGCCTATCACGGAATCCTGTAGTTTTATACGGAAAAATTCATTGATCCATGCAAAATTAATATACTAATACGTGAGAAAAGAATGTAATACACCTGCTAAGAAGGGAACTTGTTTATAACGCATTTTTTTCTCTTTCCGAGACGATTCCGTCTTAGAAGATTTTACAGTATAGCATTTTTCAGATTTTAAATCTTCAATACATAATTTTTTGATTAACGGTATTAATAATAGCTGAAACATTTAAATACAAATACAGATTCATTTAAAAATGTATATCGCAACCTTTTGCGCATCTTTAAAAATGAAGATTATAAACATGAAAGAAAAAAAAAAAGAAAAAAAAAGCTAAAATAAGTATTTTTGGTCAGAATTCCTCCTTTTAACAAACTCAGAGTAAAAATACATGTTTTGTAAAATTCTGCCGGGCTGGGTCGGACTCGGGCCGAGATTTTAACTGTTTGCCGGGCCAGGTTCAGGGCGAACTTTTAGCTTTTATACCGGGCCGAACTTTTAAAGTTATTAATTAAAATCTTTCAGTCTAATAATACAATCAAGTTTAAATTATCAAGTAAAGTCGGTATTCTGATTTACACGAATTTTTTTAATTCCTAAATACGAACCTACAACCCTAAACACGAATTGTTAATTACAACCTTGCACGGTTCGAGTTATGCTCGACCCGAAATAATCAAAATATTTTTCGTCGAACCTGCAACTTGATCCTAAGCATGAAATGAAAAAAAAAAATCAATCCATAATTTAAAACAATTCAGGAAAATAGTCTGCAATCATATCTCTAAAATCAATTTTATATTTCGAAATATGAATGCATATGAATATGTAAATGAATACTCATTCATATACAAGTATTTTTTTTTTCTTAATTTGAAACAATAATCTGGGCTTTTCTTTGGAAAAATTTAGCAAACTCGAATCGACTCCCAAGAAAAAAAAAACCTCTAATCTGAGATGACCCGAAAATGGAAACACTAATCAACACGATCCGCAGCAAAATTTTACAGCCAATAGTCAACACGTTCGGGTAGAATCGGGTTATCTGACCCGATGCAAGATTTTAGTTGTTGCTATATATACATCTTCCGCAGTTTACAACGAAGTTATCTATGTATATAATTATTTTCTCATTTACACCTTCCATTCCTCTTCTATGTATTAAATAGAGACTAATATCCATATTATTATAAAATGAGATTCTACTGTATATTGAAGTTAATGAACAAAGGGATTTTTAGTTTGATACTAAGTTAGCTTGAATAATTATACAAAACTCTCTTTTTCATTTATAAAAAAATACTTACCCTACGCTTTTTAATAAGAAGAGCGAAGTGAGCAGATGAATTTCCACGTCCTGTCTCTTCTTGAAATCGTATTTCTTTTAGGCGTCTAAGTTTGCGGTCAATCAAATAAACATTGAACAGGAGTGCGCGTGAGTTATAGACAAAATGTATAAGTTTTTCGGTAACACCCGGCCGTTGTAACGACAGACTTTAACTGACATGTGTTAAATTTTTTGGTCGCAGACTAAGGAATAAAATTTTAATTTAGATTAAACTCTTAAAAAATTAGCGGCAAGCTTAATTGTGGGTCAGGTTTTCTGCAAACTAACCTAAGATCTTCTTTAAAAAGGTAACCTGCACCCGACTCGGGTCGTGTGCAGGAAAAATCGGGTTACCCGACCCTCTGCAAGACTCTACACTCAAGTCAAAAAAATTTCCCCTACGGGGAGGGCATATGCCCCCCGGACCCCCCTCTGGCGCCGCCCTTGCTCGTCTTGTCTGTGTATGTATAATAGAAGTATTTCGAGTAACTTTAAGAATTTAGGTATATCCTTATTTAATTTATTAATTTTAAAAAAAGCATGGATGAAAAATGTAAGGCTAATCTCTATAAGTGCAACTAATAATATATTGAAGTTACGTTAATATTTACCAATGAAAAAGATTAACTATGACGTAAAAAGCTGAGCGCATACTGAAGAGTTAAATTTAATTAACCCATTCGCTGTCATCCACGAGTATACTCGTGGCTTTAAATTATTAATTACTTTGTCACCACTATTTTAGAATTAAAAAAATTGCCTCATTTATTGGCAGAAATTTCGCTGTATTAGTAAAGCAAAATTTACCTTTCTGAATTTGTGGTAGCAAACGACTTTTAACAAAAAATTTTAAAATTCTTACTTTATAGTTTTGGCAGCGAATGGGTTAAATCAGGTTTCATATTACATAACATTTGCCTACAATAAAGTTAGGATCAAGTGGTTAAGTTTAAAACAGCAATTTCCATGTTTAATTTCTTGTCATTGAATTAAGAACTTGTGCTGTAATAGATATTGGATAATGATTTTACATAAGTGTCAATTGCATGAGCCGTTCATGCGATCCGCCGAGGTCCCCATGGGAATTTTTGAGATAACCCAGATAGCATGAAAATTAGCAGCAAGTTTGATTTTTTTCTGATATTATCTTGCCGTGACAAATTTGAATTGAGAAATTCGCAGCAAATCTCCCGCAAGGTATACCATCACACACTTGCATGAGTAGTTTGTTGTGAAACTGATGCAAGACTGTCTTTAATTCACAAAAATGACGAAAACAAAAAATCCATCTGTTAAGATAATAGACAATCAGTACATACGCAGAAATTTTATTCGGTAGGCACCGATTTTTCTAAACGCTATACTTATTAAATACCAAAAAATGCTCGAAATGAAAAGTACAGATATTACCTAAATTTGTTTATGGTGATAAAACCGATGCATGCACCTTTTGACGGCGCTTTCGCATCAATAGACTTGATCAGGTCTATGGACCCCTTCGAAGGGGTTAAACTTATAGTGTGAAATGGAAAGATTACTACTTTCCAGTAAGTTTGCAGTATTTTTGATTACTTGTTTGTCGTTAGTTTGCAATAAATGTGATACAGTATGAATTTAACTTGCACGACAAGTTAGCTGCAAGTTCAAATTATGGTGACTTTGGCATTTGCGTTATCTTGCTGCAGTCTTGTTATGAACTTTCGGTCTTGTCATGCTGAGCTTACTGCAACTTTGCAGGTTTTCAAAGCAAAACTGTTGCAAATTTTCTGTAAACTAAAAATGCTATGTGGGAAGGTTTTAACTTTAAGAAAAAGATCTTGCATTTTCAGCTACAGAAACTAGTAATGTAAGAAGCACACACATCAAATATAGTTCATGCTGGAAAAAGCAGTTTTGTTACAATTGTCTTATTCAGCCATAATTCTTTTAGGTTTCCATGTTTCATGTCTCGCCACTTTTGATACCATATTCGATCTAATAGTCGTATTGATCTAATGTACCGTATCTATTCGATCTAATGAGCCGTATTGTTCAATTTTTTGATAAAGGCAGAATATAGTTCAAAAAATGCTGTCAAATTGGGCATTTTGAACCGAATTTCCCGAAGCGATAGTGCTGAAAACGAAAAAAATGGGTGCGTTGAAAAAAATAATTGTTTGTAATCAAGTTCTAATTAATTGAATGAAAAAAAAAAAAAAAACACATGTCGCTTATAAATTTCTTCAAAAAATCACGTCAGCAAGTTTCATGTTTTTGCTTTTAAAAATGAGTCGGAAAATTTTGAGTTGCGGAGCGTGGAAAAATTTTTTTTTGAGTACCGCCTTAACATGATAAAAACAACAACAACAACAAAAAAAAAAGTTCGTAAAATTAGCTCTTACAGAAAAATAAAATTATAAACTCGTCAAAAACGGCCAGATAAAATTGTTAAACTGGGTTTATCTCTAATCTTGTTTTAGTTTTTGTTGGCGAAATTAGTATTAGTACTAACTTCGAAATCTACCTCCGCCTGTTGACCGAGCTGGCAGGGATTTTTGTTTTTATCAAAATAGGTTTAAAATTTGCGTATTTATTTTATTACATATTTCAAACTATAATTACATATTAAAACATGTTAAATTATTTTGTAAAAGGTTTTTTTTTTAATATAGAGTTAGATCAAAAAAAAAAAAAGTTGTCAGAAAACTGAATTCGAAGATTAATTATATAAAAGTGAAATTCTGAAAATTAATTTGGTTAAATTATGATTCATTTTTCAATTCCTACTATTAGTTCACATTCTCCCTATATATATCTTGTTCAAATTTTCAATCGTTAATAAAATACTTATTATTCATCCACTCAAGTTCAAATACATTTTTTTAAACTTGTAGTGGATGACACTTGATGTTAATACAGTTTTTTTTTAAAATATTAATTCATTAATTAAATTTAATGAATTAATTTTAGTTTTATATGGCAGAAAAAATGGTGGCCATTTGGTTATTGAACAGCATTTAATGCATCTCCATACCTATAAGGGGGGTTACCATAGGGGGGGACCCTGTTTTGTCGCCAAATACAGCCAAAATTATCGCCAAATTTGGCGACCAAATTGAGTCGCCAAAAGTGACGCAACTTGGCGATATCTGTAATACTTTGCCAAATTCCCATAGACTTCCATTGTAAACCAATAGGGTTTACTTGCTTATAGAAAATCAACAAATTGGGATATTTTAATGCAACAGAAACTAATATTAGCTTAAGGGATTACGTAACATTTATTCTTTGATGACCTAAGTAGGAATTGAATTATTTTTTTTTCCTTATATTACTTGTTTTATGAAATAAAAAGGTGAAACATACATACTAATGAAAATATGCAAAATACTACAAATGAATTAATAAATGTACTAGAAATGTAATAATAAATGTACTAGAAATGAAATTATAAATGTACTAGAAATGAAGTTTAGTATGATAAATTTCGAAACAAGATACGAGGCAAAGTCCTGCTTCACAATAATCTTTACACCAAATTCACGTTTTTTTTGCAAATTTATTTGCTAGTTTCAGTTTTTTTTAAACAACAAACAGCACACTGTCTAGGGGGTTCTTTCTTGATGGGATAGGGGGAGTATATGGCTAGCAAAATGTCGAGCGGTTAGTCTCATGGGGTGGAGACACCTTAGACGCAGCCATACTCAACCTGCATGTGGTCCTGATTAGTTTTTGATGTAAATCACCCAACAGGTGGCGCTGTTATGCAGAATGTTTTACGATTTCCGCAGCAGCTCTATCTCAAGAACTAAAGCACGGATTTCCATCAAAATTCAGATTCAGTTAGTCCTTGACATGAATGGATGCTGCTTACATTTCGATGTAAATCTCTCAACAGGTGGCGCTGCTAGGCTGCATTTTTCACGATTTCCGCAATAGCTCCATCTCAAGAATATATGCACATATTTTTACCAAACTTCAGATTCAGTTAATACTTGATATGAATTGGTTCTGTTTCCGTTTTGGTGTTAATCGCCCAACAGGTGACGCTGCTATGCCGAATTTTCCCTTGATCCCCGCAATAGCTCCATCTCAAGAACTAATGCACGAATTTTCATCAAACTTCATATTCAAGTATACAGTGATAAATATTACTGCTGATTATATTTTGGTGTAAATCGCTTAACAGGTGGCGCTTTCATGCTGCATTTTCCCGATATCCACAAGTCCTATTTTAAGAACTAACGTACGGAGTTTCATACCTTTAGAATCCTTACGATGGTCATAGATTGTCATTTAATTCTGGCACAGTGATGGCGAATTTTGAAGTATGAGATAGAAGACAGTTTTGGGATTAGCACATCCGACTAGTTTTCTTTGACTTTCATACAGTTGTTTGAGTTACAGCGAATATTTGGCAATTTATCACCTGTGGTTTAATGAAAAACCTTTAATGGAATTTTGACCCCTCCCTTCCCCCCCCCCCCCCATGATTGAAAATTTCTTTAATTTTCTGGTTATTAAAGTTGCTTTTAAATTTTTGCAACTCTTTCAATTATTTATTGAAAGAGCCTTATTTTTGCTCGCTCTGCTATACGTCGCATGAAGAAACATTTACATGCGAATTAGTTATTAAGGCATATCTAAATCTGACTGTTTTGAACATATTTAACATAAAAATATTTGAACTATCTAAACCAGGTACTACAAAACTTTATATAATTTATAAATCTTAAATAGCACTAAAAAAAGAAAATAGGTAAATAGTAAATATCTATGGCTCTAGTATATGCCTCTTACACAGTAAATAAATGTACATCATGACATATACATTTTAAAATCAGATAATTCACTTTTTAATAAATAAGAGATATGCATTACAGACTGCCAAGGAGAAAGGGGGAAGCATCGTGATTTTACAGATGCTTCGGTGGGGCAAATAGGTAATAAAAGGTTGGGAAACACTGCATTAGATGCTTGGTGCTTTTAACCCTAGGGTTATAGGGTTAAAAGCTGAATTGGGAGGGTGGGGGGGGGGGGGGGTATGGGCATCTGTTTGATAATGGCTTTGTCCAAAAAAGGTAACCCCTCCTCCTCCCTTGTTGGTGCACCAGCTGACTGGCAGTTTCATTACATGCAATATCTAATTTATCACACATATAAAAACCAATAATGCAAAAATTGGTTGCAAAAATATGACAATGCCTCTTGGACTATTATATGCAATACAAAAATAAAAATAAAACATGGACGATTTGATGAGATCCTCATAGAAGGCTTTTATGTACAAGCAGGTTAAAAAGACACAGTGAAAATTTCAAAAAATTGTTTTAAAACGTATTTTATTGAATTGGCACATTTTAATAGGATATTTATATTACATAAATATCAGTGGGGCATATCCCCCCCCTCCCTCCTTTCCTTGTTGGTGCACCAGCTGACTGGCAGTTTCATTACATGTAATATCTAATTTATCACATATATAAAAACCAATAATGTTAAAATTGGTTGCAAAAATACGATAATGCCTTTCAGACTATTATGTGCAATACAGAAATAAAAATAAAACATGGTCAATTTGGTGGGTTTTTATGTACAAGCAGGTTAAAAAGACACAGTGAAAGTTTAAAAAAAATGGTTTAAAATGTATTTTATTGAATTGGCACATTTTAATACGATTTTTATACACTAGAACCCCGCTAATCAGAAATTCCGGTTAATCCGAACCGATTTTATTTTCGTATTTATTTATTTCGATTTTATTTTCGTTCTGGACTTGAAGCATACCGGCTTACGAAATTTTCCCGATTACAGGATGAATGTCGGGAAAAACGTGTAGAAGTTAGAATTAAACAAAAAATGGCAGTAAAATGTTTTTTTTCTCTTTAAACAGCTTGAATAGAAAAAAAATTCAATAATGTAAAAGTACAACATATGTACAAAAATATAAAATGAAAACGTGCACTGTAGGCCTACTCCTAGAAGCAATTTTTTTTTTTTAAATCTCGTACATCAGTTTGTTTGCCAGTCACTAAAAAATTCTTTTCTAAAATGCAAAAAATGTAGTATTTAATTCAAATGCTAAAAATTTATTTTTCTTTTCAACAGTTTGATTTCACAAATTATCTACAGAAATGTTTTTTTCTTCCCCCTCGTCGCCGTAGTGACTGAGCTATTTATAGATTCACGATTTTGAGCTGTTTTTAATTCCTTATTCTGAAGTTCCATTGGATTATTATAAACATCAGGATCAGGAGTGATTAAATAAGGAATACTAATTTTTCCGTAAGTCGTGCTGGATTATCTAGCAAACCAGACCTTAGGATACCGGATTAGAGGATGTTTACTGTACGTGAGTACTTATAACCAGGGCTGCAGAGTTGGTAGGAAAAATGGACACTCCAACTCCGGGAATTTTAACAGATCCGACACCGATTCCACAGCCTTGCTTATAACTTACATTTTTTTGCATGAATCTTTTTCTTTTCTATTTTTATCAGAATTTCGGGTAATCCGAACAGGCACCGGTCCTAATTAGTTCGGATTAGCGGGGTTCTACTGCATTATATAAATATCAGTGGTTTAATATCAGAAGGGCACATTCCTCCCTCTTCCCTTGTTGGTACACCAGCTGACTGGCAGTTTCATTACATGTAATATCTAATTTATCACATGTATAAAAATCAATAATGCTAAAATTGGTTGCAAAAATATGACAATTCCTCTCAGACTTATTATATGCAATACAGAAATAAAAATAAAATATGGACGATTTGGTGGGTTCCTCATAGAAGGCTTTTATGAACAAGCAGGTTAAAAAGACACAGTGAAAATTTCAGAAAATTGTTTTAAAACGTATTTTATTGAATTGGCACATTTGAATAGGATTTTTATATTATATACATATCAGTGGTTTAATATCAGAAGGGCATAATTATGGATGGTGATCGCTTTGAATGTTCCTTTGGCCGATCATTTTCAAAAGTAAAAATTTTTCAATTTTATTAATTACATTTTTACTAAAACTGAGCTACAAATTAGAAATCACATAGATTTAATGGTAGTAGTTCAACAGCTTTCAGAAAGTACAATAAAAATATTACTAAGAAGAAATTAAATCATAGTTAAAAAACAAAAATTACATTTTTGCATCTTAACCAATTTAATCGAGGTGAATGATCGAACATGTTACTTCCCCCTCCCCCCTCCCTACTACCTTTCCCAAGATATGTTTATGAATAGGAATGTGTACCCCACCAATGGCTATGTAGTATATACAGGATGCCAATAGATGAGCTGATCACCTCAAAAGGGTTTGCAATGCTACATGTCACTTTGATTAACAAATAAATTGATCATAATTTGTGTTACTCATTGGCCAATTTAATAGGTTTGGATTACACTAAACACATGACATTTTCGCACATATATGCAGGATTAGCACAGAATTGAGAAGAAAATATCCAAGGAGATCAAGAATTTAAAATGCCGTCATATTTTTTCATGTATACTGCATCTTCATGTAACACACATCTTAATTTTTAATATAGTGGAACTTGAATAATTCGAACTTGTTCAATTCGAAATTATGGATAATTCGAATTTTTTGCTCGTTTCCTAGAGTTCTGTATTAAAATAATGTAAAAAATAGTAGATATTTCGAATTTTATTTTGGATAATTCGAAATTTTCATACAGTTGCCCTTAAAATTTTGCAGTAAAAGTTATTCCTAACACTTTATTCAGCTAAGGTTCAAAATATTTTAACAGTCTTTCGAAGGAAAAGAAAGGCGATGGTTTTGACTAGGGATACACCAAACAGTGATTTTGGCCAAATAGCGAATATTCGGCCTAGAGGTGAACCGAATACTGAATATTTAGCTAGCCGAATAGTAACTGTTACACCGAATACTGAATATTCAGCTAGCCGAATAGTAACTATTCAACCGAATACCGAATATTCGGCTTGTCGAATACTTTATATTTCAAAGTTTACAGGCATTAAAATGTTAAATTTTAAAACAATTTTACATAATATTTAAAACAGAAACTCTCATTTTGATAAGCAAGAGCTTTTCTCAAGCAAACTTATGCTGAAAAAAATCTGCTTTGAGTTATTTAAGAAGAGGTTAGTTATAAAACTTTTTTAATTACCGTAATTTCCTGCATATACGCAACGGCTTAGTTAAGTCTTTTTCATACCAGAAATTTTATTTTAAAAATGAAGTCAAATAAATGTTAAGCAAAAGCAAGTAACATTTTATTTAAAACAAATTCTGGTAGGAAATCGAATTAACTGAGAGCTGCGGCGTATACGTGGGAAATTACGGTAGTAAAATTTTAGATTTAATGGCTTCTGTGAATTAAAACAAATGAATAAAATTTTCTTAAATTCTAAAACAAACATTTTAAAATCAAAAAGAAATTGTGAAATAAAATGGAAGAAAAATTGTACAGGATCATGAATCATTTGCTTGTCAGAAAGAGTAAAAGTAAATAAATAATACAATCTATTCAAATTTTATATGGCAGCAACTCGGCAAGAATAACTGTTCTACTCCCTTTGATTAAGCTAGGGAGTTTTTAAATGCATCCTAGATTGGTGTCTGGAGTGGGCAGTTATTTTCAGAGATTGTAAACGTTGTTTTTAAAATCTTAGAAAGAAACAAATTATTTACTGGGCCATGTTCAGAAACTTGCATTTGTACATAATTAATTCCTATGAAAATGGTTAATTTTCTTAAATAATACTTAACAGCAAATAAATAATGTAAAAACATTCTCTTTTATTTAAATATGATTCTGTTTCTAATTATTCTGAATATCTTTATAAGTTGACTGTTAAATGTAGAAGTTGTGTAAGGTTTTTAAAAATATGTTTTAAAAGTTTTTTTAAGTATTTGGTTTGGCTGAATATTTTAATATTCGACCAAATCGAATATTCAGTAGGCCGAATAATTTGCTATTCAGCATACTGAATAGTTTGGTATTCGGCCAAACTGAATATTCGGTAACATAGCCGAATACTGAATATTCGGTGCATCTTTAGTTTTGACTGTCACTATGCGGGGATTTCCAAGGAATTTTCTGACCCAAGCAAAATCCTGTATGAGGACTATGTCACCGTGGGCCGAAATATGGCTGTGTTTGGTGAGGCAACTGATGCAGACATTACAGTCGAACACGGTTAAAACGTGTTTCAAGGGAGTGGACAAATGTCTCGTATTAAGCGGGATTGCGTATTAAACGTGATTTGTATAATGATGGAAGAAATGGGATTATTTACGCATCTAAATGTCTAAATGAACTTCAGAGATTTCATTTATATGTTTTACGGTCGAAAATTGTGTCTTTTATGTATATGTGCATTAAAATTTAATTTCATTCCACTTTAACTCACTGTTTCTATTATAGGGCCAACTGGATTAACAATGGAAAATAAATATGGATTCCAACATGCGTTTATTGTTGATTAATATGTTGCAATAAAAAATAAAACAACAAAAATAATTTTCTTACTAGTTTTCCTAAGCGGAAAGAAAAAAAAATCTTTGAAGCACAACCCAGTTTTTAAAATCATATTTAATACTTGTAATAATTGAGGGCCATTATAATCTGTCCTTGTCGTTTTAATATAAAAAAACACTAGCTTTATTAATCTTTGTGTAAAAAATATTGTTTTATTGTAAGCATAGGAAAAAAGAAAAAAAGAAAACCAACTGCAATCGTATGTGTTTAATCTTTACGAGTTTTCTTTTTGTTGTCTACAATATGCATTATAAAACATAGCACTGATACAATGTACATTTAAAACCCCATTAACAGGTGTGATCATCTCTAATCATAATTTTTATGACGTATCTGAGTAACCTGAATTGGTCTATATCTCTCTACTACAGTAGAAACATACACAAAATGAGAGACAAATAATGTTAGGAGGTGGGATCAAAGTAGAATTGCAGTTTTGATAATTAAGTGCTTTTTTGTATTATTCAAATATCTACCACACTTTCTGATTAGTAATTTTCACTTTAATTAATATGTTATTAAATAAAGTAAATAATACTATTCAGAAATAGTGTTTTTTATAAGAATAAAAAAATTCCGCTAATTAGTAATACTCAAGAAGAGAGAAGGAATTCGCGGCTTAAGCATGATTTTTTTTCTAAAGTGACCGAAAGTTTATCGCGTATTAAGTGGGATCGCGTAATAACCGTTTGCATATTAAACGTTATATTTTTGCATTAGCCTTATGGGCGATATTCAAGAGATCGGAAAAAATCTGCATATTAAGCAGGATCGCGTATTAACCAGGTTCGACTGTATTGCTCAACTGGTGGAGAACAACGAAACTGAGGACGGATTACCTGGGGATGAAGTGAACAAGGAAATACAAGAGAAGTCAAAGGTCACTCAAAGGGCTGAAATGATTTGATAGAATTTTATGTTGCGGGTCAGTGATGATGCCTGCAGACCAGTAAATTCTCATGGTCACTGGTCCCAAGGACCAGTGGCTTTTTTTTTTTCAAAATTCTAATGCTGGCAAATATAATTGTATAATATTCCTATTGTAGGGACAATGAAATTCTTACTTTTAAAACACAATTATGTTATAAACAAGTTCCTTTACAGAGTGTTTACTAAACACAGTGCAATACAACTTGTGGAAACAAAATAACTAAGACCTTCAAAAAATTACATTTTAGAGTGGTTTTTGCTTAGGCAAGTATATTTGTAAGATATTCCTTTGGAAGAACTATACAATTTTTCAGTTATAGTTAGGTTTTGTCTTCATAACTTTTTACTGTATTACTGTCCACTTAAAGCAGACTAACAAATACCAAGGTACTAAAAGAATTTGTACATCACGAAAAATCCCATTTGTCATCTTGCACAGTGGTTATGCAGGACACGTCTAGGAGCCCCTGGAAGTCAAGGACACCTGACAGAACTAGTCTGTACACACCTTGTTATTCCATTTGATTGATCTAACGTTAATAAAAAGGTGTTAACTAGGCAATTTTTATTCTTTTAGTTTTAAAACTGTTTTTATGTCTTTCTGAATCTAAACCACTAATATGCTCTACAGAGATTTTATGAAAATGTAAAATTTCAAAAGAGCAAAGAATATATTTGTACTTTCACAGCCACAACAATTTTAATAAACTAGTTACAGATATACAAACATTGTTTATGTAAAATTCTTTGATAAAAAATAGAGAATTTGTTACACTAAATGTGTAACATAGAATGTTTTAAAAAAATACAAAGTTTCAAAAGATTAAACATAATCTGATATATGCATAAAATTAATAGCAATTAACAACTACAAAATATTTTTGAAAAACATCCTTTACATAAGAACAGAAGCAAAATAACATTAGTAATAATAATGTAAAAAATATAAATCATTTTCCAATTACTTATCTAAGAATAACTAAGTCTTAAAAAATATCATGAGTGTGCATAGAAATTGAGATTTTTTTTTTTTTTGTACTTTTTATCACAGATGTATAATTGTATATATTATGACTTTTCAACATACATTAAGCAGATGAAGATAAAATTACTATAAATATAATATTTTCATAAATCTATATGAAAATAAAAAAGATTATAACATCTAGATTTTATCAAATATTTAACGAAACTAAGTAAAACTATGCAACAACAGCTTTAATAAATAATGCAAGCAAAATTCTTCGACAGAATTTTTTGAACTACATCACATTAACAATATCGTATAAAAATCAAACACATATATAAAAAAGTAAATGTCATTGGGATTGAACTTAATTTTAAATTTTATTGGCAATAATAAAATTCTTTATTTATTTATTTTTTTATTATACTAGGTAAGTCTCATCATCATCAAAATCATAACAAATAAATAATAAAAAATGTCATTGGGATTGAACTTAATTTTAAATTTTATTGGCAATAATGAAATTCTTTATTTATTTATTTTTTATTATACTAGGTAAAACTCATCATCATCAAAATCATAATAAATAAATGATAAAAAAAGTCACTGGGATTGAACTTAATTTTAAATTTTATTGGCAATAATTAAATTCTTTCTTTCTTTATTTTTTATTATACTAGGTAGAACTCATCATCATCAAAATCATAACAAAAAAATGATAAGAAATGTCATTGGGATTGAACTTAATTTTAAACTTTTTTGGCACTAATAAAATTCTTCAATTTTTTTTATTTATTATTATACTAGGTAAGACTCATCATTATCAAAATCATAACAAATAAATGATAAGAAATGTCATTGGGATTGAACTTAATTTTAAATTTTACTGGCAATAATAAAATTCTTCAATTTTTTTAAATTTATTATTATACTAGGTAAGACTCAACAACATCAAAATCATAACAAATAAATGATAAAAAATGTCATTGGGATTGAACATAATTTTAAATTTTATTGGCAATAATAAAATTATTTATTTATTTATTTTTTATTATACTAGGTAAAACTCATCATCATCAAAATCATAACAAGTAAATGATAAGAAATGTTATTGGGATTGAACTTAATTTTAAATTTTATTGGCAATAATAAAATTCTACAATTTTTTTAATTTATTATTATACTAGGTAAGACTCATCATCATCAAAATCATAACAAATAAATGGTAAAAAATGTCATTGGGATTGAACTTAATTTTAAATTTTATTGGCAATAATGAAATTCTTTCTTTATTTATTTTTTATTATACTAGGTAGAACTCATCATCATCAAAATCATAACAAATAAATGATAAGAAATGTCATTGGGATTGAACTTAATTTTAAACTTTTTTGGCACTAATAAAATTCTTCAATTTTTTTTATTTATTATTATACTAGATAAGACTCATCATTATCAAAATCATAACAAATAAATGATAAAAAAAGTCATTGGTATTGAACTTAATTTTAAATTTTATTGGCAATAATAAAATTCTTTCTTTATTTATTTCTTATTATACTAGGTAAAACTCATCATCATCAAAATCATAACAAATAAATGATAAAAAATGTCATTGGGATTGAACTTAATTTTAAATTTTATTGGCAATAATAAAATTCTTCAATTTTTTTAAATTATTATTATACTAGGTAAGACTCATCATCATCAAAATCATAACAAATAAATGAATAAAAATGTCATTGGGATAGAACTTAATTTTAAATTTTATTGGCAATAATAAAATTCTTCAATTTTTTTAAAATTATTATACTAGGTAAGACTCATCATCATCAAAGTCATAACAAATAAATTATAACAAGTAAATTATTAGCCACATGTATAAATGAAAACAGAAAAATATTTTACAATCAGAGTTTTATAGGAATAGCTGCATATATATTTAACCATATACAGAATCCACAGACTAAAAAACTATAATAGAAGGAAAACAAAGTTAATTTAACTATTTTCCATATTATATTTTTCAACATTAGTTAGCACCAACCATATTCAGTTGAACTTTGTTTTATGAAATTTTATAATTCCCTTTTAACATGATTTTATTAACCATAAATTCTTAAAATTTTTAATAGCAGGTCTATTTTAAGGCTAATAACTTTACAGATATGTAGAAATAATATTTAATATTAGCTGAGCAACCCAATGCATTGCACTTGTACTGTATGAGATCTTTCAATTTTCGGAAGAAAATATAAATCCAATTTTCTTCTACATTGAACTTTTTTTATAATTATTAGTTACATTAAATTTCTTATTCTAAGTAATTATATTTAAAGTGTAGTTTTCAAATTGAAATTTACAAAAATTACAATTTTCAAATCACAGTAAAGTACCTCTAAACCGCAAATGTCAATGTACATACTAGTGTAAAGAAATGCAATCTTTAAAATATATATCAATGACTTTTTTTTCACTTTTTTCTCCAACTTTAATTTTACTGCTGATACACTATGTGGGCAAATGTGACTGGTCACTTGCGATTTTAGACGTTTTGTCAAATATCTAGAAAAACACATGAAGAATTGTGTAAACAGTACAGTACAGATCATATATTTCTGCGAAGATTTCTTCCCGAAACCCCATAGGGGACCGTCAACAAATTGAAAAAGAATGAATATCTTTTGGATAACCCTGTAAAAACTAATGTAGCAAAAGCGTTCAAACTCGAGATTATTAATAAGTGGCTTATTGTAATATACTGTGTTCATTTTTATGAGGATAGCATGTATACTCGTAGAGAAATGAAGGTTTTTATAAAAACTGTCCCAAATTTCACCAAGTTTTTTGCTTATAATTTGCACAGTTCTTAATATAAAAAAAGTTCTTTTCAAAAAATATGTCAAACAACATTGTATACAATACTCTGCAATCAGAATTAAAAAATAATAAAAATTGGATGAAAAATGAGAAGGTTTACTAAAAACTGTTTCAATGTGCATGCGCGAATGCAATCAAAATATAATATGCATAATGTATTAGCTAAGTATACAGAGCAACTTTTGTAAAAGTCTCAAAATCATAGCTTGAAAATTCTGAAAATTATCGTTGATAAAATAAGCTCGAAATCAGTTGTTCGCAAAAAGAAGTAAAAATATGAATGTTTGTATCAAATATTTGTTGATCAGTGACAAGATAGCGTACATAATATTGCACGTACTACTATATTTGGATACAACCCCTCATCTTTTTGCTTCCTTTTGGGAACAACAGATTTCGAGCTTATTCTATCGACGATAATTTTCAGAATTTTCAAGCTATGATTTTGAGACTTTCACAAAAGTTGCTCTATATACTTAGCTAATACATTATGCACATTATATTTTGATTGCATACGTGCATGCACAGTGAAACATTTTCTAGTAAACCTGCTCATTTTTCATCCAATTTTTATTATTTTTTAATTCTGATTGCAGAGTATTGTGTACAATCTTGTTTGTCATATTTTCTGAAAAGAACTTTTTTTTATATTAAGAAGTCTGCAAATTATAAGCAAAAAACTTGGCGAAATTTGGGACTGTTTTTATAAAAACCTTAATTTCTCTACGAGTATACATGCTATCCTCATAAAAATAAATAGAGTATATTACAATCAGCCACTTATTAATAATATCGAGTTTGAACGCTTTTGCTACATTAGTTTTTACATGGTTATACAAAAGATATTCGTTATTTTTCAATTTGTTGACAGTTCCCTATGGGGTTTTGGGAAAAAATCTTCGCGGAAATATATGACTTATACTATATTGTTTACACACCTGCAGTTCCGGGTATTTTTCTAGATATTTAACAAAACGTCTAAAATTGCAAGTGACCAGTCACCTTTGGCCATATAGTGTATATATTATCAAACATGATTTAATAGTACTTTGATCGTTTAAAATGGTGATACATATAAAAATATTTTACTTATTTAATCATTCCTATAGTAAATTAAAACATTCTTTCCTTTTAAACATTTGTCTTAAGGAAAAATGGCTACTTAAGACATGTTTAATCTCTTATCTATAAATATTTATAGAAACATTTATTCAAAACTAAGCAATTAATCATTTAAATAAAGGTTAATAAATATAAAAATCCATAAATTCTTATTGAATCCATACATATATATTGTATTTACAATAATCAGCTAAGGATATGGAAATTTTTACAAACAAAATTGGGTGATTTATCGGACAATTATGGCTATTTATAGACTACAAGATATAATATAAAAACCTAAACCAAACATTTTAATACAAACAACTATCGATGAGATTAAAACATATATAAAAAAATTACACACACATATATATTATATTAATAATTTTTCTTCTATTTATATGTTTAAGCTTGTATTGTTTTACTTTTAAAGATTACCAATCAACATTTGTCTAAAGTATAAAAAAAAGTAAATAAAGATTAAATAGATATGGACTGTAATCAGTAAAAAGTCTCAAATCACAAAGTGCTTGACACCAAGCTGTGTAGATTAGTGGTCTCTACTGTATGTGGTTTTGATGAATAGAGAGCATTTATAAAAGATGATGCAAAAGTCTCAAATCCGCATTTATAAAAAATGATAGAAATCTCCATTTATAAAAGATGATAGAGATCAACATTTATAAAAGATGGTAGAGAGCATTTATAAAAGATGATGCAAAAGTCACAAATCACCAAAATGTTAGGCACCAAGCTGTGTGGATTAGTAGTCGTCTATTGTATGTGATTTTAATGTGTTTATAGTAAACAGCACTTATAAAAGAATGGCGACATAACAGTAAACAAAAATTTAATTGGTAGAGAGAATTTTGTGAAAAGTATTTGTTGACCATGCCATTTTATCTTCCAATCAGAGTGTCCCATGCATGTATATCAATTCTCTCTTATAATGGTACTTTTAAATTATACTAAACCATTCATGTGTGATTTCAATGACAATATTTTCAAAAGTGACAAAATTTATCAAAGAACATTTTTTCAATTGGCGGTATAAAAACATCATCATGCATACAAAAATATTTAAGTTTTAAGCATTAAAATACATGATTTATATTAAAATATGATGTCATTTTGATCCAATAAAGCTTAAAATCTTGGAGAACACTCTTTATAAAAGAAAAAAAAAATCTATATGTAGTATACAAATGGCATTTACAGTGGAATTAGTGAATAAACTCAGCACAAAGTGGTATCTTTATTAAAGAAATTTTGAATATCAATCACACAATTATTTTATATGCCTTGATTTGTTTGTATCATTAGTATTACAATTAGAAGAAATATAGTGCCAAGAACAATGAGGGACTTGAAACCACTTTGATCTGATCATAACAATATGTTTGTGAATATGCACAGATTGTTTGATTCGATTGGTTGTTCCAGTTTCCTCAAAAACTGTTTTAGATATCGTAATGTGAAAACCTTAAGATTGTAGCCAGAAACATTCTCCATCTAACCCCAATAAGTTTAGTGTTAATTATGCATCCATTTCTAAGTCTATTTCAGACAAACAAAAAAGCAGCATTTTTAAAAAATGTAATTTTTGACTGTACATCGTATAAATAGCTGAATGTAGTTAGGAAAGATGTTTTTCTGAAAATCACAGATAGAGAATCCAATTATACATATATACGTATATGTACAGAAAGAGAGATATTCATTAATGCAAACAACTTGAAATGTTGAAGTAAAAGCTAATCATACTTAATAATTTTCCTCACAGTTTGTTTTTTATAAAATAAAAGAATATTAGAAGAAAAAAAAAAGAAAAGAATAGAAAATCTGAAATCAAATACAAGCAAAAGAGTAAACAACAACAGGGTTTGCAGTTGGGGAAAAATAAGGAGGGATTACCAAAAAATAAAATTATTTTGACAGATTCTTAAAAATATTGCATGAATTCCTCTTTCAGAACTCTGAGTAATAATAAATCACAGTATAAAAAACAAGAATGCAGCACCAAGACCTCTGCTCAGGGTTCTCACTGGCTTTTGAATAATCTCAGCAGTTTGGCTAACCTTTATAATATTAGTCTAAGTCTCTAAGTCATGTGACTGCCATCAACAGTTCCAGGTTGACCACTTCGCTTTTCATATGCCAGACGTCCATTTTGGTACTTGCCGCAGGTGATAAGTCGCCAAACATTGTTTCATCGCCATCATTTCATCTATATTATCATAGTTAAAGTTGTCATAAACAATTATGCTTTTCATTCATTTTTTTTTTTTTTTTTTTTTGAATAAAACTATTCATAAAAGTTGCCATGATTTTGGTACTTTTATACTAGCCAGGTGAAAATCTCAAAATTATTTTATAAACTAAGTTAAACTATTGTTAACTCGACAGTTAGCACTTTTTATTTTTCGCGTGGTAAATTAAAAAAAAAGCTTTGATGAAGAAATTAAGTGTCATTTTATTTATTTTTTTATAAAATAAGTAAAAGTCCTGAATTTTAAACGTTTCAGTTTTAAATCAAAGTTGTGTATTTTAAATAAAATGAGTGAAAGGATTATATTTTAAATGAAATTAATGGAATAAGAAAAAATGCGACGGGAAGAATTTTTGGCGATTTATCCGCTGTGTCCGGCTTACATAAATATGCCGATTTCTTGATTTCTGTATCAGAATCTTCCGATTTGGTGAAGGATTGAACAAGTAAATTAAATTATGAATAAAAGTAACACGATCTAATGCTTAGCATTACATTTAAGGGAGACCAAACTGGTTGCTAAAGGCGGCTAGTCATTAAAGAAAAACTATAGCCATACTAAAATAATGTTAGTAACAGATTTGTCGTGAAACACTGATTCTAAATACATTCTTTAAACTCTGAGACATACTACAGTTTTCCTTTTAAATATATGTTCCAATTTTTTGCAATTGCTTTTAGAATGTTTAGATTGTTTTCATCTAAATTCAACTATTACTTATAGAAACTTATAAAACAAAACATATTATAGAGCTTTGAGGAGTCGAGAGAAAAAATATATAGCTAATTTATTTCTATACTACCAAAACCTGTGGCTTTGCACGTATAGTTGTTAAAATATGATAAGTGGTATTTGTGTGCTTTTGAAAGAGATGTGGAATTAATTAACAAATATTATGTAAAATTCCATAGAAATTGTAATTTAGAACATTTTTAGAATGTTTTCCACTTTTTCTGCCCATTTAAATTTTGAATTTTTTAAAACCATTCTTAGCGAGGATTTGTATCTTAAAAGTAACCTTTACGCCAACAAAAATCTTAAGTTTAGAAAGTTTTTTTCCTACACCTTTTTAAATTTTGAAACTTTCAAAAAACTGTTCTGTGCATGTATTTGCATTTTAAAAGTAGTAGCCATGTCAAATTTCAAGTTTTTATCCTTAAAAATTCCATAGAAATCGTAATTTAGAACATTTTTAGAATGTTTTCCACTTATTCTGCCCATTTAAATTTTGAATTTTTTAAAACCATTCTTAGCGAGGATTTGTATCTTAAAAGTAACCTTTACGCCAACAAAAATCTTAAGTTTAGAAAGTTTTTTTCCTAAACCTTTTTAAATTTTGAAACTTTCAAAAAACTGTTCTGTGCATGTATTTGCATTTTAAAAGTAGTAGACATGTCAAATTTCAAGTTTTTATCCTTAAAAATTCCACAGAAATCCTAATTTAGAACATTTTTAGAATGTTTTCCACTTATTCTGCCCATTTAAATTTTGAATTTTTTAAAACCATTCTTAGCGAGGATTTGTATCTTAAAAGTAACCTTTACGCCAACAAAAATCTTAAGTTTAGAAAGTTTTTTTCCTACACCTTTTTAAATTTTGAAACTTTCAAAAAAATGTTCTGTGCATGTATTTGCATTTTAAAAGTAGTAGCCACGTCAAATTTCAAGTCTTTATCCTTAAAAATTCCATAGAAATTGTAATTTAGAATGAATGTTCTTAGCACATTTCACATTTTTAAATTTTGATTTTTTTTTTTTTTTTTTTAACCATTCAGTGTGAACATTTAGATCTTAAAAGTAACAGCCATGTCAAATTTCAATTCTAAACAATTGCATAGAAATCATAATTTAGAATATTTTTCACTCATTCAACCTTTTTAAATTTCAATTTTTTTAAGAAACAATTCTTAAAGAGACCTTGCATCTTAAAAGTAACTACATGCCAAATTTAAAGTTTCTAGTCCCTTCGTTATCACAAAAATCATAAGATAAGAACATTTTTTTCCATTTTTTTAAATTTTGAATTTTTAAAAAAATTGTTCTGTGTGTGCATTTGTGTCTTAAAGGTAGAAGCCACGTCAAATTTCAAGTTTCTATTCTTAGCAATTCTATAGAAATTTTAATTTAGAATGCTTTTTTGCACATTTCATCCTTTTAAATTTCGAATTTTTTAGAAACTGTTCTTAGAGAGCATTTACATCTTAGCAACTACCATGTCAAATTTTAAGTTTCTAACCCCCTTCAGTATCAGAAAAACTTGCAATTTTAGAACATTTTTTGCTCTTGCAACCTTTTGGTGGCAGTGGCAGAGACATAAAATGTAGCCTATGATGGAGTAGACAATGTCAACATCAATTTGCTTTCATTACTTTTGAAATGGGTTTGGTTAGCTCCAAAGATTGCAGCCTACAAACAAACAAGTGTTACTTCTTTATAATATTAGTATAGATAGTTTTATAAAATAAAACCTGAATTAACTATAGATTTGGGATAGGATGTCAGTGGGTTAAATGAAAACAAACAGATATATTTTTTAACATGAACAAGTTCTTAAAAAATATTAAAACACAAATAATAAGTTACACAGAAAACGTTTAATCAAACACAACAACATCATTAAGAGTGATGACGAAAGAAGAAAAAAATCTCTGTGATTTGACAATTTCAATGTTTTATTTTCTCACAAAATGAAACTTTTTGTCACGATTTGGTGCAATAACAATCAGTAGTGAGAACCCTGCCCCTATTAATGCACAAGCTCAGTCAAATTTTAGCACAAAATTAAATAAGAGAAACAAAAATGATCTAATATGACAGATGATGATCTGAATAATAATAAATCACAGTATAAAAATACCACCGAGCATCAAATATGCACCAAGACATGTGCAAATGTACAAAATTCAGTCAAATCTTTGTATGAAATTAACCAGAGTGAATCACAAAAAGAACATAATATGACACATGACAATCTGAATAATAAATAACAGTATAAAAAGTAATGATGCACTTAGACATGTGCAAAGGGGCTGTACTTATATAACGTTATCAACATTTTGGTAGTTTTGGACTCCCTCCTCCCCCACCTTACGATATCATATGTTATCATCTCTCGACACCCCCGCCCCCGGCAATGATATCATTATCAATGTCTGAAAATTCTTTTGATTTTTGGAGTGATATACAAATATGGTTACATTTATTTTTCGCATACTTTATTGACTCAAAAGGAAGAGAAGTCAATAAAATATCCTTTTGTGAATAACTTTATGAAATAACTTTATATCAAACAAAATAACACATAAAAGAGATAGTTACTATTTAAAAGAATTTAATAATAGCTTTTTTTACATAATGCATTCGACAGTAATAATGTTTTCTTTCACTTGACATGGCACAGGGATGGGGTGCAAACAAAAATTCTTATAAACAAAGCAGACGGACAAAATTCTTTCTCTTTTATTTACTAGTTAACGCAAAGTATCATTTCAAATGTATCATTTCAATTCGCATTTGGTTTCTTGAACAGCGGTTTATACATATGCATACACATATGACAGAAGAATAGGAATGCCAAACGTTGGGGCATTACATATTTTGGAATTAACCCTTTATCTACTGACGGTACTTATAAGTACCATTAAAATAACTTGTTATAAATTCATTTAATACATTGAATTGCTGTAATGAAGTTTAGAATGAATTATAGATACATTACTTTATCTTGTTCCAAAAGCATTATGGGTTACACAAAAAAAAAAATATTTTTAAAAGGATGATTTCCTTTACCTTTGCATCTTTTCAGCTTTCTTGCCGTTGAGGCGAGGAAAGGGGGGGGGGATTTTTCAATAGCGAAATTTTTCTATATTTCTACTGTAAGAGTATTATATTTGTACATTTTCTAATTCTACAAAATACTAGGTAAAATATTAAAAATAAAAGTTTGAGTGGGGTTATAAATATTGTACAAAATCCCTATAAATTCAAATTTAATTATACCTTCTAAATTGTTCAGTCCTTCTAAAATTTATTAAATGATTATGTAAATCTTCAAATGGAGTTTAAACAATTCACGAAAAATGCTTTAGAAGATAAAATTTTCATGAATTCATAATTCAGTAGATAAAGGGTTAAATAATTGTATAAGCATTTAAAGATTTTAATAATAACTTTGTATTCTCATAAAAATAGACAACAGACTAAAAAAAGATAACATACAATTTTGATGCAAAGACCAAGTTACAAATAAAAAAAGAAAATTTTGGTTAGGTGAAAAATGATATAGATATCAGAAGACAAATCCCCTCTGTGCCTAGAGATATCTTACACTATCATGTGCCAGACCTCCCCCCCCTCCCCCCTAAAATGATAACGTTATATATGCACAGCCACAAATATACAAAATTCAGTCACATCTTGATATAGAATTAAGTAGGGTAAACCATACAAAAATAACTTAATGTTACAGATGACATTATAGGAAAGTATAATTATTTGTTTAGAATTGCACAGGGAATTGGCATTATGAGAAGATCCTATAATCCTATTTTGAGGTTTGGTTGTACATGTATACGACAATAAATGCATAATAATGTATATAAACATAACAAACAAGAATGCATTATAATATAGGAATCAAATAATCAACATTAAAATGAGCATTTTCAAGTTTCAAGTGTTTCATCATCTTGTACTGTTTCTAACATTGCATTTTCTTCCACATTTTGTAGTACAGATTCAGTTGTTTCAGCATTTTTTACCATCTCTAACATTGCACTTGCTTCACCATTCTGCAGTTCAGTTTCAGAATTACTTTTTAAATTATTACATTCCTTGGCCCTTTTCTTGTACATTTTTCCTACTGTAGGATGGAAGAATTCGTAATAAATAATCTAAAAGAAAAAAGATAATGCTATCAATTAAAACCATAGTAACATGAAGTAAACAAAAATCACTAAAATTTCATGGAATTCACTGGTCGGCGAAAAAGTTAAAATTTTTCCCTCCCTGCAAACTCAATATGTCAAGTGTACAGATCTAATTTTCCTAATTCTAAATATGCTATCCAAATTGCTCCAGCATGTACCATTTTTCTGAGAAGCAGTTTTATATTAATAACAAATAGTGAAGGATTGTTATATTAATTTTTGCAATGCTAGATAAAATTGAAATCATGAAAAAAGGGCTTTCACTGTCTTAGATATCAAATTGGTAAAATACAGCATGAAAATCTAGTTTATTGGTACTTGTATCGTGCATTTTTCTTTTTATGTCCCACCTCCTTTCGTTTCCGAATTTACTGTTTGCTATCCACTAATATCTTTTTATTCCTTATGCCACTGTAACTCGGGTAATCATATTTATACATTTATTTACTGGTAATTTACATATTATTGTCTACATTTCATGGTTTACAAAATTTTCAATTATGTTTTAGCAAGATATAAAACACCTTCATTTTAAAAGCAAGCCTTCTTAACAAAAAAAGGTACATGATGCAATAGTTTTGTTACCATATTTTTATTTAGCAGAGTGAAATATATAAGAATCAGCTATTATTTTTACAGAGAGGATTTTGGTGCAGACTAGTGATTTATGCATAATTCTACTTCGACATACTGTAAAGTACCGAAAGTAAGCCCCCTTTTGTAGACAGGAAATTCTAATGATTTTAAGAAGGGCTTATAAGTGGAACTTTTGTATAAAAAGGATAGGAAAATTGGGAGGGCAGGGAGTATATTTTGAATTTATGAAATTTCATAGAATTTTTAGAATTTGCAAAATGAAATCAGATCAAAAGAACATTTTTTGGTTTTAAAATTCCCTTCCACAGAAGCTACCATTAGTAGTTGCCACTAATAAAAATAATAAACTAATGAAACAAATTTACATAAAATAATTAAATTAGATATCAAAGAAATATGAACACAAATTATAAAATTTAAACTCAATATAAATATCTATTAAATCTTAGTGCATAAAAATCAAGAAAAACATTATAAGTATCCTTCGAAAGGAACATTTCTTTGAAAGGTCTGGTAGCGTGCATAGCCATTATGCAGAATGCCATTCTGATTCTGATACAACAATATGTAAAGACATCAGATAAAAATAAATTGCATAAAATACAGTAGAACCTCGATTAATTGAGCTTCGATTAATTGAGGTTTTGGTTAACTGAGCTGGTAACAAAGTCTGATTTTTTTTTTTTTTTTTCGTGAATGAACCTTGAAAAATACTAAACTTTTTACTGCACTGACAACTGTCCTAAAATAAAAAGTGAAATAGAAGCGATGTTATGCTGATAGATCTTCTGTTGCTCAAAAATTGGTGTGATCGGGCAGCCACTGATAGAAAATCAGGACTTTTTCAATGAAAAGTAAGACTTTTTTAAAAAAATAATGTAAATTTAACAAATTAATGTAATTAAATTAAAAAATATATACATTTTCTTGAGATTTGTTTTACTTTTGAAAATGCAACTTTCAATATTTAATTTAGTATAGTAAAAAAATTTTCAATTTGCCTTTTAAAATTTACTACTAGTAGTTGATTTCCTTTAAAAATTTGTTGAGCTGTGAAACATAACATTATACAGTAATCCCTTAACATTTGCGAGTTTTAGTTATTTGCGAAATTAAAAATGTTGACCATTTCAACATTTGCGAATAATTAACTTGGTTATTCGCGAATTTTGTTTTATAAAGAATATTTTTTTTACAAAGTAAACTTACTTTGTTTTACCAATTTAATGTACTATGTGACACTGTACACCTGCATTGTACTGTATAGTCTGAAGTTCCCAGAACTTCAACCTTAGAATTCTGAAACTGCAGGTAAATGTTTTTCTTTTTTTTTTTTTTTATGTAGATTTTTTTTTTATTTCATAAATTTTCTAAAATTCAAAATTTTTATTGTAGGTAAAATATTTTCTTCAAATATTTTGGTAAAATTTTAAAACTTCAACAACATCTAGTTGAGAAAGTGATAGAATGCAATTCTTCACTGGTAAGGAGTCTTAAATTTAAAAGAGAAATCAAGCCACAACTATTACCTATATGGTAATTCATAAACAAAAGATCTGTCCTGCTGAAAAATCGCATATCACTGAATTTTTTTCAACCCTCAACTAGCAAATAAACATTGAACAATATGTTTATAATTATTCAAATTTATTTACAGTACAGTAGTCTCTAAAATCTGCAATCTTCTGAAACCCACTTGCATTTCAAAACGTAAACAATGAAATTCCCAGTTAAGAAGTATTCTTTACAATTTTTATTCCAAATATCAGCAAATGAAAATAAAATTATTTTTTATGTAAATTTATGAGAAAATACTAATTACACTGGATATTATACAAATAAAATGCTTTTATTTCACAGAAACCTACACACAACAAAATGTAAAACAATAGAAATTGATGCGAGGCTAAACAAGCCCACAAAGGTTTTAGTAATGGCACAATCTATCGGCCACTATAGAAAGTAGCGAATTAATTTATTTTATATTTCATGTGAGGTTAGCAACACTCATTTCATTATTATTTTGCATTTTCTTTGAGTTGTATAGACCAACAGCAAATAACGACTGTTTACAGAATTCAAAAGAAATTTCATTAAGAGAAAATGAAAGTTCTCAAGCAAAGAACTATACAAGAAATGTTTAAAAATTGTAATAAAAAATAATTTTGAGTATTAAAATTATAATGTACAGGTAAATAAAAGAAATTCACGTTTTGATGTGCTTAAATTGAATTATTACAAGCTCTTCTTGTAAATGGATACAGATAAGTTAAAAAAAATAAATAATTTAATCCGGAATCTGAAAAACTCTAAAATCTGCACAACCTCCGGTCCCAAGCTGTGCAGATTTTTGAGACTCTACTGTATGTACTTTTTAATGCTTAATATACTTTTTACGTTTCAATTGCTTTTCCCGTTTAAAATAATAATAAAACCTAAACCCCTTTCATGCACGGGAAGATAGTCTCAACATTCACGGAGATTTTCACGAACCTCAAGGGATTACTGTAGATGTTTATTTTTATCATTTAAAAAACATTCTATTATTTTTTATTCTAAGAGATGTTGAATTCGTGAGCCCGACAAGTTTATATACACAATTTCTATTAACCAAGATTTCCAATATCCGAGGTACTAGCGGCCCCAATTAGCTCGGATAATCGAGGTTGCACTGTATATTCATTCAGGTGATGTGGAAACAAAAAACTTAAGGAATTTCCTGAAAAAGCATAAAGATTGAATGCGCCAGAAAATAAAACTTGAAGGGAAGGGCTTATAAATGGCACTGTTTCAAAAAAGGGAAAAATTCACATAATGAGGGGTCTTACTTTCGGTACTTTGCGGTAATTCTACTTTACAATTCATCATTACAAATTAAAAATGCATGAATATAGATTTATCAGACAAAAAAAAAAAAAAAAAAAAAAAAAAAAACCTGTTTCTTAAAAAATGCGAACAACAGTTTGTCCAGACATTTCTATAAGGGTCCTATTTTTATGAAAATTGTGAAGTTTTTTTCTTTTTGTTTGTTTTATACTTGTGAAAAAATCTAATAATTTTGTGAATCTAAAATTAGTGGGAAATCTAGATTCTGTTTTAATGACAAATATATACAAATAGATTTAATTTAAGTATGTAAATTTATATGTATGTGCATTTACTTTACATAAAGTTAGATAATAGGTTTTTTAAGCGATTCCAGTTGTTTTGTAATATGCCCAATCCTATTTTAAGATGATTATTAAGTTCATAAAGAGACCATTTTTGAGACCAAAAAAGTTTTGTGAAAGGTAATTTTTTAAGACATGGAATTTTGTGAAGGGTCCTTTTTAGGATAAAACATTTAGTGAAGGATTTTTTAAAAGACCCAAATTCTCCCTAAACAGACTTTTGAAAGCTTATTAAAACAAAGAAAAAAAAGCCAATTTTGATAAAAAATTTAATGGTGAGAAAAGAAAAAAAAAATTTAAAGTTTATTCATAGATGCAAACTTGTTATTCAGTGCCATAATCACGGAAAAAATACTGGAGCACAAAAATCAATTAATAGTGATAATCGGTCAGCAATTAAATTATAAGATTTATAGAAAAAAAGACGATTGTTAATTTCTTTGGAATTTTATTTAAAATACCTTAAAACTTTACTTTTGTGTGGATTAAAATATCTGTAATTTTTAAGTTTATTCAAAACGAGATTTTTGAGTGAAAAATTACAAAAGATAAAAAAAATATTTAGCTCTTAATTGCATGTATTTCAATTGTGTCAAAGTGAAGGCTGATGATTCTGGCCCTTTTCCCTCTGTGCAGGAAAGAAAAAATGTGTGTCTCTGGTTTTAATTCTGTGTGGTGATAATGCTGTTGATTTTCTCTCTTTCACAAGTTGAGCTTGTGTAACTCATGAGTGAGTTGTATAGTCCCTTAGGGGACAATTAATCTGTGAAAACAACAATTAAATAGTGTGAAAAGAAAGATACAGTCAACTGCATTCCATAAAAAACACCACACAACAAAAAAGAATGCAGATTTGTAAGAATTTATTTACCTATTTATCACTTAAAGATATAATATAAATGGATATGTAGAGAATTACTCAATCGGGATAATGTAAAATTACACATACTGTTCCTCAAAGACACAAACTGTGTGCTCCAGAATTAGCTAATCTTAATTAATCCAGAACTGATATTGCTAGTTGTTTTAACTACATAAGACATTTGCATTGTTGCAAAATTTACAATTTTACAGATTAAAAAAATGAATGAATAAACACAGGATTAAAGGTAAATTAGTAGAAATAGTATAATCTCAGGATGATGTATAAATACAATGATAACATGACCGGGAGGCAGTTGCACAGACTATCACCTCATCGAGTTGACGACTGAAATTCCAGGATTAGACAGAACTCGATTAGCATATTAAAATGTAACTGGTCTGCCAGGTCATACCTTGGCGGAAACCACCTGCAGACCCGATTTTAGTGTTTGATCGTTATGTTTATTATTGTGTTTTCCTGCACCCAAAGGTACAAAAACATGGGGGCTGAAAGAGGGAAAAAACAATGGTCAACATACTAGTCAATCACTAAAATTGGGTTTGTAGGTGTTTTCCACCAAGATATGACTTGGCAGAGCAGTTGCGTTTTAATATAAGAATCGAGTTTTAACTAATCCTGGAATTTCAGCCATCAACTCGATGAGTTGATGGTCTGTTCAATCGCCTCTCACCTCTATGAATATCTGAAATGAAAACAAGGTTTATGAACACACATACCAATTGATGAAGAATAATGTCTACTATTCAATTATATGAATGAATTTAGGTTTAACGGAAATCTACACACTAAAATTTGAACTAACTTAAAAAATTTCAATGGCAACACCCAATTTTGACAAACTATTTTCAACCTACGTTGAAATTTATGCACCAAAATACCAAATTTCCAAGTAATTTCAACAAAAAATTTGGCATTACAATCATTTGAAATTTTGATCCTCTAATGTTTAACTGTTTTTATATATTTTTGTTTATCAGGGATTGAGTTTTAAGGAGATTATCTTCCATTAATCCAAATTTTAGGGGGAGGGATTTTCTCAATTCAGGTTTTTAACTGTTCCAAAATTTGTCTTGGATTATTACAATCACATATTATATTTATAGTAATTACTAAAGTGCTATTAAAGCATTTATTTTAATAAATCACATTAAATATAATGCTTAATGCTATCTTTCATTTTATCATTAAATCTTTTCATAACTGTTAAAATTGGAAGAATTAACAGTTGACTTAAGTTCTACATTGTGTATTAAATGACAAATTCATTACATCCTGTCTCTCTATAGTTAAAAAAAAAAAAAATAGTTAAGGTGCTACTTCACTCATGCGAAAACCTCAACTTGCTAAATGTTAATCTTATGGGAGAATTTTTTTTAAATATATCATTTTTGCTTTTCAATACAGTAGAACCCTGATAATCTGAACCCTGCTAATCCAAAATTCTGGTTAATCTGAACCAATTTTATTTTCGAAAATTAAACTTGAACAAATCAACTGAAAAGATTAACTTACGAAATTTTCCAGATTACAGGATGAATGTAGTGGAAAATGTGTAGAAATTAGAATTAAACAAAAAATGGCAATAAAGCATGTTGTTTATTCTTTAAACAGCTTGAATAGAATAAAAAAATTACTCAATAATATAAAAGTATAACACATGTACACAAATATAAAATGTAAACATGTACTGTAGGCCTACTCGTAGAAGTCATATTTAAAAAATCTCGAATATCAGTTTGTTTGCCAGTCAGTATGAAATTCTTTTCTAAAATGCAAAATGTATTTAAATCAGATATTAAAAATATATTTTTCCTTTCAATAGTTTGATTTTGAAAATTATCTACAGAAATGTTTTTTTCTTCCCCCTATCGTTGATGTGGTGACTGAGCTATTAATAGATTCTCAATTTTGAAATGTTTGTAGTAAGTTGTTATGTAATTCCTCATTCTGAAGTTCCATTAGATTATTATAAAGATCTTTAGGAGTGATTAAACAAGGAATACGATTTTTTTTTCCAAAAGTCGTGCTGGATTAGAGGATGTTAACTGTACTACAGAGCACCTATAGCTTACATTTTTTAGCACACATCTTTTCCTTTTCTATTTGTTATAAAATACAACATCTCTATTAGTAAATAATCTTAATTTTATTAATTATTTATCTTCCTCAATCTAAATTTAACATTTAATCATTTGAAACTCAACTCCAAATCTAGAAAACTCTTTTCAAAACATTAAAGTTTCCTCTTAATAAATATAATCTATATTTTAATATTTTTTCTCATTGAAACTTAAATTCTATCTTTTCAATCATTCATTAAGATTTATTAAACTAAACAATAATCTGTGTTTACAAAATCTTGCATTCATGTTTACTCTGCATATACATCGTGATTCGTGATAGATTGGCATTTCTTTCTAAGTTTAGTATAGCGAAAATAAAAATATTTTATTTATTAATATTGCATACTCAATCTAAAATCAACAGATAGAGTACATTTTTCTTGTTATTTTGATATAAGTAGCACAAAAATCCGTTAATAAATAAAGGACATATTCAATTTAACATTTTCTGCGTTTTTCTATTTCAAATGTGTGCATGGTCAAGGTTTTTTTTTCGCCATTGATGAAAGGCTATTTTAAAGTGCTTCTCTAGTTAGCAGATACTGTGATGTCTCGAGCTGGGGACGCGCTCAGGTCATTCAACTAAATGCTTGCCCGGATGACGTGGGGATTCTAATCGCACCGCACTGGTTGTTTTCAAAATAAGTTGCTTCTCCAGACGAAGATTCTGCTTTTTGTCAGTCAACTGGGGATTAGTAAGAAAGAGCGGTTGGGCATCGCAATCACTGCATGGCTTCGGCCATGACAGCAAACAGCGTCAGTGGAAGAGGACTCCAGATTTTTGTGTTTTTAAATGACTTTTTTGCATTGAATAGCTGAGGTCTATAAAAGCTGTTTTTTTACCTTTCCGATTTTGTTTACAGGTTTTATTTTTATTAGGATACTTTCATTTTTAGAACTGGTGTAGAAAGTGAAGGTAGTCTCATAAAAAAACAAACCTGCAAACAAAATTGAAAAAGTAAAAAAACAGGCTTTGTAGAAATCGACCTCAGCTAAAGAAAAAAAAAAATATGGAAATGCAAACAAGATATTTTACAAAATTCTCTCACAGGATTAACATTAGTGAGTGGGTGTTTTCGTGTGACTGAAGAAGCCCCTTAACAAAATGAGCTTCATTGTACAACAGATTAATATATTTTATTATTTCAATTTTATTTTAATGATGCTTTAAAATAATTAAGCAGAAGTATTTTCCTAATAGTTTGTGAGAAATGCTCTTCAGAAATACAAATAGCTACTTTTGATTCAAACTGTAAAACATTGGTTGGCTCAAATGTTCTCATTTATTGGAGAGAGATAGGGGGAAGGGTGGATAATCTCACATAGAATTTTTCATTGTGTGGGATTTTCTTGTTTTCAGTGTTATTTTCACAAACTATTTCAAAGTCTGTTTAATATTTTCTGTAATTTTATCCCATTGATTTTTCAAATGAATGAACTACTTAAGCATTCAAGCATAAATATAATTTTTTCTATAATTCCCATAACTTTGTCATATGAAATACAGTATATAGAATCATTTATCCGGAATGGTTAAGAACCAGATGTATTCTAAATAATTGGTTTTTCTGGATTATAACCTATAAATATTTTTATTGTACATTCGACTGATAAATGCTTTTTCAGATTTCTAATAATCTTTTTAAAAAACCCATAGCGATACAGGTTTAAGAAATAGCACATCAGATATGCTCAAAGCACATATAATCAATATAAGTATTGGATTTCAATTTAGAGAAAAACACAAAATTGGCTTTATTTAAAATAGTAGATCTCAAACTAATAATAGAAATGGCCTAAAAATTTGTATAAAGGCTAACTTAAGAATGTATATATTTTTTTCTTTTTCGGTTACAATTGAAAAAATAAATGTTTGTGTTCATTTTAAATATGTAGATAGCCTCCTAAGAAAAATCAACAAATATCAAATAAAGTTACATAATATTCCCAATCGATTGGTATCTTTTTTTCTTTTTTCCCTTTACAATCAACAGAGTTCAAATTAACATGAAGTGGTGTATAAATTCCCAGCTTAGAATCAATGAGTTAAACACATTGACTTTTTCCCTCAAATCTTTACTGAAATTTCATTGTTTGTATTGTGATTTATATGTGGATTTTAGATGTTTGCATATTTTTGATAGGTGACTGTAGTGCTGCATATACTACCTCTATTTTATTATTATTATTTTACAACGTCAGTTTCATTAAAGTATATATTTTAAATGATATTCTATAGTTTTAAGGGGGATTCTTCACTCACTTGAAAACATCCGCTCTGTAAGGTTAAACCAATGGGGAGGTAATTTTTGAATTTCTTGTTTAAATTTGAATATTTTTAAACGATTATTTCAGTTTCGAAACCAGTTTCAAAACTGAAAGTACCTTTTTAAAAAAATCTGCAACCAAAATCGAAAAGGTAAAAAAGAGTCATATTAAAGATTAAGCTCAGCTATCCTATGCAAAAAAAAAAAAAAAAAAAAAAAAAATTATTTAAAATATCCAAATTTAAACGAGAAATTCGAAAACAACCTCACCATTGGTTTAACTGGTTTAACATTACGGGGTAGCTGTTTTCAAGTGAGTGAAAAATCCCCTTAAATGTGACATGTATATTAAGCATATTGCATTTTAAAATATTAATATTTTGACAACTAAATAAAAAAAGGAGGCATCGTACAAAAAAAGTATAGAAAAAAAAAGAGTTAAAAATATAAATTTCTTGATGAGATTTCTAAAAAATTAAAAAATATTAATGCTTTACATGCCCATATGTATAACATTAGCAAGAGGAATTTAAGATCTCACTGATCAACAGTTTTGCAGTACAGACTAAAATAAAATTTGAGTTCTTTGTAATACTTCTACAAAAAAAAAAAAAAAAAAAAAAAAAAAGAAAAAAGAAAGAAAGAAAAAGAAAAGGCATACATACTGCAAGATAATCAATACTACATCCCTATCTACAATTTTAACCATACTTAAAAACTGAGAGGGCACTATTTAGGGTTGCCAAATTTGAATATTAAAGACGTGAATTATCACTTTGCCAACCAAGCGTAAACCAATAGAGTGAAAAATGTCCAAGGCGGGAATCGAGCCCGGGCCCCTGGAATAGCACTCCAGTGCTCTAACATTAAGTCACGAGGACGATGCCCAACTTGGCATCTCTCACTCACACAAGTCCGGCAAGACTGCAACCGCAGCTAATTAATTAAAAGAAAAAAAAATTGTTGCCAAATTTATCTCTAAGAAAAAGGAAGGATTTTTATTGTCATTAATTTGTTTTGTTTTTATAGCATCGATTGCCACAATTTTTCATACTCTATTTAAATTATATTAAATGCACCAGTAATGTCTTCTTTATGGAATTTCGCTTAAAAACAGTTCATTAATTAATTCTTATAATTTTTATTTTCCAACACTGTATTTGCAATTATATTGCACTACATTACAAAATTTGCAGTCACATTTCCTGCACCATTAAAAAAAAAAAAAAAAAAAAAAAAAAAAAAAAAAAAAAAAGTTTGTATTTTGAAATGAAGCAAGCACATACCTATGCATTATGATAACTTCCAAGGGTTCTACACAGGGTTCGTAAATATCATGATATTTTCGAAAATATCAAAAATATCCGATATTTTGATATATATCCGATATTTTTGATATATATCCGATATTTTCAAAGCAGCTAACTTACCGCTGATAATAAATGTTTTCGAGCATAATATAGATTAGAAACTAAAATATATTGCACTTAACACAAAAACTTAAGGAATATTCTAAAAATGCATTTTTCTTTTTCTTTTCATTGGATTTATACACATATAAAAAAAAAAACTAACTATAGGATTCAGTATCAAGATCAGGTATACAAAAATCAGATATTTTTAAAACAAAATTTTAAATACAAAAAAAGTTAAAATTTTAACATAAATGTAATAATAAAATGTTTTATTTCGCATTTCCTAACATGCTATATAGTTCAAACTCAACTAAACCAAAACTTGAGAAAAGATTCTTTTCTAATGAAGCTGTATATAATTGCTTATTTAAATTAGTCGGTTTATCTTTCAATGGTTGTTCTGAATTATGTCCCACATTAGTTCAACATTTAAAAAAAAATGCTTCAAATCTAAAGTTTGAAAAATATATTTGTTTTCTTTTTTGGTTAAAAAAGTCACATCCAGAAGAGACAAATTCCTTATCTACAGATTCACAGTCAATAACAGTTGAAAATTTATTTCATTTGCACTGAAATATTACGAATTACGACTGAAAATATCAAAAATATCTTGCGCACATTCATATTATGAAAATAAATATCAAATGCAGAAAATATGAAACATCTTGATATATTGAAAATAAATATCAAGTAACATGAAAATATCAAAAATCTTGATATTTTGAAAATAAATATTGGATATATAGTATGGAACCATTTATCCGGAAACCAGTTAACCAGAAAACCAGTTATACGGAATGATATTTCTGATAGACCGATTTCAGAATCTTTGCAGAAAAATGTATCACACACTGCCAGTTTGACATAAGCTTTGCTTAAACAATTGTATAATTTGGTGACAACATCTAGTATTTGAAATGAAAACATATTTAGTTGTATTTTAAATGTTTTAATTTTCATGCAGAGAAAACAAAAGAATTTTTGTTCCAAAGGGATTCCCATAATTTACTTTTTTTTAAAACTCTGGTTAACTTTTGATATTTCTTGTATTGATTTTTAATCCAAGTAATCTAATAATTTAATATCAGAAATAATGCCACAACCACATGTATTCCACAAAACTTATCAAATGGATGCTGCTTTCATGCACAGCCAGTTAACCAGAAAAACCAGTTATCCGGAATCCATCTAATCCCAAGCATTCCGGATAAATGGTTCTATACTGTATATTAGGGTGGAGCGAAATTTTTTTTTTCTTCAAACCAAAATTGGCCG
Source organism: Maratus speciosus (assembly GCA_963932465.1). Lineage (NCBI taxonomy): Eukaryota > Metazoa > Arthropoda > Arachnida > Araneae > Salticidae > Maratus > Maratus speciosus. The sequence continues at coordinate 185,207,414 of OZ010798.1, read as the reverse complement.
GGGTGAGAAAGTTGCTCTATCAGATCCTCATTCTGAATATAAAATATTTTTGAAAAATATTAATATTAAATACTGCCCCAAGGTCATTGAATATTGAGAAAAAACGTAAAAGCACTCGCCTGTAGAAAAAAAAATTCTTTTCCTAATCAAAATGGGGCGGCGTGGGAAAGTTGCTCTATCATATCCTCATTCTGAATAAAAAATATCTTTGAAAAATATTAATATTAAATACTGCCCGAAGGTCATTGAATATTGAGAAAAAACGTAAAAGTTGTGCATTTTCCCATTTTTTCCCCTCAAATATACAAACTATTTTATTAATTTAGTTTAAAAGGATGATCATCGAATTATTATTATTATCTATTTATAGTAAAAATATGTAATATTTATATCAAATTTGCTTTTATTATGCTAACTCAATGACTATGCTTTTTTTAAATATATGAAATTTGGGTAATTGTAATTGTTTTACATATTTTACTTAATCTGTGTAAGAAAATATAATTTGAAATTATCCTTAAAGAACTATAGTAATAAGGTAAAAATAATTTACTATTTAATTTACAAGCAGTGAAGTTACCATTTTATGGTAGTCCATACTGTTTTTTGGTTTCAAAAACTGGCATTTTTTTCCGAGACTCTAGACGTTTTAATGTATCCATGGCGTCTCAAAGGACCACAAACAGCAGAAGAAGCCTCTGTAACAAGTCTCACACATCTTTCAGTGGCTTGACTGTGTCAAGAGAATAGCTTAATCTTAGGTAAGATGTCTTCATCTATTGCCTTTGGATTTAGGATACACTTTGTAAGAATGTTATGATCTAAGAACTTAGTTAATGGTGGTTCTGTCACGGTTACTTCAGCCTAATTTATGAAATTGATATAGTCTTTGGTCTCTCAGGTAACTTGATCGTTTATTTTCATGAAACTTTTATTATTCTGCATAGTGCCAGCACTCATACATACTATATAAGAGTGGCACTGCACAGAATAATAAAATCTCGAAAGTAAAAAAATTCTTTACGTACGTGATCTCAGGTAACTTGAAAGTACGTAAAGAATGTCTTCACTTTCAAGATTTTATTATTATGCGTAGTGCCAACACTCTTACATACTGTGTAAGAGCTTTGGCACTTCGCAGAACAATAAAATCTCGAAAGTCAAGAAATTCTTTACATACGGATAAATTTTGAAGCCAAAGTCTATATAGTTTCTATAAATTGGGCTGAAGTGACCGTGATACAACCACCATTAACTAAGTTCTTTGATCATAACATTCTTACAAAGTGTATCCTAAATCCAAAGGCAATAGATGAAGACATCTTACCTAAGATTAAACTATTCCCTTGTCACAATCAAGCCACTGAAAGATGTGTGAAACTTGTTACGGAGGCTTCTTCTGCTGTTTGTGGTCTTTTGAGACGCACTGAGTTCATTAAAACTTGTCTGGAGCCTCGGAAAAAAAGGCAGTTTTTGAAACCAAAAAACAGTATGGACTACTATAAAATGGTAACTTCATTACTTGTAAATTGCAATAGTAAATTATTTTTATCTTATTACTATAGTTCTTTAAGAATAATTTCAAATTATATTTTTTTACACAGGTTAAGTAAAAAATATAAAACAATTACCCAAATTTCATATATTAAAAAAAATATATAGTCGTTGAGTAAGCATAATAAAAGCGAATATGATATAAATATTACATAATTTTACTATAAATTTATAATAACAATAATAATAATTCGATGATCATCCTTTTAAATTAAATTAATAAAATAGTTTGTATATTTGAGAAAAAAATGGGAAAATGCACAAATTTTACGTTTTTTCTAAATATTCAATGACTTTGAGGCAGTATTTAATATTAATATTTTTCAAAGATATTTTTTATTCAGAATGAGGATATGATAGAGCAACTTTCTCATACCGCCTCATTTTGATTTGAAAAAAAAAAAAAAAAAAAAAAATTCCGTAGCCGGGCGCTTTTACGTTTTTTCTCAATATTCAATGACCTTGGGGCAGTATTTAATATTAATATTTTCCAAAGATATTTTATATTCAGAATGAGGATCGGATAGAGCAACTTTCCCACCCCGGCCAATTTTGATTTGAAGAAATTTTTTTTTTCCCATAGGCGAGCGCTCCACCCTACTGTATATCCATTGATATATATCAACGAACCCTGGCTGTATATAAATGATTATTAGAATTACATTTATCTTTCAATGGCTGCTCTGAATTAACTGTCTAACATAATTATTAGTTCTACATTTAAAAATAAAAGTTTGAAACATAAAGCTTGGAAAAGATTTGTTTTCTTCTTTTCCTAAAAAAGTCACTGCCAAAGGCAAAAGTTCATTATGTACAGAATGACACAGTCAATAAGAGGTGGAAATTTCATTTACACTTGCTTTGAATGTGAAAAATATCCAAATTTCCTTGCACGGTGATATTTTGAAAATAAATATCAAATATACAAAATATCAAACATCTTGATATTTTGAAAATAAATGTCAAGAATTTGAAAATATCAAAAATCTTGATATTTTAAAAATAAATATCGGATATATATCAAGATATATATCATGATATATATCCATTGATATATATCAACGAACCCTGGTTCTACACATGCATTATTACTTAGACACGACTCCTAATCCTGATTAGAAGTGATTATTTTTTGTGTTTGATACCTGTGTGTCTAACTTTTTGTGGCAAAATGTGCATAAAAAAGTGAATTTGAAATACAGTAATTCCTTAACATTTGCGAGTTTTGACTATTCGTGAAATAAAAAATGAAGAACATTTCAACATTTGTGAATACTCAACTTGGTTATTCGGGAATTTTGTTTTATAAAGAATATTTTTTTATAAAGTAAACTGGCTTTGTTTTACAAATTCCATAAACTAATTGACACTGGACAGCTGCTGCACTGTGCTGTATAGCCTAATTTTTGAGAACTTTAACCCTTATATTGAGGCAAAACATAGATCAGTAATTCAGAGAAACCTGAAACATGACTTGATGCTAAAAATAAAACAAATCCTAAATTTTCTAAAATGAAATTTTTTATTGCAAATAAAAAATTTTCTGCCCAAATTGTGTAGAAAATTTAAAACTTCAACAAAAACTTGTGGAGGAAGCAATCCTAAACTGGTGAGGGGTCTTAAATTTAAAAGAGAAATTGAGACCACAACTTTTCCCTATATGGATATTTATAAACTAAAGATCTGTTCTTTCAAACAATCATATATAAAAAAATTTCAGCGATCAACTAGCAACTAAACTTTGCTCAATATGTTTATAATTATTCGAATTTATTTACAGCATGTACTTTTTAATGCATAATAAATATACCGAGTGATCCAGAAGTTCCGGGAGTTTTGAAATGTTAATAATTAGTAAACTATATACAATAGAAAGATGTGGTTTTGACAGAAATGCTTAGAAACATGTGGGATTTGTTTTTTAATGACAAAAGAATATTTTAATTAGTTACACTTTTTGCCGACAGGTGGCGCTGAAATTGATAATATAGTTTTGCTGTGGTATAATAAAGCGGATTGAGTATTGGCATCATGTTCTGCCTCGTTTACGGCAGCAACAGAAGTTTGTGGTCTACCACTTCTTTGACGATCTTCCAATGAGCCTGTTTCCTCAAACCTTTTTATCATAGCCTTCAGATTTGTAACGGTCATCGGTCCTTTTCCAGTTTTAACTCCATGCATTAGATGATAAGAAAGCAGAGCTAAACTTGCCGATTCATTCTTAAGCATGTCTAAACATAGCAGTTACACGTCAAATTTTGTATTAAAATTCCTCTTAAATGCAATTTCTTTAACCTTCAAAAAAGCTTTTGAACATAAACGTCCTTTAAAGCTAAATCTGAGCAATATCTTAGGAAGGATGTTGCGCAATTAACTCATCTTCTTATATAACATATGGTACAGATATTTTCGATGTTGTACAGCAGCGCCATCTGCTGCCAAAATTTTAAAATATTTATTTTAAAAAAAATTTCATTATAAACAAAAATCCCATGCAGTTCTGAGCATATATGTGAAAACAGCACCTTTCTATTGTACATAGTTTTCTAATTATTAACACTTCAAAACTCCCGAAACTTCTGGATCACCAGGTATTTTTACATTTCAATTGCTTTTTTCCATTAAAATAAAATCTTACAACATAGCCCCCTTATATGCACGGAACGACAGTCTCAAGATTCGCGGAGTTCTCGGCGAACCTAAACTTCGCAAACGTTAAGGGATTACTGTACTGAGAAATATTCTCGAAATCATTAAAAGGCAGGTAAGTTTTTTTTTAAATGTGAATTTACAATGTAGCATTAGCCTGAAAAATGTACAACTTACAAAGAAAATGCACAATCTGGAAACTCCAGCACTATTAGTATTGACAGGGGTCGATGCAGGATTTTATTCTTGGGGCCCATTTTGTGAAAAGTAAAAAATTATTTTTGTGAATTTTATTATATTTTTGTGAATGTTACAATGTTTTTGTGAAAAATAACATTTTGTAACGTAAGTTGAAATACAGTTACTCAAATTCGAACCAAGCATTCATAAACAAAAACTTTTTCAAATCCTCTTGCTAAAGTTTTTTTTCTTGGTGAACTGGTTCTATTTACAAAATTACACATTTCAAAACCGTTTTTATGAAAAGGAATTTTACGCAGGAGCCTGTTTTATTAAAAGAAATTTTGTGAACGGACCCATTTTATTAAATTTCTTTTTGTGAAGGGGCCCATTTTATTAAATTTATTTTTGTGAAGGGGCCTATTTTATTAATTAGATTTTTTTGAAAGGGCTCTAAACAGGCCCCAAATTTTGTCTGAATCGACCCCTGATTGATGATATAAGATATTGGATAATTAAAAATCACATAATCAAGATTCTTCTGTAAATAAAAGAATTGAAATTACAAAATATAATTTACCATGAACATAATACCCAGAAAAAAACTTGATACTTGGATGATCATAGCTGGAACATGGTCTGGAGTACAAGAAAAATGACGAAACCAAAAAACCATCAGAAAGGTGTTCTCGACAAACATTCCCACGTAAAATATTATACAACGTTTCTTAGTTGGACTGTCTTCAGGATTTAAAAAGACAAATGTCAATATTACACCTAGTAAGACATTGTATATCTTTTCAGCACACCTGAAAAACATAATTTAGAGAATAATGATAAGATTTATAACAAAATAAACACATGAAATTCTACAGAACTTATCAAAATTGACTATTGGCAAAATAAATATATTTTTCAAATGCAGAAACAGGTGTCAAATTTAACAAATAAAACAATTTTTTTTCAAAACCGAATCATATTGTAATGAAGAGAAGGAAATTTTTTTCAACTAGACAAATCATTTTCAAGGCTGGATTAGCACAGTTCAGGTTCTATTCAACAGAGAGAAAAATGCCCAGGCCTGGCATTTAACCTGGGTACTTTGGCTTGCTGTGCCAATGTTCTTTCTACTGTACTATTCGGACGATACCTGATTAACATAATTCACTCGGACATGTGTTATGTCCGAAGTGTTTATTTGTTGGACATGGCTGCAAACAGCAGCGATAGTTTCCTAGTTTCACTCATCTAAGCCAGCGATACTCAAACTGCGGCCCAGCGACTCTTATGTCTGGTCCAAGGGACATAATCATTGAACCATGTTATTTATACAATTAATTGAGATATGCATAAAAAGAATATTTAAGAACTTCAGCATTGTTGTATACATTTTCATGGGAAGAAAAAATATGTCTTGTTATTTATAATCAACTTAAAATTATGTTAAAAGCCACTCCTAAGTCAAAAAGTTTTTTTGCATATACAGTAAACTTTAGATTATCCGCCAGTCTGACGGATAATCGAAAGACAGTAAAAGACCATTAGTAAAATTGCCTTTCCATTTGTCAGTTTATAAATAAGAATATTTAAACACTTTTATTTTAATCTGTTGTGTTAATAAAAAGCATACTTTATAGTAAGAAATCTATTTATGTGACAAATTTAGGTTTTTTAGAATAAATATGTAGTACCTGTTTTCATCCAAAGTAATCTCTTATACATTTTTGTTTGCATTTTGCATGCATTTTTACTGTGGCAAGAGTGCAAATTCTATGTAATAAAAGTAGTACTTTAGTTGCATCTACTTCCCCTTGCATCTTAACCCTTTATGTACTGAATTATGAATTCATGAAAATTTTATCTTCTAACTATTTTCGCGAATAGTTTAAACTACATTAGAAGATTTACAGCCTCATTTAATAAATTTTAGAAGGATTCATTAAATTTGAATTTATAGGGATTTTGTGCACTATTTATAGCCTCAATCAAATTTTTTATTTTAAATATTTTTCTTAGTATTTTGTAGAGTTAGGAAATGTGCAAATTTAATGTTCTTACAATAGCAATATTTCGGAATTGCCCCCCCCCCCCCTTTCTCCATCCCCAACGCCAAAAAAGCTGCAAAAGGCAAAAGAAATCATCCTTTTAAAAATATTTTTGTTTTGTGTAACCCATAATGCTTTTGGAAGAAGATAAAGTAATGCAGCTATAACTCATTCTAAACTGTATTACAACTAATCAATGTATTACATGAATTTTATAACAAGTTACTTTAATGGTAGTTATAAGTACCGTCAGTAGATAAAGGGTTAAACCATTTAATGCAATTAGCATAGTCCCACTTCTGCATGGTTGACTACTGGATCACCATTCCCTGATTCTTCACGTTTCTCTGAATTCAAAACATTTTGAATTTCTTCATCCGTTAAATCTTCATAACCTCTCGTCACAAATAAGCCTGTCTGTGATTTCAACAACAGAAATATTTTTTTAACATGGTAGGTTTGAAACAAACATCAACATCTACGAATCATCACCAGATGTTTCAGCATCTTGTTTGCTATCACCTTGTGTGGAAATCTAGGGGAGGGGGCGGCGAATAACCGAAGGTGGCGGTCGATAGAGTGACAGATAGTCGGAAGTTTACTGTAGTCCTATTTGTCCTACAGTGTGATGTATACATTTCTTAATCTTCAACATTAATCAAACACCATTCCAAAGGAAATCTGCGCTATATGTTTTCACAAACAACAACAACAAAAAAAAATTATTTCACTGAGCAAAAAATTTATTTATTAGAAAGAAAATCTCCATTTTTTTTTAGAACTAAGAAATTCTGCATTGTTATGTTAATGCACTTTATACTTATTATATAGCTAATATTGTATACATTTTATGCTTATTATATAGCTAATAATGTTTTTTAGTTTTTAACCTTTGTCGCAGACAAAATTGCCATCGAAAACATTTTATAGAACTACTGCCAACCAGCAAGCTTCATGGCATATTTCTACAGCATTTACAATAGAAATCTACTACAGTGGTGTTAACCTACCGAGCGTCTTGCAAAAGGGTAAAATTGTAATGTTGTTTTCTTTGCATTTTGTTTTAAATGCTAAGAAAATAGGATTCTTTCAACATTATAAAAAAAACTTAATTACAAATATGACTGTAATCATTGAGAGTATTAATCATTCTTCAATGTATTTAAAATTCATTAAATCTATAGAATTATATTATCTTAAATATTGCTTGTATTGCTATGAAACCTGGAGCTTAGTGAACGGAATATTATGCCCCAAACACTTAGAGGGTTAAAGTTTTTGGTAATATTTCTTCTGTGACAAACATTCAATCCTAGTGATAATATTAAGGGTGTATTCCGATCCAAACTGCTTATTTTCTGATTCATTTTAAAATTCATTTTTGTTCTCAAACGCATCAAACTGGGAAATTCTCTTATTTAGAAACTATATGATGTGCCGTGCTTCTTAATTTTTTGATAAATGCAGAAAATACTGTAAAAAACGCTGTCAAAGTTGGCGTTTTGAACCGAATTTTCCGAAGCGGGCGATTTGGGAATGAAAAAGATGGTCATACTGAGAGAATAATTGTTTAAAAATCAAATTCTAATTAATTGAGCTGAAAATGAAATCACACGGCATGTTAAACATGTCTTCAGAAATCACCCCAGCAAGTTTCATGTTTTTACTTTTAAAAATGAGTCTGAAAATGTCTCAGAAAATTTCGAGCTGTTGAGGGTGGAAAAATATTTTTTCGAATACACCCTTAACTTCATTGTATTACATTGTTAAACTATTTATGTTATTTTAATTACTGTTTATTCACCCCTTTTATAAGTGTGCTGCGGCCTGCCTAAAACTGGAAACTTATGTTTGTGGCCCGCAATAAAAAAAAAGGTTGAGTATAGCTGATCTGTGCTATAACTATAGCATTTACATTATGGAAATGTTTGATAACAAGGAAACTCTTGTATACCGTGTAATAAAGTCATAATAGGTAATTAGTCCTTCTCTTTATTATGACCTAATTATATGGCATACAGAAGTTTCCATGTTATCACACACTTTCATCAAGTAAAGGCTATAGTTATAGCTCAGACGAATGAAACTAGCGTTGCACTTTGCAGCCAGCAGGAAGAGAATTAAACAAGCTAAGGTATCCAAGTTCGATTTCTGGCCTGGACATTTTTTGCTCAGTTGGTATAAACCCACAACTATGCTACTCCAAGCTTGAAAGTAAAATAAAAGAGAATTATAGTGCAGTAGAACTCAAATTATCCAAATCGCTTTCAGAATTTCAGGAAAAAAAAAATTAAGATGGAAATGTACTGAGATTCGCAAAATAATGATTCTGTCTATGTGTGCTATTGTCCTTCCCTCTGCGAAGCTAGTGTAGGCGCAGCCCGAACATTATTGGGATGGACGGGGCCACCTGTCACTGTTCGTTTTGATTAGTCAGTCAGTGGGATGTGACCTGTTAGTTGATTACTTGACCTGCTACTGTGACGGTACTCTTTCGAGTCGGTGCGTTGTTTTGTTTGTGGGTGCATTCTGTCATTCACCATGGCTTCTAAAAGAAAGTGTGTTGTGTTATCGTTAGCGAATAAACTAAACATTATAGAGCAAACAGGTAAAGGAGTTACAGGTAAACAGTTGGCTGCGATGTACGGTATTTGACAAACAACGAGTTCAGACATTAAAAGGAGCAATCCTACACTTTTAAACTTCGTGTCTGTGCTTGCCAACTTCCTTCAAAAATCCTGAATCCATAAATAGACAATGTAATAAAGTATTATATGATATCATTTTTAATGCATTATATATATATATATATGGCGTCAGATGCCGCCATCCGAAGAATCTACAAGAGTCTTTTTCCATTTCTTCCGGTCAAGGGTCCATTCCTCTTCCAAACCTCTATCCCTCATTGCCTTTGAAATATCATCCATCCAGTTCTTTCGTGGTCTTCCCCGTTTCCTTTTTTTGTTTGTTTCACAATTGAATGTTATTTTGGGTAGTTTTTCCTCATTCATTCTTTTGACATGACCATACCAGATTAATTGCTTTTTTTGGATATCCTCTAATATTCTTTATTTTCATCATTTCCTTGATTCTGTCATTTCTTATTTTTCCTATTCTTGATATCCTGCATGATCTTCTTAGGGCATCCATTTCTACTGCCGCTAGTTTCTTTCATTCTGTCTCCATAATTCTCTATCCTTCTGCTCCATATAACAACATGCTCTTTACAATAGAGTTGTATATATTATACTTTCTTTTCCTAGAGATCTCCTTACTCCACCAAATAGAATTTAATAGTTTTACAGCCTTTCTCCCCTGACAAATTCTGTACTTAATTTCCTGTGAGTCTCTTACTTCTCTATTAATGTCTACACCTAAATATCTATAATGCTCACAGTTTTCTATTTTTATGTTATTAGTTAGATTTAGGTCTGTCTCATTTCCTCCTATACATAGATATTTGGTCTTGCCGACGTTCATGTGAAGTCCCCATTTCTCATATTCTTCCTTAATTTTCACCGTCATTTCCTCTAAATCATTTTTACTTTTTGCAATTATAACTTGGTCATCTGCGAATTGTAGAGTAAAAATTGACGTTCCATTCATATTAAGTCCCATTCCTCTGCATTTCTTCTTCCACATTTTCAATACTTCTTCAACATAAATTTTAAAAAGTGTTGGGGAGATACATCATCCCTGTCTGAGTCCTTTATCTGTTATAAAACCTTTTGATAATCCTTGGCCTATTTTAATCTTTGTTTTTGATTGTCTGTAAAGTTCTTGAATTGCTCTAATAATACTTGGATTTATAGCCATTTCCTTTAATACATTCTATAATTTTGCGATTGGAGCATTATAATATGCTTTCATAAGATCTATAAATAGAAGATGAATTTGATTTCCTACTGCCATTTCCTTTTCAACAATTTGTTTAAGACAAAATATATTATCCATACATGATCTTCCTGCTCTGAATCTACTTTGCTTTTCACTTTCCTTCATTCTTATTTCTTCTTCAATGAAATCTTTTAAAATTCGTCCATATAATCTACTAAACGTTGCTGTTACAGTAATGCTTCGGTAATTCTCACATTTTTGTCGGTCTCCTTTCTTATATATTGATGTTAAATATCCAATCCTCCATTCTTCTGGTGTTACCTCTCCGTTTAAGCATTTTTCGAATAATTGTGTAATTAATCTGAACAATTTTTCAGTTCCATTTTTGATCAGCTCTGCTGATATTCCTCCGGGACCACTTGCTCTTTGATTTTTTAAATGTTTAATTGCTTTTTTAACTCTCTCAAGCTCCAACATCATAGGTCGTCCCACAACGTCAATACCAGAATTATTTACTTGAAACTCACTTCTAGTTTCTGTAAGCAAAGTCTTATAATATTCTTCCCATTCCTTCACAGATATTCCTTGCCATGAATTATTACTTGCTTTTCTAATATTCTTTAAAAACTTCCATGCCTCTGTGCATCGTCTCCCTCCTATATATGTCTCAATTTCTCTGCATTTTTTCCCCCCCATGATGTTCTTTTTTTCTCTAGTACTAATTTCTTAGTGTCTTCTCTAATAGTTCTATAAAGCTGTCTATCCTCTTCCTTTTTTGAACTCCTCCACCTAATATAGGCTTCTTTTTTCTGTTTTATAGTCATTTCAATGTCTTCGTCCCACCAAAAATTTTTTGGGGAAGTTCTTCCCTTTCTTTTTTGTCCCAATGCTTCATTTGCAGCCTGGTGTAAAGCTAATTTAATATGTTGATATAGTTCAGCTGTATTAGTATAATTTCTTTCCTCTAATTTTTCATCTAATCTTACTTGAAAGAGTCTTTTTGTACTTTCCTCCGTCAATCCTTCCAACATATATTCTGGGACATCAATATCTTCCATCTCTGTATAGTTCCTTTCCTCACTAATTAGCTTAGTCGAGTAAGGAAATGCAAGTCTTGCTCTCACCATAAAATGATCTGAGCCACAATCCGCTCCTCTTTGGACTCTAACATCTAATAGTTTTAATTGGGTCCTTTTCTTAATAAGTAAATAGTGAATAATAATTTTTAGTTGTCTAGTATGCTGATGCCTATAACGATTATCTCGTTATATATGTTTACATTCCATTCCCCCCCCCCTCCCCCAGACAGTTTCAATTAAAATTCTGTTTAATAACTTATTTATTTTGTGCACTATAGTCAAACAGTGCAGCCCCTAAATTAAATTCAACATTTAAAAACTAAATCGATTGTATTAACAGCCCTTCACATTTAAATTAAATTATTCTAGGTACTCATCTCTGTAATAAAATAAAATCAGTGAATCACTCTCTATTTTCACTTTCTGATTCTTTCACACATACGCTTTAACCTTGTACAAAATTCGTTACGGCTGACTGTTAGTTTCAAAAGCATTTTAACTTCGGTCATTTCCTTATTTGGGCATGAATATAACTCATCATTTAAAATCACTTTACATGCAATCTACTTATTAGAATTATTTTCGCTTCACACCCTTTTGTTCAGATGTATGGCGATTCTGCATTTTTGTGGTAAAGCGGTGCATCTTTGATCTAACATCTGGTCTAGAAAAATACAGTCTCATGCTTTTTAGCCTAATGAATTCGGTCTGTTACTATGCCCTTTCCAGATAACACTTTTTATTTTTTACATTTAACCGCAGCTGTATCAATGTACTGATGAGTCTCCATCTATCATGACTCAGGAATGTATGCAGCCCACAATCTGCCCCCCCCCCTACACAATTAATATGGTAGAAGCCTACCGTACATTTTTGGCGAACATACCAGCCAATGTTTCTCTTACCCCCTGTGCATGGCGCAAAAATACTTTTAGATTGGCGATATTGTAGTCCGCCAAGCAAGAAAGTTGTAACTGTATATTCTGGTCATTCCTGCTTTCTCGCTAGCCTCGTGATGACGTCTTAAAAGAGGCTCCTTATGCTTTTCCCTTGTACCTCTCCCTTCGACTTTCATCATGAAAATAAAATAAGTCTTCGTTTACCGAATTGGAGTTTTTTTTAATAGGACCTGGTGTTTTAATCCTCGCAATCTTATAAACGCAAACGGCCATCTCTTCTAGCAAAAAAAGTCTTCATATAAATTGGTCTCCGTGACCAGCTTTTTTTTCTCCATTAACAAAAAAAATGTAAGGGAGAGGTACTTGCTTCTAATCCTTTTTTTCTGCATGGACTTCTAGCAGCGATGGATTCCTCCCGGCTGTCGCACCGTGCCCGCTACGTGGATTTCATCATGGAGTGAACCTTTCACCCTGGACGACTGCTCTTCGCCGTAAAGTATCTGTGCCTGCCTGCTCGTCTGCTTTTTCCCTTTGCCAACCCCCGGAGTTGTGAAATCAGCTGCTCGCTTCCCGTCGCCTAAGAAATCTGCCTGCCTTACATCCTCCCGTGCCGAAGAATTCTGCCCGCGTGCATACTTATCTCTCGGACCATTCCCCCGGCCCATCATCGCATCATTCTTGTGAAAGAGTCTACAAAAATTACAAATCAATGGCAAATGTTTCCGTATAATAGCAATATTAGTTATGTCACAACTTCAACAAGTTCCGCGTTGAGAAACCTTTCGAATCTGTGTGAAAAAATGCTACAAATTTCGTACCAATTCATCAGTTAAGAGCAGTGAAACACTGATTTCATAGCAAAACAAAACAAAAAACAAAAAAAAAAACCCCTGAAAATACATGTGTTCGTTGAAAGAACGTCCGAGCGAGTCGGCGATTGAATAACAAAACGACTCTCGCTCTCATTTCTATTTACACAGCCAGCCTCCTCAATAGTCTGAAAAGTGCGTTGGGTTACTTTTTACCATACGACACCACTGTTTGTGAAAGAAATGCCTCATCGTTTTTGTTTTCTTTCGTGATTACTCTTGATCAAAATATCCACCCCAATTTGTCCTGCGATCTGCTCAAGTATGCCATGTGTGTTGTGTTTCAACTTCTCTGATGCTACAGTCAAAATGTGCTTGTTTCTGAAATACTAGTGTGCACGTTTCTTGATTCATTCTAATAAAAGGAGTCAATCAAAAGAATCATTCAAATGACTCCTGAAGTTGTGCTCCATAAATTCTCCGCTGTACACAAAATATAAAAAAAAAGGAAATCGTCGAGAGTCAGATATATATGCTCTATTGAAAACTAAAGTTCTCAATCAAAAAAAAAATGAAAGTGCATTAGTAAAAAAAAAAAAAAAGAAAAAAAAAACTTTCAATAGTGCTAGATTTACTTAAAATGGCACATTTTTAGAGTACGAAAGCATATTTTAATTCCCCCATTTAATTGCTTTCCTTTCGCTTAATTTTCTTTTCAGTTAATTCTGGAAACCTTGTTTTAAAATTTTTAAAGTTGTTTCATTCCATTTGTATGCTTTCTTACTCCATAAGTACTCACAAGTACTTCTTATTTGATTTTATTAATATTATTGTATTTTTGTACAGGATACGAAAACACAGTGATATTGCTATTTTTGATTATTTGTGTTGTCTATTATAATATTTATAAATATAATATAAGTAGTTTTTTCCCATTGCATTGAATGTTCCTCTATCTTTAGTTATTACGATATACATTCACCTTTGCTTAACTTTTAATGCATATTAAAATATATTAATTTTCTTTTTCTCTCTCAAAAAGAGTTAACGAAGATTATATTTTGTCCCATATATTTTTCTGGTTCGCCTTTCGGCTTGAAAATATTTTAATTTGAGAAAAAATTTTAATTTCTGTCCTTTTAGAGAAATAAGGACAGATAGCAAGTTTTTTTTTTCTCTGTTAAAAAGGATAAAATAAGTTTTTAATTCAGTTGCTTGCTCCTACCAGTTTTATTTTGAAAGACTTACATGTTTCATTCATTTAAAAAAAATAAATAAATAAATAAAATAGGAGCTATTGCGAAATATTTTTCTGTTTCTCTTTTGCTTAAAATAAGCAACGGTATTATTTTTACTTTGGCAAACACAATTTTGTCCCTGGATAAGTTTTCTTTCTCTCTATTTTTTTTATATAAGATTTAAAAAAAAATAAGACCTTTTGTTTATTTTTAAGTTGTGTATTAGTTTTTTTTAATGTGATTATTTATGTGATTATTTTATTTCATTATTTTAGTTGATTTGCATTTTATCTGTTTATGTGTGTTATATTTAGATATGTATGCAGAATTTCAGTAACAATTTTTGATTAGAGAATTTGTGTTAGGTAAAACGTTGACCATGTCCGCTAAACAAGTTCAAATCAACATTAACCAATTTGACGGAGATCCGGATTTGCTTAAATTCTTTTTTAACCAAATTAGGTCGGTCGCTGAAATTAACAAATACAGCCCTCAGACTACCATTGCTGTACTTGTAGGCAAGTTAATTGGTCCCGCTCAAAAATTTTATGCTCAGAATCAGGAAATTCAAAAAATTAATAATCTAGATACGCTTGAAAAAGAATTTGCCGCATTTTTCTCACCCCCCAGCAAGTGCGTGGCTGGCGTTGAACTTTCGAGCTTATCTCTTCTGCCAGCGGAGTCAATTAAAAACTTGGCACATCGGTTAAACGTGCTAGCCGCAACTGTCTATTCAGATATTAAAGACGAAAATGCCCGTAACACGATTAAACTTATGAAATTTATGGAGGCTGTGCCAGCTAACATACGAATAAAGTTACAAGAAGAAGGCGTGAATGAATATCGTGCTGCTGTTGAAAGAGCACAGATATTACACGAAATTCTGCATAACGAAAAGATTCTACATTCCTTACCCTCTGTCAGTAAATCTCAAAATAACATTGAAGAGCAATTGAAGGAACTCTCGGAAAAAATAAATGCATTAACACTCGCACCGCCTGGACCCAAAACTGAAACTAAAAAAAATGACATGCAAGGTAGCCCAAAGTATAACGCAAATGCGATGCGCTATAGGAAAAATTTCAAACGTGAAATTTCCCAAAACGTTTTTCCCCTCACAAACTTCCACAAAGAAAAGTTGTAACTTGTCAACTCTGTTTCCGCAATGGCCACCAGGCCCATCAGTGTTTTAAATGGAAAAGAGTTAATACACAGAGAAGGGAAAATTTTAACAGACGCAACAATTACCAGGTTCAGGAAAACTAGAACAGAGACACAATTTTTATGCTGATGATTTTGTGTCTCAACCATGTGACTTAACATCAGCAACATTTCCTATTGACCCTACATTACCAAAGATCTCTAAAGAAAGATTAGTCAATTCAACCGGGTCACAAACTTCAGATCACATTAAAATTGCAAGAAATATCACTACTCAAACAGAAAATGAAGGCGATAAAATTGTTCACATCATTTGTAGTGTTAATACGCATTCTCCATCACTCCCTCTTGTAAAGGCCACTATTGCAAACCATAAAATCACCCTATTGGCTGACTCTGGAAGTAGCATTTCGTTACTTTCACAAAATTTATTTAATGAACTTAAACCTGTATTAAAATACAAGAGACTATCAACAGCCATAAATATTAAAACCGCCAATTCGGATGTTTCTTTTTCTTCATGTATTAGAGCATCCATTAAATTAGAAAAAAAATCCTTCTCGCACCACTTTTATATTGTGGATATTCCTGAATCCTCCAGTTTTGAAGGCATTCTTGGTTTTGATTTCATTAGTAAATTTAACATTATCATTGATACTTTCAATAAATGCATTCACATTAACAACAACTTGACTATTCCACTAGAAACATCACACACTAAGTCTAAAGTCAGTGAAAGTAATCAATGTAACACCTTATGTGATGTAGTGACAAATCAAAAAGTTTTCTTAACCCGTAAAGTCATTCTAGAACCCCAAGAGCAAACATGGTGCTCAGTTTACACAAACAATAATATCAAACATGACATAAACTATCTATTTAAATATTTGGCAGATAAAAAAGAATTAGTAAGTCATGATGCCATTATTCAAATGGATAATAAAACTAAACGCAAAAAGAAGCCTGTACAATTAAATCATTTCTTTTCTATTTCACTTACAAATAATTCTGACACTACCATTCATCTCCCTAAACACACAAAAATTGGACATTTATCTGAAGTTGAGGAAATTCTTGACTACCCCTCGGATAATTTGGACAAGCATCATAACTCAGAACAACACTTCCTAAATTTTATTCAGGCATCTAATGAAACATTAAAAAAGAGGAAAGAGGATTTGGCAGCTACCGATTTTGATCTTACACATTTAAGTTCTAATGAAGCAAATACAATGACTAAATTATTACTTAATTACTACCCGGCCTTTTCAAAATCATTAAATACACTTGGACATACTGATAAGATTGTACCTGAGTTGAAATTTATTAATGATTACCCTATAAAAACTCTTCCATTTCCCCTTCCTCAATCTTTGCAAAAAGGTACTTTAGAACAAATTAAAGATCTGCTTGATGCCAAAATTATTGAACGCCACTGTTCAGAATGGGCTTGCCCCATGCTTTTAGTCAAAAAGAAACCAGACGGAACTGGTAAACAAAAATTTCGTCTCGCCTTAGATCTTCGAATGGTAAATACTGTAATTCAAGGATCATCTTACCCTCTACCTAAAATTCAAACCATCATTTCAAATCTTTCTCAGTATCGATATTTTTCTTCTCTTGACTTTCATCAGGCATATCATCAAATTGATTTGCCAGAAAAATTCCAAAATCAGTTGACATTTACTACTATGTTTGGTTCTTTTAGATACAAGAGATTAGTGTTCGGATTAAAAAACAGTGCTTCTATTTTCCAAGCTTTAATGGACTCTTTGCTTGATGAGTTACAATTAGATGGTGTATATACATATCAGGATGATTTCATTGTAGGTGCAAACTCTTTTGATGAAATGTGTAATAAATTAAAAAAAATTCTCTCTATCCTAACCAAATACAACTTAACCCTGTCTCCTAGCAAGTGTACTTTTCATAAATCTAGTATTGACTATTTGGGATTTCATGTAGAAAATCAGTCCGTTTCCCCGATTCAGTCAAATATCATAAAAATAACATCTTTTCCCACACCTACAACTAAACGTCAACTAAAAAGACTCATTGGTGTCATTACATTTTATAAGAGTCTAATTCCATCCTTTTCTGAGTTAGTACAACCACTGATAAACCTAACTACTCCAAAAGTTAAATTTAAATGGACAGTTAAACATCAAGAAATCATGGACACAATACAGAAAATTTTCTTTAATTCTCCCATGGTTAGATTACCTGATTGGAACAAGACATTTTATTTAAATACAGATGCGTCAAATGTTGCTATTTCTGGTGTTTTATTACAAGAGCATGATCAACAACTTTTACCAGTTGCATATTTTTCTAAATCTCTTAAGCCATCAGAAAAAAAATACCCTGCACTTAAATTAGAACTCATGGCAATTTATAAATCTGTAACCGCTTTCAAATATTATTTATATAACAGACAATTTGTAATTCTTTCTGACAGTAAACCCTTAGAAAAATATAACAAGACTACTAATACAGCTGATATTATCTCTCGTTGGCTCATGGAGCTTTCAGAGTACTCATACACTTTTAAACATATCCCTGGTAAGAAAAATGTTCTTGCTGACTATTTATCTCGCTGTACTTTTGAAAACAATCAACAAACTCTGGATACTAACCCTGAACTTATCCATGACCCTCAACCATTACCTATTGTTGACTATGATACACCAGACAGTAATAATTCATGTTCAAGCGCCACTAAGAAATATGTAAACTATCTTGTATCTGGTAAACAAACAAATCCAGATCCTTTATTAGAAATTTCAAATGAAACTTTCTGCACTGAACAAAAAAATGACACCACCTTGTCCACTGTTTACAAAGATATTCTAAAGAAAGGACCTTCTCAAAAATATCCTAATTACTTCATACACCCTGGTTCGAAAGTTTTAATGTTAAAAAAAGAAAATAATCTTAACAACACTTTTTCATATCACATTGTTGTTCCTAACTCTCTTAAAAGCAAAGTTTTAACAATCTCTCATTTATCTCACTTTGGTTTTAATAAAACCTATGAGTTCCTATCATCAAGATACTTTTGGAAAGGCATGTATGTTGACACCCTAAACTTTGTAGCTTCATGTGTCAAATGTCTTCAATGTAAACATCATCAAACCCCTCCTGCACCCTTACAACCCACCTATACGCCCAGATATCCTGGCCATACTATTAGTACAGATCTCGTTGGACCTTTTTCTAATGGTAAACATATTTTAACTATTACAGATCACTTTTCAAGACATGTTGAACTTTTTCCACTTAATGATACATCTGCAGCTAAAGTCGTTAAATGTTTATTCTCTTACATAACCACCTTTGGGAGACCTTCTGTTGTCTTATCAGACTTAGGACCCCAATATACATCTCAAATATACAACATTTTTAATGATACTCTAGGTATTAAGGTACTTCACAGCTCTGTTTCGAGGCCACAAAGCAATGCTCTTTCGGAGAGAATAAATAAATCTATCAAATACTCTGTTAATATACTTTTACAAGAAGGTCACTCATTTGAAAATGCAATATTTATACACAAGTCGCTCTATAATGGTTCAAAACATTCAACTACATTATTCACTCCTAATCTTCTGCACTTTGGACGTGAACTATCATTAATTTTTGACACTTTTGATCAGAATAGCAATCAACCTTTTCTAGATAAACATACTGAAATATATAAACTACTTGAAGATTTACGCAAAATATATGACAAGGCTTACAATAACATTAAAACAGCACAGGATAAAAGATATAAACATTACGGTCAGAAAGCTAAATTAAGAACCATTTGTCTCAAAGATATTGTGTACTTAAAATCTGTTGATAAATTCAAACCTAAATACACTGGACCATACATTGTAACTTTCAAACATTCACCTGTGTCATTCTCGATCAAGAGATTGTATGCTGCTGATAATACAGCATTTCGGGTGCACATTGATAGGTTACTTCTTGCACCACCTCGATATGGACATTTATTCGATGCTACAAGTCACTTAAACAATCACAACTTCCCTAATGTTTATCAACCACATACATATAATTTAAGAAACAGAAAATAATATACTTCTGTTTACATTTTTTTTCTTATGACATGTATTGTGAAGCTAAGTGTACAACCAGAGGCCTAGGTTGTATGTATGTTGCTTACAACAGATCTTTGACAACATTATGGCTGGCCCATGACTGTTTTCTTCGAAGATCTCTTGTGAACAATATTTTGAATCACTTTACACTCATTTCATTTTACTGTACACTTTTTATGTTATTTACATACACTTAACTATTATTTACAGTTTAACATTCATTTTACATTTCATTCTTTTACGATTACATTTCAGTTAAAACTGATAACTAACACATTTAATAATTGCAGTTATTTAAAAAAAAAAAAAAAAAAAAAAAAAAAAAAAAAAAATTCACATGTAATTTGATAACATTTCCTTGGCAACCAGTTAGTTACCTTCTAAATATATGACTTGTGCATTATTTAACCTGATTATGACTTTTTCATTTTTTTTATGTCTCTCTTCACTCTAGGATTGTCTACCCCTTTTTGATTTGATATATATGTGACATATATCTATTTTTTTTATTTTTAATTCTCCCTTTCGAATGTTTTGTTCCCGTTCAAAATTATTGCCCTTAGGGTCCAAAACTTCATTGTGTTGAGAGACAACCCCTTGGAATTGGTGTTCCAATTCACAAAAAATCAATCTTTGCTTGTAAACCAACATGTGCTCCTTTAGAGGACCGCTAGTGTCTTCGGAGGAGTAGGGACTCATATAAGCGGGCGCTGTATGAGTCTCAAAACTCCCTCCTCACATAAGGCTGAAGCCCTAAGCTGACGCCATAATACTTGTGGTCTACACAAGATTCAGGGTGACACCTTTTTCATGGGCGTGCTTCAGGCACCTCTTTTTTTGTCATCCTATGCTGCATGCATGAACATTACATTTTTTTTAAAATCATGTCCAATTTCTTTTAAATCATATTACAATTGATTATTAGTTTACAATTACACATTTCACTTATTATTACTTATTCTTTACTTCTAGTGTTGCATTTGTGTTTATATATATATTTTTTTATTGTTAGTACTTGTATTTTTCATAAAATGATCCGAATCAGGATCAATATTTTGATGATGTGCAGCCAATGGTTTAGTTAAATGCTGCTTAATTACTTGCTGTCAGAGTCGACTTGGATAACAAAAAAAATATACCATGATATGCAATTTTGAAGAAAATTTTACTGAAGGTGGAGATCCATAAACTTAATTTAGAAAATATTAATTCATAAAACCTCTTAGGACTGTTGAACTATTGATGAAAGAGATTTTTTTTTGTTTTCATGACAGCAACTTGTTTAAAAAAAAAAAAAAAAAAAAAAAAACTTTATGTTTTGAAGATATATTTATATGTGTAACTATTTTTCTTGCTGTTTTGCCCATGCACACGGGTCATCAAAAGTTTTTTTTTTTTTTTTTGCGGTGTCCCAGGTGATATATATATAACGATTATCTCGTTATATATGTTTACATTCCATTCCCCCCCCCTCCCCCAGACAGTTTCAATTAAAATTCTGTTTAATAACTTATTTATTTTGTGCACTATAGTCAAACAGTGCAGCCCCTAAATTAAATTCAACATTTAAAAACTAAATCGATTGTATTAACAGCCCTTCACATTTAAATTAAATTATTCTAGGTACTCATCTCTGTAATAAAATAAAATCAGTGAATCACTCTCTATTTTCACTTTCTGATTCTTTCACACATACGCTTCAACCTTGTACAAAATTCGTTACGGCTGACTGTTAGTTTCAAAAGCATTTTAACTTTGGTCATTTCCTTATTTGGGCATGAATATAACTCATCATTTAAAATCACTTTACATGCAATCTACTTATTAGAATTATTTTCGCTTCACACCCTTTTGTTCAGATGTATGGCGATTCTGCATTTTTGTGGTAAAGCGGTGCATCTTTGATCTAACATCTGGTCTAGAAAAATACAGTCTCATGCTTTTTAGCCTAACGAATTCGGTCTGTTACTATGCCCTTTCCAGATAACACTTTTTATTTTTTACATTTAACCGCAGCTGTATCAATGTACTGATGAGTCTCCATCTATCATGACTCAGGAATGTATGCAGCCCACAATCTGCCCCCCCCCCCCCCCCTACACAATTAATATGGTAGAAGCCTACCGTACATTTTTGGCGAACATACCAGCCAATGTTTCTCTTACCCCCTGTGCATGGCGCAAAAATACTTTTAGATTGGCGATATTGTAGTCCGCCAAGCAAGAAAGTTGTAACTGTATATTCTGGTCATTCCTGCTTTCTCGCTAGCCTCGTGATGACGTCTTAAAAGAGGCTCCTTATGCTTTTCCCTTGTACCTCTCCCTTCGACTTTCATCATGAAAATAAAATAAGTCTTCGTTTACCGAATTGGAGTTTTTTTTAATAGGACCTGGTGTTTTAATTCTCGCAATCTTATAAACGCAAACGGCCATCTCTTCTAGCAAAAAAAGTCTTCATAATGCCGTGTATATTTATGAATATCCTTGTGAAGTACAGCTTGATTTGAAACTGTTTAAAAACAGCTCATCTAATTTTCATCAACTTTCAATAACATAAACGTATAAGCTAATTTAATGCCTGACAATCAAGAAACATTAAAAAACCCAATTTTAACTGAGCATTACAACAATTGTTTAGGTTAATTATGTGTCTTACATATTAAAAATTTTCACACTTTGATTTTAAACTTACTACTGTAATACAATTTGATTACTTCAAACTTTCATAACATATTTAAGTGCAAACATATAAATTTTCAAATGCCATATTTTTTTTCTGTTCTTTTAAACATATCTTATGGCAACCAAAAATGTAAGTTTATAAAAGTCAGTGTACTTGCATACTTCTACTAACGTCTGGATAAATATATCTATTGAATACTATTTAATAAATCTAATTTTTCAAAAATATATTTGACATTGGCCAAAAAAAGATTACCCATTTTGTGCTTCGTGCAGTAACAAAAAAATTTCCTTAACTTTAATTGAGGGAACATCTGGAAAAAAGTTCCCTTGAAAACAAGGCTGTAACCAGATAGGGGCAGGATGGGCTGAGATCCATAATGTTTTATCTCTCATAATACTATAAAAGGTCTGACACATTTTAATGTTTAATAATTCATAAAATAATGAAGATATAAACAAACCCATAGCATTTATGTATAGAATAACTCATATTTTCTTTTATAGTCTGAACGTTTCTATAAACAATTTCCTTTCCCTGTTTGAATATCTTTTCTTTTGTAAATATCGTCTGCGCATGTTACTAAATGTATGTTTCTCACCATTGTTTTTGGCAACGATTAGAATGCAGAGTTATGTTTACTTTTGATGTGTTTGTTTGATGTTTAATTCAATGTGATGTTGAAGAGAGAGACAACACCACAAGAGAAAGCACAGACTTTATGGTGGTTCATCAAAACGAAATCAATAACGCAAACACAGATAAATTAAAGAAGAGTATACCAGAAAGATCCTCCATCAAGAAACAGTATCTTGAAGTGAAAAGAAGTTTTTAGAAATTGGAAGTGCCTTAAATAAGATGAGTTTTCAGACATCCCCACAGAAGTTATGGTTGCCAGATTGTACGTTTTTCCTGCACGTCGTAAGTTTTTTAGCATTTTTTAAGCCTACCATACAGTATACATTCAAATTTGATCGTTATGATGATTTCTTCAGTTTTTCTATCACATCTTACTTTTGATAGTTTTAAGAATTATTTTCTTTTTCAGTTTGCTTCAAAATTTCCCCTTTTGCCAAAAGAAAGTTACACACATACAGATCAAATGCAAAAATGGCTTGTTTCCTATCAGGATGACAAAAATCTTGGGAAAGTTGTGTAATATGGACTACACATCCACAAATGCTTAGGTAGTATTAGATCAGCCATACTCAACCTTTTTTTCAAACCCCTCAACCTTTTTTTCAAACCCCTCAACCCTTTTGCGGGTTGCAAACACAATTTTCCGACTTAAGGTGGGCCGCAAATATAAGTTTTTGACTTTAGGCGAGCTGCAAAACACTTTTAAAAGGGTTTAAAAAAAAAACAGTAATTAAAATAACGTAAGTAGTATAACATTGCACTATAACAAAGTTAATATTATCACTAGGACTGAACGTTTCTCGGGGAAGAAATATTACCAAAAAAATTAACACCTCTGTAGGAGATAATAAACTTCATAGTAGATTTCTATTGCAAATGCTGTAGAAATATGCCGCGAAGTTTGTTCGTTGAAAATAGTGTTACAAAATGTTTTCGGTACCAATTTTTACCGCAACAAAAGTTCAACCCTAAAAAATATAATTAGTCATATTTTAATAAGCATGAAATGTAATATTATAACAATGTAGAATTTCGAAGGAGATTTTCCTAATAAATCCATCTTTTGCTCAATGAAAAAAAAAATAATAATTGTAGAAATATGTGGTGAAAACATAATTTGGAATGATGTTTGATTATTGTTAAAGATTAAGAAATGTATACATCACTGTAGGACAAGTAGGACTACATGAAAAAAGGACTTTTGACTAAGGAAACGTTTTTTAACATAACTTTAGGTCAATTATAAATAACAGGACAGATTTTATCTTCCTATGAAAATATATAAAACAATGCTGAAGATCTTAAATACTTTTTTTTATACACATCTCAATTAATTGTATAAATATGGATCAATGATTATGTGTCTCAGGCCGCAGGTTGAGTGTGGCTGTATTAGATCATCTGAACCTGAAATTAATATAGACTATAAGTATTTATATTATAAAGTTTTTAATTCTGTATATCTGTATCTTAAATTTTAATATTTTGTTTAATTTATCATCTCCCTTTATGCTTAAATACAAACACTTATTTTTGTAGGCTGTCCATGTCCATTATTAAAATTTTCATGATCACCATTGAATTGTTGGATGTTTTGATCTATTTTTGTTGTTACGATTCAGTTACCGCGTTTGCTCGCATAATAGTCGCACCCCTGCTTTGAAGCAGAAAAAAACGTCAAAATATTTTCTTCGCATAAAAAGTCGCAGTCGCGTATTTGACTTTCATCTAGAAAATAGAAAATTATCAGCTGTACTCTTCCCAGAACGAGAGTGACTCATAATGGATTCATCTGTTCTGTCACTCCCATTGACATACCCGGTGTTCACTCCAGTCTTCAGATACCAATTCGCATTATAATAGAGATACTGATACCTTCAGTGAAAGTGATTTATTATGAAAGTTTTCAGTCAAAATTTTCACAAAGATTATTTGTAAATTTCATGTCTATAAAAATATTACCATATAAAGGAAAATGGTATTTAATAAACAGCATATAATGTGTTTTTTTTATACCATTAATGTTTTAGCATTAGAGTTTACAATATTGTGTAGTAGATTTCTTCGCATAATAGTCGCACCTAAGTCTTTAACAATGAAGAATTGGCAAAAAAAGTGCGACTATTACGCGAGTAAACACGGTCATTTTCATTTCATAATGTGATATATGACTGCAAATTTAGTTCAACAATGTTAATAGAATAATGTAATACAAATACAGTTGGAAAAAAATGATTAAATCAATTAATAACTCTTTTTAAACAAATCTGTTACCAAAAACATTACGGACACATCAACATAGTTTAGTATGATATAAATAGGATGATAAAGAGATAAAACCAAAACTAACTACTATCAATCAAAATCTTCCAGTTTTTTTTCCGAGATAAATCTGGTAACCCTAACAAGTGATCTTGATCGTGTCAGAGAGACATTCTTACACAGTTCTGGGAGATATGTGAGATCAGTGGCAAGAGAATTGGCACATGTGGAAATCCATTGACAAAGACCATAAAACTTTTTGAACCAGCTAACCATTAATGTTATTAATTTAAATCTATCTTCATTATTTTATGAATTCTTAAACATCAAAATGTGTCAGACTTTTTATAGACACCCTATCTAATATATAAAAATGAAAATTTGTCTGTCTGTAATTCTATACAAATCCACAGTTTGGAAGCCAGAATTGGGAAATGTTACGTACATGTGTATTAAAACACGGCCGAGGCAACTAAAGTAATCCGGAATCGAAATAATTCATAGTTAATTTTTAATTAATAAAAAAACATCAATTTAACAATAATTACCTATCAAATGTAAACATTTTTCATTATTGCAGTTGCCAACAATTAAAAATCTACTACAATTACTTTTCTACCGCAAGATTTCCACGTGAAAAATGAAATAAATCGTTTGACAAATTAAAAAAAAGGTGAATATTACGTCATAACTTTTCAATTGCAAGATTTCCATGTGAAAAAGGAAATAAATACAGTATTTTATTATGAAACATGACAAAAGCCTTCAGAATTAGCCACACCCAAAAAATTCAGACCCCCCCCCCACCCACCCACCCCTACTGATTTCACAGTTGTTTATGGCTCTGCCTGAAAATTGCATTAACTAAAACTGCAAAAAGCGAGAGAAAAAGCACTTACAGAAAAACATATGCATACATTTAACAGTATAATACATCAAATAATGAATTTTTAGTAATTTTAATAAACTTTTTAACAAATACTATAAAATATACCTTACCGATCATCACAGAAGTCTGTTTTCAAGAAATATACCCAAATGGTCATAATTATGAAATGTACAACAAAGGCAATGTGGAAATATGGCGAGGCAGATATTGCAAGACCCATAGCTATGACTCTGGATATTACTTCAAAAAAGCGCCAAAGAAATAATGGTGGTAATAGAAACCATCTCAAATCATTCTTTTTATCTAAAGAATTTCTTAAAGAATTCGTGTAGGAAACAATGCAGCCTGATATAGAGATGGCTGAGATTAACATAGTACAGCACTGCCATATTTCTGTAAAAGAAGAAAAAACAAGAATTAACAGAATGAAGAGGGAAATAAAAATGAAACAATAAAAAAAAAATTATAACAAAACATAATTAAAATTAATGGACAATAATTATGTAATTTTTTTATCTAAAATGTTATTTAAAATATCTAATGAATCTCAGTTTGATATAATATGTTTGAATGCAATGCTTTAGGAAATACAGTAGACTGCCTCAAATTCGCACAGCTTGGGACCAGAGGTTATGTGGATTTTAGAATTTTTTGGATTTCTGGTCATTGCTTTGTTTACATTTTTAAACAGTAATTTGAATGTAATGCAATCAGAATTATAATGAATGCTTGCAATACAGTAAAATATTAAAATAATTAAGTAATGAACTAAAATGATAAAAAATTAGATAATTTAAAAAATGCTTAAAATATTAAAAGAAAGGTCAAGTAAATAAAATATTAATGCATAATTAAATATGCATAATAAAAATGAGATACATTTTCAATGAATTATAAGTTTTAATTCACATTTAGCCAGTCTTAATAATAAAAAAAGCTTGGTTAATACATAATTATATTTGGTAAAAAGATTGTAATTACTAGTGATATCAGCAATATCTTGATTTATTTCACAAATAAATTGATACTTTCTTCATGAAAAGCCACGAGTTCAGTCATATTATCACGAATTACATATTAAAATCCATACAGAATAATATAAAACTAAAAAAATCTGTAATTTTGCCCCTACATCTCAACTGAAAGTTTCATTGCTTACATCTGCGATGATGTGCAGATTTTAGGTATATGTGGATTTTAGGGTTGCGGACTTGAGGTAATCTACTGTATACGCAACCACAAAGCATAGTGAAAGAAACATCTTTTGGTACTTCCTTTTTATAAAGGTCTTGGTGCTTTTTTTAAAAACTTGGCACAATAGCTTGATTTTAAAGAATGAGATTTATTGTAGGGATGCACGAATAGTGATTTTGGCCGAATACCGAATATTCGGCCTACAAGTGAACCGAATACCGAATATTTGGCTAGCCAAATAGTAACTGCTAGGCCGAATACCGTCAAATAATTTTCTTTGCTTGTCAAATAATTTTCTTTTCCAAAGTTTAAAGTCATTAAAATGTGAAATTTAAAGACAATTTTACATAATATTTAAAAGAGAAACTTTCATTTTGATAAACAAGAGTTTTTTTCAAGTAAACTTTATGCTGAAAAAAATCTGCTTTGAGTTATTTAAGAAGAGGACAGTTATAAAACTTTTTTAATTAATAAAATTTTAAATTTCACGGCTTTTTCTGTGAATTAAAACAAATGAATAAAATTTTCTTAAATTCTAAAACAAACATTTTAAAATCAAAGAGACATTGTGAAAAGATTGGAAAAAAAATTGTACAGGATCATATATTATTTGTTTGTCAGGAAGAGACTAAAGTAAAAGTAAATAAATAATACAATCTATTCAAATTTTATATGGTAGCAACCGAGCAAGAATACTGCTTGGCCAGTTTTTAAAGACCGGCCTTGGCATACTGCCAAAATAATGGACCTTTTTGAAGGTAGGGAAGCATTAGGAGACGAAATTCAGGTTTCTCTTAACCCGTCTGACCGGACCGCTGACCACATGTCATTTCCACACTGGCTGTTGTACTATTAAAGTTATTTCTTACTCGCCTTATTCTGTTTTCTATTTTCAGAAAAGAAGCTTTTTCCTTTTGATTTTGTATTTGCTTTTACTTCTATAAAATGAATGTAAAAGAATCTAAAAGCTCTAAAGGCAAACACTTTCATAGTGCAACCAAAAAAATTTTACATAATATTGTAAAATATTGTGATAACGAAGCTGACAAAGGCTGCTTAACTATTTCATTATCACATTCAACTAAAAGAGCTAGCGTAATTGCCGGTGTTTCGGAGAGCACCATAAAAAGAATTCGCAAAGAAGGCGATAATAATGCTAGTAATTTCGCTTCTCCTAAAAAGAAAAAAGCGAAGGCAACCTTAGAAAATGTCAACTTGGATGATTTTAATTTGGATGTAATTCGAAGAACTATCCAGGATTTCTACACGAAAGATAATTTAGTGCCTACTATTCCGAAATTATTAATCAAGTTGAAAGAGAATATCGGATTTTCAAAAGGTAAAGAGACATTACGAAAAGTTCTCCATGAAATGGGATTCCGCTGGGGAAAGTGTGAAAATAAGAGGAAACTGCTCTTGGAACGAAGTGATATTGTTTTATCTTGCACGAAGTATCTACGAAGTATCCACCAATTCCGAAAAGAGAAACGACCTCTAATTTTTGTTGATGAAACGTGGATTGACAGTAACTTGACTATCGGGAAATGCTGGCAATCAGAACAAGTGTTCGGTGTTGTGAAAACAGGGGCGGCATCGAGACGCATTATTGCTTTATGTACGGGAGGAGAAATGGGATTTATTCCAAATTCATCCCTAACGTATAAAGCCAACACGACCACAGGTGACTATCACGGGCAGATGAATTCAAACATTTTTGAAAATGGGCAAGGGAAAAACTCATCCCAAACTTGCCAAAAAATTCTGTTGTTGTGATAGACAATGCGTCCTATCATTCAATTCAATTAAATAAGCCTCCGAATTCTTCCTAGAACAAAAGAGAAATTATGGATTGGTTGGAACTTAATAAAGTCTCATATTCTTCAAACATGCGAAAAGTTGAATTAATGGATTTAGTGAAGTTGAATTCCCCTGCTACGAAAACATATAAATTTGACAATATGTTAGCCGAGCATGGGCATTGTGCGTTAAGATTGCCTCCATATCATTGTGACATAAATGCGATAGAATATGTATGGGCGGATATGAAGAATTACATTCACGAACGAAATATCACAGCAGATTTAAATATGGATGAACTATTTAAACTGACGAAACTTTCCCTAGAAAATGTTGATGCTGATAAATGGAAAAACTACTGCTTGCACATAGAAGAATTAGAGAATGAATATTGGAAAAAAGACGGCATAATAGAAGATATGTGTGATCCACTAATTATTTCGTTCGACGATGATGATGATTCTGATGACGTTGAAAGTGATAGTGAATAAAGCTCCCCCTCTTTTTTTTGAGGAGAGGTCCGTGATGATATTATAAAATACAAGCATTTTTATGGCTTTATTTTTTTCTGAGACCCTCACTTCTTTTTTTTTTTTCTTTGGGGGTCAGCTTCTGCACACACATATATATATATATTTAGTTAAAAGAATTTCTACATGAATTTATCCGAAAAATAGATTCAAAACGCGAACATTGACTACATTTATATAAAGATTAATTACTTTTATGGTAAAGTAGAAAACGCTGTTCGATTTCGGGATATCTAAATAAGCAGAGCCGAAGCTAGGGGGGTGCATATGCCCCGGGCGCCAGAACGAAAGGGGGAGGGAGGAGAGGAAATGAAGACTTTGTTTGTCGTTTCATACAAAAATGTATATATATAAGAAATACCAAGAAACTCACAAGCTAATGTTAAACCTATGGGAGCTCTCTTTTCAAATTTGTGTAAGGGAAAGTAAATTAAAAAAATAAAAAATCTGCAACCAAAACCGAAAAAGTAAACACTAACCCAGTTAGAATTTAATCTAAGCTATTCTAAGCAAAAAAAAAAAAAATCATTTGAAACTATTAATATACAAGTGAGAAATTTTAAAAACAACGCTATCATAGGTTTAACATTAGCGATCCAGTTTCTTATCGAGACTAGTGTAGGCTCTTAACGCTCAAGCTAATGTTAATCCTATGGGAGCATTGTTTACATATTTCTTGTTAGCATTTTAATTATTATTAAATGATTTCTATTTTTTAATGACTTTTCTTTCTTTCTTTGCATACTGTACCTGCGGTTGATAACTTTTATCGTGTATGAAAAGGGGGGAGGGGGGGGGCAAAATCCATGTTTGCCCCGGGTGCAAAAATGACTAGTTTCGGCCCTGTAAATAAGAAAAACTGCAATTTCCCCAAATTTACGAATAAAAATGTCTCCGTATAGGTATAAGGAAATTGAACTTGAAAACAGATTAAAAAATATTTCAGTGTATTCATATTTAATAAGAAATTTATACTTATAAGTGTATCCTTTAACTTTAAGGAATAGATATTTAAAATATTAATTTATTTAAGAAAAAATAAGTTACAATGACATACGTAAAAATACAGTAAATATGACAGTTTTTTTGCTTAACATTATTTTTGTTAAATAAATTATTTATATAACTCAAAATTCCATCCTTATTTTTATTTTTTTTAATGCACCTTAAAGAATAATTAAAACCTTTCATGGCGTGTTTATACCATTTAAAAATGTTTCATATTTTATAAATAAAAATAATAAAGTTTATATATCTAAATTATCCTAACATGTTTTTTTAGATAGAAGATATCGTCTTCATCGAAAAGAAAATAACGTATTATTATTAGATAAGAAGAAGAATCCTTTCTATAATCTTGAAGACAAGTGAATACGAAACTAGTCCAGTAGTACTTATTCTCCTCCCCATTCCCCACAACAAAGCAATACTAGGGGAACCTCCCTTTTCATTGCTCTCAGCCCTATTTTGAAGAATAGACTAGTCCGTCTTAGACCTGTTACTCACGTGACCGGTCTTTAATGCTTGGCTCAGCAGTAACTGTTCTACTCTCTTTGATTAAGCAAGGAAGTTTTTAAATGCACCCTAAAACAGTGTCTGGAGTGGACGATCATTTTCAGAGATTGTAAACGTTGCTCTTAAAATCTTAGCTAGAAACAGATTATTTACTGGACAATGTTTAGAAACTTGCATTTGTACATAATTAATTCCTATAAAAATCCTCGTGATTGGTTAATTTTCTTAAATAATACTTAACAAACAGCAAATAAATAATGTAAAAATACTCTTTTATTTAAATATATGATTATGTTTCTAATTATTCTGAATATCTTTATAAGTTGACTGTTAAATGTAGAAGTGGTATAAGGTTTTTAAAAATATGTTTTAAAAGTTTTTTTAAGTATTCGGTTGGGCCGAATATTTTGATATTCGGCAAGCCGAATATTCGGTATACCAAATAGTTTGATTCGGCCAAACTGAATATTCGGTGCATCCCTAATTTATTGTTAAATGATAACGACAATTTATAGCAGCCTTTAGGCTCAGGCTTAAAGTGAAAATTTTATTTTATTAACAAATTGAAAGTAAATATTTAGAAAAATTTAAATATACAGGAACGTCAAATTCACCTTACAATGTTAATTAAAAACATGAAAACATTCAAATGATTCATAGTTTATTATTACTAAAAAGGCATAAAAAATGATTAAAAGGCTTTAATACATTAAAACCAATTTATAGATGTTAAATGTCAAAAAATTCACTGGAGAGGCTGATTTCTTAGCACTTATTCCCTTGATGATAACCAAGGTTTGGTTGAAAGCACCCGGGACTCCGGTGAATTTTTTTTATATTTAACATCTACAAATTGGTTTTAATGTATTAAATTCTTTTAATCGTTTTTTACACCTTTTTAGTAATAATAAATTATGAATCATTTGAATGTTTTTATGCTTTTAATTAAATTGAAAGTACTTGGATGTGTCAATCCCAAAATTTTCTTCTATCTCATACATGTTAATACACTTCAAATTTCACTATCACAGTGCCAAAATTAAATAACAATCTATTCCCATCATGAGGATTCTAAAGATATAAATTCGTTGAATTTCGTACATTTAAAAAGGAGATATAACAAGCATCACATCTTTCAAAGAAATCATTGAATTTCGGCCCCCACCCTCCTAGATGTCTGCAACTAAAATTCCCGCCCCAAAGAGCATAACAGTGATACCTGTCACGCTGTATACACTCAGGCCTTATAAGGATCTATTTATGTGAAAGTGTAGCAGAATATGAAGTTCGATTAAATTCCATGCATTAGTTTTTGAGATACAGCTATAGCAAAAGTCTTGAAAAATGCAGCATAGAAACAAAAATGGTTATATGATTTACACAAACACCTAATCAGCACCAACTTATGTCAAGGTCTAACAGAATATGAATTTGATCAAATTTGTAGCTCTTGAGATATGGCTATTGCTAAAATTGGATAAATCCTGAAAAATGCAGTATAGCAGTGCCACCTGTTATGTGATTTACAGAAAACCTGTAATGAGCAATAACTTATGGCAACGTCTATCTGAATCTGAAATTTGATCAAAATCCATGCATTAGTTCTTGAGATAGAGTTACTGAGGAAATTGTGAAAAATGCAGTATAGCAGTGCAACCTATTGGGCAATTTACACCAAAAACTAATCAGCACCAATTTATATCAAGGTATAACTGAATCTAAAGTTTTATTAAATTCCATGCATTAGTTCTTGAGATAGAGCACCCACAAAATTTGTGTCATATACAGACAGACATTTTCTAAAAACAATCAAATCGTGTTCAGAACCTTCTAAAACGTATAAACATGTCGAAAACTGGAAATTGAATTTTCTCATAAATCCAATACTTTCTTCTTGTAAAGACAGAAGAAAGTAAAAAAGGAAAAACACCAGATGCAATTTGAGAAACATGAATGTAGCCTAAGCTTCTTACAATGTTTTGCAATCCTTTAAAAATCAATTTGAAAGAGAATTAAATTGTTATTGATGGGATATAAAAAGAAATATTCTGATTCTGTAGCCTTCTCAGGGTCAGTGTTACTAACAAAGTAGTCATGAAATATACATTGCCTACCCTCACTTTCTGATTCAAGTCCTTTCTTCAGAATTTCTGGAAAACACAACTCCTGTTTTTCTACCGTAATTTTACAACAATATTTTTAAAGAATAAGAATTGTGGATTTTTCATATTTCTTTCTGCCAGTTGGGTATAAATAACAAAGTTGCAATTTTAAACAGATTTTCAGGGAGATGAAAATCATGAAATGAAACAATGTCATGGGAGAGTATTTATATTAAAGCACTTATTTCTATGTATGAAGAGATTTTAAAATAAGAAAATTAACCTTGAAACAATTTGAAAAAGTTGAAAAAAAAAAAAAAAAGAATATCTATCTATCAAGGTTGGATCAAAAATCTAAATATCAATCTCGCATCATATCTGTAAATCATACTTCAAGTAATTCGAATCGTAAATAATATCAAAGCATTCTAAAATAATTATATGGTCTGGAAAAACAAGAAGAAACAGTGTATCAGTATCAAATCAAAACCTTAATGAATCTTGGCGCCTTCCTTTCTTTTTAAAAAAACATTTAATTGAATTAGAAATACTATTTACAATCTATAATACATATTTACACGATTTTAAATTATAATACTGGGAGACGTAATGCTCCACTTTCATTTTCATATGTTGACAATAAAGTCACATTTTTAATCGTAACAAAATCATTCTATCTTAAAGAAACATTCGTTTCATTCTGTTTTCAAAACAACAAGGCATTCTGGGAGTGTTCTACGAGTGAAAGTAGAAGCAGAAATTACATTGCGCGTAGCGCGAATCTAATTGTAATTCTTTTTTTGACAAAGTTATTAACAATTTTCGGTGCTTTTCAGTTAGCCGGGCACCAGTGCTATATATACAATATACATACATATACATATATATACATATATATGCATTTATATATATATGTATGTAGTAGCGAAGCAATAGCCCAGACCAGATGTCGGGAGAAGTCAAAGCCATTTCTCACGAGAAGTTGATGAGCTAGCAAAAAACGGAAGGCCGAGCGCTGGATTTGAAAGAGATGGTTTTCTGCGTTGGAGGAGAGCGGTGCTCTCTCCTAGCTGATCTTGAATTGAGCGGTGCCCGCTTTTATTTTATTTGACGGAATCTAACTAGATCTGTGCTTCGATTTTCCTTTTTGAATGTTTTAATGTTGTGTTCCTGTATACATTATAATTTTTATAGCCAAGAATCCTTAAGTGTTTGTATTTTAATGATAGCCTAGAAATTTATAATTAAATATGTGTGCATTTGAACAGAGACAGTTCCTTTTTTGGTCTTCTGACTGAATACACTTCTACAAATTTTTTGTGGGCCCGGCCTGGATCTGAATTACCGGACTCAACAATTTTTTTTTATGATTTGAAATTTATCCCCTGGACATCCGAACGCCGAACGGAATCTGAATCTAAGACTCGGATCTGAAGGATTTGTTTTAAGCTGCTGAGTTGCTTCGAAAGAATCTGGAAAAGAACTTCGGTTTTTTCGGAAAAGGAAGAAGGTGCGTCACTTCAAAAACCCTGTGTGCAACGAATGCTCGTAGTGTTTTTTTAATTTCACGGGACGAAGGATCCCCCGGGTGTGAACGACTCGCAGTGTTTTTTTTTTGTGAGTCTGTTTTTTTTTTCTCGCGAGTGATGTGATAGTTACTGGCTCACGGTGTGTTTTTTTAGTGAGCTTTTGTGTGACCAAATCATTTTATGCAGCCTAGTGATTTATTTTTTGTGGGATGTTGTTTTTTGTGTGTTTTTAGTGCGATCGAATCATGCTCTCAGCCTAGTGATTTATTTTTGTGGGCTGTTTTGCTATTTTCAGGCTCACTGTGCTTTTTTTGTCGTGAGCTTTGATGTGTTTTTTTTTTCCCTACACGAGTGCTTCAAAAATATATAATATTTCATATGAATAATTTTTTTTTATTATTGTGATTTCATATTTCCAAGAAAGGATATTTCTAGTAAAAGTAAGTGAATTTCTTTTTATATGTTTATGCTGCTATAAAGAATTGATATTAAACTGGAAATAAAAATAATGGCGCATTTAGTATGTGCCAAGAAGGTAGACCTTTTAGGGGTAGTGCGGGAATTGGGACTGGAAGCTCCAGAAAGCTCTACTAAGCCCCAACTCTCGGACATGATCATTAAATCAAGCGATTATAATGAAGATGTTGTAAAAAATCTTCTAGCCGGAATTGTTGCTGAAAGGAAAGAGTCCGACAAAAAAATACTATTAGAAGAGAGCAAACGCGAATTCGAACTCAAAAAACTTGAACTTGAAATAGCCGCGAAAAATAAAACCGAAATACTGACATTGAGTAGCGGGATTAAAAGCCCTGATGTTTTGAAATTAATTACAAAGTATAACAACAGCGAGGAAATTAGTATTTACCTTACATTGTTTGAACGCCAAATCAAGCGTTTGGGCGTAGAAAAGGAAAATTGGGTAACCTATTTGCTAGGTCTGTTACCGTTGGAAATAGTTAATATAATAGGTCGCGAAAAGGAGAAACTCTCCAATGATTACGATTATGTGAAACAGTTATTACTGAAGAGATTCCGACCGAGTCCAGAACAATTTCGACAAACATTCTTTTCCCATAGAAAGGAAAATTCGGCCTCGTGGCGAGATTTTTCATTTGAAATTACTAATTTTTTGGAACAGTGGCTTACGGGTCTTAACATTTCGTCTTTTGATGATTTAAAAAACATTTTGGTTATTGACCAAATAAGGAAGAGATTACCGTTTGAGATAAGGGAACATTTTATTGATGACTTGCCTAAGTTTACGAAGGTCTCAGATTTTATAAGTAAGCTTGATGATTATGAGGCAGCTCGCAATATTATCAGGAAAAACTCCAAACCAAGAAGTCCGAATAATGATGTTAAAAAGCATTTTACTCAAAATGTTGAAAACAAAAGTTTTAACAGAAATAACATTCTGCAGAGTAGCAAATATGAAAAAAATTATCTTAACACGAGGAATAATGCTAACCCTTTCAAAATTAGATGTTTTTATTGTAATGAATACGCCTCCCATAAATCAAATCAATATCCCAGAAGAAAAGAAGGGCCAACTCATTTTAGAGGCAAAGAAACCGAACACAGGGCTGAGCAAAGTAACTTCCATAATAATAAATCAGTTAACACTACGAATAACAATTCCTGCCCATGGGATAAAATCCTCAAAATTATTGAAATTATGGGGGAAAAGGTCAGCTGTGTGGTAGATTCCGGATCTGACGTAACAATGGTTAATGATAACATCTATAAGAGTTTAGGATGCCCTAAATTAAATGAAAACGATGTGAAACTGACAGGAATTAGCGGAAAAGGAGTGAGTCCGAAGGGTTTTTTCAATACCGACATTTCAATTGATAATATTGGTATGAATTGTGATGTTTACGTTTTAAATGATTTACAATACAAAATGATACTGGGAAATAATTGTTTAAGTAAATTAAATTTTGAAATATCTGGTAATGGCCTTAAAGTTATGAGTAAGCGAAATAAGGGAAAAAATTATACTGTTAATATGATAACTGTGGTTTCCTTAAAAATTCCGAAGTTAGACACTCCTTCAGATGTTGTAAACATTCCCATGGCCAAGTCAGTCTTGCAGTCGGATGTTGTAAACATTCCCATGACCATCCCAAGCTTGCGGTCAAATTCCATAGACACTCCCATGATTGAAGAATGCTTAACTGACACTCCTAAGTATGAATCTGTTTACTTAGCAGAAATGGTAAATTCGGTTAATATAAACGAAATTGATTTTACTCACATAACTGAATGCGGTTTAAAAAAGGAATTAATTAACTTAATTGAGAATTACAAGCCTGAAAAAATAAAAAGTGCTAACTTGAAAGTTAAAATAATATTGAGCGATGAAATACCGATTACGCACCGACCCAGGAGATTAGCATTTGCAGAACAAGCGTTTGTTGATAAACAAATCCAGGAATGGCTTGATAAAGGCATTATACGAGAAAGTTGTCCGAGTTACGCCGCACCTATTGTTTTAGCCAAAAAGAAAAATGGTAATTATAGATTGTGCATTGATTATAGAAAACTTAACCGAAAGATAATTAGGGATAATTACCCCCTTCCGGTAATGATGATATTTTAGACGATATCAGGCAAAATAAAGTTTTTAGCACATTAGACTTAAAGAATGGTTTTTTCCACGTAGAAGTCGATGAGGACACTAAACAATTTACTTCGTTTGTTACAAATAATTCCCAGTTCGAGTATAATGTAATGCTTTTTGGCTTAAGCTCCGCCCCGCAGTTTTTCCAACGCTACATATATGCATGCCTCAGAGAGTTAATAAGAGACAAAACGATTTCCGTGTACTTAGACGATATAATCGTCCCTGCGAAGACTGAAGAAGAGGCGCTTTCTAAACTGAAACGCGTGTTTCAGGTAGCATCAGAGTATGGTCTCAAATTCAATTGTTCTAAATGCCAGTTTTTGAAAAGAAGGATCGAATTTTTAGGATACATAGTGGAAAACGGAACAATTCGCCCTTCAGAAACACAAACATTAGCCGTTGAGAAATTCCCTGAGCCACAAAATAAGAAACAACTCCAGAGTTTCCTAGGGTTAACTGGATATTTTAGAAAATATATTGTGCTGTCCTCTAAAAAAAACCCACTTTTTGAATTTTTCTCTATATAAAATTTAATAAAAAATACAAAACAATTTGGAGTAGCTACATTTTCACAGCTTGTTCTGACTAAGATTTTAATGTATAGTATTTTTGATTCTGTCAATATATTACAAAATGGCAGTCAATTAAAGAAGAATTTGAAAAAAACCCACTTTTTCCTAAAAATAACCCATGTTACCTAAAAAAAAAAACCACATGCAAAAACACTTCTAGAAACCAAAATATTAGACAGCAAAGTATTTCTTCCATTATTAACTATTTTTACAACACAATTCTGCAAAAAAAAAAGTTTTTTTTTTCAATTTTTTTTTTGCAATTAAATCCAAAGGGGCAACTTAATTACACAAGTTTTAATTAATCTTTGTTCAGAAAGTAGAAATGCCTAAAATTGGCACTGTGTTATTCAGAAACTACAGAATGTTCCATTTTTTGGTAAACATACAAGATCTGTCAGAAAATAATGCCAAAGTTGTCGTTTTGAACCAAATTTTCCAGACAAGGAGAAAAACCACCCAAAGAGAGGCAAAAAACCTGTCGTCATGGGACCGAAAATCACTTGTAACTTGATAAGTAATTTATCAAAAACGTAAAACTTGTTTCGATTCCAAATCGCCCTGTCAATTTAGTACCTTTATGTTTAAAAGTGAGTAAATGTGTCAGAAAGTTTCATGCTTGTTGAACAGTGAAATTGAGAATCGCCTAATAAAATTTGCATAAAAAAGTAAAATAATGATTAAAATAAAATAAGGTTGTAAAAGAATAAAACAATGTATGATATAAAAGTAAAAGGATATCTTTGTGCACACACACACAAAAAAAAAGTGGATGGGTTTTATTTTTGCAAAAACGAAGGGGGGGGGGGAGGTATGACATAACTTGTACAAATTCTTAGAAATGCAAAATATACATTAAATTTGCATAATTTATGTTTTTTCCCTTTAAAATTAATATTTTAAAGAAAAAATGTATGCTCCACCATTTATTTATATATAAAAAAGTGGGTTATTTTTAGTTCCCGCATGGGTTTTTTTTACCTCTGTTTTCAAAAGGTCACAGATTGAGCCAAACATAATATAATCAGCTGAAAATGGTGCATTTTATTCACATATTAATGGTTTAACAGAAAAGCATCTAAAAACTGATGTACATCATTGTAACATGTCGTATTATAACAAGAAAAACATTGAAAATAAGCTCTTTTTTTCGCTAGAATTCTGTATTATTAGCTTATTTAAAAAAAAAACTAAATAAACACTTCTAAAGTAATTTTAAATAATTTTATTATTGTAAATGGCATATGGAAACAGGACAAAAAGAAAATTTTACTTCAGTGATTTTTTTTGATGAAGTTCTAGGGTGGGTTTTTTTAGGATACATTTTCCTGTGGGTTTTTTTTAGAGGACAGCACTATATAGCGAATTATGCTAGAATCGCTAAACCCTTAAGTGATCTCCTGAAAACGGAGAACGAATTTAATTTTGGAGCGAGTCAAAAGGAAGCTTTCAAACATTAAAAAATAAATTATCTGATAAACCGATGTTGCACATATTTAGACAAGGGGCAGAGACAGAGTTACACACGGATGCTAGCAGCTTAGGTTTTGGAGCAGTTTTGTTACAAAAAGACGATTATGGAAACTTACACCCAGTTCATTTCATAAGTAAGAAAACAACACCCGCCCAAGCCAAATATAGTAGTTACAAGCTTGAAGCGCTGGCTGTGATTGAAGCATTAAAGAAATTCCGGACATACCTGTTAGGGAATAAATTTAAAATAGTAACTGACTGTTCCGCATTTCAAAAAACATTAGAGAAGAAAGATCTTATGCCAAAAGTGGCAAGGTGGGCATTATTTCTACAAGAATTCGATTATCAAATTGTCCACAGGCCCGGAAGTCAAATGAAACACGTTGATGCGTTGAGTCGTAACACCGTATTAGTCACAACACGTTCGCATGATGAAATTACGACAAAATTAACCAAAGCACAAAACGAAGACGATTACATTAAAACTAACAAAACACTAGTTGAGAAAAATGAAAGTAAAGATTATTTTGTTAGGAAAACTATGGTGTACAAATATGAAGATGGTAGAGAATTAATTATCGTACCCGAAATTATGCAGAAAGAAATTATTCGCGAAATTCATAATAAAGGACATTACGCTGTAGTCAAGACCGAAGCGATAATAAAGCAGGATTATTATATCCCTAATCTTCGAAAACAAGTTGAAAGTGTTATAGGAAATTGTGTAGAGTGCATCCTATACAACCGAAAGCGAGGGAAAGGTGAAGGATTGCTAAACCCCATTCCTAAACATGATTCCCCTCTCCAAACTTATCACGTCGACCACTTAGGCCCAATGCCCTCGATCAACAAAAACTACAATTTTATATTCTCTGTAGTGGACACTTTTACCAAATTCGTGTGGTTCTATCTAGTCAAGACTACATCTGCAAAGGAGGCAATTTCTAAATTAAAAATTCAACAAGCTACATTCGGGAACCCAGAGCGAATAATCAGCGACCGAGGTGCCGCCTTCACTTCTAGTGAGTTTAAAAAGTATCTTGAAGACGAAAATATTGAGCATGTTCTAATTACAACGGGAATACCCAGAGGAAACAGACAGGTAGAATGACAACAGGAAACACTCATATCAATCCTTGCTAAATTAAGTATTGACGATCCGTCGAAGTGGTACAAATATGGACCGGCTGTTCAGCGAATAATGAATAGTACGATTTCCCGAAGCACTCAATACACACCCTTTGAGCTTTTAACGGGAGTAAAAATTAGAAATAGGGAAGATTTAAGAATAAAACAAATTCTTGATGAGGAACATGAAAACACATTTGTCGAGGAAAGACAGAATAGCAGAAATATCGCGAAACAACATATATTAAAAATTCAGGAGGAAAATCGCAAAACTTTCAACCGTAAACGCAAAAAAGCGAAATGTTATAAAATTGGTGATTTAGTTGCAATCCAACGAACCCAGTTCGGGGTCGGCATGAAGCTACGACCGAAATTCCTTGGTCCATACAAAGTGATCAAAGTGAAGCGCAATGATCGATACGATGTCGAAAAAGTGGGCTCTCAAGAGGGTCCAAGAGTGACCTCTACTGCAGCCGATCACATGAAGCCGTGGACTTCTTCAACCTAATGAGAAAAATATAGTGCTAATTCAAGTTGATATATTTATGTGTTTTTTTTTTTTGCATCGTCTCATCTTTTCTTTTTTTACTGTGTTTATCAAAAGTGACTGTGCTGTCATCTGAACATATTTCTTTTTTGACTGTTTTATACAAAAAAGAAAAAAAAAACTCTCTGACTGTTCATAGGACTGTACCCACGTGATGAACTCACCTGCGCATTGTTTTTTGGACTATATTTAGCAAAAAAGAACTGAAACTGTGTTTTTTTTTTCTTTTTTTTTTTTGACGGAAAGACTGTGTTCGTCTGTATACGTAGTTTGATATTGCAATTATTTGTCATGTTGTTTGTTTTTGTGTGTGTTTTTCCAGTATTTTTCAGGTTCCATGAAAGTCAGATGGTACCAGTCCAGTCTATATGGTGGGTGATCTGTGAGGACACAGAATGGTCAGGATGGACGAATGTAGTAGCGAAGCAATAGCCCAGACCAGATGTCGGGAGAAGTCAAAGTCCATTTCTCATGAGAAGTTGATGAGCTAGCAAAAAACGGAAGGCCGAGCGCTGGATTTGAAGGAGATGGTTTTCTGCGTTGGAGGAGAGCGGTGCTCTCTCCTATCTGATCTTGAATTGGGTGTTGCCCGCTTTTATTTTATTTGACGGAATCTAACTAGATCCGTGCTTTGATTTTCCTTTTTGAATGTTTTAATGTTGTGTTGCTGTATACATTATAATTTTTATAGCCAAGAATCCTTAAGTGTTTGTATTTTAACGATAGCCTACAAATTTATAATTAAATATGTGTGCATTTGAACAGAGACAGTTCCTTTTTCCGTCTTCTGACTGAATACACTTCTACATGTATGCATATGTACAATATATATATGTATATATAACACTGACACCCGGCTAACCGAAAAGTACCCAATTTTCTACTGTGTACTTTCAGTATTGGGCTTGGATTTCAAACTAATAAACACCTGTGAAAGCAAAACTGATGAAGTATTAATACTTATTTATGTATGCACTACATATCTTGCTTCTGATTATATATTAGATAAATTGTTCCTGTCTGTCTATACTACATAGAATAAATTGTGATTGACAGAAGGTATTTGTGGAATTCCCCTCCAGTTTCCTTGGCCTTTTAATCTGTTTTTCCAAGACCACTATAAAAAGATGATATTCTTTTCACTTAGCCAAAAAAAAACTATATGGGTAAAGTAAATTTTTAAGTTTAGCATTTTAACATTTTTAATATATAAAGCAAAAATTTTCATATAATTTCAAAAATACTGTATTTGATTGACAAATACTTATATGTAACATCTAAAAATATAACATTTCAAACAATTTATGTCTGCTTTTAGCAATAATTTATTTAAATACAAAATAAAAGATAATTTTATGGTCCTTAACTGAAACAAAACACTTCAATAAATAGCTGCTGTGTTTCAATTCTAATTTCAAATTTATTTTCTAAAAAATCAATTAATAAATCAAAGCATACAGAACTACTAAAGAGAGAGAGAGAAAATATATATATTATTCAGAGTTACCCCCAGGTTTAAAAAAGGACAGGATGCTGCTTGTGGGAAAAGAGCATGTTTTGGATTCTTAAGGGCATTTCTTGAAATTTTTAAAGGCATTCTTTTGATTTTTAAAACTACTTTTTAATATTTAATAGACAGAACACTATTTTAAAGACAGCAATGAGTCAATTTTTACTATACAAGTAATTTTTTCAATAAACAAAGGAGTAAAGGCACTTTTTTCAGGTGGGGGCAACAAGGGAGCTAATTTTTTAAATGAGGGGCAAGAGGAGTGCTATTTTGTAAACCTAAGGGCAGACAGGGTGCAGCACCCTCTTGAAACTGTCTGGGGGAAACACTCTGTATATGTATATATATATATATATATATTTGAGGGCATGAGTTTCAAAATTCGCCTTATCCAAAATTTAAAAAATGGAGTTTTCTTTATCAATCTATTCTATTGATGAACCTGCATAAAAAAAAACACAACAATGTGCAAAAAACTAGTTTATCGTGTATTTCTGACATTGCAAAATCTTGGTTTACAATGAAAACCAATGGACACAGTCAGAGGTTTTTCGCAATTTCCCAAAATTTGATTTTCTGGATAAGGTGAGTTTTGAAACTCACATCCTCATTTATAAACATAAACTCATTTACATGAAGTTATTTTTCCTATTAAATAAGGTAGACTACTAAAAAGATATGTACCAGAACTTAAATTTAAAATTAAAAGTATCATACAAATTTGAAAATATATGCTGTCACACGCAATGGAGCCCCCAAAGTTTGGCTTTTTATAAAATATAAATTCCAAACAAACCAGAGCATGCATGGCACACCGGGTAATGCTGCCAAAGCAGTGGGACTTTCAACTATAGAATTGTTTGGATAGAATTCATTGAAAATTAAATATCATACAAACCCGAGTGTTTACGCAGCCAAAGACGGTAGCAGACCTGCCAACTTTTGAAAATGAGAAATCGTAGCACAGAATATTAAAATTAATCTGGAGGTTGGTTGGTTGGTTTTTGGTGTTTCGGAGCCATCTTTTGACATTCGTAAAAGGAATAAGGTTTCAGTCTTTCAACTCGATATAGTAAATTTTTTCTTCTGAAAATTTTTATATGATATTTAAAGTTTCTTCTCGTTTTGCAGCATTTTTTTTACATTTGTAAAAGAAGCCTGGTTTCCAATTTTTTAGCCCAGTGCAGTAAATTTTGGACGAAATTCTCGAATTTTTTTTCCCGCGACCATTTCAGGATATTCACAATTTTTTCCCCACAATCGTAATTCACATTTTTCTATCACGATTCTTTGTTGAAATCTGCACTTTTTACCATGAACTCTTGACGAATTTTGTGTTTTTTACCACACAAAATTGAAATGTTTAATAATAAATAGTACAAATCGTGCGATTTTGCACACTATTTCAAATCTTGCCCCTCAAAGATTACCCCCCCCCCTCCAGAAATTCTTAAAATGGCATCCCTATTTCTAAGGAAGGGAATTCCTGTATAAATATTTACAGAAACACGATTCACTTGTGGTTGATATACATAAAGAGGGTTTTATGTTAAGAAGTTTGTTTTGCAGCCCAGATTTTTTTTTTCCCCATGAGCATTTTTTAATGTCCAAATTTTCGGATTAATGACAAATTTTTTAAAACTTTCGGAAATGAATACTTTGAAATTTTGGAACAGAATCATTCCTAAAAAATATGCTGCATGGGATAAAAATCGCAATTAGAAACAAAAAGTGCATTTTTTTGTTTTTTTGCAAAAAAATTGTAGTTTTAGACCGATTTTCATAGCATTGTAGTTTATAGGTCCAAATCGTAGCAACTACGATTTTTTCGTAGCAGTTGGCAGGTCTGCAGTAGGGCCCACAATATTACGTTCATTTGGGAAGATTTTCATTTAAAAATATAAAATCAAAACAGACTAGATTGTATACATTGTCAAATAAAT
This sequence comes from Maratus speciosus, assembly GCA_963932465.1. NCBI lineage: Eukaryota > Metazoa > Arthropoda > Arachnida > Araneae > Salticidae > Maratus > Maratus speciosus. The sequence goes on along the minus strand of OZ010798.1, from coordinate 185,162,919 downwards.
TTTTTTGCAATCAACATAACTGAATCAAGCTTACAATCATAAGATATTACAGTAATCCTTAAAATAAGCAAAATTTGTATTTACAAATCAAATATAATAAGGTACAATAAATACAATAACTCAAAAGTAAAATTTAGTAAGTTTTAAGCCCAGATTTTTTTTTTTTTAGATTAATTTGCAATATCTAAGATAATCTACAGCACCTGTTGCTATGCTGCACCGTTTCTGATACCAGAAATGTGGGAAAACGAACCAGCCTTGCAGCAATTTATCTTGCCAATCTAAGTTCTGAATAGCCCATATATGCAACGCATCAAATAGTATTGCCTAAGCCAATGTGGTGATGCCATGCACTTGCTACTGGTCAAGAGCACTGCCCAATGTGTGTCACCCTCCCTGCGTCCCAAACACCATTGGAAGGCATGGTTGCTGTGACAGCAAAACCTGTCTACTTAAGGATTAAATGCGTACTTTGAGCATTACACTTCCGAGCCCTCCCTCTCTTCCACGAGCTTCGCTGTACCAATAGCTGATAGGAATGCTGGGCCCTTGGCCATAACCTTGGTTTTCACAGATGTGCTATTCGAAGACAAACAGCTGCCAGAAGTGAAAATCTACAGACCCTTCAGCTAAGGCATGGAAGTTAAGGTAATGCTTGCAAGCCTGTAAAGTTGCTGCTCCCGGAGCACATAGGCACACCATCGCTAAGGCTCCAGGAATGTGGGAAGTTAAAATATGAGCTACATGAAGAAAGTTTTCTTACCAGTTATTGTAAAAATATTTGGACTCAGTGGCTGCATTTCTACAAATATGTAAAGCTGAAGAATTAGTTGAGGTCCAGTTTCAATGAAAGCTTCAAACAATCTGAGAAATGAACCATCATTAATCTCAAAAACCATTCGTCGAGCATAATACTGTTTAATATTCTCATCTCTACTCTCATAGCTTTTCAAAGCAAAACATAGAGAATCAACATTCCTGCATGGTATAAAAAAAGACATAACTTTACTACAAATGAAAAAAATAAAAACAAAATAACAAATAAATAAGTAAAACACAAGTAAGAAATAATAAAAATAAATAAAACAACAAAAGGGTCATTCCATGTCACATGTGGGACAGCTTTTCTATATATTACTGATGTTTTAACCATGTCATTATATCCCAAAATTAAAACAACTATGCTAATATGAAAATTCTAAGGTTTCTTGTTATTCAATTCCTACTGTTAGTTCACACTCACCCTATATTTATTTATTTATCTTGTTCAAATTTTCAATCAGTAATAAAATACTTATTATTAATCCTATCAAGTTGAAATAAATTTTTTTAAACTTGTACTGGATGACAATTGATGTTAATATAAATTTATCAAATATTAATTCATTAATTAAATTTTAATTAATTAATTTTAGTTTTATATGGGAGGCAAAATGGCGGCCATTGGTTATTGAACAGCATTTAATGCATCTTCATATCTATAAGGGGGTTACCATAGGGGGGACCTTTTTCTGTCGCCAAATACTGCCAAGTTTGTCGCGATATACCGCCAAATTTGGCGACCAAAATGAGTTGCCAAAAGTGACGCCAACTTGGCAATATGTCTAATATTTTGCCAAATTCCCATAGACTTCCATTGTAAACCTACTTGCTTATAGAAAATCAACAAATTGAGATATTTTAATGCAACAAAAACTAATATTAGCTTAAGGGATTATATTAAATTTTTCTTTGATGACCTAATTAGGAATTGACTTTAAAAACAAAATTTTTATATTACTTGGTTTTAATGTATAGTTTATATTTTAACAGTTTATAAGTTAATAGATACAGGTATTTTTATATGCAAGTGTCATGCGCAGCACAGGACATTATGTCCGTTTTTTTATGGAATGGCCTTGAAACGGGCAGATTACTTAAGTCTAGGATTTAAAATGTGGATATTTTAAAACTTATTAAATAAAAACGAGCAGCTTAATTAGGTGTAGGGTTTAAAATGTGGAGATTTTTAAACCTATTAAAGGGCTATTTCACATCACGTGTGGGACAGCTTTACTGCATATTACTGCTGTTTTAACAATGCTATTGTAACCTCAAATTAAAACAACTATGCTAATATGAAAATCTAGTGCGTTTTGTTATTTTTAATGTATATTGTTTATATTCTAACAACTTAGATATTTTGTCCGTTTTTCATTGAATGGCCCAAAACATAAAATTTCAAATTAAAATGTCCACTCATTTGTGCAGTACACAGTGTTCGTAAACATAAAGATATTTTCAAAAATATAAAAACATCAAAAATATATTTTTGATTTTAAGATCATATTTGATAATCTTAAAGGTAAGTTATGATACATAAATAATTTTTACAGTCTTAAATTTTGTTTAAGAAATTGAAATGGAAGTGGCCAAATCTGGTACTTTGATATTATACATTCTCCAGTTATGGCCATTACTGGAATGGCATTGGTACCAGTTAGGGCTAGTCTGTTGCTAAAATTAAAATAGGTAATAAATTATTAATTTGGTAAACAAAATTTAACGAAGAAAACTTTTTTTAGGCAATTAAAATGTTTAATTTTACATTAGTTATGTAAAAATTCTGTTTCAGACCTATTTAGTAAATATTTACAATAAAAATGTTTATGAGAAAATTCTGAAATAGCTAGTTTTATAGATTTCAATCATGTCGCTTTTTTTGTAGGTGAACTGGTTTTTAAAAAATGGCTCCAGTTAAACCAAAACAATATGTTGAAAAAATGTCAAAAAACATTTCTGTTATTCTCCAAGTAAAATATCTAGTTCATAGTAGGCAATTCGAGAAGAAAACATGCCTGCTTTAAGAGCATGTCAAAAATATGGTATTCCTCACTCTACTATAAGATATAAAGTAGCCCCGTAGCAGAAATTTCTCCAAGTGTCTGCGACAGATAATTCAGGGACAAAAAATAATCTGCAGTTAAAATATTTTTATAAATGGAGCGTTAATTAATCAAACAATCACTTACCTGTAGCGTTTTTAGGCATTTTATAAATTTTTATTAATAATAGTCTTAACTTTTTGTATTAAGTAATAAAGAGCTAAAGATAATACGAAGCAAAATAAAAGTTCGATGAAAAAGAATCTGCAAAAGAGAAAAGAAAATCTGCGACGCCCGTCTCCCGTCTCGAACTTTCTGCTACCGGGTAAAGTAGTGATGCAACGAATAGTGGTTTGGCCGAATAACTGAATACCGAATATCCGGCCAAGTTACAGCTGAATATTCGGCCGCCGAATAATGAACTTATTTTTGCCTAAAACCAAAATATAGTATGCACTATATGCACAATTCTTGTATATTTCACAATTAAAATGTATTGTTTTCTTTTAAAAAATTATTTATATACAATTTTTTAAAGCATTATTTTACTCTGAAAAAATATTCAGCTATGTTCAGCCTAAAAATTACCTCAATAATATAATTCAGACCCCCTCCCCCCAAAAAAAAATTCTTAGCAAAAGTTCCTCATCAGGTACTGTCTAGTTACATTTTAATAGATATTATGTGTGTTGTTGTTACATTTTAAAAGTACTAGGAAACATAAGTTTCAGCTTTCAGATGAAATAAAATAAAAAATCTTAATATCTTAAGGAAAACCACTGATAGAAAGGGTGAAAGGAATATCCTCTAAAATGGTGGAAAGAAATCATTGTAGACTTTATAAAGCTCACAATTAACAAAATTTTTATTTATCTTTATTATTATTTATTTTTCTTTGCTGTCAGCAGTGAAGCCTCTATGGAAAGTGCCCCTCAATGTGAAGAAGTAAAAGAAATTAGTAATTTTCTTTCCCAGCTACTACTAGAAAGACAACAGTGTCCTTTGGAGTGGTGGGCGAAAAATTCTGAAGGCTTTCCAAACCTTTCATAATTAGCCAAAAAATACCTTTCTGCACCAGGAAGTACCATATATCCTAGTGAGAGATTATTTTCAGAAGCAGGTAACATTTACGAAAAAAAGAAATAGACTATCACCTGAGAATGCTGAATTATTATTATTTCTGCATCACAATCTACGTTTATTGAAAACATTTTAACTGTTTTTTAAGGCATTACAATGCCATTCTTGATAAAAATATCTAAAACATAAATGCATACTAATTAAAAGAATTTAGTATTTACATTTTTTTCATTATTTAATAAGAAATAGTAACAGACTTTAAAAAAATCACTTAAATTATATTTTACTTTTAAGTGTATTTTGCTAAAAAAAAAAAGCCCTTAAGTATTGCAACATATACGACTTAAATATCTCACACATATAATATACATCTATATCTAATCAATCATATATGTATGTTCTTTATAGGTATAATTCAAAATATTATTGAAAGAAATATTTTTTTATGTAACAAGGGTTAAATGTTAAACTTCCCATTATGATAAATAAATAAAAAAAAAAAAAATGAATTAGCTTGTACGTATTAAAACAATTTTGAATAGATTAATTTTAAATTTAACAGATTATGTTAGCTTATTACAGATACTTTTTGTATTTACTGATACAGCATAAAAATTTTTTAACCCGGGAGAACTCGCTAGTGATAATGCCCAATTGCTTTTCTTTTACTTTACATTCATATAATACCAACTTTTTTTGGTTGGCTTAGTACTTTTATTCACAAAATAGGTAAAATAATTGTAAAACATTTTGAAATTTTAATTAAAATGAAAAATGATTTAAATAAGAGTCTTAAAAAAGTACGACTGTGAGAGAAAATCTCATGCAGCGAGTTCTCCCGGGTTAACAAGATTCCTAAATTAGCCTCTTATATAAAAATGGGTAGATAAAACCCATTCGGAGTATGAAAGTTAATGGAAAAAAAGTGTTAGTTAATTTCAAATAAAATTTTCATTATATATGATGAATATAAATTGTCAAATTAAAAAGTTATACTGTGTAAATATAAAAACACTTATTACAGTATTATTCAGCCAAGGCCGAATAATGGACTTGATATTCGGCCGAAGCCGAATATTCAGCAGACAGGCCGAATGGGCCGAATATTCATTGCATCTCTAATATAAAGGTACTGTTCGGTTAGCCGGGCACCAGTGTTATAATACATACATGTATGTATATATACATATATATTTATATGTGTGTATATATACAGTATATGTATATAAATATGTATGTACATATACATATGTATGTATATGTAACACTGGCGCCCGGCTAACCGAAAAGTACCGACATAAATTAGCAGGTAAAGTCAATCATCCGGTCCTCAGGCAATTTTAGACACAGAAATAGAACAAAAATTAGTCGACTGGCTTCTACAAACTGCTAGAATGGGATTTCAGATTAGTAAAGAAAATCTATTAGATTCTGTTCAAAAAATTGTACAATTTGAAAATATAAGTATGCCATTCAAAGAGGAAAGACCAGGTAAAAAATGGTTCAATTCCTTTTTAAGGCGACACAAATAAAAAATATGAATGTCAGCTACAAACACGTCAGAATATTTAAGACGATCTAGATTCCAGAAGTAACGTGACTGAAGAAAAAGTTAGGATTTGATTTGAAGAGGTGAAAACTTTATCAGAAGATAACATATCTATTCTCAATGATCCTCAAAGAATTTTTAATACAGATGAAATATCATTTTTCTTATCGCCTTAGGGTGGGCTTATATTCTGTTCAAAAAATTGTACAATTTGAAAATATAAGTATGCCATTCAAAGAGGAAAGACCAGGTAAAAAATGGTTCAATTCCTTTTTAATGCGACACAAACAAAAAAAATGAATGTCAGCTACAAACATGTCAGAATATTTAAGACGATCTAGATTCCAGAAATAACGTGACTGAAGAAAAAGTTAGGATTTGATTTGAAGAGGTGAAAACTTTATCAGAAGATAACATATCTATTCTCAATGATCCTCAAAGAATTTTTAATACAGATGAAATATCATTTTTCTTATCGCCTTAGGGTGGGCTTATATTCTGTTCAAAAAATTGTACAATTTGAAAATATAAGTATGCCATTCAAAGAGGAAAGACCAGGTAAAAAATGGTTCAATTCCTTTTTAATGCGACACAAACAAAAAATATGAATGTCAGCTACAAACATGTCAGAATATTTAAGACGATCTAGATTCCAGAAATAACGTGACTGAAGAAAAAGTTAGGATTTGATTTGAAGAGGTGAAAACTTTATCAGAAGATAACATATCTATTCTCAATGATCCTCAAAGAATTTTTAATACAGATGAAACATCATTTTTCCTATCGCCTTAGGCTGGACTTATAGTATTAGCTGCAGGGTTGCAAAAAAGCCGGCTAAAATTAAAAAAAGCCAGGCCGGTGGCTTTTATTGGTTTTAACCGGCTTTTTTTGGCCAAAATTGGCTTTTTTGGCCATAATTGGCTTTTATACAATAAAGCATTGTAATTATAAACTACACATTTTAAAGTGTTTTTAATTAGTTTTAATGACATTTAATTGATTTACAGTTTAATAAGTAACCCAATTTCTCAACTTAGATGATTTTGCTTGTGATTTGTATTCTGAATTGCATATATGTCAGCTAAATTTTAAAAGGGCTATACCAACTGCCAATTTTTTCATTTTTACTGCTTTATAAAATTAAAGAGGACAATGGTTACTTAGTTATATGTTTTATTACTTAATTTTAAGAGCTATTAATATACAAGTCTTATTTTATTTCTAGCAAACATTTGAAATTATACATAGTCATATTAATAAAAACACCACCATTTCTCACTTTTAAAAAACATTATGAATAGCATATGCATGAATATGCTTAGCAACAAGCTTTTCAAAATTTTATTTGGAGAATTTTTTTTTTCTTGTTTTAAATGCTTATTTTTTATACACTTATGTCCTCAAACAAAACATCTTTTCTAATTTCTCTTAACATTTAACTTAATCTCTCCATATGGACACATAAGAATGTTTCCATTTTGATGTGATACATTTTGTCATTAAGGCTTTTAAATCCAAAAGGGCAACTTTCTGACATAAGTTTTAATTTATTTTTGTTCAGAAATGCGTGAAACTAGCAGATGTTGTTGTTCAGAAACTATGTAATTGTGCTGTTTTTTTGCAAATGCAATAGATTTTTCAGAAAATAGTGTCAAAGTGGGCATTTTGAATCGAATTTCCGCACGAAAGAAGAAACCACTCAGAAAAGGGTGAAAAAACATGTTTGTCACGTGATCAAAATCTCTTATAACTCAATAGGTAATTGATGGATCAAAAAATGGAAAACACAGTTCAATTCCAAATCACTTCCATGGTCAGACTTTCGAATTTTACATCTTTCCGTTAAAAAATGAATTTTTAAATGTGTCAACATTTTGCACTTGTTGAGCAGAGCAGTTAAGAACAGTTTTAATTAAATATAATCTTTAAAATGTGTAGTACATGTGGAGCTATATTAGTGTTGACGCTAGAAAAAAAGGACCGCCGGGCGTGAATTTTTCAAAAAGGGAACACTATTCCAAAAAAAGGGTACATTTTTCAAAAAGGAAATGCTGTTCTAAAAAAGGGTGCATTTTTTTCAAAAAAGGAACACTATTATAAAATAAGGGCACATTTTTTTCGAAAAGGGCACACTTGTACCTTGTTCATAAAACATATTTTGAACTGGTTTGTTTAGAGTCCCTAGAATTTGCAATATTTTTCCGGTATCAATTGAATTACCATGGGGTGCATAGGAAGTGTTAAAAAGGGCAGCCGGGCACATCGGAAGGGTTTAAAAGAGCCACCGGGTGCAAAAAGGAAATAAAAAGGGCCGCCGGGTGCTGCACTTTGCTAAAGCGGCTTAGAGTCAACGCTATATATAATATAGAATTTCAAAACACCAGTTTAAAGCCTAAACCTGACCTTTTCAATGTTTATAGATATATATATTTTTTCTTTTTCAGACATAATGCGTTCACAGTTGCCTTCTAGAAGTTATAAAGACTTATTTATTTGATAAAATTTAATAGAAATCTATAATTTTTTTTAATAGAAAATATTTATAAGTGTATTAAAAATTAATTGATCCAAATTTAAAACGAATTTACTGTAAACCAACTTTAAAAAATAAAAACTGGCTTTTTTCAATAAAAGCCGGCTTTTTTTAAGTGGTTAAAACCAAAAAAAGCCGGCCAGCTTTTTTTGGCCTGGCTAAAAGCCAGCAACCCTGATTAGCTGGTAAAGGAGAAAAAGTTTGTGACGTGTCTGGTAGTAGCGATAAAGAAAACATTACAACTCTGATAACAGTTAACGCTAATGGATCATTCCATGTCAAATCAACCAAAAAATTTCAATTTTCAACCTGACCATTTCAGATTTCAATGAAACTGTCAGGGATCATTCCCTCTGGTGATATAAATGATAATACATTTTTATAATTTTTTTATTGCGTTAAATTTTCATACAATTAATTATTTAAATTTTGAAAAATCATCATTTTTTGGGTTGCATAAATCTTTCAATTTTGAATTTCTCAAGTTATATCAGGCGTACAGAATTTTATGACCCCTCATTTTAAAGAGAATTTTATAAGTTTTAATTTGATACCCAAGTTGACTATGCTCAGTTAAACAAATAAATTTAAAAAAAATTTAAATTCTAAAAATTTTTTTAACAGTTTTTTAAAAATTTTGAAAAAAAAAAATGTATGTTTGTTGCAATATTATAAGCTTAAATTTCTGAAATTTTTAGAGTGGGATCTCAATGGGATCAAGAGTTATGAAATAAAAACTGAAAATTACCATTCAAATAACAATCTAATTCTAGCTATTTTGTTATTTATGTATTATTTGAATGGTAATTTTCAGTTTTTATTTCATAACTCTTGATCCCATTGAGATCCCACTCTAAAAATTTCAGAAATTTTAGTTTATAATGTTACAACAAACATACATTTTTTTTTTTCAAAAAAAAAAAAAAAAACCCACTATCTGAAAAATTTTTTAATTTAAAAAAAAAAATTTAAATTAATTTTTTTAACTGAGCATAATCAACTTGGGTATCAAATTAAACCTTATAATTTTTTCTTTAAAATGAGGGGTCATAAAATTCTATATGCCTGATAGAACTTGAGAAATTCAAAAATTTATGCAACCCAAAAAATGATGATTTTTCAAAATTTAAATAATTAATTGTATGAAACTTTAATGTGATAAAAAAATTATAAAAATATATTCTCATTTATATCATTAGGGAGAATGATTCCAGAGAGTTTCATTGAAATCTGAAATGGTCAGGTTGAGTCACTTGTTGATTTGACATGGAATGACCCTAATGGGGAAATAGCACCTCCCTTAGCAATTTTCGGCTTAGATGTATTATAATCCCGCATCCGCCATCTTGGATTTTTTTCTTGCATGAAAACTCCTTTTTCGCTAATGGTTAAATATTGTTGATACATTAATATAATATTGAAAAAAACTGGAATATATAATAATTATAACTATTAATTAAATAACACCAAGAAAAAAATCCAAGATGGCGGAGGCGGGATTATAATACATCTGTTTCTAATTTTCAAGTATAAAAGGCTTCCTCAAACTATTGGAAGGATGAGGTGATGATTCATAAGTCCCTTTCCCCTGATCTAATTGCTGACTTCGTCATTGATCTAATCTTTAAATTACAACAAAAACAAATCTCAGAATTTTCTACTAATTTAATGAACTCATCATTAAATTAGTACAAAATTTCGTACAGATGTCACATTCGCCCCCATATTGGCGCGATTTTTTTCGGTTGCCAATTTGGCGAAAACATCAACAGCATAAACAACATAATCCGGGTTAACACATCAAACAAAATAACGACACTTTGAAGCAAGTTAAGTACCTGTTGCCTATATGATATTGGCGACAGAAAAAAATCGCGCAAATATGGGGCGAATATGACATCTGTTCCCAAAATTTAATTACAAAATGTGTAAAAAATACAATATCCATATATTTATTTATATTTACCTCAATACTGGTGCAATACCAAGTACTAGAAATATTGTTCTTACAATCCAGTCTTTCTTAGGAACTTTTAATTCTTCGTCTTTACTATCAATCCAATACATGTACAAACTAAAAAGTGATGACACAAAAGCAGAGAGGATTACTAAAAAAATCGTCAGACCAAAAAATTTTATATGACCATTGTAATAATAATTCATCGCTAATGAAATATCTGAAATTATGTCAGCAAAGTATAATAAAATACCGGCGACAGCCCAAAACACAGCACATTTTTCAACTTTCATCACCTTATATTTAATAGGCTGTTGATCGGCACTATCAGCGTTTTGATTCATTATCCTTTTCAAATGAGAGAAAAATATCAAAATAAATAACAAGTGAAAAGCAGTTCAAAAGTAAAGCTATAACAACAACAGCAGCCACATGTTGCTAGAAAAATAGTATAATCAAAAAGAGACACCAAAAACAAGATTTTGAAAACACCACAGTCTACAAACGAAAACGAAACTTTTAGCGTATAAAAATGAAGTGATGTGATTGGCTGATGGGCAGCATGTTTAAAACTTGTTTGGTTAGCTGGTTGATTGGTTGATAGAGAACTAAAAGCCTGCCCAGAGGCATGGAGCTATTTATAGCTCCATGGGTTGAGTGGATTCATGGGCATGGGCCGAAAAAAGACAAAGCTCGTGGAACAGCGAAAATAATAGTAGAAACAAAAAAGGGCACTGTTTGTTATCGTATCTAAATTATCATCTAGTAATCTAATCACGTCAAATAAAATTTTGAATGGATTAATAATTGATACTTAAAAATATCTTTCCTGCAAAGGAAACTATCCACTAGAATTCCTACGCGATTTTACAAACCATCACGCGTAGCGCGATTGAGTACAATATCGTATGGTGATTGGCAGAAAGATGGTTATGGAGTTTTTGGGGGAGGAGTTAAATGTATCAATTCAATGAGGGACTTTGTTTATAACTAGTAATATAAACTAGTAATATAAAGGTTTCAAGTTGTGCTTTCGTTAATTTTTTTTCTTTTTTTTATTTTATTTTCTTTTTTTTATTTTTTAGAACTGTTTAGATCTTTATTGAATTAGTTAAGTTAATAAATAGTATTTATTAACTTATAATAAAGATTGCTTATTATCAGTTGCTTCGTAATTTTTAATTGTGAATTAGTTAATTAAATTATAATTACAATTAAGTTAAATAAAATTTAATTAATTTTATATTACATAAAATAAAATTTAATTTTAAATAAATTTGTAAATTCATATAAGTTATTTTTAATAATTAAATGAACGTTTATTAAAGTACTGCAACTCCTAAATTTACATTAAAAATACTTTTATGTTGGAACTTTAGTAACAGATAGATATGAAATTAACAGAATCAATTTATTACTTTTACCAAAAGTAGTAACCTTAATGTTTTAAGTTGTGTCCTTATTAATGTGTTGTTTTTTTAGAGTTTTGTTTAGATCTTTATTGAATTAGTTAAGTTAATATACAGTATTTATTAAATGATAATAAAAATTAATTATCAGTTGCCTGGTAATTTTTAATTGTCTATTAGATAATTCAATTATAATTACAATTAAGTAAAATAAATTTATTATTACATACAATAAAATTTAATTTTAAATAAATTTCATTTTTTTTTTTTTTTTTTTTTTTTTTTTTTTTTTTTTTTTATTTTATATAAGCTTTTTTTTTTTTTAAATAATTGAATGAACACTTATTAAAATGTTATAACTTTTAAACTTACATTAAAAATACTTTTATGTTGAAACTTTAATAACAGATAAATATCAAATTAAAAGAATTAATCTTTTAAAAGTAAGCATTAGACTTCAACATTTATATTCATTATATAGTATTCAACAATTACTGATCATCTGTAGTTATTAAGTAGTGGGGAATTTCCATTAAATAAAGATTTTCTTTTTTAAATAATTTTATTTAAATATATAATTAATATTGATATTTTAATATATATAACTATATTAATTACTTTTTTATTTAAATATATAATTAATATTAACTCCTTGAGGACGAGCCACCGGTATCCGTGCCCCGTAAGGTGATCAGAATCAGTCATTATTCTCGCCAGTAAAATTGTATTGTAAATTTTGCCTTATCTAATCTGAGCATTTTCCCTATTCAATTAGGCAAAAGTTTCTGTTTTTAAAAACCGGTGAATAATTTATTTAACCAACTGAATTATTTAATTTCAGGTTTTATTTAGTTTAATTTTTTCTGTGAATACATGGGAAGTTTGTAAGGTATTTTGTTGTTGTTGTTGTTGTGAAACTAAAAAATAATTTAATTATATTTAAGAAAAATAAATTTACATGACAAATTTTGCATTTTATGCTCTTTTGATTTAAAGAGACGGTTGAATTTATGCAACAGTACAAAAAGATATAAACAGCTTGGTAAATTTAAAGAATTTATAATCCCGATTTAAGGTATAACTTTCGATGTCTAAAAAATGAAAAATTGCAAACTTTTTTCTAATATTTATAAATATTAAAAAAAAATTCTGAATATGCATCTTGTAGTGCAGATACCGGGTGTCCCAAAAAGGACTGACTGATTTTAAAATTCAATAACTTGTAAACGGTGACAGATATTTAAAAAATTCTTGCAGGATGTTTACGCATAAGGTCAAAAGTTTTTTTACAGTGATTTTCAATTTTAGTTCGAATTGCAAACAATAGATGGCGCTGCGATCAATAGACGCTAAATTCAGGCTCGATTTTTGGAACTTCATGGCCCGGATAATACATTTCCATCTCCTTTTTCCGCATGGAACAAGAAAAAGGACCAGAAATCGAGCCTGTATTTAGCGACTATTGCTTACAGCGCCATCTATTGTTTGTAATTCCAACTAAAATCGAAAATCACTGTAATAAAACTTTTAACCTTATACATAACCCTCCTGCAAGAATTTTTTTAATATCTGTCACCGTTTGCAAGTTATTGAATTTTAAAATCAGTCAGTCCTTTTTAGGACACCCGGTATATTTACATGCGAAAATATACATTACAGGAGATATCTCAATTTCAATGTGATACTTCAATTCTAATTATGATAAAACAATAAACATTTATTTTTATTTTGTGCTTTACTTAATTATTCTTGTGAAATACTAGTTTAATATGTTGATTTCAGTTTCATTCTTTAGTTATTCAAAATATGAGTTGCTTCTACTGAAAAAGTAATTATTTAAATTTTATTTAACAATCGGAAATATTAGTCTACAGATATTAACGAATATAATAATTTATAAACAAAATCGGTAGAAGAATATTAATGTTTATTTTTTAAGTTTATGTAAGGTTTTGTTATACATCACTAAATTATGCAAAACATATAGTCCCCTCCCCTTTTAAAAAATTTCAAAAGATGAGATGATAGAAATTAATTATTTTTCATTCACTTTTTCAGTTAAAATATTAGTTTTCTTTTTCTTTTTTTTTATTAATAAATACAATAAAATAATACAAGAATTGTTATACTTGATTGCTTATTCGATCTGATTCATATTAAATTATATTTGTATACATGAATTGTTTTCTTTTAAATGAATAAGATAATGCATCGTGTTGTACACTTTTTTTTGTTCTAATCACCATTAAAAATAAAGCAAATATGAATATGCGAGCTCTGACGATTTTAGGTCAACGAAGTAAAAGCTATCTTCTTCCAGCGAATTAAGCCCCTCCTACAGCGAGGCGACCGACCAATCATTATTCAATATCGCTCTCAATCGCTTTACGCGTGATGGTTTGTAAAATCGCAGTTCCTACACGGCTCAATACGCCATCTGGTGGAGAAAAGATATAAACTTCTCGCTTCAGGAAAATGCCGTGCATGCACATTTCAGAATTTATGTGAAATTTGTATTCTGTGGTATATGACAGAGTAAAAATTAGCCAAATTTGAATATCTAAAACTTTCAAATGAATTTATGATAAAAAATAATTTCAATGCACTTTAGCATTAGTTAAGGGACTATTTCCCTGTATCGAGTGCTGCTATCAGCGCCTCTATAGGCCGTTTCAAGTCCCAATGGAGGATATTCCATCTGCGTTTTGATCACGTGATCAAGGTAAAAACGTCTAGCGTAAAGAAGAGAAGGCTCCGTAGACGTGTAATGTAAATCCCCGCTAGCCAATGAAACAGTTCATCAGGCAAAGTAGTAGCATCTTCCCTTCTTATCAGTTAGAAGTTCCTTGGGTAAATTACCGGTATCACGTGACTGTTTTCAGCCTCGAACCCATATTTGGAATATCCTCCATACTGGCATACACTACCAAAATAAGACCGCTTATTATTATTGGACGAAGGGGAAGCAGTATTGAAATAATCATCACTCCTACTTGTTTTATTTCTATATATCCGCAGCTGACGTGATATGGGTAAATTCAATTGTTTCACTTTATTACAAAACTTTTTTTTTTCAACAAACTGATAGGATATCAGTTTCAACTGACATCACACTCTAGAAACCACCTTAAAAACTTGGCTGACATTTTATTTGCCCACTAGTTTTTCTCGATTTTTATTGATTGAGCGATAATTCTGTTCCAAAAGAAATTCTTATAATCTCTAAATTTTCTGTGGGATTGAACTTAAGAAAATTAGTTTAATTCTGTCATATACATTCAATATAAAAGATATCTATATACCTGCCTTTGATTGTAGACCATTTTGTTCCACATTTTTTTTTTCAGAGTATGAATGAAATTTCGGAAATAGGGGTCGTCCTCGTATCCAAAATTGCACCAACTTCAATTTTTCAAATGGTAACACCCACTTTCGACATTTTATTTCATTCCTCCGCTAAAATATATAACATAGTTTATGTATATTAAATTTTCATGGCGTTAGAATTATCGGGTTCTGACTTGGTACCGCGCGGACTAACACACGCACTTGATTACTCAAATTAGAGACGATTTGTTAGAGGCCAAATGAATTTTATCTGAAGAATAAATTTCGCAGTTTGTCAGAGCATTTTGTTGAGAAATGACATAAAAAAACTCTTTACAAAGGTTAATTTTAAAATATTTTACCGATACCGATAACTTTATAGGCGGACAAATCCACACACATACACGCACACACACACACAAAAGAAAAAGAAAAAAAGATTTCACACAATTTTGAGCTTTACTTGAAAAGAAAATCTCCGCTTCGTACTCTTCTTCCATTCAGCACAGGTCATTCAATATTAGATTACACTTGCACATGATATATGCATACTTTTATGCATCCTCAATTTTTGACTTCTTCTAATTGGAAGAAGTAAAAAATTGAGGATGCTAATGTTAAAATCACTTGACAAATTTTAATTATATCTTCCAAAAAATCATCCCATCCAGCGAGATACCTTGAATGGTACCAAACATATTATAGACAATTTTTTTAAACTGAAAAGCATAATTTAACATGAAAATTAATTATTCAAAGGGACCATATTCTGCCTTCATTCAACCACACATAAGAAAATCGAAAACAGCAATAAGAAAATTTATTTGAAAAATTCTCTTAAATGAAATTTGAGAGATGAGAGTTCTTTTTTCATTTTATACACCGATTGCCTCTACAATTTTACTGGGCATCATAATTTATTTTCTCTAAATATGTGGATATATATATATATATATATATATATCCCTAATATATATATATATATATGTGTGTGGTGACAGAGTTTGAACTCTGCACTGCAAAGACCAGCACATCCTTTAAATGAGGCTCGGGACGATCCACTCCAACCTCTGAGTGTACGAAAAACTGCTGAACTTACAGAAACTATTGTGAGAAAGATGAGATGACTGTTGGTTGCTCGTGAGAGCAGACGTGTTGAAACGTCGCTGTTCGACTGAATACCGGGTCACAGACCTGAGTAAGGCGGAATGTTGCCACCCAGCTATATTTTTTCACGTTTAAAGTAAATGTAAATACCCCATCTGTAAATACCTCATCCATATATTCAAGAACATTAAAGTTTAAGATTCCCTCAAGAATCTGCCTGGACTAATTACTTCTAGACACCGACCACAGTAAAGGTACATTTATTCGTCAAAATCAATGTGCATTAAATTTCTGCAGATTGCGGGCTCGGCTGGGATTTACATGCAAAGTGTGGACTGAACTTGTACAAAAACTTCTGATGTCCTTAAGTGAATGATGTTCTGAAAAGGAAGAAGAAAAGAAAAAAGTTGCTTTCATCGAATGTTCCGTGAATATATGGAAAGAGAAAAAAAAGGGGAAATTCTCATGCAGAAGGAAAGATAAAAAGAGTCAACTGTTTTCTTGTGCGTCGATAAAGTCCGTTAATGAAGGATCGGAATTTCAACTGGGTATTTCATCGAAGGATAGAAGTGAGCGTGTTCTGTGAGCTGAATCATTTGTGAATACATCTTGAATTATGAGTGCTGATAAAAAAGTGTGACAATATTTTCGAGTCTCTGCGAGAAGAAATATACGTTGACCCAATTTCAACTTCTTCTTTTCTTGTGATAAAATGGGGAAGTGTTTTTTTTATTGGTCCCCATAAGTGCTTGAATTGTGTTAATAAAAGGTGTACAGTGAGTTTTTTGTTGTGTACGCCAGAAGAAAAAGCATATTTAGTTATTTATGCAGAGTGATTTTTTTGTTCTGCATTTTTTTTTTAAATAAAAGAAATCTAGCGGGTCGTCGTACCTTGCTTAGACAGCTTGCTTACTTAGCTTCGTGTCTGCGAAGAGGAAATATAGGAAGGTGTTTTTTTTTTTGCTTCCTAAGAAATACATGTTTTTTTTTTGCTTCTTTGAAAGAAAAAAGTATTAACGATATATATTTCTTTTTATCTTGTTATTTTTTTATGTGAAATGAAAGGAATATATATTCCTTTGAGAAAATTTTGATGGAAGTAAGTGTTATGAAACAGGCGTTAAATAATTATTTTTTTGTATTGTTATATTGTGAGGAAAATATATATATATATATATATATATTTTTTTTTTTTGTGGAAATATCTGGTACAAAGTAAGTCTGTTTTATAAAACTGTTACATTATTATTATACATATAGATATATTTGATTTATCGGGTGCTTATATATTATTGATTTATATTGAATTGTTTTATTTTATGTGTTAATTGGTTAGATATAATTATGGCACACTTGATAAGGTCTAAAAAGATCGATCTGGTTACTGCGGTAATCGAGTTAGGTTTAAGTCCTCCAGATGGTGCTAATAAAAGTCAACTGACTGATTTAATTTTAAAATCCGATGGGTATAATGAGGATTTAGTAAAAAATTTGCTAGCGGGGATTATAAGCGAGAGGGAAGAGAAAGAAAAATTGTTGCAACAAAAAGAAATCGAAAATCGTGAATTTGAATTGAAAAAATTACAGTTGAAAATACCCAAAATACCCAATTGCATAATTCAATATCTACAATCGCCGGAAAGGGTTCCGATGTTCTAAAATTGCTAAATAGATATAATAATGAGGAAGAAATTAGCATTTACTTAACCCTTTTCGAATGCCAAGTGAAGCGTCTTGGGATAGGAAAAGATGAATGGGTTACATATCTGTTGGCATTGTTACCGCTTGATATTGTTAGTCTCATAAATCGTGAAAATGAAGAACTATCCAGTGATCACGACTGTGTAAAGAAAATACTTTTAATACGTTTCAAACTTACTTCAGGCAAAAATTCTTTTTACATAGAAAACAAAATTCAGCGTCATGGAAAGATTTCTCATTTGAAATCGCAAATTTTCTGAATGAATGGCTGTTGGGATTACACATATCAACGTTCGAAGAGTTAAAAAATATTTTAATTATTGACCAGATTAGGCGAAAATTGTCCCTAGAAATTTTGTGATGAACTACCAAAAATTACGAGTGTAGAAGAACTGACAAATAAATTGGATGATTTTGAAACAGCCATAATTAACTTACGGAAAACTGAAATTAAGCCCCCGAACACGGAATTTAGGAAACGTCAAGGTAGGGAAAATAATAGAGCGTTCCATCGAAATGATATTAGTCGCGTACCATATGAGAAAAATTACACACCTACCCACCAAAAGAATTTAAATACAAAAATCCGTTGTTTCAATTGCAATGACTTTTCCCACCCTTTTAGAGATTGCCCCCGAAAAAAAGAAAGTCCGGTCTGCTCGAGGTGAAAATTCCTGGCCACAGGTCTGACCAGTGTACAAATAATTCTCCTAAAAATGCAAGCGCTGCCGTAAGCAATAACTCAAATCCGGTTGATAAAATAATAAAAAGCGTGGGGATTTTAGGAAAAAATGTAGATGCTTTAATTGATACAGGAAGTGATGTCAATATGTGTAGCAACGATACTTATACAGCCCTGGGATGCCCTAAATTGTATGAAAATGACTTGGTTTTGTCAGGTATTGGTGGTAGTCAAATTACACCCATAGGATTTACGACCGTAAAAATTGAAATAGATGGTTACACAGTGAATGCAGATTTATACGTCGTAAAAAATTTGAGCCATTCTATAATTTTAGGAAATAACTTTTTGAAACAGGTAAATTTCAATATGTCAGAAAAAGGATTGCAAATTACAGGGAAATGGAAATTGAAAGAAGTTAGGGTGAATTACGTCACTGCTTTCCCGCAAGGAACAATCATGACAAAAAGCAGGCGCGTCATCTATGTCACACCCAGATTTCATGCGATGTTACGGTCAGAAAAGCAAAACAATCCCACGATAGGAAAAATGATTTCGACAGCTGAATTGGTGAGAAAGGAGCAAACTAATCAAAATGAAAGAGCTTGCAACTTTAGTGGAAAAATAAACATGTAATTAAGCTCTGATAAAAATTGTTTGTTGGAAAGTGAACAGTGTTCTGTCCCACAGTTAGACTCAGCGAAAACCACAGATATTTATTTAGCTGAGACAGCTAATTCTATTAATTTTCAGGAAGTTGAGCTAAACCATATTACAAACAACACTATTAAGAAAGAGTTAACGGAATTGATCACTAATTATAAGCCAAACAAGGTTAAGGATGCAGAGTTAAAAGTAAATATAATATTAAGTGATGATATTCCGATTGCGCAACGACCGCGTAGATTAGCATATCCAGAACAGGAGTTTGTAGACAAACAAATACAAGAATGGTTGGAAATGGGAATTATAACGGAGAGTAATTCTAATTATGCATCGCCTATTGTGTTAGCGAAAAAGAAAGATAATTCCTGGAGATTGTGTGTTGACTATAGACCCCTCAATAAAAAAATAATTAGAGATACTTTTCCCTTGCCAAGAATAGAAGACGTTTTAGATAACATTGAGGAAGCGAAGGTTTTCACTACATTGGATTTAAAAAATGTTTTTTTTCATATAGACGTAGCAGAGGAGAGTAGGAAATATACAGCATTTATCACGCATAACTCCTAGTACGAATATTTAAAGCTTCCATTCGGATTATCGATTGGGCCCCAGAATTTTCAGAGATATATTCAAGCTGTTTTTAAACAGTTAATTAAAGAAAAAGTAATATTAATTTACTTAGACGATGTCATAGTACTTGCGAAGACTGAAGAAGAAGCGCTTTTAAAACTGAAACGCGTCCTAGAATTTGCATCGTATTACGGACTTGAATTTAATTTTGCAAAATGTCAATTCCTTAAACGGAAAATTGAATTTTTAGGCTATATTATCGAAAACGGAACTACTAGACCCTCGGAAGCCAAAACTTTGGCAGTAAAGAATTTTCCTGAACCCCGCATCCTTAAACAATTACACAGTTTTCTGGGTTTAACTTCTTATTTCAGAAAATACATCCCACATTATGCAACTATAGCGAGACCTTTAAGTGATTTATTAAAAGCGGGAAATACATTTAAATTTGGAATCCTCGAAAAACAAGCTTTTGAGACTCTTAAAGAAAAACTAGTTAACCCCCCAGTATTGCATACATTCCGACGAGGCGCTGGATTAGAACTGCACACTGATGCAAGCGCCATAGGTTTTGGTAGTGTCCTACTAAAAGAAGATGAAAACAAAAACTTACATCCTATTCATTACATGAGCCGTAAAACTACACCTACTCAAGCAAAATATTCGAGTTACGAATTGGAAACACTCGCGGTAATAGAATCGGTTAAAAAATTCCGAAACTATTTATTATGCACGAAATTTAAAATTGTGACAGATTGTTCTGCATTTCAAAAGACAATGGACAAAAAAGACATAACGCCAAAAGTAGCCAGATGGGATCTATTCTTACAGGAATTTGATTACGAAATTGCCCACCAATCAGGATCCCAAATGAAACATGTAGACGCATTGAGTAGAAATACAGTTCTAATAGTTACCCGATCGCAAGATGAATTAACATTAAAAATAAAGAATGCACAACAAGAAGACGAACACATACAAGCGATAAAAAAGTTAATTAAAAAAAATGAAGGTTCAGAATATTTTATAAGAAACGACATCATATACAAATATGAAAATGATAGAGAACTTCTGATGATTCCTACCAATATGCAAAAGGAAATAATACGCGATGTTCATAACAAAGGTCATTACGCAGTGGCTAAAACTGAAATTATTTTAAAAGAAAATTATTTTATACCCCAATTAAGAAAGCAAATTGAAAGTGCCATTGCCAACTGCATAGAGTGTATACTTTGCAATAAAAAGCAAGGAAAAGGAGAAGGTCTGTTAAACACGATCCCGAAACAAAATATGGGTAGCCATTCAAAAAACACAGTTTGGGACAGGTACCAAACTAAAGCCTAAGTTTCTTGGTCCCTATGAGATTACTGCAGTAAAGAGAAACGATCGCTACAACGTGAGTAAAGTTTGACACCATGAGGGTCCAAATACGACCTCAACGGCTGCAGATCATATGAAGCTTTGGATTTCTACTGTCTAAGACGAAATATTTGAGCTTTAAGTGATTTTTGTGTTTTATATATATATTTTTTAAATTGTGTTAGTGATATCCTTTTTTTTATAACTATTATGAATAAACTGTGGAAAAGAACTGCTTCCAAGTGACAAGCAGAAAAACTTTATTATTTTTCTAACTCTAAAAATATTGGTCAAGGACTGAAAACTTTTAAAAAGCAGTATTTAGTGGTTGATTTTACTATTATTTTGTTTTATATATTGTGAATTTTTTGTGTGTATATTATACGTTCTGGAAAAGTAGTCCAGCACCAGTCAGGTATATAAAGAAGATGGGTGACTGGGAGGACCCAGCCCTGTCAGGTAGGCCGAATTGTGGTGACAGAGTTAGAACTCTGCACTGCAAAGACCAGCACATTCCTTAAATGAGGATCGGGACGATCCACCCCAACCTCTGAGTGTACGAAAAACTGCTGAACTTACAGAAACTATTGTGAGAAAGATGAGATGACTGTTGGTTGCTCGTGAGAGCAGACGTGTTGAAACGTCGCTGTTCGACCGAATACCGGGTCACGGACCTGAGTAAGGCGGAATGTCGCCACCCAGCTATATTTTTTCATGTTTAAAGTAAATGTAAATACCCCATCTGTAAATACCTCATCCATATATTCAAGAACATTAAAGTTTAAGATTCCCTCAAGAATCTGCCTGGACTAATTACTTCTAGACACCGACCACAGTAAAGGTACATTTATTCATCAAAATCAATGTGCATTAAATTTCTACATATATATAATTGTAACTCCATGAAGATTTAACAAAAATTCATAAACTATATACTTTTCCGGATTGCCATGATCCAAGGAACTCGAATATAATATCAAAATTGGGTGTTACCTTAAGAAAAAAAAAACGAAGTCGGTACTATTTTTAATATGTAGATGACTCCCATTTCAATAATTCCATTTTTTTTCTGTAAAAAGACAATATTCAGAGTCCAGTGACAATTTTGGTGTGATTTTTTTCGTAAACGGTCTCAAAATGAAGTCAGGTGATCGAATTTTTTGAAAAATAAAATGCCCATAATTTTTTTTGAACAAACATTATGGCCATTTCTCCCCCCCCCCCCCCACCCCCATTCTGACCAGAAAATCAGGGTTATAATTTTTTACGGCTGCTCTTTCATCTTCACCTAACACTTCATTTATAATGGCTGTTTCATTATAATGGAAGCCACCAGTCCACCAGAAGGAAATAACTCGGCTAAACTGGAAACTCGGTTAAGCGGGACTCGGATAATCGGAAATCTACTGTGTATTTCATTTTAAAAATGATCTTTAGAATATTTTTGTTGGTGTTCAGAAGGTGTCGTGACCCCGTGACCTTCCACTTGGAACTACGTAGTTAAGTATTACATATTTTATGATTACATATTTCAAATTTTAAAATAAGTCGGCTATTTGAAAATTAGTAAAATTCTCGTTGTAAATATACTTTGCGGAAGAGGGGGGGGGGAATACATGTTTGCCCCGGGTGCAAAAAAAAGGGCTAGTTTCGGCCCTGGGTTGCACAACGTATTTCCTCAAGGTCAAGTGATCATAATGAATTTGTATCCCTTTCTACTATTGCAGTCAACGTAAAAAAGTTTGTGATGAAGAAAGACGATCAGAGAGTTCACTCTTTCATAATCATAATGTGAATTACAATAGAAAGATACAGTCCATTGAAGTTATGATTTTTTTAATGTGTTAATTTTTAAGGTATATAGTCGTAATACTTTACATAGAATGAGTGTGTTAATTTGGAGATATTTCTTTTCAATACTGTTTAAAATAAAAAATTCAAATTAGCATTTTTAAAACATAAAATTAATGAAAAATAAATAAAGGGAAAAAAATGCCATAATTGTAGTACAGTAGAACCTCTTTTATCCGAAACTCTTTTAACCGAAACTGTCGGTTAACCGAAATCCACTTTTAAAGCTATAATCATCATTTTCTTTCTCAGTGCAAGCGGTCCTTTCCAAACTACGACAACATATAAATATTTTCGATTCCCTTTCTTAAAGTTTCTTTGAATTTAATTTGAACTCCCGTAAGCTGCGGAGTAGAACAAAAATAAACAAGTGGGTAAGTGTGATCACAGATCGCACAGAGGGTTTCGTTTAATATTCATTTCAAAACACTTTATCCTTTTGAAAAATCTGTTAGTTCCACATTTCGCAACCAGGGGCGCACTCTATTCTAAACAAATCTCTATCCGAACGAAACTCCGTTTTACATACTATCAGTATATATATTAGTCTAAGGGACTGGGCCCATAGCAACCGAGATAAGTAGGCGCCCCTGGCGGTAAAAAGTGGAACTCAAATATGTAAGGCTATGGTGCATAATATGAAAGAATGGTCAAAGGGGTGTCGGGAAAAGTTGGAAAAGTGCTCCCCGGGTGGAAAGGGCGGGGGTTAGAAAAATTGCTTAAAATATACAAGTTAGAGCACGGAGGAGTAAATAATATAAGACTTTTTGAAAATTTTATGATTTGTCGTGTGGTCTGAGGTATTCAGCTATACGTATGCAAAAATTCAAGTCTCCAACTTAATTAGGGGCTCTCTTAGAAAGAATTGCTTAAAATACATATGTGGTAGCTCAAAGGGTTAAACGTAAGACTTTTTTAATATTTTATAATTTGTCGCCTGGCCTCAGGTGTTCTGCTATAATAAGGATGCAAAATTTCAAATCTCCAACTTAATAAGGGGCTCAGTTAGGAAGAATTGCTTAAAATACGCATGTGGGAGCCCAAAGGGTTAAATGTACGACTTTTTCAAATTTTTATGATTTGTCGCATGATGGTGTTCAGCTAGTATGCAAAATTTCACGCCTCCAACCTAAATAGAGTGTCACTTAGAAAGAATTGTTTAAAATACACATGTAGGAACCTAAAAGGTTAAATGTACGACTTTTTCAAAATTTTATGATTTGCCGTTTGATGTGTGATGCTCAGCTATAAGTATGCAGAATTTCACGCCTCCAATCTAATTAGGGGCTCACTTAGAAAGAATTGTTTAAAATACACATGTGGGAGATCAAAGGGTTAAATGTACGACTTTTTGAAAATTTTATGATTTGTCGTTTGATGCGAGGTGCTCAGCTATAAGTATGCAAAATTTCACGCCTCCAACCTAATTAGGAGCTCACTTAGAAAGAATTGTTTAAAATACGCATGTGGGAGCCCAAGGGGTTAAATGTACGACTTTTCAAAATTTTATGGTTTGTCATTTGATGTGAGGTGTTCAGCTATAATTATGCAAAATTTCACACTTCCAACCTAAATAGGGGCTCACTTAAAAATAATTGTTTAAAATACACTTGTGGGAACCCAAAGGGTTAAATGTACGACTTTTTGAAAATTTATGATTTATCCTTTGATGTGAGGTATTCAGCTATAAGTATGCAAAATTTTCACGCCTCCAATGTAATTAGAGGTTCACATAGAAAGAATTGTTTAAAATACACATGTGGGAGCCCAAAGGGTTAAATGTATGACTTTTTCAAAGTTTTATGATTTGTCGTTTGATCTGAGGTGTCCATCTATAAGTACGCAAAATTTCATGCCTGCCACCTAATTAGGGGCTCACTTAAAAAGAATTGTTTAGAGTACACATGTGGGAGCCCAAAGGGTTGAATATACAACTTTTTCAAAATTTTATGATTTGTCGTTGGATGCGAGGTATTCAGCTATAAGTATGCAATATTTCACTCCTCCAACCTAATTAGGGTTCACTTAGAAAGAATTGTTTAAAATACACATGTGGGAGCCCAAAGGGTTAAATGCACGACTTTTTCAAAATTTTATAGTTTGTCGTTTGATGTGAGGTGTTCAGCTATAAGTTTGTAAAATTTCACGCCGCCAACCTAATTAGAGGCTCACATAGAAAGAATTGTTTGAAATACACATGGGGGAGCCCAAAGGGTTAAATGTACGACTTTTTCAAAATTTTATGATTTGTCCTTTGATGTGAGGTATTCAGCTATAAGTATGCAAAATTTCACGCCTCCAATCTAATTAGAGGTTCAAATAGAAAGAATTGTTTAAAATACACATGTGGGAGCCCAAAGGGTTAAATGTACGACTTTTTCAAAATTTTATGATTTGTCCTTTGATGTGAGGTATTCAGCTATAAGTATGCAAAATTTCACGCCTCCAATGTAATTAGAGGTTCACATAGAAAGAATTGTTTAAAATACACATGTGGGAGCCCAAAGGGTTAAATGAATGACTTTTTCAAAATTTTATGATTTGTCGTTTGATCTGAGGTGTCCATCTATAAGTACGCAAAATTTCATGCCTGCAACCTAATTAGGGACTCACTTAGAAAGAATTGTTTAAAATACACATGTGGGAGCCCAAAGGTTTAAATGTACGACTTTTTCAAAATTTTATGATTTGTCGTATGATGTGTGGTGGTCATCTATAAGTATGCAAAATTTCAAATCTCCAACATGTGTAGTTTCTGAGAACGGGCTCTGTGACGGACAAACAGAAGGACAGACAGACGGACGGACAGACAGACAGAGGAGCGAGACGAATAGGGTTTCGTCAGAAGAACGAAACCCTAAAAAAGAACGAACAAATTAGCAATTCTGAAGCTTTTGAATGTTTTGCTAAAGTTTTGGAATGGCTGGAGCAGTAGTAATACTATGATACTGGTGAACTGATAGCATTAAAAAACTCCTTGATAGAAATTCAAAGCAAAGGCAATCGAAACTGCGACAAAGAACATATTTTTTCAAACCCTTGTGATATATGTAAAAAGGTACTTAATTTCAAAATTAAAATTCAGGTAATTTATTCTTGCTTCTATTTTGCTATTGCTTTATTTTTATTAAGCACTTGTTACCATAATAAGAAATAGTGCATATATTTATCCTTAATCTTAAAATTGAAGCATTCTCGATTATCCGAAAATTTCGATTTTACGAAAGATGGCCGGTCCCAATTACTTCGGATAATCGAGGTTCTACTGTATTCTGACTGATCCGCTTATTGAATACCAGTCATTCCTGGGAAATTTTTTTGTGGTAAAAACCTTCTGCGTAGGTTTCTGAGAAATTTTCAATACCCATTCTAAGTTGAATATTTTTCTTTTAAAATTGTCATGTTCAAAAAGCTGATCTAGTGGGACCCCTGTAACTACCAATTGCTATAATTTTTGTAACTGTGAACTTCTACGATTTTTTGTCACCACGCTGTCTGAATAGTAATTTTTGTGAAAAAAAACCTTCCGAATTAAAGCAGCGGAGATTACTATTCAGAAATAGTGGTGGAAAAAATCGTAGCAGTTGGCATTTATAGAATACGTCTGCCACTCGGGATTGCACTAACACTCTAAAGTGAAAGCTGAGTTCCCAAGGCGGTTATCGCTTATCTATAGAATGCGTTTTTGGATATCAGTTGGCTAATTTCGTAATATTTTTCGGTTTCTTTTAAAATAAAAAAATTACAATTATTTTATTTTTACTAGTATAATTTTCTTCAATCTAAGAATTCGAAAGTGCAACATGAATTTAAGTAGTTTGGATAATTCTATGCTCTTTTCAGATCACGCAATACACGGGAAGTTCAGTATTAGCTAATTGGAATTAATTTCCAAGCGTACGGAAATAACTTTGCTATTTGTTTCCCCATCAATAAAAGATAAAGTAAATTTCGAGCATGAAATTTCATACAAAAATGCCAATAGCAAAAACATGTAATGGTATTTGAATACCAGAACATAAACAACAATTTAAAAAAGCATTGAGGTGAAAATCTGGAAAATAACTTAATTCAAGAACCGACACTCCGTGAACAACAATAAAATGTTTCAGAAATGACTGATATGACATCTAATAGAAAACTGCTAATAACAGAGGCGTCGCCATTGGGAGTTATCAGATATGACGGGGGAGCCTCCCCCCTCCCCCCAATATATGTGAACTTGGGAAATTTGAACTTAGAGTTGGGAAATTCCAGATTTTTGAGACATTTTCTTTTTAAAAAAGAATTGTAAAAATAAATAAATAAATAGCAAAATTGTTATTGTTTTGGTGATTACGTTTCTGAGTGCTTAACAAGTTAAATTATCGAAAGAGATACAAAAAGAAATTAGCCACACTCAATGTATTATTGTATTTTTCAGTTCTACAAAAATGTTACAGATCTACCAGACCTGAACTTCTGTACTCCTGTCCATCAACAGCTGAGTCTAAACCACCTCCTTCATTTCCTCTAAAAACTTCCCAACAAACACAGAACTTGTGGGCCACTGATGGGTTCGTTAGCCTTGGCCGAAAGTGTTCGATGGCGGCTCGCTATCATTGGCCGTAACGGCTCCGTGAAAAAAGTGTCACGCCGGACACAATAAGGCCGGAAGGAAATTGGCCGCAAGTACAATAAGTTGCCCACAAACGCGCCATTAACGGTCATCTGAAACTGATATTTAACCGCAAACTGGCCACAATTATACATTTAATGGCATTCCTGAATAAAAGTTTGCCACAGCTATGCCATTAAGGGTCATTTTAAATAAAAGCTAGCCACAAGCCAGACACACTTATGCCATCAATGGGCATAATTAATGAATGCAAGCCGGAAGCTAGCCACATTTGTGCCATCAATGGGCATCATTAATGAATGCAAGCCAGAAACTAGCCACATCTATGCCGCTATTGGTTATCATGGACGAAAACTAGCCCGAAGCTGGTCGGAATTATATTGTTTAACCCCCCCCCCCCGAACAAAAGTTCAGTAAATGATTCTTTTTTTTGGGGGGGGGGGGGGACAAAATTTTTCTTCTAAAAAATATGTTGATAAAAATTAGAATCTAAATTTACTGGTTTTGAAGTGTTTATCTGAAAACAGTTTATATTATAAACTGTTTTCACATATTATATATTAAATTATACTATGTAAAATTTGGAACAGGTCTAGGAAATTTTATTTTTTTAAATATGTTCTCATAACACCATCCTGACTTTCATACAGGTTTTACTTTAACATACAATTAAGTTAAAAACAATTTTTAATAAAAGTCAAATAATAATTAAAAAAGAATAAATTTTACAGAACAAAATGCATTTAGATCCTAAATTTTATCAAAATATTTAAGACTGTTCTCAAATCAAAAGGGTCAACTTTCTGACATAAGTTTTAATTCAAGTTTTTGTTCGGATGCGCATGAAACTAGGTGTTCAGAAACTATGCTATCGAACTGTTTTTTCCGTTTTCTTGTAAACGCCATAGATCTTAAAATACTGTCCGAAAATACTGTCAAACTGGGCATTTTGAACTGAACTTCCGAACGAAAGAAGAAAATCCAGTCAGTAAGGGGAGAAAAATGCCGTGTCACGTGATCAAAATCGCTTATAACACAATAGGTAATTGATTGATCAAAAAATCGAAAACACAGTTTGATTCCAACGTCAGGCTTTCCAATTTTATATCTTTCCGTTAAAAAATGAATTTGTAAATATGTCAAAAGGTTTTGCGCTTGTTGAGAACAGCCTTAAAAGATAATTCCAATGGAGGCATAACTGAGCCTTATCTGCTCATCACCTTTGAACAGAAATTTCAAATTTGCTGTTACAGTAAATGAACGTTCAACAATATTCAACCTTAAATATTTTTATAGAGACATATTCTCCTAAAAAATTTCTTTTTTATGGTTGCTTTAGTTTTTATAAATGTTGAGATTCCTAAACAGCTGCAAGAACCAAATTTACAGTTAACAAAGAAAATTCGATAACAAAGCCTTTAATGTATTTTTAAAAAATATTGAACATATGCTAGCCAAAAGAGCAATTTTTAACTAGTTTCTTCATTTCCTTTCAAATTGTTATATAACAATTATATCCAACGCTTTTATAGTACCATGTTTTACACAGAATTTCTTACCTGGATGATGTTTCTTTTAACTATCTGGAAAATAAAATACAAGACCACAGGAGTTTTATTTTTGTAAACTGAGAAAATGTTAACTTTATTGATCATTAGAATTTAAAACGATTTTTTAAGATAGATTATTTATGTAATTTGGTACTTTAAATTATAGTTGAAAATATGCCACTTCACTACAATAATTTCTTTAGTGCATAATTAATCGGGGGGGGGGAGGGAAATTAAAGTGTGTCTATAATGTAATATGATGTTGTTGTAGTCTGTTAAGGTCTTACCCCCCCCCCCCCCCCCCCAAACACACACACACAAAACCCATCCTTGACATACCTCATTTCATGAACTATAAAAGAAATTAATTTTCAACATACATTCAAAGTTTGTTTTTTTTCAAAATTATGAATTGACATAAGGCCAGTCGGCACCACTTTTAAAGTTTTTTTTTTTTCATTATTCAATTTTAGAATTTATTAAAGGCAAAGAATTTTTCCAAAATATTGGTGGCAGTTTGTGTGTTTTTTTTTTTTTTTTAACAATATATAACCGCCACTCATGCACTAATCGTTCATGTTTTTTACCAAATGAACTAAAACTTCATAATAAAAATATATCTGTTTTTCTTACTCTATAAGGATCATTAAGTAATGAGCATTTTATATTTCATTTTTTAACAATATTACCTAGACTATCAAAAATTCAAATTGCACTATACAATATTATCCATATTAAAATTGTAATTTCAACATTCATTATAGACAAACTTTCATTTAAATCATAACAGTTTTTGAAGAGCAGTTAATATTTAATGTGTCATCTCCAAGCAATACAAATGTATAATTTGTAGCATATTAGTTTTTCAGGCCATCAAAGTTTAAAATATATAATCTACATAAATCCAGATATTTATTGAATTATACAAAATATATAAAAACTATTAATTATTATTTAGCCCCCATTTTTGTTATGAAGCAAAGAAGGTGGTTTTCTTAGAAGGAAAAAGGAGAAACGCTTTATTCCTTTTATTTCACTTTCCTAAAAACAAAATATATTAAAACACAAGAACTGGATGTCATTTTGTCACACAATTTTATTTTTCACCAAAAATGTAAAGCAAACAAAAATAATTTTTTAATTTATTTACAAGTTGATCAAATTTATTACAAATACATTACAAGTAAAATTATTCCTGTTAGAATCGTGCTATTAGTCAACAAACATTGATAAAAGAGCTGAAAATCCACAGCCATCTTCTTAAAGAACTTTATTTCCAGATTTTCATATTTTTCTGTAAAACAAAAGAAAAAACAGAAATGAAAAATTAGTTTTGTAGAACAAAATTCAAATGTTTTTAAAAAATTATATTGAAAAATCAAATTATGGAGATACACTACTATTTATCACTTATATTTTCTACTTTCCAGTACTTGAAATAATTCGGTCTTGCAGTTCCACCACAAGGGAGAGCATGGTTTGAAGCATAATTAACTCAATTGTTTTTGTAACTCATAAATCGTTATAATTATAAAAATTATTTGGGGATTTATTACCTGTACCTGGCTAACAAAAAAATGCTTTTAAAATTATTAAGTTCAAAAAATATTAAAATATTATATTGCCATTGGAAACATGCCTATGTACATTGTTTCGTTAATTTTAGTATTTCAGGAAGTGAGTGAAAAATAGAATACAAAATTTCATCTTAATACAGAGATCAAGTTAAATAAAAGAGTGCAAGAAACAATAAAGCTGACACTATCTCAGAATTAAATTTTACTCTAAATACTGTTAATTTAAAAAAATGTGCTGCACTTTATGACTTTTTATGGACTTGGGGGGGGGGGGGCATTGTTGCAGAGCAAAACCAGAATAGGCAAATGATTAGGAATTTATGCCTAAATATCTTTAAAAAAATGTTTAGCGAGCCATTGTCATACTAGTAAATGAACAAAGTTTTAATGATTAGTTTTGAAGACATTCAATATTAAAAACCTAGCTAATTTTGGGTATCATCTAAAAGTGAAATTAGTTGCATTATAATTCAGATTACATACACATTTTATTAATTACTTTAACACTAAATATTATTAGCATTAGAAAAATGCTAAATAAACTGCTTAAACATTATAACAAGTAGCTGAATAGTGAATAAATATTAATAGTTCTTACAAATTCAACCATTTCTTTTTCAATGACTATGTAAGTTCCTGCTATAGTAACAGCTTAAAACATTTTTTCATACATTTTAATAAATTGCAATTTTAATAAATTGCAATTTTAATTGTTTAAAACTAAGTTCATAACTGAAGTTTTTTACGTTTCTTTTTTAAAAAGTAATAAATAAAACAAAAACCAAACCCTATTGAATGTTAGTCCTTAACTCATTTGCAATGATGACACAGCGCAAAAGTTTAATTTCATCTTCTCAGGGTGTCTATTCCAGCTGAGCTACAAATTTCTTTGACTTTTCCAGGTTTTCCATACCAAAAAAGAAAAAATTTCCAGGTACCGAGATTTAGTGATGTTACACACAAAAAGTCTAAAAGGTTGTGAATTTGAGAAGAGACCTTTCACAATTGATTCTGAAGCACAAACTATTGATTTTTTAATAGATTTTTTGTAAAATGTACAAATTGTCGAATACCAATATATTTACTTCATGGTTTATGATTGCTTGACATCTCTATATTTCTTCCATTTTGCAGCAGGGTTGGTAAAAAACCTGGTTTTTTTTTCAAAAAAAAAAAAAAAAAAAAAAAAAACAGTTTTTTTGGTTTAAACCGGGTTTTAAAAAAAATATTTTCCTATTACATACACATGCATATTTATTGATAAAAATAAACATTGTTGGATGTATAAGTAATATAACTTCATTTAAAAATAATTTAAATTAAATAATTACAATCAATTATGTAGAAAATTGAAATCATTTAGAATTTAAACATTTATAGTAAAAGTCTTATGCTCCATCCTTTAGTCTTATGTTCCATGAATAAAATGTTCTACATAGTGAAACATTGATACCTCGAAAATCTAAATAAACAATCTTTTGATTACTAATACTATAAATAAATATATGGTGTAGTTTCATAAATATAATATGCTTTCCCATGGCTATTCAAAGTAATTTCTTTGAAATATTTGCCATCTGAGATATCTGATTTTTCTGTTAGATCTACCTGAATAATTATCTTTTATTGAAAGTAAAGCTTTTTATAAAGAATTCCCGGAATGATTTGAATTTAGCAGTAGAGTCTTTACACGTTTCAAGAAGTATTGTGTATTGACATTTGACATTTCTCCTGAGAAACTGCCAGATAAAAAAGGCAACAGTTAATAAACAGAAATACCATTTTACCAGATTTTACTACTGAAAACATTGATCTTAAAATGGAAAGTATATTTATAAAAGTTGTCATCCACTAACACTTTTAAACAGCCATCAGACTTAATACTCAGGCTTTTTTTCTAAGCTATGTTATAATACATATTACTTTTTAAATGTCTAAACTAAAAATTAATAATATATCTTTTTAGGCATTTTTATGAGACTTTTTTCTATTATGTCTCAAGCGAACCTTATCTCGATTTCCCCCCATTTTTTTGTCAGATCTAAATTAGTGGATTGGATTATGCAATAGATGATTTAAATATATGTTATTGCATATTTTAGTTAAAAGTAAACATGTGCTTCGCTACCACACAATTTTTCAATGTCCTTTTATTCGACTTCATATCTTGAGTTTCTTTCTGAGAAAACCCGGAAATTTCGTCAAATGTTCGCGAAATGAACGCAAATTTCGTCAAAAGATCGCGAAATGAAGGCAAATTTTGTGAAAATATCACGAAAAACCGCACATTTCGTCAATAGATCGCGAAAGAAGAACAAATTTCGCCAAACGATCACAAAACAACTGCGAATTTCATCAAAAGAGCGCAAAATGAAAGCAAATTTCATCAAAAGTTCGCGAAACAACCGCAAATTTTGTCAAACGATCTCAAAACAGCTGCGAGTTTCGTCAAAAGAGTGTGAAACAACTGCGAATTTCGTCTAAAGGGGCGAAATGACCACGATTTTCGTTAAAAAATGGCGAAATAACAGCGAATTTCATCAACGGAACACGAAAAAAAACCCGGAAATTTCAAATGTTCGCAAAACGAATGCAAATTTCGTCAAAAAATCGCGAAATGAATGCAAATTTTGTGAAAAGATTGCGAACAAACCGCACATTCGGTCAAAAGATCGCGAAAGAAGAGCAAATTTTGTCAAACGATTACAAACCAACCGCGAATTTCGTCAAAGAGCGCGAAATGAACGCAAATTTCGTCAATGATCGCGAAACAACCGCATATTTCATAGAAGGGCAAAATAACCGCAAAACTCGTTAAAAGGAAGGCGAAATAAACGAACATTTCGTCAAAAGATCGCAAAAAACCACAAATTTTGACAAAAGATCGCACAACAACCGCAATTTCGTCAAAAGATCACGAAACAATCACAAATTTCGTCAAACGATCGCAAAACTGCGAATTTGTCAAAAGATTGCGAAAAAACTGCAAATTTCGTCAAAAGGGACAAAATAACCACGCTTTTCGTCAAAACATAGCGAAATAATCGCGAATTTCATCAAAAGAACGTGAAAAAAACTCGCATATTTCGTCAAAAGATCGCGAAACAACCACGTATTTCGTCAAAAGGGACGTCAAAAGGGTTCAAAATAACTGCAAAACTCTTCGAGAAAAAAAACGCAGATTTCGGCGAAAGATCGCGAAAAAACCGCAAATTTTACCAAAAGATCGCGAAAAAACCGCAAATTTTACCAAAAGATCACGAAAAAACCACAATTTCGTCAAACGATCGCAAAACAACCACGAATTTAAACGAAAAAAGCGCTAATTTCATCAAAAGAAGGGAAAATAACTCCAAATTTCGTCAGAAGATCGCAAATTTCATCAAACGGCCACGAAAAAAAAACATTGTGCTGGGAGTGGATCTCCCCATCCCCCATTTTCCCCCACTGTGCTGTAACATTTCAGAAAATTTGCTGTGAATTTCAGAATTTTTGCTTTTCACTCAGAACCACCTCTGCTATATATACTCGCGCATAAGTTGAGAGATATTGGAACTTACGATAATACAGCATTTACCTACAACATACCGTAAAATTTTGGGGAAATTTTCATGTGGATTGGGGGAAATGTTGGGAGTAGAAACATTTTCTGCACCCCTGGATGCTAGTATAAATATGTACAAATTCAGTTATTTACTGGGCTGCACAGTAAAATAATGTATAAACAAACACTTTTAAATAACACATTTTTATATGAAAAATAAAGAATTTTACAGAATTGGCATGAATGTAAGATTGTCTGCTTTTTTCATTCCCTAATCTGTTGTGCAGTTTAATTTTCAACAGTTGTTCTAGGTAAATAATGTCCCACAACATTGTTGAATGTATATTTAAAAATTCCAACTTCAAATGTAAAACTAGGAAATTTTATGTACAATTGTCATAAACATAATACAAAATCTGCAATTCAAATATTATCAATTAAAAATGGTAGAAGTTTAAGATTTATTTCAATTTTATTTGAATGGAATCTAATTTTTTAGGGTGTTTTAAGTATCATATTGTATGAATTTTATTTATAATTTTTAATCTTCAATTGGCTTAACTTATTTGTTACAAAATTTAACATTAAATGTAGAACTAATTGAATGAAATATCTTAATATCTGTCCCTTCTCGGGCTTAAGCAATGCAGGAAATAAAAGTTTGTTTTTGTTTTTAATTTGTTCTTCAAATTAGGTTTCTGTTTAATTGTTTTTGATTGTAGAGAATTAGAATGAAATTCTTAAAAGTTAAATTTCCTGAAACTGCTTGATATATTAATTGTACTAATTAGTAATACACATAGTATGGAGGAAATGAAACTGCACGTTTTCGTTTTTAAATACTAAAAAAAAAATATATAATAATAAAGCTGCTCCCATTATGTACATAATTAGTTTATCATAGAAAAATAATCTAACAAAGAATAGCTTTTAATAACTCGTTTGACTTTAATAAAATTGCCTATTTTAAAAACATGAGCTTTAGCGCACTTAAGCCTACTCATGCCGAAAGTTCCTCATCGATACGTGATTGCATTGCTTTAGCTTAAATATAAATCTGTCCCGTAGAATGATAACTAATTTTAACTAACTGTAATAAACTTATTGAAATAATATATAAAAATAATCTTACCTTTTATCTTGATGATAAAACTTTTTACTTCAGAAACATGACGTCGCCGGCGAGGGGCGAGAGGCAGAGCGGAGTGATTTAATTCGATTCTTTCACTTGAGAAGGAATGTGCAAGTAAACAAGTTCATAAAATCCCTAGAAGTCCCCACAAATCAAAAGTTGCACACCTTTCTAAAAAACTATCTTTTAATATAATTGAATTTTCAATATTTTTATAACTCTAAAATTTCCTATATAATTTAGAAATAATTTTAAAAGCTGAAGTTTTCAATACAAAGGCGAAAACATTTTTAAATATATCTACGAAAATCCGCGCTGGGGAAAACAATGTGTCGGAAAAGGTAAACCTCGTTTCGTTTTTCCCTAGCTTCCCTAACTACTTTGGTCTTTGCCGGGCCGGTAAAGGCAGTATTTGTTATTTTGGATTTTTTTTTTATCTACTTTCAGGGTTTTGAAAAATGTCAAATAACTTATTTTTTGAAACTGACAACTAGTCACAGTCACACACACAGAGAAAAAAAAAATAATAGTTCGTTTGACTTTAATTTCTTATTATACAGAACATTTTGAAACAAGCATATTTCCACATAACAACTTTAAGCCAATGTTTACTTTTCCCTGCCCCCCCCCCCTTCTTAAAATCCATAAGGATTTCATGGAACATTTGTGAAACCCTTTAACAATAAATCTAATCTTGTTTTTGTTTTATGCATTATAATTAGGAATTTAAGGTGTGCAGTATATATATTTTAAACATTTTGATTCTCAAAACATTCTATTTTATATATTTATTTTGTCACATTTTAGATTATAATTTTTCTTTACACAGAAAATTCTGTTTTCAGTATTGTACTTTAGACTGAAAATGTCTCAAATGATACTGAATAAAATTTTAGCAGCAGTCTTTTCAGTACAAGGTTTATTTACATTTAAAAATTTATTTTTTAGAAAAATAGTTTTAAACTAAATAAAAATGTGTAATCTATTTTACTGCTTTAAATATAAATCTCATGACGTATTTATATTTTTACTAAAACCAAGATTTAAAATAATTAAGCTTACATTGAAAGAAATGAAGAGAAAAATACATTACCTCTCTTTAATTAAATATTCGGGTTAGCCGATATTAGCCCTCTACTTTCTAGACGATGACGGACCATTACATTTTTGCCGGAAACCACCCATGTACATTTTGAGGACAATTTTTGATTTTTATAAAATATTTTCAAACTAAATAAAAATATGTAATCAGGGCTTGAAATTCAATTTTTCCTAGGAGGGAAGTTTCCCTACCAACATTTATAAATGGAGGGGAGTTGAACTATTTGGGAGGGAGAAAAAAATCTAAAACCCACTGTTATTTTACGTGCTATTTAAATATTTACATTAATTATTTTAATACAGACATGACAAAATACCATTGAAGCAATTTAAATCAACAACTCAGAATAATTATGAAAAATGTTTTTTATTTAAAAAAGTAAGAAAGCTTTTATATAGCCTATTTTTCAAGTTTCAACCAAATGTCATGAGTCTTTAACAATGGGGTTGTTAAATGTATTTCTGAATTGAGATTTTATTTCATTTTGGGCCCTGAATCTTCTTTCATAAGGTAAACTTGTGACAGACAGCACAAGCACAACATTTATAACTTTGGAAGGTATTGGAAATGTATGGTTATGCTCTCTTAAAAAAAAATTCAGAAAACTTTGCAATATCTGACACGTCTTCATTTTTAACTACTTGCATGAACAGTGTATATTCAGGGATGGAATCATCAATATCCATTTCTGAACAAAATTGTTTTATTATATCCCTTAATGGAATTATAGTCAAAACCTGATTCCCTGGTATTTTCTTTGTTTAAAATTTGAATGCAAATTTGAATGCTTGTTCAATTAAAGTCAAAAGTTTGAAATGGAAACTGTTGATTCATTTTTTCTACTGGGTCTATCCCACGTGCTGATAATTGGCCGACATAAATACAACCAACCAACCAATCATTTCTTCTACTACACGAGAAACGTAGGTTAACTTTAAACTGCCAAGTCCTAATTTCTGTCAATTGCAAGGATCAACTTGTTTGGTGTTTCTATATATGTTTGAATGGAGCTTGGAATTTTTCTTTGATGTGCACCACAAGATCTTTGCGTTCTTTCTAATCTTATTTTTGTTTAGTACTGAATCTAGATCAATTTGCCAGAGCACAGCACCCGGTGACACTTAATGTCCTTTTGTGACACAACCTTTTGGATACTATCCTTTTTCTCTCACAGGAAAAAAACACAGTGAAATATGCCAGTCGGGAATAGGAAAAAATATCGTGAATTCCTTCTATCGGTCGAGGGAAGAATATCGTGAAATTCGTCGATTGGCCGCGGTATAAAATCACGAAATGCATCGATCAGATGCGGGATAAAACTGAATTTCGTTAGTCTGTCGCAAAAGTAACCGTAAAATTTGCACGTGTTTCTGAGTAAAAAAAAAAAAAATCACAGCAAATTTTCTGAAAGGTTACAGCAAGCAGGGGATGGAAAGGGATTGGGAAATCCTCTCCAGGTGCTAATTTTTTATGTTGTAGATCGAGTAAACTCTTCTTTTTGGTTCGGCTTGATTTCAGGCTGAGTGTAGATTCCTGTAAATTGGATTCGGGTTAAACCCAATTTTTCAAAAGTTAGTTCAGTATATTATTTCAGATTAAAAACTACACTACACCTTTAATAATAAATATAGATATTTTTTGTGTGTGTGCTGTTTTCTAAAGAGACTGTAGCATTTTTATTGCGACCCTTTGAGGAAATTCCCTTTTTTTCTGCAGCTCTTTGACGAAATTCGCGTTTTATGGGCGATCTTTTGACGAAATTCGCGTTTTATGGGCGATCTTTCGACGAAATTCGTGCTTTATGGGCGATCTTTTGACGAAATTCGCGTTTTATCAGCAATCTTTTGAAGAAATTCGCGTTTTTTTTGCGCGCTTTTGACGAAAATCACGTTTTTTTCGCGATCTTTTGACGAAATTTGCGTTTTTTTTCGCGATCTTTTGACGAAATTTACGTCTTTTTTGCGATTTTCTTGACGAAAATTGTGTCTTTTGTGCGATTTTTTCACGAAATGTACGTTTTTTCGCGATCCTTTGATAAAGTTTGCGTTTTTTCCCGTGATTTTTTGACGAAATTCGCGTTTTTCGCGATCCTTTGATGAAATTAATTTTTTTTCAGCGGCCCTTTGATTAAATTTGCGTTTATCCCATGATCCTTTGACAAAATTTGCACTTTTCCGCGATCCTTTGACGAAACTCGCGTTTTTTGCGATCCTTTGATGAAATTCGCG
Source organism: Maratus speciosus (assembly GCA_963932465.1). Taxonomy (NCBI): domain Eukaryota; kingdom Metazoa; phylum Arthropoda; class Arachnida; order Araneae; family Salticidae; genus Maratus; species Maratus speciosus. The sequence continues at coordinate 185,124,510 of OZ010798.1, read as the reverse complement.
TTTTTCGCGATCCTTTGACAAAATTTGCATTTTCCCGCGATCCTTTGACGAAATTCGCCTTTTTCGCGATCCCTTGCCGAAACTCGCTTTTTTTCCGGACTCCTTTACCGAAATTTACGATTTTTTTTTGTTATTCTTTGATGTAATATGTGTTCTTTCGCGATCCTTTAAGGAATTTCAAGTTTTTTTTGCGATCTGACGAAATTCACGTTTTTTCGCGATCTTTTGAAAAAATTTGCGTTATATTCGCAAGCTTTAGCGACGAAATTGGCTGTTTTTTCCTGGAACAATTCATGAAATTGATTTTTTCGGCGATCATTCGTCGAAATTCGCGATATTTTTCTGTTGAACTGATGACCGATTTTTCATAATTTTCGGAACCTAATGCCTTAAATTTTCGGAAAATTCAGAACAGAATTACCTCTGAATTCGCCAATCGGTCGCGATCTGGAGATCTTGTCAACCGATCTGGAGATCTTGTCAACCGATCTGGAGAAAAAAATAATGAAATTTAGCGGTCGCGTGAAATATTAGTGACTTTCAACGATCTTTCGCGGTAAAAAACTCCCGCAAAATGAGTCAGTCGGCCGCTCGAAAATATCGGGAAATTCGCAAGGAGTTCGCGGGAGTTGATCGTAATTTCCAAAATGCAAAATTTTCAGGAAAATCGCGAGATGTTTTGGGCGGGAGCCTCCCGCCCACGATATTCTTTTGGGCGGGATTTCAAAGTTTTGGGCGCGAATCCCGCCATCCCGCCCTGAAATTCAAGCCCTGTGTAATCAAGCCCTGTATTTTACTGCTTTAAATATAAATCTCACGACATATTTACATTTTTACTAAAACCCAGATTTAAAATAATTAAACTTACTTTGAAAGAAATGAAGAGAAAAATACATTTCCTCTCTTTAATTAAACATTCGGGTTAGGTGATATTAGCCCTCAACTTTCTAACAATGACGGACCATTACTTTTTTGCCCGAAACCGCCCCTTAAGAGTTGCCGGGCAAAGTAAATGCAACAGTTCTCTCAACGCCGAAACATTTGCGGTTCGGCAATAGCTGCCGCAACTAGCGGCGGGTCATTTACGGCACAACATTGTTTGGTTACAAATGGCCTTAACTCCTTTTGGCCGCGACATATACGCCTTTCGGCCGTAAGTCGAGTGTTTGTTGGGTTTGTACTTTTTTCAAAAATTTGACCTTACCTCCTGTTCTTCTCCCAAAAGAAAATCCAGCTACAGTAAAACCTCCCTAAAGCGGCCACGTTCCGTTCCAATAAAAATTGGTCGCTCACAGAGGTGGTCTCTTAATGGAGTTCATGCTTAAATCTGGATTTTAATTGTTGAAAAAAGGTAAAAATGTTACTAAAATTATTTTTCACATTAGGAAAAAAATTATGATATTTATGAAAATACATGAAAATTTAAGTATATAAAAAAAGTTAATTACATAAGTTAATTATTGCAGAGTTTAAAAATTGATTTTACGGTTTTATCTTTTATAACTTGTATTTCCAAGTCCTTTCGAAGTTCAGTAAATAAATGCAATTTTTTTTGGACGGGAACAAATAATGACGATTTCGTTAATTTATCTATTTCTTTGAGAGTTTCCTGACAGAATAGGGAAGGCGTGTTTATTGACCATCATTCTTAATTTGTCATCAAAGTTAAATGCATTGCCTAAAAAGGCATAGAAGAGTTTAAACACTTAAAAGTTACCGGAATAAAAAAAAAAAATTCTAAACTTAGTTTAGAAGTTTGATGAATAGTGCGCTCTCTGGAATTATTTTTCTAATAAAATCTTCTTCAAGCGATCAGAAAAAAACGGAATTCGTTTCATTTTCTTCAAAGAAATTAGTCACTCATGGAGGGAGTTCAAGTGGGATGGTCTCTGAATGGAGGTAAAATTAGTATTGAGCCTATGGGAATAAATTTCGTTCCATGAAAAAAATGGTCGTTCAGGGAGGTGGTCGCTTAATGGAGGTGGTCGCACAGGGAGGTGGTCGCACAGGGAGGTGGTCGCACAGGGAGGTGGTCGCTTAATGGAGGTGGTCGCACAGGGACATTTTCACTGTATTTTAAACCAAAGTGATTGCAGCTTCTTTTGAAAACTGGAGGTCACTTGTAGCACAATAAAAAGGAATGTAGTCACCTGTTTTGAAACACAGCTGGCCAAAAAAGATTTGATGAGTTTCCATGAATTTTACTAATTTTTGAACTAATTTTGAGACTTTCGGACAATCTTTTACCCATTCTCAGGATTTTTTTTCCGAAAAAAAAAAATGGTTAACCCTTTGCTGTCAAGAAAAAAAAGTGTTATGTGAGCAAATCTGAATACAAGAAGTGATTCTGATAAATTTGTCATATTTTATTTTTGTTTGTGTGCGGAAATAGTGCCTATATATCCGTCCTGTTCGTTTATATCTATAGGTAGTTGTGAAATTTGAAACCAAAAGTCAAGTGTTGTGCATTTAAAGCTGTATTAAAAAAATACTGTAAATCTCAGCTCGAAAGCACCCTTCATAATGGGAACAGGGTTTTCGTGAAGAATTTGGAACAATTGGAAAATCCATTCGAGGGTGAGAAAAGAAAAAAGATGGGCGATGTGAATTTGGAACAAAAATATGACCATGGAAGCGGTACATCAACTGAAGAAAAATCGACATGCACTGTAACACTGACACGTTGCGCTTAAATAAAATTTTGAAGAAATAAAAGATTTCCCTATAGACAAGATCACAAGCACTGATGAATATTTGGATGTGATTGAGGTAGCTGACTTCCGAAAGAACCATTGGAAAATGATTCCACCAAAGAGAATAGATAAAAATAATAGCACAGCATTGAACTTTGGTACACGTAAGTTTTATATAGTCCAAGAGCTGTTAAACATTTTAGGGAAGGTATTTGAGGCACCTTGAAAATTTGTGCAACACTTCTTTTGTAATGCCTGAATACAAAATCGAATGTCTGGCTGAAGGATCGTGGCCCAAAACCTGTGCCAGACAAAAATTGGCACTTGACACGTATCTGGCACAGTGTTTGTGCCGACTAAAGTGTCTGTCATTTTCAAAATATTTTTTTCTAAGCATAAATGTTATTGTGCCTCAATCTCAGCGTGCCTCAAATACCTTTTTGGGGTAGTCAAAAAATGGCACTTGACACGTGTCTGGCACAGTTTTTGGGCCGACTAAAGTGTCTGTCATTTTCAAAATATTTTTTTCTAAGTATAAATATCATTCTGTTCCAATCGCAGCGTGCTTCAAATACTTTTTTGGGGTAGTGTCAAAAAATGGCACTTGACACGTGTCTGGCACAGGTTTTGGGCCACGATCCTTCAGCCAGACATTCGATTTTGTATTCAGGCATTACAAAAGAAGTGCTGCACAAATTTTCAGGGTGCCTCAAATACCTACTCTAAAATGTTCAACAGCTCTCCTACTAATAGGAAAAAAATTTAAAGAAATTTTCGACAGTTTAATAATGGGCTGAAGGCTGTTCACAAATCCAAAGGGTCAACTTTCTGACATAAGTTTTAATTCATTTTTGTTCGGAAACGCATGAAACTAGAAGGTGTTGTTTTTCAGAAACTATGTCATCGAGCTGTTTTTTCCTTTTTTTTTTTGTAAACGCAATAGATCTTTCAGAAAATACTGTCAAAGTTGGCATTTTGAACCGAACTTCCGAACGAAAGAAGAAAATCCAGTCAGTAAGGGGAGAAAAATGCCATGTCACGTGATCAAAATCGCTTATAACTCAATAGGTAATTGATTGATCAAAAAAGGGAAAACACAGTTCGATTCCAAATCACTTCCATTGTCAGGATTACCAATTTTATATCTTTCCGTTAAAAAATGAATTTGTAAATGTGTCAAAATGTTTTACGCTTGTTGAGCAGAGCAGTTGAGAATAGCTTTAAATGACAATGTTTCCTATTCAAGAAAATATTGCACGAATACATTCCATGTTTAAGTTACAATTCTGCAAGGCAAATTTGAGTATTACTCAGAGCTGCCAACTTTTACGCTTTCTTCTTACCACTAAAATTTTATAGTAAATATTGCCGTATTACTAATTTAGAAAAGTTATTAATGTTTCCTCCTGGATATGAGAAACTGGCTGTACATGTCTTGCAAAGTCAAATGGAAATAATATTTGGTTTATGTTGAAGCCAAATGTTAACTCACTTAACAAACTTTTCACTCATGCCATGAAATTCAAAGACAATTTTGTCACGCCGTCAAACTATATATCTTAACAATCACAGCAGCTTGTCCTCATGGTGTTGCATCTAATGCAAGAATCTTTAGTCAACTAAAAAAAAAAAAAAGGTATTTAAAATTACTATGAGTGATGACACACTTGATAGCCTAATGCTTTTAAAATGTGAAAGTGAAATAGGGGATTTCATTATACTGGACGATGTAACCATCAGGTGGGCTTCTACGATGACCAAAAGAATTAATATTAAGTGAAAAAAGAAGTGTTTATATTTTTTTATTAAACAAACCAATAATTGAAATTTTTAAGTTTTTAGAATTCAGAATTTTTCTTTGGAAAGGAATTTTTTATGCGTAGGAATCATTATTATTACACACGTTGCGCATATCATTTTAATTGAAAATTGGAACAATTTGATTCAAGTTGGGAAACTTTCGAATTCTCCTCCCCCGAAAAAATATCTGTAGCTACGCCCCTGGCTACTAATGAAAAAAAATGACAAAAGTGGTTCCAGAAAAGTATAATTTTAAATAACTCATCCCATTAAATTTAACTGGAATTGTTATTATGATATAATCAATGAATTTTCTATATTTGATTTTAGAATAAGTTTTTTTAATCGTGAACGCCTTCTATTACAGATGGCTTGAAATAACAGAAATGCAATTACAGTGCACTCCCACTCCCGATTATCCATGTTAATCACTGGGAGAAGTCGCACAGACAATCGAAAAACACGGATAATCCGAAACTCCTTTTTATTAAAGAAACCACAGAGTTCCTTACTCTGTGAAAGAAACAACCAACATCAGTACAAAAAAATAAAAATTACTTACATTTGCATGCTGTATAACACCAAACTAGAAATTTTCCTTTTACTATTTACTGCTTTAAAAAATCTGTAATGCATCTTTCCTTCTGTTGTTTGTTTATCTTGTGTCTTATATTTGCACACATTACGAACCGTATTCAAATCCTCTTTGTCCTATATAGTCTAACAAAGTTTCTACAGATTTTAGAGCAGTAGAATGTGAAATTGTATTTCCCTCATTTAGTACATCTTCTGCATCAGTACTATCATCACTATTAGATTTAACCACACAGTTAGAAACAATGTCTTTATCAGTCAAATACTGGAAGCCGGGATCACATGAATCCTTTTGAAAACAATCTTCTAAATTTTTTTCATCAAGATTTTTGAAACATTATAATTACTTTTCTTGTTCAAGAATACTACTGTTTTCATATCCCTATTGAATATTTTGAAGAAGATTGTTCATCAAGCGGTATGATCTTTCCCCACGATCGTGATAAAGTAAGCGATTTTATCTTTGGCTATGCTGCTGATATTAAATATACTACATCCAATAACAAATATTGCTTCCAAAAATTTGGTAGTGTTTTAACATCATGAATCAAATTTAATCGTACTTGTCAAACATGTTTGACAAGTACGATTAAATTATAAGTGTCTCCAGACATTTATATTTTTGCAATAAAGTTTACATTTTTTTCCCTGTATCTGGGCCAAAAATTATGAATTTTTTTGTTTTTATGAAGAGCAATTATCAAATTTCTTATTAAATGTAATTAAATACGAGGGTGGAGGGTTATGGCTTTTACAGAACTCTATTTTTTGAATAGGTAAACTGCTATTTGCTAAGATAATAAAATTGTATTAGTCATTGATATTTTTGCATAATAAGTACTTATGAAAATATTGTGATTATATACATATGTCAGGCTTTATTTATCATTTTAAAAGTCTGCGTATAAAATAAGCAGGAATATTTTAATTTCAACCTGCTGGTATAATAAGGTTTGTTTTTGTTTATATTCAAAAGCTTATGTTTAATTTATGAAAAAATAAATTACAAAAATATATATATATTAAAAGTTACAAAATATTTAGCATCTGCATGAGGAATAATAAATGAATAATTATTTGCTAGAAACATATTGTTTTATCTATTTGATAAATTTCTTTAATTCTTATAATTACTGAAGATAATTGTTAAACTTTGCAAATTCGAAGTAGATAAAAAAAAAATTCCATAATAATTAACATCAGGTTATTTGCAAATAATTGCAATAAAAATAGTTATTACAAATAATGAAATTATTATTATTATATCTATATTAGAGTATGTAAAACTTGTGTATATATGCAAAAAGATTTATCAATATCATGTTTATGATTCAGCTAAACAAATTTTGAAACTTATTTAGCTGAATTATTTTAATCTGTAGATATGTGGAGTTTTATCATTAATCAAGTATTTATTTATTTTTAACATAATATCATAGTACAACAAACTGCAAAATTTAACCCTTTTCACTTCTAAGACTCTGTTGGAAAAAAAAAAGGGGGGGGGATATATTGCTTAATAAGTTTTTTTAATAATACTTAAGAAATTAATGTGTAAATTTGGATTATAAAAATAAGCTTGCAAATATTGTAACGTATAAAAATTAGTAATTTATGTCGATCTACTTTTAATGATGTTTAATAATGTATCTCCATCAGATATAAAATGCTTGCATTCATAAATATTATTCTTTTAAATAGTTAAGTTTGAATCAATGCAATTCATAGATTGAAATAGAGAAATATGTATGATGTAAAACAAGCAGCTCGGAAGCATTTGATAGAAGAAAAAAAAATCTGTTTAAAATTGATGAGCAGAATTGTAAACAAACATAGAATAAACACAAAACACCTCTTCATTTGATGCTATTATTTAATAGTATTGCTCATCATAAATCATGTATTATATAAGTTTTCTTTTCTTTTTTTCTGTTTGGTTGAATTCATATAATAGAAATATTTATTCAACAATAGTTATTAAAGTTTATCATTTGCTGCTTTAAAAATTTTTTTTAATTTTTTGCCTAAAGAATATATTTAAATAAAATCATAAGACGAAATGCAATATTTCACCTTGATTCAGTCACAAAATATACAATATGAACTTTAAAATGCTCGCTGTTTTACTTTAAAAGGCAGCAAAGAAAAAATAAAAAATAATAATAATATAGATGTTACAATTTAACAAATTACAAATGTACAGATTTTACAAATTTAAAATAAATTATTCATTTTTAACTTGTAATATCTATATTATTATTTTTTTTGTAAGCCTTTTAAGTAAAACAGTGAACTTTGTGAAGTTTATATTGTATATTTTGGTATATATTTAAATTTTTACCTGTTTATTTTCTGTAAATCTGCACCTATAGAGAATAAGGAAAACTCATACTACAAAAAAAGCTGGATGAAATTCTACATAATCTGAGAGACATAATACTGAAACTTATTTCTGTATGGAGGAGATAATAGAATTATAAGTGTCTCCAGACATTTATACATTACAAATGAAATTTATATTTTTTGTAAACAAACATAGAATAAACACCAATTCGTTTCATACTACCGTATGAATTATACCATATTATTAATATAATATATTATACAATAGTATAGCTCATCATAGAGGTTTTTTAAGAAAGTTATCACAGTCATAATACAATAAAATAATTGAATTTCTGTGCAAGAATACGTGGATTTCGTTGCAAGATTTTATTAAATACAAGAAAATTTAAAAATCAGATAAAAAATATTTAACATTTACTTGGGCTAGCTTCAGTTAAGTGCGGCCCTAAAGGAAACAAAACAACCGTAGAGCAAAATAAAGCAACAAAAGGGTTATGGGGTGGTAGGGGGGGGGGTGAGCCTGCATGTCGGAAGACCAATTTTCACCACTATTTCTGTTTAGTAATCTCCTCCTTGTTTAATGAAAGAAATTCTATTATTAAATAAGGTGTGTTAGGAGAAAGAAGAGCAGTATCACATCCAGATTGCTATTCAGGAATAGAGGCAGCAATTAGCATGTGAGTTTGCCAATATTGTATACCATCATTGTCTGAGAGTAAGGGAGGAGTAGACTCAGACTGTATCTTTATCCTGGGCTCTCACTTAGGGTGGTCGGTATGCATATCATAATCCATACAACTCTTCATCTCATATTGTTATACAATCACACTGTTTATTTTAAATTTCATTATGAGTTTTTTATTATAAAAAATGCACTAGGAAGGATTCAGGAAACATTTACTAGCATATTACCTACAATATTTTTTTTAAACTGATTAGGGTTTGTTGATATATATTAATGGATATATATCTCGATGTATTTTGATATATATTTATTTTTAAAATATCAAGATTTTTGGTATTTTCGTAAACTTGATGTTTATTTCCAAAATATCAAGATGTTTGATGTTTTGTATATTTGATATTTATTTTCAAAATATCATTGAGCAAGATAATTTTGACATTTTCAATTAAAACAAGTGTAAATGAAATTTTCAATTGTTGTTAACTGTATCATTCTGCAGATAAAAAACTTTGTCTCTGGCTCTGTCAGTGACTTTTTTATCCGAAGAAAACAAATATTTTCCCCAAGTTTTATGTTTGAAGATTTTATTTTTAAATGTAGAACTAATAATTAGGCGAGATAATTAATTCAAAACAGCCATTGAAAGATATACTGTCTAATTTAGATAATCAATTATATACAGATTCATTAGAAAATAATCTTTTCCTATATTGATTCAGTTTAGTATAAACTATAGGTAATACATGTTAGGAAATAAAAAATAAGACAAGCTTACATTTATATTAAAATTCTTTAATTTAAAAACTATTTTGTATTTAAAATTTTGTTTTACAAATTTCTGATTTCTTGATATTTGACACTGAATACTATAATATATATATATATATATATATATTAATAACTGCATAAATAAAATTATATCTGTTTTCAGTTAGGTAATCTTCAATTTTGTTCTAAGTAGAAAAAGAAAGAAGGAAAAGAAAAGCAATGCATTTTTAGAATATTGTTTAAGTAAATTTTCATGTAAAGTGCAATATGTTTTAGTTTCTAATTTATATTATGCTTGAAAAAAATTATTGTCAGCAGCGAGTTAACTATTTTGAAAATATCGGATATTTTTGATATTTTCGAAATTACCATGATATTTACTAACCCTGAAACTGATTATATCAATTATAAATTTTACTGTTTGAACACTATTCTAATAATTTAAGTACTACTCAGAATACTGATGATAAAAGTCCATGAAAACTGATTTTCAGAATAGACAAAGATTTAGGATGGTAGAGTCTTGCAATTTAAATACGATAGTAAAGCCACTTAGACTGTGGATTATATTTAGAAAGAATATGGTTCTGCATTAAATACTTTTTCAGCAAATATTCAGCCTTAGATCTCACTTTTCTGGATGCCTCAGATTTTATAGAAATCGCACTAACTTCCAATATCATAAAAAAACATTGTATTTCTGTAAATGCAAGAAAATTTAGAAATCGGTGGGAAAAAAAATTGACATTTACTTGAGCTAGCTTGAGTTAAATGAGGTCCTGAGGGGTTAAAACCAAGTATATTTTTTTACGTAAAGTACAGCAACTAAAGTGTCATAGGGCAATGGTTGTGAGTCTGGATGTCAGTAGGTCGATTGTTACCACTATTTCTGTATAATAATCTTTGACATAAATTCTGCTTTTAAAAAGATAAAGATAGCTTTTCGGAAGTAGTGGTGACAATTGGTGTTTGATTTTGCAAATATCGTGTGTCACCACTGTCCTAAAAGGCCTCTAATTCAACTGAATTGTTATCCTGGGCTCACACATGTGGATGATCGGGCTGAATACCATAACTCATACTCTTTGTCTGATACTTTTATACGTAATAAATTTCTTCATGAATTATTTAGTAGCGATGTATTCTACTTATACAATATATCTTTTTAAGTAATTATCTATTTAAAATTTTAGTATTCAAACACAATTCCAATAATTTGAATACCTGGAATATAAAGTGATATAAGTCCATAAAAACTGATTTTTAGAAATTTAGAATAGGATAAAATATTTGCGATAAAGTAGAGGAAAAATACAGTACTCCAATAAGAAGCTACTCCGTCAGGCGAAAACACCCGTTCACTAATGTTAATCCAATGGAAGAAATTTTGTAAGATATCTCGTCTAAATTTCAGTATTTTTAAATCTTTTTTTTTTTTTTTTTTTTTTTTTTTTTGCATTGGATAGCTGAGATCGATCTCTATATCTGCCGTTTCTTACTTTTTTGATTTTATTTTCAGGTATTTTTAATTGGGACACTTTCACTTTCGGAACCGGTTTCGAAAGGGCAAGCAATACTCATAAAAGAAATTTTTGAACAAAATCGAAAAGTAAAAAACAGCCATTGTACAGACCGACCTCAACTATCCAATGAAAAAAAATCATTTAAAAATATTGAAATGCAAACAAGATATCTTTAAAAATTTCTTCCATAGGATTAGCATTAGCGAGCGGGTCTTTTCGCGTAACTGAAGTATCCCCACAAGCATTTTTTAAAGAGTTCTATCACGTGTATTATGCATGCTAAAAAATCATGCATACTAAATTTGCATTTCTGTTATATTAGAGGATACAAGAAGATTTAAGATTCGAGAAGAAAATTTTTGATGTACTACATAGATGTCACTAGTACTATATTTCTATTATTTTCTAATTCAAAATATCCTGAATGAAAAATAATAGAAATATGAAATTGAGTTATTCTGTGATGCATTTGAAGGGCACACTGGGGCAGCCACAGATTAGGGCCCCACTTGTAAGTGGGGACGTGAACGATAATTTGTTTTAATTATAGCAAAATAACAGTAACAAAAATGTCACAGGATGAACCTGCATGTCAGCAGGCCAATTATCACCAGTGCTTCCGAATAGTAATCTTTGCCTTATTTAATGACAGAAATTTATCAAATTAGGTGAATATTGCTATTCAGAAGTAGTGGTGACAATTGGCATCTAGGTTTGCTTACTATAGTCCACTCATTACAGAACAGTACTAGCAGAGCAAGATCGCATAGTTGTCACAATGTAATATCTCATAGATGTGTTGTGCGATGCACTGAAGACGTTGCAACGCAGCGTCACATAGATGTCACAATGAGCTATCTCGTAGATGCTACAGAGCGACGTCGGATAGATGTTGCAGTGCGATGTACTATAGACGTTACAACGCGACGTCGCTGGTCGCGGACATTTTGCGGTCGCCAGAACATCTGTGAGACGATCAGTGCGACATCGCAATGTGGCAGTGCAACGCACCCGCGACGTTTCAGAGATGTAAGTGTGCTGTGTGGGCAGGTTCCAGAGCGTTCGATTTTACATCTATGCACTTCACAATCAGGGGCGGATCCAGAGAATCGTTTTGGGGGGGGGGGGGGCGATACCGAGTGACATATAATCAACGTAGTCATACTTTCTGTTGCTGAAATCCTTCCTTGCAGTTAATTATTAAATGAATATGAAATTAATGCGATTTAAAAATATTACAGACTCTCGATTATCCGACATCCGATTAACTGAAACACTCGGTTATCCAGCACTTTTATTTTATAATCCGCCCTCTCCGCAAAATATCGTTTAATGTTACTTATTAGGTCGTAAAATTTAAAACGTTATAACAGAATTTATTTATTAAATGTCTTTTTTTTTTCTTTTTCTGTTTACTCTTATACTATGGTAATTATTTTTCTTATTTTTTGTTCTTTTAGTTATGGTAAACAACGTTAATAACACAACCCTGCGATGATTATCTTTTTAAACTTTTGATAATTGATTTTGATGTAAGACTTTTTAAAAATTTGCAATTTATGGAAAATCCTAACGTGATGACATGGTAAAAAATGAAGATCATTTTTGGATTCAGCACTAAAAAATACATAAGAACCAATTATCGAAAGCTGAAAAACATAACCATCACATTCATTTTTTAATATCAGATTTCTGAAAGAGGATAATCTCTGAAAAAAGATCCCCTTCAGAAATCTGACGGGCCTTTAACATACTAGAAAGTCAAAATGTGTCATCTAAGTGGTGTGTATACCTCTTCACTGGCGCGGGTCCAAGGAAGGGGGGAGAGATCGCCCCGATCGCCCCCCCCCTTTGGATAAAAAAATATAAATCCACCGATTATCGCGAATTTCGACAAATGGTCGCCGAAAAAAATCAATTTCGCCAATCGTTCGCAAATAAAAAAAACGCGAATTTCGTCAAAGAATCGAGCATAAACGTGAATTTCATTAAAGAAGCGTGGAAAAAACGTGAATTTTGCCAAAAAATCGGACATTTCATCAAAGGACCACAAATAAAACGTGAATTTCGTAAAGGATCACGAAAAAAAACGCGAATTTCGTCAAAGGATCGCAGAAAAACGCAAATTTCGCCAAAGGAACGCAGAAAAAAACGCTAATTTCGCCAAACAATTGCGAAAAAAACGCTAATTTCGCGAAAGAATCGCACAAAAAATGCGAATTTCGTCAAAGAATCGCGAAAAAAATACGCTAATTTCGTCATAGGTCCGCGGAAAAAACGCACAAGTAGCACCAGGAGGAGATTCTCCTAGGTGCGCATCCACGGGGGGGGGGGGGGGGGGGTCGATCGGGGCGGTCGCTCCCCCAAGATATAAATCCAATGTTTTTATCGGCAGTTTTCGCGGAACAGACAGACAAGCAAACGAAAACACTTTTCAGGTGTCAATGGTAAACCTCACTGACGTTTCGGCAGTTAGTGAACAAAATAGGATTATATCCTGTCAAAAGGCATATGGCGCCATAATTTTTGACACTAATGAGTTGTGGTGGGGACGATGCCATTTCGTGTACCTTTTGTTGAATCTCTACAACAGAAATTGACAACGTTATGCGGATACCTTTAAAGTGTTGAAACTTTTTCGTTCTTTCAAAGAAGCTGCAATTCTAATTTCTGTATAACGATATTTTTGAGGAGTGCTTTATTGTTTGAGAAAAGAATGGGATTCATAGCAATTTCCAAAGAAAGAAAGAAACAAGAAAAAGAAAGGTCCTTTGAAAAATTCAAGCATCTTAATGTTTTCTGAAGAAAACCAATAATGTGTTAAAATATACTGTTATTTCCACCCACATTGGTAAATTTCAAGGGTATTTCATGAATGAAAAAAAAATTATTATGTCCTAATCCTAGTCAGTTAAAAGCTAAAATGAGTATGGTGTGTTGATTTCTTAAAAACCAACTAGGTAATTTAAATTAAAATAATAAAACTTTGCAAAAAATCACCGTAAAATAAAAGCAAAACACATGACGCGTTTCGAGCTAAAAATATAGCAGCCTGTCATCAGCTACAGTAAACACGTGTCCGTAAGCGGACAAGGTCAAAAATGAACTGAAAGGGAGAGAATGTTGCAAAGAATGCGACAGATGGCGCTAGCTGAAAGGGGACAATACAGAAGAGAAAAGTGTTGCCAAAACAATAGAAGAGAAATTGATAGGGAAAAATGTAAATAAAAGAAATAAACAAAATTAAAATAAAATAAAAGAAGTAAATTAAAAAATATAAATAATAATAATAAATAAAGAAATATAGAAGAATAAAACAAGAAAAAACCAAAAGATCCCCCCCTTTTTTTTACAAAATAAAAATAATAGAAACAAGAGAAGAGGGAAAAGAATTACAAAAGTAATTTCCACGCTGGAGATAGGAAAGGAGATGATGGGAGACCATTGACAAGATTAGCAGAATTTTTAGAAATAAAATATGCTTCATGAAAATCCAAGTGAGAGGGAGAGGCAGGGGAAGAAATAATTTTGGCCATGGAGAAATTGAAACAATGACTGGAAGACCAACAGTGAGAAGCAATCGAAGATTTAGAGATTTCTTGATTTGCAATACACCTCTGATGCTCGCCTAATCTGAATTTTAAAGCTCTCTTTGTTTGACCAATATAACCTAAATTGCAAGAGCAAGGAATAAAATAAACACCCCACCGGTTCTCAGTAGGAATAGGATCTTTTAGAGAAGAGAATTTAATTTTATTCATAGGTTTGAAGATAACTTTAAAATTAAAACGAGAAAGGATTTTAGCAATTTTAAAACTGAGAAGAGAATAAAAGGGCAGAACTATTATAGAGTTAAAATTAGGAGGATTATTTGAATCAGAAAAAGGACGTTTAGGCTTATTAAATTTATACAAAGCTTTATCCATCAAAGAGGGATTATAACCACGAGCAAGGGCAAGAGATTTGAGATAATTAATTTCATTATTCAGAGTAGAAGAGCCAGAACAAATGCGTAACGCCCTAAAAACAAAAGTATAAAAGGACGCCACTTTTTGTTGAGGAGGATGATTTGAAAAAGCATGAGGAGGAAGAGATACAGCGAAAGGTTTTCTATAAAAGGAGGTAGAGAACCGATCTGGGTGTTTCGAAACCAAGACGTCAAGAAAAGGAAGAGAATTGTTCTCTTCGACTTCGAGAGTAAATTGAATACAAGGATCAACAGAATTAACAAGAGAAAGGAGATTAGAAAGATCCAGGTCAGAGGGAATTAAAATGAAAATATCATCAACATACCTAAACCAGAAAGGAAATTTATATAAACTGAAGAGTTTTTCTTCAATAAAATGCATATAAATTATCACATAAAAGAAGAGACAGTGGATTACCCATGGCCAAACCCTCAGTTTGAGAATAGAAAGAATTATTAAACTGAAAAGCAGTTTGCCTGACACAAATACTAACTAAATGCAGGATTTCATCAATCTCCATGAAAGAGTAATGAAATTCGTGCAACCTTCTTTCCAAACAATCAATTGCCCTTTGAACAGGCACGTTAGTGAAAAGGGATTTAACATGTAAGGAAACCATTATATAATTGCAAGGAGAAAGGCGTTTAATTTTATCAACAAAGTCAAAAGAGTTTTTCACAGTGTGAAAGTTAGTGGAAGATAATGGAGCGAGTAACTTAGAAAGGAACTTGGCAAGTTTATAAGAAGCAGTACCAATATTGGAAACGATAGGGCGAAAGGAAAGAGTAGGTTTATGGACCTTAGGAAGAGCATAGAAACGAGCACAATTAGCGATAGAAGGGGTGACCAAACGTTTGGTGTTATCATTAAGAAAGACAGAATTTTTAATGACATGCTTGATATCAGATAAATGCTTAGTAGAAGGATCCTTCTTTAATTTGGAATATGGACCAGAGTTTAACATAGATTCAACGTGGGAAATATAATCAGATTTATTGAGAAGAACTGTTTGACCGCCTTTATCAGCCTTACTAATAAGAAGGTTAGGAACGGAATTAAGTTCCTCATGCTTTTTTAAATCATCCTCTCAACAAAAAGTAGCGTCCTTTTATACTTTTGTTTTTAGGGCATTACGCATTTGTTCTGACTCTTCTACTCTGAATAATGAAATTAATTATCTCAAATCTCTTGCCCTTGCTCGTGGTTATAATCCCTCTTTGATTGATAAAGCTTTGTATAAATTTAATAAGCCTAAACGTCCTTTTTCTGATTCAAATAATCCTCCTAATTTTAACTCTATAATAGTTCTTCCCTTTTATTCTCTTCTCTGTTTTAAAATTTCTAAAATCCTTTCTCGTTTTAATTTTAAAGTTATCTTCAAACCTATGAATAAAATTAAATTCGCTTCTCTAAAAGATTTTATTTCTACTGAGAACCGGTGGGGTGTTTATTTTATTCCTTGCTCTTGCAATTTAGGTTATATTGGTCAAACAAAGAGAGCTTTAAAATTCAGATTAGGTGAGCATCAGAGGTATATTGCAAATCAAGAAATCTCTAAATCTTCGATTGCTTCTCACTGTTGGTCTTCCAGTCATTGTTTCAATTTCCCCATGGCCAAAATTATTTCTTCCCCTGCCTCTCCCTCTCACTTGGATTTTCATGAAGCATATTTTATTTCTAAAAATTCTGCTAATCTTGTCAATGATCTCCCATCATCTCCTTTCCTATCTCCAGCGTGGAAATTACTTTTGTAATTATTTTCCATCTTCTCGTGTTTCTTTTCTTTTTATTTTGTAAAAAAAAGGATCTTTTGGTTTTTTCTTGTTTTATTCTTTTATATTTCTTTATTTATTATTATTATTTATATTTTTTAATTTACTTATTTTATTTTATTTTAATTTTGTTTATTTCTTTTATTTCCATTTTTTCCCTATCAATTTCTCTTCTATTTTTTGGCAACACTTTTCTCTTCTGTATTGTCCCCTTTCAGCTAGTGCCATCTGTCGCATTCTTTGCAACATTCTCTCCCCCTCAGTTCATTTTTGACCTTGTCCGCTTACGGACACGTGTTTACTGAAGCTGATGACGAACTGTTATATTTTCATCTCGAAACGCGTCCTATGTTTTGCTTTTATTTTATGGTGATTTTGTACAAAGTTTTATTATTTTAATTGCTTCATATCGCCAGTTTTCGGTGCTGTTTCGCTGTCAACTTGGTAATTTGTTCTTCCCTTCTTTGCCCCGATCTAACCCCTCTCCCCCCGGTGGATGCGCGCGTAGGGGAATCTCCTCCCAATGCTAATTGTGCGTTAATTTTGGCGACCCTTTGACGAAATTCGCGTTTTTTCAGCGATTCTTTCGCGAAATTCGCGCATTTTTTTCGCAATTCTTTGCAGAAATTCGCGATTTTTCGTGATCCTTTGACGAAATTGGCGTTTTTGCGCGATTCTTTGACGAAATTTGCGTTCCTTTTGCGATCCTTTAACCTGCGAACGATTGACGAAATTGATTTTTTTCGGCTACCATTTGTCGAAATTCGCGACAATCGGTGGATTTTTTTGGGGGGGGGGGCGATCGCCCCCCCCCCCCCGTGGATCCGCGCCTGTTCACAATACTATCAGCTAAACCGGATAAGATTGTAATTCACATCAAAATCGATTTTACATGCATGATAAGCGTAAAAATGATTCTCTTTAAAATTTTTTGCGAGTCCGGAATGAGCACGGATAATCCGCAAAACGAATAATCCGCGCACGGATAATCGAGAGTATACTGTATTAAACTATCGTCTCATTCCCAGAGTAACGGATAGGACAGCTTGATGCAACAATGTTACAACTTCGACTGCATAATGATGTGGGGAAAAAATCAAAACATCCCCAGCTGGCTTCGGCACATTGTTTTGTTGGTGTTAATGTTCGTTTGTACTTAGTACTTATCCATGTGTTTCATATTTTATTTCTCTCATACTTTTATTACTATTACTGTTATTATTATAATTTAAGATGTTAATAATTGAAGAGAATGCATTATAATTATTAATATTCTAATGTTTAAAAGATTATGGGATGCTCTCATTAAGTGTAATAATAATAATAATAATAAAAAGATTTGTGCCCTCTCAATTGTGATTTTTTTAATATAAAACAAAGAAACATTTAAAATTAAGAAAAAAGGGGAAACAAATAAAAATAGCTTTTAAATCTTTCTAAAGTAATTTAAAAAATTTAAGCCACATTGACGTATATAATAATAGTTACATATACATAATTATACTTAGGGAACAAGTATTAAATTATGTATATTTTAATTATAGAAGTATATATTACTTAAATTGTGTTATTGTTTTATAAAGCCTTGACTGACAGCGAAGTCTAAAGATTAAGATAAGAAATGTTAAGTTTAATATATCCCTTGGAGACTAACTTGCTATAGCTTTAAAGCGGTTAAAACGTCGCATACATATCGCTATCAATTTATTTATATGCAAAGAGTTAAGTATTAAATAACATTATTATGACATAAAAGGTGAACTGCTTTTAAATTTTAAAAGTAAAAGTTGTAGATATTTAATTACTTATTTATATACTTCTTACTATAATGTTGGAAAGATTATGTTCTAAAGGTTTTGTTTTTAATATTATTTTCAAATATTTTGGATAGGTGGCGCTAGTAGCAATGCAAAAGCATATTTTTTTCTTTGCTTCAAACCATGGAGGAATGAAGACTAATATTTATATTATATTTTAATTTTTTAATATTTATAGCTCCATGCTTCAAACCAGTTTTTAAAAAAATCCCTAAGAGATTTCCTTCTCACTTCTTCTATTACGCAGGGGCTTCTTTAACATTGTTGTCCCTATGAGCTACTCATTCCCAGATCCTTCCCTGTGGAAAAACGAAAATTGGGAAAGCCCACTTTATCGTTGGGGTGATATGCAGAAGTGGAGACACCTGGTCAAAGAATTATTGCACCAGCTTTAATTTTAGAGAATTTCAATTAATAGAATTTTCAATAAAAAGTTTAGAAATCATTATATAAGAACTTATTAAAATATTTTATTAGATTAAATTTTTAATGCCATGTAATTATTTAAATCAAAATGCATATGTATTTAGAAAAATAATTTTGTATTTTTTATATTTTTAAATCACGACATAATATTTTGGTATTATTGTGTATACCTGAATTGTTATAAATAAAAAAAAAGTAATTTTGCACTTTTCATTTATATTTTTAAATCACGGCTTAATATTTTGGTTTTAGCACAACACATACATTTCTTTTCTTTGTACACAAAGTTCTAGGAACAGAAATTATGCATTAAATTATTTCATTTTTAAAAGGAATTGATAATAAATAAGTCATATCATCAACGTCGAAGCAAAAGGATTTTGGAGGCTGCACTTCTTTCCAAAACTTCGGATCATATCACTAGAAGATGCGGCATACTTCTGTGATAAGAAAAAATGAAAATGAGTTTTTAAAATTAAAATGATTTTTTTAAACTTAATTAAGTTTTTAAAATTAGAAACTTTGTATTTTTTCATTCAAATTTTCTACAATCTAAAAAAAAAAAAGATTTATGAATCATTATTATAAATGCTCAATGATTTTTTAAAAAAGGCTTTCTTTTAGATTAATTAAATTTTAAAACTAGAAACTTTATTTTTTTATTCAAACTTTTTTCACAATTTAATTAAATATTAAAAATTAAAGATTTCTAATTTTTTCAAATCCTCCTCTGCTTAGATTCGATTCCGAGAGAAAAGACATGCTGGTAGATAGATACTGGTATTCAGACCGAAATAGCTTATAACAAAATTTGAAACAAATCTCAATTGTGTCAACACATGGCTCCGCTTCTGCAGATCATCCCAACTAAGAAGCGGACGTACCACTTTTCGTCCTTCCATAGGGAACCATCTAGGAATGAGACGCTAGTTGTATACTTCATTAGGAACCATGGGGAAGCTTCCGTCCGTCTTTGTAATTGGATGGTTTGTTCAAAATGATTTGTCTCTCCACGATAATTGGCGATTCAAGCGCTTGAATACGCCATCTGGTGGAGAAAAGATGTAACTTCTCGCTTCAGGATTGCGCCGTGAAAGCGCATTGTATTACATGTATTTTAAATTTGTTCAGAATGATTGATTATTCTTTTGCACAATTTCTGATTTTCCGTGACATTTGTGTTCTGTCTTGTATGACAAAGTAAAAATTATCCGAATTTGAATATCTAAAACTTTCAAATGCATTTACAATAAAGAATTATTTCAATGGCACTTTAACATTAATTAAAGGGAAATTAAAGGGACAATTTTCCTGTACCGAAGGCTGCGAGCAGCGCCTCTATAGGCCGTTTTAATTCCCAATTGAAAAACGGAGTTTCGAAATAACAGTGCACTGATAGTTTTTTTTTTCTAAAATGCCCGTTTTTAAGAAAACTAAACTTCCAACATCATTTTTAAATGTAACTGAATCGATTTACGATAAGTCATAAAAAGGTAGAAGAAAGTGGGTGAAAGAATTTGGGAAATTCACTTACTAAAACTGGAATACAAACGCATCAATCTTGTGAAACAAAGATTTGCTTCCGCAAAAATATAATAGCAATTCAAAGATAATTTAAATCAAAATTTACGGTATTTCTTTTATTGTAAATAGTTGCAATTTATAAAAAGATTGTTTATTTCATAGTTGCGCCATCTATCAATATAATGGTGATATATAAAGTGGCGCCAACCGAATAAAATTTGTGTAAGTGGCGCCTGAGTTGAAAGAGTTAAATCTAAAATATAGAAATTGGCACATCGTGTGCTAGCTTTATTCTAAAAATTCATTGGATGTCGAATTTCAGTAGCTCCACCCAAATAACGACTTAAAATGAATTTTATGCATATTTTTGTAAATATTTATATGTTATACCAAGACCAAACTCGATCCCTTATAAGGCCGTAACAAACAGTCAAAACCCCTTTGTTTTCGGGGAATCATACTTTCGCTCCGGAAAATTGTAGGGGCCGCTTTTAACTACTCTGTCTAATGGGGAATTTCCTTATCTTTCTCTACTCTCCCTACTCTACTCTTGTGTTTTTTTTTTTTTTTTTTAAATATGGCAAGGAACTTTACAAATGAGGCCAATTCATCTTCATATAAGAATTCTTTATCAAGAAAATTTTTAAAGTTTACTTAATTTTAATTTTATAATTTTTATTGTGTATTTTATTGTAAAAATTCTCAATGTTTGAAATGTAACTAAGAAATTGAACGTGCATATATCTACAGATACATTTATTTATATGAGTATGGTAAATAGACTTACGAATTAATATTTTTAAATTCTGAAAAAAATATTCTGTAATTTCTAACCAGTGTTCTAAACCTAAATCTATTCTGGGATGAACGGAGTACATAATATTAAAAAAAAAAAAAAAAAAAACGAGTTATTGATTCTTTAAAATAATGAAACCTGTAAAAATTATTATTTATTTATTTACTTATTTTGTTTCCTTGTATTTCATGATCACCCCCCACAATTTACTAAAAATCGTTCGCAATGTACAGATATATATATTTTGTAAATGATTAAGAATCGTGTAAATATCCATATTTTGAAAAAAAAAAAAAAAAATCGATATAATTTGATTGCCGGATATTGGCGAAAAGGCTTGCTTATTTTGTTGATTTTATGTAGCATGTAAATATATTTTTATTTTTATCATATACTTTAATACCATGACTGTCCGAAGTTAAAATATTTAATTATGTAAGTGCGTTGATTTTCCATATCTATATGCTTATAATTTCAGATCAACACATATAATGGTCTAATGCCAAATTTATTGAAAATTGTTTGCATGTACATATATCTATATTTTTTAAATAATTGAGAATCGTGTAAGTTTCCATGTAAAAAAAAAAAAAATCGATATGATTTCTTGCCGGATATTGGCGAAAAGTTTTGCTTATTTATCCTGTTTCAAATCAGTTAATCCTTTGGCTTTATGCCAAAAACTAGAAATCTGAATTTTACAGTTACTTTTTTACCATTATAAGAATTTAGATGTAAAAAAAAAATACTAAAAATGGCGAGATTCGATATCCCTCAGAATATTTCATAACCTCCTGATTCCCTCCTGACCTCCTCCTGAATTAATCCTTTGGCGTACAGAAAGCAACTAAAAGCATGTAAATATATTTTTATTTTTATCGTATACTTTAATACAATGACTGTCCAGAGTTAAAATATTTAATTTTATATGTAAGTTTGTTATTTTTCTTTATGCTTGTATATTTCAGATCAACACATATAATCGTCAAAATTATTGAAAATTGTTTGCAAAGTACATATATCTATATTTTTTAATAATTAAGAATCGTGCAAAATAATCGATGTACTGAATATTGCGTAAATATTAAAAAAAAAAAAAAAAAAAAAAAAGTGTTATATTTTTTATACTATGACTGTCCAGAATTCGAATATTTAATCTTACAATTTCCCTTAAAATATTTTTTTTTTTCCAAACATAATAGAAATCTATAATAATCATTATTTTTCTATTTCCCAATACACTTCATCTTCTGTACCTCCAATGTTTAAAATTATTGAAACAATTGTCCGCGATCAACTTTATATACCTATATTTTTCATCCGAAGTATGGTGTAAAAATAATTAAATGTTCTAAAAAGTTATTCTGATTTGAGTAGAGTTTGTTTTTTTTGAAAAAGTTTTGGTTAATTTTCTATTTTGAAACTAATAAATGTTATTAAAAAATTTTTTTTGTGTATTTTGCGGTCAGAATTCTCAATGTTTCAAATAATCAAGAATTTAAATGTAAATAAAAGTAAAAATTTACTTATAATTTTTGTTTTTAATGTTATAGTAGAGTGTTAATTAAAATATTTTTAATTGCTTAAAGCATTGGATTTATTTATCTCTAAATCTTTTAGTTTTTCCTGTTTATAGTATAAAGGACACCGAGGGAAAATATACATACAATATATATCTTTTATAACGCATATAGAGCGAGGTTTTTCGTATTTTTATATGTAAAAGTAACATTTAATAAGCATTATTTACAATAGAGAAACTCTATTCACAGTAAGTCACGCCATCTGCCGGTGAGAGTAGAACATTAATATTTCCGAAACTAAGGGGAATTGTGAAGGCCGTATAAGGCAGGCGATCGAGTTTGGCCGTGGTTATACCCACTGCACACTTTCGGAACTTATATATAACTAGGGGGCTCTGGCCCCTGCGAGCTACGCCCGCCAACTCCTGTTCAGGCTTCAGAGACTTCAAAAACACGGTAATGTGCCCAATTAAAAAAATATTACCAGGTTACGGAAGATTGAATGATATTAATATAGCGGCGGCTATCTTCTGTAATCGAGTTGTCATTCTTTTCCGTTTGAACACGGTATTTCTTTACTACACTGGCCCCATCCATCGCTGTCGTAACTGATGACGGTTTTCAGGATTGATAAGTAAGATCAATTACACATTTGAAAATCAGCTTGTATAAAATGGCTAGGTTAAAAATGTCGTTATCTTTCTGCCTTTTATAACGACACTATGGACAATATCCTTCTTTTAGTTTCGAAGTTAAAAAACTTCGTCTGCTTGGGAGTATCTTTCAGAACCACGGTATTGAAAAGCATTGTATTATTAAATTTTTAACCTTATATTTTATGTTTTGATCGAGTTTTAGATGTTTTCAGGAACAGATATAGCTTATTCGTAAATTCTTTCTTTCTTTTAATATACCATGATATATATTTTACAATGTATATTGTTTATATTATTTAATATGAATATTCGGATTTTCAAAAACGTATTTATCGAATAGTAATTCGTACAAAATAAAATGAAAATATTTTGCGCATACATTTACGCAAACTTATCGTAAATGTTGCAAACTTTTCGTATAAAATTCATTTACGCTGCATCAAATCATGTCATATATAAACAAATTTGCTAGTCGCACTCCATTTGTACCGGCCCCACCAGTGGCTGAGAGGTTCTGTTCTCGAAGCTGGTAGACGGGAGGTGCTGGGTTCGAACCCAATCGCGCCCGTCGGCCTAACCGTTTCGGAGTTTTCGTGGTTTTCTTCGAAGCCTTGGATTTTCCATGCGTAAATACGGGTTAGGTTCCCTTAGCCCCCACGAAGGGCACTCCCCCTAAGGCCTATATCCCTCGAGTAGATAATATAATCGGCCGTCAACAATCAACCCAACCCATCCATTTGTACCATCTGACGTCACATTAAAATTCACCGGAATGAAAATCGTTTTAAATGCATCGTTTTAATATATAACGCAATCATTTCCAACAACTGACATCCCAACTCCCATGTAGACATTGCTAAAACCCTGTTCGCACTGTATGTTTAAGATATCTTAGACCACCAGTTTTGAAGTGATACACTACTGGAATTGGATGCCTGTTCACATCGAAAAACTTATCTAAGATATCTCAGTGGCGTCACTGTATCTGTGATCTGAACAAAAGTAAAGTATGCGCATGCGCTTAAAATAAAAACGGCCGCAACAGCCAATCAGTAAATGCGAAGCTTCATAGCCAATGAGAGTGAGTGATCGTTCCTGTATCTAGCTGAAGTGAGTCGAAACTCACACAGACTTCTAATATAAGTAGACTCCCAATCCCATTGTTCTCTGGGGAAGGTTTTGACTCCAACATGTTTTGCTTTCATCGCCAAAAGGGTGCCGTACTTTGGCGGTAATCCCTTTATTGGCAACTTTCGGATTTCATCCTCGCAATAAAATAAATGTAAACATAGAAGCGAAACTACAAGCTGACGCGAAAGTTGTCATTTTAAAAGCTAAAATAAAAAGTTCTTAAAAGAACTGTTAAAGGGTAAATTAAAAAGAAAAGCAAAAGTACGGTCAACTCAAGACAAACGCAGACAGACGATGTTTCGGCGGGAAACTGGAGAGAGATTCCGAGGAGATTTTGGCGGGAGAAAAACCGGTTTGGCGCGCTAAATCTGCCTTCCATCACGTGATGGAGGGCAGAGATGTAGGAGACAAGAAAAGGTTGCCGATTGGGAGTCTACTTATATTAGAAGTCTGTGGAAACTCACTGAGAGAGTTTGTGGAACTCTCTCAGAGAGTTCGGCGGCCTGAGATATCTTACATGGTGTGTTCATAAAGTTTCAAGACTGGTCCTAGAATACAAAAGTTATTAAACATTTTTGTACAGTGAACTAGAATTCTTCGAAATATGACCCTTGGGCATCATCACACCGCTGCCCGCGTTTTTTCCATTATTCACAGGCTCCCCGGGGGTCTTCGCGCGCAAGTCTGTTAAGGGACCTCGTCGAAGCTGCTGAGATCGCTGAAATCGTGTCGAATCGCTCCCCATTCAGGTCTTTCTTCATCCGGGTAAACAAAAAAGTCGCTGGGAGCAAGGTCGGGGCTGTAGAAGGCTTGCGGCAGTATTGCCACGTTAAACTGAGCCAAAACATCGGCAGCGGCGAGCGGTGTGTGTGAGAGGGGGTATTGTCGGGGTGAACAATTCACTCGTCCCTGATGTCTGAGCGGACGCGCCGGACTCTATCCTTCAAATAGTGGGCATTCCAGCGTAAAAATGACCTGACCCGGCACTTCCAGCCAGACACCAGAGAAGACTGGATTGTTCACCACGACAATGCGCTCTCTCACACACCGCTCGCAGCCGTCAAAGTTTTGGCCAAGTTTAACGTGACAATACTGCCACAAGCCTCCATACAGCCCTGACCTCGCTCCCAGCGACTTTTTTTTATTCCTCCGGATCAAGAAAGACCTGAAAGAGAAGCAATTCCATACGATTCCAGCGATTCTTGATTCCGGCTTCGACGAGGTCACTTAACAGCTTTGCGCGCGAAGACCCCCCAGGGAGCCTGTGAATAATGAAAAAAATGCTGGCAGCGGTGTGTTGCTGCCCAAGGATCATATTTCGAAGAATTTTAGTTCGCTGCACAAAAATGTTTAATAACTTTTGTATTCCAGCACCAGTCTTGAAACTTTGTGAACACACCATGTAAGGTATCCGGTGTGAACATAGTATGAAAATATAATGTCAGTAATGTTCATTAATCAAATTTAATTTTTAAATTGCACTTACCAAAATTTTTATAAACAGCTGCTTTTAATTAATCTCGCGTGGTTAATAAAATTTTCAATATTTAAATTAATTTTTTATAGCATATTTGCTTTTATAGCATATATAGCCTTACATATTTTATAATCTGGCAATCAATCAAACAAATCAGGAGGTAGAATATTCTTTAAGAGAATAGGGAAAAGAGGAGTTCATAGGGCTCAATCCTTCTCCATTAAAAAAAAAAAAAAAGTTACAGAAGTTGTTAAAAATGTGTTATTTTCTATTTTAAATATTTGCTTATTCATATCTAAAAAGAAAAAAAAAAGAATTGGAATATTAATTACATTTACAGTAGTAATGAAACTAGTAAATCTGTAGATCAGTGGTCTCAAAAGTCAATTCTGCAGTTCTATTTTGAAATTATTTTATTTAGTATTTAAAACGTTCAGCCCGCAGTATTATGTTTCTTTGATATTTGCAATACTAATTAGTACAAGTAACATATCAAGTATATAAAAATAGCAAGTAAAGCCTATGTGCAACAATATAAAAAAGCAGAAAAACCAACGTTTAAAATGCACAAATAATATATGAAAAGCAGCAAACAGCTGTTTCGAATCTACTAGCGAGATTCTTCTTCAGTGCAAAAGGAACAGCGTGCTAGAAAAAGCAAGGCTGAGCAAAATCATAGACAGAGACGCGCTGGCTTTTATACCCTATGCGGGTGGCGAAGGCGCCGAAACAACCAATGAGAGAGAAGCAGTGGAAACGACTGGGTGGACAAGTAGCGACATCTACCGGAGAAGTAGAGAAAAGAAACCAAAAAAGGGGGAATTAAATTAACGCTTTCCAAATACTTGGAAAATCTGGAGTACTAGATAAGTCATTGACTAAAGAGTGAGAATTTTTAATGATATGGTAAGCTTCCCAAAAATCAAGATCAAGGTTAGAAGAACATTTTTGGATAATGATGGCTGAGGAAAAATCGAACCTATCGAATATCAAGTAGTTTCGGTGAGTTTAACTGTTAAAAATAGTGGGGTAATATACGAATCTATACACTAGTATTCCAAAACTCTTTTTTCGGATTTTTGTTGTCGTTGTTAGCCATCTAAATCCCCAAGTATCTCAATAATTTTGTAACAATAATTCCCTGACATTTAGTATTTGAAAACATCTATCTAAAATAATTAAAACATTCATTTTGTGATAACCACAAAAATTAATTAAAAGTGAATAATTCTCACAAATATTTTATTAATTATTTATATCTTAATTGTTAAATTTATTTGAAAATAACTATTTTGTTTCATTAGTGGTAAGCTTTCGTTAAATTCAGGTTCTAAATACAGTCATAGAAACAATTATATTAATCTAGCCGCCCTTGGCGACCAGTTTCGTCTCCCTTAAAATTTATGTTTGGGAAAGCATTCTAAGCATTGTACTATGTTACTTTTATTCATAATTTAATTTACTTGGACTCTCTTAAACATAATTAATATAATCTCTTAAGCTAATATTAGTTTTTGTTGCCTTAAAATATCTCAATTTGTTGATTTTCTGTAAGCAAGTAAACACTATTGTTTTACAATGGAAGTCTATGAAAATTTGGCTAAATATGAGAGATATCACCAAGTTGGCGTCACTTTTGGCGACTAATTTTGATCGCCAAATTTGGCAATATATTTCCAAGTTGGCGACAAACTTGGCGGCATTTGGCGACAGAACAGTCCCCCCATCATAACCTTATAGGTATGGAGATGCCTTAAATGTTGTTCGATAGCCAATGAGATGCGTTTCTTTTGAGTGTTGCCATTAAACAATTAACAAATAACCGCGATTTCTGTGCCACGTACAATAGCGTAATATACACATATATATATATATATTTTTTTTTTTTTGGGGGGGGGGAAGGTGCCCGTTACAGGAATTTTGGGTGTTTTGACATATTTCCGTTATTTACAATATTATTTTGATTAATATTGCGAAATGAGGCTATAAGAATGGTTAAATATTGTTGATCGATTAATATCATATTGAAAAAAATTGAAAAATAATAATTACAACTAATTATTAAAAATAGTTTTTAAAGAAATCTCTTAGGGGTGTTCATTATTGGCACATCTGCCCTATATACTGTGATTTAGTTTTAAACATATGAAATTTTGCTGGTTTTTAAACAGTATTAATCATTAAAATAATCTTCGCCTATAGCGAAATTAATTTTATTATAATTTTACATTATAAATGAATGTACTTTACATTAATTACATTACAATAAATAGCACGTAAAACATAAAAATTCAAAATTTCCTTAGCGCTGTGTATGTTTGATCTCGACCTTCAAGCAGACGAAAACAAAGAGCTGAATTACTACAGATGCGCATGCGTCAATTTTATGATTCCCAGTTGCTGCAACGACCGGCTCCCAAAATCTACTCCCACCACTTTCTATTGAAAGTTTCTTATTTCTATCATTTCCGCGGGGTAAACACTCGTTATATTAAACCCATTTATGCCTGAAATTTTTGTTTTCTCAAATTTGTTGGTGAAATCACTTTAAAATGTTGCAAAGTGAACCACAAAAATACTAAAAAAAATTACGCTAAAATATTTTTGTAGTTATTTGATAAAATGTAAACGTACTAAATATGGGAATATCCATATGTGGAAAAATACCTAATTATATGTTTTGCCTACATTTATATAAATTAAACTTTTAAATTGCATATTATGTACTACAATTACTATTTTTATGAACTATTAAAAAAATATATTAATTTCTTTACATAGACTAATATAACATTATAAGTATCAGTAATAATACATTAAGAATAATAGCATTTGAGGCTAAAATACAATTTATTTCAAAATCACCTTGAAAAGGACTTTACATAAATAACTGTCACCTAAATGGCTAATAGAAATATGCATCCATTTGCGCCTAGCTTCCTATATTTTGTACGTCACAAACATGCATAAAAAATAGGCTTGAACATATAATTTCACAATTTTAAAAAATACGTATTTCAAAGAAGTCTACAAGCTAAGATTATGACTTATTTATTTGGATCCTTGATACAGAAAATAGAAATAAACTTACTTTTTACATTTCGCTATCTTGAAAAATGGAAAATCTATAAACACTGAAAAAAAAAAGGCCTTCATTTAAGCAAATAAATATCAATCTTATGCTGTCATCTCTCGGTAATAGATAAAGACATTTATTGACAATTATTTCATTTAATTTGAATGTTGTAAAGAAGAAGAAAATTATAAAAATGTATTGAAATTCGTAACGTCCCAAAAATGGGACGCGGATAAAGGAATAAATAAAGGAATAAATGGGTTAAATAGAACCAGGTATCTCTGTCTTGTTCCATAATAGGACAAGAAATCTCTTGATCATAAACTCCTCCTAGCTCAGTGAGGACTGAGAAGTTTACGTTCACCACATTTGCATATCGCATTTGTTGGGGTTAAAAAAACAAATTAATATCTGAAAAGTTATAATTTAATATTTAAAAATGTTATTCTGTAATATTAGAAAAATATATCGCTCAATGTCAATAATGGTACTATGCAATGACAGAAAAATATATCACTTACTGTCACAAACTGATATTCAAAGATGATGGGAAATATTGGCTACCCAGCAAAGAGGGAATTGCTGGCCAGCAGCAAGATAGGTGCTGGCAATGATGGAGAAGTGCTGGCTAATGGTCTACCACTGCATGACCACTGCTGGACAGCTTCAGTCAACTTTGCTGTTGGAAATCATCAGATAAAATTCTGGTGGGATTCCGTTTTATCTCGCCAAACCAGTGGCCGAGAGGTTCTGCTCTCGAAGCTGGTAGACGGGAGGTGCTGGGTTCGAACCCAATCGTGCCCGTCGTCCTAACCGTTCGTAGTTTTCGTGGTTTTCTTCGAACCATGGATTTCCATGCGTAAATACGGGTTAAGTTTCCTTAGAAAGACCCCCCCCACTGAGGGCACCCCCCCCCCCTGAGCCTATATCCCTCGAGTAGATAATTGGCCGTCAAAAATCAACCCAACCCAACCCGTTTTATCTCATGCACTGGCCCACCACTACATAGAAGTGCACGAACTTTTGCTGTATTATTGCTGGGAACCCTTACGCTAGGTGGCGTTGCGAATATTGAAGACATTGAGTATTTAAACGCAAATTTTAAATGAATATCTTAACACAATTTAAGCTGTGAAGCTAATTTTTTTTAAAACTGTAAATAATATAGCACTTCTGCCACCAACAAAATAAATAAGTAAATGAATAAATAAATAAATTCTTTATTTCAACGCACTTTTTTTTTCCTTACATCTGGTTTTACTAAGTTACAAAGGATTTCGGTTTTCATAATTTACACAGTTGAGAATCAATAATGATAAAAAAAAGCGTATAAAATATATAGGATTTCTATACAATACAATAATTTCTATACCAGTTTAATGATTGGGAACGTAAATCACAAAAGAAACAAACTTGAAATAGTGTAATGAGAGCTTGAAAATTACGAGCGGTCGCAAGTTCAAATATTTCTATAGCTCTTGGTGAAACTAGCTTACAGAAAAAAGAGCCGTAATACCACGGTACTTAGAATAGTGTTCTACTTACCGTGCGTAATACTTTATTTTCTTTTATAGAATTCTATGAGAAATTTTTGTAAGAGAAAGTGATGGTCCAGCAAAGGAATAGCAGTGGGATAGGTGCTAGCACTGCAGGAAAAATGCCGGATTGAAATAATGTGATGGCATACCAATACTGGCTTGCTGTTGGCCATCACTGATGGGCCAGCTGCATTCCGCACGGACACTTTTTGACAGGTTTAAGTAATGGCACTATTGCACTTTACCGCAGATGGCAGTGCTGGCTGCCATCTTTTTTCAAGCTCATGGCCCACTGTTTCTTTCTTTGCTGGGTAACATTACCAAATATCAAAAAATAACATTCGTGGAATATCTTTTTAGGGGATGTCATTTAACGTTGGCCAATATTACATTTTGATATTGGCCGATATCTTTATGCTACCCGGGAGGAGAGGCACTGCCTCCCACGAGATGTTCCTGAAAGTAACACTTGTTCCACTCAGGGCCTGATTTTCGCAAGGGAAAAGGAGAAAGTTGCCCAGGGCCTCCAACTCTAAAATAAGCACTCCGAAACTCAAATACCGTTTTTTTTTTTTTTAATGTGCAAAAATTATGGTTAAAAGCACAAGGGTTCTACCTGAATCTTTGTCCCGCACACCAGGGCGGTATGTAGGTTTAGTTGGGCCCTAGTTCCATGAGTTTAGAGCCCAACCTCCTTCGTAATTTCAAGAAGTAACGACTTTCAAATACTTCGAGCAGATATTGTAACTTTAAATGTTATACTTTGTTGCACATTTACATGAAAAGTACTCATCTAAAAAAAAATAAATAGCAAATGAATCAAGCTACTTGAAAATTATTTTGGTTTGATTCATTTCTACCTATTAAATATACCATTTACAGTAGTTTAATAAAATAATTATTGTACTATTATAATACTTTCCAACAAAGTTGAAAAGTGTTTATGATTTCGGTTTGTCTACCCGTCTGTCAGCGCTCTAACTCTCGTAAGTATGCTCGGATTACCCTGAAATTTTTGGATATTATTAAGGTTCACCATAGCACGATTCCTATTTCAAATGAAGTTTGTAGCATGTTTAGTTCATTTACAGGGACAGTCAAAAGTATTCCGTTGCATTACGGCCAATGGGAAAAAATCGTTTAAAAGGAATTTTAATGATGTTACACGTTGTCAAACAAAAAATAATTGATATGCTTTTATGAAGAGCACTAAAATAAGCATTCCGAAGAATATGCGGTGTAAGGAATACTTATTATTCATTTACAGGGCCACACAAAAGAATTCCGTTACATAATGATATGTCTATGTGGGGGGGGGGGGGTTGTTTGCGGTGTATTTTAATTATGTTAAACTATTTCATATCTAATAAAATTGATATACGTCGCTGAGGTTTACTATAAGTTATTTCATGCATAATAAGCAGTGCATAGCATTTACAGGGACACACAAAATATTTTAGATACTATATTGTGTCCGAAGTACTGTACATAAACGATTGATTGCTGGAAATGCATTTTTAATTATGATATGCGCTTTTATGTTTCACTATATTTATGCATACTATACAGTGTGCATAAATGCTATAGCCCTGTATAGCATATCTATACAGGGCTACACACAAAAGAATTCGTCAGGGTTACAGAGTATGAGCGTAAATTGCTTAAAGGTGGTTTTTAAAGGAGTTACGCATTTTTACACGCTGAACTGAATTTAGTTTACTAAGAAATGTTTGTAGAATATGGATAAAATGATATACAGTGTCACACAAATAATAATATACATAACCGTGTATGGATGATAATATCTGGAAATGTGATTTCAGTAGTTTTAAGAGTGTTTTAGTTTAAATTAAAATTTAGCTAAATAGAGGCGTATAATAAAGGTACTATTGGCTATCGACGGTAACTGCTGAAATCAATTTTTCTAATGTTTTATGCGTTTTCTAAAATGTTTAATTAGTTATCTTATTTACCTTATTTCCCTAAATAACAAAGTTTTGTTAAAGCATTCAGGAAGTTTTGGAAAGTGTTTTATAATCTATGCTTAACGCATGATTTTTCTTTCTTGGTACTGATATTGTCTAGTTCAGGGTTGGCAAACTTTTTTACAGTCGTGTGCCCTTTTTTTTCAAAAAATATTTTACATGACTTTAACGTGCCAACTAGAAAACAAATTTTGTGGATTGAAGAATAATTAATCAAAACTACTTGAAAATTACTTATTAAGATTTTTTTTTAATGGGTAACATACACGTAAGGACTACATTGTAATAAATATAGAAACACCTATATTTTAGAAATAATAAATATAAAAAAGAATGTGGTCAATTGTGTTGTATCTTGGATGAAAAATAATTAGTATCATGTTCATGCTCAGTTAATTTTTACAGAATACAAACTAAAATGGATTTATCTTGCAACTGCTTTCTATTTGACTTTTTATATTATTCATTTGCGAAAATAATGACTTACAGGTATAAAGAGTAGGAAAAAATATTAAAATGGAAAAAAAAAGACAGTTTATTTAAATAGTTTTGAAATTAATTTCTAAGCCGCCTTAATTTACCATCGATATTTTTATTAGTATATAATAAACTTTCGGTTTTCATAGTTTTCAAATATTTTCTTTGATATATTTCCGAAATAACATTGAATAAGGTTAAAGTTCTTCAACTTCCAATTGATCAAATTTATAATCTATTCAGATCCTTTAAATTCGTGCATTTTGTATAAAATCACTGTATTTTAATTTAGAGACACAATCAACACCGTGCAGTGCCAAAATTATTCTTCCGCGTGCCATAGGTTCGCCAATCCTGCTATATGTGGTGTGTCTGCAAGTTGGCATCTATGACTTCGAAAAACGTATACTTTTTTTCTTTAAAGGTAGTACGAGATTTTTATAAATGTATGGTGTGTGGGGGAGACGGGAAGAAAAGAAAAATTTTATTAAAATATTTTTCCTTAGAAAATGATTAAAAATAATTAGGCTTTTAAAACTCTGGTTTAGGTGACGATTTTTTATATATATGTTAAGATTTACTTCAAAAAGCTAATAAATGATAATTTAGAGAATTTTATAAATCCAGAGGAGAAAAAGAGGACGAAGGGGAAAGAAACAGTTTGTCTATTTAAAGATATTTTGCATTTTGAAATGATTAAAAATTATTTAGCGTTTAACACGTAACTGGAGACATAAATTTTCTTACGCGATCAGAGACATAGAGTCAAAAAGACTCCAATGTTATTTTTCTTTTTTGTCTTTTGTAAACAGCTTTGAAATTTATTTTGGAAACGCAATATATTCTGGAAATTATGTATTGATAAAAGAACTACTTGACGGTACTGAGGAGATGATTTTATTCAAGGAGAAAAACCACGTGATAATCAGAGCCAAAGAACAACGCGGAGTCATTTTGACTCCCGTCTCCGGTTATAGGTTAATGTTCTGGTTAAGGTGATAATTAAAAAAATATATATGTTGAGATTTACTTAACTTAATATATATATTTTTTTTATTACTTTGTCGGAGAACTTTATAAATCTCGGAAAAATAAGGAGGAAAGAAAAGAAACAGCATGTGCTATAAAAGAGGTATTTTTCATTTAGAAATGATTAAAAATAGTTAGACGCTTAAAATTCCGATTAAGATGATAATTTTGAAAAAAGAAAATGTTGATATTCACTTCAAAACTTAATAAATTTTTAATTTAGGCTGAGAACTTTATAAATTTAGGGGGGGGGGGGGGGGGTGGAGGGGGAGAAGAAAAGAAACAGCTTGTGCTATTTGTTATATTATTAATTTAGAAATGAATAAATAAAATTTTTATTTGTGCTATTTGTTATATTATTAATTTAGAAATGAATAAATAAAATTTTTATAGAAAAGAAACAGCTTGTGCTATTTGTTATATTATTAATTTAGAAATGAATAAATAAATTTTTTTGTTTAAGCTACATGTTTATTATTTTTCTGTATTCTTTATTAAAATTTCATATTAGTGAAATTGTAATTATGTTAGTTTCAGTAATGTTCGCTTGTATATTTAGAAAAAAAAAAACATACATTTAGGGGAAAAACAAAAATTATAACACACATACCAAATCTAGCTTATTTTTTAACGTGCATTTAGGGGAAAAACAAAAATTATAACACACATACCAAATCTAGCTTATTTTTTAACGTGCATTTAGGATTACATACTGTCTCCTCCTTTCGCTAAGCAACTGATGTAACTAAGCAGTAATTTTATGTTTTATTTTAAAATAAAATTAAAACCGTAATACATAACAACTGCAATAGATGGCAGCACCATAAAATATTTTGCAGAGTCTGTGCTCAAAGTATTCATTCTGAGCAAAGTTCTGTACAGAGTAGTACAAAGTTAAGTTAATTCTGAGCTCTTTTACCAATACAATTAAAATTAAATAGAAGGTTGTTCGTGCTGCACATTTTCTACTTTATAAACATCTTGAGGCTATTTAATCATGAAAATAATAATACAAAAATAAGAAAAGAAAAATAATATCTTGCATAAAAATAGTACATAAAAACTACAACAGATGTCAGCACCATATAATATTTGGACAAACCATAAAATTTCAGCCTTTTTGAGTAGAAATGATTTAATTTTTTTTGCATAAGTAAGTACATGTCGCACTCAGAGACAGTCTTTAGGGGTATGCAACAAATGCAGGAATTCATTCGATCAAATAGTAATTATGATGGTTTACATTCTGTAAAGCCTAATGTTAAATTCATGTTTAACCCTTTATCTACTGACTTGTACTTATAAGTACCATTAAAATAACTTGTTATAAAATTCCTTTAATGCATCGATTAGTTGTAGTACAGTTTAGAATGAGTTATAGATACATTACTTTATCTTGTTCCAAAAGCATTATTGGTTATCGTTACACAGAACAAAAATATTTTTAAAAGGATGATTTCTTTTGCCT
This sequence comes from Maratus speciosus, assembly GCA_963932465.1. Taxonomy (NCBI): domain Eukaryota; kingdom Metazoa; phylum Arthropoda; class Arachnida; order Araneae; family Salticidae; genus Maratus; species Maratus speciosus. Next base: position 185,089,438 of record OZ010798.1, on the reverse strand, counting down.
TTGCATCCTTTTAGCTTTTCGGAAATATTTCTATATTTCTATTGTGAGAACATTATATTTGTACATTTCCTAATGGTACAAAATACTAAGTAAAATATTTAAAATAAAAGATTTGAGTGGGGTTATAAATATTACACAAAATCCCTATAATTCAAATTTAATTAATCCTTCTAAATCCTTCTAAAATCCTTTTAAAATTTATTAAATGATTATGTAAATATTCTAATGTAGTTTAAAGAATTCACGAAAAATGCTTTAGAAGATAAAATTTCCATGAATTCATAATTCAGTACATAATCTCTCTATTCTAAAAAAAAGTAACTACCGCTGTCACCGCCGCCGCCGGTTTTGAATTTTTTGTGGCCGAAAGTCTTTCTTTGTTAATATTAAGCCAAATATTGCATACAAAAATATGAAAATCGGTGGATTTATAGAGAAATGTTTGATAAACACGCTGATGCAGACAGTTTTCAAATCGAAGTAATATTTAAAGAGATATTTAATGCTAAAGTTGGACAAAATCGTTCCATTGAAAAAGTTTTATAGGAGCAAAAACTGTACATCGGAATTTAATCATTTTTAGATCATTTTATGCGTCAGAATTTCCCGGTGTGCAGACTGCACTCAGTTTATTAATTTGACTTATTTTTTGAGGTTTTATTTCTATTTTAAATTCAAATTTTCAGCATTTCGAGAGATATTTTTTACTTACTAGGGGGCTCGGCCCACTACGAGCTACGCTCGCCAACCCCCGTCCAGACACCGCAGACTCTAAATGCAAGCTAATTTGATCGGTTTTAAAAATATTTCGAAAGATTGAATTATAATTTAAAAAACAGTGGCGATCTCCCTATAAACGGATTTCTATTCATTTCTCTTTGATTGGGGAATTTTAACGCCAAATCCGCTGCGGTATTACATGATTATCCAGTCGACCCATTTCGCCAAATTATACAAATTGACATAATTTTTATTTTAAATAACGTAAGAACAAATAAATTAGTACAACATTAATAAAAATACAAATAAAACGTCGAAATCAAAATAACTTGATGACGTAGACACATGTAACAACATTTCAAAATAAGATAATATAAAAGGAATTAAGTAAACAGTCTTTGTCTCCTGGTATTTTTTAACAAAGCGAAAAGAAAGTTCTTTTAAATGAGACATTTTAAATTAATCGTTTTTAATCTGACGTAATTTTGACCAAGCTATTCTTTCTCTTTTAAAATTCACGTGTATACTTTTTATGACGTAATTTTCAATAAGTTCCTGCTTTTTATACGCAATTATTTAATTTTAATTTGAAAGTATCTTTACTATTTATAATAGTCACGTGTAAATAAATTTTTAATTTGAAGCAAACATTATTGTTTCCGTTGTTTATATAGTTGGCAACAGGTTAAATTAGTACAATTTTCTAAAATAAGTAAAAAATATGTCTCGAAATACTGAAAATTTGAATTTAAAATAGATATAAAACCTCGAAAAGTGAGTCAAATTAAAAAAAAAAATAAATCAATTCTGCACACCGGGAAATTATAACGTATAAAATGAACTAAAAATTATTAAATTCCGATGTATAGTTTTTGCTACTATAAAACTTTTTTAGTGGAACGATTTTGTCCAACTTTAGCATTAAATATCTCTTAAAATAATTCTTCGATTTGAAAACTGTCTGCATCAGCGTGTTTATCAAACATTTCTGTATAATACTACCGATTTTCATATTTTTGTATGCATTATTTTTCTTAATATTAACGAAGAAAGACCTCCGGTCACAAAAAATTCAAAACCGGCGGCGGCGGCGGTGACAGCGGTAGTTACTTTTTTTTAGAATAGAGAGATTTTAGAAAATTGTACTAATTTAAACTGTTGCCAACTGTATAAAAAGCACAAACAATAATGTTTGCTTCAAATTAAAAATTTATTTTACACGTGACTATTATAAACAAGAAAATATAAAAAGCAGGAACTCATTGAAAATTATCGTAATAACTTTATTACACGTGAATTTTAAAAGTGAAAGAATGTTGTAAAATAATAAATTCATTAACATCTGTTAGAAGTCTTAAATAGGAGAAATTACGTCACATTTACGTCACATTACACATTACGTAAAATGAACAAAAAATAATATTGCAAAACAGTTAAATTTAAAAATTGCGCGAGACATATATGTAATATTTTAAGATGATATTTTCAACTATTTTTATTAGGATAGCGCAAATAATATTTCATTTCTAACAAAATTATTTTCACGTGAAGAGTAAAAGGAGAAAGAAAAGTTTAGTGAAAATTACGTCAGATTAAAAACGATGCATTTAAAGTGTCATTAAAAAAAAACTTTCTTTTCGCTTTGCTAAAAAATACCGGGAGGCAAAGACTCTGTTTATTTAATTCATTTTATATTAGCTTATTTTGAAATGTCAACTGATTTTATTTAATCAAAGACGGAAACAGCCATTGTATCATTTAACAGCCGCTGATTTGGCTTTAAAATTCCTCAATCAAAGAGAAATGAATAGAAACCCGTTTATAGGGAGATCGGCACTGTTTTTAAACTTATAATTCAATCTTCCGAAATATTTTTTAAGCCGATCAAATTACCGTGCTTTTAGAGTCTGCGGTGTCTGAACGGGGGTTGACGAGCGTAGCTCGTAGGGGGCAGCGCCCCCTAGTGGGTTAAAAAGCAACTGAAGCATAGGGTAGAGCCAATCAAAAACGGAAACCTGAATTGTTTCCCTGAATTGTTTTAAAAGAGAGCCTGAATTGTTTTAAAAGAGATTGCAATGCTTGTAGTTTTTTTTTTTTTTTTTTTCTAAGGATAATGCTAAAATTACTTGGCAGAATGAACTGTAATTTTAGATTTATATATTTGAAGCTTTTAGAAATCGATTTCTGTTAAAAACTTCATAGGTTGCAATTCATATTTTTTCTAAAACTAAGTTCGAATGTTAATTATTATATACATTCGAAATAATATTCAAACTATATTAATTTGAATATTATTTTAATAATATTCGAATAATATTCAAATTATATTATTATTGCTTTTTGAAAAAAAATATGAACTTTTGAAGCATAAATCTATATTTAGAAGATTAAAAATATGCAATTTAAAATTATAGATTATTTCTTCAACTAGGTTTTTTTTTTTTTTTTTATGTTTAAAGATCGACTGGTATTGCAATTTGTTTTGAAACAGTTAAAAATAAATTTAACGTTAGGATTTGTAAAATTTAAATCTTCATGTTTTTAAAACTATTTAACCGAATAATTTCCTGTTTAACATCCAAAAGTAAAATTTATCGGAGATTTCAAATACAGTGAAGTTTCCCTGTGTGACCACCACCTTGAACGACCATTTTATCATGGAACGAAATTTTTCCTATAGGCTCAATACTACTTTTACCTCCATTCAGAGACCATTCCAATTCAACTCCCTTTATGAGCGAACAATTTCTTTGAAGAAAATTAAACAATTTCCGTTTTTTCCTGATCGCTTGAAGGTTTTATTAGAAAAATAATTCCGGAGAGCGCATTAATCATCAAACTTCTAAACTAAGTTTAGATTTTTTTTTTATTATTCGGTAACTTTTAAGTGTTTAAACCCCTTTGTGCCTTTTAAGGCAATGAATTTAACTCTGATGACAAATTAAGAATGACAGTCAATAAACCCCACTGCCCTATTCTGTCAGGAAACTCTCAGAGAAATAGATAAATTAATGAAATCGTCATTATTTGTTTCCGTCCAAAAAAAATTACAATTTTACTGAATTTACTGAACTTCGAAAGGACTTGGAAATAAAAGTTATGAAAGATAAAACCGTAAAATCAAAGCAAACGTCACAATATATTCATTTTGAAAACTCTGCAGTAATTAACTTATGTAATTAATTTTTGTGTTGATACTTAAATTTTTATATTTTTTCCTAATGTGAAAAATAAATTTTAGTAATTGTTACCTTTTTTTAATAATTAAAATCTAGTTTTAAACGTGTCCTCCATTAAGAGACCACCTCTTAGAGCGACCCATTTTTATTGGAACGGAACGTGGTCGCTTTTACTATATTTACAACAAATCGTACATCAAATTGAAGGTAAACTAACCCAGTTTTTCTTACAAGTGTTCAATATGTGCCCCTTTAGTTATATGGCACACATCCAACCTAAAGTCCAATTTAGAGTCCTGCACCCCGCAAATTCCATTTTAAGTCGACCCGAACCCACCAAAGAAATTTCTCTACCCGCAACCCGACCCGAACCTGCAATGATAAGAAAGTGAATCATGTTTTAATGTCATCAGGAAAAATAATCTACAATTGTATTTCTAATACCATTTTTATATTTTACATAGAAGAATGAACAAATATATACTAATGTTAATTTTGATAAAACCAGTAGTTTTTCGTACATATTAGATTTCGCTTTTAAAATTCATTTTTATTCAGATTTTTATTCAGATTATTTCAATTCAGATTTAAAATTCATTCAAAGGAACTCTAAGAAAGGGGATCGAAAATATTTATATCTACTCGTCAGTGGCGTAGCCAGGATTTCGTTTCGGGGGAGGGGGTGTCCAGAATTTTTCCTTCAGGTTATATATATAGTAAAACCTGTAAAGATGAAATCGTAAATATTGCTGAAAAATTCCGTTTTACACAAGTTTTCGTGTTATCAGGTGTATTTGTATAATATTCTTTTCCGTAGCACTATGGAACATTTCTGTTTAAGACAGAATTCCGTTACAGGCAGGTTCCATTTTTACAAGTTTTGTGTATTTATATAAATATACTTATTTATGTCACATGAATAGAATAAAACTTGTTAAAATAGTAATTGTCTATAACAGAATCCTGTCTTTAACGGAAGCGTTACATGGTCTTAATATGAATTGCGATACAATTAAATTGCTGAAAACCTGTCTGAAAGGGGATTTACATCGTTCTTTAGTGAAACATAGTGAAACCTGTGAAAGCGGAATCTTTCTATAACGGAATCCTGTCTCAAACGGAAGAGTTTCAGAATCTCTGCGAAACGAACAATAGATCTTATTGAGGTAGTGTATCTTAGAAGCATAATTAATTACACTTCTTTCTATGAAAGCCTGTCTAAAATGGAGCTTTTTACCAATTTCTTGCAATCTTGTCTTGACTGTGTATGTATAATAGAAGTATTTCGTGTAACTTTAAGAAATTAGGTATATCGTTATTTAATTTCTTAATTTAAAAAAAAGCATGGATAAAAAATGTAAGGCCAATCAAACTTCAAATAATACATTGAAGTTACATTAATATTTACCAATGAAAAAAATTCACTATGATGTAAAAAGCTGATCGCATACTGAAGAGTTAAATTTAATTAAACCATTCGCTGTCATCCACGAGCATACTCGTGGCTTTAATTTATGAATTACTTTGTCATATTTTAGAATTAAAGAAATTGCCTCATTTATTGGCAGAAATTTATCTTTCTAAATTGTGGTAGCAAACGAATCTTAACAAAAAATTTGAAAATTCTTACTTTATAGTTTTGGCAGCGAATGGGTTAAATCAAGTTTCATATTACATAACATTTGCCTACAATAAAGTTAGGATCAAGTGGTTAAGTTTAAAACAGCAATTTCCATGTTTAGTTTCTTACCATTGAATTAAGAACTTGTGCTGTAATAGATATTGGATAATGATTTCACATAACCAGATAGCATGAACATTAGCAGCAAGTTTGATTTTTTCTGATATTATCTTGCCGTGACAAATTTGAATTGAGAATTCGCAGCAAATTTCCCGCAAGGTATAGGTATACCATCACCCACTTGCATGAGTAGTTTGTTGTGAAACTGATGTAAGACTGTCTTTAATTCACGAAAGTGACGAAAGCAAAAAATCCCTCTGTTGAGAGAATAGACAATCAGCACATACGCAGAAATTGCAGAAATTTTATTCGGTAGGCACCGCTTTTTCTAAACGCTATACTTATTAAATACCAAAAAATGCTCGAAATGAAAAGTACAAATATTACCTAAACTTGTTTATGGTGATAAAACCGATGCATGCACCTTTCTGACGGCGCTTTCGCATCAGTAGACTTGATCAGGTCTATGTACCCCTTCGAAGGGGTTAAACTTATAGTGTGACATGTAAAGATTACTCTTTGCGGTATTTTTTGATTACTTGTTTGCCGTTAGTTTGCAATAAATTTGATATAGTATGAATTTAACTTGCACGACAAGTTAGTTGCAAGTTCAAAGTGTGGTGACTTCGGCGTTTGCGTTATCTTGCTGCAGTCTTGTTATGAACTTTCAGTCTTGTCATGCTGATCTTACCGCAACTTTGCAGGTTTTCAGAGCAAGACTGTTGCAAATTTTCTGCAAACTAAAAATGCTATGTGGGAAGGTTTTAACTTTAAGAAAAAGATCTTGCATTTTCAGGTACAGAAACTAGTAATGTAAGAAGCACACACATCAAATATAGCTCATGCTGGGAAAAGCAGTTTTGTTACAATTGTCTTATTCAGCCGTAATTCTTTTGGGTTTCCATGTTTCATGTTTCGCCACTTTTGATACCATATTCGATCTAATAGTTGCTTCCGATATCTGGTCGTCTTTAAGGAAGTTAAATTTTTGTAATAAGTTTATTTGTGATGGATTAGCACTTTTTTGGAAGTATTAGAATGTGTAAAAAATGGTTCATGGTGGTTTCTGTTTTTGTACTTCCCAGCCAATTTATTTTAGATGGTTCGAAACAGTTTTAGAACATTCTCCAAGTTCAGCAGTAAGCTTCGGACGGGTCGGATTTATGCAACTCTGGAAGGGACACTTAGGAGTTCTGTGGAAGGGGGTAGTGCCCTTCTAGATCATTAATAATCATAAAATTCCGAATCTTCCGATTGCACCCTTAAACAACTTGACAGGAGGATCAAGAACCTCATCTCTGTATATTTCAGCACTCACAGTTGCACTAGTAAAAATGTTTCGATCACTGCGGCCATTCAAAATTATGTCCGTCCATACCATGATTTACACGATCTTTGTATCGATGCCTTTCACGGATGTTTGCAGCCTTATTGCGTGTTATTTTCTCCCTCCATATGGTAACACGTCTGTAGTAACTCTCTCAACAAAATCGGGATTCATTGGTAAAGAGAACTCGGCTCCAGTCCGTAGTACTCCAATGACGATGATCTCTGCACCACTTTAACCGGGCGCGTTTCGCTACCGGAGTTAGTGGAACACAAATCATGGGTTTCTTTGCATGCAGATTGTCACTCACAGTAAACCAGGATAGTCGAGATCTTGTTGCTGCAGCAAACTCCCTGCAATCTGAACTGATGTCAATTGCCTATTTCTTTTAGCAATCGTTGGCAAATTACAGTCCTGAGAGCCTATTGTGGTGCGTTTTCTACCTTGAGCTGGTTGTCTGTGGACATTATACCAGTGTCTTTAAACTGTTTCCATATCCTTGATATGACGCTTTTGGCTATTTTTAAGTCTTTACAAAACCCTAAGAGTGTCTCTCTCGCTTCCATTCTCCCTATTTCACGCAATTTCTCAAAATCGGTCAAATGTCTTCTGAACGACATATTCCACCTACTAGAAGCAAAAGTTTTACCTAATTACACGTACAATCCTTAAAATTAGACTTCAAATTACCCACGTGAGCCCCTTTCCACACGTGAACCGAAAGAACAGGCTGAGGCTGAAACATTTGCATATATTTCTGTAGCGAATGTTAATCCCATTGGACTACGTGATAACGTTGACATTGAGTTACCTTTCTGAAAGTTCCCTTAATAGAATTAACATAAAGCACCTTTTTTATGGTTGTTCCTTTAATTTTTCTCGCCAGTGTATTTTGAAAGTGGTAATAAATAACCAGTCCGAAAATAAAGTTACTTTTATTAATTGCAGGCAGCAGATTTCAAGTAATTGTTAATATTGTCCATTATAAAGTGAACAAAAATAAGGGTCACGAAACTCAACCAATGTACCGTTATTGCGTTCGTATAAACTCGTTCTTTCCCATAAGTGTCGACAACAGAACCCAATCGAAGTCCAAGATAAAGCAGTTTTACGTTTAATCTCGTCTCGGGACATTAAAATGTTTTTGTTTATGAGAGGATTCCGTGTTTAAAGAAAACCTGCCAAGAAGGATTTACAATTGGAACAAGTTTCATTTCAGATAGGTTTCAAACGTTAGCAAGCACAAATATATAGTTTTGTTTTCGTCGAACCTTGAATTGTTTTCTTTTGAGACAGGTCATCTTCACAGATTTTCCTGTAATAGATTTATGCTCTTCAGAGGTGGTGTTATAGCAGCGGTTTCCAACCTGGGGTAGCGTACCCCTGGGGGTATGTGAAAATAATATCGGTAATGGCAGAAGTCACAAAAATGTTAGGAATATCAATGTAATTTGCATCAATTTACTATATGGTTGTGATAAGAAGATAACTAATAGAAAAAAGCATGTTTACGTTATCTCCTTGAGTGGAGGGGGGGAAGGAGGGCGTGTTTATGAGAAATGGGGGTACTCCAAAATGAAAAACCTAAGAAAGGGATATGTGAAAGAAAAACGTTTGGGAAGTGAGTACGTATTAGCAGTTTTAAGGAATACTGTGAAAACGGAAAGTTTTTATATGGAAACCTGCCTAAAACGGAAAAGTTCATAATCACGAAAAAAGACACACCTTTGAATTATACCTTCTAAGACGAATACCTTTCTAAAGCGGAATTTTTTATAGATCCTTTTTGATTTTGTCTTAGCAGTTTTTACTGTTGTATTTGTACCATGATTCAGTAAACCAGGTCTACTTTCGGGGCTACGCCACTGCTACTCGTAGTTCGAAAAGGACCTCTTGCACACAAGAAATATGATAGTTTCTCTCTATTCTAAAAAAAAGTAACTACCGCTGTCACCGCCGCCGCCGCCGGTTTTGAATTTTTTTTGATCGGAGGTCTTTCTTCGTTAATATTAAGCAAAATATTGCATACAAAAATATGAAAATCGGTGGGATTATAGAGAAATGTTTGATAAAAACGCTGATGCAGGCAGTTTTCAAATCGAAGAAATATTTAAAGAGATATTTAATGCTAAAGTTGGACAAAATCGTTCCACTAAAAAAGTTTTATAGGAGCAAAAACTGTACATCGGAATTTAATCATTTTTAGATCATTTTATGCGTCAGAATTTCCCGGTGTGCAGACTGCACTCAGTTTATTAGTTTGACTCATTTTTTAAGGTTTTATTTCTATTTTAAATTAAAATTTTCAGCATTTCGAGAGATATTTTTTTACACATTTTAGAAATTGGTATCAATTTAAACTGTTGCCAACTGTATAAACAGCGCAAATAATAATATTTGCTTGAAATTAAAAATTTATTTTACACGTGACTATTATAAATAAGAAAATATAAAAAGCAGGAACTCATTGAATATTATCATAAAAGCCATATTACACGTGAATTTTAAAAGTGAAAGAATGTTGTAAAATAATAAATTCATTAACATGCGTTAGAAGTCTTAAATAGCAGAAATTATGTCACATTTACGTCACATTACACATTACGTAAAATGAACAAAAAATAATATTGCAAAGCAGTTTAAATTTAAAAATTGCGCGAGACATTTACGTAATTTTTTAAGATGATATTTTCAACTATTTTTATTAGGATAGCGCAAATAATATTTCATTTCTAACAAAATTATTTTCACGTGAATAGTAAAAGGAGAAAGAAAAGTTTAGTGAAAATTACGTCAGATTAAAAACGATACATTTAAAGTGTCATTAAAAAAAAAACTTTCTTTTCGCTTTGCTAAAAAATACCGGGAGGCAAAAACTCTGTTTATTTAATTCATTTTATATTAGCTTATTTTGAAATGTCAACTGATTTTATTTAATCAAACACGGAAATAGCCATTGTATCATTTAACAGCCGCTAATTTGGCTTTAAAAGTCCCCAATCAAAGAGAAATGAATAGAAGGTGACCGCATCGAGAGGTGATCTCTTAATGGAGGTCATGTTTAAATATAGATTTTAATTGTTGAAAAAAGGTAACAATGTTACTAAAATTTATTTTTCACATTATGGAAAAATACGAAAACTTATGTATCAAAACAAAAGTTATTTACATAAGTTTATTACTGCAGAGTTTAAAAAATGAATACATTGACGTTTGCTTTGATTTTACGGTTTTATCTTCTATAACTTTTATTTAAAAGTTCTTTCGTAGTTCAGCAAATAAATGCAATTTTTCTTTGGACAGGAGCAAATTATGACGATTTCATTAATTTATCATTTCTTTGAGAGTTTCCTGACAGAATAGGGCAAAGGAGTTTATTGACTGTCATCCTTAATTTGTCATCAGAGTTAAATTCATTGCCTAAAAAGGCACGAAGGAGTTTAAATACTTAAAAGTTAAGGGAATAAATGAAAATTCTAAACTTAGTTTAGAAGTTTGATGAATAATGCACTCTCCGGAATTATTATTCTAATAAAATCTTCTTCAAGTAACGAGGAAAAAATGGAATTTGTTTCATTTTCTTCAAAGAAATTGGTCGCTCATAGAGGGAATTCAACTGGCGTAGTCTCTGAATAGAGGTAAAAGTAGTATTGAGTTTATGGGAATAAATTTCGTTCCATGATAAAATGGTCGTTCAGGTAGGTGGTCGCACAGGGAGGTTTCACTGTACATGTACATATACACATGTGACGTGTATGTAGACCGAGAGGCGCTTATATTCAGAGATATAAGCGTTCAAATTTATAAATTTTAGAAATTAAAAAAGCGTTCCTTAAATAGAGATGTCAGCCTTCCGGGAAATAGAAGTCTCATTGTATATAGATTTTTAGCCTGAAAAAATTTTTTGGACATTCTTTTGAAATTTGGGTCAACCCAATCCCGACCCGCTAGAGCAGCCATGCGAAACTTTTTCACTCGCGGGCCGCAAACATATGTTTGCAACGCTATGCGGGCCGCAACACCCTTATATAATAACTTAAGAAAGGTAATTAAAATTTTAAGATAACAAAAATAGTATAATAAAGCAAAATAATAAAATTAATGTAATTAGTTGAATTGAACATTTGTCACGGATAAAATGTTACTAAAAAATTTTAAAACCACTATTTCCAAACAATATACTTCGAGGTAGATTTCTATCGAAAATGATGTAGAAATATGCTGTGAAGATTGCTATTTGAAATAATTTTGAAAATTTTTGATGCCATTTTGTCCGTTGTAATTCGAATAAGAATACTAACGATGTAATAAGTACTTAACGTATTAATAAAACAGTGCAGCATTTTAAAGTTCTAAAGAAAAGAAAAAAAAAGAGGAGACTTTCTTTAATAAGTCAGACTTTCTTCAAGAAAATTATAATGCAAATTAAATTAATGTTGAACAATGTTTCATTAGTGTTAAAAAATTAAATTCTATATACTATTATAGCACAAATAGAACTACATGTAAAAATAACTTTTGAGTAAGGAAATGGAATTTAAGGTGGTTTAATATAATTTTAAATTAGCAATTATAAATAACATGACATATTTTGTATAATTATGAAAACATATGGATGAACAGTATAGGTCGCAAAAACCTTTTCATAAACATCTCAATTAACTTTATAAATATGTATTACCGATTACGCGCGTCTGGGGCCGCAGATGACAGGTCGCCGGGCCACATGCGGCCAGCGGGCCGCATGTTGAGTATGGCTGCGCTAGAGTCAAAATCCAACTCGAAACTGACATGAACCTGAAATAATGAAAGTCAACACGAACCGCAGTAAAAAAGTGGAATTCAACCCAACCCGACCCGATGCAGGACTTTAGTCCAATTCTTCCCACACTTCGGTTAACTAATCCGGACAATGGGAGTCCGGAGCGACAATAGCCTCTTCAATTCTGTGTCTCAACTTTGGCAAATCATTAGGTATCGGCGGAACGTAAACACGATCTTCCATAAAGCCCCCAAAGGAAAAAAATCGCATCGCTCTAACGGCTTTTAAATCTTCAGCCAAGTAATAACGCTTTAATAAAATTGGAAGATTACTGAAATTTGGTTTCGGTCTTAAAAACATCGTTCGGTCGATCCTTAGATAAACGAAAGCATTTAACTCCTTGAGGAGAAGTGGGATATATTATATCCCTCCTAATTTAAACAAGATTCTCACCAGAAACTTTTAACTAAATTTTATATTTTTAATCCTTTAGTGCGCAGCTTTGCATATATGCAAACAACAGTGTTTTGAATTTAATAGATTTTTTTTAAAATCGTATATACCTAATTCACGCCAGAAAATTAAAATAGCAATATTTGCTTTAATTAACAACAGACACTCCGTTTTTAAATAAAGCGAAATTAACCATTGAAACTTTCTGGTGTAAAGTCAGATTCTCTGAACTACGTAATTTCTAGAACGTATTCTATCATGGGAATTAAAGGGTTAAAGGTTAAGTTTTATAAAATAAATAATAATATAATATAAGGTATTTAAAGACATACTTATTTAAAAATTTACTAGCTTGCATTATTTTAGCGTAAAACAGACACACGACAATAGTTTTTACTTGTATTGCATATGTGTAACAGAAGAAAAGTTTGACGTATTATATGAAAAATGTATCTCTGATTTTTTTTCATTATTTTTCCTGTGTAATAAACCTTTCAGAGAATCATATATAATTTTTTCGAAACAAAATAAAAAATCGCGCATTTAAAGGTTACTTTTGGGGACGAAATGTTTAAAAATCGCTTTTCCTTATTTTAAAATAAATTTTTTCGATTATTCTTGTGAGGATTCAATATTACAGCGACATTATTGCTTGCCCCTCAAAGGGTTAAAATGCGGAGTCCTTACAGAAAAAGAAGAAGAAGAAAACGGAACAACGAATCAATAAGGCCAAAAATCAACACCAAGATAAGTTTACGTCAACAGCTTCAAAGAAAGTGCGAGTGCACTGAGGTAAACATCCTTGTTATATAAACTTGTTGACCCGTAAATAAAGTAAACATTTGTAAAACCTAATATATAAAGGGTTGAAATGAAAAGGATAATGAAGATAAGGCTCAGAAACATTTGTTCGTATTGCTCTTAGCAGAATATACAGTAGAGTCCCGATTATCCGAGTTAATATGGATCAAGCTCACCTCGGATAAACCGGATTTAGACAAATCGTCACCAGCTAAGGAGATGAAATATAAATTTCCATTTAATTCATTCGTTTTTATGGTGCTAGTAACATTTCTTTGATGTACATTTCCGTTACTTTTAAGAAAAACGGGAATGAAATTGTTTATTTAAAAAAGCCCTTGATAGATTTTTGTTTGTTGAGCGTCAATTTTGCTGTAGTTTTTTTTCCTCCAGTATTATTCTACTGCAAAGCTACCAATTTCTGAGATTTTGTCTTATCACTAAAACTTACCAGTAAATTTTGCCTAATTCAATCGCCGAAATCTAACAATTATCAACGATTAAATATGGCAAAAATTTGTATTCAATTTTAGAGGCAACAAAACCGTACAAATTGTCAGCCATGTAATTCTATTAGTGTCATGAAAATTGCAGGTGTAGCCTCTTCTGTCTGCTCAAAGTATTAAATAATTTCTTCAATCGAACTTGTACCTTTGGAATGGATCATTTTCTTCTGATGGACTGGTGGCTTCCATTATTATGAAACAGCCATTATAAATGAAGTGTTAGGTGGAGATGAAAGAGCAGTCGTAAAAGTATAACTAACTCTGATTTTCTAGTCAGAATGGATAAAAAAAAATGGCCATAATTTTTTTTTTCAAAAAAAAAATAATGGTCATTTTTTTCCACACAAATTTTTAATAAATTCACCTTAAAGGGACGAATTTCATCCTGAAAGGTTTTTTGACTTTATTTTATCTCTTTAATGGTTATACAGAGAAACTTTACCATGTATGACACAGTCAAAATTTTTACGTATTGTAACGGAAATTTCTAGGAGCACCAGCAATTTCAGTCATGGAATTAGGGGCAATTTTAAAAGATAAGCTCTGATTGCTTATAAAAGAGTGTTTTTAATACTTTGCAACAAAGTTGAAAAGTGTTTATGAATTCGGTTTGTCTGTCTGTCTGCCTGCCCGCGCTCTAACTCGCGTAAATATACTCGGATTTTCTATATACGTTAATGATTTTTCCCATGGCATGTTCGGTATTGAATATTAATTGTGTAGTATTAATAATGCATCTACAGGGGTACTGCAAAGAATTCCGTTACATTACGGTCTATGGGGGAAAATCGTTTACTGTGTATTCTAATGATATAACACTATTTTAAACATAATGAAATTGACATACATCACTGAGGTGTACTACAAGGCAGGGCTTAATTTCTAAGAAAAAAAGTACCCGAGCCCTAATATTATATGGTACCGGTACTACAACTGTACCGTTTCTTCCTAACCCCCCCCCCCCTCCCCACACCCTGCCATTCCAATCTGCATATTTATATTTGGTACATTATTTGCAAAATTTAAAGCATTTTTTTTTCTTTAGCAAAATAAAAAAAATTAAAATATCTATCAGCATATACTTAGCTGTCAACTGTTCCACTTTTTAGTTATCATTCCTTCCGAATCTTTGCGTAGTTTGAGTATTAATTAATTTCAAAATTCTGCGATTAAATATGGTAAGGATTATGATTTGGAAATAATGTTAACATAAAAAAGAGATAGTTCGTAGCTATGCATTTCTATAGCTACAGATTGCACTGGGCTCCGGAGTCCTGTGTTTATGAGCTCCTGTGAATTCCGACCAATATTAAAATATTTACTAAAAACAGAGAAGTACTGGAGATGGGCTCCGGCGCAAATTAAGCCCTGTACAAGAATCTTCCTGTAGAACATGGTGTCCATAGAACTTATCATTCATTCACAGGAATACACAAAAGTATTTGGCTATAAAAGAAAATGAGCAATAATTGAACTATTGAAAATTCAAGCCTACAAACAAACAATAGTTGCTGGAAATGCATTTTCAGTTGTTGTATGCGTTTTGAAATTTCACTATTTCTTTAAATATTACTTGTGTATAAATTCTATAGATCATATACATGGCCGCACAAAAGTTCTCAAAACATCTGTTTATTGGCGAAAATTGCTGAGTGGAAATTTTCAAATATCCTATGCGTTAATCTGAACTAACTATTAGCAACTATGTAGTATTCATAGATATCTGTAAATCCTACACATGGTTGCACAAAAAAAGTCGTATATTTTAACTATTCAATAGCAGAAATCAGGTTTCAAATGCCTTATGAGTTTTCCAAATTGTTCCTTTAGACGTTATCTTTCACCTTATTAAACTGGCAAGTTTCGTCACAGTATGTGTAAATGTGTTGGAAAGCGTTTCATAATCTATGCCAGGGACGGCGAATATTTTCACATCCACGTGCCACATTTCTCCAAAAATATACTTTACGTTATCATGACGTGCCAACAATAAAAACATTTAATGGATCAAATAATAATGAATCAAAATTACTTATAATTTCGTTTTCAGCATTAAAAAAATATGGGTAATTAGAAAATCAACATATTGAGATATTTTGAACCAATGCAGATTGAAGTGCCTACAAGAGTCGCATTGGTCTTGTGTTGAGAATTCTAAGACAGCGCAAACAGCATTTCCTTTCTAACAACAAAAGTATTTTCACGTGAATATTAAAAAGGGAAAGAAAACTTTGGTGAAAATTACGTCAGATTTAAAACGATACATTTAAAATGTCTTATTAAAAAAAACTTTCTTATAGCGTTGTTAAAAAATACCGGGAGACAAAGATTCTGTTTACTTAAATCATTTTATATTAGCTTATTTTCACAAGTTTCACTGATCTGATTTGATCAAAAACGGAAACAGGGAGATAGCCACTGTTTTTTTAATTATAAGTCACTAGAGGGCTCAGCCCCCTGCTCGCTGATGCTCGGCAACCCCCGTGAATTGCTACGCAATTAACACTCAAACTACGCAAAGATTCGGAAGGAATGATAACTAAAAAGTGGAACAGTTGACAGCTTATATGCTGAGTTATATGCTGATAGATATTTTAATTTTTTTTTATTTTGCTAAAGAAAAAAAAATGCTTTAAATTTTGCAAATAATGTACCAAATATAAATATGCAGATTGGAATGGCAGGGTGTGGGGAGAGGGGGGGGGTTAGGGGGAAACGGTACAGTTGTAGTACCGGTACCATATAATATTAGGGGTCGGGTATTTTTTTTCTTAGAAATTAAGCCCTGCCTTGTAGTACACCTCAGTGATGTATGTCAATTTCAATATGTTTAAAATAGTGTTATATCATTAGAATACACAGTAAACGATTTTTTCCCATAGACCGTAATGTAGCGGAATTCTTTGCAGTACCCCTGTAGATGCATTATTAACGCTACACAATTAATATTCAATACCGAACATGCCATGGGAAAAATCATTAACGTATATAGAAAATCCGAGTATATTTACGCGAGTTAGAGCGCGGGCAGGCAGGCAGACAGACAGACAAACTGAATTCATAAACACTTTTCAACTTTGTTGCAAAGTATTAAAAACACTCTTTTATAAGCAATCAGAGCTTATCTTTTAAAATTGCGCCTAATTCCATGACTGAAATTGCTGGTGCTCCTAGAAATTTCCGTTACAATACGTAAAAATTTTCAGTGTGTCATACATGGTAAAGTTTCTCTGTATAACCATTAAAGAGATAAAATAAAGTCAAAAAACATTTCAGGATGAAATTCGTCCCTTTAAGGTGAATTTATTGAAAATTTGTGTGAAAAAAAATGGCCATTATTTTTTTGAAAAAAAAAAAATTATGGCCATTTTTTTTATCCATTCTGACTAGAAAATCAGAGTTAGTTATACCTTCATGACTGTTCTTTCATCTTCACCTAACACTTCATTCATAATGGTTGTTTCATAATAATGGAAGCCACCAGTCCATCAGAAGAAAATAATCCATTCTGAAAGTATAAGTTCGATTGAAAAAAAACTATTTAATACTTTGAGCAGAAAGAAGAGGCTACACCTGCAATTTTCATGACACTCATAGAATCACATAGCTGCCAATTTGTACGGTTTTGTTACCTCTAAAATTTAATAATCTCCTTAACCATTTTCTAGTTACCTATTCAAAACCTTGGAAGCAGAATTAATTTAAAATCTTAGTGAAAACATAATAAAAAATATTTTTAGTTTAGCCGCTATGCGATCCGACCAAGCAACATATGAAATTTACATATATTTTTAATGTATAAAAAGTCATGCAAAACTTTGTCGAAAATGTAAATAAAAATGCATGTAGGTGGTGCTGCCAATGGGTATAAAACATTTTAACATTATGAAATTTACAAATTTTTGAAATGAAAAATAATTCATAAAAAAAGTAATTGAAAATTTTGTTGAAAATGTAAATAAAAATGCATTTATCAAAAGTTTGGCCCTGATGTGACTTGTTTGTCATCATTGAGAAATCAACTGGAAATTGACGCCGTTTAAATTTAAGTGGCATGTTAGTGTCAGATGAAGTCCTTCTCCTTACATTTTGCCTATAGTATTGAAAATCCAGGCTTAAATTCATTTAAAACTGTAATAAGAAGCTATAAAAGAAGCTATGTATCACGCTAACGGACTGTAAACAAAACGTTTTCGCCTGTGTCTAAATGCAATCTTGGATCAAAAAGCTGATTAGCTGAATTCATCGCGTCACCTTAAAACGGACCAATAGCAATTGTCATTCATGCATCGCTCAAACGGTTTGTGTTAAAAGAGAGATTCTGTCGGAATTTTCATTTGCTGAGTTGGTTGGGGCACGTGATCGTGACTGAACCACTCAGAATCGTCGCTATGGCTGTTGCCAAATAGCGAGCTACAAATACAGCCTTTTTTTCGGGCTACGTAAGAGAAATATATATATATAGATATTTGGTGTTATACTTTAGAAATTTATTTTAAAAACATTATTTCTGTTCTCTCATCTTAATGCCAAATAATTTATATCAGTTTCGTACTTAGTTATTTTTAAGAGAATGCAAGTTGAATTGGACTCTTTTCACAAGATGTTTTTACTTGAATTTTTCCCATTTTTAATTTCCATAAAGAATGTCTGGCGGAAACATAGTAAGTGCCAGAATTACAGCTTTTAGTGTCTGGAATTGAATTCCAAGTTGTTATAATTTTACCATAGGCATTTTTGCTTATAACTCCTTTTAATATTTCTTTTGCGATAATATCCCAATTCCCACTTATTCTTAAAATTTTGTGAGCGAATATTGAGCTAGATTGGGATGCATTAGGTTATATTTAAGTTTCTTCAATCTGTATGACAATAACACACAATCAAACAAATCGATTTCAGATAAACAGAGACAACATATAGATTAATTAATGCATTTTGTGAAATTATACTACATGTTGGTGTAGAACCTGAATCTATGCCGTGCCAAAAGTAATCTGCAGAGTACCACTTATGGCACGCGTACCATAGTTTCGCCGTTTCTGATCTATGCTATGCTGTACGCATGATTTTCCGCTCTTGTTTTTTAAGTACGGAACCTTAAAAAAAATCCTGGCTGAAAACAGTGCCGCAACACGGAAATGTCTATCTTTTACTTTGGCCCGCAGTCTCTTTCCTTCACGAAACTTTCATTCTTTTTATGGTAGATAAAAAAAGAAAAAGAAAAAGAGATACAAAAATCCACACTGGCTATTCTGCCTGTTGCACTATTCTGTATTCATTTAAAATGCATTCAAGCAAAACGCGATTTTTTTTTTTCATTTTCCTTTATATGGAAATTAAATGATGATGTTCTTTACAGATGAAACATTTCATAGTATGGTGAGATGGACATGAAATGTATTGTTATCAATAAATAATAAAAAAAAACAAAAATTCCCAAACTATCTGAGTAGTTTTTCTTTTTCGCTTGTAAGTAACATACGCAAAAGTGTAAAATAATAATAATAATAATAACAATAATAACAAAAACATACAAAGTTTCCATTCAATTTTCGTAGTCTTGTAATGCTTTTAACTTGTAAGATATTCAAAAGTGTGAGACATTGTACTGACGGGGGAAAAATGGCATATTAATTAAAGATTTTGTAAGTCCGAGAAGAACTCTCAACGGGATATATTTTTTAGCACTTTCCAACAAAGCTTAAAAGTGTTTATGAATTCGGCCTGTCTGTCCGTCTGTCTGCCCACGCTCTAACTCGCGTAAATATACTCATATTTTCATGCAATTGATATATGTCATTGATGTTTACCATGGCGTGTTCGGTATTGAATAGGAGGTGTGTAGCATTAATAGTTTATTTACAGGGGTACTCAAAAGAATTCCGTTACATTATGGTAAATTCGTTTGCAGAGTATTTTATTAACATTACGGTATTTCAAATGTATTGAAATTGATTTAAATCGCTGAATTTCACGACAAGATGATTACTATCTAACAAGGAAGGTCTCCATACGGGCATATTCAGAAAAATCGGAAAAAATTACAGTGTGTTCTTCTCATGTGGATATATATGTTTATAATTTTTTTTGGCGGAACCTCCATAGAACGTTCGTAAAAAAATAATGAAAATTTCGTTTATTTGGCGATTTATCATCGGTTGGCGATGAAATGAAATTTCGAAAAATACTTTTTTATGTCGAATACTCTTTAAGATAAAAATGTTTCATATTGAAATTGATTAAATAAATTTAATATAAATAACTTTAGTTTGTCAGTTTTAGTTTGATTTAACTATAGTTTTGCCATATATATGTATATATATATATATATATATATATATATATATATATATATATATATATATATATATATAATGAAAGTTAAATATCAAATTTTATAAATTAAAACAAAATTAAAATAAATTAAAACTGTTTCACTATCTCAAAATTAAGTACAATTGAGCACTGTTGATTCAGTTTTGTTGCTATGGAAACGGCGAATTCTTTGATATTGAAAAGAACAACTGGTAAATGAATTTTGCCTTTATTTTGGAATAAGCTTAAATATATGAAAGTATTTTTTATATATGAAATTGTTTTTAAAGTAATAAAATTAAATAACAAGCAACACGAAAACATGTATTAAACTGTCTCGTTGTTTATGTTTAAATTCCTTAAATTCGTCTTACACGCATTCTAAAAATCAATTAACAAACAATTTTCAGGTGCATTAAAATCGTTTGCTTTTGGCGAGGAAAAGTGCTGCTCGCCAAATTGCGTAACGCTTTCGTCTTTTCGCGCCAAATACTCGAAAGTATTTTATTTTTTTTACAGCCTTTCTACTGCAATTCCGCCGCTGAATTTGACTGATCCATTATTACATACATAAGTAGCTTAATTGGTATTTTTTTCCACAATATTCTGAGTATGCCCAGTATGGAGACTTTCCTTGTAAGTAGAAGTAGCAGTGCCTTGGATTGAACCTATGTAGAGAAAAAATATATTTAATATGTATACAAATCCAAGGCAATTGCTACTTCTACTTTCATCTACTCTAATAATTATAGACTCTCCCATTTCAAACGAAGTGACGTATTTGTATGACTGGAACAGCGATTAACAATAAAAATATTCTCTAACTATGGCCGCGGGAATTGCAGGCCAAAAGAACTAAGAAACTTTAAATAAAATGTGCATTTTTACTTTCTTCTATCTTTACAAGAAGAAAGTATTGGATTCGTGAAAATTTTCGACTTTCGGTTTTCGACGAATTTACACGTTTTAGGGGTCAGAGATTCCGAAAAACATGTTTACAAAATGTCTATCTTGAGAGTCTGTCTGTCTGTCTGTATGTATGTGACACAGTTGTGTGGGCGCTGTATCTCATGAACTAATGCTCGGAATTTAATAAAATTTATACTCAGTTATTCCCAGATATAAATTGGTGCTGATTTGTTTTTCGTGTAAATCGCTCAACAGGTGGCGCTGCTTATGAAGCATTTTTCACGATTTCCACAATAGCTCAATCTCCAGAACTAATGCACGGATTTTCATCAAACTTCAGATTCAGTTAGTCCTTGACATGAATTGACATTTTAAACATTTTTGTGTAAATCGCTCAAAAGGTGGCGCTGCTAGGCTGCATTTTTTTCGATTTCCGCAATAAAACAAATAATATTTCCGCAATTTCATAATAATAATTAATAATTCTCGAGAACTAATGATTGGATTTTGAACAAACTTCAGATTCAGATATACTTTGATATGAATTAGTGCTGTTTATGTTTTGGTGCAAATCACTCAACAGGTGGCGCTGCTATGCAGCATTTTTCAAAATTTCCACTACAGCTCTATCTCAATAACTAATGCACGAATTTTCATCAAACTTCAGATTAGGGATGCAACGGATATCCGGCATATCCGGCTGATTTTTCAATATCCGAAATACCATCGGATATCCGAATCACAATCACCGAATATCCGATTTCTCTGCCGGATATCCGGCAGAGCATAGCAAAGCGAATATATAAGGATAAGAGAAATCGTTTGACCCAAACAATGCCGAACAACTTTTGTTTATAATGCAAAATATGAAAATAAGTCCACTATTCATGAGTAAAAGGCAATTCTCAAAAGTTTAGTCCGGCAGAGCGCAGCAAAGCAAATATATAAGGATAAGAGAAATCGTTTGACCCAAACAATGCCGAAAAGCTTTTGCTTATAATGCTAAATATGAAAATAAGTCCACTATTCATGAGTAAAAGGTAATTCTCAAACGTTTAAAGAATTGCCAGCTTTCCTAACTATATTCCAGCTTTCCTAACCTATATTTGAACTCTTTATAATAAATTTAAGAAATTACATTTGCATCTTTCTGAAAATTGTACCTCTACTTTCAGAATGCGAAACAAAATTTGAAGTTGTTTATTAAAGTATGACTTATTAATTTTCTTTCTCTTTTAAGTTTAATAATTAAACAGGCCTATTTTTTATATCTTCAATAGAAGAAAGTATTGTAATTGAGATTTTTTCGATTTCTGTTTTTCAACGGATTTAGACGTTTTAGGAATCAGAGATCCCAAAACATGTTTATACAAAATGTCTGTCTGTCCATGTGTCGCCATCATACCATCAAAAAGTGTATGAAGTGTTATGCATAGAATTGAACCAAATTTTTTGTGAATGCTTTTGGCTATTGCCAGCTGGCATGTCTGTCTGTCCATGTGTCGCCATCATACCATCAAAAAGTGTATGATGTTATGCATAGAATTGAACCAAATTTTTTGTGAATGTTTTTGGCTATTGCCAGCTGGCCCTCCTTCAATATTGAAAACATTCCACTGGAAGGGTTTTTGTGCCATTTTCATTATTGTACCATCGAAAAGTGTATGAAGTTATGCATAGAATTGAACCAATTTTTTGTGTATATTTTTGGCTATGTTCAGCAGTTTCCAATTGCATTCGGAAATATTTCACCAGAAGTTGGCACTGTAACAGTGGTTTTTGTAAAATTTTCTAGATTTTTCACAGTTTTTTTTTTTTTTTTGTATTGTATATTGGTGGCTCGTGAAGCGATGGGAACTTCGCATCCTGCTAAGCTGGCTATTCACAAACAGCTGATGTACAACAGAATAACGAAAAAAATATTGATTTTAATAAATGTCATGATTGAGATTAACTTATTCTTATTTTGATTGACTGGAGCAGAAATTTTTGATCAAAATCGAAGTGGTATAATATTGAACTAATAATATAGAAGTATATTAACATTTGGCACTACTTTTTGAAATATTAAGATGTATGAGATAGAAGAAAGTTTTGGGATGGGCACATCCAATTAGTTATTTTTGTAACTTCATTATAAATATTTAGAATTAAAAGTAATTTTCTTTTTACTTATAAATATCACAGTAATTTAACTTAAAATAAAACTAAATGTGACTTAAACCAAAACAGTATTAAATATTTAAAACACAGAAAAGGCATCAACTAAACCTATGTTTGGAGAAAATAACTCTTTAATAATGGGTATATTAGTAGATATTATATGTTTAAATTATAAAAAGAAAGTATGTATTTCTTCGAGATTAACTTATTCTTATTTTGATTGACTGGAGCAGAAATTTTAGATCAAAATCGAAGTGGTATAATATTGAACTAATAATACTGAAGTATATTAACATTTGGAACTACTTTTTGAAATATTAAGATGTATGCGATAGAAGAACGTTTTGGGATCGGCACATCCAATTAGTTATTTTTGTAACTTCATTATAAATATTTAGAATTAAAAGTAATTTTCTTTTTACTTATAAATATCACAGTAATTTAACTTAAAATAAAACTAAATGTGACTTAAACCAAAACAGTATTAAATAATTAAAACAGAAAAAAGGCATCAACTAAACCTATGTTTGGAGAAAATAACTCTTTAATAATGGGTATATTAGTAGATATTTTATGTTTAAATTATAAAAAGAAAGTATGTATTTCTTTGTGAAAATACTCTATAATTATAGGCATATTAATTGGTTAAAATTTGCTGTACAAATTCTCAGCATTTCATTGTACAAATTAATTATTAGTAATTATCAATATAGTCAATCCCCTATCCAAATTCAGTAGCAATTATCAGCATTTCATTGTACAAATAAACAGAATATTTTAATGTTTAAATTACATTTTTTATACAACATTATTAATATACATTATAGGGCTTGAATCTCGAGACGGGATTGCAGAATTCATGCCCTAAAGAATATTGGGGACGGGAGGCTCCTGTTTCTAAAAAATCATTTTCCGAAAATCTTTCTTTGTAAAACGACGACAAAGTCTCGAGACCGACGGACAAATTTCGTGATATTTTCCACTATCGATTGGTAGATTTCACTGTTTCTTCTTACAACAAATTGACAAAATTCATGTTTGTTTTTCCGCATATGACTGAAAAATTTTGCGATTTTCCTCCACAACCGACAGACGAATTTCACGATTTTTCCTGAAGACCAATCGATGAATTTCATAATTTTTCATACCTGCCAACTGTTACGAAAAAATCGTAGTTGCTACGATTTGGACCTATAAACTACGATGCTACGAAAATCGGTCTTAAACTACGATTTTTTGCAAAAAACAAAAAAGCATTTTCTGTTTCTAGTTGCGAATTTTATCCCGCGCAGCATATTTTTCAGGAGCGATTCTGTTCTGAAATTTCCAAGTATTCATTTCCGAAAGTTTTAAAAAATTGGTCATTAGTTCGAAAATTCGGACATTAAAAAATGCTCATGAGAAAAAAAAAATTCTGGGCTGCAAAAAAACCTTCTTAACATAAAACACTCTAATCGTGTTTTTGTAAATATTTATACAGGAATTCCCTTCCTTAGAAACAAGGGTGCCATTTTAAGAATTCCAGAGGGGGTTTCTTGAGGGGCAAGGTTTGAAATAGTGTGTAAAATCGCACGCTTTGCGATAAACTATAGCGAATTTCGACAAATGACCGTGTAAAAAAAAATCAATTTCCTTAATTGGTAGTAGAAGAAAATAAATTTCGTTAAAAGATCGTGGTAAAATCGTGAATTTTGTGAAAATATCGCAGAAAGAAAACGCGAATTTCGTCAAAAGATCAGTAAGGTAATGCAAATTTCATCAAAAGATTAGTAAGAAAACGCAAATTTCACCGAAAGATCGCAGAAAGAAAACACTAATTTAGTCAAAGGATCGTGGTAAAAAAACGCAAAATTCGTCAGAGGATCGCGTAAAAAATGCAAATTTCGTCAAAAGTGCATGGCAAGAAGTGCGGATTTCAACAAAGAATCGTGATAGGAAAATGTGAATTACGATTATGGGAAAAAAATTGTGAATATCCTGAAATGATGGCGGAAAAAAAATTGCGAATTCGCGTCAAAATTTACTGCACTGAGCTAAAAAATTGGAACCAGGCTCCTTTTACAAATGTAAAAAAAAAAAAAACGCTGCGAAACGAAAATAAACTCTAAAAATCGTATAAAAATTTTCAGAGGAAAAAATTTACTATACTGATTTGAAAGACGGAAACCTTATTCCTTTTACGAATGTCAAAAGATGACTGTGAAACACGAACAACCAACCAACCAATCTCCAGATTAATTTAAATTTTGTGTGCTACGATTTCTCATTTTCAAAGGTTGGCAGGTCTGAATTTTTTTCTCGTGATCAATTGGCAAATTTAGAAATTTTATTCTATGACTGATTTGGCAAATTTCCCTGTTTGTTCTTGCGACATACTGATGAAAGTAACGATTGTTTTTCAGCATCTGATTGAAAATTTTCTCGTTTTTTTTTCTGCAACCGGCTGAGGAATTTCAGGATATTTGTTTGTGACGGACTGGCAAATTTCACGGTACTTATCCGTGATCGATTGATGAATTTCGTGATATTTTCCAACTGTCGATTTCCCATAAACTTCAGTTTTTTTCTTGCGACCAATCGACAAATTATTTTTTTTTTATTTTCACCGTGATTGACGAAATCAGCGATATTTTTTCTACGACCGATTTACGTATTTTGCGATGTTTTTTCCGTGTGCCCAAAATAGGAAATAACTAAAAGGGCAGCAACGGCCACCGGAGACTGAGCTCTACCAAATTGGCCAATAGTCAGCACTAAACAAAATGAGATTACACTTGTGGTGCACATAAAAAAAACAAAAACACTTTGGTGAACTTTAAAAAAAAAAATACATATTTAGAAACAAACTAGTTAGTTGATTCTCGCAATTCACAGAAATTAGGACATGACTTTTTGAAATCAACCTTTTCTCATGTAATAGAAGAAATCAATTGACTATTCCCTTTTCAAACTTTGGATATGGATTTAAAATTCCAATGCATAGAACATAGTTTAATTAACGAAAATAACAGGGATTACAGTTTTGACTATAATTCCATTAAGGATATAATAAAACAAATTTGTTCAGACATGACATACAATACCGATATAAATTATTCATATAAGTTAAAAATTAATGCACATCAGTTTTTGCAAAGTTTTCTAAAATTTTTTAAGAGAGCATAACCATGTGTTTCCAATAATTTCTAAAGTTATAAAAGTTGCTCTGTACTGTTTGTCAAAGGTGTAACTTGTGAAAGAGGCTAAAACACGCAAAATGGAATAAAATCTAAACTAAGAAATTCATTTAGCGACCCAATTGTTAATTGCCCATAACATTAGGTGAAAATGGAAAAATAGACGGTATATATAAAGCTTGATTCTGTTCCTTTGTTTTAATAAAATAAAAAATTTAGATAATTATCTTGAGTTGTTAATTTAAATTATTTCAATGGTATTTTTACATGTCTGTATAAATGTAATTATTTAAGTGGCACATAAAAAATAATGGGGTTTAAAGATTTCTTTTTTCCCTTTCTAACAGTCCAACTCCCCTGCATTAAAAATTTTGGGTAGGAAACTCCCCTCCTGGGAAAACTTGAATTTCAAGCCCTGATATTCAGATGTATAGTTTTTGTAAATTGTATTTCAATACATTTAATATGTTTTAATGATGTGTGAAACATGTTTGTAATTTATTTTTTTTGAGATGACATTATATAAAGAAATAATTCGTCATATAACTAAAAACATATCTAGTGCCGGATATCCGGTATCCGATATCCGGCAAAATCAATATACGGTGCATCCCTACTTCAGATTCAGATATACCTTGATATCAATAAGTGCTTTTTGTGTTTTGGTGTAAATCGTTCATCTTGTGGCGCTGCTATGCTACATTTTTTAGAATTTCCGCTATTGCTCTATCTCAAGAACTAATGCACGAATTCTCCCCAAACTTCAAATTGAGGTATATTTTGATATGAATTGGTGCTAAATTGATGTAATTCCTTGTACTATTTAAATGATTTAATTGATGTGATTCATATAGAAGAAAGTTTAGTGACGGCCACAACATACTAGTTTAACTCGTAACATCTATATTATTGTTATTTTAGCCGCCTTTTAAGCAAAACAGTGAGTTTTTTTAAATTCAAATTGAGACACAATTGATCACAATAGTGTTGAGACACAAATTGAGACACAATTGATCACAATAGTGTTGAGACACAAATTGAGACACAATAAAGTTCAAATTGATCAAATTTTTAAAGTTCAATCACAAAACACACAGAATGTGTGTTTTGTGATTGTTTTTTATGTAAAATTTATGTTGTATTTATTTATGTAAAAATTGCTTTTTAAAAACACTATTTTATAAGCATTCAATGTTTATCTTGAAATTTACACCTAATTTTTTTTTTATTGAACTTCATGTTTTTACTTTCTTCTATCTTCAATAGAAGAAAGTATTGTAATCGAAATTTTTTTCGACTTCCGGTTTTCGACGGATTTGCATGTTTTAGGGGTCAGAGATTCCAAAAAACATGTTTATAGAAAATGTCTGTCTGTCTGTGTGTCCGTCTGTCCGTCTGTCCGTCCGTCCGTCTGTCCGTCTGTCAATCTGTCCGTCTGTCTGTCGCCATTGTACCATCAAAAAGTGTATGAAGTTATGTATAGAATTAAACCAAAATTTTATTATAAGTTTTTGGC
Source organism: Maratus speciosus (assembly GCA_963932465.1). NCBI lineage: Eukaryota > Metazoa > Arthropoda > Arachnida > Araneae > Salticidae > Maratus > Maratus speciosus. The sequence goes on along the minus strand of OZ010798.1, from coordinate 185,061,867 downwards.
TATGGCAAGCAGGTCCTCCCGGAATTTGAAAAAAATTCGCCGGTAGCGGGCGCTGATATAACAATTTTTGTGCGATTTTGAATATTGTACCATCCAAAAGTGTATGGAGTTATGCATAGAATTGAACCAAATTTTTAGTTTAAGTTTTTGGATATGACAAGCAGGTCCTCCCTGAATTTGGAAAAAATTCGCCGGTAGGGGGCGCTGTAAATGCGTTTTTTGTGCGATTTTGAATATTGTACCATCGAAAAGTGTATGAAGTTATGCATAGAATTGAACCAAATTTTTATTTTAAGTTTTTGGCTATGGCAAGCAGGTCCTCCCTGAATTTGGAAAAAATTCGCCGGTAGGGGGCGCTGTAATAGCGATTTTTGTGCGATTTTGAATATTGTACCGTCCAAAAGTGTATGAAGTTATGCATAGAATTAAACCAAATTTTTATTTTAAGTTTTTGGATATGGCAAGCAGGTCCTCCATGAATTTGCAAAAAATTCGCCGTTAGGGGGCGGTATAATAGCGATTTTTGTGCGATTTTGAATATTGCACCATCGAAAAGTGTATGAAGTTATGCATAGAATTGAACCAAAAAAAAATTTTAAGTTCTTGGCTATGGCAAGGAGGTCCTCCCTTAATTTGTAAAAAAAAAACTCGTAGAGGGCGCTGTAATAGCGATTTTTGTACAATTTTTGTGCCATTTTGAATATTGTACCGCCGAAAAGTGTATGAAGTTATGCATAGAATTGAACCAAATTTTATGTGTTTATTTTTGGTCATGTCACGAAGGTCCTCCCTGAATTTGGAAAAATTCTGCCGGAAGGGGGCACTATAATTGCGATGTCTGTACCATTTTCATTATTGTACCATCGAAAAGTGTATGAAGTTATCCATATAATTGAACCAAATTTTTTGTGCATGTTTCTGGCTATGGCAAACAAGTCCTCCCTTAACTTGAAAAAATTCCGAAAGAAGAGGGCGCTATAATTCCGATCTCTGTGCCATTTTCATTATTATACCATCGAACAGCGTATAAAATTATGCATACAATTGAACCAAAATGTTTGTGCTTGTTTTTGGCTTTGGCCAACAGGTTCTCCTTGAATTTGGAAATATTGCGCGGTAAAGGGGCTCCGTGCTAGCGATTTTTGTATACTTTTCTTGATTTTTCGTAGTTCTATTGTGCATCGGTGGCTCATGCAGCGGCGGGAACTCGCTTCCTGCTATGCCGGCTATTCGCAAACAGCTGATAACGACAGAATAAGGAAAAATTAATAATTTTAACAAATATCATGATATAGATTAACTCGTTTTTAGTCCGTTTAATTGACTTGAGCAGAAATTTAAGATGAAAATCAAAGTTGGTATAGTATTGAACTAATAATATTGAAGTATTAACATGTGTAACTAGGTTTTGAAATATTAAGATGTATAAGATAGAAGAAAGTTTTGGGATTGGCACATCCAACTAGTTTTTTTTTTTTTTTTCAAAAATTTCCGTTACATTCTCTATTAATTTTGCGTGGTCGATTATGAAAAATTCACTGTTTTTTTTAGGCTTAGTAGAAAGCGCAACTGAGTATTTTAAAAGTATATAATTTTTGGTCTGTTTCTTTTTAGGTGCGTTCGTAATTATAAAAATACGTAGCACCTATAGTCATCGTTCTGTCCGTCCGTTCGTCCGCATATAACAGAGCAAAAACTACCCAAACGAATGGTCTGAAATTTTAAATATATAATTGTTGCAAAATTTTGTAGAGTCATTTCGAATTTTATGAAAATCGGATGTATAGTTTAATGACAGGGACAGTCAAAAGTTTTCTGTTACACTAAGGCCAATGGGAAAAACTTATTTCAAGTGCATTTTAATGATGTTACAGCCTTTCGAACAGAATGAAATGGATATGTGCATTAAATTATACATTCAGTACAATATGCGGTGCAAAAAATATTTATAAAACTAGTTATAGTACGAACGCGCCTCATTTGCCACGTTTGACGAGCAATTTCTAACTCGTTTAACATAAGGCAACAGAAAAGAAAACGTGAAACATTATTTAAAGTTCCTTTTTAGGATTTCTAAATTGACTTCTTGACGTATAATCGTAAATTAATTAATATTTAACTATTAATTGATAAAGCGTACTTTGTTTTTAAATATTACAATTTTCATTTTTATTTATAGTTTATTTTCACTTTTTCAGTGTTTAAAATGTTTCATGATTGCAGTTTCACAGCCATTTGGCCTATTTTGATGATCTTTTATTGCGCACCATTAAATCCATTGTTGATGCTTCAACTTGTATTCTATTGTATGAGTTACAGAAAATATTGTGCGATTTATCATATGTGGCGGACTAACGGGAAAATACCATAAAATCTATGTGTTAATATCAGTCTCTAAAAGGTTTTATGGTTACAGTTTCACAGTCATTTGGCCTATTATGGTGATATTTTATTGGCGCATCATGAGTTCCATTGTTGTTTCAACTCGTATTCAATTGTACTAGTTACAGAACATATTGGGCGATTTATCGTATGAGGCGGACTAACGGGAAATGCCATAAAATCAATGTGTTAATTTATACAGTAGAACCTCGATTATCCGAAGTAATTGGGACCGAACCTCTTTCGGAAAATTGAAATTTTCGGGCAATCGAGAATGCTTCAATTTTAAGATTAATTAGAAATGTATGCAATATTTCTTATTATGGTAACAAATGCTTAATAAAAAATAAAGCGATAGCAAAAAAGAAACAAAAATGAATTACCTGAATTTTAATTTTGAAATTAAGTACATTTACATGTATCACAAGGGTTTAAAAAAATGTTTTGTTTGTCGCAGTTTCGATTGCCTTTGCTTTGAAGCTCTATCAGTTTTTTAAAAATATTATTAGTTCACCAGTATCACAGTCTTTCTGCTGCTCCAGCCATGCCAAACCTTTTGTAAAATATTCAAAATCTTTAGAATCTCTAATTTGTTCGTCCTCAGCTTATGGGAGCTCAAGTTAAATTCAAAGGAACTCTAAGAAAGGGGATCGAAACTATTTATACGTACTCGTAGCTCGGAAAGGACCGCTTACACACAAGGAATATGTTAGTTAAAAAAAAAAAAAAAAGATTTCAAAATGGATTTTGCACACAAGGAACGTGATAGTAAAAAAAAATAGATTTCGGATAACCGAAAGTTTCGGTTAAAATAGGTTCTACTGTACTTAAATTGTATAAATATTAAAATGTTGCACTGTCATCAGAGCAACACCTGTGAATGTGTATTTTTATACATTCCAGCCTATCAGAAGTGGTTTAAAAATCAATTACAAAATTTCTTCTTTAGATACAAACATGCCCCGACTTAGGCTATATAGGGCCCTGGGACAAGCATCATTCTGGAAAACCCCCTTCTATAAACTTCATACATATTGTATATATACATAAATTTCGTACCATAGGTACTATTCCAATCTATAATACAGGGTATCGCAAAAAAGATGGTCACAACTTTAAGAAAAAATACCAGTAGGATGATAGTAGAAAAAATGATATTTTGGTTGATAGAAGGTTTTGTTTGCAAACATTTACTTTGGATACGTATGTTAAAAGATGTCTAAAAGAAAATTCCCCTAATGGGGCATAATTAAAGGTTCTAAGGGGTCTTGTACCTTTTAAACGCGCCGAAAATTAACGAAAAACTTCAAAGATTGAATTAGTCTGCCTTCAAAACCTTTTTATGTATAAACATGAAATTTTGGATATTGATTAAATAGATTGTGCTATGCTGCCATTAGAAATTTATTAGCCTTTTACGGATTTTGTGTATTGTTGAAATCAAAATAGCTCCTTTTTTTACTCCAGAAGTCATTGCGCTCATGATATCTTGAGAAAGTATGTATGGATTGTCATGAAATTTGGTACAGATACTAAACAAATATGTGTGTTTAAAATGAATTACTTTTAAGTATTTACAATGGTAATATTTTAGTTATGACTATTTTTATTCATTAAAAATATAAAATTTAGATTTTTTTTTTTTTTTTTTTTTTTTTTTTTATATAGTTAATGTAATAATTTTGGCCTAACAGTAGTTCATTTTAAACACACATATAGGTTTAATATCTTTACCAAATTTCATAATAATCCATACATACTTTCTCAAGATATCATGCGCGTAATGACTTATGGAGTAAAAGAAAGAGCTATTTTGATTTCAACAATATAAAAATTCTGAAAAAGGCTAATAAATTTCTAATGACAGCATATTACAAAGCACAATCTGTTTAATCAATATCCAAAATTTCATGTTTGTACATAAAAAGGTTTTGAAGATAGACTAATTTAAACCTTGAATTTTTTTGTTAAATTTCGTCTCGTTTAACCCTTTATGCACTGAATTATGAATTCATGAAAATTTTATCTTCTAAAGCATTTTTCATGAATTTTTTAATCTACATTAGAAAATTTACATAGTCATTTAATAAATTTTAGAAGGATTTTAGAATTATTGAAGGATTTAGAAGGATTCATTAAATTTGAATTTATAAGGATTTTGTGCAATATTTATAATCCCATTCAAATCTTTTATTTTAAATATATTTCTTAGTACTTTGTAGAATTAGGAAATTTTCAAATGTAATGTTCTTAAAATAGAAATATAGAAATATTTCCGAACTGAAAAATCCCCACCCTCCACCCACAACGCCAAGAAAGCTGAAAAGAGGCAAAGGCAAAAGAAATCATCCTTTTAAAACAGTTTTTGTTTTGTGTAACCCATAATTCTTTTGGAACAAGATAAAGTAATGTATCTATAACTCATTCTAAATTGTATTACAACTAATCAATGTATTAAATGAATTTTATATAAATTTATTTTAATGGTACTTATAAGTACCGTCACTAGATAAAGAATTAAAAGGTACAAGACCCTTTAACTCGTTACAAGGAAAACGTCAATAAAGAATTTCTCGTGAAAACAATAGAATACTAAGTTCAAACTAACTTAATATTTGCTAAAAGTGATAAAATGCATTTAAAAGGCAAATAAATACAATAATACAGATTAATGAAACAATCATATAAAATAATTCACGTTCACAAATATCCATTTTTAGGTGCGTTCGTAATTATATAAATACGTAGCACCTATAGTCGTCGTTCAGCCCGTCTGTCCGTCCGTCCGTCCGTCTGTCTGTCCGCATGTAACAGAGCAAAAACTAGCCAACCAAATGGTTTGAAATTTTAAATATATGATTGTTGCAAAATTTTGTCGAGCCATTTCAAATTTTATGAAAATCGAATGTATAGTTTAATTACAGGGACAGTCAAAATTGTTCCGTTACATTACGGGGAATGGGAAAAAAAATTATTGCAAGTGCATTTTAATGATGTTACAGACTATGCACTTATGAAGTGTAAAAAAATATACATTAAGTACAATATGGGGTGAAAAAAATAATTATAAAACTAGTTATAGTACGAACGCACCTCATTTGCTACGTTTGACGAGCAATTTCCAACTTGTTAATATTGCAGTTAATTTCATTATACTTGAGTTCGCGTGATTTTTGTTTACCAGTTTTCAATTAAAATTTTTTTTGAGAAAATATTTGTATCATTATCGATCTTGAGGATGTTGCCGTCAGAGCAATGAGGCATGTCGATCTAATTAAATAAAGACATTTATTTTCCTTTTAAATGTATTTTTATCACTTTTAGTAGCAAATATTAAGTTAGTTTGATGTTTTCAAGTGAATTTCATATACAGGGTTGTTAAAAAAAAGTTTACAAAATGACATGGCAAATCAGGCATACAACAAGGATGAAAAATCACATAGGAACATAGGGTCGCAAACCACTTATTTAGTCACAAATACAGAGTGTTTCATCCTAACTCAATTGGGGTTGACAGTAATAACTTTCAGATAACTGAAGTACGTTACAATAAAACATTTAACAGACATTCTCGCCTTTGTTGTAAATGTGATAACACCAAGCAAAAGTAGTAGAAGTTTGCATTATACGCGCCAGCAGTATGCACTGGACGACCCACATTTTGGATTGTGATTTTCAATTCATACGGTACCATTGATTGCTTGAGTAACACGTTTTTCCAAGAACTTTTCGTGATGTTATCCCATTACATACAAAACAAGGTACATATCGTTGCATTTTCATTACAATGTTTTTATTTTTCTCGAAATTATGACCGTCGGCCCGAGTTCAGTTAGGATGAAACAATCTGTATTTGTGACTAAATAAGTGGTTTGCGACTCTATGTTCCTGTGAGATTTTTTATCCTTGCTGTACGCCTGATTTTACATGTCATTTTTAAACGTTTTTTTTTTTAAATCGCCCTGTATAGTTTTATAGAATACTAAGTTCTTATAAAAAAAATTATTCAATAGTTTTCTAATGGTATACTCGTAGTTCGTTTTTTTGCATGGGTGGAGTGTGTATTGGAAGCAGAGGGAGGAAGGGGGACCACATTCCATTCCTACCCAACAAACACACGATTTGTGGCCGAATGACGTATTTGTCGCTGCAAAAAGGAGTTAAGGCCATTTGTAACCAAATAATGATGTACCGTAAATGACCCGCCGCTAATTGCGACAGCTATCACCGAACCGATTACGGTTCGGAGGGGAGAAAACTTTGCATTTTCTTTGCCGGTCAGTTATTGAGAGTCAGTTTCCGGAAAACATGTAATGGTCCTTCATCGTCTGGAAAGTAGATGGCTAATATCACCTAACCCGCATGTTTATTTAAAGAGATGAAATGTATTTTTACCTGACTGCCAAGAAGGGTTATGTGTTTGACGCGTATCTGGGTATGTGGATTTCTTTATACCCTCGAAACATCCCAACAGCTGGATGGATTTTAATGAATGAAGTCTTTATCGATTCGTCTTAACCGTCTGATGGTTATTGACTAGGTGTTGTTTTTATAAATTCAAAATGGCGACTGTAAAATACAAAATGGCGGTAGAGATGAAACAAATTTTTTACGCACCCTATTGAGTTGCATGATAGGTCTTTCAAAATGAAGACAATATTTCATTGACTATTTTACAGTCAGATGCTTCGTTTAAGTATTACACAACCTGGAAGTTGTGTAGGTAGTATCTCTAGCTTTACTGCAACTCTAACCTTCATAGACATAGATAGGAACTAACAATTAAACACAACTTAAAATTCATCAATACAAGTAAATAAAAAATATAGGTAAGTAATATAAAAAATAGTTTCACATTAATGAGAAATAATTAATTAGTTCGCTTTTTACGCAGTCGGGTTTTTTGATTTTTTTAAATTTAATTTTTACTTGTTCTCTTCATCTCTTTCAACGTAAGATTAATTATTTTAAATCTGGGTTTTAGTAAAAATATAAATACGTTATGAGATTCATATTTAAGCAGTAAAATAGATTACATATGTTAAAAAATATATGAATTTTAATAACTTTTGGCGAATTTTAATCATTTGACACCTTATAATGAAAATCCTGATTATTTCCGTGCGGGACCTCTAAAAGGGGCCGCCCGGGGTAGCTGCCCCACGTGCACCATCATTAGTCAGGCCCTGCTACTAGGTTGAATTAAATAACAGAAGCTAAAATAGAATTTCAAGGCTAACTTTAACCTCCACTTTTCTTAGAAGTAAAAGAAATACAGTAAAAATATTCTAGACGCCAGCTATGCGACATCGAGCATTAATTTAGTGTGCAACAAAGTAAAAACCGGCAATATTTTTATTTACATCAAAGTTAAAAGTAAATAATTATGGTCTTTTCTATTGAAACGTTTCATAATACGATGCAACTTACATGACACATACAGTTATTTATTCATGTTCTTATGGAAAAGAAATAAATCTTGTTTCAAAATTTTGTGGTTTTCCTGAAGTCTTCAAAAACTGTCCAAAGGCGTGATTTATTGCGGGAAAAATGTTGAATAATGGGATTTTGTAAATAAAGGAGGAATAAGGGATTTCCCACATTGCATTTTGTCTTCTGACACATTTCTGAATACATTTTTGTTCGGAAACCCATGAAATTGGCAGGTGTTCTTATTTAGAAACTATTAGATCGGAATGTGGCTGCACAAACAATCAACTCATCGATTTGAGGGCTGAAATTCCAGAATTAGTTAAGGGGGTCCGGAACACAAAAATCTCTAAATTTTCTAAAAAAGTTTTATTGCATTAAACATTTCTCTGTGTTTTTTTGCTCAAAATGACATTTAAATCATGTTTCTATCTTAATTAGAATAGGAAATATTAAATTTTTCGTTTTGGTGTGTTTCCAAAATCTAGCTTTCAAGCAATGGTTGTCATGTAAATGATTTCTTGTGAAAATGCGTTTTGCTTCATAATGGCGTTTTTCACCATTTCTGGTATTTAAATCGCTTTAAGTCAAGAACCGTTAAAGATAATTGATTCAAACTTGGAACATGTCTTTTTCAATTGTTTTACTTTAATTTTGATACGGCATATTTAAAAAAAAAAATACTTTTAAAAATATGATAAAAAGAAGTTACACCACTCTTTTAAAAAATTTTACTTTAAATATTATTTTTTTTTTTCAAATAAATATTTTTAAAAATGCTGAATCTAAATTAAAACTTATATATTTCTGTTTATTTAAGTGAAAAAAATTGAAATTCTACAAATAATATTTCGAGTTATAATGATTTTAAATTACTCCACTTTTTAATGAATTTAAAATTAAAAAAATATATATATGAGAAGTTTTATCATGTGATTTTGTTTACAAATAAAAGAATTAACCATCACAAAAAAATTCAAAATTTTAACTCAATAAATAAAAATTATTTTAAATTGTGTTCCGGAACGCCTTAAAACTCTATTTGCATATTTAAATGCAACTAGTCTGCCAAGTCATATTGTCGAAAAACACCTGCAAACCCGATTTTAGTGGTTCACTGGTAGGTTTATCATTGGGTTTTCTGGCATCTAAAGGAATGAAAACATGGAGGACTGGGAGCAGGAAAACACAATGGGCCATTCCAAGAGAAACGGACAAAATGTCCCGCACGTGACGCTTACATAAATACCTCTATTCATTAACTTTTTTGAAATTTCTTTAATTAGATGAAATTCATATAATTAGAAAATTGTCCTATGTCGTTGATGAATTAATTAAATTTGACATTTAATAAAAAATTTGAAACTCTAAGTTTCAACTACCATAAAAGGTGTTAAAAAATAATCCCAATAAAATATCTTTAGCCCAGTGGTAGGGGAGCAAAAAAGGCCGAATTCGGAATTAATTAGGGGAAAGCTGGAAATTGTTTTAATCCCTTCTGTTTAGGTCTAGAATGAATATGCTATGTTTTCCACCTCGTACTAGGTGAGCGTTAGGAAATATGTACAGATTTATAGTCAAAAAACACCTTTTTTTGCATACCATAACAATATCTCAAAACAGCTAACTCTGTCAAAAACATTGTCAATACAAATGTTGTAGAGCTTAAAATTTTGAATAAAATGAGTACCTACGCTCAATACTTATGTTGAATATTAAGGTTACAATTCTACTTCAAAGATTTAGACCCATCATCAGGGTGATGACCTCAGAATTAATTAGGAGAAAACTGGAAATTGTTTTAATCCCTTCAGTTTAAGTCTAAAATGAACGTACTATGTTTTCTTCCTCGTACTTGGGTGAATGTTAGAAAATATGTACATATTTATTTTCGAAAAACACTTTTTTTTTAGTTTCCTTAACAATATCTCAAAACAGCTAACTCTATAAAAAATATTGTCAATACAAATGTTGTAGAGCTTAAAATTGTGAATAAAATGAGTACCATCATTAATATTTTTGTTCAACATTAAGGTCGCAATTCTATTTCAAAATTTTTCAAATCAAGAGCTTGAAACCAGTAGAGACCAAATTAACTTAATAATATCTCAAATTGCGGCCTTAATATTGAACAAAAATATTAAGTATAGGTACTCATTTTACTCAGAATTTTAGGCTCTATAAGTTTGGTACAAACAATGTTTTTGATAGAGTTTGGTATTTTGAGATATTGTTAAGTTAACTTGGTCTCTCCTGGCTTCAAGCTATTGATTAGCGATTAAGGCAAAATTTTGAAATAGAATTGCGACCTTAATGTTGAACAAAAATATTAATGATGGTACTCATTTTATTCAGAATTTTAAGCCCTACAACATTTGCATTGACAGTATTTTTTATAGAGTTAGCTGTTTTGAGATATATTGTTAAGGAAACTAAAAAAAGCGTGTTTTTCGAAAATAAATATGTACATATTTTCTAACATTCACCCAAGTACGAGGAAGAAAACTTAGTATGTTCATTTTAGACCTAAAATGAAGGGATTAAAACAATTTCCAGTTTTCTCTTAATTAATTCTGACGTCATCCCCCTGATGATGGGTCTAAATCTTTGAAGTAGAATTATGACCTTAATATTCAACATAAGTATTGAGTGTAGGTACTCATTTTACTCAGAATTTTAAGCTCTACAACATTTGTATTGACAATGTTTTTTACAAAGTTAGCTATTTTGAGATATTGTTATGGTATGCAAAAAAAAACGTGTTTTTTGACTATAATTGCCGAAACGTCAGTGAAGGCTTACTGTGGAGACACGAAAAGTTTTGGTTTCCGTTAGTCTGTCTGTCTGTTAGTCTGTCTGTCTGTTCCGCAATAACTGCCGCAAAAAGCATCCGATCGGCTTGAAATTCACTGGTAATGTTGATGAGGTACCCGGACTTAGCTGTATAGTTTTTGGTTAAATTTGGTTCATTCGTTCGGGAAATATGGAACATTTTATTTTGCTCTATAATGCTTTTCAATGGCAAGTCAGACGATTTTCAGATTTTCATTTGTTGAAAGAAATGGCTCATATGAAAAATGGATTTAAATGGTAAATTTTTGATGCTGAAATTTTTAAATAACATTAAATTATTCCAATAAATTATGTCAATATATTTGCGAGATTTTTTTAATTAGGTTTATAATATTGGGGCGGATTTTATGCATGTTTTCCAATAATATAAAGGATTTTGTTTTATCAAATTGACATAATGCATATTTCATTTTTTTCCTTTTCTTTCTCTGTTGCCTAGCAACGAATTTGGTCCTAATAATATTAGTATAATTGCGTGTATAATGCTTGAGTAAAGCCAACGTCAAAACAAATGAATTAATGCATTTGTATCTTTGCATATAGAAGGATTTTAGCCCAGAAATAATAATAGGCAATATTTCATTTATTTTATTGAAATATTTTGCTTAAAAATACAAAAGTTCATTATTTTCACTAGGGGATCGAACCCGAGCTCCTCGGGTTACAGAGTATAGGTAAAAACAATTCTTTTTTTTAACTCTAATTATTATTTTTTTACATGTAATATATATTTTAGATTGTCCACTAACATAAAAAAGAATTTTTATATGAAAAATATCAATTATGCAATCAAATAAAGTTTTAAAATTTATTAAAAGCGTTACTTTCACATGCCAGGAGTTCTTAGCCCAAGATTTTGCGACTTAAGGAAGTCTTTCCGATCATTTCAGTGCTTCAAGCGAGTGTTTCTATCCCATGTTTGTTAAATTTGTTTCTTATTTACATTATTTTATTTATTTTTCTATAGAGGAAGTTTTAATTTTGTTATGGGACATCAGACGGAAATAAATGCTGATATTTTTACATTGTTTTAAAGGCAAGTGGATTAATATTTCATAATCGAGCTACACGTGATAGAGATACATTTAAAAATAATTCATGCTTGAAAATCTCTCTCTCTCTATATATATATTACGCTATCGCACATGGCACAGAAATCTCTATTATTTGTTAATTGTTTAATGGCAACCTCCGAATGAAACGCATCTCATTGGTTGTGTAATAGTTTTCAAAAGGGAATAACAATAAATAAACAAAAGTTTAATTAATAACTATAGAAAAATAATTTATATAATAAAAAAATAAAAGTAAATAAACAATTTATTAATAAATAAACAACAACATCCGGGTTACCATATCAAGCAAATTAACAACACTTTGGCGCCAGTTAAGTACCCCGATGCGTATATGACATTGGCATCAGAAAAAAATCGTGCCAACGTGGTGCGTATATGACATCTGTGCCGTCTTTTACTTATTTATTTATTTATTTATCGAACAACAAACATACGACTTCATCTCATTTAAAATACAATAAATAAATAAATAAATGAAGGTACTTTTCCAGTATAGGTACTTGGCGAAATAGAGAAAAGGTCCATGGCGAGAAAGAAATTTGGTAACGTACTTTCTGGCAACCTATTTAATCAAAATATTTTTTTTTTCGAATAACTAGGGGGCTCGGCCCCCTACGAGCTACGCTCGCCAACCCCCCGTTCAGACACTGCAGTCTCTAAAAGCACGCTAATTTGATCGGCTTTAAAAAGATTTTGGAAGATTGAATTATAATTAAAAAAACAAAGGCGATCTCCCTATAAACGGGTTTCTATTCATTTCTCTTTGATTGGGGAATTTTGCGGAAAAATCAGCTGCTGTTAAAAGAGACAATGGCATTTCAAAATCATCTAATATAAAATGAATTAAGTAAACAGAGTCTTTGTCTCCCGGTATTTTTTAACAAAGCGAAAAGAAAGTCCTTTTAAATAAGACATATTAAATATATCGTTTTTAATCCGACGTAATTTTCACCAAACTTTTCTTTCCCTTTTTAACATTTTATACTTTTATTAGAAATGAAATATTATTTGCGCTGTCCAAAAAAAAAAAAAAAAAAAGTTGAAAAGTTCATCTCAAAATATCAAGTAAATGTCTCGCGCTATTTTTAAATTTAAACTATTTTGCAATATTATTTTTTGTTCATTTTACGTGATAAGAGTAATGTGACGTAAATGTGATGTAATTTCTCCTATTTAAGACTTCTAACGCATGTTAATGAATTCATTATTTTACAATATCCTTTCTCTGTTAAAATTCCCGTGTAATTATAGATGAAGTAATTTTCAATAAGTTCCTGCTTTTTATACGTAATTATTTAATTCTAATTTGAAAGTTTTTTTTTTCTGTTTATAATAGTCACGTGTAAATAAATTTTTAATTTGAAGCAAATATTATTGTTTCCGTTGTTTATACAGATGGCAACAGGTTAAATTAGTACAATTTTCTGAAATAAGTAAAAAATATCTCTCGAAATGCTGAAAATTTGAAATTAAAATAGAAATAAAACCTCGAAAAATGAGTCAAATTAAAAAAATAAATCAATTCTGCACACCGGGAAATTATAACGCATAAAATGATCTAAAAATTATTAAATTCCGATGTATAGTTTTTGCTCCTATAAAACTTTTTTAGTGGAACGATTTTGTCCAACTTTAGCATTAAATATCTCTTAAAATAATTCTTCGATTTGAAAACTGTCTGCATCAGCGTGTTTATCAAACATTTCTGTATAATACTATCAATTTTCATATTTTTGTATGCATTATTTTTCTTAACATTAACGAAGAAAGACCTCCGGTCACAAAAAATTCAAAACCGGCGGCGGCGGCGGCGGCGGTGACAGCGGTAGTTACTTTTTTTTAGAATAGAGAGAAACTACATAAAAGTTGTCATGATCACAAACAGTTTGTACTTTAATGTTAGCTGGGCGCAATTCTCGCCAATGGCATTTTTTAACTCGCCAGCACATTTTTTTTTTTTTTTTTTTTTTTCGAGGGGTAAATTAAAACAATGCTTTGATGTTGAAATTAAATAGTTTATGGTATTATTTATTCTTTTTCTTTTTAAAGATTTTCTTTTTAAGTGAAAGTCATGAATTTTAAACGTTTCAGTGTTAAATTAAAGCTATCCATTTTAAATAAAATGAGTGAAAGGATTATATTTTAATCATGAAATATGAAAAACGGGTACAATGTTTGGCGATTTATCACCTGTGCCCGACTAACATAAAAATACAGAGTTCTTGATTTCTCTGTCATAATCTTCCTTTTTGGCGAAGGATCGAGCAAGTAAATTAAATTATGAATAAAAGTAACATGATACAATGCCTAGGATACATTTAAGGGAGACCAAACTGGTCGCCACGGGCGGATAGTTATTTTAAAAACCATAATAACTCAGTCAATTAAAATACAATTTTCAAACAAATTGCATTTGAAAGTAGGTTTTTTTCTCTATTTGACGGCGTAAAAATTGAAAATGCGCGATATTTAGCAATTTAAAAAATAGCTGACATAGCAAGCATTTTAATGTAATTTTTTTTTCAGGTTTCATGGGAAAATGACAACAAAATATACAGTATCTCTTATTTTCGACTATTTTCCGTTTACTTTCAATGACTTTCAATAGAAATGGGGTTCTTTTGTTGCAACGATTAGAAAAATGATATTAAAAACTACAAAAAAATTAATATCTCAAAAATAAATTGAGATACAGCTTTCAAATAAATTGCATTTAAAAGAGCATTTTTTCCTCATACCAATGGTGTAAAAATTTAAAATGTGCGACGGTTAGAAGTTTAAAAATTTGCAGTAAAGAAAATTGCAAAACCAAAATTTTATTTTAAATTTCAAAGTGTTGCCATTCGCAAAATGACGTATGCGTTACGCACAGATATGTTTGTCCTTTATAATATAGATAGATAGAGAATAACGTAACATTTTCCCATAACATTTACCAATATTTCTTTAATTGTTGCCAAGAAAATCAAAACCCGGAATAATATTTTCTTTTAAACAATTTTCAATTGAAATGTTTTGTCGTGAAACAGGAAAATGAAAAATAAAATTAAGTTTAGAAAAATTAATATGGCGGCATATTAAAAATAAAAAGAAAACTTTCGAGTATTTCTTAATATAACAAGATGAAAAGTTTTGAGTAAGTACGCATAGCAGGTGAATTAGACGTCATTTATCGAAAACAAAGATGCTGGAATAAAAAGATCTTGGGTAAAATAAAATTAACTATTATTCACGGAGGAAAGAGATAGATGGAGATGCAGTATACCGTAAAAACAGTTTGCAATACGATGTGCGTTATCGCTCAGATTTAAATGCCCTCATTCGGCCCAAACAAAACAAGCACGTGGAACAGGGACTAAATTCTTTGACTTCATCCGTTTAAGCACGTCGTTGTGTTGTGCCGAATGTAGCGGATTTTAGGGTTACATTTTTGGCGTCACTTCAAGATTTATTGTCTGTGTAAGGTTAACATGAATATTTTATTTTAAATTTAAATTTTATTAATTTATAAAAAAACTTATGCTTATCCTTATAAATCACAGCGTAAAAAAAATCTAAGATATACTATAACCATCCGCACAATCAATAAAAAATTACGAATGTAAATTTAAATAGACTACGGGGGGCTCAGGGGGGACAGAGCCCCCCTGAAGAAATGCAATTTTTGATTTAAAAAGTTACCAGAATAAGTAGCTCATCAGAATTTCAGAACATCAATGTACAACCACTTGTTTAACACTTTTAATTTCTGAAACTTTACGAAGTATCTTGTATGCTCATAAATATTTATGTAATTTGAAAACTTTAAAAAGCGATTTGTAGGAAGTTGAATATTATGCAATGAGTGTTAAAAAACAATGACTTGCAAAGATGACGTTGAGGCTCCTGATCTGCAGATTTACTAGTTCTATACATATTTCCTAACGCTCACCTAGTACGAGGGGGGAAACATAACACATTCATTCTAGATCTAAACAGAAGGGATTAAAACAGTTTCCAGCTTTCCCCTAATTAATTCCGAATTCAACCCCCTAACCAGTGGGCTACTTTCAGAGAATAAGAAACGAAAAAAAAAAAAAAAAACCGAATAGATGGTATGAAAACTTCAGGTATATACAGATTCAACCTAAAAAACGAAAAGGGGGGATGAAAAATGTTATATTGGAGTGAGCACAAGGAGGATATAGAAAGGGGTGTAGTGGAGGGTATACGGAGGTATACGCCGTATACCTTCGGGATTTTTTTAAGAAACTCGGTATACTCTCTATTTCTCACACAAAGCTATAGCGTGTACTCTAGACATGACTTTAGCGTATACCCTCTGCCTCTAGCGTATACCCTCTGGTTTTTTTACGACTACAACACTGGATAGAAAGAAGGGAAAAGTAATAGACCGGGAGGGGGCAGCACAAGCAATCACCTCATCGAGTTCACGGCTGAAATTCCATAATTAGTTAAAACTCGATTCGCATGTTAAAATGCAATCGGTCTGCCAAGTATCTTAGTGAAAACACATGAAAACCCGGTTTTTTGCGGTTGACTCGTAGGTTTACTATTGTGTTTTCCGTCTGCCACCCCGCCATGTTTTCATACCTTTGGGTGCAGGAAAGCGCAATGGTAAACTTACCGATCAACCACTAAAATCGGGTTTGCAGGTGGTTTCATCAAGATATGACTTGGCAGACTATTTGCAATTCAACCCCTTATCTATACTGACGGTACTTATTAGTACCATAAACCTCCGACTGTCTTGGAAAAGGGCAAAATTGTAATGTTGTTTTCTCTGCATTTTGTTTTAAATGCTAAAAAAAATGATTCTTTGAACATTTTATAAAAAAACTTAATAACGAATATGAATGCAATCCTTGGAAGTATTAATCATATTTCAATGTATTAAAAATACATTAAATCAATAGAATTATATTACTTTAAATATTGCTTGTATTGCAGTGAAACCTGGAGCTTAGTGAACGCATTAACACGGGCTTGTCAGTGAGGGGGTTTTAAAATAACTTGTTATAAAATTCATTTAATACATGGATTAATAGTAATACAGATTAGAATGAATTATAGATGCATTCCTTTGTCTTGTTCCAAAAGCATTATTGGTTACACAAAACAAAAATATTTTTAAAAGGATGATTTATTTTGCCTTTTCATCTTTTCAGCTTTATTGGCGTTGGGGATGAGGGGATTTTTCAATTCGGAAACATTTCTATATTTCTATTGTTAGAACATTATATTTGTACATTTCCTAATTTTACAAATTACTAAGAAAAATATTCAAAATAAAAGATTTGTGTGGGGCTATAAATACTGCACAAAATCCCTATATATTCAAATTTAATTAACACTAGAAAGACGGGGAATTTTACTCAAATTTTATAAAAAATATTTCCCACCAGAATTTTTATTTTAAATCATTTACTTATTTATTTTACTAGTTTTTTTCTTTGTACCTTTTAAACTAGTTTTATAAAAAAAATTCTGGTTCGAACCTAAATATATTCCTTTGGTAGCGATCAAAATGACCGCTTGCCGTCTTTCTAGTGTTAATCCTTCTAAATCCGTCAATCCTTCTAAAACTTATTAAATGATTATGTAAAGCTTCTAATGTAGTTTCAAAAATTCATGAAAAATGCTTTAGGAAATAAAGTTTTCATGAATTCATAATTCAGTACATAAAGGGTTAATATGCTAATCGAGTTCCGTATAATCCTGGAATTTCAGCCGCCAACTCGATGAGGTGATGGTCTTTGCAACCGCAACTGCCTCCTTGTCTATATGTAATCGAATGGCGCTTTCCATTTTTTGGTAAAGGCAAAATATCTTTCAGAAAATACCTTAAAAGTTGACTTTTGAACTAAATTTCCTGACACGGCAGTGCGGGAAAGGAGATAAACCTGTCATAAGCGTGGCAAAACTCGCTTAGTTAATTACATTTTAATTACATTAGTTAAATTACATTTAGTAATTTATTTATCGAAAAGTGGAAAACGTCATTTGATTCCAAATCGCTCCAATAGTGAGCCCATACGTTTAAGTTTAAAAATGAGTGAAAAAACGTGTCAGAAACTTTCTCGTTTCTCGAGCAGAGAATTTGAGAACTACCTTAACCCTTTATCTACTGACGGTACTTATAAGTACCATTAAAATAACTTGTTATAAAATTCATTTAATACATCGATTAGTTTTAATACAGTTTCGAATGAGTTATAGATACATTACTTCATCTTGTTCGAAAAAAAATATTGGTTACACAAAACAAAAATATTTTTAAAAGGATGATTTCTTTTGCCTTTGCATCTTTTCAGTTTCTTTGGCATTGGAGGGGGGGGGGGGGATTTTTCAATTCGGAAGTATTTCTATATTTCTATTGTAAGAACATTATATTTGTACATTTCCTAATTCTACAAAATACTAAGAAGTTTTTTTTAAATAAAAATATTTGAGTGGGATTATAAATATTGCACAAAATCCCATAAATTCAAATTTAATTAATCCTTCAATACTTCTAAAATCCTTCTAAAATTTATTAAATGAGTGTGTAAATCTTCTAATGTAATTTAAACAATTCACGAAAAAGGCTTTAGAAGATAAAATTTTCATGAATTCATAATTCAGTACATAAAGGGTTAATAGCTAAAATCGTTAAAAGTACAGGAAATGGTCCAAAAACGGGCTATCACTTTCATTTTGGTAACCTACCGATTTACCTATGCTTTCTCAAAATGGATAATTTTGGTGTCACTTACATCTAACAAGTCGTAATTTGTACGTCAAACGTGGCGAATGGGCGGCGTTCGTACACTATAACTAGTTTTATAAATATTCAGATCTTGGTGCAATAGCTGTTGCACTCGCATGAATACAAATTTTATTACGATTCTATATATTAAATTCAGTAGTACAGAAATAATAGGGCTCCATCTTAAATAAGACGTTAGTCACCTTGGCAACCTAGAATCATTACCATTAATTACGTATGGATTAATTACGTATGATACGGTTTAATAGAATGAAGAAAAATTTATTAATATCTTTTTAAGTTTGGATTCGATTTTCATAAAATTTGAAATGACAAAATTCTGCTACGATTATATGTATCAAATTTCAGACCATTCTGTTGGGTAGTTTTTGCACTGCTATATGCGGACAGACGGAAAAAACAGACGGATGAACGGCACAGACGACGACTATAGGTGCCAAGTATTTATATAATTACGAACGCAACTAAAAACAGTCGTGAAGGTGATATCGCTCACCCGCCAGGAAAAGTGACATGTCTCAAAAATAACATATTTCACAAGAGAAGCAAAAAAAGATTCGCATGTTTTTACTGCAACATAAAACTACAGCACTGCATGCATGTGTAAAAACGTGCAATAAAAGCGTAAAACCTTTAAGAATTAAGACGCAGAAGAGGCTTGGAGGATTGGGTAACTTTATTCCCCCCCCCCCAGATAATATGCTCCCTCTTCTGTGGAGGTGAGAAAGTGACATATTGTGCAATCTAGGTGTTTTCCGTATAACTATATTTATGAAACTTTTCCTGCAGCAAGATGCACTTTAATTCAGAGCAATTAGTGTAATAATATGCAAAAGGAATTTTCTAGAGTTGTGTCACTTTTCTTGCGGGTGAGCGATAACGAGGGTTCAAAAGGCTTATAACCAGTCTTTGTTTTCGGAAACCATTTTATATCCCCCCCCCCCCCCCCTCAAAAAAAAAAAAAAGGGAAAATGACTTTTTTTCAAGGAGTGGTAAAATACGGGTTACTAAATAATTTATCTCGCAATTAATCAAACAAGTTGAAAATTGCTCGTCAAACGTGGCAAATGAGGTGCGCTCGTACTATAACTAGTTTTATAAATATTTTTTAAACCGCATATTGTACTGAATGTATATTTTAGTGCACTTTGTAAGTGCATATCCATTTCATTCTGTTCGAAAGGCTGTATCATCGTTAATGCACTTGAAATAATTTTTTCCCATTGGCAGTCATGTAACGTAAAACTTTTGACTGCCTCTGTAGTTAAACTATACATCCGATTTTCATAAAATTAGAAATGACTTGACAAAATTTTACAACAATTATATATTTAAAATTTCAGACCATTCGGGAGGCTGTAACATCATTAAAATGCACTCGCAATGATTTTTTTCTCATTGACCTCAAAGTAACAGAAAACTTTTGAGTGTCTCTGTAATTAAACTATACATCCGATTTCCATAAAATTTGAAATGACTCCACAAAATTTTGCAACAATTATATATTTAAAATTTCGGACCATTCGGATGACTGTAACATCATTAAAATGCACTTGAAATAATTTTTTCCCATTGGCCGTAATGTAACGGAAAACGTTTGACTGCCCCTGTAATTAAACTATACATCCGATTTTCATAAAATTTGAAATGACTCGACAAAATTTTGCAACAATTATATATTTAAAATTTCAGACCATTCGGTTGGGTAGTTTTTGCTCTGTTATATGCCGACAGACGGACGGACTGAACGACGACTATAGGTGCTACGTATTTATATAATTACAAACGCACCTAAAAAGGATAATTTTCTTCATATTTTACTTGCAGATGTCACAGAGCTCTTTTTCCATTTCAGCACATTTGGAATATGTCCAATCCCCCACACACCCCTTGTAACACTGAATCCGAACTACCTCTCTAACATCATCTGAAAAGAATCCGTCCCAAAAAACGCATGCTGTAGTGTCGTTATCAGGTTTATGTCCTCGAGGAATTGCCAACTCGTCATTGTCACCGTCGTCTGTGTGATAGTCCATTTTTAGACCATTCAGTACACTGTTAAAAATAAAGTTCGATGTTTCACCAAAATCTTGGTGAAATCTAGCTGAAATTTAGCTACAACCAAGATATAGGTGCTAAGTTTCACCAGTTTCGTGGTGCTTTCACAAATGCCATATTAGTGAAATGTTGAACCATGATTTAGATTCTTTTCTACACCAATGTTGTGGTGAAAGTTTGAACCATGATTCAGGTTTTTTTTTTTAACCGAAGGTGTAAATCTTGATTAAAATTAAGTGAGATATAATATATACCACCGCCCTTCAAGGGGTTAAATAGTTAAATTATAATAGTTTTATAATTTGCTTTAAAAATTTTTTAAACTTCAATTATAATCTTTAGTCATTAGCTCCCCCTCCGCCTGTGTCTCCACATACGCACTAAAGGGATAAATTGTATGTGTTATTTTACTCAATTTTTTTTGAGCCCATATCGCTCACCCGCAAGAAAAGCGACACAAGTCGCAAAAATTAATTTTGCGTTTTATTCCACTAATAGGTCTGTCATAGGTACAGTCGTGGAAAAAAAAAAGTAAACACCATCTACTAACTCCTCAACAAATTATCGTAGAAGAAAGTTACTGGTACCGAACGATTGGAAATAAAGTCTACTTTTAAATGATGTATATAAAATTTGCTTAGGGGGCCAGCTACATATTAAAACGAACCATAACTGTTTTTTTCAATAGCAGTACCCAATTCTGACAGCATAAATGAACTCTACACCCTTCAATTAGCCTAAAGACGAATTTTTATGCAATTCGTACCATAAGTTTCCGAGAAATTAATTATTTTAAAACGAGCTTATTTTAAGGGCTGTATCCAAATTGAAGTTCCGTACTGGATTGTTCACCGAGAGAGCCCCTTCCTTGATCAAGGCACCTTAAGCGCCACTCAAGGAGTCAATAAAGCGTGTTAGATTACAGTACAGCAGAATAAATTTCAAAATGTCAACTCACTTCCATCATAGACGGCCCCTTAAACATCATTTTGCCGTTTTTTAAGCATAATTTGAAAACTACTTGGAATAAAAATGTGAAAATTTTGAATTTCCATAAAGCAGGACTTAAATCTAAATCCATCAAAAAAATTGTAGGTTGCAATTCATAATTTTTTCGAATATTAATTTCATAATTCATAATTCATATCATAAAATTATAAAAATTGCAAATTCAGCTTATTTATGTTTGGGTATATTAGTATTATTACTACAAAAAAAATAGCACATTAGGAGCATAATTTCGGGAGATATACATAAAAATATGAAAATGTAATTTAACATTAGAAGCACTAAATTTTGAATGTTTATAATTCAAAAACTTATCATTCAGATGACTTGAAATTTGGTGTCTAGGCATAGTTTGAACGGAAGATTTGAAATATCTCGTTAAAATTGGGCATTGCCATTGAAAAAAATGAAGTTTGGATTCGTTTTAATATGTAGATGATCCCCTAAGAAAATTTTATATATATCATTTAAAAGTAGACTTTATTTCCAATCGTTCGGTACCAGTAACTTTCTTCTACGATGATTTGCTGAGGAGTTAGTAGGGAGTGTTTACTTTTTTTTTTTTCCACGACTGTACATCTTACTACACAAGCAGTTTCATAAGTGTAGTTACACGGAAAATCACTTTATTACGCTATATGTCCAAGTGTGACCTCAGAAGAGGAGTGGATTGTGTGGGGAGTTAAAATTACCCAACCCTCCAATCCTCATCCTACGTCTTCAATCTTAAGGGTCTTACGCTTTTATACACATATTTATCCCTGAATGCAGAGCTAAATGCTATAATTTCATGCTACGGTAAAATCATGCAATTTTTCTTTTGCCTCTCCTGTGTTATTAACCATTTGGAAAAATGGTTATTGTCCTCGGTCAAGGTAGGAAATCAAAAACATATCTGAAGTTTTTTATTAGTTGAATCCGCATTTTATTCGTTTTCTGAATGGTCTATACAGTAATCTGTATTTTCCCTCTACTTTCAACAGAGATGGATACATCTGTTGCCACTATGACAAAAAAGTAATAAAAACTACAAAAAAAAATTAATAACTCAGAAACAAATTGAGATACAGCTTTCAAACAAATTGCAATTAAAAGTGCATTTTTTTTTTTTCTCTATACGACGGTATAAAAAATAATACTGTGGGATGTTAGAAGTTTAAGAATGAAATTTCATTTAAAATGGGTTGTCAGATTTCTTCGAAATCTGACGATGGAAAAGCCTTTTCCCGAACAGCCAATGAAATACTTGGATAATACATAAGTTTCAGGTGGATAATACGTACGAGTCGCAGGCGATTTCCGTCGCTTTCAATTTTTACGTGTAATAACACTATTAATGTTTAATTCATGGCGTACGTAATGTATGATCAACTCCGTGCTATTTTTTATGTCTTAAATTTTAGTCTTTGAAAAAATCATTTTCCAAATGGTCGTTGTAATTTGTTAAATTGCATTTTTTTTTTTTTTTTTTTTTACTTTTGTCGAGATGTGTCACTTTTCTTGTGGGTGAGCGATATAATATCTTTCAAAAATTGGCACTACTGACTGCAAGCGGTTTATCTAATGCTTGGACTATTAATTTCGATCTCATTCTTCCTTTAAACGAGCTCATTCAACTCATTTTCACTATCATTTTTAATTCATCTAGATTCAAACATGCGATATTTAAAAAAAAAAAAAAAAAAAAAAAAAAAAAAAAAATGAAGTAGTATATCAAATTCATTTTCACTTTCACTGCTGCTTGACCTGTGATCAAGAAGACAGAGATAGGCAACATTGGAAAATTCTATATCACGTTGATTTACCGTTAAAATTATCTCATATTTCTTTCTTCTGTTTTTTTATCAAGTTCAAGTACTGAGCTCGGAAGGACATAGTAACATAGTATTCACTGTCGTGGGTTCCAATAACGAATTTCAAGGTTGTCATGTTCAACAAAATGAAAGCGTTAGTAAATTCTTTTTAATTCTAAATGCAAATGAGCATGTAAAGTGTTATATTATTCAAAATTCAAATTAGAGTGCTGCATCGAGTAGGGTAACCAGATTTTACCCGAACGCGGATCGAATCAGGTTGACGCTAATTTTTAGGGTTCCGTTCTTAAAAAGTAAAAACGGAACCATTATAAGATCACTTCTGTGTCAGTCTGTCACAGTCATTTTACTCGTAAACTATAGAATGTGGAAAGTTCAAATTCGCTGAAGTAATAAACGCTATTGATCCACATATTCATAGATTATTAAACATTCACAAACATTTTTAGGGAAAATGTAGAGGGGCTCATTAAATTACTTGAGAAAAAAAAATCTTTTCTTTGAATATCGTGTGGGGTATTGTGTGAAAGCTTTCGTAACGCCAAACTCAAAAATACATTTCTTTTAATTTTAGGTATTATATTTTCAGAGATACCGTCGAAGATGTAATGCAAAAATATGTCCCCCCTCCCTCTATTTCAGAATCTACTGAAAATAAAATTATGAAAAAATAAGGTGTAGTAGGAGTTAGTTTAAACCTTGCAGGAGAACTATAGTGATTAGAATAGGTGACATAGTTTTTGAGAAAATTGCCTTTTTCCGTTACACGCAAATTGCGAGTGCGGGTGTTCAGCAAAGGAGCTGAGGAGCGTTGGAGGTAACTATCGCCTGGAAGTATAAAAGGATTGTTGATAATGATTTTCGAAAAAAGTCGTCGGTAATTAGCCGAGATATTAACCTTGAAAGCCACGGACGGTTTGGACATATATAAAGACACGGGCGGCGTACCCTATGCGCCATCGGCTTTTAAAGAATTAGATAACAACTTTTAAGGATATATTTGTGTAATGTAATGGTCAGTTACTAATTGATATATATTTATTGTACGGAACCCTCTGTGCGCGAGTAATACTTGCACTTGACCGTGTATTTTCGTTGCGGGTCGGCTTCGGTTTGGGTTGACTTTAATTGTTTCTTATTCGAGTCTGTTTCAGGTGGGGATTTGACGCTTGTGGGTCAAGTTCTGGTTCATCAGTTTTTTCAAAAAAAAAATCTAGAATATTTTATCAGATGAAAAAAACTATGTATTTCAACATGTGAGCATATATATGGTAACCCTTTGTATCACCGTGTTATATATCCGCAACATACGTAAAAGTCACTGTTCGTTATACAGAGGGCTTTAAAAAAGCGATTTTATTTATTGATGCTATCTCCCAACACATCACTTAATATAAAATGTTCATAGAATTCACATCAAACGGCGATACCGAGTTAATTTTTCAGACCAAAGTTTTATTTATCATTTGGGCAATTTTACATCATTATTCCAAAAGTTAACTTCGTAAATTTTGTAAAATAAAAAAAGCTATAGACGTCCAAAAATATTTTTTTTTACAAAGGTAAGTTTGTACGCTTTACAATTTTGTATCAGAGAATTGACAATATTTATGAGCAATATGCAATTTTCTGTTTATTGCAGATATGAAAAAGCACCTTTTTTATCAATATATATATTTTTTATGGTCTAAATTTTTTAAATTATTTTTTACTTGCTTAAAATGGTATTATCTAACATTAAAGTAATTATTTTTCACATCGAAGTTGTTGAGTTACAAAGTTTTAATTTTTCAACATGAAAGATAAAATTTAAATTAGAGATATACTTATAGACTATCTTTCTAATAATTGTATTAATATATAAAATTTCTTCAATTTTGGGTTCAGGTAGTGTTTCGGGTTGATGGCACTTCGTTGTCGGTTTCGGGTCGCGCTTTTAGTTGACTTTAAATAGAATTTTCGGTTTCGGGTTCGAACTTGTGCGGGACTCAACTGTGTGTCTACTTTCGGTTGGTAAAAAACTGTATTTCGACAATTAAAGTTTGTAATAAGTAATCGGCTCTTTGAATTTCGTCATAGTGAAACATGGAATTTCGAAAGAGGTAAAACCATGTATCGATGAAACTCCACAGTAATAAAGTGGCTACAATATAGCAAAAATAAAGTATGGGAAATACTTTACATTTTGTCTTGTAAAACTATCTAAATATTCTTGATGGTTTTGTTATTTAAATATCTTTCAGTTTGTATGGAAATTCTACGCGACAAAAATACGCGACTGAAAAAAAGTTTCCTTCCTCTGAAGCTCTCGTTCTCTTTCTTTTTTCTTTTCTTATCATAAAAAAAAAATCTTTTGCTCTAACAGTTTTCGAAATCAAACAACTAACTGCAAGCGGTATCTTCAATGCTAAGACTGTTAATTTCGTTCTTCTTCTTCGTTTAAATAAGCTCATTGAACTCATTTTCACATTCATTTTTTATTCATCTTGATGCATATTTATAGAGCTGATCTTTAAAAAATATGGAGTAGACTTTCATGAAATTTGTTTTCGCTTTCAATTCTGATAGACTTACGCTCAAGAACACAGAGATATGCAACATTGGAAAATTCTAAATATCTTTGATTTACCATTTCAATTATCTTATAATTCTTTCACCTTTCATTATAAAGTGTTGATCTCAGAAGAAAAATATAACATAACCTCTGTCGTTGCATTAAATAGGAAACTACAAAGGAAGTTTTACAGAATGAAAACGTTTCTAAACTCCTGCAGTTCGAACTGTAGAAACGCATATAAATGTTCAAATTATCTAAAATTCGAATGAGTGTCCTGCATCGGATAAAGTAAACCTGTTTTACCCTACCCTACCCGAACCGCGAGTCGGGTTGAAGCAAATTTTTTTTTCATTTTTAATCGGGCTCGGATTTACCCGATTTTTCAAAAGAAAACCATGAATGTTTTTCAATTGAAAAATCTATATATTTGAACATTAATAAGTGTATGTACAGTCGTGGAAAAAAAAAGTAAACACCCCCTACTAACTCCTCAACAAATTATCGTAGAAGAAAGTTACTGGTACCAAACGATTGGAAATAAAGTCTACTTTTAAATTATGTATATAAAATTTGCTTAGGGGGCCATCTACATATTAAAACGGACTCTAACTTTGTTTTCTTCAATAGCAGTACACAATTCTGACTGCTTAAATGAACTCTACACCCTTCAATTAGCCTAAAAACGAATTTTTATGCAATTCGTACCATACGTTTCTGAAAAATTAATTATTTTAAAACGAGCGTATTTTAAGGGCTGTATCCAAATTGAAATTCGGAACTCGATTGTTAAACGAGAGAGCCCCAATCTTGATCAAGGCACCTTAAGAAGTCAATGAAGCCTGCTAGATTACAGGACAGCAGAAGAAATTTCAAAATATCAAGTCACTTCTATTATAGACGGCCCCTTAAACCTTCATTTTGCCGTTTTTTAAGCATAATTTGAAAACTACTTGGAAGAAAAATGTGAAATTTTGGATTTCCATAAAGCAGGACATAATAAATCTAAATACATAAAAAAAATTGTAGGTTGCAATTCATAATTTTTTCGAGTATTAATTTCATAAATCATAATTCATATCATAAAATTATAAAAATTGCAAATTCAGTGTATTTATGTTTGGGTATATTAGTATTATTGCTACACAAAAAATTAGCACATTAGGAGCATAATTCCTGGAGATATAAATAAAAATATGAAAATGTAATTTAACACTAGAAGCACTCAATTTTGAATGTTTATAATTCAAAAACTTATTATTCAAATGACTTGAAATTCCGTGTCTAGGCATAGTTTGAACCGAACATTTGAAGTATCTCGTTAAAATTGGGTATTGTCATTGAAAAAAATGAAGTTTGGATTCGTTTTAATATGTATATGGCCCCCTAAGCAAATTTTATACACATCATTTAAAAGTAGACTTTATTTCCAATCGTTCGGTACCAGTAACCTTCTTCTACGATAATTTGTTGAGGAGTTAGTAGGGGGTGTTTACTTTTTTTTTTTTCCACGACTGTACATTCATTTATATATATATTATATATATAAAAGATAAAAACGGTATCAGAGATTTAATTTTAGGCTGCTTCTCCTTAATTATATTATAATATGGACAAATTTTCTTTCACTTCGGATTCCGACCGGGTTTGGGTTTGAATATTTCGGGCTCAGGGTGTCGGGTTCGTGCTGACGAAACTTGTTTTGACTGGTTCGATTTTTGTCTAATTTTGCTTTCTGTGTAGGGTAGACCGATCAGTAAATGAACAATTAAGCACATTTAAAAAGAAAATGATTCATTATATTTTAATACACAGTACCTATTGGTATTTGACGGTGCAAATACATTTGTTGGTTTATAAATAATTAAAAAATAACAAGAGGAATTTTATATTTTGCTTGTTTGGGATGCTAGGGGTGTCTTAATAGAAATAGACACAAAAAACCAAGTAAATGGACAGTTGTTACCATTGAATGAAAGCAAAATTTTCCAGTGAATGAACAGGTTGAAATTTAAAAATACTTAAATTTCACAGTTCTTTATTTCTTTTACTACTTATACAAATAACTAATAACATGTTTTTACTGAATTACTTTTTTTTAAAACCCAGAACGATAATTAGCTTGAAAAGTCACTTTTAAATTTTGAAATTAATCGTAAATTACAAATAAAAAAAACAAAACAAAAAACACTAATTTTATTTCCTCAAATCATTGGCCCTGTACTTCCCCATTTCAGTAATAACTCCAGATGAACGGGAGGATGTTTCAGAAATAAGTTCAAGTGTTTTTATTATGCATTTCATATGATCCTTAAAATACCAAATCTTATGCTTTACTGCAGGCCATTTCCAATTCCACCACATGTGGACCTGTGGTCAAGATATTGTCATGGTGCTTACTTCATATTTCCAAACTTGGATGCTATTTCTCTCTATTCTAAAAAAAAGTAACTCCCGCTGTCACCGCCGCCGCCGCCGCCGCCGCCGGTTTTGATTTTTTTTGTGACCGGAGGCCTTTCTTCGTTAATATTAACAAAAATAATGCATACAAAAACATGAAAATCGGTGGTTTTATACAGAAATGTTTGATAAACACGCTGATGCAGACAGTTTTCAAATCGAAGAATTATTTTAAGAGTTATTTAATGCTAAAGTTGGACAAAATCGTTCCACTAAAAAAGTTTTATAGCAGCAAAATCTATACAGGGAAGTGTAATCATTTTTAGACCATTTTATGCGTTAGAATTTGCCGGAGTGCAGATTGCATTAACTTTTTTATTTTGACTCATTTTTTCAGGTTTTATTTCTATTTTAAATTCAAATTTTCAGCATTTCTAGAGATATTTTTTACAGATTTCAGAAAATTGTACTAATTTAAAATGTTGCCATCTGTATAAAAAGCGCAAGCAATAATGTTTGCTTCAAATTAAAAATTTATTTACACGTGACTATTATAAACAGTAAAAAAACTTTCAAATTAGTATTAAATAATTACGTATAAAAAGCAGGAACTTATTAAAAATTACGTCATAAAAAGTATACACGTGAATTTTATAGGAGAAAGGATATTGTAAAATAATAAATGCTTTAACATGCGTTAGAAGTCTTAGGAGAAATTACGTCATATTTACGTCACATTATAGTTATTACATAAAATGAACACAAAATAATATTGCAAAAAAGTTTAAATTTAGAAATTGCGCTAGACATTTCTTTGATATTTTGAAAATTAATTTAAAATGTCTCATTTAAAAGAACTTTCTTTTCGCTTTGTTAAAAAATACCAGGAGACAAAGACTCTCTTTACTTAATTCCTTTTATATTAGCTTATTTTGAAATGTTGTTACAGGTGTATACGTCATCAAGTTATTTTTATTTCGACGTTTTATTTGTGTTTTTATTAATGTTGTACGAATTTATTTGTTCTTTCGTTATTTAAAATAAAAATTATATCAATTTGTATAATTTGGCGAGTGGTTTGGCGATTTATAAATTTGGCGAAATTGGTCGACAGGATAATCAAGTAGTACCGCAGCGGATTTGGCGTTAAAATTCCCCAATCAAAGAGAAATGAATAGAAATTCGTTTATAGGGAGATCGCCACTGTTTTTTAAATTATAATTCAATCTTTCGAAATATCTTTAAAACAGATCAAATTAGCGTGCATTTAGAGTCTGCGGTGTCTGGACGGGGGTTGGCGAGCGTAGCTCGTAGGGGGCCGAGCCCCCTAGTTTTTTTAAAAAAAGTGTCATCAATTTCTCACCTGGATGTTTGTCTATAAATAGATTTTTCTTTCCTTTCTGTTTCATGACATTGTAAACATCACATTTTACTTCATCCTCATGCATTGTAAATCCAATTTTCCCTTTCCAACTATCCAATGTCCAAGGAGTTTTTCATCTTCAAAGGACAACACAGGCAATGTTCCATACGCTTACTTTCAATTGGTTTCCCTCGCAGTTTCATGGACATCGTTCATTTTGTAATATTAAAATGAAGAGATGCCTTCTTCTTACTAAGCTGACCTGACCCTTATAGCTTGTACAGCGTTTTCAAGGTCCTCTGTAGAGTACTTGAACCTCCCATATTTCTTTTTTGAAGAATCTTCTTGGTCATCAGTAAGAATATTTCTATCAATCATCCAAAAACATAGAAAAAGTAAGATTTGAAAGTCATCAATAATTATTACTTTTAACAATGTGTGTGTATATGTTCTTTTGTTAAGTTTTTATATCTGTTAACTTTTCATTTGTTACTATTGCTGAAAAATCCATTAATTCAAAATATAGGTATAAAAAAAAGCCACAAAAACATAAAGCCCAAAACAGTTCATTCACCACTAGGAAAAGTAGCCTAATGTATTCCTTCCAGTGAATGAACAGCTGTTCATTCATTGGATTTTTAACATTTGTCTAACCAGTTATTAAACATCCCTATTCTCAAATTGTACATATTCTACAATGGTTAAAACGATTAGAAATATGACTATAACATATATACTTAATGTATGTTATAGTCACATGTATGCAATATGCACAATAAAATTAGTGCATATTGCAAATAAAAACAGTAAATTCTTATCAAACATATGAAATGACATACCACTTAGCTTATTATTTCAGCATAGAAACAATGTGTTTCTCAGACATGAAAAATACAACATGTTCTCAAAGTAAAGTAATGTGACTTCAGTAAACAAATATGAATGCGATAGCTTCCTATTGAATAGAATTAAGGCAATTTTGTAACCCCATCTAGTGAGGAGATTTTCAAACCTTACTCTATTGAAATATATACCAATTGTTCACTCACTGGGGGATGTTCACTTACTGGTCGGACTACCCTACTCCATTTCTGTAGAAAGTAAAGGAAAAAATAGTTGTAAAATATTAATTATATATTTTTGCTGCCATTTTTTCATAACAACCGAAAGAAAATGTAATTAAAATACGTGCTATTTTGAAAAAATATAATAAACGAATGATTTCTGTTAAAACATGGAGCTATTATAAACTATGTTTAATTTTAAGTATCTATATTAATGTTACAAACAAATGAAGGCCTATAAATCATTAGACAGTCGTGTTTTTTTTTTTTTTTTTTTTTTTTTTTTAATGACGGCATTTTTTTGCTGCATTTGTGTATTATTTCGCGATAATGACGTCCTATCCGTCCTGTAGATGTTTAAGAGTGGATCGTAACAGAATCACAGACTTACAGACAGACATTTTGTAAAAACATGTTTTCGGAATCTCTGACCCCTAAAACGTGTAAATCCGTCGAAAACCGAAAGTCGGAAATTTTCAAGAATCCAGTACGTTCTTCTTGTAGAGATAGAAGTAAGTAAAAATGGTATCACAATAGGAGAACTCGGTAAATGCTTGTACTGTTATGAAATATTATTTAATCGACTGTCGATTAATAATAACATGACATTTACAATTTATGTACAAGATTAAAGGGGGAATTAAAGCGTCTTTACTGCAACACAGCAGCCGTTGTCGGTTTTCAGACTCCAAGTCGTCTGCTCCGAGTTACGTCTTACCTAGGAGGCTCTAGTCTTACCTTACCTAGGTCTCAATATGCTCTTCCTTTTTGAGAATTTACTTTTCACACGCAGCGTTAAAGAATTTGCACATCTTTGCATTTTGACCTGGTATAGGCTTCTACGTCACACAATAAAGTACATACGCTGCTTGTTATCATGCTGTTGGCCGTGTGAAAATGCTGTATCACCTGTTGTCAGGGTGTCCGGAGTGTGAAATTAAAAGCACATTAATTAATTAATTAATTAAATTATTTATTTTCAAAACCATATAGAGTGATTCTTTAAGTCCATTACGCCTTAAATAAATGGTGACCCAAGTTAGCTACAGCAATGAATGTGGTGTCTAATTTTTCAATCACATTTTCCATCATACGATCTGGCAATATATGCTACTGTCTTTAGATTTCTTCTAGCGGCTTATTTGCGCTGCAATTAGGGTTATTTTTAAGATTGAAATCGTTAATGCAAGCAATACATGAAACATCTGGCAAGTAATCGCTTAATCGCTACTTAATGTTTTGAAATTATGTAAAATCCAAGAAATGAGAAGAATTATTTTTAGAGGACTCTGATTGGTGGAATTCGAGCTGATACTTATTGCAGAAGATACAAATTGTGGTAAGTTTGTCACAGACAAACTTTGGAGAAGTAGACTATCCACATGGTGCGTTTTCGGTCGTTTTCCTTCTGTAGAACCCATACACATAGGATTTTAAGGTAGAAACATATTTGTGAGGTCCCTTGGTATATTTTGCGGAGAGTAGCTTGGCGCATAACTCCATTATTTTTGCAACTCGTGCTCAGTTATAACGTTGAATATTTGGCTATTTATCATCTGCGCCCGACTAACGGAAAAATGCCTTAAAATGAATGTATTAATTCATCATTAATACTATAACGACCATAGCGGTCATTTTGACCGCTACAAATAAAACTATTTCGATTCGAATCAGAAATTTCTTTATAAAATAAGTTAAATATGGTCTACAGAGAAATAACTTAAATAAAAAATAAATTACTAGAAAACAGGAATGAGAAATATGAATATCAAATTCAAAAAATATATCTTTACTTAATAGGTGCTAAAATACAAATGATAATACATTTTAAAAGCAATGAAGATGTTAAAACATTGAAGTCATATGATGTTTAGAATCCGAGCGCTTTCGACTGAACCATCAGTCGTCCAGAACCATCAGGGAAATCACTGTGATTTCCCTGATGACGACTGATGGTTCAGTCGAAAGCGCTCGGATTTTGACTTCAATGTTTTAACATCTTCATTGCTTTTAAAATGTATTATCATTTGTATTTTAGCACCTATTAAGTAAAGATATATTTTGTGAATTTGATATTCATATTTCTCATTTATTTTATTAAGGTGAATCTGACGTTCAACTTGAAATATAGTTCTTCTATATTTATTTATTTAGAAAACAGGAATTCTGCTTTTTCAGAATTTAGTCTCGCCCCCAATAAAAAAAAAAAAAAAAAAAAAAAAAAAAACATGTATATATAAATAGTGCAAAATGTATTTTAATTTTAAGACTTACAGCACACGCTTTTATTTTATCTAAAATGACGTCATTCGCATCCACTTAAGAATTCCATATTTACGATCCACTCTTAAACATCTACAGGACGCATACGACGTCATTATCGCGAAATAATACACAAATGCAGCAAAAAGATGCCGTCATTAAATAAATTCGACCCCCCCCCCCAAAAAAAAAAGGCTGCCTAATGATTCCTAGGCTTTCATTTGTTTGTAACACTAATATAGATACTTAAAATTAAATATAGTTTATAATAGCTCCATGTTTTAACAAAAATCATTCGTTTATATTTTTTCAAAATATCACGTATTTTAATTACATTTTCTTTCGGTTGTTATAAAAAAAATGGCAGCAAAAATATATAATTAATATTTTACAACTATTTTCTTTTATTTTCTACAGAAATGGAGTACTTCCGTTGCCAATATTAAGCAAATGGCTCCAAAAACTATCAAAAAAATTAATATTTCAAAAGTAAATGGAGATGCACTTTCCAAACAAACTGCATTTAAAAGTACATTTTTTTCCCAATACGACGGTATAAAAATTGAAAATGTGCGATGCTTAGAAATTAAAATAATTTCTATAGAGTATTTAATTGTACTGCTTTGTTTTACGGCTGGCTTCTGTAAGGCAACGTTATTTTTTTTGGAGACGACACAAAATAAGCTGGGAGAAAGAAATAGACAAAGAAATAGACTAAAAAAATTACATCGAATTACTTTTATTGAAACAATTTTATACAGACAGCTCCAAACTTAAAAATCAGCATCAGGGAATCGGGACGGCATAGGAGTTTTCCTGGTATTTGGACACCCCCACCTCCAAAATCGTCCAAAACTTATTTATCTCGTTAATATTTTTATGCAATCATGCAATGAGATGTTCTCCAGTATATGAAATCTATTAAAAAACAACTTTTCAAAAGTAAAAAAAAAAAAAAAAACCCAAGCAAAAAAAAAAAAAAAGAGAAAAGGGAAAAGTTGTGGCTAAAAAATAGTGTGATATCAAATTTCCAAGCTTATATTATGGTACTTATTTAACATTTTTTATTGAAAATTTACCATACGTAAGTCGATTACCTAAGTATGCGTTGATAGAAAGCCTTTTCTCCTTTACTAAATACATCATAACGTGTTTCTGAAAATTAATTTTTTTTTAAATTATGCATGATGGGCTTGGCGGCCATCTTTCCATATTTTAGACAAATTTCTAAGCACACAAGTACATTGTTAAGATCGGAAATTCGAAATTGTTGCTAAAGCAAACATTTTATGCTTTTAATTTATGGAAATGAGTGCCTAGAAATTTGTGTCTTAAAATAAAGTTGAAGTAACTTCAGGTTTCATCTTATGATTCTTTTTTTTTCGGAGGGGGTTAATTAATTAGTTAAAGCAGTAAAAATCAATTTTTTTTTTTTTTAAATAAAAGACAATCTTAATTTATCTGTCTGTAGCCAAAACTAGAAGTTCAAAATTCTTAATAATGCAAACATATTACGAGCTTGTCTGCTTAGAAATTTGTGTAAAATATGGAAAGATGGCCGCCAAGCCCATCATGCATAATTTAAAAAAATTAATTTTCAGAAACACGTTATGATGTATTTAGTAATGGAGAAAAGGCTTTCTATCAACGCATACTTAGGTACTCGACTTACGTATGGTAAATTTTCAATAAAAAATGTTAAATAAATACCATAATATAAGCTTGGAAATTTGATATCACACTATGTTTTAGCCACAACTTTTCCCTTTTTTCTTTTCTTTTTCTTTTCTTTTTTGCTTGGGTTTTTTTTTTTTTTTTACTTTTGAAAAGTTGTTTTTTAATAGATATCAGTCCTTTTTTTTAAACAGATTATATATAATTGAAATAATTCTACTCGCTAAAATTAGTCCTTGTATAGCCTTTATCAGCAGGGAACAAACACAATAGTATACATTTTGTTTACCTATCATTCATTTTTTAGAGTAATTAATAATTTAAAAGTAAGGAAAGTCAATTTCTTCTTTCAAAGTATCAGTCTTTCTCAATTTATATCTCCTTAAAATTTTCTATGAAGGATCAAAATTTAGTAAAAATCAAATACAATCAAAATAAAATATATATTTACAGTTAGTCTGTCAGTTAATGGTTTGTTCCAACTTTTTTTTGCTGACGGTTTTGCAAAATAAATTTACCTTTACAAATACCTAGGGATAATCCGAGAATGAAGCCCCGCAGGCATCTAAAGAATCGAAGATCTGTCTAAAGAAGTAAATCTAGCAATTCTAGACATGGTGAGGAAACATTTTTGATTAAAAAAAATCTAAAAATTTAAAGATATAAACTGTACATATAACTTCATCTTCATTTAGATCGTGTTATAGAGAAGAAAGAATAAATATGTAATTTAATTCAAGTCTGTTTATCCATACCTATTTGCATAAATGTGAGAATATAATTTCGTATAAAAATCCCCGTAAATTGATTATCTTTAATAGTCTATTATTAAAGCCGCATAAACATTAGAATTAAATTTTTTCCAGTTAAAAATTGCCTGAAATCTATAGTCTTATCGTTCGTCAAATTTGTTTTATGTTTTTTTTAATACCCAAACATCTTTTCTAAACTCTGGCAAAAGATCACAGAAATACTGAAGTTATCCAAATACTTATATCTTTCTATCGTATTTCTTTTTTTGGGGGGGAGGGGGGGGGGGGTGAGGAAGAGCGCTTAAGAACTTCGTTTTATTCTTATAATTCTGAATTAATCATTCAAAAGATCTGCCTACATAAGTCTTGTTGCAGAATTTTCATTAGCTAAGAGTTGTATCAACTTACACATCATGTGGATATATTAAATTACTTTTGTAAAATACTAGATGGGAGCCATTGATATTTTCAGAGCATTTGCCTACATTTTAAACTTAAGTCATTTACAACTATTCATTCATTTTCTATACGAATTAAAGAAGTCGTTGTTTCCATGGCAACTGTACCTTTCACTATTGCTTGTTTGTTTGTTTGTTTGTTTTATTGAACACCTATATATCAGATCACGGCGGGATTCGAACCCGCCCCCACCTACGCTCTCAAGCGATTAGCGGCGTGGTGTCTTATCCACTCAGCCACGGTGGGCCACTATTGCTTTCTCTAATACCAGATACTCAAATTTAACCAGCTGCGCTTAGAATCATGCTCATAACAGAGTACATTTATATGTAAGAGTGGTGACATATGAACAAGTCGAGTACTCATATTCAAGTTTTTGACCAAAGTACAGTAACTCAGTTTTCAGTAATAGACGTGGAAGATTTCGATTAAACTAACCAGAAAAGTTAAAAAACATTGGCTTTCTGATATGATTTTATTCAAAATCGTCTCAACATTAATGTCCGGGATCCAGATAAATTTTTCTCTGTTAGTAAAATTAGATTGACCAATCAGTAGCCTCCATCCTTGCAGGCTTTTCGGTGTTTACTGCAAACATAAAAAAGTTTTCAAAAATGCAGGCTTCTGATTGATCAATCTCATCTTGCTAATAGCGTAAAATCTATCTTGATCCCGGCCTATTCAACGCCCTTTAAATATTCGAGAAAGCCTTGACACGCGTCAGGAAAATATCACACAAAGCAGGCAAAACAAAGAAGAAAAATCATTCATTGGCTCGTTCATATCCACGAGCCAATGAGTGATTTTGTTCCTTTGCTTTGCCTGCTTTGTGTAATGTTTTTGTGACGCGTGTCAAGACTTTCTCAAATATCTAGGGGGCGTTGATTTATTTCACCATCAGGAAGATATGAAAGGAGAGGAGCAGACATGTCAATCTTCCCGTGTGAAAAACTACATACCAAAAAAATACGAGTTCTTTCCCCCCTCTTCTGCCCTTTTCTCTCTTGATTTTGACCGATAGCAGCCCATTTAGCAGTCTCCAGTGCAAGATGCCGCTATATATGGCGGACGCAAGAGGGAGTGTGTTAGCGTGACCAATGACATAATAGGCCAGTTCATGACGTTTAAAAGTCACACGGAGTTGGATCATCTTTACACGATGATTAGTACAAAGCGGTGCGCCAATTTTTTTTGTGTCCATTGCCGTGTACAGATAATCAACTCCGTGTGACGTGATGAGCTGGCCACACTTTAGGAACAGCTTCAAATAACGTCATCTATATCTACTTCGAGGCAAACGAAAAAGACAGGCTACACTGTTAAAAATATCGTGAAAAATTACCTCTGTTTTTAAAGGCTATCTATTTTCTGACCAATGAGAACGCTACATGAACAGCTACAGAGCGCTCTCATTGGTCAGAAAATAGATAGCCTTTAAAAACAGAAGTAATTTTTCACGATATTTTTAACAGTGTACCGCGGTGCTACAGCATCTAGAATATATACTGTGGAAATCCAATCAGTCGATTACAGCGATATCTGCAGGATATTTCCCAAAACTCCAAGACAATTTGGTCTAGACGCTGTAACATTTTTTTTTTAACATACATCTGACCTGTGTGCTTGGCGTCAAACCCGCTGTAATAATACCATGTTTACTTTGAAATTTGAAAATATATCGCAGATGTCGCTGCGACCGTCTCCCTGGATTTCAGCGTCAGTGCACATTTAAGGGATACACTGCTTAGCGGTTCTTGGATAGCAAATTTCCACATTATGGATTCTAGACGCTGTAGCGGTGGCGACATTTCTATTTCCACTAGACTTCTGTTCTACCGTGCTTCAGAACCCGTTCTAGCGTCCTTAGAGCCGTTCTGATTGGCTGGTGCGATTCAGATGAAGTGGCTAGACGTCCGGGCACCGTTTGCACGTATTCGGATGTTTATTTTCAGCTATTTCGTTTCTGATACTACATAAGTTTGATTTGAATATTTTTTTCTTCCATTTTTTAGATGATGAAACTGCTATTTTCTACTTGAAAATTAAAAAATACCTGTATAAAACAAACCTCCATCATTTTCATACTAAAACTGTTTTTTTTTCCCAAACATTTTAAGTTAAAGACCGTTTCATAAATTTTAAATGTTATTTATATTAAAAATTATAAAAAAATATATAATTTATATTAAAAACGCATTGTCACTTATAAAACGCTGCAATTGCAGGGGGAATTTGGATATCTAAACCATGAAAAAAAAATATATATATAAAACCAGGGTTATTTTTAATCTATTTATTTTTGTAACGCTGATAATAAATATAACCCTGAAAAGTATTCTTTTTTTAGCACTGAATATGGAATTTTTAAATATGTTTCACAGAGGTATAGGAGGATTGCAAATTCAAGGGACAGTTAGAAGGTATTCCCCCTCCCCCCCCCCCAAAAAAAAAAGAATAAGAAGTTTCTGATTTTATATTTTTTCATGATTTAGATATGCAAATTCTCCCTGCAACTGCGGCGTTTTTAATATAAATTATATATTTTTTAATAATTTTTAATACAAATAACTTTTAAAATTTATGAAACAGTCTTTATGACTTTATCTTAAAAGATAAAAAAAAGGCGGTTTTAGTATGGAAATGACGGAGATGCGTTTTATACAGGTATTTTTGAATACTTTCAAGTAGAAAATAGCAGTTTCATCATCTAAAAATGGAAAATAATTTATTCAAATCAAACTTATGTAGCATCAGAAACGAAATAGTAGCTGAAAACAAATATTCGAATATGTGCAAACGATGCTCGGGCGTTTGGCCACTTTATCTGGAGCGTGCCAACCAATCAGAACGGCGCTGAAGGAGGCCAGAACAGAAGTCTAGTGGAATTAGAAATGTCGCGTAGCGGTGCATTACTCTTTCATCTTTAAAAAATATCCTGCAGATGTCGATGGAAATGACTGTTTGGAATTCGACATCATTGTACATTTAAGGGATTCAATACTTCCGCGCTTTTTTAAGTATTGCTGGGATAGTCGATTTCTACAACATATAATCTAGACGCTATAATGGAGCTATAGTTTCTAGAAGATAAAGTTTAAAAATCGGCTTATTAAAAAGGTGCTAAAAAATTGTATCCCATAAATGTTGAACTAGGCTAAACGACGAATGGCGATTACAGCGACATATGGTAATTCCAATGTAACTATTTCAAAAGAAAACGTTTCGCTCAGAGAAGATCTAGAAAATGTTGCTTCTATCGACATTTGTCATTCAGTATTTTTTAATATTTATGGGATTCAATTTTTAGCACTTTTTAAAGCATTACTGGAATAGCCGGTTTCCACACTATGACCGTGATCTAGGTAGATTTTTCTCTGTTATCGTAACGAGATTGACCAATCAGAAGCCAGAATTTTTTCTAACTTTTCACTGTTTGCAAAAATGTACCTGGATCCCGACCTATATTTCTAGCCGCTATAACTGAGCTCAGGAATAGTACAGAATGTAAACTCCGTATTTTGATACATTAAGGACGGGATCTAATGGAGGCTATTCCAGTTTCGTTTTGATCACGTGGTCAAGGTAAAAACTTCTAGCGTAAAGAAGGGAAGGCTCCGTAGACATATAATGTAAATCCCCGCTAGCCAATGAAACAGTTCGTGAGGCAAAGCAGTAAGATCTTCCCTTCTTATCAGTTAGACGTTCTTTGTGTAAATTACCGATATCACGTCGCTTTTTTCAGCCTAGGACCCATATTTGGAATATCCTCCATTAGGAACAAGTGTGTCTCTATAACGAAGTAGCGACATACGGCCAATAAATGTTTATTAGTAAAAGTGATAAAAACAAATCGTTAAAGTTCTTTGTGAGGATGCCATTATCGTCAGGCTAATGCATGTTGAATTATTTCCCTAGTCTAATAGAGATCGTCTATGCGCGTATCTTCTAATGGAGGATATTCCAAATATGGGTTCGAGGCTTGAAAAAGTCACGTGGTATCGATAATTTACCCAAAGAATTTCTAACTGATAAGAAGGGAATCAGGAAACTACACTGTTAAAAATATCGTGAAAAATTACCTCTGTTCTTAAAGGTTCTCTATTTTCTGACCAATGAGAACGAACAATGGTGATTGAATAAACGCCTATGAAGCGTTCTCATTGGTCATAATACAAATAGCCTTTAAAAACAGAGGTAATTTTTCTCGATATTTTTAACAGTGTACTACTGCTTTCTCGCATGAACTGTTTCATTGGCTAGCGGGGATTTACATTACATAGACGGAGCCTTTCCTTCTTTACGCTAGACGTTCTTGCCTTGACCATGTGATCATGACGTAGATTGAATATCCTCTATTCAAGAAAGCGGATTGCCGTACTTTCGGCAAAAACTTGAAATGAGCATGCCTCTTGTGCATATATCACTCTTATGTATAAAGGCTCTCTGTTATGGTGTTGTTTCTGATACAGCGCCTAGAATACCTAGTGTGGAAATATGCTATCCAAACAGTTCTAAAAATTTGTATCCCTTAAATGTGCGACGATGCTGCTAAAATTTCAAGTGTCGATCGCAGCGACATCTGCGGGATTTTCGTATTACTATTATTACATTGTATAGACTAGCAATTTCTTGCAGTTGTAGAAAATATCCTGCAGATGTCGCTACGATCTGCATATTGCAGCAGTATCATTGCACATTTAAGGGATACAATATTTTAGCGCTTTTTTAAGTATTACAGGGTTAACCGATTTCAACACTATATATTCTAGGCGCTATAGTTTCTGAGCGCTGTTGGTTAAATACGATATTTGTGTTTTAGAGTGAGCAATAGAGAAAAGTACTAAAACTATTGAAACAACAACTTCTTTAATATTGAAATGTATAGCAAAGGAGTTCAGAATCAATGCCTTAAATAGTTTCGAATATGCACTGTTGTTATGACATCAGTACCCTTCCTGGATGTGGGAATACAAAATTGTGTTCAACATAATTGGCCGCAATCTAGATAGATTTTTCGCTGTTAGCGAAACGAGATTCATCAATCAGAAGCTTGCACTTTTGCGAACTTTTCGCTGTTTGCAGCAATGCAGGCTATTGATTGGTGAATCTCGTTTCGCTAACAGCGAAAAATCTATCTGGATCCCAGCCTAGATTTCTGTAAATATTACACTTCATCCATGGCATTAAGAAAATGACTCAAAACTAGGCCGGGATCCAGAAACAGCAAAAATTCTTAAACATTCTGGCTTCTGATTGGTCAAACTCATTTCGCTAACAGCGAAAAATCTATCTGGATCTCGGCCATAGTTTTCTTCGATGAAATCAATGCAAAAGTATAATATAAAAGAATAGTATAAGACTTCTAAAATGGTTTGGCGGGTTTATCGTTGTTTGGCATAATTTATAAACTTTAGAATTAATTAACAGTTTTTCGCTAATTAAGAATAGAAAATTTGTGTTTTTAAAGCTGAATTTTATAAAAGCATGTAGATTGAGTAAATATCTGTCCAAAAATTCAATCCTTACTTTTTTATGTCCATTATTTAAGTCTCTACCTCGATTGAAGCATAAGTTCTGACGAAGAAAATAAATTTGTCATTTTCAGTATCTCGACGTTATTTTAAAAAATCTATATCTCTGTTTATAATTAATTTATGAGGATGCATTTGGTCTCAAATTTAAGATATTTTCCATTAGGTCCTTCTGGTTTTTGTTTTATTTTTCTGCGATGATTGGTTCTTTTGATATGGGAAATTTTACGCTGGCATGTTTGGTCGATTTAACATGGAGAAGCTGTCTTCAGTATAACAAGCAGTTACGGTGTCTTGCGTTTTATTCTTGGCGTTTGTTTGTTTGGCGAGGTTAGCATTTTTTTTTCAGCTTGGCTTGGCAGAACGACCGTCCTGCTTGATAAAAAAACGCAAGAATATGTACTAAAATAAAAATTATTATTCAGGAACTTAAAAGGCAAAAGATTGTGAGAATGCCCCACCTATGTGCTTACAATATTAAATAATAAGCTCGGGTGAAAATGATATGCTTAAATATGATGGGAATTGAAAAACTGTCCGGTAAACATAGGTGTCCGCTATTCGGCAGTGTCCGTTATGGAGGTTTTACTGTATTAAAAAGTAAAATCCTTCTATCCTTCTATATATAAAAAAAAGTAACGATTTGGAAATGGACCAATGAAAATCTGCGTAGATGCCGCGAAACGCATTTGATTGGTCAGAGCTTTCTGACGCAATAAGGGGTTTACCAAGGAGGGGACTGCTCTGTCGTCAAGCGTCGCCAAGTTTATCGCCAACTTGGCGATATATCGCTAAATTAGGCGACCAAAATTAGTCGCCAAAAGTGAAGCCAATGAAATCCAATAGGGTTTACTTGTGTGCAGAAAATCAACAAATTGAGATATTTCAATGCAACAAAAACTAATATTAGCTTATGAATAGAGCTTAATTGAACTATTTACTTTGTTTTTAAGCACATACACTACTATTTATAATATTCGTAACACTATATATATAATTTTACACATATATGTTGGCAGAGAAAAGGCGGCGAAGTGAAAATTTCAAAGGAGAGGAGATTTATATGATAAGATTATTTACTGTAACTACAAATTAGAAATTTCATTTCAAAGATAAGGGGAAAAAAATCCAAATAACTTCAATAAATTTATAATTATTCAAATAAGTTATAAATGTTATCTTTTCTTTAATGATTTTATATTTAATAATTCTTATAATTATGAAACTCTGTAAGCTCTAATGATTACCGGCTTGGAGATAAGGAAATAAAATTGTGAGGAGTTGGGGAGGATCGCGTTTTTACCAATTGGAATCTAAAAATTGAATGCATAAAAAAATAAGGGATCGCGAAACGATCAAGAATGGAAACGCGAAACAATTACGTCTGGGGTTGGCTAGAATATAGTGATTGCTTTCCGATACCGAATGGAGTCGCGAAGCGATTACGCGGGGGGTTGGGGAGCGGAGCGAGCAGGGGGGGGGGGCGGAGACCTCTTAGTATATATATATAAAAGTTTTGATTTGAAAATGGACCAATGAAAATCTGCATAGATATTCCCGGTAGATCGGCATCCAATTCGAATGCTTAAGCATGGTCTTTCTTCGTTAATAAAAAAAAAAAAAAAAAAAAAAAAAACTGTTGCATACAAAAATATGAAAATCGGTGGTATTATCCTGAACTATGAACGATAGTGTTAAGTCCGAACTCTGCGTTTAACCTTTAGAACTATTTAACCGGTTGTTAACTGTAACTAGAGTTGTGAAGTATGTTTACCGTTTGTATTTGTCTGTGTGCTTATTAAATGTATCGTTCGATATTACATAGTTTTCAATAGTGTTTAAATACACAAACACGCCAAAATGCTCGGTAAATTAAATAGTAAAGTTAATTAAACACGCGTAACAACACATGGCGGCAACGGTTAAAAAGTAAAGAAGTAACTTAGTATATTCTACGTTGTTCGAAGTTCAAAATCAACTTCTAGTTTCGTTTTGCGAACAGTTATGGCAACTGGGTCGGCATATCATATAACACCGCCGGATTTATTTCAATTTTCTACTCCAGCGGAGTGGCCCAAGTAGAAACAGAGGTTTCTTCGATTCCGAACTGCTTCTGGTTTGAATACGAAGACACAAGAGGAACAAGTTGATGCTCTGATATATTTCATGGGCGAAAAGGCCGAAGATATTTTTTTCGCTTTCACTTTAACACATGCCTGAGAAGAAAAACTTCCAGGCTGAATTAAGTAAATTCGATGATCATTTTACTGTAAAAAGAAACGTAATTTTCGAACGCGCACAGTTTAACAGACGGCTACAGAGAGAAGGTGAGTGCGTTAATGATTTCATTACTGATTTATATGCACTTGCAGATAAATGTAGTTATGGTGTATTACATGATGAATTATTGAGGGATCGAATAGTTGTTGGTATTACTGATCTGGCTTTAAGTGAAAAGTTACAACTAGATCCTAATCTTACTTTGCAAACAGCCATAGACAAAGTTCGTTTATCCGAATCGATCAAAAAGCAACAGTCTGTTTTAGTAAACAATTCATCAGTTAATGCATTAATTCATAAAAAAAAAATCTGTACAATTTTCAAATAGAAAGAATTTTCATGATAATAAAGTTAATGTAAGCATTTCAAAGTGTAAATGGTGTGGATATTCACCGCACGATAAAAAGAAGGCTCCCGCCAAGGACTCTTTTTGCAGAAAATGTAAAAAGAGGGGCACTGGGAGAAAGATTGTTTATCATCCACTAAGAGGATTAACGAAGTTAAATTTGAAGCAGGTTTTATAGGCTTAGTAGGAAATGTCGAAAATGAAGATGAATGGATTATACCAATTAAGATTTAAAATTGATAGTGGTGCTGACCACACTGTTATTCCTTCTCATGTTGCACAAACAGTGATGAAAAATGTTCAAATTAAAAGAACAAATAAAGTAATTTTGGGTCCTGATAGATCACCTTTAAAACTTAAGGGGAAGATTGTTAAAAATATGGAGTATAACGGAAAAAATTGTTTGGAAGAAATATATGTTATAGAAGGTCTCCAGACGTGTTTGTTGGGGAAACCAGCCATAAATTTTTTTGGGCTAGGTCCTAATATACTAGGCCATTGTGTGCATAGTATTAGTAGTTTCGATCCTGTTAATGAATTTCCTTCTCTATTTCAAGGACTTGGTTTACTGAAAGGTGACTACCACATAGAACTTATCGATGACGTTAAGCCTTATGCTCTTACTTCTCCACGGCGTATACCTGTGCCATTATTCGAAAAAAAAGTTAGAAATTAGAAGAATGAAGGAATTTAATGTAATTCAGCCAGTGGAAAAACCAACTAATTGGTGTTCTCCTGCCGTTGTTGTCATAAAAAAAGATGGAAATGTCAGGATTTGCGTAGATTTGACAATTC
Organism: Maratus speciosus; assembly: GCA_963932465.1. Classification (NCBI taxonomy): domain Eukaryota; kingdom Metazoa; phylum Arthropoda; class Arachnida; order Araneae; family Salticidae; genus Maratus; species Maratus speciosus. The sequence continues at coordinate 185,016,997 of OZ010798.1, read as the reverse complement.
TGAATAGGAGCATTCATAGGGAATGGCACCCACTGCCAACCACCGAATACAATTTATCTCTCTGGGCAGGGGCAAAAATATTTTCGAAATTGGATGCCAATTCCGGGCTCTGGCAAATACCTCTTGACGAAGAATCATCTTACCTCACAACGTTCATAACACCCTTTGGCAGATTTCGTTTTTTGCGTCTTCCATTTGGAAATTCGTCGGCTCCTGGGCATTTCCAGCGGAGAATGTTGCAGGCCTTAGAAGGGCTCCACGGGATTATCTGCAACATGGACGATATTCTTGTTTGGTGGTCTAGTCAGGCAGAACACGACGAATGGTTAAAAATGACCCTAAAGCGGCTTCAACAAACGGGAATTACCCTAAATAAACAAAAATGCGTTTTTAATGTCAAGACCATAACATTTTTGGGTCATGTCATCGACGAGTTAGGAATACATCCCGACGAAGAAAAGATTACAGCTATATGCAACTTCAAAATTCCAACAAATAAGACGGAGCTTAAACAACTTCTTGGTATGGCTAATTACCTCGCACGATTCATCCCAAGATTTTACGAAACTTTAGCACCTCTGAATTCTTTATTATCCACGAAGAACGAATTCATTTGGGATTCACCGCAAGATGAAGCACTGAAAAAACTTAAAGAGATTTTGTCGTCCGAACCGGTACTGGCAATTTTTGATCCTGGCAAGGAATCTATTATGACAGCAGATGCCTCATCCTATGGTCTGGGGGCGACGTTGTGTCAAAGACAGAGCGACTCTACATTGAAGGTAATTGCATACGCATTTCGCACACTGACGCCAACTGAGCGACATTACGCACAAATAGAAAAGGAAGCACTTGCGCTAACATGGGCATGTGGAAATTTTTGTAATTACTTGATAGGCACCAGGTTTCTTCTAGAGACAGATCACAAACCTCTTGTCCCTATATTGACAAGAAAATCCTTAGATGATTTAACTCCTCGTCTTCAAAGATTAAAAATGCGATTGATGAGATATTCTTTCGATGTTTCCCACACCTCAGGAAAAAAATTATGTGCAGCAGATGCATTATCTAGATCACCTATCCAGGAGGAAGTTCCAGATTTCGAATTAGAAGACGAAGTTGAAGCTTATTCAATCTTTTAACAGAATCCATTCCTTTAGCTCCGCAAAGACTCACACAGGTAAAATTGGAACAAGAGCAAGATTCAACATGTAAAATGTTAACAGCCTATGCTTTCGAGGATGGCCGAAAAAAAATAAATTAGAACCAGGATGTCTACCTTATTGGCCTTTGAGATACGAAATATCCTTGCAGAATAGATTACTTATGCGAGGAACTCGAATAATCATTCCACGCAAGCTAAGACATGAAATTTTAGAGAAAATACACAAAGGCCATATGGGGATAGGTAAATGTAGAGATTTGGCGAGATCTGTAGTATATTGGCCGGGTATCAGTAAAGATATAGAGAAGTTGATGCGAGAGTGTACTTCATGTATACAGGAAGCTAAAAATCCTTCAGAACTGTTGAAACCCACAGGATTTCCTCAAAGACCTTGGGAAATAGTAGCTATGAATCTGTTCAAACTTCATTCAGACTGGTATTTGTTAGTGACTGATTACTATTCACGTTATCCAGAAATTGCTAAATTAGAGAGGCTTACATCTCGAGAAGTGATTCTACATTGCAAGTCAATTTTCGCCAGACATGGAATACCTGATATTGTTAGGTCTGACAATGGGAAACAATTTGAAGTAACTAGAACAGCTGAATTCTATCAATTTGCAAAAACATATGGGTTTAAACATATAACGTCTAGTCCAAGTTACCCACAGAGCAATGGATTTGTAGAAGCTGCTGTTAAAATTATCAAGCTCAGATTGAAAAAATTCAAAGATCCTTATTTAGCACTACTCAGTTACAGAGCTTCGCCTTTAAAGAATGGATACAATCCAGCTGAGTTATTGATGGGTAGGAGATTACAAACAACGTTACCCATACCACTAACAGCACTTCAACCAAAGCTCACACAGAAGGAGAAATTAGAAGAAATAGAGGAACATCGAATAAAAACGCAAGAAAGGTACTATAATCAAAGACACAACTCCCATGAACTCAAGTCAATAAATCCAGGGGAGAAAGTGTGGATAACAGATAGAAAGGCTGTTGGTACAGTTCAGAAACATGCGGACACACCAAGATCATATTTCGTAAAAGAAAGACATCATATCCTGACACGAAACAGAAAACATCTAATTCCGAATGCGAAACTGCAACCACGTCCGACAGATGATGACATCGAGGAAGTTCTTTCTACAGAAATTTCTAAAAGTGAAGTACCTGAAAATGGAATACCAAAGCTTTCAGACTCAACTGAGAAAAATGACCAGCTTAACCCTAGAATCAACCAACCTGTTGTAACTCGAAGTGGAAGAACTGTTAAACCTCCAAATCGACTAAATCTCTAAAAGGGGGAGATGTGGCATTATCCTGAACTATGAATGATAGTGTTAAGTCCGAACTCTGCGATTAACCTTTAGAACTATTTAACCAGTTGTTAACTGTAACTTGAGTTGTGAAGTATGTTTACCGTTTGTATTTGTCTGTGTGCTTATTAAATGTATCGTTCGATATTACATAGTCTTCAATAGGGTTTAAATACACAAACACGCCAAAATGCTCGGTAAATTAAATAGTAAAGTTAATTAAACACGCGTAACAACACAGTATTATAGAGAAATGTTTGATAAACACGCTGATGCAGACAGTTTTCAAATCGAATAGTTATTTTAAGATATATTTAATGTTAAAGTTGGTCAAAGTCGTTCCATTAAAAAAGTTTTATAGGAGCAAAAACTATACATAGGAATTTAATCATTCTTAGATCATTTTATACATGAGAAGTTCTCGGTGTGCAGACTGCATTTATCTTTTTTATTTGATTCATTTTTTGAGGATTTATTTCCATTTTTACATTCAAATTTTCAGCTTTTCCACAGATATTTTTTACACATTTTAGAAAAGGATATTATTTTAAATTGTTGCCAATTTTTAAAACAGTGCAAAGAATAATATTTCCTTCAAATTAAAAATTTATTTACACGTGGCTATTATCAGTAGAAAAAAACTTTAAAATTAGAATTAAATGATTACATGTTAAAAGCAGTAAAATTACGTCATAAGAACCATATTTACACTTGAATTTTAAAAGAAAAACAAAATGTTAAAATAAAAAAAAATCATTTTTATGCGTTAAAACTTGTAAATGGAGGCAATTACGTCAGATTTAAAATGGCCAAAAAATATGGCAAAACAATTTAAATTAAAAAATATATTTGCTCGAGACATTTATTTGATATTTTGAGATGATCTTTTCAACTATTATCGTGAATTCGAAGACAGCGCAAATAATATTTCCTTCTAACAACAAAAGTATTTTCAAGTGAATATTAATAAGAGAAATAAAACTTTGGTGTAAATTACGTCAGATTTAAAACGATACATTTAAAATGAATTATTTAAAAGAACTATCTTATAGCGCTGTTAAAAAATACCGGGAGACAATGACTCTGTTTACCTAATTCATTTTACATTAGCTTATTTTCAAATGTTTAACAAATTTTTTTTAATTAAATACGAAAACAGCCATTGTATCTCTTAACAGCAGCAGATTTGGTCTTAAAAATCCCCAATCCAAGGAAAACGAATGGAAACACGTTTACAGAGAAATCACTACTGTTTTTTTTTTTTTTTTTTTTTTTTTTTTTTTTTTTTTTTAATTTAATATTTTTAAAGCCGATAAAATTAGCGTGCTTTTTGGATTTTGGTGTGCCTGAACGGGGGTTGGCGAGCGTAGCTCGTAGGGGGCAGAGCCCCCTAGTTAAATAAAAGGAAAAGCGGAAATCCACCGCAATTGCACTGTAACATTGTCGTCTCGAAAAGCACAAAATTAAGTAATAAGTTAAGGTGAAACCAACAAAATTAAACCAAAAAAAAAAAAAAAAAAATGCAATTTAACAAATTACAACGACCATTTGGAAAATGATTTTTTCAAAGTCTAAAATTTAAGACATAAAAAATCGCACGGAGTTGACCCTACATGACGTATGCCATGGATTACATTTTTCGGTACTGTAATTTTTTTAACTTCTACCGAGCTGGTCATACATTACGTACGCCATGGATTAAACATTAATATTCCTGGACCCATTTTAAATGAAATTTCATTTTCTAAACATCCCACACTATTACTTTTTACACCGTCGTATAGAGAAAAAAAATGTACTTTAAAATGCAATTTGTTTGAAAGCTGTATCTCAATTTGTTTCTGAGTTATTAATTTTTTTTTGTAGTTTTTATTACTTTTTTGTCATAGTGGCAACAGAAGTATCCATCTCTGTTGAAAGTAAAGGGGATTACTGTATTGACCAATCAGAAAACGAATAAAATGCGGGATTCAACTAATAAAACGCTTCAGGTTTTTTTTTAATTTCCTACCCTGACCGAGAACAATAACCATTTTTCCAAATGATTAATAACAAGCTAAGATACATTAAATAACGAGCAGAGGTTAAAATTACATCTTTAAACACGGCCAATTACGTTAGTAATGTTCAGCAAAACGATACTCAAGCCTTAGTAACAAAAGCGCATTATAATGGCCTTTCTCTTTCCCAGAATTTCACAGAAATGGCATTAACACCGATCATAAATTTTTCAGCGAAAAGTCCACCGCAACTGTGCCGTGACATTGTCGGCTGGAAAAGTACAAAAAAGGGCTATCAGATTTTACCGGGTGCGTAAACCTATGAGAGAAGAATGGATGCTCTGATATGCCTAATCAAGAGGAAAATAATAAAAGGTGTATTTCGTAAAGGGTTGAAGATATGCTACGCACATGCAGATGCATTGTGTTGGTATGATTTCTCTCAAGATATGTTTACGGATATTTTAAAGGTTCAAGGAGAGAAACAAGATAGATTAGGCGCGGTAGTTTAGCAATCCGAAAAGTATGGCAGGGAGTCATGTAGGCGTTTTACAAATAAATATAACATTTAGGATCAATAACACTGGTCGGCAAAAAAAGAAAACTTTTGCCTGCCAGCGATATGAAAATGTGAATTATATACATCTGACATTACTAAATCTAAATATGGCATCCAAATTGCTCCAATACGTACCATTTTCCGAAAAATAGTTTTCAACTAATAACAAATAATGAAGGATCATATATGAGACATTCTCATATAATTTTGACTTTTAAGTCTCTGAATAATAATTTTTATTTTAGTACATATTCTTGGTTTTTTTTTCTTATGTTGAAAAACATCCCATTGCATAACTGTATAACAATATTAACGAGATAAATAAGTTTTGGACGATATTGGGGGTTCAAATATACTACGAAATTCCTTACCGTCTCGTGTTCCTGATCCTGATTTTTAAGTTTGGAGCTGTCTGTATAAAATTGTTTCAATAAAGGCAATTCGATGTAATTTTTTTCCGAAACTGGGACTATTTTTTTATATAAATATGTAGCAAAAAATTAACCTGCACATATTTTTACGGTTGTTATTATGTTTTAAACACTGTCCCTGGATTTTAGATTCCTTACCGTCCCTCTTGCTAAAATTATACAGAAAATTACTTCAGATGCAACCACAGAATTTTTTTCAACTTTTTTCTCATGCAGAGGTATGCTAGAGAAAGAATGGCTAAACTTATTTGACAGGAAATTTGCTTCAGCATTTAAATATCAATTTCAACCATCGTGGCTTTATGGGTAGTCTTACTGTCCCCAAGGTTTATTCCTACACTTTTCAGGGGTAAATATATATTTTTTATTTAATCCAGTGTAATAACTGTTGCTAAAAATCAATGAACATTGTGGCTATCACTTAGTCTTGCCATGATTTGCCTAAAAATAGTGGTAATTTTCCTTACCGTCCCTTTTTTTCCCTTACCGTCACCTTTTTTTTCCTTTACCTCCCCCCTTTAAGACAATGTTATACCAAAATTTTGTACTTAAAACGCTACATTGTTATTATTTCTTATTTGAATGTCCTGTGGGTACTATGCAAATTCATTATAAGTAAAAATTTAGAAGAGAATAAAAAGTTTTAGTGGTAAAATGGTAAGGAAAATTAAACTCGCAAGTTTAACATAAACCTCAGTTAAATAAAACATTTTTCGCTGCTGACCATTTTTTCCTTTTTTTTTTTTTTTGAATCATTAAGGCATCCGTCTATAAGTTTAAAATGTTATTTTATTAAGTTCAATTTCACCAGATTTTTATTCCTGAAAGTTGAAATTTTGTGAGAATGCCTCATATATTATTTACGTTGTCAACATCCCTTTTTCTCTAAAAAACGCACAACAATGAATGAGGTATAAATCAATAGGTTTTTAAACCGGCTTCTGACATAGTACACTCACATTTAGTTAAAACATGTTTTTTGATTTAAAATCGCAGTTGATTAAAAATTAAATCAGCATTGTTTTCATAAATGACCGAAAAGGTTTTTCTTAAATCAATTTTGCCACGAAAATAAAATACTGCATTATATCATGCTCAGCAGTGATTAAATAATAATAAATAGCACAAAAAAGATAAAGCATGGATGCCCACGCATTTTATATTTATGATTAAAAAGCAAAATTGAAATGGAATTGTTTAGAAGAAAAGACACCAGCGATTAATCGATGCAGTGGTGTTTCATGTGTAGCCTAAAAGGTATGCTTTGTTATATTAGATTAAAGTGTATTTTACATGTATTCAATTTATTTGTTTCCCTATTTTTTTCCTCAACCTTATCCTCTGATGAAGAATGGAATAAATAAGATGATATTCTGACTTCACTAATATTGTTTCCCGATATTTTTATCCTTAAATTTTCTTTAGACGTTTAAGGGGTTTCATATCTTTTAAAATCTTTGTCGCCAGTGCAAAAGTGATGTAATTTTAAGTTCTGATAACTTTCTAAATACTTATAGAAATTATATAAACCTCTGTAATATATTTAAGACATATTTAAGGCTTTAAACAATGTAAAAATAGATATTTATAAAATATTAAAAGATACAGTCCAGTTAATATTTCAAAGTTTTTTCACACGGTATGTTACAATCCGGATAACTTAGAATAGATATATCAACATAAAACTTGGGTTAAAATGATCTCTAACCTATGTTTTATAAAATTAATATTATTGAGATAAATAAATATTTTTATTATTTTTTAATCTTTAATTATAATAATTTTTTCTCTTTTTGAAATTTAAGTTAATTTTTAAAATAGTTTCCGTCAAAGAATTGATATATAATTATTTCATTGTATAAAATATAGTTTAAAGTTCATTTTAACATAACATATATTAAGTTTTGTGTTAATATATCTATTCTAAGTCAATTTGCGGATTTGTGCGGATTGTAACATACTATTGGAAAACATTTTACAATATTAATTGAACTGTATCTTTTGTTATATTATAAGTGTTTAGTTTTATATTTTATAAAGCCTTAAATATGGCTTAAATATATTACAGAGGTTTATGTAATTTCGATAAGTATTTAAAAAGTTATAAGAACTCGAAATCACATCACTTTAGCCCTGGCGACGGCGATTTAAAAAGATATGGGACCCCTTAAATCTGCATCTAAAAAATATTAGATATTGCTTAAAAAGTATGACTGCCGTGCAGAATCTTCACACGGCTCCCCGATTCTTATAATAATTTACAACACTACATAAAATTAAAAACACGACAAAAGTATGTTCACTGTCTTAAATAATAAATCAATAAAATATATCATGGAAATATATTTTGTCGATATTTGTCTGATGTATTTTTAAATTTGCTGTTGTTGTTGTTGTTGTTGTCGTCACCTCTTTCGTGACCAATAGCATCCACTAACATGTTTTAATTATTTGTGCTACAGCGTCTTCGATAATGTTTATATACATTTATTTATAGGTTATTTACATATTAACAAATACATTGTAATGAAATAACTTTGGATGGCACAGATAATTATAATTTTAAAAGATAATTTTAAATAATTAAAAATTATAATTATAATTATAATTTTTTTTCACAACACGTACAGCAGACTGTAATTTCATAGGTACAAAAACATACAATTATTTAGAAAGACGAAAGTTTGGTTGGCAAGAATGTAGCTCTGCACCTGAGTTCCGTTTTAAATGGGAAAATCCAGAGTACTAGTCCCATACTCTAATTTAAATTGTCTTTTAAAAAAGGCTTCTGACGAGAGTATAAACTCTGATGCAATCCGGTTAAAATTTTACAGGACGAAGAAAATTGAACCGCAGATTTCATGTCGAATTCCCACGATGACCATCTCTTACTTCATATTTATACTCAGACCTTTTTCAAGTGATCTGAAGTGGTTCTCATTTCCCTCGAAACACTAGAGTATTTATGGCCTCGTATCTGTCTGATATAGTGTCAAACATAAGTACTTGGTTAAAGTTGCAACTTTTATAACGTCAAATGGAGTGACCTGAATTGATGGCTGGTCTGAAAACTGTGTTATAGATTTTTATGAGATGCTTACTGTAGCGGATTCTCTTAGGTTGAAGGAAAGTTAAGGTTCTTTTTAAGAAACCCAGTAACTGTTCGTTAATTAGTAATGAAGACAATTCATCACAACGTGTTTTTGTTTACACAAATCCCACTTATGTTTTAGTAAGACGTAAAATACTATAATTTTAAAAATAGAACGCCCTACCTAAAAAATGTTACGTAATAGGGGAGACCAGGGCTAGTAGGCGCAGTTTTTAGTTATTGATTTTTATTAATTTTTTGTTTAAGTTTTTTATGAAACTTTAACTATACTTTTAAGAACTTAAAGATACTTAAAGAACAGGCGTTGGACTATAAATACCTGGAGTTTTGATTTTGTAGCTTTTGTAGTTTATGTTTAGCGGAAGCCTAAAGTAAAAGGAAAATTGTGTCCCAACCTACTCCGTCACGGGGCAAGTTGCCTATACCTAAGGGGTAAGTTGGCACACGCTTTATAAAATTTTAAATGAAACTCAAATAAGACACGAAGTTAAGAGAAATCACTTTCATTATTGCCAGTAAGTTTAAACAAAGGCGTTATTACCGTACAATGCAAATTCTAAATTAGCATAAAGAGATAAAAATAATGAATAAAACATTAATACTGAGTAACTTCTATCCTACTCGATATAATCATCAGAGTTACAATTATCACAAATAAAAAATCGAGTGTCTCCGATTGGGCAAGCACCGTGTGCCCAAAATCTTGCATTGCAACCACTTTTCTCGTTGTTTTCTGTTTTTCAAGCTACCAGCGCACACCAGACACTGAGCCAACTTGCCCCGTGTTCAATGCGCCTACTAGCCCCATAATACATTTCTTCGCAAAAGGGACACGTAACCATTGAAGCATAAATAATCCAAGTAAATCACATATGGGGTAGGTACAGTTAATCATGCACTAAGAAAAACTGCACAAGTTAAATCGCAATTATTAAGATAAGTATTAGAAATTAGAAAAAGAATGAAGCAACAAAAAATTACTTATGAGTGCAAAAAACAGAAAAATCGTAATAAATGTCCACTGCGCGTAAGTAGCGCTGCAAAACTACAATGAGGATTATAAAAAGCAAGAAGAAGGGTACTCTGTGACTGGCTGCCCAATCTATCCACAAACAGGTGATTTATGAGGACTGCGCCTACTTACCCCTGCAGCCAACTAGCCCCGGTCTCCCCTACAATAATTCTATTGCCGTATTTTGATTATAGTGAAGTGAGATCTATAAGGATCAACCATTATTTTTATAGGGAAGATTTTGGGGCGACGAAATGCAAATAGTCTGAGCTGTTGAATATTCTTATTAATATTTTATTAATTACACTGCTCAGCACCAAAATCCTCCCTATAAAAATAATGGTTGATCCTTATAGATTTCACTTCGTTAAATCAAAATATGCAATAGAATTATTGCATAGTGTACCATTTTTTTTAGGTAGGACGGGTTATTTTTAAAATTATGGTATTTTATGTCTTATTAAAACACAAGCGGAAATTGCGTAAACAAAAATATGTATATGTTAATATGCAAATAACCTATAAATAAATGTATAATACAAGCATTACCGAAGGCGCAGACGCAAAAAGAATTAAAACGTCAGTGAATACTGCTGGATACGAAAGAGGCAGATACAACAGCAAAATGCGTCAGGCAAACATCAACAAAATATATTTTTATGATATGCAGTCGAACCCGGTTAAGACGCTCACGGTTAGGACGCGATCTCGCTTAATACGCGGATTTTTTTCCTATCCCTTGAACATCGCCTATAGGATAATGCAAAATATCACGTTTAATACGCGAACATTTATTACGCGATCTCGCTTAATACGCAATAGATTTGAGGCAAAAAATTCGCTTAAGAAGCGAATTCATTGATAAAGATGCGAATTTTTTCACTGTTCTCCAGTGTTGCCAATTTAGCGGATTTTTTTTTTATGCGAATAATAACACAGTTTTCGAATAGTAAGATTTACTTTATTGAATAACAGATTAATTAAGGCGAACATTTGTAATAGGAAATTGTGGTAGCTATTTGAATTAAAAAAAAAAAAAAAACCCGCAAAATTAGCAACACTGCAATTCTTCTTTCAATCCGCGTCCTAACATTCTTTGTTTCTCGCTCCGTGTATGTTTTTTATTCTAGTAGAGAGGGATAGACGAATTCAGGATACTCAGAAACTTCATAAAAATTATTATGATTACGAATGATTATACTTGTTAGTGAAGTTTTAAAGGTTCGTTATAGCACTACTATATTTTATAATGCATATTATATAGAAAAAAAATGAAACTCGTAAAGATTAAACAAATACGAATGTGGTTGTATAATTCTTTTGTTTTTTCTACGTTTTCTTAACTTTTTGCTATGCTAACGATATTTTTTTTTTCACAAGGATTAATAAGGATAGTTTTTCTTATATTAAAAAGAAGGACAGATAATAACGGTACTCATTATCACATGTACTAAATATGATTTTAACAACTTGATTGTTCTTCAAATATTTAATTTCTTTTTCCTTCTATTAAAGAAAAAATACTCTAGCAGGAAAATTATTTTTGTTGTTTTATTTTTGGTTGTAACGTATTAATCTACTATAATACTATGTTTGAATCCATATTTATTTTTGTCATTATTCCAGCCTTATAAAAAGAAACAATGAGAATACAATTCAATTTTAATTTAAATAAACGTAAAAGTCACAAATTTCGACCGTAAGCATATAAATGAAAGCTCTAACTTCATTTAGATGATTAGGTATGTAAATAAGCCCAGTTCCTGCAATATTATACAAACCACGTTTAATACGTGATTCCGCTTAATACGCAACCTTTGTCCATTCTCTTCAAAAGCTTTTTAATCGTGTTTGACTGTATTTTATTGATTTATTATTTAAGTCAGTGAAAATACCTTTTTAATTTTTTAAATTGTATCTAACATTCTACATTAATATAACAAACCTTCATTATTGGTTATCATTAGAACAATATTTGTCAGAAAAATGATACGCAATTGGAGAAATTTGGACGCAGTATTTAGATCCAGGAATGTCAGATGTATGTGATTCCCATATTCGTTTCAAAAGGGAGGCAGAATTTTCATTTTTTGGCCGACCAGTGATGCCATTGTCAAACAAATTATTTTAAAATTATTTTTTAGATAGAATATTTCAAATATTAAACTCCAGAGAATAACGATTATCAAATTAACAAGACAATGGCGAGTTCAGAGGACAGAGCACCTCCCTCCTCCTGGGTTAAAACTTATTAGATATAATAAAAACATTTTCCTAGAAACGAAAACAGTCTAGAAGTATCGTTTTATATAATCGTGTTTCTTGTCACATTTGATAAGGGGGCGATGTTTGATAAGGCGAGGATCTATTGAGTTGTTCGGAAAGGTGTTTCGTTTTCTTTCTTTCTTTTTCTTTTTTTTTTTTTTCTGTGAAAATGAAAGATGATTTTCTTATAGTGTATAAATATTTTATTGAATTGTATATTCTCCATTTTGGCCCAATACCTTTTGCTATCTTTCTGACAATTGCATTATTTCACGCTCATAAAACTTCTGATCTTTGCTGACAAAATCTGATCCAAGTCATTTTTGACGCCGTCATTTGAAGTAAAGTTTTTACCATCTAAAAATTTTTGTAGAAACATAAACAAGTAATAATCCGAAGGTGCCAGATCTGATGAATATGGTGGGTGTGGTATTACATCCCATTCAACCTGTAAAAGCTTTTGGAGAGTTACAAAACCTCTATGAGGTCTCGCATTATCGTGGTGGAACACTGTACCTTTTGAATTCCGGCTTTTTTTCTGCTTCAGTGAATCGTTTAATTTGTCCAGTTGATGACAGAACACTTCAGAATTGGTCATGGTATCGTCCGGTAGAACCTTAAAAAAAAAAAAAAAAAAAAGATCCTCTTAAAATCTCACCAAACACACAGCATCACCCTTTTTTAAATTCCTACTATTAGTTCACACTCTCCCTATATTTATTTATATATCTTGCTCAAATTTTCAATCGTTAATAAAATACTTATTATTCATCCTATCAAGTTGAAATAATTTTTTTAAAACTTTTCATGGGTGACAATTGATGTTAATACAGATTTTTCAAATATTAATTCATTAATTAAATTTTAATTAATTAATTTTAGTTTTATATGGGAAACAAAATGGCGGCCATTGGTTATTGAACAGCATTTAATGCATCTTCATATCTATAAGGGGGTTACCATAGGGGGGGACCTGTTCTGTTGCCCAATACCGCCAAGTTTGTCGCCAACTGAGCGATATATCGCCAAATTTGGCGACCAAAATGAGTCACCAAAAGTGACGCTAACTTGGCGATATCTCTAATATTTCGCCAAATTCCCATAGACTTCCATTGTAAACCTACTTGCTTATAGAAAATCAACCAATTGAGATATTTTAATGCAACAAAAACTAATATTAGCTTAAGGGATTATATTAAATTTTTCTTTGATGACCTAATTAGGAATTGACTTTAAAAACAAAATTTTTATATTACTTGTTTTGACGGATATCGGTTTTCGAAGTTCTTTGAGTGGTTCATCTTTTTTACTCCATGATCTCTTGCGTTTAACATTGTTGTAGACAACCCATTCCTTGTCTCTAGTGATGATTCGCTTCAAAAACGGATTATTTTCTTGACGTTTGAGAAGCAAATCACAGACGAACTTATGACGGAGCAAATTTCTTTCTGTAAGAACATGTGGAACCCATATGTCTAGTTTTGAAATTACACCAAGGCGTTTCACGTGATCATGACCGGCCGAATTCCACAAATTTAATCTCTCAGCGATCTCATGAGTTGGTTATTCGGCGGTTTGCATCAATGAAGGCTTTTATTTTGCCTTCATTAGATTCATCTGGCCTTCCAGAAAGTGTTGCATCTTCAACATCAAAATTGCCGGAACGAAATTTTGCAAACTGGTTTTGGCACTGGCGTTCTGTCAATACATCTTCTGCATGTACATAAAAAAAAAATTTCTGGCATGAACAGCATTTTTACCTTTTCGATAATAAAAAAGTAAAATATGCCGAAAATGCAGCTTTCGACTTTCCATATTTGATAGGGCACCAAACAGAAACTATTGCGCAGAATCAAACAAACTTTTTGAGAAACAAGGATTGCTATATCAGCTTTCAAAATACATAATAACAATGCGGCTTAAGTGTGAAATTGGCTGTGAAAAAAATACAATTACGTCCTCTGTTGGGAAAAATGAAATTACTTTCCGAACAACCCAATATTTCTTTGGCCAAAAATTCACGCAATTTTTACTATATATATATATATTTTTTTTTTTTCAGTTACAAAAAAAGGATGTATAATTTTCTGACTTTTTGCCTTATAGTTAATCATATTTCACTTATATTTTTAAATTTTATATGAAAAGAAAGATAATAAATAAACAATGCGCCTTTGACGGCGGGGAGTACCTGCATCTGTATACTTTAAGTTTTCAACTGGGTGACTGTTTTTCTCCGGTCACAAGCATCTGAGACAAATTGGGTCATCAAATTATGAAAGGGCATTAAATTCTTTGGAGCTTATATCAACATTTAGTTTACAAAGTTGATTTTGGACAAAATGGCAGTTATTTGAACAAAAAGGATAATTTTTTTCGCGTTTTTAGGTGTGTTCGTAATTATATAAATACGTAGCACCTATAATCGTCGTCTGGACCATCCGCCTGTCTGTCTGTCCGTATATAACAGCGCAAAAACTATCCAACCGAATTGTTCGAAATTTAATACATATAATCATTGTAGAATTTTGTCGAGTTATTTCAAATTTTATGAAAATCGGATGTATAGTTCAATTACAGGGACTGCTAAAGGTATTCCGTTACATTACGGACAATGGGAAAAAATAGTTTCAAGCGTATTTTAATGACGTTACACCCTTTCGAACATAATGAAATTGATATGCATTTATGAGGTGCACTGAAATATGCAATCTGTAGAATATGCGGCGCAAAGAATATTTATTATTCATTTACAGGGCCACACAAAACAATTCCGTTACATAATGGTATAGAGGGAAACATTGTTTGCGGCGCATTTTAATTATGTTAAACTGTTTCAAGTATAATGAAACTGATATACGTTGCTGAGGTTTACTTCAAGTTACTTCCTGTATAATAGAAAGTGCATAGTATTTATAGAAACACACAAAAAAACTTTCTTTTCGGTTTGCTAAAAATTACCGGGAGGCAAAGACTCTGTTTATTTAATTCATTTTATATTAGCTTATTTTGAAATGTTAACTGATTTTATTTAATCAAAGACGGAAACAGCCATTGTATCTTTTAACAGCCGCTGATTTGGCTTTAAAATTCCCCAATCAAAGAGAAATTAATAGAAACCCGTTTATAGGGAGATCGCCACTGTTTTTTAACTTATAATTCAATCTTCCGAAATCTTTTTTAAACCGATCAAATTAGCGTGCTTTTAGAGTCTGCGGTGTCTGAACGGGGGTTGGCGAGCGTAGCTCGTAGGGGGCAGCGCCCCCTAGTATCCAAAAAATATCTCTCGAAATGCTGAAAATTTGAATTTAAAATAGCATTAAAACCTCAAAAAATGCGCCAAATTAAAAAACTAAATGCAATCTGCACGCCGGGAAATTCTGACGCATAAAACAGAGGTGTCCGTTATGGAGATTTACTGTATTTGCATTTTTTAAAAAGTTATAATAGAGCGAAATGGTATCATGGCACCAGTCGCGCACAAAAATTTCACAACACCAGTTAAGGCTTAAATGAAGAGATAAAACTTCTTTAAAAATACATAATGAAATTAAACAATAAAGAAATATCGTGCGGCACGCACGGATTATGAAGCATTTTGTAATATTGTATACTGTTATAATAACAATTTACAATGTCTTCATTCTTTTTTTGTGTTACCTTGAATTGTATAAACAAAAATACTGCTTCCTGCTTGCGTATATTTGATAATCCTGATGCCTTGGTTCTATTTCGTATCACTATATAATAGAGAACAGCATAATACATTAAACAAAATTTAAAGACTTGTAGAGTTTCAAAGCCATGTCTCAAAACTTAAAAGGAAGTAGTTAGCAACAACTGTAATTCTTCAAATAATACAAATTACTTTAAATCTCTGAGTGGCAGATACACCCGAGTATTAGAAAATCAAATTTTATGTTACCGCAAGATGTATTCGAAAAAGAATAATAAAACTGTGCAGTTGACAACTGATAAGTTTTTCCTTAAATAAATTAAAATGTATATAAACTTGAAGAAAATTGTACTTCAATAAGTTTTAAATCAAATTATATAAAAATTTTAAAAATTAACATAATGATCAGTAAGCTAAAAAATTGTGGTAGTTCAGAATTAAAATTAACATTGACTTTTCAATGTTTCTATGTTGTTACTTATTAAATTAGCACACATTTTTATGTTAATGGCAGTTTGTAAAAATTCGAATGACTTTTCTCATTGTTTCATATCAAGCCACGTAATATGTACTGTACTACACTTAACTTTGGAAAAAAAAAATCTCGGAAACTTTAAATGTCGACGTATATTTATTGTAGATTTACAAGCACAGAATACGGTTTTTACACAAGCGATAAGTACATAATTATGTTCAACAACATACTATAAGTTGTTGATAAGTACATAATAATATTAACAATTCTATGTTGTTACTTATTAAATTAGCACACATTTTTATGTTAATGGCAGTTTGTAAAATTTCGAAAGACTTTTCTCATTGTTTCATATCAAGCCACGTAATATGTACTGTACTACATTTAACTTTGGAAAAAAAATCTCGGAGTTTATTGCAGATTTACAAGCACAGAACACGGCTTTTACACAAGCGATAAGTACATAATTAAAAAAGTTATTTCGAGACCCACATCCGGATGCCAGGGTTCGACACCTGGAGAGTTCTTCCCTCGGCAAATCATGCCGTGCAACCAGCGGGAGAGTCCCTCTCCAGTTTTCTCTCTCGTACGATGTCAAATCAATTAATCACTTCTTTTTGGCCCTTGAAGTTGGTATGTATGGAGTTCGAGTCTCAAGTGGATTTTTAAGAGGTTGAGGATGATTTCATATATCTAAGATTTATTACCACTTCAACGTCCCTATACTGTCAGTACTTAAGATTTTTTCAAAGTTTTGTGTTCTGTAATGTCAGAAAGAATATTAACAGAAAATAAATGGTCTCTTGAAACAAAATTACGATTTTACATCTGGATATTTTGTATCTTGTAACTCAAGAAGGGGGAAATATTGGGAGCTACTATAAGATTGGGATTAGTCGTAATTGAATAAAAGAACCATGCACAAAACATTACAGTACTATGTACTTTATGAGTACGGAAGTTTGTACTTGTAAGTACATATATAACATGTATAATATGTACTTTCTAACAATAATGTGTCAAAATGCATATATAAAACAATATCGTAGTACGTAGTATATTATTACACTGTCTATTTATGTATACTGGATTTTTGAGAAAGTTTCCAGTGGCTATATTGTAAATTTTCGTATTCAATATACACTACGTGGCCAAAAATCACCAGACGTTTTCAATTTTAGACGTTTTGACGAATGTCAGGAGACATACTTGACGAATTGTTGTGAAACTTCGGGATGTCAAAACTCGTGTTTGACGTCATATTTGTCGGCGAAGGTTTGATCACGAGAACAATTAGGGGACCAACAACAAATTGAAAGAAAAAAATATTTGAGATTACCCTGAAAAATAAAATTAGATAATGTGTGGACATGACTATGTACATCCTTTGTGTAAAAATGACAGGAAATTGATGAAGATTTAATGGTTTCTTTAAAACATTTTCCACATAGTCATGCGGATAATTTCGTGCATTTTATTTTACAGAGAGTTTCTAAATATTAACTTTCTCCTTCAGTTTGTTGTTAGTCTCCTAATTGGCCTCGTAATGATCCTCTTTGAAAATAAGAGGTCAAACATGTTCTTTATATTCCCGAATATCTAAATGAATTCATCAAGTATTTCCCTAGATATAGGATACAGTAAAAATACACCTAAAATAGAAAGTGTCCGTTGATTTATGGCCGTATAGTGTATGTTTCGATTGGTGCGATAATATTGCGGTATTAATTAAGCGCACTAATTGAACGAAATCTGTATTTGATACATCTCAAAATGGCCGCTATGGCCGTTCTAATGTTAAATACTATTGGAATAAAATTTCAAGCAGCCATAATTTTACTATCGCCATCTTTACCTATAATGCCTAATAATATTTCCAAATATCGCCTTAGTTAACAAAAATATCGAACCCTTATTGAGCCCAGTCTACTAATCAAAACCAGACCAAACTTTGTTTTTTAATGGAAACATCCAATTTTGACTGTAGATTTTAAATCTTCGGTTCAAACTATGCCTAGAAACGAAATTCCAAGTCATTTGAATGAAAAGTTTTTGAATTATAAATATTCAAAAATTAGACATCTAATGTTAGATTACATTTTCATATTTTTATTAATAACTTCGGAAATTATAATCTTTAATGAGATAATTTTTTGTGTGGTTATAATACTAAAAACACAAACATAATAACATCATAAATACACTGAATTTGTAATTTTAAAAATTTTATAATGTGAATTATGAAATTAATATTCGAAAAAACTATTAATTGGAACCTACAAATTTTTTTGATAGATTTATATTTATTTTGTCCTGCTTTATGCGAATTCTAAATTTCAAATTTTTCTCCCAAGTAGTTTTCGAATTATGATTAAAAAAATGTTCAAATGATGGTTTAAGTTTTCGATACAATATCCATAATTCGATACAATTTCGACTACAATATCCATAAAAGCATAATTTGAAAAAATATAATTTACTCATTTTATTGAAAGATTTGGGCTGGCAATAGTCGAAACATATTAAGGGAGTAAAAAGGTCATATTGACAAGAAATAATACATAATTAGAAGTGACATAGTCATTCTGTAGTATTTCAACAATCGAGTATCGAACTTCAATATGGATACAGCCCCTGAAATATGCTCATTTTAATATAATGCTTTCTCTGAAACTAATCATACGAATTTCATGAAAATTTGTTTTTAGACTAATTGAAAGGTGTAGAATTTATGTATGGTGTTACACTTGGGTATTGCTATTGAAAAAACAAGGTTTGGATTCGTTTTGATAAGTAGATGACACCCTAAGCAAATTTTATATACACAATTTAAAAGTAGATTTTATTTACAATCGTTTGGTACCAGTAACTTTATTCTACAATAATATGTTGCAGAGTTAATAAAGAATGTTTACTTTTTTTTTTCAAGACTGAACATTACAAAAGTTCACTTCAGAAACATTGTAAAATTGATACAAAACGAGCTTTTATTTCGAAGACTTTGTTTAACAAAGTATCTCAATGTAGCAAGTACAAGTAAATGCAGTAGTTATTATTTAAACGTGGCGTGACAGATGTGTAAAAAAAGCTATGTGAAAGTTGTACAGAGGTGAAATGCAATTCCAAAAAGGATGGATTCCCACCTTCTTTTTTTCCAAATGACGCAAATTTGCATTGATAGATTTCAGCCATTTCAAGGTCAAGGTCTACAAAAGAATCTACGTGTAACTATAATTAAATATATTTGATATTTTCTTTCTGAATAGTTAGAATAGCTTAATGCAGCCACATATTATTAAGTTAGATGGGAATTCAATGTTGCAATTAAAAATCTTCAATTTCCAATAATTGAATTTAGACAAGCTCAGTTTATCTAAAATACGATACTTTATGCAACCTCAGTGTAAGTTGATTCAGAACGCCGCGTACTGTGACGAAGTGGCCTTTTTTACAGATATTGATAAAACGGTTTTCAGCGTTTACCGAGTCGGTTCGTTCTCAATCAAGGCAATTGTTGTTCATTTTATACAGAATTTTAATGCTATACATTTTTAATTTAAACTAGGACTTCCCTCAGAGGGATTAGTCTGAGCGATATTACTGAGAACATAGATTTAATAATAACATGTGGAAGCAAAAAAAAAATGAGATGTTATCTTTAATTGTCCATATACTGCGATAAATTGAAATGATGAAAATAAACGAATCGAAGAATTACAAAATCTTATATATAAATTCGTATACACTGTTTAAAAAAATGGAAAATCAAACCATTCAAGACAGCCATGCATGGATATAAAATAGAAAGCACGCAATATATTAAAAGTAAAATAGAAAATTAAACACTAAATTACTTATATCGGAATTTTAACTGTATAAAATGTCAAGAGCATAATCAGACGCTCCGCACCAATTTGAGTAACTTTAAATGACAAATATATGATGTTTAAAAAGAATGGACTATACTTTATATGGTGTGTGCTTCCCCGGAATAGTAATATTGTACAATATCTGTTTTCCACGGATGCAATGAGGTTGTCGGTAATATTTAAGGAATTCTCTCCTCAAAATCCAATATAGTATCAAAGTACCGAATACATCAACAGTGGCATGCAATGCTTCGTTAGAGTGTGTTTTAGATATGCTCGATCGGATTTAAATGATGAGTGTATGCTGGCCACTACATACGCTGTATTGTTTTGTTTTCAAACATATTCTGCACAAGTTGAGCTGTATTTAGCATGTATTAAATAAAAGAAATCGGCAATGATTACAACATAAAATATGACACAAGATCTGAATATATCGTCTGCATAACTTTTGAGCTGTCAAAGTGTCATTTGAAGTAATTTACAAATCCATACATATTTATTCAGCAAATCATGCAAGCTAACATACGCCAATATGAACCCGATTATAAAATTTCACCAGAATAAGTTAATATATAAAAAATCTACTAATGATAATTGAGAATATGACCTTATGATAAAATGTCTAGAAAAATGAATCGGATAAAAAATTCATATCACATTTAAAACGGCACTTCCCTCTGTTAGTGGCCTTGGCGAGAGAGAGAAAAGCCTAGAGAAGGAACACTTTAACAAGTACTTTCGGGCAACCTACTCACTGTTTCATACAGGTCGTTATTCAATATTTACACAATTTATTTAACCCTTAAATGCCTGGTGTTGCTTTTCGGCAACATACCCAATTTAGACTCTAAAATACTATTAGAATAATATTGAAGATATAATGCCTAATGTTGCCAATAAAATACATTATGAAAATATTATTAAATCGATTTTCAACATTTAGATGGCAACATCTGTTCTGTTTAAGAATAAAGATAAATTTATTTTTTCAAATGTTGCTACTTGTTCTTTTATTTTTGTTTGGAAGCTTGCGAAATACCCTATTTTGACCTGCAGTGAGCAAGTAAAATTTATTTCTTATTATAGCTCCTAAAATTCTTGTGTGTTTAATATTATAGAATTTTATCAAGGGAAATTATTTTTTCAATTAAACACCAGTATTGCCGATTAGTAACAAACTGTTTTTTAGCCGTAAACTATACTTAGAACAAAATATGATTTTTTAAAGTATTTTTCCCATGATTTTTTTAAAAAATGAAAGCCGAAAAACATTATTACAATCATTTTTGAAAAGTCAGGCATTTAAGGGTTAATGCTAGGTGGATATCTATCAGTTTTGTTGCATTTAAATCGCATGTTTTGCGGAGGAAATGCAGCATTATGAAATATTTAAAGTTGCTGTACCTAATAATTCCAAATTAATGGTAATTGTGATCGCTTTTCGTTAGTTTCATCTTTTAAATTTTTTTAGAAACCCTTCATAGAGACAATTGTATATTTTAAAACTAACCCGAAGCAAAATTTCAAGATTTTGGGCTCAGCAGTAACACAGAAATAGAAATTTTTTGAAATTTTTTTGTTTTTGCACTGTTTTATAGCGACATTTTTAGAAATTGTTCTATTGCGAGAATTTACGTCATGATAAATACAGCCACGTCAATTTTCATGTTTATATTCCTAACAATTCCATGTACTTCGTTACTTAGATCATCTTTAGATCTTTTTCCGCTTTGTTTAGCCTTTCTATTTTTTAGAATTCGTTCTACAACGAGCATTTACATCTTATTAATATACTACCATGCCAAAGTTCTAGTTTCTAACCCCAACAGTATCCCAAAAATTTCAGTATTCCAAATAAAACATAGTTTAGAACCTTTCTAGAAATTTTTACGTTTATCCGTCAAATTGAACCTTTTAGAGAGCATTCAATACGAGTATTTACATCTTAAAAGTAACTACCGCACCAAATTTAAAGTTTCTAACCCAATCAATATCGCAGAAATCACAATTTTAGAACTTTTTTGCTCCTGCGCGATGTAGCTTCTTGCACTGACATAAAATAGTCCTTTTTCGGAGCAGAAATGGCCACAAACATTTTTTTAAGTTGGCTATGTAGTTTCAGAGATAACACCTCACAAACGTACAAGCATTAATAATATTATATACTTTATAATATTATAACGCTTTATAATATTAGCATTAGATGTACAGATAGAAAAGCCATTTATCTGTTACAAACTAAAGTGCCGGCGTTGCCCAGAATTTGAAGGATGTTTGTTCTGAAAAATCAATTTCAAAATTTAACATACAACACAAAACAAACATTAAAAAAAGCAGTCAAAATGTTATATGAATGAATCATATGAAAACGCTATATAAAAATGTATAAATGTATATAACAGACGCAAAAGAATACAGCTATAAATGAACTTATTTCAATTTATAATTGGAGCAATAATGTTAATTTAGGCCAATATTTCCCTAATCGGTTTTTATCATGCTTCAATACATTTTTCACACTCATATGACATTATACTATATCCACCACGTCCTTTATCTTTCCAATATAACGTAATATGTAACAATATTACGGTGGTATTATAGCTCTTTCACGTGGAAACCTTGAAATAGGAAAGTTATGAAGTTATATTCACTTTCATTTGAATTCGTCAAACCATTTATTTCATTTTCATATTTCACGTGAATATCTTGCAATAGAAAAGTTATGACGTAATGTTCACCTTTTTTTTTTAAATTCGTCAAACTATTTATTTCACTTTCATTTTTCACGTGGAAATCTTGCAGTAGAAAATTAATTCTTGTAGTAATAATTTTATTGTGTTTTTTAATTGTTGGCAACTGCTATAACGAAAAATGTTTAAATTTGATAAGAAATTGCTGTTAAATTGGTGTTTTTTTATTAATTAAAAATCAACTATAAATTATTTCGATTCCGGATTACTTTAGTTGCCTCGTCCGTGTTTTAATACACATGTACGTATCTTTTCACAATTTTGGCTTCCAAATTGTGGATTTTTATAGAATTACAAACAAACAGACAAGTTTTCATTTATATATATATATATCTATTCTAAAAAAGTAACTAACGCTGTCACCGCCGCCGCCGCTGCCGGTTTTGAATTTTTTGTGACCAGAGGTCTTCCTTCGTTAATATTAAGAAAACTATTGCATGCAAAAATATGAAAATCGGTAGTATTATAGCGAAATGTTTTATCAACACGTTAATGCATACAGATTTCAAATCGAAGAATTATTTTAAGAGCTATTTAATGCTAAAGTTGGACAAAATCGTTCCATTAAAAAACATTTTATAGGAGCAAAAGCTATACATGGGAATTTAATCATTTTTAGATCATTTTATTCAATAGAAGATCCCGGTGTGCAGATTTCATTAATTTTTTAATTTGACTCATTTTTTGAGGTTTTATTTCTATTTTAAATTCAAATATTCAGCATCTTGACAGATACTTTTTACATGTTTTAGAAAATGGTATTAATTTAAACTGTTGCCAACTGTATAAACAGCGCAAACAATAACGTTTGCTTCAAATAAAAAAATTATTTACACGTTACTATCATAAACAGAAAAAAAACCTCCAAATTAGAATTAAATAATTAGGTATAAAAAGCAGGCAGATATTGGAAATTACGCCATAAAAACTATATTTACATGTGAATTTTAAAAGAGAAAGGATATTGTAAAATAAATTCATTAACATGCGTTAGAAGTCTGAAATAGAAGAAATTACGTCACATTACACTTATTATGCAAAATGAACAAAAAATAGTATTGCAAAACAGTTTAAATTTAAAAATTGCGCGAGACAAAATATTAGAGGTTAAATATTAGATTTTTTCAGAATTTTATTATTTGTCGTTTGATGTGAGGTGTTCAGCTATAAGTATGCAAACTTTCATGTCTCCAACTTAATTAGGGGCTGAGTTAGAAAATTTGCTTAAAATACAGAAGTTAGAGACCGTAGGATTAAATATTAGACTCTTTCAAAATTTTATTATTTGTCGTTTGATGTGTGGTGTTCAGCTATAAGTATGCAAATTTTCAAGTCTCCGACATATATAGTTTCGGAGAACGGGCTCTGTGACAGACGGACAGACGGACAGACAAAGGAGTGTGACAGGTAGGGTTTCGTATGATGTACGAAACTCTAAAAACATGCTGCGGATGACTGTAACAACATTCTAAAATTACATTACCATCAGCGATCAAGCAATCCCGAATTTAGTTTATATTCGTTTCATATATTCTTATTCTTTTGTGTGGCCCTGTAGAATAACTATCAATATTATATACAGTAAAACATCTGAATAGCGGACACCCCGAGAATGCAGAATTTGTCCTCTTTTTAGAGGTGACCGCTACTGAGAGTAAAACATGTACAGTTATTTAAGAGTTGGTAATCGAAAAAATGTCCGCTAAATAGAGGTATCCGCTAATCGGGTGTGTCCGCTATGGAGGTTTTACCAGTAAAACCTCTGAATAGCGAACACCTCGGGAGGGCAGAATTTGTGCTCTATTTGGAGGTGTCCGCTACTGAGAGTAAAAAATGTACAGTTATTTAAGGGTTGGTAATCGAAAAAATGCCCGCTAAATAGAGGTGTCCACTAATCGGGTGTGTCCGTTATGGAGGTTTTACTGCACAATAATATCACCCTTTACAAGAAAATTGCATGCTGTGTGATAGACAGACAGACATCCAGAGAAAGATAACCTTCCGGAGCAATAAACACTCATGTCTTTTGTTTTAATCATCCACAATTGTATGTCATAGAACAGGCCATATTTTATACAACAGGCTAAAAACGGTCACCGTGGTACGGAGTACTGTATTATTATTTGTTTGCCCACCAAAACTGGTTGCCACGGGTTATTGCAAGGTTTGTGATCACGTTGTTGAAACTGATCTATTCAATATTACTGCGTGCGTATTTTTTTTTATTTGCTCCAATTGTTCAAACCAATTGTCTACGAAAACATCAACCGGTGAAAGTGACGCACACCAAATTTCTGTGACGTATGCAGATAAATTGTGCTTTTTTATCAGTTTTTTCTATATAATTTTTAAACGGTTTGGAACTTATTTTTCATAGTAGGTGCATTCAGTAGGCGACTCTCATAGGTACCTTCTGGTGCAATCAGAAACGAAATCCGACAAATATTTTTTGAGTTATGCTTGACGAAAGGTTTTTATTAGGCTTTTTTTTTAGTAGGACATGGCGTTAATATCCATCGTAGTAGTAATTTGTCCAGACAGTAATATTTCGCTGAGTATTAGCCTTCGCTTCGCTCAGACAATAATCTCAAATATTAGTTATTTTTAAACAAAAAGTATTGGTTTTTTCTAGTGAGGTCGGTGCAGTAGCATGGTTTTTTATGTGGGCTTTCATTCAATCAAACACCGTTAACTTCCAAAGTTGTACACAGGGACGCACGTAATTCCAACGTTTCTCCTGCCTCAAATTATCTTCAAAAGAGGAATGTGCCGACGATTTTGCGGGGTATAGCGGGAACGTGACTTTACAAGAGAAAATGTTGAAAATCATAAAAATTTCAAAAACCATACGTAGGTATCAAGCCTAATTAATTATTTAAAAATAATAGGCTGAGAATATTGCCCACAAGAGGGAACAAATAAATAATTTACAATAATATAAAAAATTGGAATTACATAACCTTTTTTTCCATCAGTTATTCAATTTTGATTTTCACCTGTTTTTTCTATTTTTCTACTAAAAACGGCCCAGACGGTATATAAGGGAAAAAGTATGTATTGTTTCTAACTCTACGTAGTTGACAAAACTTATGAAAATACATGAAAATTTCACCTATTATATAGTGAAGCATAAGATTCGTTCTCCTCGCTTATTAATAACATCTACCACATATTTAAATAATTACATAACGTTTACAACTTTAGTCTCGCAACAGTCAACATTGTATATTCCAAAAGTTCACTACCGAAACATTGTGAAATCGTTTTAAAATCGTTTTTATTTTGAAGACTTTGTTTAACAAAGTATTTTGGAACATCAGACTGTTCCCAATATTCCACATAAGAAACCCTAAAATGGATACAAATATCACTATGTATAAGAAACCCCATGTGTTTCCAAAAAATGCATGAAATTTCGTCTAAGTTCCAACTTTAGACGGGAAGATCAGAAAAATCGATGAATCCTAATTCATGTTAGGATGTAGCATTTTTTACACAGCGAGTAAAAAGCAAAGACCACCTGGGGTCCACCTTTCATGAACCGCCAAACCGAAAGTGGTCAAAGTTTTCCCATGCCTAGCTGAGCAGAGGAGAAACGTGTGCAAAAAAGTGGGCAGGGACAAGATCTTCCTATCGGGCGACGGCTTGGAGATGACGACACAGCAAAGCATTGCTAGCGGCCAGAAATTCTCTATTGTTTTTCGGAGAGAAATCACAGAATCTGGGAGATCCTTGATTAAGAAAAAATTAAGTTTGAACTCTGGTGAGTGTAGGTGACAGGTCTTTTACCTGGGAGGAAAGCATAAATCTCTCGGGAGTACGCTCATTTTTTTCGGAGGCAGAATCCGAGGGTGAAAGACACTTCATTCACGCAGCGGACTAAGCCGTGCGGTTATATTCAGAAACCGGCTGTCAAACAGAGGAGAGAGTTCTTTACTCTTCATCAGTGACATTTCGAAATAGTAGTTTGATAGAATCTTAGAGACTCTAAAATGCTGAACTATCTAATTACCTTATTAGGACTTTGACATTAACGGCTACATCACGAACTTTGTTTAACATCAAACCCATATTTCAACTCATCAATTGTTGTGTATATATGATTTCTTTAGTAAAGACAACATTTTAGTGTTTTATGTGAATAAAATCTTTGTTCATTAACTAAATTTTGTCATACGCCTCAGAAGAGAACCTACCACGCTACCAACCCTCATCTGAGGCTTCACAGTATCTTAATGTACCAGGCGCATGTAAATGCAGTAGTTATTAATTAAACGTGGAGTGACAGATGTAAACAAAATGTTAAGAGAAAGTTTTACAGAGGTGAATTAATTCAATAAACGACGTATCCCCCCCCCCCCCCCCCCTCCTTTTTTTTTTCAAATGACGCAAATTTTCATTGATAGACTTTAGCCATTCCAGGCCAAGGTCCACATGAAAATCTACCTGTTACTGTAATTAAATATATCTGATTCTTTTCTTTTAAATAATTAGAATAGCTCAACACATCTACATATGATTATTTTAAATGGGAATTCAAAAAGTTACAATTAAAATTCTTCAATTTCCAATAATCGAATTTAGACAAATTTAGTTTATCTAAATTAATGTATTTATGCAATCTCACTGTATGTTGATCTAGAACGCCGCACAGTGGTGTATTTGACCCGAAATCCTGGCCAAAAATATTTTTCTATGTAAATATAGTCCGATTGCCTTAAAATTCTTAGATGCTATTGGGTATCACTATGGTATGTTTGGTATTGTAAATGAAGTCTATAGCCTTTACGGTTTCATTTACAGACACACTCAAAAGAATTCCCTTTCATTATGGTCTGTGGAAAAAAATCGTTTGCTGTATATTTTAATGATATCACACTATTTTAAGCGTACTGAAATTTATATACATCACTGAGGTGTACTATGGCACTTATTGTAGAATATGGTGTGCATAGAATGTATCGTACTTTTACAGGGACACACAAAAAATTTGGCTGAAGAATAAATTTAACTATTGAAGTCTTTGACCAATAATTGCTGGAAGTGCGTTTGTAGCTGTGATATGCGTTTTTAAATTGAACTATTGTTTTTTAAATATTACTTGGTGTGGATGCATTCTATAGATAATATACAGGGCTGCACAAAAGTTCTCAAGTACATTTTCGTTTATTCACGGAAATGGCTGAATGGAAATTTTTAACTGTGCTGTGCGTTTCACTGAACTAACTTTTAGCATACTATATAACATACATACAAATCCCTAGTTTAGTTTAATATTTTATATCTTAAAAGCTGGCGAAATGTAAATAAGATTTTAACACTTCACATAATAACAGATACATCCTTTAAGAAGAGCATTCAGAAAAAAGAAGTTAAAATATTAATTTACTAAGTAGATATTTTAAAAGTAGGAATACATCACATGCTTATAGACTTAACATTACCTAAAGGAGTTTGGAAGTTGAGTGACTAGCAGCCTTAAATGTCTACTCTTTATAAGAGAAAAGTAATTGTTTATAGATTGCTTTAATTACTAGTAATATTTAATTAAATGTATTTAATTTTACTATATATAAAATTTATTATTTACATTTAATTTACTGTAATAATAATTATTACATTTATATTCACATTTGATAAAGTTACATTTAATAATACATTATGTAAAGTGGAGTCTCTACAGTATAAAAATAATACTGGTTTTATAGTGTATTTAATAGATTACCAGTTTCAATCTGATTCTTCAAAACTCAGTTTTTCATCTTTTTTGTCACTCTGTTCTTGGCCTTTATCAGGACTACCATCAGACCTAGCTGGAAGAAGAAGTTGTGTGGTCTCGCTACTGTATGGCTTGCTCTTTTCCCTTGGTCTTTGTCTAAAGCAGATTATAAAAGGATCACTGCTTAAAAGAAGCTAATTTGGGACATATCTGTTTCAAACTTATCTATTGCACTTTCTTGAGTACTTTGTACGGTACTGTTTAAAGTGTTTGTTTCTGTCATCGGCAGCTTCTTCTGATCGCTGAGTTTGCCAGTGGGTACGATTGCTTTCTTAATTACGGGTGCATCATTAATCAAAACCTTGTGCATTGTTGGAATCATAGGGTGCCAAATGTAAAGGTTCACATACAGTCTTGCTGTTTTATCAGCACAAGTTTGGAACTTTTCTTCGTCAATGCGATGCCCACTTGTTATGATTTCCAATGTTACTTGCAAACTTTTAATCATTTCTGCGTTTACTCCAGACATCTTTAATTCCCTCCTTTCTTCCCATATTTTCCACCTATGAGCCCCCGAAACTAATTAGGAAAACTTTTTTCAGTAAATAAGTATTTATAATTTGAAGCCGATCTGATATTTTTATCAAGAGATATCGAGTGTACGTATGTACGTACCTACATACTACGTACGTACACACATACATACAGAATCTGTAGGGCAAAAGCTCTCAGGTAATATCCTGTAAGCTAAAAACCTGCAATACGGTAGTAAAAATATAGTTTTTAGCTCTTCAATTCGGTTGCCGCAAAAAATGGGATTTAAGTAGTCCCCCAGAAAAAAAAATTATATAAAAAAATGGCAACAATATGCGGAAGATTTTTTTGCAGAAATTTGCACTCAAGACTATAACTAATACGATTATAATTCAAACATGGTTGGGCAAAACGCGGCACATATTTAAAAAGCTTTCGATATGTTTAAATTAGAGCCAAAAACGCTTTAAAAATAACCCTTTTACACATTTAATGTTTGTTTATGACATTAAAACTAAACTATTTAAATTAACACGTAGTTTAACACTAAGCCCTGACATTTGTTAAACACGTAAGCCCTGTTTAGTTTCAATTCAACAATTCATTGAGCCACAAAAAAAAATTATATTTAAACATAACAACAATGCCAAAAAGCAACAAAAAACTACGTCTTCTCACAAAGAAACTTCCTCTTCAACTGAGGCCAGGAGCCACCGGATATAATACAGTTTACTAAAACAGACATAGATCGATGCACTAATTAGTTAACTATTAAAAAATATGGTTTTTACAATTGTTGACGAAATTTCAATTTTTGAATTTTTGGCCAGGTTTTTGGGTCAAATACTCCACTGTGCGCCGCACGCTGTGGCAAAATTGCTTTTCTTGGAGACATTCACAATACACTTTTCAGTATTTGTTTACTCTATTTACAATTCCCTATGAAGGCAATTTTTGTTAATTTTAGATAGGGTGTTAATGTTATACATTTTTAATTTAAAAAAGGTCAAATTTTAATTATTTTTAAACAAAAAAGTATCTTTTTAACAATTTCCAACAAAGTTGAAAAGTGTTTGTGACTTCGGTTTGTCTGTCCGTCTGTACACGCTCTAACTCTTATAAATGTACTCGGATTGCCCTGAAATTTTTGGATGTTATTAATGTTTACCACAGCACGTTCCCTATTTCAAATGAAATTTCTAGCATGTTTAGTTCATTTACAGGGATAGTCAAAAGTTTTCCATTACATTACGGCATATTGGAAAAAATCATTTAAAATGATTTTTAATGATGTTACCTGCTTTCAAACATAATAAAATTTATATGCATTTATCAAGAGCACAAAAATATGCATTCTGTAGAATATGCGGTGCAAAGAATAGCTATTATTCATTTTCAGGGCCACACAAAAGAATTCCGTTACATTATAGGAGTGGAGGGAATTGTTTGTGACGTATTTTAATTTTATTAAATTATTTAATGTATAATGAAATTGATATACATCGCTGAGGTTTTCTAAATCATTTATCAAGTGCACAAAAATATGCATTCTGTAGAATATGCGGTGCAAAGAATAGTTGTTATTCAATTACAGGGCCACACAAAAGAATTCCGTTACATAATTATATAGGAGTGGAGGGAATTGTTTGTGGCGTATTTTAATTTTATTAAATTATTTAATGTATAATGAAATTGATGTATATCGCAGAGGTTTACTAAACTTATTTTATGTACAATAGTGCATAGCATTTACAGGGACACACAAAATATTTCAGATACTATATTGTATCCGAAGTACTGTACAGTAGCGATGATTGCTGGGAATGCATTTTTAATTATGTTATGTGCTTTTATGTTTCAGTGTATTTATGCGTAGTATATGGTGTGTATAAATGCTATAATTTATATACAGGGCTACACAAAAGAATTCGTAATGGTTACTGGGTATGAGTGCAAATTGCTTAAAGGTGGTTTTTAAATCAGTTATGCATTTTTACGCTGAACTGCATTTAGTTTACTAAGAAATGTTTGCAACATAGATAAAAGGATGTACAGGGTCACATAAAGAATTGGATACATGGCCGTCTATAAATGATAATTTCTGAAATGTGACTTCAGTAGTTTTAAGAGTGTTTTACTTTGAATTAAACTTTAGCTAAATCGTGGCGTGTAATAAAGGTACTAGGTTAACTACAGGGTTGTACAAAAGTATACAAGTATGTTTCCATCTATTAGTATAAATTGCTGAAAGAGAAATTTCAACCTGTTATGTGTTTTCTTGCTAAACTAAATTTTCCCATTATATACTATATATATCAACCAACAGATCAAATACAGGGCTGTTCAAAAGAATTGGAACATATATTTGCTATGGATGGTAACTGATGAAATCAGTTTTTCAAATGTTTCATGCATTTTCTAAAATGTTTAATTAGTTCTCTTATATACCTTATTTCCCTAAATAACGAAGTTTTGCTTAAGCATTCAGGAATTGTTGGAAAGTATTTCATAATCTATGCTTAATGCAAGATTTCTCTTACTTGTTTTTTAATGAGGTCGGTGTGCAGAAGCATGTTTTTTTTTTATGTGGACTTTGATTCGATCAAACACCGTTAACTGCAAAATTTGTACCCGGGTCCGCATGTAATTCCAACATTTCTCATGCCTCAAATATATGCAAAAGCGGGATGAGCCAACAATTTTGCGATGTTTAGCGGAATCTTGACTTTACAAAACAAAAATGTTGAAAACCACAAAATTTTCATTTCAAAAAACATACATAGGAATCGAACCCAATTAATTATTTTAGGAAATTAAGGTTTGAATATTAAGCACAAGACGAAAAAAAAAATAATTTACATCAATATAAACAAAAATGAACTTGCATAACAATTTTCTTTTAGTAGTTACTCTGTTTTTTTGTTTTCAGCTTTTCTTTCGTATGCTTTCTCGATACATTTCCTTATAAAAACGGGGCTAGAGGGTACGTACGGGAAAAGCATACAGAGTGATTCGCTACCGCGTGTATAAACTTCGAAGTGTGCTGCAGCTCACTAAAACAAACATTTTTTTTGTATAGGAAAATGGGTTGCAATCCACTTATTCAGTCATAAATACAGGGTGTCTCCCTGTAAGTTGAACCATATTTTTCGTTCACAACTTTAACGTTAATGAAGGTATTTTACAGATTTGCCATCAGACTTACTTTACTTACTAGGGAATTTCCCCAAGTGTCAGTTCTGGAATTTGACGAAGGCGGTATCGTTCGAAAGCTCTTGTCACGAGGACACGAGAATCAAGAAAAGTATAGAAACTATACTCCCGAATCCAATAGTTCACGAGATTGGATACCTTTTCAATTTCGGAAGAAGAGAAATAAAGAAGAGAGAAAAACAGCATAAGGTAACTTCTAAAACTATCGAAGGCAGAAATTTAGTCTTATAATTAATCATGTTAGTAGTTTTGTCGAAAGTGTATCATGATAGTGTGGTAATGAGAATGCTATCCGGTAGTATTCGACAGATGAAAATTTCTGCTGCGAAAAACTAGGCTCTGGTATATAGATAGTCTTTATTCCATCTGAATTGACAAAATACCTTTAGCCACTGTATGTTTACTTTTTCCAAGACGACAAGTACTGGTAAAGAAAATAGGCGAATATTCAAAAACCCATCGAAGTATTCACTTTGTTAACACTTTACTATAGAAAACATACTAAAAGTACATCATTTGGTCTGTAACCAGATATCTTCACCTACTTTCAATGAAGTGCGTGAGTATGCTTTCGAAAAGGCTTTAATTCGAAACACGTTTCCAGCCTTCCCATCAGTAAAACACGTATGCTTCACTCTTACTAAACACACCTGCTCTGATTGTCAAACAATAATGCCCTTCATCGTTTGTGCTTGGTGTTGGAAAAACTTGTGCTTTCAACACTTTTACGTAGGAAAACACTATCATGTTTAATTATAAGACAAAATTGCTGCCTTCGATTGCTTTAGAAGGTATTTAAAACTATTCCCCCTTCTTTATTTCTCTTCTTCGGAAATAGAAATGGCCCATATCACGCAAATTTTTGGATTCGGAAATATAGTTCCCATACATTTCTTGCTCCACGTGACAAGAGCTTTCGAACGATACCATGTTCGTCAAAATCCTGAACTGACACTTGGGGATGTTCTCCTAGTTAGTGTAAAATGTGATACGGAAGTCCACTTACATTAGGTCAGTAATCCACATATACCTGATCTACAGTCCGAATTACTAAGTGTCTAGATCAGTATTGTTTGGACGCAAACCGTACACATTTTCAGATTGTTTTTCAGATTGATTTTTTGATTTCCGATTATAAAAAAATATTTAGTTTAATATTTACATCCCAAACTATAAGGTTATGTACTATGTACACAAAATTCACGCTTTTTCCTATATTACACATATGTGTACTCATGTGCAATTTACACGTTACACTGTGTATATGAGTTTTATCTGATAAGTTATTACACACCTAAGCAGCTTAATATGTTATAATCAAAATGCACAGAACAATGTGTATTTTGAAATTGACACAGCGGGCATGCATTTGGCAATTTACACGCCACTTTACAGATATAGAAATCGTTTTTGTATCATCAGTATACCTGTTTAATGTGTAAATTTACACATTTATTTTTTAGAGTGTATGTCGTGGGAATTTTTCGCTTCGATACAGTGTTCACCATGCGGAAAATATTCCGTACCAAGCCAATCGTGGCACGCGTGCCATTAGGTTTGATCTTTCTACTTTATAATAACATATCTATCCCATATTTAAACTAGTCTGTTATGACCATCACAAAACTTTATTCTATATAAATCACGTCAATTAAACCATTTAAATAGTACAAGAAAGTACATCGATTTAGCACCAATATCTAAATTTGAAGTTTGATGAAAATTCATGCATTAGTTCTTGAGATAGAGCTATAGCGAAAATTCTGAAAAATGTAGCATAGCAGCACTACCTGTCGAGCGATTTACACCAAAACATAAACATCACTAATTCATATCAAGGTATACCTGAATCTGAAGTTTGTTGAAAATCCAAGCATTAGTTCTTGAGATAGAGCTATTGCGGAAATCGCAAGAAATGCGGCATAGCAGCGCCCCCTGTTGAACAGTTTACACCAAAATGTATAAAACGCCAATTCATGTCAAGGACTAACTGAATCTGAAGTTTGATGAAAATCCGTGCATTACTTCTGGAGATTGAGCTAATGTGGAAATCGTAAAAAATGCTGCATAGCAGCGCCACTTGTTGAGCGATTTACACCAAAAGCTAATCAGTTCCAATTTATATCAGGGACTAACTGAATATAAATTTTTATTAAATTTCGTGCATTAGTTCTGAAGATAGGGCGCCCACAAAATTTGTGTCACAGACATACATACAGACAGATTCATAGACAGACATTTTGCAAAAACATGTTTTTCGGAATCTCTGACCCCTAAAACGTGTAATTCCATCGGAAACTGAAAGTCGAAAATTTTTACGAATCCAATACTTTCTTCTTGTAAAGATAGAAGAAAGTAATAATTACATAACGTTTATAACTTTAGTTAGTCTCACGACGGTCTAGAACTTGTAAATTCCAAAAGTTCACTGCAGAAACAGTGTAAAATCGTTTCAAAAAGAGCTTGTATTTCGACGATTGCGTTTAATAAAGTTTCTTAATGTACCAGACACAAGTAAATGCAGTAGTCATTATTTAAACGTGGAGTGACTGATGTAAAAAAAAAAAAAAAAAAAAAAAGTTAAGTGAAAGTTGTACAGAGGTGAAATGCAATAAATAAAAAAAATCCCTGCCGGCTCGGGCCTACAGGCGGAGGTAGATTTCGAAGTTAAGTACTAAATTCACCGACAAAACTTAACCCCTTCGCGACGGGAGCCTTTTACGAAATGTTTATTACTTTGCTACCGGTTTTAAAAAACAGAATTTTGTGCCTATTCAAATCTGGAAAATGCTCGGATTAAATAAGGCAAGTTTTACAGTAAAATTTTACTGGTGAGGATAAACGAGGATCCTTAGGCCTGTTTCCGGCACGTATACGTGTCGCTCGTCCCCAAAGGGTTAAATCAAGATCAGAGATAAACCCAGTTTCTTCACTAAGAATGAGCTCTAAGGGAGCTAAACATTTTGTGAAAATTCTAATATACACGAACACACACACGCATGTATATGGAATAGGTTTAAAAATGGCTAAAGCAAATTCAGAGAACCTCAAAGTGTTAAAATATGTTAATATTTCCATAGTCGGGTTTTTATTATGTTTTAATAAGTTTCTTCAAACTCACATGGCGTTACATATTCACCTGCTGAGGTCCATTATATTTCCAATATGACGCAATATATATATATATATATATATATATTTTAATTCGTCAAACTATTTATTTCATTTTGAGTTTTCATGCGGAAATCTTGCTCTAGAAAACTTATGACTTAATATTCAATTTGTTTTCAATTCGTCAAACTGTTTATTTAATTAAATTTTTCACGTGAAATCTTGCAATAGAAAAGCAATTGTTGTGGTGAGAATTTTATTGCTTTTTTTTTTTAATTGTTGGCAACTGCTATAATGAAAAATATTTATTTTTTCCTGTCATTGTTGTGTAAGAGCTGGTTTTATCAGAATCATGTTAAGAAGGTATTCAAAATTTTGAGCCCTCCTCATTTCCATTCCCTTAAGCCGATTTTGCCCATTTTCAATCCCCGC
This sequence comes from Maratus speciosus, assembly GCA_963932465.1. Classification (NCBI taxonomy): domain Eukaryota; kingdom Metazoa; phylum Arthropoda; class Arachnida; order Araneae; family Salticidae; genus Maratus; species Maratus speciosus. The sequence continues at coordinate 184,981,346 of OZ010798.1, read as the reverse complement.
CGAGATATTAACCATATCAAAGTTGTTGGCGAGTTTGAAGAAGATCCGTGCATAATTGCGACTTTTATCGTGCGGACAAAATCTAGTACATACATACATACATACATATATATATATATATATATATATATATATATATATATAAACTTTTTAGGTGGGGGTGGTTTTGGGTTCCTGGGGTCATATAATGAAAAGTTATGAAGGAATTTTTCAAAAGTCGCAACATGGTAACGACTGCAATAGGTAGTATTTCTTACGAAATCTACCTAAAAAAAGATGGAGTTTTCCTTTTCTTTTTTCAAATTACACCAAATTTTCTTTGACAGACATCAGCTATTTTCAGTAATTTCATGGCCAAGGTCCGCATGGAAATCCACGTGAAACTATAATTAAATGTATTTGATTTTTTCCCTAAATAATTAGAATAGCTCAATAAATCTACATATGATTAAGTTAAATGTTTCAAATTAGAATCTATAGATGAGGTCAATTAGGACATTTCTTTTTACTTATAGGTTATGTTAATATCAAATCCATTAAGAATTATATCGATTTCTCTTTTGCAATTTCATGGCCATGGCCGTAATTTTGCCGCGTTGGTGTGCTCCGAACAACTTTTTTCCTTGTTCTTTTCTTTTTTTATTTGAAAACGACCTTCAAGCCGATTATTCAATAGTAAAAAGTACATGATTTATATAATACAGTGAAACCTCCCTGTGCGACCACCTCCATTAAGCGACCATCTCCCTGAGCGGTCATTTTTTCTTGGAACGAAATTTATTCCCATAGGCTCAATACTAATTTTACTTCCATTCAGAGACCATCCCAGTTGAACTCCCTCCATGAGCGACCCATTTTTTTGTAGAAAATGAAACAAATTCCTTTTATTCCTGGTCGCTTAAAGAAGGTTTTATTAGAAACGTAATACCGGAGGGCGCATTATTGATCAAACTTCTAAACTAAGTTTAGATTTTTTTTTATTCCAGTAACTTTTAAGTGTTTAAACCCCTTTGTACCTTTTTAGGAAATGAATTTAATTCTGATGACAAACTAAGAATGACGGTCAAAAAACTCCCCTGCCTTATTCTGTTAGGAAACTCTCAAAGAAATAGATAAATTAATGAAATCGTCCTTATTTGTTCTCGTCCGAAAAAAATTGCTTTCATTTACTGAACTTCGAAAGGACTTGGAAATAAAAGTTATGAAAGATAAAACCGTGAAATCAAAGCAATATATTCAATTTTTAAACTCTGCAGTAATTAACTTTGTAATTAACTTTTGTTTTGATACTTAAATTTTTATATTTTTTCCTAATGTGTAAAATAAATTTTAGCAGCGTTAATTGTTACCTTTTTTCAAAAATTAAAATCTAGATTTAAACATGACCTCCATTAACAGACCACCTTTCGAAGCGACCAATTTTTATTGGAACAGAATGTGGTCGCTTTAAGGAGGTTTTACTGTATCATGATTCGTGTTACCAGATGTCCCGATTTTCGCATGCTCTAGGGCAGACCTGTCCCACCTTTAAAGCAGTGTTTCTCAACCTTTTTTACATCACGGTGGACTTAAACCTGAGTTAAACTCTTGCGGCACACTAAAATTATGATAACTTAAAAAAAAGAAGAATTATCTACCATAAGAAATGATTACACGTAATTTTTAATTAGGATGAGTGCAGCGAATCCTCCACTAGGCTACACAAATTACATTTTGTCGTACAATTTACAAAAAAAAAACTATTCAGTATTTTTACTTGAAATTAAACATAAAAATAAATTATGATCTGTAGATTTGCACAATATTATTTTTTTTTTACAGAATAACGTTAAAAAAAATATTATTTTAATTAATTTATTTTACATGTTTTTCCATTACGGACGCATTTTTGCAAATAAAAAAATGAAACACGTATATTTTCAGAAAAAAAAAAATCATGGAGTTACGATTACTTTTATGAAAATTTTAAAATACCTATTTTTATGAAATGAATACCTATCCTCGTATCCTCTTATAATGAGTAACAGAAAAAAATCTCCCAAATAAAGCAATTTGTGACATTAAACCTAATTTCAAAGTAAATCGTTTAATATGAAATGTCGGACATTACGGATTCGATTTTTTAAAAATTTGATGCAACTTGCTTGAAAGTTTCGCGGCACACCCGAGATTTTTTCACGGCGCACTGCTGTGCCGCGGCACACAGGTTGAGAACCACTGCTTTAAATGGTCGCAGGACTCTTAAAATTGAAAAAAAAAATAATAAAAAAAGACCATTTTCAACATTGATTATCTTAAAATGTACTTAATTGTAAAACACAATTTTTGTTGGGATGAAAGATGCATGTATATTCTTTCATTTCATGTATTTAAAAAATTGCACTATGCAGAATTAGTATTTATAGGGGGCTCCAAACTGTCAGACGTTTGTCGAGAAGAAAATTGGTATAACAGCTTACGCGCAGGATTACAAAATAAATTTTTAACTAGAATGATTTTTTTTTTGCGCCTAATTATACTTCAGATTATAATAATTACCCTGAATCTAAACAAATTTGTATTTAAAGCATTTTTATATTTTTAATACAAAGTTGTATTTAGCTAATAAAAAATTTTGAAAATTTCGACATTATAATCACATAAAAAAATATTTTTTTTTAACAATAAAAATGAAATTTTAGATTCAGTTTATACAGACTAACATCTAACATATGTTTTGAAAATTTCATGAAAAAATATTCAGAAGTTTTTGAGATATCCTGCGAGTTATACCCCGAAACATCATTTGGAGAAAAATGACTTTAAAGTTTCGGAAACGCCGCTTCAGCTATTGAGCGGATGTAATTCTAAAAGCCATAACTTCTGTTCTTATGGGAATTCCTAGGAAACGATTATATCAAAATATTCAGAAAAGATAGGAGTTTAACATCTAAACAAATTTTAAATTTCGAAACTTTATGAATCCTGAGACCCTTTAAGTAAGCAGGGCGCACCTCACCGCTGGGCAAACAATGAATAATTTCCTCTATTAATCCTTTATGCAACTTTACCCCTTTTGTCAACGGCGAACAATGCTTTGTTTCCAGTGGCCGTGTGAACTTTCGTAAATTTTTCAATTTGCTTTTTAAAATATACTTACTAGTTGTTGATTTCCTTTTTAAATTTGTTAAACTGTGAAACAAAACTTTACATATATTTATTTTTATTACTTAAAAACGTTCTATTGTTTTTTATTTTAAGAGATGTTAAATTCGCAAGCACGGCGAGTTTTTACACACAGTTTCTCTTAACCGAGATTTCCGATATCCGAGGTACTAACGGCCCCAATTAGCTCGGGTAATCAAGGTTGCATTGTATTTTCAAAGTGTGGTAATTTTCTTAATCATTTACATAGGTATAGTTTTTCTTTTTCTAAATAAAGTTATATGAAACATTTTCAACTGCAAAAACATTTCCATTTACAGAGAGGATTATAATACATTTAAATACATTGCTTTTATAAGAATTGTGATATTTCCACAGGAGTATTTTGGGTTAATTAATCTGATTATTTTTGTAAATACTTTACAAAAAAAGTTATAACTACTGATTTATTTAATCAGTATTAATGAAAAAACATATCTAAATTCCACATTATCTATATATTTAAAAGACCAGGCTGTTTTTCTAATCATCAGCCTTGAGCTTTCTACTGAACCAATGTTGATAATTATTTTTTTAATGAAAGCTGTTCATTTGTAGACTTGCCCGTACTAGCTATTTTTTTTTAAATTTCTTTCCATTTTTATATTTTATTTTAATTTTAAAAGTTTTTTCTGAAATTTCTTTAAAACGGTAGCAATTGGATTACTTCCATTGTTGCAGAGAAAAGTGAAAATTGAATTATTTTTATTATTATTGATTATATCCTTATTGATGCCATTGTAGCGATCTCATCACACATGATCAGTATAAAGCGGGTTACTAGCTTATAGCTGCCTGCTTTCCAAAAAAATAGGCGCCACAGTATTTATCAATCGACTCATCACTTCAAAAGGAAATGCCACTCTATACTTTAGTAGAAAGTAAGGTTTAGTGAATCTCTGTACTACAAGACATATTATTATTTACAGGATTACTGTACATATTATTTACATCGTAAAGAACTCAGAAGAAATCCGCGTGTGATGTTAAAACACTAATTCGCAAAACATTTTATCATTTCCCGCCTCTCCTTTTTAACTCCGGAGGAAAAAACAAGACATCGGGCATTTCGTACCCTCTCCATTGCGAGCCGTAGAACTCTCTGCGAGGAAATCTAACGCAAGGGATGATGGGAGAAAACTATTTGGCAGCTGCTATAATAAGGAACTATCGTCTCGTGCTGCCATCTAGTGTAGCAATATTTAAATATTTGTTACAAGCTTAGAGTAACTGGCTTTGCCTTTTGCTCGACGCTAACGTTCTCTCATCCTGGTCATGAGATCCCTGGTTCATATTCCAGCGGCGCCAATTCACCTCTCCTCACCATTTTCTCATTATAATTAAAAATAACTAAATTCATATAAACAGTACAAATACCTGTACAAGAATTACTTTCAGCTGCATATATATAATTTATAAGCATTTAAAATACATCAAAATATCTTAACCCTTAAATGCCTGATTTTTGAAAAATCATTGTAATAATGTTTTCTGATTTCATTTTTTAAATAAATCATGGGAAAATATACTTTAAAAAATCCTATTTTGTTTTAAGTGTGGTTTACGGCTAAAAAACAGTTTGTTACTAATCGCAATACTGGTCTTTACTTGAAAAAAAAATTTCCTTGGTAAAATTCTATAATATTAAACACACAAGAATTTTAGGAACTATAATAAGAAATAAATTTTACTTGCTCACTACAGAACAAAATAGGGTATTTCGCAAGCTTCCAAACAAAACAAAAAGAACAAGTAGCAACAATTGAAAAAATAAATCTATTTTTATTCTTAAACAGCACAAGTGTTGCCATCTACACGTTGAAAATCGATTTAATAATATTTTCAGAATGTATTATGTTTTTATTGGCAACATAGGCATTATAGCTTCAATATTATTCTAATAGTATTATAGAACCTAAATTGGGTATGTTGCCGAAAAGCAACAGCCGGCATTTAAGGGTTAAAATACATTAGAAAGAAACCCAGAACATTTTCAACCTTTACAAGGCCATCGTCAGTGGGATTTAATGTTATTATTTTCTTTGCGCTTATTCGAGAATTGTCTAGAAGAATTTTATTTCAGTTTAAAAGTTGTACGTCAGGTGATATGCCAGATAAAGTTATTCAAATTTTCAACAAAACGAGCTTTCATTTATTATGCAGCAAATTTCTCCGTACTCCATTTATATCGTACGATAGTGCATCGCTACAAGCTGTATCTTTATTGCGACTAGCCGCCCTTGGCGACCAGTTTGGTCTCCGTTAGACGTGTGCTAAGCATTGTACCATGTTACTTTTATCCAAAATTTAATTTACTTTCTCAATACTTCGTCAAATCAGAAGTTTCTAGTAGAGAAATCAAGAACTCTGTATTTTTATGGGTACTACTTGGTTATCCCGTCGACCCCGTTATATCGCCAAACTATAAGTTTAAATATCAATAATGGTTGATCGTAAATGTCACATTCGCTGGTTTTTAAGCAAGTTACACGTGTTTATGTCATCAAGTTATTTTTATTTCGACGTTTTATTTGTATTTTTATTAATGTTATACTAATTTATTTGTTCTTTCGCTACTTAAAATAAAAATTATGTCAATTTGTGTAATTTGGCGAGTGGTTTGGCGATTTATATAATTTGGCGAAATGGGTTGACGGTATAACTAAGTAGTACCTTTTTATGCTAGCCAGGCGCAAGTGATAAATCATCAAACATTGTCTTTCCAATCGCATTTTTTCATATTTCATTAAATTCATCTAAAATATAATAATTTCACTCATTTTATTTAAAATACATAATTTTAATTTGAAATTCACGACTTTCACTTTTTCTTTCCCTTTTTTAAGAAAAAGAAAAGAAAAATAATAAATAAATAATACCAAAAACCATGACTTTTAATTTCAATATCAAAGCACTGTTTTAATTTACCACGCGAAAAATAAAAAATGTAAAAAATGGTCACCTGGTATGTAAAAAGCGAAGCGGTCAGCCCGGAACTATTGATGACAGTCACATGACTTAGGCTATTATTATTGGCGATTATTTCAATTGATTCTCTTATAATAGCTTCCTGGTAATTATTTGTGCGGAATATAATTTTCCATTTATTAAAATCTATTTTTATAGGTTGAGTTTGAGCTAATCTTGATAATGCATTTCTAATGTATTTTAAGACATTTTGATGTATTTTAAATACTTATAAATTATATATATGTACCTGAAAGTAATTCTTGTACAGGTATTTGTACTGTTTCTATGAATTGAATTATTTAACTCAAAGTGAATTGAACAGTAGAATTTTAACTTCCATTTATTAAAAATAACTGTAAAAATATTGAGTAGAAAATGACGTCACACTTAAAAAAAAAAACACGCATTCATCTTACAAAACTGTTATTAGCCCCCGTTACGGTATTCTATATTTTTCACCCAGCTTATTTTGTGCCGTCTCCAAAAAATAACGTTACCTTACAGAAGCCAGCCATAAAACAAAGCAGTACGATTAATTAAAGCAGCAGTACAATTTTTATACCATCGTATTGAAAAAAAAAAGTACTTTTAAATGCAATTTGTTTGAAAACTGCATCTCCATTTATTTTTGAAATATTAATTTGTTTGTAGTTTTTGGAGCCATTTTCTTAATATTGGCAACGGAAGTACTCCATTTCTGTAGAAAGTAAAGAAAAAATAGTTATAAAATATTAATTATATATTTTCGTTGTCATTTTTTTCATGACAACTCAAAGAAAATGTAATTAAAATACGTGCTATTTTGAAAAAATATAAACGAATGATTTCTGTTAAAACATGAAGCTATTATAAACTATACCTAATTGCCGAAACGTCAGTGAAGGCTTACTGTGGAGACACGAAAAGTTTTGGTTTCTGTTAGTCTGTCTGTCTGTTCCGCGATAACTGCCGCAAAAAGCATCGGATCGGCTTGAAATTCCCTGGGCATATTGATGAGGTACCCGGACTTAACTGTATAGTTTTTGGTTAAATTTGGTTCATTCGTTCGGGAAATATGGAACATTTTATTTTTCTCTATAATGCTTGTCTATGGCAAGTCAGACGATTTTCAGATTTTCATTTGTTGAAAGAAATGGCTCATATGAAAAATGGATTTAAATGGTAAATTTTTGATGCTGAAATTTTTAAATAAGATTATTAAATTACTCCAATTAGTTTGAAATTTTGTCAATATATTTGCGAGATTTTTTTAATTGGGTTTATAATATTGGGGGGAATTTTATGCATGTTTTCCAATAATATAAAGGATTTTGTTTTATCAATTTGACATAATGCATATTTCATTTTTTTCCTTTTCTTTCATCTGTTGCCTAGCAACATATTTGGTCCTAATAATATTAGTATAATTGCATGTATAATGTTTGAGTAAAGCCAGCGTCAAAACGGATGAATTAATGCATTTGTATCTTTGCATATAGATGGATTTTAGTCCAGAAATAAGAATAGGTAATATTTCATTTATTTTATTTATTTTATTCAAATATTTTGCTTAAAAATACAAAAGTTCATTACTTTCATAGAGAATAACGTAACATTTTTCCATAACATTTACAAATATTTCTTTAGTTGTTGCCAAGAAAATCAAAACCTGGAATAATATTTTCTTTTAAACAATTTTCAATTGAAATGTTTTGTCGTGAAACAGGAAAATGAAAAATAAAATTAAGAATAGAAAAATTAATATGGCGGCATATTGAAAATAAAAAGAAAACTCTCGAGTATTTCTTAATAAAACAAGATGAAAAGTTTTGAGTAAGTACGCATAGCAGGTGAATTAGACGTCATTTATCGAAAAAAAAAGATGCTGGAATAAAAAGATCTTGGGTAAAATAAAATTAACTATTATTCACGGAGGAAAGAGATAGATGGAGATGCAGTATGCCGTAAAAGCAGTTTGCAATGTGATGTGCGTTTTCGCTCAGATTTAAATGCCCTCATTCGGCCCAAACAAAACAAGCACGTGGAATAGGGACCGAATTATTTGACTTCATCCGTGCATTTTTCCTGTAAAATGAAAATGATCTGCTTATATTTAAGCAATAAGCATTCTAAGGTAGCATTTCATTGTATTATGAATTAAAAACTGTATTACTAAAAATATTATTGTATTTTTAAGCACGTCGTTGTGTTGTTCCGAATGTAGCGGATTTTAGGGTTACATTTTTGGCGTCACTTCAAGATTTATTGTCTGTGTACGGTTAACATGAATATTTTATTTTAAATTTAAATTTTATTAATTTATAAAAAAAAACTTATGTTTATCGTTATAAATCACAGCGTAAAAAAAAATCTAAGATATACTATAGCCATCCGCACAATCAATAAAAAATTACGAATGTAAATTTAAATAGACTACGGGGGGTTCAGGGGGGCAGAGCCCCCCTGAAGAAATGCAATTTTTGATTTAAAAAGTTACCAGAATAAGTAGCTCATCAGAATTTCAGAACATCAGTGTATAACCACTTGTTTAACACTTTTAATTTCTCAAACTTTACGAAGTATCTTGTATGCTTATAAATATTTATGTAATTTGAAAACTTTAAAAAGCGATTTGTAGGAAGTTGAATATTACGCAATGAGTGTTAAAAAACAATGACTTGCAAAGATGACGTTGAGGCTTCTGATCTGCAGATTTACTAGTTTTAAGTACCGTATATACTCGCGTATAAGTCGACCCCCTAACTTTCGAATGCAAATTCTGGAACAAATCAAAAACCCGCGTATAAGTCGACCCCCTAACTTTCGAATGCAAATTCTGGAACAAATCAAAAACCCGCGTATAAGTTGACCCCCTAACTTTTTGCTTCAATTTTGCAAAAAATCAAACCAAAGATTTCACTTGCCAATGCAAAAAAGCACTAAGTTAACAAAAACAAATCATTGAAATTTTTTTAAATGATAAATTATTATTATTTGTATATTTTATATATTATTTTTCGATTCATACACATAAAATCCCATATTTTTGCAATATTCGAAGTTTTTGTTTTTGCTTTTTTAACTGACTTGCGTATAAGTCGACCCTCCAAATTTGCTTACCGAAAATTGTCAGAAATTCCTCGACTTATACGCGAGTATATACGGTATCTATATTAATGTTAGAAACAAATGAAGGCCTATGGATCCTTAGAGAGCCTTTTTTTTGTCGAGCTCCTTTAATGACGGCATCTTTTTGCTGCATTTGTGCATTATTTCGCGATAGTGAAGTCATATGCATACTTTACTGTAAATGTTTAAGAGTGGGTCGTAAATGTGGAATTCTTAAGCGGATGCGAATGACGTCATTTTACATAAAATAAAAGCTGTAAGTCTTAAAATTAAAATATGTTTTGTACTACTTATATATACATATATTTTTTTTTTCATCGGGGCGACAAAAAATTCTGAAAAAGCAGAATTCCTGTTTTCTAGTACTTCAGTGTTTTTTCTCTCCATTGATACTGATGGGACGATAGGTGAAATGCTTCATTGAAATGAGAGAAATATGAGAGAAAATGGCGTCATATTTAAAAGAAAACTGACATTTTCTTTGATAAAAGAAATGCATCTAAAAAAGGCATAAATTTCTGGAACTTTTACTCGCCGGTACTGAGATTACAATTTCAAGTCAAGAGTGCGAATGTTCATATCCAAAGTTGTAGCTGACAAACGTAACTTCAAGTTTGGAAAAAATATTTCGCAATAACCTATTGCGCGTTAAATTATTTTTGAAATGGTGAATACGGATTTGAGAGGGGCGTATGTAAATTTTGAGATGGTGAAAATGACGTAAGGTTTGGATTTCATGCAGAAAAAATGTTCTACGATTGTGTTAGAGTGAAATAATTTTTGCTCGTTCTTCACTCCGTAATCCGTAGCATATAAGAACATCAATTGGTAATTTCTTATTTTACTAATTACATATACGAATAAGGTTTGTTTTTCAATAACTTGGAACATTTGAATTAGTATTCTTTTAAAGAATACTAATTTTGTAACATTAGATTAAAATGTTTGTTTTAAGAGTCAGACTAACCAATGTTTGATGGATTTTTTATTGCAATTAATTTTGCATGTTTGTTAGGATGAGCGAAGCGAATCCTCTACTAGGCTACATAAATTTCATTTTGTCGTACACTTTACAAAAAAAAAAAAAAAAAAAAAAAAAAAAAACTATTCGGTGTTTTGACTTGAAATTAAACATACAAATAAATTATGATCTGTAGATTTGCACAATATTTTTTTTTTCAGAATAACCTTAAAAAATTCATCATTTTAATTAATTTATTTTACATGTTTTTGCATTACGGATGCATTTTTGCAAATAAAAAAAGGAACACGTATATTTTATGAAGAAAAAAAATAAATCATGGAGTTAGTAATTATAGATAGAATCATGATTACAGGGCTCGCACCGTTCCTAAAATTTTCATACATTCCTACCACAATTTTAAAACGATAATATTTATTCTAGAATTTCTATTGTAGATGTTAAAGCAATCTGCCACGAAGATTTTTGATTTAAAATACTGGTAGCAAAGTGCGAAAATTTTAGGAGCGCTGCGAGCCCTGTGATTAATTAAATAAATAAAATATATTTTCATTATTCCGCCAAAATATCTCAAAAACTGTTTTTTAAATTTAATTAAGGAAAGAGATATTTTTGGACTTATAGAAATAAAATGTGATCTGTAGATTTTGGCAATATTATTTTCTTATCGAATGATTTAACAAAAAACATATTCTATTACTTTGTTGAATATATTTTTCCATTATACGGATTTATTTTCGTAAACGATAATGAAACCTGCGTATTTCTTGCAGCAAATAAAAATCATTGAGCCAGTAAAAATAAATAAAGTCATGAATGCAGTCAAAGTACGTGAAATATTATCGTTGCATCAAAATTTCTCTCTCTTTTTTTTTAATTATTTAAATAAGGAAAGAAACCTATATATCTGCATTTTTTACGAAGACAAAATGTATTTTAAGTATTGAAAATAACTGCAGAATTTATACTTCAAATCGTAAAAAGAACATTAAACTTTCTTATATTAAAAATGTATGTTATTTGAGAGAAAATATACATTTTAATAGAATACTTTATTAAGATTGGTTGGAAATGGCGCATATTTTGGTGCTCCTTCCTTTTAATCATAGAATAGTTTCACGATTTCTTTTATGAAATTTCTAAAATACCTTTTTTTATGAAAATTATACACTGTTAAAAATTTTGCAGCATTCTGGCAGGTCATTCGACCGTTTTTTGAAAAAATGGTTTCATAACCATAATTTAACTATATTCTGACCATAAAATGGCCAATAATATGGTCAGAATAGTGTTAAATTACGGTTGTTTTAACCTTTTTTGGAAAAAACGGTCAAATGACCTGCCAGAATGCTGCAAATTTTTAACAGTGTAGCATATTTTTAATGAATTAAAATTTGTGAAAATTGAATTATTTACATTCAATTATGAAAGTATTTTTCAGTGTTAAGAATTCAAATACACAATTTATTCGTATTATGTGAAACTATTTACGCAGTCGATACTTACGCATTTTAAAAGAATTATATTATGATTTTTTTTTTTTTTTTTTTTTTTTTTTTTTTTTTTTGTAAAGGGGCGACAAAAGAATTGTAAACAAATAAAATTAATTGTAATTAATAAACGTAAAAACATTTTAAAAAGAGCTTTTAATTACTTACTTACGCATTTTAATAGAATTATATTATAAAACATTATACACGCATTTTAAAAGAATTATATTATGATTTTTTTTTTGTAAAGTGGCAACAAAAGAATTGTAAACAAATAAATTAATTGTTGTAATTAATAAAATGTAAAAACATCTTTAAAAGAGCTTTTAGTTGAAAATTTAAAAATATTTTGTAAAATTTTGCTTCGAAAATATTTTTATTTATAGCAGTCTTATATTATAAATAAAAAAATCCGAGGAAATTCTTAGTTATTTGGTTGAATTTACATTTCTCAAATTAAAATGCGCCAAAACATAAAATAACGCTTTTGCTTAATAAAGATGCAAAAATAATATTAAAAAATATATTGTTACTTTCAAATATTTATCTTATTAAATAATGCTTCGCGAATCCAAACAAAGCATGCTTTTGCTAGTTATAAATCAATGTGACATTTCTTTCGTCGAAATTCGACGGGTTCCATCTCGTTGTTATTTAAAAATTCCACTGTATCTTCAAACGTTATTTCATTCGAAGCTCCAAAGTGATTATTCAAAGCAAAAATGTTGCAAGCAGAAAATTAATTCACGTTTTGTTATATTTAACTTCCAGATTTTCAAGAGCGCTAGCAAGAGATTTCATGACAGCTGTTTAATTAAATAAAAATTTCAGCTATCTGAAATATTTTGCTGGAAAAGATTCGCCTAAGGTTCCATACAATATGACAGCATTGACTATCTGCTGGAAATAGATAAAGGAATACTTAAAAGATTTATTATAGCAATATACATTAACAATTTGGGAGGGAAAGTGTAAGTAAGTACAATATATGATAATATTAATTTGAATTTGGCTGTATTTAAGAGTTACAAGTTATATTGTGTTAAATGAAAGAAAGAAATTATTTGTAATATATTAAAATCATAATATAAAATAATAAATTCTGATTTCACGTTGTATTTAGAACTTAAGAGATTTTAAAACACAAATCCTATATAAGATTTTGTGAAATTCCGTAGATTTTGTTTATAAATATTTCGTTTTCAGAATGTTATGTGATTTAAAAAATGGGTACTTCTTAGTTATCCCGTTGACCAAATTACTGTCGCCAAATTGTAAGATTATATTCCAATAATGGTTGCCATTAATTAATTAATTGTAAGATTAAATGCCAATAATGGCCAATAAAACCATTAATTCGACGTTTTATTTGTATTTTTTATTAAGGTTTTACTAATTTATTCGTTCTTTCGTTATTTAAAATAAAAATTATGTCAATGTGTATAATTTGGCGAGTGGTTTGGCGATTTATTTAATTTGGCGAAATTGGTCGACGGGATAACTAAGAAGTACCAAAAAAGATTTAATTAAAATTAATATATATATACAAAACCAGTAACAATTACAAATTACCAACAAAGATTGTGAAAGTATAAATAATAATAATAATATATATGTAGGATAGTTATATGTAAAATGTTGATTTATTGATGACTTGAATAACTAGACGTTGGAATAACAACACATGAACTTTAATACAATTCTATAAAAATAATTTTACACCACTTCGTTGATAGCTTCTTCAAATACAGTACGTTTATCACTTAAAACCTATAATACACTTTCTTTCGAACAATCTGATTAGGCCTAACAGTACCTTTCTTGGCATCTCATAAGCCGATGCTTCGTGAACAATATAATTTAATAGACTAACTCTTTTTTAATTTTGAATACCTCCAAACCTTGATCCCGTGATCGTGAATTTTCCTTACTCATGCTTTGAAATCATGGATAATAAAAATACCAGAAGCGTTAATTAATTTGCTGATCGTGCATGTCATAAAGAAAACAAACTATGTTTAAATTCAAATCCTACAAATATATAACAAGATGGCTGTTATATAGCGAATTACTTGGATATTTTAAAAATATTTATTCAAAGAAATTACATATAATTTTTTTTCTGAAATGCAGAAGAACCAGGATTAAACATCACAGGTTTATTTGAATATTACTCAATAGTAAAATTGAAGAAACGAATTCTTTAAAGAATTAGTTCTAGTTTCAAAATTTAATAAAAATTTCGTATTATTTTACATTCAGATATTGTTTTTTGTTTGTAGCAATGTGTTATACTTTCATTCTTAAGGGGAAATCCCACTACCCTTTTTCCTTACTTTATTTAAAATCAACATTTATTGAAGTAGGTGATCATAAGTTTATTTTATTTTTATTTATTTTTTACACTCTTATATTTAACTCAACCTTATTTTTGCATGTAAAGATGGTATTTTGCACTAGATTTTTAACCCACTTCCTGATAAGCTAGAATTATACAAATTACGTACAAAAATAAAAAAGAAAAATGCCCAGCTAAACTGATGGCATTGAGCTCACAGGCTATTCACACTAATTGTATATCATACTCTTATTTTAAAGAATAATGCCCCTCAAAAAATAAGTGAAGGGGAATTAGCCCCCGTTTCACCCTTTATACTTAACCAGTGAACCTCCAAAACTAATCAGGGAAGCTCCTTATCATAATAAACCGGTATACCAAATTTGGAACAAATCGAATAATCCTGCAAAAAAAAAAAAAAAAAAAACCATTTATCTAAATTAAGAGGGTGGACTAGCCCCTCCCCCCTTTATCCTTAACCAATGAATCCCCAAAACGAATCAGGGACGCTCCTTAACATAATAAACAGGCATACCAAATTTGGAGCAAAGAGAATAATTCTGCATGAAAAAACCGTTTATATACATCAAGGGGGGGGGGACTAGCCACCCTTCCCCCTTTATCCTTAACCAATGAACCCACAAAACTAATCAGGGAAGTTCCTTAACATAATAAACCGGTATACCAATTTCTGAGCAAATCGAATCATTCTGCATGAAAAACCCATTTATCTAATTTAAGAGGGGCGGGCTAACCTCCCTTTTCCCCCTTTATCCTTAACCAATGAACTCCCAAAACTAATCAGGGAAGTTCCTTAACCTAATAAACCGGTATACCAAATTCGGAGCAAATCGAATCATTCTGCATGAAAAACCCATTTATCTGAATTAAGGGGGTGGACTAGGCCCCTTTTCCCACTTTATTCTTAACCAATGAACCCCCAAAACTAATCAGGGAAGTTCCTTAACCTAATTAACCGGTATACCAAATTCGGAGCAAATCGAATCATTCTGCATGAAAAACCCATTTATCTGAATAAAAAGGGGTGGACTAACCCCCCTTTTCCCCCTTTATCCTTAACCAATGAACCCTCAAAACTAATCAGGGAAGTTCCTTAACATAATAAACCGGTATACCAAATACGGAGCAAATCGAATGATTCTGCATGAAAAACCCATTTATCTGAATTAAGGGGGGTGGACTAACCCCGTTTTTCCCCCTTTATCCTTAACCAATGAACTCCCAAAACTAATCAGGGAAGTTCCTTAACATAATAAACCGGTATACCAAATTCGGGGCAAACCGAATCATTCTGCATGAAAAACCCAATTATCTGAATTAAGGGGTTGGACTAACCCCGTTTTCCCCCCTTTATTCTTAACCAATGAACTCCCAAAACTAATCAGGGAAGTGCCATAACCTAATAAACTGGTATACCAAATTCGGTGCAAATCGAATCATTCTGCATGAAAAACCCATTTATCTGAATAAAAAGGGGTGGACTAACCCCCCTTTTCCCCCTTTATCCTTAACCAATGAACTCCCAAAACTAATCAGGGAAGTTCCTTAACATAATAAACCGGTATACCAAATTCGGGGCAAATCGAATGATTCTGCATGAAAAACCCAATTATCTGAATTAAGGGGTTGGACTAACCCCGTTTTCCCCCCTTTACCCTTAACCAATGAACTCCCAAAACTAATCAGGGAAGTGCCTTAACCTAATAAACTGGTATACCAAATTCGGAGCAAATCGAATCATTCTGCATGAAAAATCCATTTATCTGAATAAAAAGGGGTGGACTAACCCCCCTTTTCCCCTTTTATCCTTAACCAATGAACCCCCAAAACTAATCAGGGAAGTTCCTTAACATAATAAACCGGTATACCAAATACGGAGCAAATCGAATGATTCTGCATGAAAAACCCCTTTATCTGAATTAAGGGGGGGGGGACTAACCCCGTTTTCCCCCCTTTATCCTTAACCAATGAACTCCCAAAACTAATCAGGGAAGTTCCTTAACATAATAAACCGGTATACCAAATTCGGGGCAAATCGAATGATTCTGCATGAAAAACCCAATTATCTGAATTAAGGGGGTGGACTAACCCCCCCTTTTCCCCCTTTATCCTTAACCAATGAACCTCCAAAACTAATCAGGGAAGTTCCTTAACATAATAAACCGGTATACCAAATTCGGAGGAAATCGAATCATTCTGCATGAAAAACCCATTTATCTGAATTAAGGGGTCGGACTAACCCCGTTTTCCCCCCTTTATCCTTAACCAATGAACTCCCAAAACTAATCAGGGAAGCGCCTTATCACAATGAACCTAGGAAAAAATTTTGAAGCAAATCGGATGTTTCTATCAAGAGTTATCGCGTTACGTACATACGTACGTACGTACATACATACATACATACATACATACATACATACATACAGAGCGGGCGGGCACATTAGCTCTCAGGCTTTGATAGCCTGTGAGCTAAAAAATGGAAAAAAAGGGGAAAAAAAGTAAACACCCCCTACTAACTCCTCAACAAATTATCGTAGAAGAAAGTTACTGGTACCGAACGATTGAAAATAAAGTCTACTTTTAAATGATGCATATAAAATTTGCTTAGGGGGCCAGCTACATATTAAAACGAACCATAAGTTTGTTTTTTTCAATAGCAGTACACAATTCTGACAGCATAAATGAACTCTACACCCTTCAATTAGCCTGAAAACAAATTTTTATGCAATTCGTACCATAAGTTTCCAAGAAATTAATTATTTTAAAACGAGCGTATTTTAAGGGCTGTATCCAAATTGAAGTTCGGTACTCGATTGTTAACCGAGAGAGCCCCTTTCTTGATCAAGGCACCTTAAGGGGTCTCAGGACTCTTAAAGCATTAAAATTTTCGAAATTTAATTTTTTTTTTCTTAGATATTAAACTACTATCTTTTCTGAACATTTTGGTATAAATGTTTCCTTGAAATTCCTATTAGAACAGAAGTTATGGCTTTTAGAATTATACACGCTCAATAGCTGAAGCGGCGTTTCAGAAACTTTGAAGTCAATTTTCTCCAAATGACGTTTTTGGGCATAACGCGCACGATATCTCAAAAACTTCTGAATTTTTTTTTTATGAAATTATCAAAACATATGTTTCATGTTAGTCTGTATAAACTGAACCTAAAATTTCCTTCTTATTGTCCAGAAATATATTCTTTATAGGTGATTACACTGTTGAAAATTTCTAAATTTTGCATTAACTAAATACAACTTTATATTAAAAATAGAAAAATGCTTTAAATACAAATTTACTTAGGTCAGAGTAATTATTACCATATGAAGCATAAGTAGGACCCAAAATTTTCCTTTTTCTTGCAAAATTTATTTTGTAATCGTGCGGATAATCTGTTATGCCGATTTTCCGCTCGTCAAATGTCTGATATTTTGGAGCCCACTGTAAATTCTAATTCTGCATCTTTTAATTTTTCAAATACATGAAATGAAAGAACATACTTATATCTTTCATCCCAATATAAATTTTTGTCTAAAAATCAATTACATTTTAAGATATTATATGTTGAAAATGGTCTTTTTTTTCGATTTTTCCAATTTTAAGAGTCCTGAGACTCCTTAAGCACCACTCAAGCAGTCAATGAAGCCGGTTATATTACAGGACAGCAGAAGAAATTTCAAACTATCCACTCACTTCTATCATAGACGGCCCCTTAAACCGTCATTTTGTCGTTTTTTAAGCATAATTTGAAAACTACTTGGAAAAAAAATGTGAAATTTTGGATTTCCATAAAGCAGGACTTAATAAATCTAAATACATCAAAAAAATTGTTGGTTGCAATTCATAATTTTTTCGAATATTAATTTCATAATTCATAAATCATATCCTAAAATTATAAAAATTGCAAATTCAGCGTATTTATGTTTGGGTATATTAGAATTATTGCTACACAAAAAATTAGCACATTAGGAGCATAATTTCAGGAGATATAAATAAAAATATGAAAATGTAATTTAACATTAGAAGCACTAAATTTTGAATGTTATAATTCAAAAACTTATCATTCAAATGACTTGAAATTTGGTGTTTAGGCATAGTTTGAACCGAAGATTTGAAATATCTTGTTAAAATTGGGTATTGCCATTGAAAAAAATGAAGTTTGGATTCGTTTTAATATGTAGATGGCCCCCTAAGCAAATTTTATATACATCATTAAAAAGTAGACTTTATTTCCAATCGTTCGATACCAGTAACTTTCGTTTACGATAATTTGTTGAGGAGTTAGTAGGGGGTGTTTACTTTTTTTTCCACGACTGTACAAAGGTGTATTTCCGATGAAAATACAACGTTTTAATATTTGTACACCTTAATTGTAAACTCATGTATTAATTTTAAGGCATTTTTCAATTAGCCCGCCCCAGGTGATCAACCACCCAACATTCGTTGTAATTCATACAATTACAGGGAGTTGAAAAAAAAACAAACAATGGATTTAATGATGCACCAATAAACGCTCGTCAAAATAGGCCAAATTGCTGTGAAACTGCAACAATGAAACATTTTAAAACGAAAATTAATATTAATCAATTTACGATTAATTACGTTGAGAAATCAATATAAAAATTCCCAAAAGATAGTTTAAATAATGCTTCATTTTTCATGCTGTTGCCTTATCTTAAAAAAGAAATAGAGTAAAAATTATATATTTTAAAAATAAATTCACTTGCCAGTACTTTCTACAAAGAGTGAAAAAATCATTAAATTTTTCATAATCGAGTTCGTTGTCCACCCCAAAGTAATAATATTGTAGCGGAAATTTTTGGAAAAAAACATGAAATGCTGTCAAAAAATTAGGCGTGGTTTCCAAGATGAACACTGAGTGCTTATAAAAGCATGTTTTTTTTGTTTTTTTTTACCATTTGGAAAAATGGTTATTGTCCTCGTCAGGGTAGGAAATCAAAAGCATATCTGAAGTTTTTTATTGGTTTAATCCGCATTTTATTGGTTTTCTGATTGGTCTATACCAGGGTCGGTGAACCTATGGCACGCGTGCCAAGAGTGGCACGCAACATAATATTTTCGGCACGTATTGATTGATGTTCTAAATCATAAAACAGTCAAATTAGACAAAATGCACGAATTTATATTTGCTGATCATTGACAAATCTTTTGACTAGAAATTGAAATGCAACATATTTAATTCCGATCTAGTTCAATATGGGATGAAATATTTATAAACCCGTTCGGGACCATAGGTGCATATATGCATCCTCAAAAAGTGCTTAAAACGCTTGAGTTCGATACAGTAAAAAAGAAAAGTAATTTTTTTTTTTTTTTTTTTTTTTTTTTTAGTTATGACATTTTCGTTATTTATAAAGTTAAGTCAAATAATTAACAAAAAGTGGTGCCAAACGAATAAAATTCGTGTAAAAGATGCCGGCCCCGGTCCTGAACGGGTTAGATCAAAAGAAATATTTGAAAACTACCGAAAACGAAAGATCATAAACAAAAATGCTGATGATAAAACTAAGCTAACTCAGAATTTAATTCTAGACACGTATTGATTTTTAAAGATATTGATGTTAGCCATTTTGACTATTCCTTCTTCTACTTATGCCTGAAAATCGTTATTAAAAAAATAATTTATTAAAACTCAGGTAGAAATCGTTTGACAACTGATTCCACTTCAAGTTGCATTATATTAAAAGTAACTAAAGAATGAACCTGATATTAATTATTTGAAACTGTAGAAATTGCATTTTTAAAAACTTTTTAAAATAGAACTTCTATATTTTAATCTTAATAACAAAATTCTTAGTATATTTGACTCATTACTGTCTATTCTACTGTATATTTTTTTAGAACGGAGTTCTTGGCACGTTATGGTTACATAAAATAATTTTTGAAAAAATTTGGCACGTGGATGAGAAAAGGTTCGCCATCCCTGGTCTATACAGTAATCTGTATTTTCCCTTTACTTTCAACAGAGATGGATACCTTCTGTTGCCACTATGACAAAAGAGTAATAGAAACTACAAAATAAATAAATAAATAAATAAATTAATTAATAACTCAGAAACAAATTGAGATACAGCTTTCAAACAAATTGCATTTAAAAGTACATTTTTTTTCTCTATACGACGCACAGTGGAGTATTTGACCCTAAATCCTGGTCAAAAATATTTTTCGATGTAAATATAGTCCGATTGACTTGAAATTCTTAGATGTTATTGGGTATCACTATGGCATGTTTGGTATTGTAAATGAAGTCTATAGCCTTTACGGTTCATTTACAGAGACACCCAAAAGAATCTTATGGTTTATGGGGAAAAATCCTTTGCTCTGTATTTTAATGATATCACACTTTTAAACGTGTTGAAATTTATATACATCACTAAGGTGTACTAAAACACTTATTGTAGAATATGGTGTGCATAGAATATATCGTTCATTTACAGGGACACACAAAAGAATATGGCTGAAGAATAAATTTAACTATTGAAGTCTATGATCAATAACTGCTGAAAGTGCGTTTGTAGTTGTGATAGACGTTTTAAAATAGAACAATTTTTTTAAATATTACTTGGTGTGGATACATTCTATAGATCATATACAGGGCTGCACAAAAGTTCTCAAGTACATTTCCGTTTATTCACGGAAATGGCTGAATGGACATTTTTAACTATGCTATGTGTTTCACTGAACTAACTTTTAGCATACTATGAAGTATACATACAAATCCATAGCTTAGTTTAATATTTTATATCTTAAAAGCTGACGAAGTGTAAGTAAGATTTTAACACTTCACATAATAAAAATATATATTTATTTTATAAATATTTTGTCAATTAAGAAAAAAAAAGAGTCATCATTTAAGAAGAGCACAAAGAAAAAAGAAGTTAAAATATTAATTTACTAAACAGATGTTTTAAAAATACGAATAAATCACATGCTCATTGTCTTAACATTACCGAAGGGAGTTTGGAAGTTGGGCGACTTGTAACCTTAACTATTTACTGTTTTTAAGAGGAAAGTAATTGTTGATAGGTTTGTCTTATTCACTATTAATGTTTAATTAAATGTATTTAATTTTACTATATATAAAACTTATTATTTACATTTAATAATGCTTATTACATTTAAATTACATTTAATTATTGCATTTAATTTATATTTAATAGTGTTATATTTAATAGTAGGTTCAGTAAATTGTAGTGTATATAGTATAAATTGCTAGTTTTTGAATGTATTTAATATATTAACAGTTTCAAAATGATTCTTCAGAACTTTTCATATTCTTCATCACTCTTTTCTTGGCTTTTATCGGGACTACCATCAGACCTAGCTAAAATAAGAAGTTGTAGGGTCTCGCTACTGTATGGCTTGCTCTTTTTAGTTGATAAACGGAGTTATTACAAAATATGAAGTTCCTTTTTTTCACGTACATTATAAAAGTAAATTTTTAATTAAATTTTCTTGGTGCCGCTTTTCAGTTTTGGAATTAAAATCATGTGTCCTTTTTTAATTCACTCCTTTCTCTCCTTATGTTACACACATGAGCCCCAAGAACTAATTATGGAACCATTTTTCAATAAACAAGTATATACAATTTGAAGGCGATCGGATATTTCTATCAAAAGATATCGAGTTGCGTGCGTATGTACGTACCTACGTACGTACATATGTACTTATGTACAGACATAAAGACAGAATATGTAGGTGCAAAAGCTCTCCGGTAATATCCTGTGAACTAAAAACCTGCAATACGACAGTAAATATATAGTTTTTATCTCTTCAATTCTGTGGCCGCAAAACAGAACATTTAAATAGTCATCCCGAAAAAAAAATTATAAAAAAATTTCAACAATATGCGGAAGATTTTTTTGCAGAAATTGACACTCAAGACTATAACTAATACGATTATAATTCAAACATGGCCGGGCAAAGCGCGGCACACATTTAAAAAGCTTTCGATATGTATAAATTAGAGCCAAAACGCTTTAAAAATAACCCTTTTACACATTTAATGTTATTTTATTACATTAAAAACGAAACTATTTAAATTAACACATAGTTTAACACTAAGCTCTGACGTTTGTTAAACACTTAAGCCCTGTTTAGTTTCAATTCAACAATTCATTGAACCACAAAAAATTATATTTAAACATAACAACAATGCCAAAAAAACAACAAAAAACCACGTATTCCCAGAAAGAAACCTCCTCTTCAGCTGAGGCCAGGAGCCACCGGATATAACTCAGGCTCCTAAAATAGACATAGATCGACGCACCAATTAGTTAGCTATTAAAAAGTACAATTTTTGCAATTGTTGGCGAAATTTTAATTTTTGCATTTTTGGCCAGGTTTTTGGGTCAAATACTCCACTGTGCGACGGTGTAAAAAGTAATATTGTGGGAGGTTTAGAAGTTTAAGAATGAAATTCCATTTAAAATGGGTTCCAGATTTCTTGGAAATCTGATGATGGAAAAGCCTTTTCCCGAACAGCCAATGAAATGCTTGGATAATACGTAAGACGTAAATTTCAGGTGGATAATACGTAAGTTTCAGGAAATCTGAGGAGTCGCAGGCGATTTTTGTCGCTTGCAATTTGTACGTGTAATAACACTATTAATGTTTAATTCATCGCGTACGTAATGTATGATCAACTCCGTGCGATTTTTTGTCTTAAATTTTAGTCTTCGAAAAAATCATTTTCCAAATGGTCGTTGTAATTTGTTAAATTGCTTTTTTTTTTTTTACCTACTTTTACTTTTATACTTATTTTCTTTTTAAATATGATTGCTGTTATGCTAAACTGTCAAACGTGAAAAAATAAAATCGTTTATTTTTCAAAGGTTTCGGACGAAAAATTTTTTTCTTTTAATAGTTCACTGATATAGGGGAGAGTGGTAATGAATGAACCATGGGGATGAATGGAATATTAATAAAATATGAAAAAGTATTTGCATAAAATTATTCTTAGATGACACCAATAGATGAAGTTATTTGTTCTACCTAACTCATCAAATTTTCCATTGTTTGGGAGAAGCCATTTTCCAATTAGAGTAGGATGGTCAAGAATCCGATTGAAAAGTAAATTTTTTCCCTTTTCAGTAAAATAAATAAGCTGAAATGTATCTATTATTTCATTGCAGATATGTGTATTAGCAAGCCTTTGCATATCTGTAAACTAATTTTAGGATGCATTTAGATGTTATTTGAATTTAATGTACTAAAAAAACCTGAATATATACCAGATGCACAGGTGGGGCTGAATGGGCCACTATATCATGGCCATGAATGGGCCACCTTTATCTTGATCATGAAAATATTTTTCTTCCTTTTTTTCTCATTTTCTCTTTAATATGAAACATAACCGATTTAGATTAAATTACTCTCTAGTTAGAATAGGTTTATAGCGATGTGTAGAAAATAATTTGCAATTTTCACCCTAAGAAATATTATTAATTAGAAACATAAGTCAATTATATAAATGATTAAGGTGAACTGTCTAGTTGTTGACCACACCTACCAGTATTTTCCCATTTGATATAAAACTAGAATAATTGTTTATATTCTGAATCTGATGGGTAGAATAAATAATACCAGAAATTTACCCTAAATAGTATATTAATAGGCAGTTCAACCCTGTTACAACCATGTCGTTTAAATCATAATGTGTATTCTCTATTATTTTTATGCATATTTTATGTTCTTTCTTTCTTATAATCTCATTATTTTGTCATTTTTCTGCTACAATAATGTGATTTAATAATATCACTTTTGATGTTTATAAATTTTGATAAGCATTGTGTATTACTTACTGTTTCAGTATGCTTTCGATCATATCATGTCAAGTGCCATTCATTATGTCATATTTGGTGAATAAAATATTAATTCCACATTTTTTCATTGAATTCATTTAGTGGCTCATTCATTACCTTCAATGGCCCATTCAGCCCCATGGGTGGGGATGAATGGGCCAAATTTCTGTATTATTATTTTCTACTAGCAGATCTACCCGGCTTCGCTCGTGTCAATAATAAGGGTTCTCCCGGATAAAATACATTAAAATGAAATAATACGGCAATGACAATAACTAAGATTGGTGCATTCCCGTCCACGAATCGTTAAAAAGACCGATAAGAAATATAAGTAAAATAGTCTTAATTGCGTCTACTATTAACTATACCATAATAATATATATTCCAAACAAATGTCATAACATATATTAAAGTACAATTATTTGCTTAAAAAGCGTCATTTCAATAATAAAAAAAAACCCATTAAAAATATTAAAAATGTACATGTTTCGACTCTTTCATTAAGTCATCTTCAGAATATACAAAAAAAAAAAAAAAAAAAAAAAACCCTACAAACACAATGCTAATTGTGACATTATACTGATGCATGGCAATGACCTAACCCATAAATTTTGCTTTTACTAAAATTTTTTTAACGTATGATCATCATACAGTTTCGTTTTTCACACTGTCGAATAGAAAAGTTTCTGTGAAATGAAATTTATTTGAAAATTTTAACTCAATTTTTTCATGTGAATGGATTTTAAAGCAATTTTCAATCATGGATATTTTTTGATTTGCATGCAGCCAGGGATAAGATTTCCACGTTTTTTCACACCAGTATTTTGTTAGAGAAAATGATATTTCATTTAATCGGAACACTCTCTTGATTTAACAGAACAACATTTTCTTTAAGAATATGCCGGTGTGCAAAAACGTGGAAATCTCTTCCCTACATGCAGCCCAATTAAGAAAGGTATACCTGTTTGCTCTTAATGCAATATTATAAAGTAAAGACATTGATGAACTATGAGTATCTCTAGCATCATATTGTTGGTGGCAACAACCTAACCCAACCATAAAATTAACTTTTACTGCAATTTGGCCTTTAAACATCTCACATTTGATTATTCCAACATCTAATAGAATATAAAAAGGACTTTCAGTAATATTTGTTTGAAAAGCTTATCTCAATTTACGGATTGTTTGTCCATTTTAAATTAATTTTCAATCATGGAGATATTTTTAAATATACCTATAACCCAATTAAGAAAGATATATCTGTTTGCTATTAATGCAATATTATGAAGAAAAGACATATCTATGAGTAACGCCTAGCACCATATTGTTGGTGGCAACAACCTAACCATACCATAAATTACGTTTTTACTGCAATTTGATCTCTAAACAACATGCATCCCATTATTTCAACATCTAACAGAAAAGTCTGTCAGTCATGGAATTTTGTTTAAAAAAGAAAAAAAGCTTACCCTAAAAAATAGTAGCTATAACTTCTATTTAATATAAATCGTAGAAAAATCGTATTTTGTATAATCGTATTCGATACAAATCGTAGAATGTTATCACTGCATTTCAGTTATTAAAACATTTATCTAAATGATATAATTAAAGATTACAAAGAAATATGGAATAAATTATAGCATCCAGTTTTTAGAACCAGTTTGAAATTATACTGACGAAATTGATGTCATATCTAGCAAACGATGTTTTTTTTACTACTATTATCTTTTTACTTAATTGATTTCTTGATATTGAAACGACTTAATTAAAATAGATTTTTTAACATTCAACTAAAGTACTACTAAGGTCATTTTAAAACATGCTTAGTTAAAAATTTTACATAAATATATGAAAAATGTGCATTTTCTTATTTGAATGACGTCAATTTCAAAAACAGCAAAAATATAGTGAGACAATCCGAATTTTTATTGACTTATAAAACAAAGTACTCGAGTTATCAAATTTTTTTTTTAAATTATTGAGCTGTTTTTTTTATGTGTGGCAACAGGAAAGAAACTTGAATTTTAATATTTAAAAAGAGATATTTCTATAATGTTAAATTATGAAAGGTCGTAGAAAAAAGGGATAAATATTGGTCTGATGGTTTTTTAAAGTAGACAGTGATCTTTTCCACGTTCTAAAACGTATATACAGCAAGTTTCGTGCAATTCGGTCTAAAATTGAAGATTTGTATAAAGGACATACACACAGAGAACGGCTTTTATATATACTAGGGGATCGTACCCGGGCTTCCCGGGTTAAAGAATATAGGTGAAAACATTTATTTTTTTTTTAATTCAAAACTAATAATTTTTTTATATGCAATAAATTTTTTAGATTGACCACTTACATTAAAAAAGCATTTTTCATATGGAAAGTACGAATTACACAATCAAATACATTTTTGAAATTTATCAAAAGCGATATTTTCTTATTAGCCGCATGCTAAGAGTTATTTGCCAAGATTTTGCTACTTATGGCATCCTTTTATATTCTGATAATTTCAGAGCTTATACATGTCTGGTAAATTTGTGTTTTATTTATGTTATTTTATTTATTTATTCATAGGGAAGTTTTTTTTAATGGAAATTAGCCGTAAGAAAATGAGGAACTCTTTATTTTATTTTAAGGGCAAACGGATTAATCTTTCGCAATCGAGCTCCGCGCGATATAGATAAATTAAAAAATATTTCATGCTTTAAAATTGTTTTTAAAACCATAGACAATCAGTAAACTGAGATCAACTTTGCAAACAAATTCCATTTGAAAAAAAAATCCTATTTGGTGATCTACAAATTTAAATTGTACGATTACCAATATGTAAGATTTGTCTTTTTTCAATATTATTCTTTATTTGTTTATAAAAGAAGTATTAATTTCGTTAATTTGTCTTTCACAAATATGTTAGTTTGGTGGGTTTTTTAATATTATTATTTTATTTGCTTATAAAGGAAGTATTAATTCCATTATGCAAAAATAGTCAGAAACAAATGCTGAAAAATGTTTGTTGCTTTATGGGCAAAATGTTGATTATTTTAAGCATTGAAACCGGCACGTGATAAGACAAACTTTAAAAAAATCCTGCTTAAAAATTATTTTAGAAAATATAATACATCAGTGAATGAATTACAGCTTTTAAACAGATTGCATTTGAAAGTACATTTATTTCCCTATGCGACAAAAATTGAAAATGTACGATGGTTAGAAGATTGAAAAATTGCAGTAGGGAAAATTTCAAGACCGAAATTTGATCGTGAAGTATTGCCATTCGCAGAATGATGTCAGAGTTACGCACAGATACGTTTGTTTTTTATAATATAGATACATAATCAGTAAAATATAATACAGATCAGTTATTAGGATGTGGTTATCAATTGAGGCTCTTATGCTTGGATTTCCGGAATGAAAACAGCAATTTTCACCTTCTCAAAATTTGCATACGCACTTCTCATATCCATATTCATCACTTAAAAAAAAAAAAATAGCATTTTGTTTGATCATTTAAAAATCATTTTAACTCAAAACTTGAAGTCACGATTGTCAGCAACATCTTTTATGTGAACAGACGCACTCTTTATTTGAGATTCTAATCTCAATTTTGGAGAGTAAAAATTTCCGTAATTTATGTTTTTTAGACGCATTTCTGTTAAAAGGCTTAGTTTTATCTAAGAAAATATGATCGTTTTCTTTTAAATATGACTTCATTTTCACTTAAATAAGCATTTCACCTAGTGTCTGAAACTTAGTATCAGTACACATGCAGAAGCAAAAACAATATAGAAAATTTATGAGGAAAAATGCGTGTTTTCAAAAGCAGTATGTCATTTTCCGTTATTATGCCCCTAATATAATATTCTGCTCCTAATGGGATTTTGCGCCACTAAACCCTATACAACAATTTTTATCAAAAATTTTGAATTTTTATCAGAAAATAGCATGAATAAAGTTTAAAATATCATTATTTCTCTCTTGTCTGCAGCAATGAAAGCTATCTAATTTTCATCATTTTGAAGAAATTTCATAAAATGTTTTTAAAATTAAAGTATAAAAGTGGGGATATTTAAAAAAAAAAAAAAAAACAGATAGTGCGACCACATCTACAAATGAACAGCTTTCAGTTTAAAAAAAAAATATTAGTAAAATTGGTTCTTCAGAAAGATCAGGGCAGATGACTAAAAAACACACTTGTGTTTTAAATACATAGATTACATAAAATTATGAAAATTTAAATTAAGCAAATTATGCTATTTTGATAAAATTATAGTAGAATATCCTAAAGAAAAGCATTAAAATTTTATTATTCGAGAGAATTTTGGACAAAAACTTCAGGAACATATTATTTTAAACCACGAATTATTTGTTTGCTTGTCTAACTCGGGGAAGCAAATCCATCCAGGCGAGAATCATCAATTTCTGTAATATAAATCGCTATTACTTGCATGTCAATTCTTTTATATAGACACTCTACATTTTTGTAAAACATTGCGTTTATCAGTGTGTGCTTTCGATTACATTATTTTCGAAAGTAAAGCATTTTCACCTGTGAAGAATTTCAAAGCAGCTGGGCTGTGAAAATGACGTACTTCTACAAAACATAATTCAGGTTTAAGAATTAAAATACACGCTTTTTTATAAAATGACGTCATTTGCATCCGCTAAAGCAATCTACTTTTATAACCCAGTCTTAAACTTCGTCTGTAGAAAAGTGTGCATATGACGTCATTAACATGGAATAACAGACAATATTCTTGACATAGCCCATATTTTATTTTCAACTATTTTTTCAGGTTTTATGAGAAAATGGCAACAAAAAGATACAGTATCCCCTATTTTCAACTATTTTTCGTTTACTTTCAATGACTTTCAATAGAAATGAGGTACTTTTGTTGCCACGATAAGAAAAATTACATTAAAAACTGCAAAAAAATTAATATCTAAAAAATTAATTGAGATACAGCTTTCAAAGAAATTGCATTTAAAAGAGCATTTTTTCCTTATACGACGGTGTAAAAATTTAAAATGTGCGATGTTTAGAAGTTTAAAAATTTGCAGCAGAAAAAATTGCAAAACCAAAATTTCATTTCAAATTTCAAAGTGTTGCCATTCGCAAAATGACGTATGCGTTACGCACAGATATGTTTGTCCTTTATAATATAGATAGATTATCATTCATTATAGACATTTTCTAACCCGATTTTTATGACTTTTTTATATAACCAAATAAGTAAAGTAGCTGAAGAGCCAATAGTGAGCCAAAAAAAAATTATTAGAAAAAATTACAAAAATTAAAAACCAAAAATTGGCCTATTCATTACCACTCTCCCCTACTCATGAAATGGAAATTTTTGTCCAGAACATTACGAGAATGTTCGATCGTTACTTTAACGGACGAATATTATATAGATATAAAATAAGAAGTCTCGCCGAGAACATTACGAAAATATTTTATTTATGGATTAACGAAGGAACATATAGATATGACATGGAAATTACCGTCTGGAAATTTACGAAAATAGTTGATATGAATAATATTAAATATAAATTGTAAGGTTAAAATATTACAATGTCATGGTATCTTGCTTCCGTGTTTCCAAACATTTCGTGACAAATTAAAGATAATAGCTGGCATTGATTATAGTTAGCTACTATGTGACAATTTTGTACGCAATTAAATGCTAATTATTATTTGGTTTTGTTAGAAAGATTAATCAACATTGAATTGAGACCGAGGTCATACAATTTTTCTGCTGAAGCGGCATTTAAAATACCGCTAATTTTCCTGCGAATGCCCTAAAAAACATTGAACTTCCGATTATTTATAAATATTTTGCTAACATAATAATAAAAGGTAAAGTAACTTATTATGATGGTAAAATACGCGAAGTGAAATTTTATGCAAAATAATGAATAACTGAACATGTATAATACTTTGTCTAGAGATATTAATGCCATTCAATTCGATAATATATGCATTCATGTTGACGTGTAATTCTTGAATCGAAGCTATAACCGACAATTACTTTTTGCTTGAAAGTTTCACCGATGTTTACGTCAAATGTAGGTCATAAAAGAAATTTTCTTAGGAATTAACGCAGAGATTTCCTCAGGCAGTTTCATGCGGGTGCTGCCTCAGACCTGTTTTTTGGTTTACATAATAGCCCCCTCTTGCCCCTCATTCAAAAAATAGCACCCATCCTGCCCCTCCTCCTTCTTTTATTTACAGGGACACTCAAAAGAATTCCATTATGTTACGGCTTATGGGGAAAAATCGTTTTCGTAACTATTTGAAACATATTGAAAATTATACATGTCGTTTATTGAACTAACTTTTAATATACGATGCAGTGTAAATACCAATCTAGATAAATAATATACGTATATAGATCATATACTAGAATGAACAAAAAATTCTGGTGTTTTTCTAACTATTGATATACAGTATTTGGAAAGTGTTTCATAATCTATGCTGGACGCATGATTTTTCGTTCTTGTGTATTTATAATTTATTTTCTAGTCTTTAAAATGCTTCATTGCTGCAGTTTGACTGCAATTTGGCCTATTTTGGCGCATCATTAAATTCATTGTTTTTTCAACTCCCATACAATTGTACGAGTTACAGAAAATATTGAGCGATTTATCACATGTGGCGGGCTAATTAAAACAAGTTGGAAATTGCTCGTCAAACGTGGCAAATGAGGTGCGTTCGTACTATAACTAGTTTTATAAATATTTTTTCCACCGCATATTGTACTGAATGTGTATTTTAGTGCACTTCATAAGTGCATATCCATTTCATTCTGTTCGAAAGACATCATTAAAATGCACTTGCAATAATTTTTTCCCATTGGCCGTCATGTAACGAAACACTTTTGACTGTCCCTGTCATTAAACTATACATCCGATTTTCATAAAATTTGAAATGACTCGACAAAAGTTTGCAACAATTATGTATTTAAAATTTCAGACCATTCGGTTGGGTAGTTTTTACTCTGATATATGCGGGCAGACGGACCGAACGACGGCTATAGGTGCTGCGTATTTA
Source organism: Maratus speciosus (assembly GCA_963932465.1). Classification (NCBI taxonomy): domain Eukaryota; kingdom Metazoa; phylum Arthropoda; class Arachnida; order Araneae; family Salticidae; genus Maratus; species Maratus speciosus. Next base: position 184,950,393 of record OZ010798.1, on the reverse strand, counting down.
TTTAATTACGAACGCACCTAAAAAGATTTAAAATTAATGTATTGATTTACAATTAAGTTGCAAAAATATTAAAATTCTGTATTGTTTTTGAAAACACACCTATAAACGTTTTTTTTTTTTTTTTTTTTTAATTATTCTAGCCTATCAGGAAGGGCAAAATTCCACCTTTACATACAAAAACCAGGCTTGAATTACCGTAATTTCGCGCGTATCCGCCGCACCTCAGATAACTCGATTTCCTACCAGAATTTGTTTTAAAGAAAACGTGACTTGTTTCTGCTTAGCACTTACTTGACTTTTTCAATAAAATTTCCGGTCTGAAAAAGACTTAACTAAGCCGCGGCGGATACGCGGGAAATTATGGTATTTATATTTGCTTATAGAGGGATACGATTTATAGTTAGTTTGATTATTTATATTTGCTTGTAGAGGGATATGATATACAGTTATTTCGATTATTTATATTTGCTTATAGAGGGATACGATTTATAGTTATTTTGATTATTTATATTTGTTTATAGAGGGATACGATTTATAGTTATTTTGATTATTTATATTTGCTTGTAGAGGGATATGATATACAGTTATTTCGATTATTTATATTTGCTTATAGAGGGATACGATTTATAGTTATTTTGATTATCTGGGAGCACGGCAGTGCGTCCGCCAAGTTCGCACAAGCCATAAGCTACCTTTTCCTGAACCATTTCGGCATACTTTTCAACCCCTCATAACGTCGTTTTAGGCAGAGATATAGAAATTTTTCTTTTATGCACATGTTCGTATGGACAAACTGAACTAAGGTTCCACGATTTCATGTTTCTATATTTAGTAGTTTTCGAAATATTAAATTCCGAAAAAGCACTTTTTTGTCACTGACTCACTTCGCATCATCAAATAACTAAGGTACTTCTAAAAGTCGTAGAATCATGAAATTTCACAAGTAAGTCGGGTTTGTAGCACAATTAACCAGAAAAATCTGAAAACACAGAATTTCCGCCTCTAAACCCTTCATACAAGGGGTGTTCATTTGGCCGTAAACAGTTCCTACGCATTCAGTAGTGGCAATGTTGGTCGCCAAATCTCGATTACAGAGCTTTGAAGGCGGTCACGTGATTTCAAGCAGAATAACATTTTATATATATGCTTTTCCAAAGATGTTTGTTAAATAGAAAAAAATAAATATACCTAAAAATTTTAATCAGTATAGGTTATGATATATTTACGATATTAAAACAATAAAACATTTAACAAAATATAACCGCAATTTGGTACGTTTCCGATATAGTAGCCTTGGCGAAATACAGAAAATAGCCTTGACGAGAAAAGAAATTTGATAATAACGTATTTTCTGGCAACCTATTTACTGTGTCATATACACAAGCAATTTTTTCCATATGTATACAATTTATTTAATGTTAGGAACCCGTTTATTTATTTTTATATACCAACATAAATAATCTGTATATAAAAAATAATATTTTATACATGTATAAATAAAATGTTTATATGTATATAAATACATATAAATAACATAAAAGTTCATCAGGTTTGTTTTCGTAGTTATTTATATCATTTGGCAACATATCTCAGTTTCTGAAGTCCGAATTGCGCCAAGATTTTTTAAAAATGCCAAGGTCCCTATAGTGGAAAAATATCCCAATTCCATATGAAAGTTTAAAAATCTCCTTTTAATTAAATGAAATGTGTAACTAATAAACTATCTTTAACGATGTGCGACAGATGCGGCGTCCGAAGTCCACTGCTAATGTTATTATATTGTATTATTAGCCTACTTACTGTTAATTTATTGTTAATTTTAAATCTGCAAAAGAAAGATTATAGTTATAGATAAGATATGTTGGTCGCCAAAACCCGATTACAGAAAATTAGCCTGAGTTATAAAGGTGTTACATGATTTCAAGCTGAATGAATTTTTATATGCTTTTACAAAAATCTTAATAAGGCAAATCTTTCAGTTTATCTGTCCATCTTTCTATCTTTTACTTCCTTAAAACAAATTTTATTAAAGACCGGGAGGCGTCTGCACAGATCATCACCTCATCGAATAGACGGCTGAAATTTTAGGATTAGTTAAATATCGATTAGCGTATTGAAATGTAACTGGTCTGCCAAGTCATATCTTTGTGGAAACCACCTACAGACCCGATTTTACGGGTTAATTGGTGGATTTTCCATTGTGTTTTCCTGCACCCATTTATCCATGTTTCCAAACTTTTGGATGCAGGAAAATACAATAGTAAACCTATCAGTTAACCACTAAAATTAGGTCTTCAGGTGGTTTCTACCAAGATATGACTTAACAGACCAGTTGCATTTAAATATGCTAATCTAGTTTTAACTAATCCTAAAATTTCAGCTGTAAACTCGATGAGGTGATGGTGTGTACAGACGTCTATTATAAATGTCGGTATTCTAATCTCAATAGCACTCTGGTCAATCTGGCAATTATTCCTACTATTTATGAAACACTATTCCTTTAAGTGCGTTTTAGTGATGTTAATGAACTCATGCATATGCATCATACATATTATACATATGCATATAATACGTAATACATTTGCATCATACATATTATAGGTATGTGTATAATGCATAATACATATGCATCATTATGACGTCAGAATAAACAAAACATTTTTTTGTCGCCAAATTTGAGAAGTGACATGATATATTACCAAATTTGGCGAAACTTTGCTAAATGTCGCCAAGCTTGGTGAATATTTGACGCTAGTGGCTATTTTTCAATGAGTTAATTATTAATGCGAGCCATCTATTTTTATTTTTCCGCATATCATCTGAATAGTTAAATGATATAACGTACTAATATTTCCAAAGTGCTAATAGTTTCGTCACTGCCCAAAACCTCTGCTATTGTTATTATATTGTACTGTTATTATACTTACTGTGACTATGTTGTTAACCTTTACACCGCTAAAACTTCTGTATTATATAAAGAGAATTTACGGAAACTATTAAAGCATTGAAACTGCCAGTTCTCCTTATGATTATTATAATTCTATAATATGTAACCTGTTAATCAATATGTAAGTTAGAATGAATCTTCTATAATACGGTTCCTCGCATTTTAGTTTTCGGGTTTCGAATAAAATTAGCTAAAATCTTAAAACCATGGCACATTGACTAATTCTTGAACACGATCAGATGAAAAGAATGATAGATTTTCAAATGGATCATTTCAGTGAGCCGGTAGACCTTCTATTCTTCCGTAATCGAGTCTATTGAAAAGGTTAACGTGAAACAAAAAGATATTAGCATCAATATGGTTTAATGCAAATACAGATATTGTCAAAGGATTTCATAAGAACCATTTCACTTGTACCCAGTCGTATCAGTTAAAATACAACAATTGGCAGTGAGCCCAATTAGAAAAGATTACTTAATAGGATTAAAAATTTCCGCATTAGAGAACGAATTGTAACTGCTAAGGAAGCATGCATAAGTGAGTTAAGAGATATTTGTCACGAAAGATGAAATACATAACAACACAAAATATATGATGTGCTTCCATGATCGTAAAGAGTTCTTGATTTCTCTATCAAAAGCTTCCGAATTGGCGAAAGAATGGGCGAGTAAATTAAATTATGAATCACAGTAACATGATGTAACGTTTAACATGGAAGTAATACGGTAAATACCGCTTGCTAGAGGCGGCTAGTACTTTAATATAAAAAGAAATAAAGTATAAATTTGTAAAGCTCAATAAAATAAATTTAGGTATTTTTATGTTAGCCGGGCGCAAGTGGCAAATCGCCAAATACTGTTCCCAACTCCCCATTGTTCATATTGCATTCATTTCATTTATAGATATATACTTTTCAGTCATCTCATTTAAAATAGATGCATTTCTCTCATTTTATTTAATAGAATATTTAACATAGAAATAAATAAATAAATAAATAAGAAATAATAACATAAACCAAAATATTTTATTTGAAAATCAAAGCATTGTTTCTAATTTACACATGTGAAAAATGAAAACTGCTATTGGCGAAAAAACAAAAGGCTAATGAGGAAATTTGCTCCTGGCTAACATAAAAGTACCGAAATTTAAGTTTTTTCATATTAATATAGTTTAAATAACAAACTTGAAAAAACATACAAAAATTAGTGATATCCCAACAAAAAGTTTTCGTGAAAAAAAAAAAAAAGCGCCAAGTTCTCCTTAATGTTTCGGCCAAAAAAAGTAGTGATATGTGACGTTCGCACAAGTTAAAAGCCAAACATCCCAAATCTTTCATTGAAAATGGCTTCCTGCGACTTGGCCGTTAATGCCTTCGTGAGAGTTTTTCAAATTTTAAAATATGTACAAATGAGCTACATGCCAACTACATTTTTTGATTATTTTAGACCTTTTTGTGACACAGAATACAGAAATAAAATACACATTTGAAAAAAGCATTTAAACAACTTCAGTCTATTTAAATGCTTAGAAGTTAAAAATAACAAAATACTTGTATTCAGGAGATAATATCCCTAATTGCTAAAACATAATTAATATCAACTTTTAACAGTTTATAAATCGAATACCTCTTAATGTTTGCAAACAAACTATAATAAATGTTCAAACGAAAAAAATCTCTTTTGTCAATACACAAGATTTCAATATAATGTAACATATTGTGAGATATGAAGTAAGTAAATTTTGTTTTATTTCTTGGGTTTTACGTTAATGACTTTAGCTTTTGACCGTACCAAAAGAATTTGACAAAAATTAAACCGCAAGTGTAATCAAATCTAATGTTTGTTGAAACTGAATGGTAGTTATCAGAAATCTTTTACTTATAATGTCTTTATGTGAATTTGCCTCTTTGCATTCTAATATTACTTTTAATATTTAAATAATCCATAAATGCGTAATTTCCAATCATTAATTTTGAAATGCTGTAGAAGGCATTAACGACCAAGTCGCAGGAAGCCATTTTCAATGAAAGATTTGGGATGTTTGACTTTTAACTTGTGCGAACATCACATATCACTACTTTTTCTGGCCGAAACATTAAGGAGAACTTGGCGCTTTTTTTTTTTTTTTTTTTTTTTTTTTTTTTTTTTTGCGAAAACTTTTTGTTGGGATTTATATTTGCTTATAGAGGGATACGATTTATAGTTATTTTGATTATTTATATTTGCTTGTAGAGGGATATGATGTACAGTTATTTCGATTATTTATATTTGCTTATAGAGGGATACGATTTATAGTTATTTTGATTATTTATATTTGCTTATAGAGTGATAATATGATATGCAGTTATTTCGATTATTTATATTTGCTTATAAAGGGATACGATTTATAGTTATTTTGATTATTTATGCTTGCTTACAGAGGGATATGATTTATAGTTATTTTGATTATTTATATTTGCTTATAGAGGGATACGATTTATAGTTATTTTGATTATTCATACTTGCTTATAGAGGGATCGATTTATAGTTATTTTGATTATTTATATTTGCTTATAAAGGGGTACAATTTACAATTATTTTGATTATTTATTAAAATAAATTTAGGTCGTAAACTAATTTTCTATAGCATTTGAGTGTTTAAAATACATAATCTTTATGAAATAGCTTCTTTGATAAAGATAATTATTTGGAACAGAGCTAGTTGTATATAGAATTACTTGAATTATGTCGAAATATTTCTACTGGAATATTGCAAAGATAGGATAATTTATAACAGCAAAATTTGGAAGTGTATGATTGCGCAAATTATGAGAGAATTCCATGCTTATTGTTGATTAGAGATAAAATCTCGCAATTCGATATTTTATATATCATGTAAATTGATCTGTAACTATCGTGGTTGCCAGATTTTATTTTTCCAAATCGGGAATTTTAGCACCTGAAATAAATACAGTTGAACCTCGTTATCCCAACACTCTAAGGACCAGAAAAAAGTGTCGTCATAAGCGGAGTATCGTGGTAACCGGAGTTGGAGAAAAATATGTTTATAAAAAGCTGTATATTTGATTAATTTAAGATAATTTTAAATCCCTAACTGTTATTGCAGTTTTAATCAATAAAACATTATTATTAAAAAATAAACACAAAAACAAAAGGGAAAAGAATAAATATCAGATTTAAGATGCCTTGTTTTTTTTTTTTATTGTTACGTGAAATATTGACGAATTAAGATTTGCTTATCCCTAGATGTGCTTCCTAACATTCTTTTTTCAATATTATACAATGAATTGTAATCAATATTCGTTGTTTAAAAAATGGATGTTAGATAATTTCTCATCGTTTCAATGTAATGTAATGCTTCGGTTTTAGTCGGATGAAAAACACCTAGTAACCACAAGAAAGCGCCGACTGACCAGAACGAAAAGTCCGGGAGTAGATTGATATGTCTATCTGGAGCTTAAGTGGGTCATTAGCAGAGTGTGGGTTTATTTATTCAGATAAAGGATTGAAGTAAAATTTCTCTTTTATCCCAATGTGTATTTTAGACACTTTTGTGAAAAGTTTGGCTAAGGCATTTCTTACCGCTTACATTCCGTGCTTATACGATGGATTATGAAAAATAGACTATTTTCTTAAACCGACGGGATATCCGGAGTTGAAAATGATTCAACGACGTAAAATCCGGAGTTTATTTACATTAAAATCATATACAGAAAATCGGGACTGCGCATATCGAAGTCGCAAAGTTGCAACGCCATGTTCATGTAGATAGGTTTTTAATTAATATCTCGTCTAATAATCAGAAATTTTTTTCAAAATCCTTATCAACAATCCTTGGATGAGTCTTTGTCGATAGGTACCTTGAGCATCCCTCAACTCCTCCGCTCAGCGACCGCAAAGTAACAATTATGTGTAACAGAAAAATGCGATTTTCTTCAAAAGTATGTGATCTAGGATAATCGCTTTAGTTTTCCTGCAATGCTTAAATAAACTTCTACAACCTCTAATTTTTTCATAAATTTAGTTTCAGCAGATTCGGAAATAAAGGGGAGAGGGGGGACATAGATTTTCAGTACGATATATTTGAAAATATAGTAACTAAAATTAAAACAAATATATTTTTGAGTTTGGTATTAAGAGATCTGTCAAACGATACCCCACACGAGACACACATTTTTTTCAAGTAATTTAATTAGCTCCCCCCCCCCCCCTCCTAAATTTTCCCTAAAAATGTTTGCGAATGACTAATAATCAATAAAATATGTGATTCAATAGTCTTTATATTTTTCCTAAGTTTGAACTTTTTACGTTCTACAGTTTTTGAGAAAAATGACTGTGACAGACGGACGGACAGACACACGAATTATCTTATAATGGTTTCGTTTTTGCTTTTTAAGTGTGGAACCCTAAAAATATCGGGATTTTAGTAGAAAAAGAGGGACTAATTTAAAGGAACATTTAAATATATCAAAATGGTTACTTTCTATCAGATTATTCAGTATGAATTTTCTTGTAAAGGTCAAATATAAGAAATTATTTAGTTATCCAAAAAAATGATATTAAAAATTGGTATTATTCAAATAAAAGCGCATATCTCTATTAAAAAAAATATATATGTGGATGTGGCTTGCGCTTTCCAAAACATCCTGACCACATCCTGACCGCAGTAAGAGGGTGCAGCTAATTCTCATGAGAACTAACAGAGCTTGCAATTTCAAAAGACAATAAATCTGATGACTTAGTAATTTTGGCATCTCTAGCCTGAGAACGGAAGATTAAAATTAACTTCAGAGTTGTTTTGTGAGCTGACCTGGGAAGACGCCCATTCAGACTCCGATAGCGCGCCGAAGTATTGAAGGCCGGTAGATTGCAGCAAAAAGCCCTTTTATCCCCTTAAAACCTGTAAATAATTTGTATGTGTCCTGTAAATATAAGTCATAGCTTACTCCAGATATTAAATCGTGTTATTTCTACACCATCGAGTCATCAATGAGAAGTCTTTATTACCAAAGGTCAGTTGCAGTCAATTCCACATATATTAACGATGCCGGTGTCGTAATTAAATCAATTGTGACCTTTTCACTTTCTCGGCTTATCCTGCAAAAACTATTGCATATAAAAATATGAAAACTGTTCTCTTTTAAATATAGAGATGTATGATGAACACGCTAAAGTATACAGTTTTTAAATCGAAGAACTATTTTAAGAGTTATTTAATTTTGAAATAGGTCAAGGTTGTTCAGTTACATAAGTTTTATAGGATAATAAACAATGTATAGCAATTTAACTATCTTCTGCAGGCAAAAAAATATCTGAATTCAACACTGGTGTAGTGTCTAATCATTTCTTTTAATTTGCCTTATTTTTTTAGTTTATTTTCCAACATTACCAACAAACATTAACTTTTGTGTAATAATTAACAATACTGGCAGTTAAAAAAAGTAAAAAAAAACAACAACTGATATTCGTTAAAATTGTTATCCGACACCGTTTAATTAGCGTTTGAGCCATTTGAGCTTTAAATGCATTTTAAATGCATTCTTCACCTCTTACGTCATGTTACCCGCTTTTATTCCTGCTTAGCTCCGCAAATTTTCCCAAGCTCAAATGCCTTTTCATCAAATCCAATCTGTATAAAGAATAAACATGTAGAGTTGAAATAAACTCATATTTTTTTGCATATATTTTTTAAAGAATGTTGTTTATTAAAATCCTTTTTAGTGTAAAATTTATTAACTAATTAGAGTTGCTTTCAGTCACCGGAAAAATTTTCGTTTCATTCATGATAAAAGCCCCCTGATCATGGAAATAAGTGATTGTGACACAGTTATTGGATTGTGAAGAGATGTCTAATTATTAATTGATTTTTGTATGTACTATTCCTCTCACGCAAACGTTATATGTTATTAGCGCATGCTTTAACCCCTTGAAGGGCGGTGATGCAGTTATGGCATCACCTAATTTTAATCCCTAATTGCCACATTGGCACCCGAATTTTTGAATGAAAATTACACTTTTATTAACTGCGCGAAAATATAATTTTACTTGCTTACAAAAAAAATTTCTTGTAAATACTGGTGTCACTCAATTATTTCAACGTTTCATGAATACAAGTACATTGCCCCTGAAAGGGTTAAGAGACCACAAAATGGGTCTTTTTTAACAGAAGCCTAGAGGATCCCCCTGCCCCTCACCTCTCTACGTCATTGCTCAACCTATTAATTCGTGAATAGAAGAAAAATGCAAAAGAGAACAATAGTAACAACAAAGAACACACGCACACACACACACACAAAAAAAAAAAAAGAAAGAAAGAAAGAAAGAAAAAAGAAAAGAAAAAGAAACGATAAAATGACAAAACTGGATGAAAGCGGATTGATGAGAAGCAAGTTCACGGCATTTCGAAGGCCAGTAGATATTTCGAAGTAGGAGATATCGTTTGCATGATAATTCTCTCTTTCTTGCAGTGTTGCCAAGTTCGCTACCTTTATTTATTCAGATTTCTTAATTGCCATAACTTTTTTGGAGTCGAAATATTCGATCGATTAACCCCTTCAAGGGCGGTGGTTCATTTTTGGACCACCTAATTTTAATCCCTAAAAGCCACTTTGGCACCAGAATATTGAAAGGAAAAATTTCCTTTGAATTTGAAATTTTTTGAATTTGAAATTTTTGAATTCCTTTTGAATTTGAAAATTTCCGTACTTGAACAAAAGCTTTTGCTTATTTTGAAATAAATTTGCTTGTAAAAATTCTGGTGTCATTCACTCATTTCAGTATTTTGTGAATAGAAGTACCTTGCCCCTGAAAGGGTTAAACAATGCGAAAACAAGACAAATTATGCTATTTTAAAAAGTAGTATCAATCATGATGGCAAGAAATGATTGTTACACTATTATTATATAGGGAAGTGTTATGTATTTACTAATTTATTTTTTTATACTATTTCTTTCAAACGATAAACGTTAAATGTTGTTAGCGTGTGCTTTAATCTATTAATTCATGAATAGCAGAAACATATAAAAGAGAACAATAGTAACAGCAAAGAATATCAAAGAAAAGAAAAAAGAAAAAGGAAGAATAAAGTGACAAAACTGGATGAAAGCGGATTGATGAGAGGCAAGTTCACGGCATTTCGAAGGCCAGTAGACATTTAGAAGTAGGAGATATCATTTGCAAGACAATTCTCTCTTTCTTGCAGTGTTGCCAAGTTCACTACTTTTATTTTATTCAGATTTCTTGATTGCCATCACTTTTTTGGTAGTCGAAATATTCGATCAATTAATATATGATTGTTATACCATTATTGTATTATGAAGGGATATCTAATTACTAATTCAGTTTTGTGTACCATTCCTCTCAAATAAACGTAAAATGTATTAGCGTAGGCTTTAACGTATTCATTCATGATAGAAGAAAAATACAAAAGAGAACAATACTAACAACAAAGAACACACACTTGCAGACACAACGAAAATAAAATAAAATAGAAAAAGACACAATAAAATGACAAAACTGGATGCAAGCGGATTGATTAGAGGCCAGTTCATGGTAGTTCGAATACCAGTAGATAGTATTTAGAAGTAGGAAAAGGAGATATCGTTTGCAAGATATTTTTTTTTCTTTCTTTTTTTTTTCTTTTTTTTTTCTTTTTTTTTTTTTGCAGTGTTGCCAAATTCACTACTTTTATTTTATTCAGATTGCTTGATTGCCACCAATTTTTTGAAGACGAAATAGTCGCCTTATTTAATGACAGACTAAATAATGCAAAAATAAGACAAATTACTCTGTTTTAAAAAAAAATTGGTGGCAATCACGCAATCTGAATTAGAAATTAAAAGGGCGCAGGTTAGAAAGATTGCTTAAGATACACAAGTTAGAGCCCAGAGGGGTAAATAATAAAGTACTTTTTGAAAATTTTATGATTTGTCGTGTGGTCTGAGGCATTCAGCTATACGTATGCAAAATTTCATGTCACCAACTTAATTAGGGGCTCTCTTAGAAAGAATTGCTTCAAATACATGTGTGGTAGCTCAAAGGGTTAAACGTAAGACTTTTTCAAGATTTTATGATTTGTCGCCTGGCCTCAGGTGTTCTGCAATAAGTATGCAAAATTTCAAATCTCCAATTTAATTAGGGGCTCAGTTAGAAAGAATGGCTTAAAATAGACAAGCTGGAGTTGAAAGGGTTAAACATAAAACTTTTTCAAAATTTACTATTTGACGTGAGATCTGAAGTGTTGAGCTATAAGTATGCAAAATTTCAACCTAAATAGGGGCTCACTTAGAAAGAATTGTTTAAAATGCACATGTGGGAGCACAAAGGGTTAAATGTACGTCTTTTTAAAAAATTTTATGATTTGTCGTTTGATGTGAGGTGTTCAGCTATAAGTATGCAAAATTTCACGTATCCAAACTAATTAGGAAGCTCACTTAGAAAGAATTGTTTAAAATACACATGCGCGACTCCAAAGGGTTAAATGTACGACTTTTCCAAAATTGTATCGTATGATGTGAGGTGTTCAGCTATAAGTACCCAAAATTTCATGTCTGCAACATAATTAGGGGCTCACTTAGAAAGAATTGTTTAAAATACACGTGTGGGACCCCAAAGGGTTAAATGCACGACTTTTTAAAAATTTTATTATTTGTCGTTGGATGTGAGGTGTTCAGATATAAGTATGCAAAATTTCACACCTCCAACCTAATTAGGGGCTCACTTAGAAAGAATTGTTTAAAATACACATGTGGGATCCCAAAGGGTTAAACGTACGACATTTTCAAAATTTTATGATTTTTCGTTTTATGTGAGGTGTTCAGCTATAAGTATGCAAAATTTCACGCCTCCAAACTAATTAGGAGCTCACTTAGAAAGAATTGTTTAAAATACACATGCGAAAGCCCAAAGCGTTAAATGTATGACTTTTTCAAAATTTTATGATTTGTCGTTTGATGTGAGGTGTTCTGCTATAAGTATGCAAATTTTCACGTCTCCAAACTAATTAGGAGCTCACTAAGAAATAATTGTTTAAAATACACATGCGGGAGCCCAAAGGGTTAAATGTACGACTTTTTCAAAATTTTATCATTTGTCATATGATGTGAGGTGTTCAGCTATAAGTACCCAAAATTTCATGCCTCCAACATAATTAGGAGCTCACTTAGAAAGAATTGTTTAAAATACACATGCGGGAGCCCAAAGGGTTAAATGTACGACTTTTTCAAAATTTTATGATTTGTCGTATGATGTGAGGTGCTCAGCTATAAGTACCCAAAATTTCATGTCTCCAAGATGTATAGTTTCTGAGAACGGGCTCTGTGACGGACAGACAGACGGACAGACAGACGGACAGACAAACAGACAGACAGAGGAGCGAGACGAATAGGGTTTCGTCAGATGAACGAAACCCTAAAAACGTAACAGACTGACAAGGTTCTGGTATATAGTCAGTCTTTCTTCCGCCTGAATCGGCAAAATACCTTCAGCCACTGTATGTTTACCTTTTTAAAGACTACAACTAGGGAGCTGGGGGATAAATGGGACATTCTCAATATTTCAGGAAATGAACTTTCTTTTTTAGTTGCTTTTTATTTTCATATATGGCACTACCATAGTGTGCTTTAGAACCAAAAGCAAAACCACATGGCTGTTTAAATTTTTTTGCAAAGTTGCATTTTCTGAAACTCGGCTTAAAAAGTAACTTCTTTTTTTTACATTTGAAGTTGTCAAATATCTTATACAATATAAACAAATAAGATATGTTGTAGTTATTTATTTGAAGTTTCAATATTGGTGATTAAAATGAATGAATATTAACCATTGTGACAAAATAATTTCTGAGGCAAAATGGCAGACAATTAAATTACGAATCATAGGGATGATTGGGACAATTTCAAATGGGGATGAATGGGACAGTCTCATTCATCCCTAGGGATGTTCAAACATTTATTTATTAACTAAAAATATTATATAGGTTTATAAATTAACAATTTATGTTAATTATTAGTATTAAACAGTACTCGTATTATATTGGTTGTTTATTATTAAAAATTATATTGAATCTTAATTATTGTATTGTAATAAAGGCTCAATAGGTTATCAAAAAATTGCTATTGAAAGTTTATCAAAATAGATAAAATTGTTAGAAATAGTATATGTTTATTAATCGAATAGAGAAAATTATATTGAATTTTGAACTTAAATAAATCCTCACTCGCACGTCCCCTCACATAATTTCATTTGTGCATAATATCTAAAATACATTTTATTAATATTAATTAACAAGTTGTGAATGAAAATTATTAGCTATGCATTATTTCAAAGACATTTTTCACTTTCATTTCATATCTAAAATGTCTCGTAAGTGGGAAAAGGGAACAGATAGACAGTCGAAGTTTGCATTACAAATTATAACTGCAGTAAAAGAAGAAATTAGCAAAACTGAGATATAATAGCCATATTATAAGATCACAATTTATAAATATAATTACATATAACTTTATAATTATAAATTTTAATTAGGTAACATTGAATACAGGGAGGAAAACATTCGTGCCCGGTCATCCCTATTAGTGTCCCATTCATCCCTGCTATGACGATGATTGGGACAGAGAGGAACTTTTTTTAACTTTTTTGTAACATTTTAATGTATAATAAAAATCTAGACAAAATATTGTGCATAGATGTAGTAAAATACCTCATGTATGAAATGTGACATATAATATTGATAATAACTTACAAAAAGTATTTAAAATAAATATTTTTGTGAAAATGTCCCATTCATCCTCCATCTCTCCTACTTCGTAAAGGGAATTAGCGAATATTCAAAAACCCATCGAAGTATTTGCTTTGATGTTAACACTATTACTATAGAAAGCATATTAAAAATACATCATTTGGTCTATAACCTGATCTCTTCACCTACTTTCAATACAGTGCGTGACTATACTTCCGAAAAGGCTTTAATGCGTAACACAAATCAAGTCTTCCCATATGTAAAACATGTATGCTTCACTCTTACGAAACACACCTACGCTGACTGTCAAACGATAATGTCCTTCATCGTTTGTGCCTGGTGTTGGAAAAACTTGTGTTTTCAACACTTTTACGTTGAAAAACACTATCATGGACAAGAAAAAATTTCATTATAAGACAAAATTCCTGCCATCGATAGCTTTAGAAGGTTATGTCATGCTGTTTATCCCATAGATAAACATACGAGATAGGACACTTCCATAGAGCGTAATGGTAATGCGATTGCGATCACACTGCTTAAGGGTGTATTCGAAAAAATATTTTTCCACCCTCAACAGCTCGAAAATTTCTGAGACATTTTCAGACTCATTTTTAAAAGTAAAAACATGAAACTTGCTGGGATGATTTCTGAAGACATGTTTAACATGCCGTGTGATTTCATTTTCAGCTCAATTAATTAGAATTTGATTTTTAAACAATTATTTTCTCAGTATGAACATTTTTTTCATTCCCAGATCGCCCGCTTCGGAAAATTCGGTTCAAAACGCCAACTTTGACAGCGTTTTTTACTGTATTTTCTGAATTTATCAAAAAATTGAGAAGCTCGGCACATTATGTAGTTACTAAATAAGAGAATTTCTCAGTTTGATGCGTTTGAGAGCAAAAATGAATTTTAAAATAAATCAGAAAATAAGCAGTTTGGATCGAAATACACCCTTAAAGATATTCTTTAGGCTGTGTTAAGAAGAAAGCTTCACGATTGCTTAGTGACAGTGGGGAAGAAACTTTTCATCCCTGTAATATTTTTGTTATTGACCGTCTACCTTATTGTGATATGTGATCTTTCTTTTTAGGTGCGATCGTAATTGTATAAATACGTAGCACCTATAGTCGTCGTTCAGTCTGCCTGTCTGTCCGTCCGAACATAACACAACAAAAATTACCCAACCGAATGGTCTGAAATTTTAAATATATAATTGTTGTAAAATTCTGTCGAGTCATTTCAAATTGTGAAAATCGGATGTATAGTTTAATTACAGAGGCAGTCAAAACTTTTCCGTTACATGACGGCCAATGGGGAAAAAATATTTCAAGTGCATTTTAATGATGTTACAGCCTTTCGAGCAGAATGAAATGGATATGCACTTATGAAGTGCACTAAAATATACATTCAGTACAATATGTGGTGCAAAAAATATTTATAAAACTAGTTATAGTACGAACGCACCTCATTTGCCACGTTTGACGAGCAATTTCCAACTTGTTTTAATGTTGCTTGTTTACGTTTTCAAAATAATCTTACAGTGATACATGAACATAGAATAGATATTCTATTCTATATATCTAATATTTATTTTATGTTCATACACGGATATATACAGTCGGAACTCGTTATCCCGACACCCGGTTTTCACGTCACTTCGTTTGTTACGTCAGTTTTTCAAAGTCCCGATTTTCTATATGTGACTTTAATGTAAATAAACTCTGGATTTTACGCCGTTGAATAATTTTCAACTCCGGATATCCCGACGGTTTAAGAAAATTGTCCATTTTTCATAATCCACCAAACGGTGAAATTAAGTGGTAAGAAATGTCTTAGCCAAACTTTTCTCAAAAGAGTCTAAAATATCCTTTGAGATAAATGAGAAATTTTATATCAATCCTTTATCTAAATAAATAAACCCACACACACCACTGACACAGTTAAGCTCCAGACAGACACATCTGTCTACTCGCGATCTTTTTGTTGTGGTCAAGCGGCGCTTTCTTGTGGTTACACGGCGTTTTTCATCCGACTAAAACCGAAGCATTGCATTGCATTCCATTGAAACGATCAGAAACTATCTAACATCCATTTCTGAAACAACGAATATTGATTACAATTCATTGTATAATATTGAAAAAAGAATTGTAAGAAGCACATCTAGGGATAAACAAACCTTAATTCATCAATATTCCATGTAACAATAAAAAAAAAAAAACAAGGCATCATAAATCTGATTCTTATTCTTTTCAATTTTTTTTTTCTTGTTTAATAATATTTTTTTCTTTTTACTTAAAACTGCAAGAACAGTTATGAATTTAAACTTGTCCTAAATTAATTAAAAATACCGCTTTTTATAAACATATTTTTCTCCAACTCTGGTTACCGCGACACCCCGCTTATGACGACACTTTTTTCTGGTCATTAGAGTATCGGGATAACGAGGTTCGGCTGTATTTCTCTTTCGTACATGATAGATGAACGATTTAAGTGCAAGGAAAAACAAGCTAAAAATTTTGTCTTGAATATTGTATGTCAAGTAAATATGATATAATTGGATTTAAAGTTACATAAAGCGATGGTTTTATTGTAAAAATATACGGAATGTTGCACTCTACAAGTCTCAGAAAATTTCATAAATATTCCCATTTGGTAGGAAAATTTTTATAGCCGATATTTTATTAATTTATGAAGTTTAATGTATTAAACAATCGGTACAATAATCTTTTAAAATTTACGCATTTTCACTTTCTCACGGATAAAATAAAAAGATTGTTTTTAATGTAAATAACGTACAGTCAGTTCAGTGATATTTATAATATTAACATAGAAGAAATAATAATAAAATTACAGATGGGGAAAAGTTCCTTTTTACAAGTTTTTAGAATTATATAAATCTAAAAGTGAAAAAGCAAAAAACATTGAGATACTGATGTTACGCTTGATAAAATTTTATTCGATGTGAATAAATTAACACAATACCCGAATTTGGTTTCATACAAATTAATCTCATGAATTTATATAAACTTTTACGTTTTCAACACAATTTTCTGGAGTTTTTCTTTTATATTATTATTATAATTATCATTTTGTAAGTTAAAGGGGAACGAACAAGTACAATAAAAAAAGCAGCTAAATAAATCAAACATAAATACAATATCGTCTGCCTCTGCATCGTTTAGGAAAGAATTATTAAAAACATACAGCGTAAACATATTTCATCAACATAGGTAAATTTCGGAGGCTTGTTAATTCTTCCCCCTTGTCAGTAGTTCCGCTAGATATGTTCTCAAAGTTTAAAAGCATATTTCACTTTTTATTTACCAATCATACGTAGTCTTGTTTGCATAATAATCGAAAAAAAAATTTTTTTTTGGCGGATTTACACGTTTCAGGCACTGGAGATTCCGAAAAACATATTTTTAGGGGGGGGGGGGGGGAATTGCCGTCCATCTCTCACTCTCTCTGTGTGTGTGTCTGTAAACACTCTATCTCCTGAAGAAATTGAGATGGAGACTTGAAATTTATTTTGTACTTAGTATGTAATAATGAGAAGAAGCCTATAGAATTTTAGCAACCTCTATTACCCGGAACTATTTTTTTCGGACTCTCGAAATGTTCGTTCTGATAAAAGGTATATAAAAAATTTTTGAAATTGTTTATTTTAAGGAGTGAATATAAAATCAATAAAAAAACATAAATTTTGCATAAAGAATAACGTCGATCGGATAATGAGTTGCCGAGATATTTGTAATCATATTTTCTACACTCTTCGATTTTTCATGACCTTGTATTTCATTCAAATTTCAATTCAAGGATATATTTTAATTAATAAATGAGATGCTTAATCCGACGCAGTAAATCGTTAGTTAATATGATTATCATTTTTGGAGTTATAAGGATGCTTCTTTTGCGCAATTCAGCAATAGAGCATTTAAAGTTTATGACATCATCAAGCCATGCTTTTTATAAATAGTTTATACATGCTTTATTTTCATATTTTATATTATGCATATCCCTGATGGGTAAGTATTACGGCCCCCAACAACTAGTTAAGTTAGATTTCCGTTTACTCCATCACTGAGCCACACTGTTAAAATTTTTGCAGCATTCTGGCAGGTCATTCAACCGTTTTTTGGAAAAACGGTTTCATAACCATAATTTAACTATATTCTGACCATAAAATGGCCAATAATATGGTCGGAATAGTGTTAAAATTACGGTTGTGTAACCGTTTTCGGAAAAAACGGTCAAATGACCTGCCAGAATGCTGCAAATTTTTAACAGTGCAGGGGCTCCGTTTTAACGTTTTTTAATGCCCTATGTCGGGTCGGAGCTTCGTATATTATTGCTTGTTATTGTCTTTTTATAAATACTAGTTGGAACCCGTCGAAATTTGACGAACTAAAATGTAAAGTAAAAGGAACTGTCAGATCGAATTTATAATAAACCTACAAAAATAATTACAATAAAAAAATTCATCTTACATTGGTTGTCTAACTCTTAAAACAAATAATATTAGTAACCTAAAGTTACCAAAATATTATTTCCAGAAACTTCAACTGCTAAAATTATAGAAAAATTAAACTGTATTAGAATACGTAATCAAGATCATTAATTATGATGAAGTTATCGAATGAGACTCTTACGTTGTTTTTACGGCATGAAAAATCAGTAAAAAAGATTTCGCTTTGTCGCATCATAAAATTTTACCCCATAAAATCTAAACTGTACGTTATTTTCAAATTCTCATAATTTACATATGCACCACTCAAATTCACAATTTGAAAGTATTTTAACGCGCAATACATTATTAATGAATGTATTTACAAACTTAATGCCACGTTTGTCCGTTACAACTTTTCATGTGAACATTCGCATAAAATTTAAATTCTAATCTCAGTACCCGCGAAAATTTACCATTCAGAAATTTGCCTTTAGTTGCCGTAGTACACTGGCCATTTAGTATTGTCCAAATGTTTAGTTTTATAAAAAAGAATGATCGTTTTGTTTTAAATATGACATCATTTTTACTCACAAAATCATTTTGCCTAACGTCTCAAACTCGGTATCAGCGTAATGTAAAAATATTGAAATGTAACTGACTTATGAAGAACAATGCGTGTTTTGTTTAATGCCTGATGTTATTTTCTGTTCAAAAATTATAAAAAAGTTACTTTTTTTTGTAATGAGAAAATGGCATCAATAAGGATATAATCAATAAAAATAATAAACCATGACTATTTTTCCTTTACTTTCAATAGAAATGGAGTACTTCAGTTGCCACGATTACAAAATTTGTATTAAAAACTACAAAAAAATTAATATCTCAAAAATAAATTGAGATACAGCTTTCAAACAAATTGCATTTAAAAGCACATTTTTTTTCTCTGTACGAAGTTGTAAAAATTTAAACTGTGCGATGTCTAGAAGTTTAAAAATTTGCAGTAGCGAAAATTGCAAAACCGAAATTTCATTTCAAATTTCAAAGTGTTGCCATTCGCAAAATGACGTATGCGTTACGCATAAATATGTTTGTCCTTTATAATATAGATTGTTATTGTCGTATTTATTTACGTATTGTTCACTACCCTGCCTTCTGTCGCGCTTACCGGCGGGCTCAACTTCGGCTGAATATTGTACTTTTTTTCTAAACCTCAATAAAGGAGACCGGAAGGGACATCTATGCTCTACAGTCTTGCTTCCTAGACTGGGCAATCTTTTCCGCACAGTAGTGTACATTTCTGCTTATTGACAGTTCTGCTTATTAACAGTAATTGCTGATATTGAAGAAAAAATTTCAACTATTCGTTTCCCAACTGAAGTAAATTTTCGCAACATTGTAAGATGTACACGAGTCTATAAATCATATACAGGGATGCACAAAAGAGTTAGGATATTTCTTCGACTACAGATATTAATTACTGAAATTGGGTTTTCAAATGTATTATGTGCTTTCCAAATTGTTTACTAGGTGGGGCTTGTTGAGCTCAATCCATTTGGTATGGCTCCTCGCACATAGCTGAAACTTCTTTACTTAGACATCATTAGGTGGGGCTAGTTGAGCTCAATCCATTTGGTATAGCTCCTCGCACCTAGCTGAAACTTCTTTACTTAGACATCATTAGGTGGGGCTAGTTGAGCTTCATTACTTTGAGAACCCTCCCCACCTAGATGAAAGTGTTTCTTAGGCGTCGACTTTCACATTATTAAACGGCGAAGTTTTATTGCAGTATTCTGAATGTGTTGAACACTAATTACTGAAATTGGGTTTTCAAATGTATTATGCGCTTTCCAAATTATTTAGTAGGCGGGGCTTGTTGAGCTCAATCCATTTGGTATGTCTCCCCACCTAGCTGAACCTTCTTTACTTAGACATCATTAGGTGGGGCTAGTTGAGCTTCATTACTTTGAGAACCCTCCCCACCTAAATGAAAGTGTTTCTTAGGCGTCGACTTTCAAATTATTAAACGGCGAAGTTTTATTGCAGTATTCTGAATGTGTTGAAGACTGTTTAATTGCCTATGCTTGACACATGATCTTTCTTTCTTGTTTTTTCTGAGGACCAGGGGCATAGTTACAAAATATTTTTCGGGGGGCAGAGTTCAAAATTTTCCTAACTTATAATTCAAAAATATCCCAACGTGAAGCAAATTTCTCTACTTTCCAACTATGATATGCTCAATGTTTGTTTAATGATAATGATACTTATACGCAAGAAAAAAAAAAAAAAAAAAAAAAAAAAAAAAAAAAAAAACTTTCCGAAGGAAAAGTTAAAACTAAAAACATAAAAATTATAATTGATTCATTTAATGAAAGTTTTTGTCTTCAATTGTGTACGAGTCATAATCGTACTTCATATGAAAATAGCCTCATATTTTTAGTTTTTTGAGAAAGGAACAAAGTTTTGGAGGAAATGCATTAGAGACTCTATTGAGGACAACAGTACAGAAATTCTGATCTGGTAGATGCATGATATTTTCGTAGCATAGAGAAACATAATGAGAAATTGACTATGGCTGCTTTTTGTATACCTTTTGAAAGTTTAACTATTGTTACTATTACAGAACTTAGAAAGGTAGTTAGCAAAACAATATTTTTTTTTTTTTTTTAATTTAAAAGAAAAAAAGAAAAAGTGTTTCAAAAATTTATAATTTCCTAACTCTAAGCCCAAATTTCCCAAGTTCACATATATTGGGGGGGGGGGGGAGGTCCTCCCGCCCCCCCATAACACTCTCCCATCGCGACGCCTCTGCTGAGGACACTTTCAAATTTCGAAACTGATTTCGAAAGTAAAAATGCCTAAATAAAGAAAAAAAAAAAACTGCAGTTAAAATCGAAAAGTGCGAACGTACCCGGTTTGACATCTTCAAATAACCTAAGCAAAGGGCGAAAAATCCTTTAAAAATATTAAAATGCAAACAAGAAATTTGAAAAGAATATTGCCATTTGTTTAACACTAAGCTTGCGAGTGTTTTTGTGTTACCAGCGTAGACTCTTTAATCACTCTGTCGCATAAATACAATCTGCCAACAACGCAGTTTCCTTGCACACACACACAACACACAACACGCATATTAATTATTTGTTTTTGTTATGATGTGAAATATTTATAAATCGAAGAGTATCTAAAAATACTGTATTAGTGTATCATTATATTACTCTGTAATATTGTATTATTGTTTATACAATAATTACAATTTACATGTAAGTTAAAAGATAAATTATTCTGGAATACTTTTGGAAGAATAATGTTACAGAGAAAAATTAATTCATTGGTCTGAATGATGAAGTCACATGTTAAAACACAGTGTGTAACACAATTTCATAAAATACTCTTGTTCAATTTCAAAATATCATTAATTAAGCTGCTAACACTGACATTATCAACTTTCCATTTCTTAAAGGAAAACATGTGTGATGTCGGCATTGGTGTCCTGCTTCGCCAGTTACAAATGCAGTTAAGGGTGTTCTCAAATCCAAAAGGGCAACTTTCTGACATAAGTTTTAATTTATGTTCGTTCGAAAATGCATGAATCTAGCTGGTGTTGTTGTTCAGAAACTATGACATCGAGCTGTTTTTTTTTTTTTTTTTTTTTTTTTTTTTTCAATTTTTTTGCAAACGCAATAGCTTTTTCAGAAAAGAGTGTCCAAGTGGACATTTTGAACAGAGTTTCCGCGCCGAACGGAGAATAAGCACTCAAGAGCGGGCGAAAACGTGTTTGTCACGTGATCAAAAACGCTTATAACTCAATAGGTAATTTATTGATAAAAAAATGGAAAACACAGTTCAATTCCAAATCGCTCCCATGGCCACGCTTTCTAATTTTATATCTTTCCGTTAAAAAATGAATTTGTAAATGTGTCAAAACATTTTGCGCTCGTTGGGCAGAGCAGTTAAGAACAGCCTTAATGACAATCATTTACATTTAAACTAAAACTGTTTAAAGAGAAAAAAAAAAAAACAAAAAAAAACATGAATTTTTGTGCTATGTTTGAAAGGATTATGTAATAGCATGTTTCATATCAAGCAATGCAAATAAATTAATTCATAAAAGATAAATTCTTCGATCTCATGGCCAAGGCCTCTTGTAGTGATGCAACTGATGAATTTTAAGAGGATCGAAGAAAGGATTTTAAATGACGAAAATTGACTTAAATTTGATCGTGAATTACGAAGCCTGTAATTAATTTAGACTGTTTTCTTTTTGCATTTAGTTATTTATTGTTAAAAGAAATAAACAGATATTTGTTAAATTGTAAGAAAATTATTGAACTTTATGACAAAACGAATCTTGTAAAACTAGTTTTGCCACGATGTTGAAGTCCAGGTTCTATAATTTTCAATTATTATTTTTTCTTTCTATTAGTTATTATGTTGTTTTCCAATTATACATGGAATATATATATATATACGTAAAGAAGTGGGTAAGTGTGTACAAAGATAGCACAAAGAGTTTCGTTTAATATTCCTTTCAAAACACTTTCTCCTTTAATTAATAAATCCAAATCGTTGTCTTCTAATTATTAAATCCTTAACCTTTTTCAATAAGAACGTAGATGGCAACACCATTAAATTTAATTTTAAAATTATTATAATTGTAAGATATTTTTTTAATCAAATTAAAAGATATGTCATTTCAGACAATTGTAACAGCATATGTCTGTATATCTGAAAAGCCTATTTAATTAAATGATTTAATTTTAGGTTAAAAAAAAACGAAACCCTTAAAATTACAAACAAAAATACGAAAGTTCTTTTAATTAAATCCACGTGACAATGAAATGTAGTCAATTTAAAATTTCGCATTTTCTCAAAAGAAAAAAAAAATGAATTAAAAAAACAGTTGATAAGGTATTGTACAACATAATATAATGGCCATAAAATGGGGGGAAAAAAGTAAAATTGAATCGATTAGATAATGAAACCCATTCCAGGGAATTATTCAAACTTCGACGCTGAGCATCGAACTGGGAACATTTTGATGAGCAGGCAGATGTGCTACCACAGAGCTATCTACCCTGCTCGAAAAATACTAGCATTAAGGTTCGGCTTAAAAATCTAAATAGCAAAAAGGATCGGATTTCATTAAATTAATATTAATTAAAAAAAATATACGAACAGTTAAAAATTTTATGATTTGTCTTGTGAGCGGAAGTATTCCACTATAAGTATGCAAAATTTTAAGTCTCTAACTGATAGTTCCTGAGCACGAACTCTGTGACGGACAGGGAGAGAGATAGAGGAATGAGGCGAATAAGGTTTGGTCAGATGGACGAAATCCTAAAAAATGTTTTAAAGACAAGTTTTTATTACAATGTACTAAAATGAATAAAATTTTAAATGTTGAGGAACCATTGACTGAAATAAATAGTAGTATCTTTTTTAAAAGAAAAAATTGTTTGTTTTTAAAAAAATAAAATGAATATACAATTTTAAATCCAGCTTCCTGGCAAGCAAAAATAGATCAACGACCTCCTGAGTATGGAACACACATCCGCTTTTCCCCTGCGCGGAACTTTAAGACTAATCATGCTACGGTTCACTTGATTGGTTGGTTGTGTTTATGACGGCCTGTTATCAACACGAGGGATATAGGCCCTAAGGTTGGGGAGTGCCCTCCGTGGGAGCTCTTTCTAAGGGAACTTAACCCGTATTTACGCAAGGAAATCCAAGGTTCGAAGAAAACCACGGAAAACTCCGAACGATTAGGCTGACGGGCGCGATTGAGTTCGAACCCAGCACCTCCCGTCTACCAGCTTCGAGAGCAGAACCTCTCGGCGACTGGTGGGGCTGCGTTTCACTTGAAGAACATCAACTTATTTCTGAAGCAAACATGACATTTACGTGATCGCATAAGTGAGGACATTTACGTAACCTTAGACAGGCTGCACACTGAGGCGACTCATGGAATAGGCTGCACGAAGTCGTTAGAAAAACAGGTTTGAAACAGCTTTCTTCTTTATTTCGACCTGTTTCTCATCCTAAGTCGCACTTCATCTTCCTCCTGTCTCCTCAGTGTGTGGCCTGCTTTAGGGGACAATTGTTTTCTACCCTGAGAGGTAGCGGAGGCAAATTTCTAATACATTTGTTTTATAAAATAATGTAATGTACCGGAAATAAGTCACACTACCAAAATTACGTCAGTTGTAGCACAGGAAGTGATTTAAAATAAAATTGAAATGTTGTAGCCAAACGGACAGGCAACCCAAGTTAAATAAACTTCTAAAAATTATAATAAAAATTTCTGAGTTTATAAAAATGCATCATATGTTTTATAATAAATTAAAAATATTTTGTGTTTTGTTTTTCAAGTACAGTTTGCAATTTACCTTTATTAAAAAAAAAAAAAAAAGGAAACATGCAAATCTGTTAATTTCTTCAAAAGTTACTGAGACAAAACCGCTGAAAAACAGTGTTTCGATCTTCGCAGGTAACGCCTCACAATAAAACGAACACCAAAACTACCTAGACATTTATGAAAATTTATTTTATTTATTTATTTTTAGTTATATTACCATTGAAGGTTGTTCACATAATGTACCCCAAAAACAATATACTTATCAGAAAATTCCCCCTAGAATTTTTAGCCTAATGGAATGATGTTATATGGGTCGCCCAAATGAAAGTGCCGTTGCTGTAATAACTCCTCCATTTGAAGAAGAAGACGACTGCGCATGCTCCTGTAGAGGGCTCAGAGTGCTGGGAATACATGCGATACCGTCAGATCCCGCCAGATGCGTATGTGACAACGTGGGAGCACGTTGAAAGAAATCGTTCGCATCATGGATGCCTCCAGACGGTGTCAACGCGCGGTCGTGCAATTTTTAACAGCGGAAAATGTGAGTGTTAGGGAAATCTATCGTCGAATGCCAAATGTGTATGGCATGGAGTGTATGGCACGCAGATCGGTATTCCGATGGTGTAGGGATTTTCGTAGTAGAAGAAGACCAAATGCGCTTGACCAGGTCGTGACCTGCCGTCATTACTGCTTCTTACACTACGAAAATCCGTATACCATCGGAATACCGATCTGCGTGGCATACACTCCGTGCCATACACATTTTGTATTCGACGATAGATTTCACAAGCACTCACATTTTCTGCTGTTAAAAATTGCACGACTGTGCGTTGACACCGTTTGGAGGCATCCATGATGAGAATGATGCCTTTTAACGTGCTCCCACGCTATCACACACGCATCTGGTGGGACCTGACAATATCGCATGCATTCCCAGCACTCTGAGCCTTCTATAGTAGCACGCGCAGTTATCTCTCTCTTCAAATGGCGGAGTTATTACAGCAATGCCACATTCATTTGGGTGACCCTTTTAGATTCTGGTTTTAATGCCATACATGTTAAATCGTTAAAAACCACTTTTAACAATTATTATTCATTTTCAATCCAGAAATGACATTGGGAAGATATTTAATAACGTTTTGGTAAAAAACAAAGATACTTGTAACTTTTCTTTGTAAGGTTAATTTCGGGTAACTTTCTGGTCTATTTCAGTGATAGACGACTGCGTTTTCGTCATTTACTTAGAATGCTTTAATTCGCCCAAATTTTAGCCTTTTGTACTAAATCTAAGTAGCATTCCAGTTTGGAAATATACCAATATCAGCTGCAACCGCTAGCGGCCAAGAGAATTATTATTTCATCTGGGCGACCCTTATAGATTCTGGTTTTAATGCCATACATATTAAATCGTTAAAAACCACTTTTAACAATTATTATTATCCATTCCATTGCATATTGAATGTTTACAACTCGTACGTGAACGTCATACGTCCGTAATTTTAGCAGTTGTACGACGTTTCTAAAGGTTCAAACATTCTAAAAACAATAATAACAAAAATACATTTTTTTTCCTTCATCATTTGGAATCTTTCTGGTTCATTTAAAGAGGTTTAAAGCTTCCATCAAACTAAATTATGAAGTATATTTTCGTCAGGAAATTTACATGGATCGTATATAGGTTGCATAAAATGGATCATGACTCATGAGTGGTAAATGCTAAAAATGGATTTTCAACTGTGTTATGATTTTTTAACTTTTTTTTAGATATCTCATTTCACAATACGAAAATTTGAAGTTTTATAACAAGTGTTGATAAGAATTCCATGATGTATGCGTGGCGAAGGATTTTCTTATTTGTCATTTTTTTTTTAGCCCCCAGTATGCTGTTTCTTTCTCCCAGCTTATTTTGTGTCGTTTCCAACAAATAACGTTACGTTGTATAAGCCAGCCGTAAAACAAAGCAGATGTATCACTGTACGATTAAATACTCTATAGCAATTTTTTAAACTTCTAAACATCGCACATTTTCATTTTTTATACCGTCGTTTGGGGAAAAAAGCACTTATAAATGCAATTTGTTTGAAAACTGTATCTCCATTTATTTTTGAAATATTAATTTTTTTTTTTGTACTTTTTAGAGTCATATCCTTAATATTGGCAACGAAATTCTCCATTTCTGTAGAAAGTAAAGGCAAAATAGTTCTAAAATAGTAATTATATATTTTTGTTGCCATTTTCTCATAACAACCGAAAGAAAATGTAATTAAAATAAGTGCTATTTTGAAAAAATATTTAAATGAATGATTTCTGTTAACACATAGAGCTATTATAAACTATATTTAATTTTAAGTATCTATATTTATGTTATAAACAAATGAAGGCCTATGAATCATCAGATAGATATTTTCTTTTGTAGAGTTTTTTGAATGGCGTCATCTTTTTGCTGCATTTGTGTATAATTTTGCGATTGTGACGTCCTATTCATGCTTTACTGTAGATGTTTAAGAGTGGATCGTAAATGTGGAATTCTTAAGCGGATGCGAATGGTGTCATTTTACATAAAATAAAAGCGTGTGCTTTAAGTTGAAATATGTTTTGTACTATTTATATATGCATATATTTTTTTTTTCCTCGGGGGCAACACCAAATTCTGAAAAAGCAGAATTCCTGTTTTCTAGTCTTTCTTCTTCTTCTCTCTCTTTTTTTTCAACA
The DNA here is from genome assembly GCA_963932465.1 of Maratus speciosus. Classification (NCBI taxonomy): domain Eukaryota; kingdom Metazoa; phylum Arthropoda; class Arachnida; order Araneae; family Salticidae; genus Maratus; species Maratus speciosus. Next base: position 184,923,195 of record OZ010798.1, on the reverse strand, counting down.
TTTTATGCCAATAAATAATGTCATTTAGTACTTTAAAAAAATCTCGTGTATTTTTCATTACCCTTAATTGATGGTACAGAACAAATAAAATAGAAAGCGAAAAATACGCAAAAAAATACAGTATTCTTTTATTCCAATACGGTATTCTTTTATTCCTTGTGTTCACTTCATTACGTTTCAGTGTAAATAATGAAGTTCAAATTTCCATTCCAGTTATAACAGGGAAGCACATACGATTTCTATCTCATAATCTTTATGGTCTGTCATCACGATTACTATAGTATGTTAAAACTGTCAAACCTATCTGCTTACATTACGTAAACCGTTATATAATCTACTTCCTCCAACTACTCTGAAAACTATGCTCCGTTAAAATTTTAATTTAGTCTCATCTCTTATAATATTCCCCCACTTAACTGGAACGAAAATTTTATTTTATTTTCTTATGGGACACGTACTCTTATTTTAAAAGTTTATATAATTCTTAAGTAACAGACACAGTTTCTTTGGTGAAGACGACCTGCATTAAATATTAGATACATATTTGATAGGTTGTTTAAACGAAATGGAGTTACCTGTGTGACCTTGAGTAGCTAGACTTCGGAAGAATCATCTGCAATCTGCAAGACTTTAGATGAGCATCGTTATATCATTCATAAAGTTCATAAATTGTTTCTACGCTATAAATAACCGTTTAAGTGCGAGTATTACTCGCGCACAGAGTGTTCCGTACAGAAAATATATGAAATAGTACCTGGGTATTGAAGTACACAAATATAACATTAAAAGCTGTTGTTCGGTCTTTAACCCGTTAGTGCGCAGCTTTGCATATATGCAAACAACAGCGTTTTGAATTTAATAGATTTATTTTTATTCGTATATACCTAATTCACACCAGAAAGTTAAAATTGCAATATTTGCTTTAAATAATAACAGACTTTCCGTATTTAACCCGTAACTGGAGACGGGAGTCAGAATGATTCCGCGTTGTTCTTTGGCTCTGATTATCATGTGTTTTTTTGTCCTTGAATAAAATCATTCCTCAGTACCGACAAGTAGTTCTTTTATCATTACATGATTTCCAGAATATATTGCGTTTCTAAAAAAAATTCCAATGCTGTTTACAAAAGACAAAAAAGGAAAATAACATTATATCTCTGAACGCGTAAGAAAATTCATGTCTCCAGTTACGGGTTAAATAAAGCGAAATTAACCATTGAAACTTTCTGGTGTAAAGTCAAATTCTCTTGACTACGCAATTTTTAGAACGTATTCTATCTTAGGAACTAAAGGGTTAAGGTTAAGTTTTATAAAATAAATAATTGTATAAAATAAGGTATTTGGAAACATACTTATTAAAATATTTACTAATTTGCAATATTTTAGCGTAAAAAAGCCACACGACAGAAGTTCTTACTTGTATTGCAGATGTGCAACAGAAGAAAAAATTGTCATATTATATGAAAAAAGTATCTCTGATTTATTTCATTATTTTTTCTGTGTAATAAACCTTTCAGAGAATCATATATAATTCTTTCGAAACAAAATAAAAAATCGCGCATTTAAGGGTTAAGAACCGATGACGCATAGAGTACGCTGCCGTCCGTATGTATGTCCAAACCGTCCATGTCTTTAAGGCTCCTGTCCCTTCCGCCGAAGACACTCACGAGCTAATGCTAATCCTATGGGGAGGGATTTTTCTAATATCTCGTGGTTCTGAAAATGAAAGTGTCATTCTAAAAAATATCTGCAACCAAAATCGAAAAAGTAAAAAAGGTGCGATGTAGAGACGGACCGCGGCTATTCAATGCAAAAAAAAAAAAAAAAAAAAAAAAAAAAAAAATATTTAAAACTGTCGAAATGCAAACGAGATATTAGAAAAATCCCTTCCCATAGGATTAGCATTAGCTCGTGAGTGTCTTCACAGGCAGGGACAGGAGCCTTAAGGGTTAATACATCGGTTAATGTCCGACAATTTTTTTCGAAAATCGCTATCAACAATCCTTTTATACTTCTGCGTCGATAGGTACCTCCGGAGCTCCTTTGCTCTTTAACTCATTTGCTGAACGCTCGAAAATCGAAATTTGTGTGTAACGGAAAAGCGATTTTCTCAACAACTGTGTGACCTAGGGAAATCGCTATAGTTTTCCTGCAAGGTTTAAATTAAATTTTACTACCCATAATTTTAGTTTCAGTAGATTCGGTAATAGGGGGGGGGGGATTTTTTGGCATTACATTTCCGACGATATTTGTGAAAATATAATACCTAAAATTAAAAGTAATGTATTTTTGATTTCAGCGTTACGAAAGCTTTCACACGATACCCCACACGATATACAAAGAAAAGATTTCATTTTCCAAGTAACTTAATTACTCCCTCTGCATTTTCCCTAAATATATCTGTGAATGGTTAATAATCTATAAACATGTGGGTCAATAGCCTTTTATTTCTTCAGCCAATTTGAATTTTCCACGTTACATAGGTTGCGAGTATAAAATGGCTGTGACAGACGGACAGACAGACACAGGATTGATCTTATAATGATTTCGTTTTTGGTTTTTAAGTATGGAACCCTAAAGAAAGATAAATGTTTCGTAATCTAGGAACAGGGCCGAAACTAGCCTTTTTTGCACCCGGGGCAAACATGGATTTTGGCGCCCCATGCCAATGTCCCTCTCCTCTTTCGCGAAGTATATTTACAAGGAGAATTTTACTAATTTCCTAATAGCCGACTTATTTTAAAATTTAAAATGTGTAATCATAAAATAGGTAATACTGAACTACGTAATCTTCAATGGCAGACCCAAGGAGGAGGTCTTGGGGGTTATGACTCCCCTCTGAACACCAACAAAAATATTCTGGACATATTTTTTTAAATGAAATATACAGTACAGTCCCGATTATCCGAGTCCCGCTTAACCGAGTTTCCGCTTTCACCGAGTTATTTTCTTTTGATGGACTAATGGCTTCCATTATTATGAAACAGCCATTATAAATGAAGTATTAGGTGATGATGAAAGAGCAGCCGTAAAAAGTTAGAACTCTGATTAAAAAAATATGGCCATTTTTTTCCCCATTCTGACCAGAAAATCAGAGTTCTAACATTTTACGGCTGCTCCTTCATCTTCACCTGAAACTTCATTTATAATTGCTGTTTCATAATACTGGAAGCCATCAGTCCATCAGAAGAAAATGATCCATTCCATAGGTATAATGCTTCATTTGGCGCCCCTTCGTTCTGGCGCCCGGGACACATGCCCCCTCTGCCCCGCCCCCCCCCCTTAGTTACGGCCCTGTCTAGGAAAATATAGTATGACCAAGAACGAAAATATACAATACTTCTTCCGAGTGACCCAGGACTCTGAAAAGAATTCTTTATATTTAGAAACATCAGAAACCACTATATTTCCAAGTTTCAAAGAAGCATTTATAAAAACAAAGTTCTTTTTTCTATTACTGATTTTTCGGGAAAGCTTCCGAGTAGTTTTTATAGTGTATATTAATTAGTATCCTCAACACTGAATATGGGTCAATATCTGAAAATTGGACATTTTGCGTGTTGCGTCCACTGCCAGTATTTCATTAATTATACTAAAACCAAAAACTGAAAAATGTAATATATTGTAACATCTGTTATAACAATTGCCATTGATAAATGGACATATAATGATTTATAAATAATTAATTTTAAGCTTTAAACAAACGAAATCTTCATTTCAGTCCCTGTCCCCAGGTACAAATATACAATATTAAATGTATGTTGTAAACATTTCTATAAATATCATTAACTTTTGCTATTATATATTTATACCTATATATATACAGTATGGGAAAATATAATTCTCCTTTATTAGTATAGATTATGTATTAAAATATTGTAGTAAATATGTTTCTGAGGTTGACCATCATCTCAGTCCCTCTATACACGCATTTAGGTTAACAGATACTAGATGGCGCTGGCAGAATTATTTCCATTGCAACAGCAACTAAAGTTCAATTGGCCACCATGGATGAAGGTAAGTTGTTCTTCTCTTTGTTTCATATTTAGAAATATTTAGTTTTTGTATTGAATAGGGATGAGTATTTTTTTATAGTATCATTCATGTCCCCATATTTATCTAATCCTTTTATTTACAAAAAAAAAAAAAAATTGCAACTTTAATTATGTAACATACAAATGTCATTTGGAATATTTAATAATTTACATCTGTGCAAAATGATTCAAAATGGCTGTGCAGCTATAATGACAAAAACATCACCTCGGTCCCCATCATCTCAGTCCCAATTATTAGACACTGAGTATGATGTTAACAGACACGTTCTTCCGTAAAAGTTTATCCTACGCATAAAATATACATCCATGACCTCAAAACACTACATCATTTAAATGACAAAACATGTATCTTAGTATATAATTGTATGTGGTAGTTGATACATTAATTGAAAGTAACAAAATTTTGGAATGAAATTGTCCGGTTTTCAGATATTGACCCATATAGGTTTTTTATATGTTATTCATTCTTAAGGCGGTTCTCAAGTGCACTGCTCAACAAGCCCGAAAGTTTCTGACACATTTACTAACTCATTTTTAAACATAAGGCGCAAAATTGGCAGGGCTGACTATGGAAGCGATTCGGAATTGAAATGAGTTTTTCGTTTTTTGATAAATAAATTACTTAGCAAGCTATAACCGAAAGGTACCATATATGCACCAAAAGGTGTGAAAACAATGAGGATTGGGAGCAGGAAAAACACAATGGTAAATCTACGAGTCAGCCGCTAAAATCGGGTTTTCAGGTGTTTTCCACCAAGATATGACTTGGCAGACCGATTGCGTTTTAATATGCGAATCAAGATTTAACTAATCCTAGAATTTCATCCGTGAACTCGATGAGGTGATTGTCTGTGATGCCAGCTCCCAGTCTACTATAAAACCACACGGAATCGTTTCCGAAAATTAGTGGTAGCAAAAAATTCCTCGTTTTTATAGTAAATGCTTCTATAAATATTGAAAATATGTTGATTTCTGACATTTATAAAGATTGAAAACGCTTTTCGGTATTGTGGGTATCTCTCAAAAGGTTATTGTATATTTTGATTTGTTGTTATCGTATATTTTCGTAGATTAAGAAACATTTGTATTTTGTGTATTATTAAATCTTGCGAAATTTTGATTTCATGTAATTCTTAACCCTTTATCTATTGAATTATGAATTTGTGGAAATTTTATCTTCTAAAGCATTTTTAGTGAATTTTTGAAACCACATTAGAATATTTACATAATCATTTAATAAATTTTAGAAGGATTAATTAAATTTGAATTTATACGGATTTTGCGCAATATTTATAACCCCACTCAAATCTTTTATTTTAAATATTTTTTTTAAGTATTTTGTAGAATTAGGAAATGCACAAATATAATGTTCTTACAATAGAAATGTAGAAATATTTCCGAATTGAAAAATCCCTCCTTCCCAACGCCAAGAAAGCTGAAAATAAGCAAAGACAAAAGAAATCATTCTTTTAAAAATATTTTTGGTTTGTGTAACCCATAATGCTTTTGGAACAAGATAAAGTAATGCATCTATAACGCATTCTAAACTGTATTACTACTAATCGATGTATTAAATGAATTTTATAGCAAGTTATTTTAATGGTACTTATAATTACCGTCAGTAGATAAAGGGCTAACTTGGATTTGAATTCTATGTTTTTATTCCTATCACTTATTACTAGAGATCGACCGAAAATTCGGTTTCCCTTTCGTTTTCGACCCAAAATCTGAGTTTCGCCAAAATAGAATTTTCGGCAGAAATGCTGCCGAAAATTCGGCCAGAGCGAAACTCGACTGAAACTATCTGGCTCAAATAAGACACACTCTTTATTTATTACTATGAACTTCACTGTTTATAATTATCAGTCATGAATGACTCAAGATGAGAGTGCACATTATAAAGCAAGCAATGCCAATAGGACTAGACTTTGAAGATGCTTTTCAGGTGCTCATTAAAAGCGGCAGACTTAACAGTAATAAAAAATTTTTATTTTGAAAGGGAAAACATTTTTCAACTAGATGAAAGTTGTATAATTAAAAAATCTTTTTGTGTCATTGATGAATCAATTACATTTTACTTTATACGGAAATAAAAAGATTTGGTCAGAGACACAAAAGGCCAACTTGGGTCACACGTATAATTATGTATAGATATGTATGCATTAATTACAATTTTTATTTTGAAAGGGAAAACATTTTTTAACTAGATGAAAGTCGTATAATTAAAAAATCTTTTTGTGTCATTGATGAATCAATTACATTTTACTTTATACGAAAATAAAAAGATTTGGTCAGAGACACAAAAGGCCAACTTGGGTCACACGTATAATTATGTATAGTTATGTATGCATGAATTACAGCAGTACCCCGTTTATCCGAATCCCGGTTATCCGATAATCGGCTTAACCGAAAGACCTTAAAATTCATTTAAGTCCTTTTTAAATGTGAAAAATTTTATTGTCACACTATTTTTACCAATGTCAAATGACATTTTTAAACACATTTTGATTTATGATTACTATTTTATTTGTAAGTTTTAGATCAAAACAATTCCGTATCATTTTTAGTACATTGAACAGTTGTTTTAATATTTATTAGCTTTAAAAATTAAAAGCAAAATAAGTAAAAATCAAATATATTTAAAAGGTGTTATGGGACACTGGTAGAAATAGTGTTAAGAAAGCATGTTCTTTATGAAATAAATAAACAGAGTCAACTTATTTATTTGGTCCATTGCGTAATTTCGGGCACTTTATTAGACAGACACGTACGACACAAAATATGGTGTGATTATTATGCTATTGGACTTGTAATTTTGGTTTGCCATTCAGGGTCATTTTGGTTTGTCATCCAGGGCTTTGAATACGGTACCACAACATTTTTATTACAAGATGTTTTAAATTACGATCACAGCTTTTCATTAAACACGTTTTAACCATAAGCCTCCCGGTTATTCGAAAATTCCTATGGAGCCCCGGTTATCCGAAAATTTCTCTGGAACCCCGTTTAACCGAAAATGCTTTGGTCTCATGCTTTTCGAATAACCGGGGTTTTACTGTACTTATAAAATGTTTTTGGACATTTTCGTATTAGTTTTCCGCCGAAAATAGGAAGATTACCTAAATTCGGTTTTGGTTACGTTTTCGGTCTTAAAAACCTGTTTCGGCCGATCCTTACTTATTATCACCGAAAAAACAAACACTAATTTAATTTAGTCAAATGATTTGATTTTGTCTCAAGTTTTGCAATATTTCCCCACTTAACTGGAACGAAAATTTTATTTTACTTTCTTAAGAGACCTCTTATTTTAAAAGTTTATATAACTCTTAAGTAACAGACACAGTTTTTTTGGCGAAGGCGACCTGCATTAAAAATTAGATACATGTTTTCTAGGTTGCTAAAATGAAAAGGAGTTTACCTGTGTGACCTTGGGCAGCTAGACTTCTGAAGCTGACTTGCAAGCTGTAAAAGATGTTGGACGAGATTCGTTTTATCATTTATAAATTGGGTGTATCTATAAAATTATAAAATCTTTCGAAATTTTGATTTTATGCATCTCTTAACCCCTTGCGACCTGGAGTTAAAATAGTATTACAAATACTCATTCATTGGACAAATAAAATGTCAGCATACATGACAGAAAAAAGTCCTTTTTAGGTAGATTTCGTATGAAATACTACCTATTACATTCTCCCCTATGTTGGAATTTCTGAAAAATTTTCGCAGATCTACACCGATTATGACTCCTAGAACCCAAAACCACCATCAGTAAAAAAACTTTATACATATATATATATATATATATATATATATATGTATATACAGGGGTGGGGAAATTCTAGAAAATCTTACCAGCCAAGGATTTATTTCACCAGCCTTAAAATGCAACGTACAGTTGAAAACTTTTATGACAAAATTACGCAACTCAAAAATAGTTGCTTACTTATAATGAATTTTCATATATTTTTTCCTATAAAATTAAGAAATATAAACAAGAGATGAAAGTTTAATATAAAGTAGAACTTCATACCATATTTACATCGCAGTAATTAGGAAAGTTGAAAAATATAACTAACTACTAAATAAAAAAAACGTTTTCGGCATACCTCTATAGTTTGCAATTTTCAAAGACTATCTAAAAAGTCACTCGCCTTGTCAGAAAATTCACTCGCCAGTGGCGAGCAAAATGATGTATTTTTCCACCCCTGTATGTATTATATATATCACTTTCTTCTGGACACGATAATTTCCATAATTCTGCACAAATCTCTTCCAAACTGATACATAAAATGAAGGGGCATAAAATCTCGTCAAGTTCGTTAATGGGCAAAATCGGACCAAGGGAATGCAAATAGGGAGAGGTTTTGTGAAAACCGAAAAAAAAAACCCCCATAAATTCTTAATTTTTGTACATATCAAATCAGTTTAAAGTTTTTATTACTTCTAAAAATTGAGCCAAAAATTTATGTATTACAGATTTTTGATCAAATTAAAATTGGGCTCAAGGAGCGCAAAAAATAAGATTTTAGGAAGAAAAAAATTCATAACTTCGCCAATTCTCAAGATATCATATCCAATTAAATTTATTATAAATCCTCTTAATATTATATACAACTTTTATATTCACAAGTTTTTGCTAGGACCAATTGGTACCGCAAGAAAAAATTAAAAACGAAAACAAAAAGCGGGAGTTAAAGAAGAAAAAATCCATAACTTCGTCAATTCACAAGATATCAAATCCGCATGAATTTATTATATATCTTCTTAATATTGTCTACAACATTTATACTGACAAGTTTTTGATAGGACCAATTCTTACAGCAAAAACAAATTAAAAATACATAGCGATTGAAGAAAAAATCATCGTATTAAGGGTATATTCAAATTCAAACTGAGTATTTTCTGACTCATTTTTAAATTCATTTTTCCTCTCAAACGCATCCAATTGGTAGATTCTCTTATTCAGAAACTATATAATGTACCGTAATGGTCGATTTTTTGATAGAGGCAGAATATATTTAAAAAAATGCTGTCAAAGTGGGCATTTTGAACCGAATTTCCCGAAGCGGTTGTGTTAGAAACGAAAAATATGGTCCTACTGAGAAAATAATTGTTTATAAATCAAGTTTTAATTAATTGAACGAAAAATAAAAACACAGGTCGCTTATAAATCACGTCAGTAAGTTTCATATTTGTTCTATTAAAAATGAATTTGAAAATATGCCAGAATATTTCGAGTTGTTGAGCATGGAAAAGTATTTTTTTTAATACCGCCTTAACATGATTCTGATAAAACCAGCTATTATATAAAAATGAAATAAAAACTCGTATAAAGTGGCCAGATAAAAAAGTTAAAATAGGTTTATCTCTAATCATGATTTAGTTTTTGTTGGTGAAATTAGTATACTTAACTTCGAAATCTACCTCCGCCTGTAGGCCGGGCCGGGAGGGATTTTTCTGAAACTGATATTTTAGGTGACTGGTGATCTAGGTGCACAAATATGTATCTAAAATTACTAGTCCTCTTAAAATATACATTTAAATACTAATAACCTCAATTCACTCTATAAAATATTTAAGGGCTCTGAACAAGTGAATGTTCTACAAATCTACAAAATTTTTCATCGTTAAGTAATTCAAGTTAAGTAATTATGCAAATTACTTACATTCTTGCCCACACTGTCTTGAGGGCATTTTACAAACTCTTATGAAAAAGAAATTTATTTTATGAGGAAATCAGCATCAATGCTACTAGTTATTGGTTTAGTTTTAGAGCAAAAAACATTTTGCTACATAGAAGTGAAGTCAAAATGTAAAACTAGTCGGATGTGCCAAGTCCAAAACTTTCTTCTATCTCATACATGATAATACTTCAGAATTCGCTAGCACAGTAACAAAATTAAATCGCAATATATGCCCATCATTAGGATTCTAAAGATCGTTGAATTGCGTGAATTTAAAAAGGAGATATAATTAAACATCGAATTTTTCAAACAAATCATTGATTTTCGGGACCCACCCTCTGAGATGTCTGCAAACAAAATTCCGAACCAAGAGGGCATAAAAATTAAATTAAAAAAAAATAAAAAAACCCGACTGCTTAAAAAGCGAACTAATTAATTATTTCTCATCAATGTGAAACTATTTTATATATTACTTACCTATTTTATTTTATTTACTTGTATTGATGACTTTTAAGTTGTGTTTTGTTAGTTCTTATCTGTAAACACTGTTTTGAGGAGGCCTATACATGTCTATGAAGGTTAGAGTTGCAGTAAAGCTAGAGATCCTACCTACACAACTTCCAGATTGTGTAATATTTAAACGCAGTTTCTGACTGTAAAATAGTCAATGAAACATAGTCTTCATTTTGAAAGATCTATCCAATGATATACCGCACAACAGGGCGCGTAAAAAAATTTTTTCGCGTCTACCGCCATTTTGTATTTTACGGCCGCCATTTTAAATTTATAAAAACAAAACTAGCCTATAACCATCGGACGGTTAAGACAAGTCGATGGAGACCTCATTCATTAAAATCCATCCAGCCGTTTGGATGTTTCGAGGGTATAAAGAAATCCACATACCCAGATACGCGCGAAACACATAACCCTTCTTGGTAGTCGGGTGATAAAAGTGACACTTTTGGGTAGTATACATCCAAGCCTGATAACAATCTAATTATGTGAATGTATAACAGAATATAAAATTTGATTAAATTCCGTACATTAGTCTTTGAAATGATCTACACGAAAACCTAATCAGCACCAACTTATGTCAAGGTCTAAAGGGGTATGAAGTTTGATGAAATTCCGTACGTTAGTTCTTGAGATATGACTATCGCTAAAATCGTGTAAACATTGAAAAATGCAGCATAGCAGTGCCACCTGTTGGGCGATTTACACCAAAACCTAATCAGTAACAACTTCTGAAATTTGATGAAAATCCGTACATTGTTTCTTGAGATAGAGCTATTGGGGAATACAGCATAGCAGCGACACCTATTGCGCTATGTACACCAAAAAATAAACTGCGCTAATTTATTCCAGGGACTAACTGAATCTAAACTTTTATTAAACTCCGTACATTAGTTTTTGAGACAGAGCTATTGCGGAAATCGTGAAAAATGCAGTATTGCAGCGCTACCTGTCGGGAGATTTACAGCAACACCTAATTAGAAACAAATGTAACGTTTAACTGAGTCTGAAGTTTGATTAAAATCCGTGCATTAGTTCTTGAGATAGAGCTATTGCGGAAATCGTTAAAAATGCAGCATAGCAGCGCCACCTGATGGGCGATTTACACTTAAAACTAATCAGCACCAATTTATATCAAGGACTAACTTAATCTGAAGTTTTATTAAATAACCTGCATTAGTTCTTGAGATAGAACGCCCACAAAATTTTTGTCATATACAGACAGACGCGTTTTCTAAAAACAGCCAAATCGTGTTCAGAACCTTCTAAAACGCATAAATCCATCGAAAACTGGAAGTTGAAATTTTTCACGAATCCAATACTATCTTATTGTAAATATAGAAGAAAGTAAAAATCAAACAGTTTAGTTTCTATGAGGTAAAGATAAGAGATATGGGGCATTCATTCACACAATCTTTTGGCTTTTGGGGGGAAAAATCTGGCGAAATTAAACTTGCTAAAATAACATTTTAATCTGATAAACGAATGCCTTAATGATTCAAAATAAAGAAAAAATGGTCAGCAGCGAAAATTTTTTTATTTAACTGAGGTTTATGTTAAACTTATGTTATAGAAAATTAAACTTTGCAAGTTTAATTTTCCTTACCATTTTACCACTAAAACTTTTTATTTTCTTCGAAATTTTTACTTATAATGAATTTGCATAGTACCCACAGGACATTCAAATAAGAAATGTAGTATTTTTAGTACAAAATTTTGGTATAACATTGTCTTAAAGGGGTATTAAAGAAGGGACGGTGAAGTAAAAAAGGGGGACGCTGTAGGAAAAAAGGGAAGAAATGGCAAAAAAAGGGACGGTAAGGATGGAACGGTAAGGAAAATTACCACCTATTTTAGGCAAATCATGTTAAGCCTAAGTGATAGCCAAAATGTTCATGGGTTTTTAGAAACAGTTGTTAACATTGGATTAAATTATTATTATTTTTTTTAAATTTATCTCGAAAAGTGCAGGAATAAGCCTTGTAGACGGTAAGACTACCAATAAAGCCACGAGTGCTGATTTAAATGCTGAATTTAAATGCTGATTTAAATTCTGCAGTAAATTTCCTGCCAAAGAATTTTAGATATTCTTTCTCCAGCGTGCTTCTGCATGAGAAAAAACTTGAATAAACAATTAAAGATGTGCCACGATTTTGATTTTTAGATTTAAACAATTAAATTTAAAAATTCAAAAAACCCGACTGCGTAAAAAGCGATCTAATTAATTATTTCTCATCAATGTGAAACAATTTTTTTTTCAATTCCTACTATTAGCTCACACTCTCGTTATATATATCTTGTTCAAAATTTCAATCGTTAATAAAATACTTATTATTCATCTAATCAAGCTCAAATAATTTTTTTAAAACTTGTAGTGGATGACACTTGATGTTAATCCAGTTTTTTCAATTATTAATTCATTAATTAAATTAAATTAATTAATTTTCAATAATCGAGAGATCCCCCTTCTTGATCAAGGTATTTTAAGACCGAGAGAGCCCTCTTCCTGATCAAGGCATTTTAAGCGCCACTCAAAAGGAAAGAAGAATGGGAGAAAAAAATTCTCTTATTGACCTAAGTAGGAATTGGCTTAAAATATTTTTTTTATATTACTTGTTTATATTACTTACCTATTTTTTTTTATTTACTTGTATTGATGACGTTTAACTTGTGTTTAACTGTTAGTTCTTATCTATAAACACTCTTTTGATAAGATCTATAGATGTCTATGATGGTTAGAGTTGCAGTAAAGCTAGAGATCCACAATTCATACACAACTTCCAGGTTGTATAATATTTTAACGGAGCTTCTGATTGTATAATAGTCAATGAAACATCGTCTTCATTTTGAAAGACCTATCCAATGACATGCCACTCAATAGGGTGCGTAATATTTTTTTTTTCATCTGTACCGCCATTTTTTATTTTACGGCCGTCATTTTGAATTTATAAAAATAAAACCTAGCCTATAACCATCGGGCCGTTAAGAAGAATCGATAACCTCATTCATTAAAATCCATCTAGCCGTTGGGATGTTTCGAGAGTATAAAGAAATCCAAATACACATAACCCTTCTTTTCAGTCGGGTAAAAAAATTTTGTGGCTGCATCTGAAGTGATTTTCTGTATAAATTTAGCAAGAGGGACGGTAAGGATGAAAAACCCAAAGACAGAGTTCAAAAAATAATATCAACCGTAAAAATGTGTGCAGGTTAATTTTTTGTTACATTTTTATATAAAACAATTATCCCAGTTTCGGAAAAAAATTACGTCGAATTACTTTTATTGAAACAATTTTATACAGACAGCTCCAAACTTAAAAATCAGCATCAGGCACACGGGACGGTATAGGAGTTTTCCTGGTATTTGGACCCCAACATCGTCCAAAACTTATTTATCTCGTTAATATTGTTATGCAATCATGCAATGGGATGTTCCCCAGTATATGAAATAAAAAAAACACAAAAAAAGTGTATTAAAATAAAAATTATTATTCAGGGGCATGAAAGTCAAAAGATTGTGAGAATGCCCCATTTACATTTGAGTACCTTGGCTAACTTGAATTTGAATTATGCTTTGATCCCTATGTTTTATTACCATACAGTAAATGAACACTGTATCATTTCAGTGAGCTTGCGATACAGGAAGAATAAAAGAGATACACTGTAAAAAAAAAATTCCGTATATACAGGGTATATTTGAAATGCTTCAAAAAACTTAGGGGGATGATAGTACTCATCAAGAGGAACAAAAAATGCAATAGAACATGGTGTCTCAAATGACATTTAAAGGGTGAAAATCGCAAAACTAATAAAAATATCAAAATCTCGCATGCTGCTTTTCTTTTCTGCAGAACTAGCTAGTAGCGCGAAGCTGGTTTTCCTTTCACTTTGTACATATCCGGTCAGAAAGAGGTAACAAAAAATTGGAAGAAAGCCAAGCAAATCTGTGTGCAGGAATCCACGTATACAGGACTCCCGAAGTCTTCGAGCGTGTCCGCCAGTCGTTCCTTCGTAGATGTACTCTGTGTAATAATGACCGCGGTCGACACTTTGAACAATTGTTGTAAAATATTTGTTTTCTCTGGACATCACAATCTGTGTTGTACCTATTCCGTGCAATGAATAATTTTCTGGAGTGTTTCTTTCTTGTCTCAGTTTGTGCATTTCCAGACGCATTTTCACGATTTTCATCCTTTAAACGTCATTTGCGACCCCATGTTCCATTGCATTTTTTGTTCGTCTTCATGAGTACTATCCTCCCTCTAAGTTTGTTGAAGTATTTCAGATACACCCTGTATACAGGTAACTTTACGTTCAATTTCTATCTTTTAGCGGAAACTTTCTATTTTGAGTGGAAATCGCACTTTTTTCCGGAATAAACAGAAAAATTCTTGTTTATCTTTTTTTGATGAATGTTAAAAACGAGAGTGTTCCAATTCAATTGAGAGACAACGGCAAAATATCAGTTAAATTTTCATAATTGATGTCTTAGACTATAATCAAGTCGTTGGACTTGGACAGATTGTGCAGGGTATACCTAGTATTCATCCTCTAATGGCGAGTACCGCGATTAGAATCGGAAAAAAGAAAAAGGCTATAAAAACCGGGTGTGGTGGTATGCAATACAGATACCTGTTTCGCGTAAATATGCATCAGTATATATAATCATTACTTGGGTTTTTAACACTTTCCAACATAGTTGAAAAGTGTTTCTGGATTCTGTTTGTCTGTCCGCCTATCTGTGGGAGCTCTAACTCAAGTAAATATAATTGGATTTCCATATAATTGATATACAAGGTGCCTACAAATTAGTTGAGCAACAAGTAAAAATTAAATTTAAAAAAATCAAAAAACCCGACTGCGTAAAAAGCGAACAAATTAAATATTTCTCATCAATGTTAAACTATTTTTTATATTACTTACCTATTTTTTTTATTTACTTGTATTGATGACTTTTAAGTTGTGTTTAATTGTTAGTTCCCATCTATAAACACTGTTTTGATGAGGCCTATAGATGTTTATGATGGTTAGAGTTGCTGTATAGCTAGAGATCCGACCTACACAACTTCCAGGTTGTGTAATATTTAAACGGAGCTACTGACTGTAAAATAGTCAATGAAACATCGTCATCATTTTGAAAGATCTATCCTATAATATGCCACCCAATAGGGTGCGTAAAATGTTTTTTTCGTGTCTACCACCATTTTGAATTTATAAGAACAAAACCTAGCCTCTAACCATCGGACGGTTAAGACGAGTCGATAGAGACCTCATTCATTAAAATCCACCCAGCCGTTGGGATGTTTCGAGGGTGTAAACAAATCCACATGCCCAGATACGCGTGAAAGATATCCCTTCTTGGCAGCCGGGTAAAAAGAATGATTTATTGAATGGAATTGACAGGAAAAAAAATTAAAGTACATATTGTTGTAAGATAAGAAAGTAGTTCAATTTTAACATTATCACAAATGTTCGATGTGACTTTTTTTCGTGACTCTGCAAATGTCCCATCGGTAAATCATTTCTTGCCACAGATTTCTCAGCATGTTTCCGTCGATCCAGTTAATTGCAGTGCAGATTCTTTATTTTAGTTCAGGAATGGATGCAGGAAGTGACGGCTTGTACACTGGATCCTTTACAAAACCCCATACACCGAAATCAAGCGGGGAAAGATCTTGTGATCGTGGTGGCCATTGAATAATAGGGCGGGCCGAAAAAAACTTTTTTTCGATTTTCAATGATGGGTAGTACAGAAAAATTGCCACTGGGTACGTTCACACAAAAAAATTGAGATTTTTTGGACAATTCCTTGATTTGCCGCAAATGTCTTGAAGTTTTACTCAAATACTGATTTTTGAACTTTTTTAGCAAAATTTTTTAAATGTTAAATTAAATTTATTTTAGTTGAATTTACTTGAAATGTCATGTTCGGTGTATCAAATGTTTAAATAAACTCTGATTATCCATTATTTAATAGCTTTGTGTAATTTTTAATTACGCGATTTTCATAACCATTTCGCGTATAAGTGGGCAAAAGTTGTAAGTATTGTTTAAATTGTTCGTCGGCGTTTTTATGTTCTTTGCTCTTCCTTTTTCTTTCGATGCATTGAGGGTCGGTCATGCAATAGTATATTTCGATAGCAAATTTGGAAGGAGAGGAGATGGAAGCAGGACGTTTCGGTCCCGAGACATGTCGGTCCCAAGTCATTTCGGTCCCTTGCCATTTCGGTCCCTTCCCCAGCAGACTGAAATTTTGTGCACGTGAAATATGCGACATAATTTTATAGGGAACATTGTAGAGTTTTTTTAAATGAAGGCCTCAAAATTTTAGTATAACGCGAATATAAGGACCCGAAAACCGCAAACACGTATAACTCGGATCCAAACAATACAGCAAACACAAATTTCGTATGGTAATCGTAATCGTTTTAAAAAACAGGGGGGGGGGGGGGAGTTCTCTTGACTTTTCCTATATTTTAGTGTATCGTAAGTATAAAGTCCTCATAAATTAATACTTTTATAACTTGATCTATAATTATCACAAAATACTCATATTTTGTATGGTAAACGTAATTTTTGTAAAAGGAGGGACATTGTCAGATTTTTTAACTGAACCCCTAAATTTTAGTATAACCCGAATATAAGGACTCGAAAACGCAAACACTTGTAACGCAGATCAAAATGGTGGGATGGAAACCAATGCAAACGCAATAAGTCTTTGTGAAGAAGAGAGAGGAATTAGGGGAAGGAAAAATTTGCGAGATGAGATGTTAATTATTTTTCGGCACTTAAATACAGGTATCGTCAGAAGATTCAAGTAGTGGGAACTTTGAAGCAGGCAGTTCGACTGAATCATAATTTGAAGTAGGGCCTTCAAAAGCAGACATTCCCAATCTCATATCCCTACCTCACACAGCGTTCAACGCATTCAGAACTGGTATATCCACAGACTTCTAATATAAGTAGACTCCAAATCGGCAACCTTTTCTTGACTACTACATCTCTGCCCTCCATCAAGTGATGGAAGGCAGATTTAGCGCGCCAAACCGGTTTTTCTCCTCGGAATCTCTCTCCAGATTCCCGCCGAAACATCGTCTGTCAGCGTTTGTCTTAGAGGTCTGCACGGGCCGGAATTTCCAGGCCCGGGCCCGGCCCGGCCCGAAGGAAAGCTATTTTGGCCCGGCCCGGCCCCAGTGGCGTGGCGTGAAAATTTTCGGTGGTCATCGCAATTATTTAAGTTTGTGGTGAAAAATTATTAACTCTAAAATTCAATGGTTGAATGTTCAAAAAAGAAACTTTAAATCTTACCTTCACTTATACATGAACTCCAAATGTTCTGCTAAAACTGGATCGTAGAGCTTTAAAAGCTTTTTAAGAGTTTTAAAATATTGCTTGGTCATCGCCGCATCCAGCGATGACCGGACGCCACGCCACTGCCCGGCCCGGTGTAAAAATTGAAAGTTCGGCCCGAGCACGGCCCGGCCCGTTTACATTTTTACCGTTCTCGGCCCGGCCCGGCCCGTACAAAAATCAGTGAAAACAGGCCCGGCCCGGCCCGACTCAATTTCAACAAAAAATTCCGTTTTTTCTCGATATACAATTAAGATTCTTTTAATGAATAATGCATGCATATTTATGGGAACATTTTACAGTATATTTTAAATTACTATGTGTTCGCAAAATAGAAAACACACAATAGTAAACATTAACGATTACTTAGTGTTTTAGTCAACGTCTCTACAGACGTTTCAAAATTTAAATAACGGTTCATTAAAAGATTATTGTAGTTTAGAATAAAGTGTTAAAAAACATGATAACTT
Organism: Maratus speciosus; assembly: GCA_963932465.1. Taxonomy (NCBI): domain Eukaryota; kingdom Metazoa; phylum Arthropoda; class Arachnida; order Araneae; family Salticidae; genus Maratus; species Maratus speciosus. The sequence goes on along the minus strand of OZ010798.1, from coordinate 184,905,123 downwards.
TTGAAGCTTATAATAAAAAGTAGATTTGTGAAAATATTTCTGCCATTTTTAAGCCTTTTCTCAAATCCAAAGGAGCTACATTTTGATACATTTATGAATTCATTTCTTTTCGGAAACGCATGAGATTGGCAGGTATTCTTATTCAGAAACCATGTAAATGCCGTTTTTTTCTTAGATAAAAGTAATATATCTTTCAGAAAATACTGCCAAAGTTAGCGTTTTGAATCGAATTTCCGGAAGCGATATCACAGGAAAGGAGAAAAACGTACAGTCACGTGACAAGAGTGTCTGTTATCTCTGTACGTAATTTATGAAAAATGGAAACGCTATTCGATTCCAAATGCCTGCAATACTTAGACCTGTCAATTTTATGCCTTTATAGTTAAAAATGAGTCAGAAAATGTGTCTGAAAGTTTCGCATTGTTGAGCAGTAAATATGAGAACCACCTTAAGGTACATTTCCAAAGATACTGTTAACAGAAGTTCATTATTGCTATTAATACTTTTACAAAACATAATGCCTGTCCTACACATCCTGAGAACGATTAAGACCAGTTCCGTCCCGGCACAAGTCTGCCGATAAAATTAAACCCGGGATCAGGCATCATGTAACTGTACGATGCCGATCTCTACGATGGACATGTTACATTTCTGTAGTGATGTTGTTAAACTCGCATCGGCTCGTAACGCACATTTATACTTCTCGAAAAAGTCATATTCATTGGAAATGGCCTCGTATTTTATCTGCTACTCTCAAATTCTTATATCGGGCCGATAGGCCCGATTAATTTTTTTTATCGGCCCGGCCCGGCTCTGCAGGCCCGTTCATTTTTTTTGCCGGTCCGGCCCGGCCCGGCCCGTTGAAAAAATTGCCCTAATTCTGCCGGGCCGGGTACGGGCCTCGGGCCAAGCCCGGGCCCGTGCAGACCTCTAGTTTGTCTTGAGTTGGCCGCACTTTTGCTTTGCCAATAAAGGGATTACCACCAAAATACGGCACCCTTTTGGCGGTGAAAGCAAAAGATGTTGGAGTCAAAACTTTCCCGAAAGAACAATGGAATTGGGAGTCTACTTATATTAGAAGTCTGTGGGTATATCATGTAGGTAGTGCTTCAGGATGCAGGAATTGTGACAATATGGAATAAGAATCTCGTCATCGATAAAGATAAGGTCAGGGGACAGAAAAAGAAACTTAGAAAGAAGATACAGGAGGAGAAAGATTTTGGAGAAAGAAAAATTACAAGCATATTTTTTGGTGGTAGAAAAAATAAAACGATCTTTATAGAAAAAAAGGGGACAAACGGCACTGTCCAGAGAAAGACAAACACATATCACCATATTTTCTGAACGGTGTTTCGGAATATTTGGGTTACTTAATACCTCCTTCTGGTTACTGCGGAGAAATAGCAAAATCATTATACAATTTTCTAAGCCAGAATAAAGCCTGCTTTGGAAAAAAATTAAGAAGAGAACTGCAACATCTGATATGTATTCTTCATACGAACGAGCTTCCACTCCGGCACCGACATCAACTGTTTAAACTAGATGGTGGAACCGCATGAACTTAGACCTTTACCAACCCAATCAGATCTATACTAATAGAGTACGCAAATCTTCAGCTTTTTGCATTTCTGAGGTCCATGAAACAGGAATAGGCTCATAGAAAACGACACGTAGATTTTTGCACGCCATTAAAACGGAGCAAGCAGCTTTTTTGCAAGTACATTTACCATTTTTTCACGGATTTTCAAACCCAACAGTGTCACAGAAATAAGAATTTTAGAATGTTTTTTGTTCCTGCGCCCTTTTACATTTTGGAGTTTTTCGAAACTGCTCTGGGCCAGCATCTACGTCTCTTAAAGTAACAGCCATGCCAAATTTTAAGTTTCTAGCTCTAATAATTCCAAATAAATCGCAATTTAGAACATTTTTCGCTCTCTTCACCCTTTGAATTTCCAAAATTTTGAGATACTGTTCATAGTAAGCATTTACATCTTAAAAGTAACCACCATACCAAATTTCAAATTTCTAAATTCAACAGTATGTTGGAGCAGAGACGATCAATAGCATTTTTCCACCATTATTTTTTAAATTGGTTTGCTAGTTCAAGAGATTACCAACACAAACAAATAAACACACATACAAACAAACGATACTTCTTTATTAACAGGACCATAAGGCAGCTAATAGTAAATATTAGTATGTAACTGTTTATTTTAGCTTGTTTAGACGTATAATAAATAAAAATCATGAGAAAAATACATAACATTGTGTAGTTTTTTTTTTTTATTTTATGGGAAATATATTTCTTAATGGACTATAAAGGTAACACAAATTATAGTTAGGCTTATTATGCAATGTCTTTTATTTTTTGGTTTATTGTAACAAAATGTTAACTAAAATAATACTATATTGCTACACAAAATGCTGTGATAATTATGATACTCTGCGAAGCAATTTTCTTTTGGTTGTGAAGCAAAGATGGGCTTTGCACATGGTACATATATCGCTCACCCGCAAGAAAAGTGACACATTTTGACAAAAGTAAATTTCGCAGGAGAGGCAAAAGAAAATTTGCATGATTTTACTGTAACATGAAATTATAGTAGCACTGTTAGCACTGCACGTAGAAATAAAAAAAGCATTATATCATATAACTTTTAACCTTTTCGAGGGTGGTGTCCTGAAAAAAGGACACCTAATTTTAATTCCAAAACTGACAAACAGCACCAAGAATATTTTATTAGAATTTTCCTTTTTATAATGTATGTGAAAATAACCAAGTTCCTATTATCTAATAAATTGTTTATAAATTCTGGTGCCAGTCCATTATTTCATCAGTTTATAAACAGAATTACTCCGCGCCGGAAAGGGTTAAGAATGAAGACGTAGAATGACAATTGGAGGGTTGGGTAATTTGACCTCACCACACAATCCACCCCCCCCCCTCTTCTGTGGTCACAAATGGGCATATAGCGTAATAAAGTTATTTTCCGTATAAGTACACTTATGAAACTTTTTGAGTAGCAAGACAGACCTATTTGTGGAATAAAACGCAAAAGGAATTTTTGTGAGATGTGTCGCTTTATCTTGCGAGTGAGCGATATTATGCGTCCTATTTTCTATGTGGCGTTTAGCACAATTTACACATCTTTTACGTAATTGCGTTCGGCATGCGTTTTATTTTGACATTCTGTATAAAAAATGCAGATAAGGTTATAATTAAATACGATAATCACCAATTTTAAGGGAAAAATGGTTCCCTTAATCGTGAAAGGGTTAAACAAGCAAATAAGGATGTCATTAAATTTTTATACAAAGACAAAGTTATAAATATTTGAAGAAACTTATTACCTTGATTAGAGACAATTTTAATACAATTTGAAACAAAGTTTATGCGTTATAAATATGGTAAATTAAACCGCAATTAGATTAATTTATTAAGAATCGTTTAATTCATTATTCATGATCAATAATTGAGGAAGTAACTACTTCCTTGTAGGCTGAATTTTTTTAGCCGTTAATTTTTAAAGAAATTTTCATAGACACATTTTATTGAAATAATTTTTATATTTAACTAAATTATCCTTTCAGAAACATATAATTTTCTCTTAAAAACCAATAAAATCTGGGTGACAGGAATTATTTATGTAAATGATTGTTGTTAATAATTAGTTTTTGAAGAGTTTGCTGTAAACATCTTCCATTAAAATTATTTTTGCAATTTGACAAGAAAATCGTTTACAAATTAGAACGAGATTGTTAATCTATGAATAATAATTAACAAACATTGATAATCAAGGAAATTCTTGAAGATTAACTATTTGCAATTTAGAAGTGATTTATTAAAAAAAAAAATTGTAATGCCGTAAAGGAAAGCAATTGGGAAAATGCAGACGGAGAAATTTTTATGTTTAATGTAATAGCTCGACCTTCGCTTGTAGATTCTTAGAGATACTGTTCTTTTTCAGATATACCTCTGTTAAAAAGAAAAGTTATGAGAAAAAAAAAAGAGAAAGTTTTCTCAAGGTTAAAGTCAAGGCCATCTTTACGTCACAAAAAATGCTTTAAATTTCCACTCCGGCCGTCTCAAAAAACTGAAAAAAGACAAAATTTATTAAGGTAAATAAATTATAGTTTTAACTGATTACACTACTCTACGATAGATTTTTTTTAAAACAATTGTGCTGCGAAATGGTGGCGGAGATTAATCTATACCAATACTATAAACGAGTAACGTCTGTGTGTTTGTTTGTAGAGGCTAACCTTTGGAACTACCAAGCCAATTTAATAATGAATGGTAGCAAAAAACTGATGATAATATCTACTCCAACATAGGCTATAATTTATGCGAGTACAACATTCTCTAAGCGGGTTCAGAGGCAGAAAAAAAAGCTAAAATTGCAGTTTTTGTGATATTAATGGAGTTAGAAACTTGAAATTGGTGTGGTGGTTACTTTTAAGATATGGATACTTGTTATGAACGATTTAAAAAAAAGTTCGAAATTTAAAAGGATGAAATGAGTGGGAAAAACAATTGCTACTAAATTGGGATTTATTTGGAACTATTAGGGTTTGAAACTTGAAATTGGACATGGCTATTACTTTTAAGACGTAAATGCTTGCACAGAACAATTTCGAAAAGTTTCGAAATATAAAAAGGTGCGGGAACAAAAAACGTTCTAAAATTGCGATTTATGTAACACTGTTCGGGCAAAAAATTATAAATGTTGCATGGTAATTACTTTTGTGACACAACTGTTTCAAAATAACGGTTCTAAAAAAGTCAAAATTTAAAAGAACGAAAATATTCTGAGAACGTTCTGTATTAAGATTCGTTTGGAACTGTTAAGACTAGAAACTTGGAACTTGGCATGACTATTACTTTTAAGACGTAAATAATCGACATAGTACAATTTCTAACATATTCTAAATTTAGGAACAAAAAACAACCTAAAATTGTGATTTTTGTGACAGTGCTGCGGCTAAAAACTTGAAATTTCGTACTTTGATTACTTTTAAGATGTAACTGCTCACTTAGAACGGCTTCTTAAATATTAGACATTTAAAAGGGAGAAAGCAGCAGGAAACGTTCTAAATTACGATTTATCGGGAAATGTTAGGGCTAGAAACTTGGAATGTATAATTACATTTCTTTTCCTCCAAGTAATCGAAAGACATCATGCAATTTGAACGCAACACATCGGGTTACTACGTAGCTACCTAGAAGATAAAACCCTTCCCAAAACACTAAAAAAAGTCCTTCCGGCCATTGCCGGGAGGAAGAGGTAGCTTTCATATTCCTTATTTTTAAAAAGCAAGCTTATATTATTCAAACACAAGAAGCTAAATTTAGTGGAAACCGATTATAGGAGATTCAATACTAATTTTTATCAATACTAAATCATTATGAATGAGAATTTCGGGAAATTAGTCAGCTTTATCCAAGCTGCTTTTATTTAAAGTAACTTATATTTGGTTGCCAAATTCGGCGATATCTTAAAGTTCCTGCCATTTTAAGACAACAAGGTGGATGATGCTAACGAGTGAACTTAGTTGAGACCTTAGTAATTCCTGTGCACATGCTCTCTCACATCGGAATCGGTTGATTTATACAAGTGCGTTCGCAGGCAAAAAATCAGATTTTTCAAAATGTCACCCACATTAGAAATTGAAACTGCTATATCTGAGTCATTTTTTAAGACAAAGACAAAACGAAAAATGCTCCGGAATCCTTATATCATGGTCAAATATTTAAGAAAGAAACCTTTTTCAATTTCTAATTTTTTTGCACCTCACTTTAAATATAATTTTTTATTTAATTTAATGGCCTCCATTTTGAAACAATGTGGCTGATGAAGCTGGCCAGCGAACTTGGTCGAGACATTACGATATACTATCCACATGCCTTCTTACATCAAAATAGGTTAATAAATACGCGTCTTATCACTGACAAATATAAGATCGTTTCAAAATGTCAGCCATGCTAGAAATTCAAAGTGCTATAATTCAACCATTTTTTAAGATATATACGAAACAAAAACTACTCCGGAATCTTTGTATCAAGGTCAAACACATAAAAAAAATCTTTTTCATTTTTCAATTTTTTGATAACTTATTTTAAATTTTAAATTTAGTTTTTTTTAATGCAGCCCTTTTGAAACAAGATGGAGAATGAAGCTGGCCAACGAACTCGATCGAGATATTGGTATGTACTATGTACACACCAAGTTACATCCAAATCGGTTCATAAATACGCCTGTTATCGCGTGACAAAAATCAGGTCGTTTCAAAATGTCAGCCAAACTAGAAATTCAAAGTGCTATAACTCAGCCATTTTATAAGATATACACGAAACAAAAAATGCTCCGGAATCTTTGTATCAAGGTCAAACACATAAGAAAAAAATATTTTCAATTTTTAATTTTTTGGTACCACATTTCAAATTTTTTAAATTTTTAAAAATTTTAAATGGCCGCCATTTTGAAACAAGACGGCGGATGAAACTGGCCAACGAACTCGGTCGAGGTATTGGTATGCACTATGTATAAACGAAGTTACATCCAAATCGGTTCATAAATACGAGAGTTACAGTGTGACAAAGATCAGATATATATATATATATATATATATATATATATATATATATCAACTTTTGATTCGAGGGGTGGTTTCGGTGTCTGGGGGTCATGATCGATGAAAATATACCAAAATTTTTTGAAATCGCTTTCCTCCGAACGGCTGCAATAGGTAGCTTTTTGTAATGAAAGCTACCTAAAAGTGATTAAAAAACCCTACAAAACCCCTTCTGTTAATACGAACATGCGATGTGTAAAAAAATAACGTAAAGAAAAAATTAAACAATGAAAAAGTTTTAATATATAGCTGTTTCAATGTTTTATAAAAGAAAGTCCTTCTTTCAATGCAAAATGAATCAAAAAAGCTGGTGAGGGAATATTACGAGGTTACTTCATTCACGCAGAAGCAATTTTTTTCAGCCTCTCCTTTCTTTTGTTGAAAGAAAGACCCGAGAAATAATTTATGACTTTTCCCAGCGGAATTTTAGAAATCTCGTCTGAACGAATCTTTAGTTTGCTATCTTATTACTTTCTTCTATCTTTACAAGAAGAAAGTATTGGATTCGTGAAAATTTTCGAATTCGGTTTTCGACGGATTTACACGTTTTAGGGGCCAGAGAACCCGAAAAACATGTTTTACAAAATGTCTGTCTGTGAGTCTATATGTCTGTCACTGTGTCTGTGTGTGACACAAATTTTGTGGGCGCTCTATCTCAAGAAATAATGCGCGGAATTTAATAAAAATTTATATTCAGTTAGTCCCTAATATAAATTGGTGCGATTAGTTTTTGGTGCAAATCGCTCAATAGGTGGCGCTGCTAAGCTGCATTGTTTACGATTTCTGCAATGTCTGTATCTCAAGAACTAATGCATGGATTTTTATGAAATTTCAGATTCCATTAGTCCTTGATATTAGTTGGTGTTTGCTACGTTTTGGTGTAAATCGCCCAACAGGTGGCGCTGCTATACAGCATTTTTCACGATTTCCACAATGGCTCTATCTCAAGAACTAATGCGTGGATTTTCATCAAAGTTCAGATTCAGTTATTCCTTGATATGAATTGGCGCTGTCTACGTTTTGGTATGAATCGCCCAACAGGTGGAATGAGGTATGCTGTATTTTTCCTGATTCTCACAATAGTTTTATCTCAAGAAATAATGCACGCATTTTAATGAAACTTCTGATTCAGTTACCAAGTTGACTTTAGTTGTTGCTTATTAGGTTTTGGTGTATATCGCCCAACAGGTGGCGTTGCTCGGCAGATTTCTTTACAATTTCCGCCATAGCTCTATTCAAAAACTAATGCACGGTTTTTAATGAAACTTCAGATTCAGTTAGAAGTAGACATAAGTTGTTGCTGATTAGATTTTGGTGTAAATCATCTAACCGATGGCGCTGCTATGATGCATTTTTCAGGAAGTATTAACATGTATGAGATAGCAGAAAATTTTGGGATTGCCACATCCGACTAGTTTTTCTTTGTTTCATGTACTATCTTCCTTCATAGAAAGTAAAATGTTGCATTTTTTTATACTAATGCGTACTTGTTATTTATTTCAGTTGCTTTATTTTCTTTTAAGTGTTAATTATGACTCAAAAATCTCCTTATCCTGGCTGCAGTACTGCTTGATATGATAGTTTAACGTTTTTCAATATATAATTACAGAATACTAATTTAACTAGAGAAAAAAAAATCATGTGCCAAGCATAGATTATGAAACACTTTCCAACTCATTCAGGATAATTATACAATACTGCATCGTTTAATATGTTAGAATATTTTGTCTAATTCAACGATATGGAAACGGATAATACATTGAAACCCAATTCCAGCTGTTCCCATCTACAATCGGGAAATTATCCGAATTCTTTGATCAGCCCTGTATATATTGCATTGCCCCATTTTATAGTAATCATCTTGTAGTAAAATTCAGCGATTTATATCAATTTCAAGACATTTAAAATAGCGCAATGTCATTAAAGTACACTGCAAACGATTTATCCCCATTGACTATAATGTAACGGAAGTCTTTTGAGTGCCCCTGTAAATGAACTATTAATCCCACATTCTTCATATACAATACCAAACATTGAACCTAGATAATGTTTATCGATTCCAAAAGTTATGAAAATCCGGGTATATTTACAGGAGTATATTTACAGGAGTGTGGATAGACGGACAGACAAACCGAATGCATAAACACTTTTCAACTTTGTTGAAAACTGTTTATGCATTCAGGGTTAATGTCATTTCAGGTTATGCATGCATTTCAGGTTATGCATGCAAGTTACTGTATGCATAACCTACTGTATGCATGCAGGTTACCTGCATTTCAGGTTATGCATGCAGGGTTAATGTCATTAAAATACACTGCAAACGATTTTTCACCATTAACTATAATGTAACGGAATTCTTTTGAGTACCCCTGTAAATGAACTATTAATCCTACATAACTTCATATACAATACCAAACATGCCTTGATGACCCTAAATAATGTTTATCAATTCCGAAAATCATGTAAATCCGAGTATATTTACGGGAGTTAGGGTTGGGACAGACAGCCAGACGGACAGACAAACCGAATGCATAAACACTTTTCAACTTTGTTGGAAAGTGTTGAAAATGGAAATCATTGAAACGTGCTTGGGTTAATGTCATTAAAATACACTGCAAACGATTTTTCACTTGACTATAATGTAACGTAATTCTTTCGAGTGGCCCTGTAAATTAACTATTAATCCTACATACTTCATATACAATACCAAACATGCCTTGGTGACCCTAAATAATGTTTATTAATTCCGAAAATCATGAAAATCCGAGTATATTTATGGGATTAGGGTTTGGACAGACAGACAGCCAGACGGACAGACAAACCGAATGCATAAACACTTTTCAACTTTGTTGGAAAGTGTTAAAAATGGAAATCATTAAAACGTGTTTGGGTTATTTTCTGTACCGAACACTTTGAGCATTATATTTTTTTGAAAATTAATATCCCCTCCCCCCCCCCCCCCCACACACACACACTTTTAAAATTAGGTTCTTATGAACTGTCATAAAATAAAACATTTATTAGCGCAAAATTAAATCCATTGTATCTATATAAAGGTGTATTTATATAAATTGATGGCGCATTTATAACTCTCGCAAGTTTGGACATTCCACGTTCCCTAACTTTCGGGAAAAGCGGTTGTGACAGACGGATAGTCATACACACGAGTGATCTTATAATGGTTCTGTTTTTGCTTCTTTAACCTTTCGGACCTCTGTTCTTTTCCTTATAAAAACTAAGATGTCCGATTTTTTTACATTTTCACGTCACTTCTTAATAGCTGAATGTTTTTTTAATTCAAAGCAAACGAATAAATGGCAGCATCTAAGCTGATTCCCACATAAAATAAATGTTATTTTCATCTGAGTTTGCAAAATGCCTAAAAATGTCCAAAAGACAATATGACCAAGAAAGTGAGAAATTTTAATATTCAACTTAAATCTTTTTCAATAAAAATTTTTGAAGATTTGTAGATTATTTACTTGTTTGCTCATAAATTTGTGATTGCGTTAATTTAGGTTAATGGTTATTAAATTGATGTTTTTAAGCTGGTTTGTAGTTTTAGATCCATATTTTTGAACCTAAATTACTAAGCGCCTAAAGAATCCATTTCAGAAAAGATATTTTTTCTGTCATTTACGATGTCATTTTGTTCGAAAAAAAAAAAAAAAAAAAAAACAATGAACTAGAAAACAGGAATTCTGCTATTTCGAAATTTAGTGTCGCCCCCGATGAAAAAAAAATGTTATGTATAAATAGCACAAAACATATTTCAATTTTAAGACTTACAGCACACGCTTTTATTTTATGTAAAATGACGTTATTCGCATCCGCTTAAGAATTTCATATTTACGATCCACTCTTAAACATCTACTGTGAGGGGTCATCCATATATGATGTCACACTTTTTTTCAATATTTTTGATCCCCCTCCCCCCTTTGTCACAAAGTGTCACACTTCACCATACCCCCCCCCCCCTCTTGTCACATGTCACGCTGTACTACTTAAACATATACTTGCAGTTCAAAATCAAAGTACTATGTTATAGATCCTATTTCAAATTTTATTTTGAAACTTTTAACTATGTGTTTTAACGACATTTGTGAGCATAATAATAAAAATTATTCGTGTATTTATTTTGTATGAAATAAGATTAAGATTTACAACAAAAAACATAATTAATATACTACAGTAATAAAATATTAATTCAAAGAACAATTAAAAACAGTAGTATTTTGGAATTTGAAATGGAATTTAATATATTTGGCTTTAAATGTTATCTTTACTGTATAAACACAAAATACTTTAATTTCAAAATAACTTTAAAATTTAATCTGCTGATGTTTAATGCTTTTATTTTAAACAAAATGTGTAATGCCACACTTCTTCTTACCAGCTCCCACCCCCTTGTCACAAACTGTCACAATTTCATGAATCCCCCTCCCCCCACCCTCCAAGCGTGACATCATTTGTGGATGGCCCCTAAAGTATGCATAGGACATCACTATCGCGAAATACACAAATGCAGCAAAAAGATGCCGTCATTAAAGAAACTCGACAATAAAAAACGGCTGTCTAATGATTCATAGGCTTTTATTTGTTTGTAACATTTTTATAGATACTTAAAATTAAATATAGTTTATAATAGCCCCATATTTTAACACTAGAACGCCCAGAAGGAGTCGATTCGACTCCGACCGTATGATTAAATGCCAATTGGAACCAGAAATTCTTTCGTAAATTAAGTTAAATTTAAACCACCCACATTTACGTTAATAAATCAGTCAAATAATTTTAAATAAAAATTCTGGTGTAAATATTTTTATGAAACTTGAGTCAAATTTCTGGGCGTTCTAGTGTTAACAGAAATCCTTCGTTTATACTTTTTCAAAATAGCCCGTATTTTAATTGCATTTATTTTTTCAGTTTTTATGAGAAAATGGCAACAAAAACATATAATTTCTATTTTTTAACTATTTTCCCTTTACTTTCTATAGAAATAGAGTACTTGAGTTGCCAAATTTAAACAAATGGTGCTAAAAACTGCAAAAAAATTAATATCTCAAAAATAAATGGAGATGCAGTTTTCAAATAAATTGTATTTGAAAGTACTTTTTTTTCCCCAATACGACGGTATAAAAATTGAAAATGTGCGATGCTTAGAAGTTTAACAAATTACTGTAGAGTATTTAATCGTACTACTTTGTTTTACGGCTGGCTTCTGTAAGGTAACGTTATTTTTTGAAGATGACGCAAAATAAACTGGGAGAAAGAAATAGCATACCGTACCGGGGGCTAATAAGCATTTGTATTGTTATTTTAGTTTCGGAACTGAAGAGCTTAATACGGAATCCTACAAAAACGTGAAAAAAAAAAAAAACGAACGCATAATTTTCGTTAGAACAGAAAAATTCATATAACGAATTTACTTATCGATAACCGATTTTTATGCATCAAAGTTGACGAGTTGTTATGAACACAGCGAGCCAAATATTAGAGAAAGTTTTGATTAATGCGTAACGTGAGAGTCAAGGGCGAGCTCTACATCTGATTGCAGATCACGGACTCAAAGATGAAATCTTATCCTCACAAACATCAACATATCTTCGGTGGTGTTCGAGTTTAATTTTAAAGCTCTATTAAGAATCTGCTGAATTATTCAATGATTTTTTGTATATTTGTAAGAAAAAAGAGGGAAATAACTGATTAAAGTTGTTTTTGAGTACAAAGAAGAAAGGGGGTAGGGATCACATAAATAACAAACTAACGAGGGAAGATACCAATGTGGAAAAAAAAATAAATTCCATAAAATTTGAAGATTTCTAAATGTTATAGAAGTATATAATGCAGACCTTTTTTTTCCGAATTTACCTTAAAGGGATGAATTACATCCCGAAATGTTTTTTGATTTTATTTTATCTTTTTAATTGTAGTATGCAGAGAAACCTCACAATGTATGACACAGTCAAAATTTTTGGTATTGTAACGCAAATTTCTTGGAACACCGTGAATTTCAGTCATGGAATTAGGCGTAATTTTAAAAGATAAGTACTGATTGCTTATAAAAGGGGGTTTTTAAGACTTTCCAACAAAGTTGAAAAGGATTTTTGAATTCGATTTGTCTGTCCGTCTGCCTGTCCACACTCTAACTCGCATAAATAGACTCGGATTTTCATGTAATTTATATACGTTAATGATGTTTATCATATCATGTTCGGTATTGAACATGAAGTGTGTAGCATTAATACTGCAAATAAGGAGTACTCGAAAGAATTTTTGTTACATTATGGTCAATGGGAAAAATCTTTTGCAGAGTATTTTAATGACATTATGCTATTTCAAATGTATTGAAATTGATATAAATCATTGAATTTCACGTCAAGATGATTACTATAGAACAGGACATTTATAGCATTTGTCGTTCATTTGCAGGGACACACAAAATAAATCGGTTACAATAATTGTCTGTGAACAATAATTACCCGACTGAAAAGAAGGGTTATGTGTTTGACGCGTATCTGGGTATGTGGATTTCTTTATACCCTCGAAACATCCCAACGGGTGGGTGGATTTTAATAAATGAGGTCTCTATCAATTCGTCTTAGCGGCCCGATGATTATAGGCTAGGTTTTGTTTTTATAAATTCAAAACGGCGGCCGTAAAATACAAAATGAAGGTAGAGACGGAAAAAAAATTACGCACCTATTGAGTGGCCTATCATTGGATAGGTCTTTCAAAATGAAGACGATGTTTCATTGGCTATTTTACAGTCAGAAGCTCCGTTTAAATATTATACAACCTGGAAGTTGTGTAGGTAGGATCTCTAGCTTTACTGCAACTCTAACCATCATAGACATCTATAGACCTCATAAAAACAGCGTTTATAAATAGGAACTAACAATTAAACACAACTTAAAAGTCATCAATACAAGTAAATAAAAAAAAAATAGGTAAATAATATAAACAAATAATAGAAAAAAAATTAAGTTAATTCCTACTTAAGTCAATAAGATAAATTTTTTTTCTCCCATTCTTTTTTTGTCTTTAGTGGCTCTTAAAATGTCTTGATCAAAATGAGGGCTCTCTCGATTATTGAAAATTAATTAATTTCATTTTTTATTAATGAATTAATATTTGAAAAAAAACTGAATTAAGATCAAGTGTCATCCACAACAAGTTTAAAAAAATTTATTTGAGCTTGATTAGATGAATAATAAGTATTTTATTAACGATTGAAAATTTGAACAAGATATATATATAGAGAGTGTGAGCTAACAGTAGGAATTGAAAAAAAAATAGTTTCACATTGATGAGAAATAATTAATTAGCTCGCTTTTTACGCAGTCGGGTTTTTTAATTTTTTAAATTTAATTGTTTATTGCTGAAGTGCGTTTTCAATTTCGGTATGCGCTTTTAAACAAATTTTTTGCATGTTACTCATTGTATCTATCCCGTACCTATATCTCGTATTCTATATCTCGTATACAGGGCGGCAGAAAAGAACTCGAGTATCATTCTCCTTATTAGCGGAAATTGCTGAAGGGGAATTTTCAACTGAGATATGTATTTCCAAAATTAACTAAATTTTTGCATTCCAAATGTGTCAATTAGACATCATATTTCAACTTAATAAAAGGTCAAGTTTTGTTACGTTATTCTGAATGTGTTGGAAAGTGTTTAATAATCTATGCTTGATTTTTCTTTCTTGTTTAAAAACTAAATTTACTTTTAGATTGAAGTGTATAATCATTATTAAGGGGTAAGACTATTAAAATTGGAAAAAAAAAAATGAAAGAAAAAGACGATTTCCAGCATTTAACATCTTAAAATGTATTTGATTTTAAGACACAATTTTAATTGGGAATGAAAGGTACAAGTATGTTCTTTCATTTCAAATATTTAAAAAATTGCAAGATGCGGAATTAGCATTTATAGGGGGCTCCAAACTGTCAGACATTTGACGAGCAGAAAATCGGTATAACAAATTACGCGCAGAATTACAAAATAAATTTTGCAACTAGGATGAAAATTTTGGTGCCTACTTATATGCGAAATTTGACTTTCCATAAGACTTTTAGCATTAGTTCGAAATCCGACAATTTCATTGGCTGTCGGTGAACCAAACTTCTTTCCCTGAAAGGAAGAAAACCATTTTACGAGTAACAGCGCTGCTACTTGATGCATTAAAAAAAGCTTATGTATTTCTCATACTGAGCACGGAATCAATTGTTATACAGTTAATAACATAATATATAATTAATTATTAAATTTGATATAATTTTCTAGTAAGAAAATTATTAACAATTCTAAAACAACATTGACTTAGTTAAATTATGATAAAATAATGAGTTTGTTGCAATAAGCTGCTTAGAACTTTTATTTATTTATTTATTTATTTTTTACTCATATGTTTGCAATTAGTATTAAAGTTCTAGCAGTTTAACTAAAAATAAGTAATTGAAGTTCTATCTAGCATATAAAAATATTTTTCTATGTCAGTTTAAAAGATACTATTATTACATTTAAATAGATATTTTATTTTAATTATATAACATTAGCCCCTAAGTGGTATTATGTAGTAAAATTTAATCACAATATTATATTTCGAATAAAAATTGTAAAGCTACTGATAATAAATTCATAAATAAAGATAAAAACAAAAATCTCCATAATAATAATAATAATCGTTATTTTAAATATATATATATATATTGCAACTAATAGCAAAATATTTTTCATTGTTCATGTTTGATGTATATTACATTTTTATTGCAACATATATATATATAATAAAACTTTTTGCGAATAATTATTAAATCCCAGATATATATATATAGATGTTTTTGTTGCATTTTTACCATACATTCAATTATTTAAAGTTTAGTAATTTACTGTCTTCAATGGTTAAATTATCATTGAAATATATATTATTAATGTAATTTATATATAAAGGATAAATAATTAATTTTTAAAGATGAATAATTTAATTCGGTTAATTACTATTTATACTGGAGTTCTAGCCTAAAAGTACTTTTCATGAAAGTTTAGAAGATATTAAAATTAAATTTTAATAAATATTCATTTTAAGCATACAGTTTATATATGATAAGAATTTAGTAGTATTGAATATACAATAAAAAAAAATTAGAAAGCAGCTGATGAATTGATAAATATTTTTATATATGAAAGATAATACTTAATTTTGAGAAATGAACACTTTAATAAATTACTACTGCTAATTATATATCATCATCATCATCAACCGTTTTCAATCCACTGCTGGATGTAGGTCTCCCCCAGATTTTTCCAATATATATATATATAACTTAAGTTTCAACAAAAAATATTTTTAATGTAAGGTAAGAATATATTATTATTACATTATTATTAAAAAAAAGATTAAATGAATTTTTTAATTTAATTATTTAAATTTATTTTAAAAAATCTAATTGACAATTTTTTTTCTTCAAAGGAACTGGTGATAAAGATCAACTGATTTTGACTATCTGACTTAAGGGTGTTCTCAAATCCAAAAAGGCAACTTTCTGACATAAGTTTTAATTTATTTTTGTTCGAAAATGCATGAAAGTAGCTGGTGTTGTTGTTCAGAAACTATGTAATTGAGCTGTTTTTTCCATTTTTTTTTTTTTTTTTTTTTTTTTTTGCAAACGCAATAGATCTTTCAGAAAATAGTGTCAAAGTGGACGTTTTGAACCGAATTTCCGCGCTAAGGAAAAAAGAGCACTGAAGAACGGGCGAAAAACGTGTTTGTCATTTGATCAAAATCGCGTATAACTCAATAGGCAATTGATTGATCAAAAAATGGAAAAACAGTTATATTCCAAATCACTTCCATGGCCAGGCTTTCCAATTTTATACCTTTTTCGTTAAAAAATGAATTTGTAAATGTGTCAAAACGTTTTGCGCTTGTTGAGCAGAGCAGTTAAGAACAGCCTTAAGAAACTATTATTATTGCTCTTTAATTATTAAAGAAATTTATTTATTAGAAAAATACCGTATAAGTCATATGAATTTTTAAATTTAATTCAATTATCTGTATAACATTTACAATAAAAAAAAATAGCAATCTAAATAACATATAAATTTAAAATGATCAGAACTTTATAAAAATCTAACATGAAAATACTTTTAATGTAAACATTTATTTTTGCATTTTAATAAATGTCTACTTTAATTATTAAAAAATAGATTAAATGCATTTTTTAATTTAATTATTTAAATTTATTTAAAAAAAATCTAATTGACAAAAAAAAAAAAAAAAAAAATACAACGGAACTCGTAATAAAGATAAAGATCAACTGATTTTAACTAACTAACTTAAGAAAATATTATTATTACTCTTTAATTATTAAAGAAATTTATTTATTAGAAAAATACCCTATAAGTCATATGAATTTTAAAATTTAATTATCTGTATAATATTTACGAAAAAATTTTCAAAGCAACCTAAGTAACAGATAAATTTAAAATGATCAGAACTTTATTACATGAAAGTACTTTTAATGTAAGCTTAGGAGATTTATTATTGCATTTTAATAAATGTTTACTTTAATTATTAAAAAATAGATTAAATGAATTTTTTAATTTAATTATTTAAATTTATTAAAAAAAATCTAATTGACAAAAAAAATTACAACGGAGCTCGTAATTAAGATCAGCTGATTTTAACTGACTGACTTAAGAAAATATTATTTTTACACTTTAATTATTAAAGAATTTTTTTATTAGAAAAATACCCTATATGTCCTATGAATTTTAAAATTTAATTTAAATATTTGTGTAATATTTAAAATAAAAATTATAAAGTAACCTATCACAAATTAATAAAGATTTTTATGTTTCAAGGATAATTTTAAAATAAAAAAACCTTTAATATATTAATTCTGATAATTTTGCATTTATCTGTTACTATAGTAACAGACAAATTTAAAATGATCAAAACTTTATAAAGTTCTAACATGAAAATACTTTTAATGTAAGCCTAGGAAATTTATTATTGCATTTTAATAAATGTTTACTTTAATTATTAAAAAATAGATTAACTGATTTTTTTTATTTAATTATTTAATTTATTTTAAAAAATCTAATTGATAAAAAAAATTTACAAAAGAACTGGTAATAAAGATCGACTGATTTTAACTAACTGACTTAATAAAAATCAAAACAAAACTCTAAAAAAGTGAAAACGCCAGCGAAAGGACAGAACACGCAACTTTAGTATTAGAAATGCAAAATCTTAACCAGCCCTAGTCTTGACCACTGGGCTAGAGCATTCATACATTTGAGATACCAAATTACCATGTGCCGGCTTTACACAGTAGTTTACTCTTCTACTTGTCCTTTCAGGGAAAGAAGTTCCGTTCAGTTTCATTGGCTATCGGTGAAGCGTCAGCCAATGAAATTGCAGGATTTCACACTAATGCTAAAAGTCTTATGGAAAGTCAAATTTCGCTACTTATATCTCATATTATAATAATTACCCTGAACCTAAATAAATTTGTATTTAAAGCATTTTTATATTTTTAATACAAAGTTGTATTCAGCTAATACAAAATTAAGAAAATTTCAACAATGTAATCATCTAAAATAATACTTTTTTTAATAAAAAGGAAATTTTAGGTTCAGTTTATACAGACTAAAGTGAAACATATGTTTGGAAAATTTCATGAAGGAATATTCAGAAGTTTTTGAGATATCGTGCGCGTTATACCCAAAAACATCATTTTAAGAAAAATGACTTCACAGTTTCAGAAACACCGCTTCAGCTATTGGGCCGGTATAATTCTAAAAGCCATAACTTCTGTTCTAATGGGAATTTCAAGGAAGCAATTATATCAAAATATTCAGAAAAAAATAGGAGTTTAACATCTAAATAAATTAAATTTTAAAAATTTTAAAGCTTAAGAGTTCTGAGACTTCTTAATGGACGGAGTTTCTTATTACAGTTAGTTTGCAGGGTAAATGTCCTATCGTTTATTATAAAAACACCTCGATCATGGCAGAAAATCATTGTATTACGATTGTTGAATTAGGGATGCTAATCTATTATTGATTTCAATCGAAATTGAGTCGAATAAAATATTTGAGAAAGGTTTGATTAACGCCTAACGTGGGAGTCAAGGGCGAACTCTACATCTGATTGCAGATCACGAACTCCAAGATAAAATCTTATCCTCACTAATTTCAACACATCTTCAAAAGAACAGTATGTTCGAATTTAAAGCTCTATTAAAAATCAGCTGAATTATTCAATGATTTTTTGTATATTTGTATGAAAAGATAGGGGAACAACTGATTAAAGTTGTTTTTTGAGTAGAAAGTCTTCTTTTTACTCAAGGAGGTGGGGATCATATAAATAAGAAGCTAACGAGAGAAGACACTAATTAATAAAACAAAAAAAGAAAATGAAAATTTGAAGATATGAAGATATCTAAGCCTTATAGAGGTATATAATGTAGATTTTTTTTGTTGTTGCTAGAATTCATCTTAAAGGGATGAATTTTACCGGGGTCAATCCATTTCAAGTAGTCCAGCACTGGTTGCTCGAACATTTTTAAAAAATCTAAAATTTTTTGTACAACAACCCTAACATGATCGAAGTTCAAAATGACTATTATTTTAATTTTATTAATTTTTGTTTGTGCATGGCGGTCATCTTTGTTTCATCGTCTGCAGCAATTTTCTCACATGAAATGTTTACGGAATTGTAAATAATTCATCGTTTATTTCTCCAATTCAAGTGAGGATTAAAGCAATTTCTACAGAATACATTGGGCTAAAAGTTTGGTAATAGAGTAGTTTCCGAAACTAACTGCTTATTGGTAAAATTTAAACATAAAGTTTCAGTTTTTTCCAAAATGTGTCCGTTTACAAGAGGAAATTTTTCTTGCAAGGAAAACTGTCAACATGACATAATTTTTTTTACAAATAGGCCGAAAGTACTTGTACTCATACGCCAAGTTCTAGATCTGGGACTTGCTTTCTTTTCGCTAAAAAAAATCCTAAAATTTTCAAAAATGTCAAAAATCGCACTTTTGCGGCTTTGATATCTCTGGTGGGGTACGAGATAAAAATCTGACGTTCTGGTTTCTGAGAGTATTGTATGGTAGTGTTATGCACAAGAAATTTCAGGATGGAGATTTGAATACAAGATGAGATATGGCTAGGGCAACATGTCGAAACAATACTGCCAAACTATTGCTTTGTTGTAGTCACAGGTAAGTATTTATCTCAGTGTCATTTAATTTTTTTTTATTATCTTTAAATAATAGTAACAAAAAATAAAACCTTTTGCAAAGCTCAGCAATTAATTTAAAAAAATTATGCCTAAGGCCTACATTTTGAATGGTTTCAGTAATTTTTGTTCTAATTTTACTAACTAAAAGAAACTTCAGCACTTTTACATAAATAAAAAAAAATACTTTTATACAAGACCTGAGACAAAAACAGAATAGGGAAAGACCAAAGCTGTTAATGTTGGCATACTTAGTGGAACATGATCAAACGTGTCAAAACACATTCCTGCTTGTTGGTTTAAAAAACACAATTTTAATGCTGCTTGTCAGTTCCTGAAACTTGTTCCTACCATAAGCATGTTCCTGTAAATGAAACATTATACCATGAAGCCATGCATCAGCCTCAAGTAATTTTCAGAAAGTAAAGATATCCAAAGCCCTTTCAAAATTTATACTGCATGAAAAATGACATTTTTGCATAAGAAGTAAGCTAGGTATTATTAATGAAGTGAGACTTGCACACAGTGATTTCAAAGTTTATTTCTATGAGCCAGCAGGGCCAAGATCTCCTATCAAGTTATTAAGAGATGACAAGACTTGGTTCTTACAAATAAAATTTTGCGAAAGATCAAAATTGTGGTTTTTAAACCAACAAGCAACAATGTATTTTGACACGCTTTGATCATGTCTCAACAAGTATGACAACATTAACAGCTTTTCTCTTTACCTATTCTGTTTTTGTCTCAGGTCTTGTACAAAAATATTTTTTTTTCTTTATGAAAAAGTGCTGAGGTTTCTTTTAGTTACTAAAATTACTTAGAACAAAAATTACCGAAACCATACAAAATGTATAGCCTTAGGCATAATTATTTTTTTAATTAATTGCTAAGCTTTGTAAAGGGCTATATTTTCTGTTACTATTATTTAAAGATAATCAAAAACAAAAATTTAAGTGACACTCTGAGATAAATACTTAGCTGTGACTACAATAAAACAATAGTTTGGCAGTATTGTTTTGACATGTTGCCCTTGCCACATCTCAGCTTGTAGCCAAATCTCCATCCTGAAATTTCTTGTGCACAATACTACCATACAATACTGTCAGAAACCAGAACTTCAGATTTTTATCTCGTACCCCACCAGAGATATCAAAGCCTCAAAATTGCGATTTTTGACATTTTTGGAAAATTTGGGATTTTTTTAGCGAAGAGAAAGCAAGTACCAGATCTTGAACTTGGCGTGTGAGTACAAGCACTATCGGCCTATTTAAAAAAAAAATTATGTCATGTTGACAGTTTTCCTTGCTAGAAAAGTTTCCTTTTATAAACGGACAAATTTTGGAAAAAAACTGAAACTTTATGCTTAAATTTCACCAATAAGAATTTATTTTCTGAAACTACTCTATTACCAAACTTTTAGCCCAATGTATTCTGTACAAATTGCTTTAATCCTCACTTGAATTGGAGAAATAAACGATGAATTGTTTACAATTCCGTAAACCCTTCTTGAGAGAAAATTTCTGCAGACGATGAAACAAAGATGGCCGCCATGCACAAACAAAAATTAATAAAATTAAAATAATAGTCATTTTGAACATCCATCCTGTTAGGGTTGTTGTACAAAAAATTTTAGATTTTTTTTAAAAATGGTCAAGCAACGAATAAATGATTTTCTGGACCACTTGAAATGGATTGACCACCGCGAATTTTTTTTCAACCTTCTTTTATCTCGTTAATGGTAATATATAGAGAAATCTGACACCGTGTGGCACAGTAATTTCCATTTTTTCCAAAGACTTTTGATGTGAATAAACAATACAAAAAAAATATCGCACTTTCACTAATAATAAAATAAGAATTATGTGTTCTAATAACGGATATTTACAATCCTACCACAATTTTTTAATAGAATTTTTTTATTAGGGCCGTACCGGGCATTCGGTACTCGACCTACTCGTACCCGGCTAATTCACCGAGTACTCAGGGCCAAGCTAAATTTTCATTACGTACTCGGCCAATACCAAGTAATTATAAGAATATAATTTTTTTTAAGCAATATTGTTTAAATAACAATTAAATTCTTATATTATAAATAATTAAAGAAAAATGGGATTTATAACTGCTCTGTAAAAAGCTACTCGAATATAAATGTATAATATGTGGAATTGTTCATAAAAACTATTTGTACTTGGTATATAAAAATATGCCTACAAAATATACATATGTTAAGAAAAACCTTAACTTAAAAGAAACGCAGGAAAAAAATTTAGTTTTACATTTATAAAAATACAAAAAGTCATTTTAAAACTGTAGGAAGAGACTATGATTTTCAATAACGCTATATTTTGTAGAAGCGGAAAATACAATAAATGCTACTAAAAATTTTTTTAATAATTAGATTTCTTCTACCGTAAATTAGGGTGGAAATTCTTGTATATTTTCAGGAGATAGGTTATTTCTTTTATTTTTATTAATTTGCCCTGCCTCAGAAAAAATGCGTTCGCTGTAAGCACTGTCAAAATAACACCAGTGTATGAAGTATATATGAAAGAATTAAAATAAACTGTAAAGCCAATACAATTTCTTTAATCAAAAGAAAATAAAGCACAGTTAGAAAATGTGAAACATTTTGTATTATTCAATGAAATGTTACAGCAGACAATAACCATTTTTGTTAGACTATTTTTTTTTTCAGTTATCAGAATGAGTTATGATGGATTGAAGAATTAGTTTTAATTGTACTTTTTATGAATCAATACCTTTTTTTATATATTTTTAAAATAATGCTACTGTTTTAAAATTTATGAATTTACCAAAATTGTCTTTAAAGGGTATTCAAAATTTTTAGGTGCACTATAAATTAAATTGTTTATACATATACTAGGGGGCTCTGCCCCCTGCAAACTACGCTCGCCAACCCCCGTTCAGACACTGTAGAATCTAAAAGCACGCTAATCTGATCGGTTTTAAAAAGATTAGAGAAGATTGAATTATACTGAAAAAACCTGTAGCGATCTCCCTGTAAACGGGTTTCCATTCAATTTCCTTTGAATGCAAAAATTTAAGGTAGAATCAGTTGCTGTTAAGACATCCAATGGTTGTTTTCGTGTTTGGTTAAAGAAGATCAGTTAAACATTTGAAAAGAAGCTAAAATAAAATGAATTAAGTAAACAGAGTCTTTGGTCTCTCGGTATTTTTTAACAGCGTAATAAAACGATTGACATAATACAGTTACTAAAATTTGCTGCTATAACCCCTTCAAGGGCGGTGGTTCATTTTTGGACCACTTAATTGTAATTCTTAAATGCCACATTAGCATCAGAATATTGGGATGAAAATTTCCCTTTTATTAAGTAAGTGAACAAAAGCATTTTTGTATTTCGAAATTTGTTTTCAAATTCTGGTGCCATTCACTGATTTCAAGATTTTACGAATAGAAGTGCCTTGTCCGTGAAAGGGTTAAACGCATATTAATGTATTTATTATTTTAACGTTTCCTTTCCCTTTTAATATTCACGTGTAAATACAATTTTCAGAACATAATTTTCAATATTTTCCTGCCTTTAACACGTACTCATTTAATAGTAATTTTAAAGATTTTTTTATGTTTTTAATATTCACGTGAAAATAAATTTTTAATCGTTAGGAAATATTATTCTTTGAGCTGGTTTTAAAATTGAAAACAATCTCTATAACAATAGCCTAAGTCATGTGATTATCACCAACAGCTCTAGTCGGATCCTTTCACTTTTTATATTCCAGGCGGCCATTTTGGTACTTTAATGTTAGCCAGCCACAGGTGTGATAAGTCGCCGAATATTATTCTATCCCCATTATTTCGTTTATATTATAATAGTCCAAGTCATGTAACTGCCATAAACAACGGGCTGATTCCTTCGCTTTTCATAAGAAAGGATTCCATTTTGATTAAAGAATCAAAATTATTTTTTCGAATAAATCTACATAAACGTTGCCATGATCACAAAGAATTCCTGGTACTTTTATGTTAGCCGGGTGAAAATCTCGCCAATAGCTTTTTTTTTTTTTTTTAACTCGCCAGTTAGTATTTTTTTATTTTTCGTGTGGTAAATTAAAACGGTGCTACTTGGTTATCCCATCGACCAAAAATCTGTCGCCAAACTATAAGATTAAATGCCAATAATGGTTGATCGTAAATGTCACATTCACTTGACTTTAAGGAAGTTACACATGTTCACGCCATCAAGTGATTTTTATTTCGAAGTTTTATTTGTATTTTTATTTATGTTATACTAATTTATTTGTTCTTTTGTTATTTAAAATATAAAAAAAATATGTCAATTTGTATAATTTGGCTATTTATATAATTTGGCGAAATTGGTCGACGGGAGAATAATAACATTAAAACGTTGCTTTGAAGTGGAAATTAAATCTCATGATTTGTAGCATTGTCACATACGCACCGGGTTTGGCGTGATTTTTTTTTACGACAATTTGGCGAAAACCTCGTTTTCAAATACCTGTTACATATGTATTTTTAAATTATTTTCTGTTATTTTTAAAATCAAATAACAATAAATAAAAAAAAATTAATTAATAACTATAGAACAAAACAATTTATAACATTTTTTGTAAATAAAAAGAAAATAAATTCAAATAAACATTTATTAATAAATAAGCAACAATAGCCTGGTTACCATGTCAGGCAAAATAACGCCAGTTTGGCGCCAATTAGGTATCCCGTTGCGTGTATGACATCTGTGTCTAATATTTTTCTTTTCGTTTCGTTTTAAAAAAAGAATGAAGTAAAAGCCATTTATTTTTAAGGTTTCAATTTTAAATGAATGTTTTGTATTAAATAAAATGATAATGAAATACAAATTGAATTCTGAATAAAAGTAACATGATGCATTTCTTAGCATACATTTAAGGGAGGCCAAACTCGGCGCCAAATTAATTTAAAATAACCTTTTCTAAAATATGAAAAAAAAATATCTGTTATGATTAAAATTCGAGTTGTCATCATTAGAAAAAAAGTATTTAAAATTAGAAAAAAATTAATATTTCGAAAACTAATTCTAATTTTAAAATTCTAATACCAGTTTTGATATCTGTGGATCAATACGGATTTTTGGTGTTAATTTCATCGCAAAGTATTTCATATTTTAGGAGAAATCGCCGTGAAACGTAATCAGTTGTTTAATCAGTCGTTTCATAGAATCGTTACATAAATTCGTTTCTATTCGATTCATTAGGATTTTATATATATAGGGTAGATATATATAGATATATATAACCATTATAGAATATTACAATTCATCATCAATTTCAAATATAATTTTTAAATTGAGTATCCAGACATCATACAAACATTATACACATTAAATTTAGAACAGCAATTATTAAATTAACTAACCACTAATAAATTTTTTAAGACTAGATCCAATCACTTATAAATGAAGTATTAAAAGATTATAATATTTAAATTTGGCAAAAGGTCAATATTAACGGGAATGTGAATGCATAAAAAGAATAAATAAATAAAAATAAATATGTAAGAAACCAGAAATATTTGACATATTTTGTCAAACTATTTGTAACTAAAACATTTTAACCAATGAAAAAGACCAGAAAAAATGAATTCATTGTCAGCACCATTAACTCCATTGTACGAAATGTTGGATCTCATAATTGAAAATTCATAAATTCAATAAGAAAAATCACAAAATGAATGCAAAAAGGAGAACTATCATGAATAATAATAGAACTTATGATTCGTAACTCGTTTTCAAGGAAATAATCACGATATCATAAGTAAAATACGGTTAATTTCTGAAGTAGAAATAAGAAGCAATTGCTTGAATGCAAATTTCTACCATTGCCCGATTAACCGTCACCAAATATATATATAACCATTATAGAATATTACAATTCATCATCAATTATACATATAATACCTTTTAATCAAAATTTATCTTACAAGTTCATATAACAATATTAATCAAAATTCTTAATGAAGATGGCATGTAATAATATTATACATTAATCATTATACTAAAACAATATTAAAGTAAAGCTAATTGGCATATAGAACCCAGTAAGAAATCTCAAAATATTGATAATCCTAAACATTTTAATATTATAATATTGTAAATAGTACTTAAAAGTGGAAAAATAAAAATGGAAAAATGTAGTTTGAAAAAGTGGAGGAACGAAATCTGTAAATAAAAAATTTACGAAAGGAATAGAAAAACACAAGACAAGATCATAAAAAATAAAACACCTATGAAACAATAAAACTGATTATCCAAATTCTACATATATAATGTGAAACTCACCTTAAAAAATATCGAAAATATATATTTGTAAAGAAAAAATAAGTTCTTTTTTATTTGTGGGAATACTACTAGCAAATTTGTTTATATTTAGATAAAAAGAAATCATTGCTTTATAATCCATAATTAAAATTTTGGGTTTTATTTTTACAAGTTTAACTTAAGCCACTAGTTTAAATTTCTTTTAACCTTTTTTTCTTTTTATCCTTATCGAATTGGAATTCGGAAGAAAATACACCTACAATTGTCAAAATGGTTAATTTTTGCGTTTTGATGCACGAAAATTAATATGTATGAGTGCATACTGATTTCAATAGAGTTATCAGCTATGATCATCAGTGCAAACTCTCGTATTGTTTGCATTGATGAAGATATCAGATTAGGCTTCTGAAATTGGTATATACTCATTTATACTGGTATTTGAAAACATTGTCAATATTAAACATTTTAAAATGTTGAACAAAGTCCAAACTTTCTTCACAGATAGTTAGTTGTTAATGATAATTGTGAGCAATAAATCCGCTTAATAAAGATTCAATGTTTGACATAATCATTGAGTGACATACTTTTTTCTGTTTCGTAATAGATGATTTATTAAAAATTTTTAAAGGAAAAACTTTCTTTTAAAATTTTTTCCCCACATTAATTTTAAAAGCATGCAAAAATTTAAAAGAAAAGAATACTTATCTTTCTGTTGGCTTCAACAGATCAAAGAAAAAAAAAAGTCTATTATAATTATTGTTATTATTATTTTAGTTTGAACATTATTTTCTTTGATTTCTCCCTTATTACACCCTGCATGCGGTGTTTATAAATATTCTTAAAATAGTTAATTTTAACGCTTTGATGCACGAAACATAATATGTATGAGTGCATATTAATTTCAATAGAGTAATCAGCTATGATTATGAATATTTTTTATCTTTTGTATTAATGATGATGATACCCGAGTATGCTATTGAAATTGCTATACATTCATACATATTAATACTGGTACTAGAAAACGTAATATTACTATTTTAAAAAAATTACAATGTCTAAACTTTCTTCTTGGATAATTGTTAATGATAAGTTTGGACAATAAATTCGTTTAATAAAGATTCAATGTTTGGCATAATCAATGAGTAACATGTGTTTTTTCTTTTTTCCTTCTTTTTTTTTGTAACAGATTTTTTTTTTTTTTTTTTTTAATTTGAAAGGAATTCCCATATTAATTTTCAAAGGATAAAAGAAAGAAAGAAAGAAAATAAAGGAACATTTATTTCATCGTTGGCTTCAAAAGAAAAAAAAAGAATTAAAACTTTTTTCACAACAATATATATTCCAAACGGAAAAGTCAAAAACATATATATTAAAATATTTATTTGTTTAGAAGATGTTACTTTACTGAAAACACATTAAAAATATATTAAAAACCTATATGAAAATTTTCAACTCCTTCATTGAGTCGTCATTAGAATATATAATAGAAATTACAAACACAATGCGTACGAAAACCGGAAAAAATATCATCGAATACAAGTTAACACATAACGCCCCCCCCCCCTCCTCTATATTCTCGATATCGCACGTGTCCCTTCTAATGGGGAGATTCCACAAGTTCTCCAACCACTCAATCCATATATTCGAGATGCGAAAACATAACCTATCATTACAAACCCCTGAATGCCCTGCATCCCTTAAATAAATCTTAATGGACTCCATTATAAATAACTGTAAATAAAAATTAGACATGTCAATCAATCTACTCTCGTTAATTAAATTAAAAAAATGAAAAAACTCGACTGCGTAAAAAGTGAATTAATTATTTCTCATCAATGTGAAACTATTTTTTATATTACTTACCTATTTTTTTTTATTTACTTGTATTGATGACTTTTAAGTTGTGTTTAATTGTTAGTTCCTATCTATAAACACGGTTTTGATGAAGCCTATAGATGTTTAGGAAGGTTAGAGTTGCAGTAAAGCTAGAGATCCTACCTACACAACTTCCAGGTTGTGTAATATTTAAATGGAGCTTCTGACTGTAAAATAGTCAATGAAACATCGTCTTTATTTTGAAAGACCTATCCAATGATATGCCACTCAATAGGGTGCGTAAAAAAAAAAAAAAAAAAAAAAATTCGTCTCTACCGCCATTCTGTATTTTACGGCCATCCTTTTGAATTTATAAAAACAAAACCTAGCCTATAACCATCGGGCGGTTAAGACAAATCGATAGAAACCTCATTCATTAAAGTGCATCCAGCCATTGGGATGTTTCGCGGATATAAAGAAATCCACTTACCCAGGTACGCGTGAAACACATAACCCTTCTTGGCAGTCGGGTAAAAAGTATGTTAACGTTACTGGGCATGGGCAACTATATACGGACAACTTGAGGAATCGCTACATAAGGGACACGTGCGATATCGAAAATGAAGGGCGCGTTATGTGTTAACTTGTATTCCATGATTTTTTCCGGTTTTCATATGCATTGTGTTCGTAATTTCTGTAATACATTCTGATGACGACTCAATGAAGGAGTTAAAGCATGTCATATAGGTTTTTAATATATTTTTACTGTGTTTTCAGTAAAGTAACGTCTTTTAAGCAAATAATTATTTTAATATATGTTTTTGACTTTTCCGTTTCTAATATATATTATTGTGATATGGGTATTAGGTAGACGTAATTAAGACTTATTACTCTTATTTATACTTACATTTGTAAAACCTTTTTATTACTGTATTATTTTTATCATTATTATTATTTTGAACATTATTTTGAAACTTCTTTAGCAATTTTATTACCTCCAACATGTGGGGTTTGTAAATATTGTTAAAATGGTTCATTTTAACGTTTTGTAACTTGATGAGTGCATACTGATTTCAACACACTAATCAACTATGAATATCAATACTCTTTTATCTTTTACATTCATGATGATAAATGAGTACACATTAATGCGGGTACTTGAAAATATTAATATTAGAAAATTTTAAATTTTGTACAACTGCAATTTTGTAAGTCTGAACTTTCTTTACCAAAAGAATTGTTAATGATAAATGCGAGTAATAAATTCACTTAATAAAGATTGAATTTTTGACATAATGAGTAATATACATTTTCTCTTACAGAAATTTGCACATTAATTTTCAAAGTATGCATAAAGAGAGAGTAAAAAAATCCCTGCCGGCCCGCCCTACAGGCGGAGATAGATTTCGAAGTTAAGTATAATAATTTCACAAACAGAAACCAAATCATGATTAGAGATAAACGCACTTTTTATCCACTTTTACCACAATTTTATCTGGCCGCTTTTGACGAGTTTTTATTCCATTTTTATATAATAACTGGTTTCATCACAATCATGTTAGGGCGGTATTAAAAAAAAATAGTTTTCCATGCACAACTCGAAATTTTCTAACATAACTCCAGATTCATTTTTAATAGGAGAAACATGAAACTTGTTGACGTGATTTTTGAAGAGATTTATAAGCGACCTGTGTTTTTAATTTTCGTTCAATTAATTAAAACTTGATATGTAAACAATTATTTTCTCAGTAAGACAATATTTTTCGTTTCTAACACAATCGCTTCTGGAAATTCCGTTCAAAATGCCCACTTTGACATCATTTTTTGAAATATATTCTGCCTCTGTCAAAAAATCGATCATTACGGTACGTTATATAGTTTCTGAATAAGCGAATCTACCAATTGGATGCGTTTGAGAGCAAAAATGAATTTAAAAATGAGTCAGAAAATAAGCAGTTTGGATTTGAATACTCCCTTAATACGATGATTTTTCCAACACAATCCTCTTCGGGAAATTCGGTTCAAAAAGCCCACTTTGACAGCATGTTTTAAAATATATTCTGCCTCTATCAAAAAATTGACCATAACAGTACATTATATAGTTTCTGAGTAAGAAAAGGTACCAATTGGAAGCCTTTAAGAGTAAAAATGGATTGTAAAATGAGTCAGAAAATAAGCAGTTTGGATTTGAATACACCCTTACAATGATTTTTTTCTTCAACCGCTATGTATTTTTAATTTGTTTTTGCTGTAAGAATTGGTCCTATCCAAGACTTGTCTATATAGATGTTGCAGATAATATTAAGAAGATATATGATAAATTCATGGGGATTTTATATCTTTTGAATTGACGGAGTTATGGATTTTTTTCTTCTTCAAACGCCCTTTTTGTTTTCGTTTTTAATTTTTTTTTTTGCGGTACGAAGTGGTCCTATCAAAAACTTGTGAATATAAAAGTTGTAGATAATGTTAAGGAGATTCATGATAAAATTAATTGGATTTGATATCTTGAGAATTGACGAAGTTATGAATTTCTTTCATCTTCAAACGCCCTTTTTGTTTTCGTTTTTATTTTTTTTATTGCGGTACGAATTGGTCCTATCAAAAACTTGTGAATATAACAGTTGTAGATAATGTTAAGGAAATTCATGAAAAATTAATTGGATTTGATATCTTGAGAATTGACGAAGTTATGAATGTTTTTCTCCCAAAAACCCTATTTTTGCGCCCTTTGAGCCCATTTTTAACTTTATCAAAAATCTGTGATACACAAATTTTTGACCCTATTTTTAGAAGTAATAAAAACTTTAAACTGATTCGATATGTACAAAATTTAAGAAGTTATGGGGTTTTTTCGGTTTTCACAAAACCCCTCCCTATTTCCATCCCCTTCGTCTGATTTTGCCCATTAACGAACTTGACCGAGATTTTATGCCCCTTGATTTTATGTATCAGTTTGGAAGAGCAAAATTGTGGAAGTTATCGTGTCCAGAAGAAAGTGATATATATAGATAGATAGATAGATATATCTATAAAATTTTTTACTGAGGGTGGTTTTGGGCTCTAGGGGTCATGATCGGTGTAGATCTGCAAAAAGTTTTCAGAAATTCCAACATAGGAACGACGCCAATAGGTAGTATTTCATACGAAATCTACCTAAAATAACATAAACGAAACTTATCTTACTGTTTACTTCAAGAGATATAGAAAATGCCAATCCCAAAACTTTCTTTTATCTCATACATTTTTATTTCAAAATATTGCTACAAATGTCAATATTTCATTTTTATTAGTTCAATACTGTATCAACTTTGATATTCATCTTAAATTTCCGCTTCAGTCAATTAATCGGAGTAAAAACGAGTTAATCTCTATCGTAATCATTATTAAAATCGATAGTTTTCCGTTATTCTGTTGTACATCAGCTGTTCGGAAATAGTCGTCTTATCAGGATGGGAAGTTCCCGTCGCTTCACGAGCCGCCGGTGTACAATAGAATTACGAAAAATCCAGAAAATTACACAAAAATCGCTATTATAGTGCCCTCTTTCAGCGGAATATTTCCAAATTCAGGGAAGACCTTCTTGTCCTTGCCAAAACCATACTCAAAAAATTTGGTTTAATTTTATGCATAACTTCATACACTTTTCGATGGTACAATATTAAAAATGGCACAAAAATTGCTATTACAGTGCCCTCTTCCGACGGATTTTTTCCAAATTAATTGATGATCTGCTTGCCATAGCCAAAAACTTAAAAAAAAAATTGGTTCAATTCTATGCGTAACTTCATACACTTTTTGATGGTACAATGGCGACAGACACATGGACATACGGACACACGGACAGACAGACATTTTCTTTGGGAGGTCCCTAACCCCTAAAACATGTAAATCCGTCGAAAAATATTTCGATTACAATACTTTCTTCTATTGAAAATAGACGAAAGTAAAAAGTAAAGAAAAATCCAAAGATTAAGAATAATTTATTACTATTATTAATATTATTATTTTTTTAACTTTATTTACTCTGGTTTTCCCCTTATTACCTCCAGCTTGTGGTGTTTCTTAAATTGCTCTCTTCTAAGTATTGTGACGCAGGAATTGCATCTTGTCTGTAAAGAAAAATATCTAAAAACAAACTTAACTTTTCTTTTTTTTTTCTTCTTTAACAATTCACCTGTCAAAGATATTACCATCTAGAAAGACGAAATTCTGAAATATCTATGATGTAATCCATTTTTCCCCTCCATATTCATTTCTTGAAAAATTATCATGGAATTTTCATATTTCTATTCTATATTTAAATAGAACAAGAAAGAAAAAATCATGTCTCAAGCATAGATTATGAAAAACTTTCCAAACCATTCAGAAGAAAGCAACAAAACTGCACCGTTTAATAAGTTAAAATATTGTGTCTAATTCAACCTTATGTAAACGCATAACACATTTGAAAACCCAATTTCAGCTGTTCCCATCTACAATCGGAAAATTATCCGAATTCTTTGAGCAGCCCTGTATATGATAGATAGATTTGCATCTATTAACTACATGCATGCCAAAATTTAGTTCAGTTAAGAAATAGTATATACTTTAGTTGAAAATTCCCCTTCAGTAATTTCCGCTAACAAGGCGAAGGGTAGTTGAATTCTTTTGTGTAGCCCTGTATACGAGGTATAGGCTTTTATATACAATGAGTAACATGCAAAAAATTAATTAAATTTAAAAGCGCATATCTAAATTGAAAATGTACACTGGTGTCCAAAATTAAGGACCAATCACAAAATGCTAATTTTCAAGTACGCGAATGCTCAAAAGGAAATAATATATTTCAAATAATTTATCTCTACAGCACAGCTAGTCCCTATAACGTCTCATTCATGTCACACATGGTCAGGGCCTGACTTAGGCTATGGGGGGTCCCGGGGCAAGAATCATTCTGGGGGGGGGGGGGGCCTTCTATCTATCTACACAATTTTTTGTGAATAATGCGGAAGTTGCTAGTATTAAACTTCATACATATTGTATTTATGCATAAATTCTGTTCCGGTACTCTCACATCTGTATGCAGGATGTCATAAAAAGATGGTCACAACTTTAAGAAAAAATACTAGTAGGATAATAAGTAGAAAAAATGATAGATTGGTTGACTCGAGAATGTCTTTGCAAACTTTTACTCTGCTTATCTACGTACGTCATAAGATATCTAAAAGAAAATGCTCCAAATTGGTGATAATTAATGGTTTTAACTTGCCACGCTACGAGGAAAACATTAATAAAGAATTTCTTTTCAAAACGATAGAATACTAAGTTGCCATATTAAAATTGAAATCATTAGTTTTCTAATGATATAGCTTGTTTTTTGCATGGTTGGAGGGTGTACTGGAAGCAGAGAGGGAAAGGGGGAGCACACTCCCTTCCTATATATTTCAAAATGTATGAATTTTGGTCACTTTTGACTAATTTTAACCATTCGGCACCTTTTAATGAAAATCCTTATTACTCTTATGGGGGCCCCTGAAAAGGGGGGCCCGGGGCAGCTGCCCCGCATGCCCCTGCATAAGTCGGGCCCTGCGACATGGTCACAAGTGTCACAGTCACTACGGTGAAGCAAAAAAAAAAAAAAATAGGAAATTCCATACATCTCATTATGAGTCTCAAATGAACATTATATATGACTCCACTGAACGTCACTGTGACTGCTGCTTTGTGACGAGTCACCAAGTGACTTTACAATGTAGTTACGTTGTGACTGTCATCTGTAGACTCAATTTCAAAGTCATCGTGAATGCTGCATTGTGATAAGTTATCAAATAATGTCACATTAAAGTCACATGATGACTTTCAGGTGACAAAGAGACTTCTGTGAAGTCATCATTGTACTCTTTTGTGAAAAGTCACCATGTGACTATAATGTCATATTATTTGATGACGTATAATAATGCAACGTCCATGATGACTTTGAAATTGAGTCTAAAAATGACAGTCACATGAGAGTCACAATGTAACTACATTCTAAAATCACCTGGTGACTCGTCATAAAGCAGTAGTCACATTGATATCTCAGTGGAGTCACATATAGTGATCATTTGAGACTCATAATGAGACGTAAGTAAGTAAGCACCCACCCTGGGAACCCGATTTTGGCTTATGGTTAGGTGTAACCCCCAAGCCCAGGGCAGGGGAAAGTTTTACTACCTGCGGAAACAAGCCCAGAACGCCAGTCTCCGGGAAAGAAGACTTCAGAACGACCCGCCTGACACGCCGAAGAGAGCACAAGAGGCAAGTGCCGTGTCCCCGGACCGCCTGTGAAAATTTATGATTATTTAAGATGGCGATTCTTTACCAATCACAATTGGCTATTGTTTCAGGGCGAGCCTAGAAATATGTTACGATTATGATTTATATGTTTCGGAATTTACGTACTATTTGAAAAAATTTTAAGTATTTACATTCATCTTTTCATTTGATAAGAAATATTTTTTTTTTGCCTTTTTTTTTTCACCCTTTTAAACAAAAATATTTATACATATTTACAATATTTCTAGTGGTATTTAAGTTCTTAAAAATAAAACAATCTCAAAAACACCCTTCCATACACCACGTGGACCCATGACATATCCACCACAGGCAATCAGAAGAGGTAATTATTGAATGTACCGGGTGTCCCAAAAAGGACTGACTGATTTTAAAATTCAATAACTTGCAAACGGTGACAGATATTAAAAAAATTCTTGCAGGAGGGTTGTGCATAAGGTCAAAAGTTTTATTACAGTGATTTTCAATTTTAGTTCGAATTACAAACAATAGATGGCGCTGTAAGCAATAGTCGCTAAATACAGGCTCGATTTTTGGTCCTTTATCTTGCTCCATGCAGAAAAAGGAGATGGAAATGTATTATCCGGGCCACGAAGTACCAAAAATCGAGCCTGAATTTAGCGACTATTGCTTACAGCGCCATCTATTGTTTGTAAATCGAACTAAAATTGAAAATCACTGTAATAAAACTTTTGACCTTATGCATAACCCTCCTGCAAGAATTTTTTTAATATCTGTCACCGTTTGCAAGTTATTGAATTTTAAAATCAGTCAGTCCTTTTTGGGACACCCGGTATTTATATTGAATAAAAGAATAATGGCTATTGAGAATATCGTAGTTAGCATAAAGTTTTTTAAGTTGTGCCGGGTCATTAATTATTTTTAGGATGTCCTGAAGGATTGTCGTTTCTGTTCTGTGAAATTTAAACTTCATGAATTTGCAGTTGCCGAAAATGTAATGCATCGGGTCTCCTCGACCACCACATTTACAAAGGTCGTCATCTTTTTTGCCGATATTATAAAGGAAAGACGGGAAGCTGCCGCGGCCTGTTAAAAAGTAAATAGATACTTTATCTTTTGAAATTATTTGGTTCTGAACTTTTGGTACCAGCCCGTGCGTATATCTGCCACCCCCTGAGTGATCCCAGTTGTACTGCCACCTGTCCAGTAATTGGGTTCGAATACATTTTATAAGATAGGACCGAGGCAATTTAACTCCTCGATCCACTGGTAGGTCGCAGTACTGGGCGGCATCATTCGCCAGCTCATCCGCCAGTTCATTACCCGCTATGCCAATGTGGCCTTTTATCCAAGTAATGTAAAAAATTTTATTTTGATTTTGTTTAATTAAATTATGGATGTAATAAATTGAAGGGTTAGTTGGAAATAAATTGTCTAAGGCTTTAATAGTAGATTGACTGTCACTTAATATTTGGAATTTTGTATAAGGGAAGTTAATGGCCCAATTAATTGCCGAAATTATTGCGTGCAGCTCCGCCTGAAAGATTGAATTTTCTACTCTCAGTTTGACTGTTTTTTTCATAAATTTTAATGTTATGATTGTAGGCTACCATTGCATATGCTGTGCCAGAGTCCACCTTAGAACCATCTGTGTAAATCGAAATAAGATTAGTTTTTGTGATAATTTTGTCTGTAACTATTAAGTTATTTAAATGAATTTCCGGATTTATTTCATATTTTAGGATTTTATTTTCTATATCATCTTTACATATTGGTTTGGGTTCTTTAAGTAATAAGTTTTTATTGTGTAAAATATTGTATTTTAGATTTTTATATTCCAGTGTTATTAAGATTGGTGGTATTCCTAATAGGACCTGTAACGTATGTGTTGCAACATTTTTATATGTTTTGGTTATTGACGTGAGACAAGTTCTTTGGATGGATTGGAGAGCGCGTTTATCTTTTATCCTGAGGTCTCCAAACCACACCTCCGAGCCATAATCTATAATTTTTTCTAGTACTGCTATGTACCAGGTTCTAAGATAGCCTCTGTCCACCCCCCAAGTAGCCGAGAAGACCCGTTTAATGGATGAGGTTAGCTGTAAAATTTTGTTTTTTATGCTAGTTATGTGCTTGTCCCATTTTAAAGTACTCTGGAATATTATCCCTAAAATTTTTATTTCCTTTAATGGCTTGATGGTATAGTTACCCAATTTAAAGGTTGGTGGACGTTTATCCAAAGTGTTTTTCCCCAACATAATAAAAGTCGTTTTTTCCTTTGAAATCTGTAAATTTAAGTTATTGCAAATATTATAAAAAAGTTTTATTTTTTGGTTGGTTTCGGTCTCTAAGATGAGTCTGCTCCTCGCTTTGACAACCATATTGAAGTCATCGCAAAAAACATACAGGTCTTCGAATTTACTGTAAAAGTTTATTAAGATTATATTTGCTATGATTAGCCACAGAAGCGGCCCAAGGCACGACCCCTGTGGACAGCCTTGATAAGTTGGTCTTTTAATGTTATTTGATAAATAATTTGTTATTAGTTCTCGTTCGGATAAGAAGCTAAGAAGGAACATTTTAAATATTGCGGAATTGGTAATTCGTTAATTTGTTGACCCAAAGTGACCCAATCGATATTGTCAAACGCCCCTACAATGTCGAATGAGATAATGCTGCAGTATTTATATTTTTCAAGATACGTTTTTGCTTTATGTTTTAATTTGTTTAATAGTTGAATTGTGCTTCTGTTCTCACGGAAGCCATACTGGGCCCCGTGAAGAACATTTAATTTTTCTAAGCAGTGATTAATTCTTCGTTTTAGGATCCTCTCATAGATTTTTCCCAGCATGGGAAGGAGACAAATGGGTCTATAGGAGGAAGGTTGGCGTGGATTTTTATTACGTTTTGCGAAGAAGATCACATTTGCTATTTTCCATGATTTAGGAAAGTAGTTAAGAGTAAGACATTTGTTATATAAGTCACGTACTAGATGTTTAAAATTATTGTATATGTTTTTAATAATAAATGCATCAATTTTATCAAATCCAGGGGCTTTTAAATTATTTTGCTCATTAAGTGCTGATTTTATTTCTTTAAAAGATATTAGGGGGGGAGGGGGGGAGATCTTCCTCTGCCGCTGGGTCCATGAGAGGTGGATGCGGGTTTTGATGTATTGGGAAATGGTGGTTAAGTAATATGTTGAAAGTGTCTAATTTTGTAGTATATGGGGTTGAACCCTGTAGTGTTGTGTGTATGAAATGATTATTTTTGAGTCTTTTATTCATTGCTATTTTAAAGGCTTGGCCAAATTTGTCTTTTGTTTTAGAGCAGAAACTCTGCCATGATTTAGTTTTTTGTTGTTTTATACGTTTTTTGTATATTGCTCTTTCTCTTTGTAGGAGGGTTCTCCACTTTGGGTCATTTGTTGATTTAAATCTTTTCCGTAATGCTGAGATTTTATTTCGCTGGACCTTCAGCTCTGCCGTCCACCAGTCAAATGTTGGATATAATTTGAAACTTTTTGTTTTTAGTGAGGATTTACAGGTGTCTAGAATTACTTGGTTAAAACCATCAAGCCATTCATCTAGTTCTAGTCGAGTTTTAGTATCAGATAAGGATTTAAGTAAATTATTAATTTTCGGTTTCAAGATGTAATTAAATTTTTTAAAATTTGAGTATCTTGTTTTAAATCTTTTAAGGTCTAGAATAACTGGTTTAAGATTTAATGAGAATCTGATATACCTGTGGTCCGACGTGCTCTCTACTGTGTCATCTACATACCATGAGTCCACGCAGTCCACCAGGTCTTGTGTACAAAGGGTTACATCTGGATTCCCCTTCATGGGACGATTCGGCTGTCCTATAAATGAATGAGGTGCCTCTATATCATTGATCAGAGTTAAGTTATTAGATAATAGTAAGTATGTCAAAATTTTTCCCCGTTCATCTTCTTTCTGATATCCTAAAAGTGACAAGTGGACATTGAGGTCTCCTCCCATTATGATGTGATTCAATGGTTCGAAGAAGTCCAGCCACTTCATATCACCTCTGAAATCACCTTTTGGTCTGGCATACACAGAGCCTATTGTGATCTTACCGGATTCAGTAGTAAGATTGACGAATACTGCATTATCGTCTTTATATGTCTCTATCACTTCCACGTCCTTTCGAGTTACCACAACTGCCGCTGTTTTATTTTTTGAGATAAATGCTTGCCAATTTCACGGAATTGACCATATGGCTTCGTTAAAGTAGTAAAAGTCCTGTAATAGAAGAACTAGTATTTTATGTTGATTTGCAAATCCCATTAGGGTTGATGTTGCAGAACTTGATCCCTGTAGATTAATTTGAATAAAGGTTAGTTCATTTGGAATATATATTTTCTGTGGTTTTGCAGGGTTATTCAGAATTTCTGTTATTATTTGTTCTTGGTTTACTGTTAAATTTCCATTTTGAGTATTGCAGTTGTTTGAGTTTGTTGAGTTATTAGAATTATTTATTTCTTCATTTATCGGATTGAACTTTCTTGATTAATTTGTATATTTTTATTTCTCTGTGACAGGTAGTACTGTAGTGTTGGACAGTCTGATGAACTCGATCTATGCGGGAAGTCGTTATTTGTTCCAGCACAGTTTCTGCCTATATCGAATTTATTTTATTTATTTGTGCTAGATTGCTTCGCTGTAGTATTAAATATTGTAAAGTCGGACATTCACTAGAACTAGCTGCATGCGGGAAGTCACTCGCACTCCCCATGCAGTTTCTGCATCTGTGTTGTTGTGGTTTATTTCTGTAATAACAATATTTTTGATCATGGCGTCCTGCACAGTATTCACACGTTGGAGATTGTCGGCAATTCTGATCCACGTGTCCGAAAGATTGACAGTTCTTACATCTTAATATAGGTTGGTAAGGTGCAATCCTGACCGATGTAAATCCCATGACGATCTTTCGTTGTCTCAGTAGATGAATCGCAACTGGAGCTTCTGCTTCAAAAATTAGTTGGTATGTTGAAGCTTTTTCTCTTTGTTTTCTATTAATGTAGTTTATTGGAATATCTGAATCATAAAGATTTTTTAGATTGGTTATTATTTCTTGTGGATCCATATATGTCGGGATCCCTAAAAGAATCAGTTTTCGGAGATCCGCAGCCTTATATTCTATATCCACAATGTCTTTTAGGGTTTCTATCTTCTCAATCGTCTCAAGCAGCTTATTCGTGTTTTCATCACTAAACGTTTTAATTATTAGTGTATTTTTGTTTTTGGCAAGTTCACAATATATTTGTTTATATTCAATTGTGTTTCTAGTTTCTCTTGTTAGCATGATTTTTATGTCATTGAGCGACATATTCGTGTTTTTCTGCCGAGTTATCAGGATAGCTGCTTTTGAATACTGTGCATGTACCGTTGGAATTGATGTCTTCTTAGGCATTGCAGCCACCTCCGAATATAGTGAATTATCTGTATTTGCCTGTATGTTTTCTTCTATATTATTGCATTTTATGATTGGTTGTTGTTCCTCTACTGTTTCTATTTTTTCTCTTATCTTTTTAAGTTCTTCCAAGATGATTCTAGTATAAGGTATCGTTTCTTCTGTATTTTGCTGTTGAATTAAGTCTTCTGTTACTTTATTTTATTTTCTAATTTCTTTTAATTGTTTTTCTATTTCTTCTTTGTATTTTAATTCTTTTTCTAGTAGTTCATTCAATTCTTTATTGCATTTTTCCAATTCATTTGTTAGAGTGGGCTGTTCTTGCAACTTCTTAATCGTTTCTAATTGATCTTTTATGATTTGTTCGTGCTCAAGGATTTTTTGACGTTGATCTAACGTCACCTTATTGACGGTGTTGAGATTCGCCGTTATTCTATTATTTTCTTCTCTTTGTATTTCAAGGTCTTTCACCATTTCACTTGCTTTAAAGATAATTTTGTCTAGGTATTTTTTAGCTTCTTCACAATCACCTCTTCTTCTACTTCTTGTAAGTGATTTATAAATCTCTATCATTTGAGTCATTGTCATCTTCTTTATAGCAAGTTCACCATACCTCGGCGTGGCTACTTCCTCCGGAGGATCTTGAGTCGACATTGAGGAATTTTGTGTGTTGTCTTCTTGTATAGATATTTGAGTTGCTCTTTCTTCTGTAGTTTTTAAGTCATGTCTGCCCGATTTTCCTGTCCCCGTTCTTCTACTCTTCTCCTTTAATTCTCTAATCATCTTTTCCTGCTGTTCCGCTCTTTTTTCCAGATTATTTTTGTTGTCATCTAATTCTCTTATTTTTTGTTTTATTTTGATGAGATATTTTTCTGCCATACTAGACGCTTCTTTAGCATGAGTGCTCTTCGTCTTGCTGTAGCTATCTATCAATTGTTCCAGCGACATTAATTTTGCCATGGGTTCTGAATATGTTGTCAGATTTTTTGGAAGGTCTTTAGTATTTAATCTTGGTGTTGAGTGTATTGATATACTGGAATCAAATGATCCTTCAGTTTCATGCTCCACAAGATCCGTTACTCTCTGTGGCGTTGGAGTCGCCTGGGCAGTTATTAACTGATTTTCTAATTCTTGGATTGTCTGATCCAGTTGTATCATCATTCTCTCTTTTTCCTCTACGATTTCTTTCAACTCCATTATTTCATGTTCTTTTTCCTTCAAGTTTTGCTCAATTTCGTCACTTTTCATCAGAGCACATTCTAATTTTTCTTTGTACTCTGCTATTTTAAGTTCGTTTTGTTCTTTATTTAATTTATTCTTCTTTTTATTTTTTAATTTCTGACTGTATTCGTGAGACGTGTGGAATTTCCTATTTTTTGCTTCACCGTAGTGACTGTGACACTTGTGACCATGTGTGACATGAATGAGGTGCTATATGGACTAGCTGTGCAGTAGAAATAATAATTATTTGAATTATATTATTTCCTTTTGAGTATTAGCTTCCTTAAAAATTAGCATTTTGTGACTGGTCCTTAATTTTGGACACCAGTGTACTTCCCAGTAATTATTGCTCAAAGACAGCACTGTAACTGATTTCTTTTTCTGTGTCCCTGTAAATGAACGACAAATGCTATGAATGCCTTATTCTATCATAATCATCTTGTAGTGAAATTCAATTATTTATATCAGTTTCAATAGATTTGAAATAGCGTCATGTCATTAAAATACTCTGCATTCGACTTTTTCCCATATACCGTAATGTTATAGAAGTCTTTTGAGTGCCCCTGTAAGTGAACTATAAATGCTACACACTTCATATGCAATGTCATAGTAAGCGTCATTAACATATTTTAACTGCATGAAAATCCGAGTATATTTATGTGAGTTAGAGCGCGGGCAGACGGACTGACGGACAGACAAACCGAATTCATTGTTGGAAAGCTTCTCTCTATTCTAAAAAAAAGTAACTTACGCTGTCACCGCCGCCGGTTTTGAATTTTTTGTGACCGGAGGTCTTTCTCCGTTAATATTAGGAAAAATATTGCATACAAAAATATGAAAATCGGCGGTATTATAGAAAAATGTTTGATAAACACGCTGATGCAGACAGTTTTCAAATCTAAGAACTATTTTAAGAGATATTTAATGCTAAAGACAAACAAAGTCGTTCCATTAAAAGAGTTTTATAGGAGCAAAAACTAGACATCGGAATTTAATCATTTTTAGATAATTTTATACGTTATAATTTCCCGGTGTGCAGAATGCATTTAATTTTTAAATTTGACTCATTTTTTTGAGTTTTTATTTCTATTTTAAATTCAAATTTTCAGCCTTTCGAGAGATATTTTTTACTTATTTTAGAAAATTGTGCTAATTTAACGTGTTGCCAACTGTATAAACAGCGCAAACAATAATGTTTGCTTCAAATTAAAAATTTATTTACACGTGACTATTATAAACAGAAAAAAAACTTTCAAATTAGAATTAAATAATTACGTATAAAAAGCAGGAACTTATTGAAAATTACTTCATAAAAACTATATTTACACGTGAATTTCTTTTAGAAACTGCGCAGTCTGAACGGGGGGTTGGCGAGCGTAGCTCGTAGGGGACCGAGCCTTCTAGTTAATTAAAGAAATGCTAAAAAATCACAAAATTCAATATATCATAAATCAGTAAATTTGTCGTAGAAGAAAGCCATTTTCACAATCTCTATTATAAAGGTCAAACGCGTCCGATCGTAACACTGACGTCATTTTGATGTTGACAACAGCAGACGATTAAATTTCACTTTTACTGCACTTTTTTAAACTTCTAAACATCTCATATTCTCAGTTTTTACACAGTCGAATAGAGAAAATAAAATGTACTTACAAATGCAAATTGTTTCAAAACTGTACTGCATTTTGTTTGAAAAATGTATCGAATAAATAAAGACACAATCTTGCTTAATGGTGCACAAAACACAAACTTTAATAAGCTAAAAGTTAACTTCTACGTTTCGAGGTGTTTCTACAGCCGTCTTCAGGAAAATATGATGGTAAAAAGGCTCAAAGTTCAGAGACGAAAGCTTCCTGTGCAAGAGATAATTAGTCGAAACTTGACCAATGATTTGAATACAAAAATGCAGTGTTTCCTAATAACTAATAATAAGCTCGACGCAGCACGAGTCTTTTGGTAGCTTCAGGGCCTCAAGCCCCCCCCCCCCCTTCCGGCTTTTCGGTGTCTAATTTGTGCAATTTCTCTTTTAAATTTGCCCGGTTTCAATTTTTGATTTTTTTTTTTTTTTTTTTTTGTCAAACTGGCTTCCGCATAAGAGTCAGAAGAAGAGTAGAATAAAGGGCTGCGGACGGAAAGATGGCAACACTACATTTTTGCATTCAAATCATTGGTCAAGTTTTGACTAATTATCTCTTGCACAGAAAGCTTTTGTCTCTGAGCTTTGAGCCTTTCTACCATCATATTTTCCTGAAGACGGCTGTAGAAACAGCTCGAAACGTAGAAGTTAACTTTTAGCTTATTAAAGTTAGTGTTTTGTCTACCATTAAGCAATATTGTGTCTTTATTATATTTTATGGTGCAATTGTCCAGTATGTGTTATTGAAATGCATCGAAATTTCCTCATTTTGTATGTTTTTTAAAATTATTTTCAAGCATGAATTAGTTGTTTTTAATGTATATCCATCGCGTGCACACAGTTATGACGGTTTGCTCTTAAGTTAATATAAATAGGTGAGCATTTGTATTCCATAATAGATTTTTTTTTTTGGGGGTGGGGGGAATCATGGCCATTTTGTCTCCCATTCTGACCAGAAAATCAGAGTTCTAACTTTTTACGGCTGCTCTTTCATCTTCACTAACACTTCATTTATAATGGCTGTTTCATAATAATAGAAACCCTCTGTCCATCAGAAGAAAATGATCCATTCCAAAGGTATAAGTTCAATAGAAAAAACTATTTAATACTTTGAGCAGAAAGAAGAGGCTACACCTGCAATTTTCAGGACACTAATAGAATCACATAGCTGCCAATTTGTACGGTTTTGTTACCTCTAAAATTTAATATACATTTTTGCCATATTTAAACGTTGACAATTGTTAGATTTCGGCGATTGAATTATGTAAAATTTACTAGTAAGTTTTAGTGGTAAGAAAAAATCTTAGAAATTGGTAGCTATGTGCAGTAGCGTACCCGTAAGGCATGGTGACGTCACGGCGACGTCGTTGTGAAGTCACACTGTAATTTTGTTACCGTCGATGTGACGTCACGTGACGTCGACGTGACGTCATAGTGACTAGAATGAGAGGTCGTTATGGCCGTTTTAGAGGTCGTTTGTGACGTCACATTGTGACCACTCTGTGAAGTCACGGTGTGACAAATTTGTGACTATTTTGGCATTAACTTTGTGACGAACCTGTGACGACAGCGACAATGCTTTGACGTCACACTGTGACTAATTTGTGAAATATGTGTCATTTACGACGAACTTGTCATAAACAATGTGATGATTTCGCATGAAAATCAAATTTCAAAGTAATTACTTAAAAGGGCAAAGGCCAACATAGAGAAAAAGATTCCAAGCCGGGACTCGAATCCGGGCCATCAGTGTAGCGTACTGACATTCTACCGACTAAACCACATGGAACGAGACCCAGCCTGGAAAATTTCTTACTAGTACATGTTGGCAAGGCTACAAACGCAGCACAAGATGGAATATTTATCGTGATCCGCCAACATCGGGTAAACACGAAACTTAATTAAATCCAGCATCGATTCAAACTATATAAATACTTGGAATTTTTTCCATAGAGAACCATTCGTCTTGCATACAATATATCAAATGAAAATCAAATTTCAAATTAATTGCTTAAAATGGAATTTTAATTTGAAATTTGATTTTCATTTGAAATATTGTATGCAAGGCGAATGTTTCTCTCTGGAAAAATTTCCAAGTATTCATATAGTTTGAATCGCTGCTGGATTTAATTAAGTTTCGTGTTTGCCCCATGTCGGTGGCTCATGATAAATATTCCATCTTGTGCTGCGTTTGTAGCCTTGCCAACATGTACTAGTAAGAAATTTTCCAGGCTGGGTCTCGTTCCATGTTGTTTAGTCAGTAGAATGCCAATGCGCTATACTGATGGCCCGGATTCAAGTACCGTTATGGAATTTTTTTCACTATGTTGGCTTTTGCGCCTTT
Organism: Maratus speciosus; assembly: GCA_963932465.1. Lineage (NCBI taxonomy): Eukaryota > Metazoa > Arthropoda > Arachnida > Araneae > Salticidae > Maratus > Maratus speciosus. The sequence goes on along the minus strand of OZ010798.1, from coordinate 184,860,211 downwards.
TAAGCAATCAATTTGAAATTTGATTTCCATTTGAAATATTGTTTGCAAGGCGAATGTTTCTCTCTGGAAAAATTTCCAAACATTAATACTGTGATGATTCTTGTTATAAATACTGTGATGAATTTTAAAATAAAGTTTTGTTTGAAATATACAATATTATCTTTTTACCGTAATTTTTAGCAATGTATCGCTATTTTGGAGTCCTATTCTTCTAAAATACTTTTAATTTTTACACTGAAAAAAACAATGCTTATCAACTGGCATCCTTTTTTATTAAGTTCTAAGCTTGATCTTGAGTTCAAGCTTTATATTAAGAATGTGTAAGTTTTTATGTGTTGTGATTTGTTATTATTTTATTAAATACGAACATGGAGTCTAACGGATATTAATACATTTCCTATTTAAAGAAGAATAAGATAAGCCATATTTAAATTTTTTATTCCCGTGTATATTGTATTTTATTAATATGAGTTAAATAGATTTGGTATGATTTATAGGAAATGACTTATCTGGGAAATAGAAAAAACAAGTAAGAAAAATCATACGTTAAGCATAGATTATAAAGCACTTTCCAACGCATCCTGAATGCTTTAACTAGACATCGTAATTTAAGGAAATAACGTAAATAAGATAACTAAGTAAATATTTTAGAAAACGCATAAAACATTTGAAAAACTGATTTCAGCAGTTACCGTCCATAGCCAAATATGTTTTCCAATTCTTTTGAATAGGCCTGTATTTAATCTGTAGGTTGATATATACTAGTATATAATGTGAAAATTTAGTTTAGCAAGAAAACGCATAACAGGTTGAAATTCTCATTCAGCAATTTATACTAATATATGAAAACATACTTGAATACTTTTGTACAACCCTGTAGTTTACCTAGAATCTTTATTACACGCCACTATTTAGTTAAAATTTAATTCAAATTAAAACACTCTTAAAACTGCTGAAATCACATTTCCAGAAATTATAATTTATAGACGGCCATATATCCATTTCCTTGCGTGACCCTGTGTATAATTTTATCCATATTATACAAACATTTCTTAGTAAATTAAATGCAGTTCAACATAAAAATCCATAACTCATTTAAAAAACACCTTTAAGCAATTTGCGCCCATACCCCTTAACTCTTACGTATACTTTTGTGTAGCCTTGTATATGAATTATAGCTTTTATATACACCATATACTATGTATAAATATAGTGAATCATAAAAGCGCATATTATAATTAAAAATGCATTTCCAGCAATTATCGCTAATGAACAGTACAATATCAACTTTTATAAATATCATAAATTATAAATATTTTTTTATAAATATTATAAATATCAAATTTTAAAAAGTATAGCAAAGCAGTTTAATCTATAAACTTGTTATCAGGCATGAAAAACACTTTATTTCAATGCTTAATTGACATATTTTATTTTTTAATGCGAAGTATCGAACGTGTATCGAAAACGTAGAAAATGAGTTTACAATCGAAGAAAATTTAATAACTGATTCTGAATGTCTACAATTAAATGTTTGATTAAAATCACGAACAGCGAAAACGTGCTTACATATAATTTAAAAAAATAAATATACCAATTTGAAAAACACTATATAACTAGTAAATCTGCAGATCAGGAGCCTCAACGTCAGCTCTGCAAGTCTTTTTTTAAACACAATTTTGTAATGTTCCATTTCCTGCGAAACGCAATTTAAAGTTCTCGAATTAAGTAATTATTTATAAGAATAAAAAAATAGGAAGTTTTCAGACATTAGAGGCGTTAAATTGAAAACGTTATGTAAGGATATTTTGAAATTTTCATGAGCTACAAATTCTGGTATTTTTTTTTTATTTATAATAAAGAAGATTACTTCAGGGGGGCGGAGCCCCCGTGGTCTCATTAAATTTACATATGTAACTTTTTATTGATTGCGCTAATGGTTATTGTAAATCTTTGATTTCTTTTTACACTTCCGAGCCTTATTTTTCAATACCGGTGGACAGAAAAGGATTTACATTGAGGCTATTATATTAAAAGTTTAGGTTTTATGAACGAAAACGTAATTTACTTTAAAAAAATAAAATACTTTTCATTCATATTTTCTGAAATGAGGTAATGAGGAATTAAGAAGTAACAGTCGTCAAAAAATATTTTTGCAGGCAATCTAGTTAATGTTTGGTTTTCAAGAATGAAAATATTTATTTCCCGATAGAGTGACGTCATTTTCGACAGAGATCATTTTGAGGTGCATAATTTTGACATTTACTATCTGCTTTTCAAAAGATTTTTTTTTTTTTTTTGTCATTGAAATTTTCGATTAAAAATTAAAAATTTCTGTTAGCCGTGCAGACGATAAAACGTGAGATTTTGGTATTTTATTTTTAATAATAAGAATTAATATCATAACACAAGGCCCTTTTATTTCAACCTCAAAGCGTATTCGTTTTAGTTTTTATATAGGAGGTCAAATTCACCTTCTTTTCGTACATTCGTATTTCCAATATGAAGACGTATTCATGCCTATTTTTTTTTTTCATTTTCCTCTTGTACATGAAAATCTTTGAAATCAAAATTAACTGTTTAGGATAAATTATTATTCCGCGATCTGATTTCCTTGTCAACGGTAAATAAAAAGATATTTTATAGCAAAATGCCAATTTATTCCTTATGAAAATAATGAGCTTTTTAATTTAAAAGAAAAACATTTGGACAAAATAAATAGAACACAACCTGTCTATTTCTGGGGTAAATTCCATCTATATGTAAAGACACAAAGGCAATTAATTCATCTCTTTTGGCGTTGATTTGACTTCAAAGAATTACACACACTTTCACATTTACGATATTTTAGGTGTAATTTCGTTGCTAGGTTACAATTAAAAGAAATTTAAAACAATGAAATATGGGCATTTATTTTAATTAAATTTGTCAATGAGAATATTTTATATTATTGGAACAAACATATAAACTCCCTCCATACGTTATACACCGAAAAAAAACTCTGACAAATGTATACACAAAATTTCAAACTAATATGAATAATGTGTGACGGACCCGGCAGTACCGCCACGTGTCGTCATAGTCATGACACAAGCCTTATAAGATAAAATCCTTTTATTGGAACTAAAATAGGGTGAGTGGTCTGATGAAGCCGATTCAGATTTTTCCTAAACGGTCATGCACGCCAGGTAGCCTGAAATGCCGCCCGTGGCAGCCAACATATTTTATTCACAGGTACAGGGCAAATTCACTAAGCTTGACTTAAAAACAGTTCTTACCCAACGGCACTCTCCCTCTGACTTCAAAACTCGCTATGTTGAGCTGTCCCTCCAGTCTCAACCGCCTCCAAGGAACTCACTTCACTCATCCAGACTTCGCCTTTTATACTCTTGCAGACTGAGCCAAATGCCCTAAAAATTTGCATAAGCACTCGCGGACGCAGCTAACTGTAGACACCAGGGACCACAATCATACTTCGTAAAAATAAAATACAGATGTCGCTCTACACGCTACAAATGTTAAAACATTGGCGTCACGTTCTCATTCAAATAAGGTGCTTCTATAACGGAGTAACGATACCTTACAACCCCCCCTCGAGTTTACAGAGAAAAAGGGCTGGGCAAAATGCATGCCCTGGCCTTTTTCTTGAAATAAATTTTGAGCCGAAATACAAGAACACAAGTGATGGATAAATTCAAATTTTGTGCCGAAAAGTAAACGTTTAAAATAAATTCACTTTTAATCCATCACGAAAGAAATCAGTCTGCAAAATGCTTCACACTCATAATCAAACAAACCTTCTTCTAAACTTGCAACAACTCCTACACTGGAAACTCTCCACGGCTCCTAAACTAAACTTTTCAAACTTAACCTGAGTGCCGAAAACTTCCAATAAAGTTACGAAATTTTCCTTGAAATGCAAAAATAACTTACTAACTAAGTTTTGCCAAAATCACCATCGCAGAATTTTCCTAACGCATGAATTCGCCCAAAGTCCAAAGAACCCCATGCGCAAAATTTTCCTCACACACACAAAAAAAAAAAAAAAAAAAAAAAAAAAAACCAAGACTCAAAAGACCAAAGTCCCAGAAATTCAGTGAATCAGCTTCATCGTACAAATAATGGGGCACATACGAACAGCATCACATCGCTGTGCAATTTCAGTAAATCGATAAAATTCACAACACAAAAATAACGTCATCATACACCAATCTTCATCTGTATGAGCTAAAAAGGAAAAGTACTACCAAAACATATCAAGATGCATTTTCCTGAAATAAAATCACATTAACATTCAATATTTAACCAATACAATTTCCAATTCAGGTGAAACAAAACTTCGCAACTTGCGGAAACTACTCCCAACTAACGTAAAAACGCAACGCAATGAACCGACACGATAAGAAGAAAGTTATTGAATTACAATGTTAGTAAAAGAGACAGAAACGCGTGTCAAGGACATCTTGACCGCAAAACACGTGTTGCCTAAATCCGCGGCGCGTGTGCAAAATGACCCAAACTATCAACGATATCTGAGACTTAAAACATATTAAACATACATAATACAATATATTTAGATATAACAATATTTATATACATATAACAATTAACAATAGTCCCAGAATATTTAAAAGCATAAAATGAAAAAATACAATATTTTAACAATTTTGACAACAAATTTTAAACTTGAAGAAGCACAACTCGTGAGACCGAAAAAATTCCAAACATGGCCAAAATAAAATTCAAAAACAGTCCACCTGCTTTTCATTCCTTCACATTGCTACATTATAAATGCACTCACAGAAATAAGAAACATCACCCGTTTAAAGAGATGACTCGCTACTTGCCGGCTGCATACTACCGGAAGGCTCTTTCCTCTGGTTCCAGAATCCCTGGACAAAGGATCTCTCGTCGTCAGAACTGTAAGGCGAAGCTACCGTCGACTGCTTTGCCTGAAGTCGGGTCCTGAACGGGTGTCGTGGGACGGCTGTAGATTCCACTCGACGACTCGGTCAGGTTGATTCCTTGGGGACACTCCATGTCTAGGATCCTTTTGATGACTCGGTCCCGGTTGATTGCTTGAAGTCCCTCCATGTGTAGGCACCTTTTGATCAAAGACTGTAGATTGTGGGAACTGTCCTTGAAATGATTCTCTCCTTTTTCTAGGGGCACCAGAAGTTACTGTTGAAGCTAGGTCGCGTTTTTGTCCAGACCTGCGCTGTTTTTTAAATGCTGGAAAATTAGTGTTCGGATTAAAAGTTCTTTTATTATGTACACCTGAGTCCCAGAACATTTTTTTGGTGATCTATGCATTGACGATGTCGAACTGTTAGAGAGTTCATGTTTTCTTGCTGGGGGTCGAAAAATCGGAGGAACTGGTCTATTGACTATATTCTGTCTTTTATGACCAACTGACTCTGACGTGGTTGAAACTGCCCTCTTAAGTTTCCGCTGATACTTTGGTTGAGATTGTACAGTCTTTCTATCAGTAACAGTTTTTCGTGTTACATTTCGAGATCTTTGTTGGGAATCGCCACTATAAGGAAGATTATTAGATGAAGAGGAACTAGACTTTGCAAACTCTTTGGACCGGGAGTAGCTCGAAATACCACTCGACAAATGAGACACATCCCTCGCACTTTCTCTAAACTTATAAACTCTGACCTGATCCAAATTGACCGTCCTTCTTACACCATCCACATTTACCACTAAATTATTATTACGTACTTCCAAAACTTCAAAAGGACCCACAAACTTTGGACCAAATTTAGCCACTCTCTTTTGTCGGCTTGAACTCAACCAATGCTTTTCAACTAAAACAAAATCACCAACTTTAACCTCTAACTCCCTTCTACGCATGTTATAATACTGAGCTTGCTTCTCCTGTGCCTTACCCATTTGAACCTGTGCTTCCTTAACCAACTTCTCAATATCCTGACACATGTAATTATTCTCAGCATCTGATACCATAATTAATCTCTGAAATGGAGTAATTATCTGTCTACCCAAAAATAACTCAGTAGGCGTTTTACCTGTCGACTCGTGAATTGCCGTACGAAGAGCATACGCAAAGTGCTGAAGAAACTGGTCCCAGTTTGAATGATGTGAACCAACGTACGAAGAGATCATTTGAATGAGAGTTCTATTGACTCTTTCCGCCATATTAGACTGAGGCCGATAAGGAACAGTAAAATAATGATAAATTTCCAGCTTCTCGCACAGAGCCTTGAATATATCTGATATAAAACAAGGGCCATGATCACTAACTACCCTAATTGGTGCACCATATTTAGATATATAATTATCAAAAAAAGCATCGGCGACTGCTGGAGCAGAAGCCTTTCTGAGGGGGACTAACTCCACCCACTTACTAAAATAATCTACAATCACTAATACAAATCTATATCTTTTAGGATTAGATAAAGGATAAGGGCCAATTAAATCTACACCTACACATTCATTAGGAAAATTTACTTTAATTGGAATTAATTTGCCGGCCGGACTTACATTTTTATAATTATAACGCTGGCAAGTGCTACAGCTGGAGACATAAGCGCGCACTGTTTCCCGCATTTTAGGGAAATAGCAGGATTCACAAATTCGTGCATACGTTTTCCCGATTCCTAGGTGTCCTGCTAATGGATTGTCATGGAATTCCTTTAAGATGGCCTTTCGAAGAGTAGCCGGAATAAAAACTCTCAATTCACCTCGTGAATTTACAATTTTAGAATAGAAAAGAAGACCATCAATAAGTTTGAAAGATTGGGACCATTTCTCTAAAATAGGCACACTTGAACTAGGAACATCGTCTGGATTCTCTAAATAACGATACAACTCCCCGAACTCCTCATCTTGTTTCTGTTCCCGTATCAATTGTTCCCGTGATCTCAACACCAAAGAAGATAATGCACAACACTTAACCTTCTCAATGACCTCTGAGCTACCATGCGGGTTGCGAGACAAAGCATCGGCTACCGCATTCTCCTTGCCTGCCCTATGCTCTATAACCACATTATACTCCGCCAACTTTAAACACCATCTAACCATGCGAGAAGACAAACCTTTTCCATTAGTCAACTTAGTTAACGCCGAGTGATCCGTAATAACTTTAACAGGAAGATGTGTAAAGAAACAACGAAACTTATTTAAAGACCAGATTACAGCAAGACACTCCCTCTCTGTAATAGAATAATTCCGTTCAGCCGCGTTTAAAATTCTAGAAGCAAATGCGATCGGTCGACCTTTTTGTGCTAACATCGCCCCAATCCCCACTGCACTCGCATCACAATAAATTTCAAACTGAGAAGAATAATCAGGATGAGCTAAAACAGGTGGCGATACCAGTGCCTCTTTCAACAATTCGAAAGATCTTTGAGCCGCCGCTGACCACACAAACTTTACTCTCTTCCGCTTCAGATTATATAATGGTTCGCATAATTCAGAAAACTGAGGAATGAATTTGGCAAACCAAGCTACCATTCCTAAAAATGTTGCTACTTGTTTGCCATTCTTGGGGGGAGCCATAGCGGTAATTGCTTCAATTTTCTCATTATTAATTTTGATACCTTCACGTGTAATTTTCACACCCAAGTATTTGATTTCTTTTCTTAAAAATGCACACTTTTCGAGGCTCACGGTTAAACCAGCATTCCTTAACTAGTAAATCTGCAGATCAAGAGCCTCAACGTCATCTCTGCAACTCATTGTTTTTATCAAACTTTGCGTAATATTAATCTTTCTACAAAAACAAAATTTAAACTATTTAAATTACACAAACATTTATAAAAGGAAAAAAATATTTCGATGGTGTCAGACATTAAAAGCGTTAAATTAAACACGTTTTATGTAAGGATATTCTGAAATTCTCACGAGCTACTTATTCTAGTAATTTTTATATAATAAAGCAAATTTCTTCAGGGGGCGCCCCCCTGAACCCCCCGTTGTGTAATTTATTTTGCATTTGTAATTTTCTACTGATTGAGTTAATGATTACCCTATATCTTAGATTTCTTTTTACACTGCGATTTATAAGGATAAGCAATAATTCGGTCAAGCATTTTACGTTATCCTAATATCCATACAGCAGTATTTACTTGCCTGCTAACCACAAATACCTGTATCTAATGGATAAAGAACTTTTGGAAATGTAAACTGAAACATCTAATTTAGAAATCTAATACCTTTATAAATTTTGTTTATAAAAAAATAATTTTGATTACCATTCTGCAATATTTATATCTAAGATCTAATCTAAATATCAAAAAATGTACTCGATAGCATTAACTTACTAAAATCACCCTAAAGTAGGGGGGCTTCTAAACCTAACAGTTAATAATTCATCGTCGTTAAATAGATAAACATGATTTGGCGCCTTTAAGTACTTTTTGTGATTTTCTTTTAATAGTATCTACATTTAATTTAAAATCGTGATGTTACAAATACCGTTGAAATTTGACGCAAACCTATGTTCAGGTCAAATTACGAAAGGTTAACTAACATTTCATTTCCCTTAGCCGGACTTTGTTTCATTTTTCGTAATAAGGATTATTTTAATAATTTAATTTATTTTACACTCTACAAGCTGTTACACGGACGTTGTTCACGTAGCATTAAAATAGAGATAAATGCATTAAGTAAAACATTTCACTCCCCATCAGACATTCCAAGTCTCAAGCTTTTTGCACATCACTATTATCTTAGAGAAAATGTTCTTTTAAATCGCGCAAATGTTTCAATTAAATAAAGTAACATTTTCTGTATTAAAATACTGGTATCCAGAACGCCGGAAGCTTGGCAGCTCTGCTCCTCTTAATAAAAACATATATGATTAACCAACACTTTATCACATTTTATAGGAGACAATACGGAATTTCTTATTTGTATGGCCTTACATATATCTCAGTCATAAAAATGTAAAATTTTGTGCCAATTAATGCACGCAATTGCGAAAATGAAATCGCAAAGAATGAGAAAAGGAAGGCCAAGTAAAATCGTGTAAATCGAGGAATCTTTCTTCGTAGTGCTGGGAAAATACTGCTACAAAAACTATTTTAGGTGGTATTTGGTGTGAAATGTTTATATGTATTCATTCCTGTCCTATATATCCTTTTTTTTTATTTTTTATTTGCTTATTCCATTTTTCTTTTGCACGTGAAAATCTTACAAATTAAAATTAACTCTTTGGGAGAAATTGTTATTCATTTTTTTTTTTTTTAGCAACACTAAAGTTTATAAAATTTAACAGAATAATGTCAGTTTATTCTGTATGAAAATAACGAACTTTTTCATTTATAATCAAATAGTTGAATAAATAAATGAAAATATTATTCTATATAGTATATAAATACTATTTTCATTTCTGCGTTTAAATAAATCTATATGCAAATATCTATACAAAGGCATTCATTAATTCATTCCTTTTGCTTTGATTTGACTTCAAAAAACCATACATACTTTCACATTTAGGATATTTTTAGATGAGATGCTGTTGCTACGCAACGGTTAAAAGAAAAATGAAATATAAGTAAATTCATAAAATAAAATGTTTTATATTATTCGAACACATGTATAAAATTCTATCATAAGTTATACACCTAATTTAAAAGCTCTGACAAATGTTTTGACAAAATTGCAAACTAATAAGAATAATTTAATACTCTTATTTAAAAAATTTCAGCATCCAAAATTTATCATTTAAATCTATTATTCATATGAGCGATTTCTTTCAACAAATGAAAATTTGAAAATCGTCTGACTTCCCATAGAAAAGCATTATATCACAAAATAAAATGTTCTGTATATTCCGAACGAATGAACCAAATTTAACCCAAAACTATACAGCTAAATCCGGGGAGCTCATCAACATGCCCAGGAAATTTCAAGCCGATCGGATGCTTTTTGCGGCAGTTATCGCGGAACAGACAGACAGACTAACAGACAGACAGACTAACGGAAACCAAAACTTTTCGTGTCTCCACAGTAAGCCTTCACTGACGTTTCGGCAATAATGTAAATACTTCTCTTAGCAATCTTATATGTTCGTCAAAGGTAGCTGACATCAAAATTATATCGTCCAGGTAGACCAAGACACCCTTACCAATTAAAGGTTTAAGGATGGTATTCATGGCCTTCTGAAATGTCGCAGGAGCCCCTGACAGTCCGAAACTCATTCTCTTAAAGGCAAAACAACCATTCCTAGTTATAAACGCAGTTTTTGCAATATCTTCAGGTTTCATGGCAATCTGAAAATAACCAGATGTGAGGTCTAAGGTAGACATGTAATTGGTGCTATTTATGTTAGCCAGGATATCATCAATTACTGGTATGGGATATTGAGGATATTGGGTTATGGCATTCAATTTTCTGTAATCAATGGCAAACCTCCATGCTTCAGGATCATCTATATTTTTACCATTATTCTTACGAGATAGTACTACTGGAGATGCAAAAGGGGACTCAATGGGCATGATAATATCATCGGCGAACATTTTCTGTATATGGTAATCAATTATTTCTTGCTTTACTTTATCATACCGATAAGGTTTACTGGCCACTGGTGCCGCTGAACCAATATTGATCTCATGCCATGCTACATGCGTTAACCCCGGTTTATCAGAAAATACTTCTCCAAAATCCATCAAAAACTTATTAAACTCCTCTTTCTGCACTTCAGTTAAACCAGACTCCCCCAAATCTACTGACACACAAACTGCTTTCTCTTCCCTAGCTTCGCTATCATTATTCACAATTAAAGACTTTTGAAAGAAATCTAAATTTATACCTCTATACCTCATGTAATCTATGCCCACAATACAATGCACTGTTAAACCATCTACAACAAAAAATTCCCAACATGTTTTTACTGCACGAATTTCCACTTGTAAATCTATTACACCTTTATTAACACATGTTGCTCCTTGCGCCGAGTGAACCACTAAACTAGACTTTTTCAACCTTTTATAAGAAAAATACTTCCGATAAAAGTCGTAAGAAATGAAAGATCTCTCCGCTCCTGTATCGAAGAGACTTCTAACCACAATTCTATCTAAAATTATTAACAATTCAGGCAATTCCACAGGATTAATCGTTACACTATTTAAAGAAACAGAAGGCTTTTCTTTTTTCACCTGTGACTGCATACCCCCTGAAATACAGCCACCTACCAGTTTAACTGACCAGATTTTTCCAAACTTTCCCTTGACCTGCCCCCAGAATTTTCCACAGATAGTTGCCTTAAACGTGAAGGAGGTACATTCCTATCGCGGACATTTCCCCCTCTTTGACTTAAACCACCATTCTGCTTATTACCACCATCATTCCTTTCCTGTCCTCTAAAATTACCAGAATTACTGAAATTTCTATTACCATTAACATTCGACACATTTCTACTAACACCATTATTAACATTTCTACTATATCTATAATTGACTACAGGCTGTACCCCTCTCAAATTTCTATCCCTCTCATTTCTATACCGGTAGTTCTCAATAGGTCTCTGTCGAGGGCTAGGAGACTCTTTGGCCCGAGCTGTGCCGAGCCTCATACTTCAGAAGAATTTGATAAAGTTCAGAAGAATTCTTAGGTGCCTTTAATTCGATATAGTCCTGTACATGCACATTAAATAAAGGTAAAATTATATCTAATACTTCTTCAAATGATCCCTCTAATCCAATTTTATTTTTTAATTCAAGTTTGCGTAAGAAAAATTTTGAAGCCTGCTCATAGATATTTTGCTTATTACAATAAAATTCTCTTCTTAGTACACTTTCATCTTTAAGACCGGGAAAACCTTTTTTTAACTCAGCCACTGTTTGTTCAAATCGTTTCGCATCATCAGTCACTAGAAATTTACCAATATTCTCTAACCACAAAAGTGTATCGCCCTTTAACGAGCATTTCAGCACTATATATTTGTTCTTTTCCGCAATATTATTAAATGAAATATACTCTTGTAATTTAGTCAAAAATTCTTCTACGTCACCTTCCCCGGTAAAGTAAACTCTGGGCACAATTTCACATGGTTTTAACTCAACCTTAGGTTCGAAAAATTGTTGGGCGCCATTTGTGACGGACCCGGCAGTACCGCCACGTGTCGTCATAGTCATGACACAAGCCTTATAAGATAAAATCCTTTTATTGGAACTAAAATAGGGTGAGTGGTCTGATGAAGCCGATTCAGATTTTTCCTAAACGGTCATGCACGCCAGGTAGCCTGAAATGCCGCCCGTGGCAGCCAACATATTTTATTCACAGGTACAGGGCAAATTCACTAAGCTTGACTTAAAAACAGTTCTTACCCAACGGCACTCTCCCTCTGACTTCAAAACTCGCTATGTTGAGCTGTCCCTCCAGTCTCAACCGCCTCCAAGGAACTCACTTCACTCATCCAGACTTCGCCTTTTATACTCTTGCAGACTGAGCCAAATGCCCTAAAAATTTGCATAAGCACTCGCGGACGCAGCTAACTGTAGACACCAGGGACCACAATCATACTTCGTAAAAATAAAATACAGATGTCGCTCTACACGCTACAAATGTTAAAACATTGGCGTCACGTTCTCATTCAAATAAGGTGCTTCTATAACGGAGTAACGATACCTTACAAATGTATGGTTCTAATTAGGAAATTTCATCATCCATAATTTACCATTTAAATCCTTCAATCATATTAGCCATTTCCTTTCAATAAATGAAAATGGAAAAACCCTCTGAATTACTATAGAAAAGCATTATTGCGCAAAATAAAATATTCTATATTTTCCTAACGAATGAACCAAATATAACAAAAAACTATACAGCTAAATCCGGGTACTTCACCAACATACCCACTTAATTTCAAGCTAATCGGATGCTTTTTGCGGCAGTTATCGCGGAACAGACAGACAGACTAACAGACAGATTAACTGACAGACTAACAGACAAACAGACAGACTAACGGAAACCAAAACTTTTCACAGTAAGCCAGTCTCCACAGTAAGCCTTCACTGACGTTTCGGCAATTAGTATTTATAATTGTACTATTAAACAACAACAAAGTACAATAGATGAATTAAATGTATTATTAGATTTAACAATTTCTCAAAAATCTCTCCATATGTTACAAGGAATTCCTATTATTTTATAATTGCCGAAACGTCAGTGAAGGCTTACTGTGGAGACACGAAAAGTTTTGGTTTCCGTTAGTCTGTCTGTCTGTTAGTCTGTCTGTCTGTTCCGCGATAACTGCCGCAAAAAGCATCCGATCGGCTTGAAATTCACTGGTAATGTTGATGAGGTACCCGGACTTAGCTGTATACTTTTTGGTTAAATTTGGTTCATTCGTCCGGGAAATATGGAACATTTTATTTTGCTCTATAATGCTTTTCAATGGCAAGTCAGACGATTTTCAGATTTTCATTTGTTGAAAGAAATGGCTCATATGAAAAATGGATTTAAATGGTAAATTTTTGATGCTGAAATTTTTAAATAACATTAAATTATTCCAATAAATTATGTCAATATATTTGCGAGATTTTTTTAATTAGGTTTATAATGTTGGGGCGGATTTTATGCATGTTTTCCAATAATATAAAGGATTTTGTTTTATCAAATTGACATAATGCATATTTCATTTTTTTTCCTTTTCTTTCTCTGTTGCCTAGCAACGAATTTGGTCCTAATAATATTAGTATAATTGCGTGTATAATGCTTGAGTAAAGCCAACGTCAAAACAAATGAATTAATGCATTTGTATCTTTGCATATAGAAGGATTTTAGCCAGGAAATAAAAATAGGCAATATTTCATTTATTTTATTCAAATATTTTGCTTAAAAATACAAAAGTTCATTATTTTCATAGAGAATAACGTAACATTTTCCCATAACATTTACCAATATTTCTTTAATTGTTGCCAAGAAAATCAAAACCCGGAATAATATTTTCTTTTAAACAATTTTCAATTGAAATGTTTTGTCGTGAAACAGGAAAATGAAAAATAAAATTAAGTTTAGAAAAATTAATATGGCGGCATATTAAAAATAAAAAGAAAACTTTCGAGTATTTCTTAATATAACAAGATGAAAAGTTTTGAGTAAGTACGCATAGCAGGTGAATTAGACGTCATTTATCGAAAGCAAAGATGCTGGAATAAAAAGATCTTGGGTAAAATAAAATTAACTATTATTCACGGAGGAAAGAGATAGATGGAGATGCAGTATGCCGTAAAAACAGTTTGCAATACGATGTGCGTTATCGCTCAGATTTAAATGCCCTCATTCGGCCCAAACAAAACAAGCACGTGGAACAGGGACCAAATTCTTTGACTTCATCCGTTTAAGCACGTCGTTGTGTTGTGCCGAATGTAGCGGATTTTAGGGTTACATTTTTGGCGTCACTTCAAGATTTATTGTCTGTGTACGGTTAACATGAATATTTTATTTTAAATTTAAATTTTATTAATTTATAAAAAAAACTTATGCTTATGCTTATAAATCACAGCGTAAAAAAAATCTAAGATATACTATAACCATCCGCACAATCAATAAAAAATTACGAATGTAAATTTAAATAGACTACGGGGGGTTCAGGGGGGGCAGAGCCCCCCTGAAGAAATGCAATTTTTGATTTAAAAAGTTACCAGAATAAGTAGCTCATCAGAATTTCAGAACATCAATGTACAACCACTTGTTTAACACTTTTAATTTCTGAAACTTTACAAAGTATCTTGTATGCTCATAAATATTTACGTAATTTGAAAACTTTAAAAAGCGATTTGTAGGAAGTTGAATATTATGCAATGATTGTTAAAAAACAATGGCTTGCAAAGATGACGTTGAGGCTCCTGATCTGCAGATTTACTAGTTTTGGCAAATGTTAAATCTGAAAACATTGATATGAAGATTTAGGATTTTTAAATAACAATTTAAAATATTATTAGTAATGAAAAAATGTCTTTCAAAAGTTTCACTACTATAGTATGTAAAACGGCATTTCCCATTCAGTATAATGTTAATTTCTAATCTGAAAAACAATCCCAAATCAGTCTCTTTCTATAGGTATAATATAAAACTATTTAACTCAACTCACCAAATATACAAAACAGGAATAAACAATTTAAATTAAATAAGACTTACTTTTTGAGCTCCATAAATTAATTATTAATATCCGTGTGCATCCGAAAATGGCGACGTCTTTTTCTTCCATTAAAAAAAGCACACGCAAAAGCTTACATTTTAGACTAGTAACTTACCGTATCTGTTAGAACAAAAAGTTCTCTGTTTACCCTGCGGTATCGTGGCAGACGATTTGGGGCAGGTGTGAGTTTATTTCCTTTTATATAAACAGATATGGAACTTATATGTGCAATCATTTTATGAGACTGCCTGTATTTAAATTTTTGTATTTGAAGAATTTTCCAATGTATTTTACCTTTTCTTTTTATCAGTTTTAACCGCCCCCCCCCCCTCTCTTTTTCTAAGTAAAGATTGTTTCACACATAATAAATACAAAATATCTTCCTAAAAAATAAACAGATATAAATAAATATCGAGGATAAAAAAAATTTCTTTGTCAATCGCCATTCTTTTCATGTTAATTTCCTGTAGAATAAAACAATTCGTAAAATGACTTTTTTTTAGAGTCATATCTCTAAAACACAAAGTACACTAACAGGAAAAAATATGACTTGAATGGAAATTATAAAGCAAGAATGTATGACTAAACTCTGAAGACTCTTTCTACGTGCTCATTAAAAGCTGCAGACTTAACTATAATAGAAATTTTTTAGTTTGAAGCCACAAAAGTGTTTCGAATACTAGTGGTCGGTAAAAATAAATTAAAAATTTTCCTTCCTGCAAACTAAATATGTAAAGTGTATATATTTAATATTCCTAATTCTAAATATGTTATCCAAATTGCTCCAGCACGTACCATTTTTCCGAGAAACACTTTTATAATAATAAGAATAAGAGAAGGATTATTATATTAAATTGCAATACTAGATAAAATTGAAATCAGGAAAAAAGTATTCTTTCACACTCTTAGATATCAAATTGATAAAATATAGCATGAAAATCTAGTTTGTTGATATTTGTACTGTGCATTTTCCTTTATATGCCCCCCCCCCCCACCATCTTTTCGTGTCTGAATTTACTACTTGCTATCCACTAATATATTTTCATTCCTTATACCGCTGTAACCCGGGCCTTTTTAAAACATTTCTCTTCATTTTCAAAGATTTTTGAAGTTCATATTTTTCTCACATTGTGACTTACAATATGGGTTACAATTTTTTACAATTTATTACAAATTTTTTGTGAGTGTGTCGTGACCTACGTTACATGCAGTGACATAACAATTCTTTTTTATTACCAGAAAAATAAAATTTTATAGTAACAACATGTTTTGAAGATTTTTTGTAATTTTTTAAAGTTTTCTAAGAAGTTCACATCTCATTCACAATGTGACATCACTGAGTGGTGGTATTTCGGTCACAGATGTGACGTGACCACAATGACTCACAGTGACGTCACAACGACGTCACTGTGACCATGCTTGCTATGAGGGTAATATTGCAGCAAAAAAAAAAAAAAAAAAAAAAAAAAAACCTGCAGCAAAATTGACATTCAACAAACAAAAACTATTAAGGTCTTTTTTAAATAAACAATTTCATTGCCCATTTTTCTTAAAAGTAACGGAAACGTACATCAAAGAAATGTTGCTAGTACCATAAAAATGAATGAATTAAGGGAAAATTTATATTTCATCTCCTTAATTGGTGACGATGTGTGTAAGTCCGGTTTGTCCGAGTTTTTTGCTTATCGGAGGTGAGCTTGGTCCATATTAACTCGGATAGTCGGACTTTACTGTACTAAGTAATGGGCTAACAATTAGTTAAATTTAAAAACGCGTACGGTAACTGGAAAGCACATCCACCAATTATTTTAAATAGACAGCAACTGTAATCGAATTATTTTGTGCATCCCTGTAAAGGAACGATGAATAATAAACACCATATTCTATAGTAAGCCTTTTTGTGGTTCACCTGAGTGATATATATCAATTTCAATGTTTTTGAAATAGAGTAACATCATTAAAATGCACCGCAAACGATTTCCCTCCCCCATAGACCGTAATTGAAAGTAATTCTTTTGAGTGTCCCTATAAACGAACTATAAATGCTATATACTTCATTTTCAATAACGAACTTGCTACTATAAACCTCATTAATATATATTAATTGCATTAACCCTTTATCTACTGACGGTACTTATAAATACCATTAAAATAACATTATAAAAATTCATTTAATACATCCATTAGTAGTAATACAGTTTAGAATGAGGTATAGATGCATTACTTTATCTTGTTCTAAAAGAATTATGAGTTACACAAAGCAAAAATATTTTTAAAAGGATGATTTATTTTGCCTTTGCATCTTTTCAGCTTTCTTGGCGTTGGTGTGGTAGGGGAAGGTTTTTTCAATTCGGAAAAATTACTATATTTCTATTGTAAGAACATTACATTTGTACATTTCCTAATTCTACAACATACTAAGAAAAATATTTAAAACTAGAAAGATAGTCCGTCAAAAATGACGGAATATGAGATATAAAGATATATACAACACATGTGCAAAAATATGAGTTTTTCTAGCTTGTTCCGCAGTGATAGATGAAAATAACAATTTTTAAAAACGAAACTCATTTATGGAAAACTGTAATACAGTGGAAGACCACTAATCGCACAGCTTGGTTCCAAGTGTTGTGTGTATTTGAGGCTTTTTGCAGATTACGGGTCTTGTCAACATTATAAAATTAGATATACGGCTTCTTTATGCTAAATAAATTGTATAAATATTGACAAAAAATGCGTGTGTTTATGAAATGAAACAGCGAATAGGTTACCAGAAAATGCTGCCAATTTTCCTTCTTCGCCAAGGTCCCTAAAGTTGAAAAGTACCGATAATTTAACTTTTGTATCCGACTCTATAAAGCGCGGTACTTTTTCAGTATAGTGGCTTTGGCGTACTTTTTTAAAGTCTGTCATAATTTGAGCTTCAGAAGTGAAATTTCTTGCCAAATGATATAAACAGCCATGAAAACAAAATGAATGAACTTTAAGCTTATTTATGTGATCTATAAACATTTCATTTATATATATATATATATATTATTGTTGTTTTTTTATATACAATTTACTTCAGTTTGTATACAAACATAGTTTAATGGCTTCTTTATATTAAATAAATTGTATAAGTATTTAAAAATTACTTGTGTACATAAAACAGTGATTAAGTTTCTAGAAAATATGTTGCCAAATTTAATTTTCTCTATCTCGCCAAGGCCCCTAAACTGGAAAAGTACCTAAAGCACATTAAAATCGGGCAGTTAGGAGTTCAGGCAGTACAGCGCCGTCTATTGGCTGTTATGTTATTAGTAGCATCAGGATAAAGATATAAAGGCGTACATTTTCGTATATTAGACTTTAAATTCTCACCCATAGATTTTGAAAAAAAAGTTAAAAGCGCGGAGTTAAATTGCGGTAGTGTCGATTAAGAAAAATTAATGGTTTTAAATGGGAATTTCACCAAATTAGCTAGCTATCGGAAAGTTGGCTTCATATATGACAACTTATGTTTGTCGCCAAATTTGGTGATATTTCGACAAAATGCTTAACATTTGGCTCTACTCTGGTAACCCTGCATTAGTAATTTTCAGCAATTACTCATTAAAATGAATCGGTCCTACCGGAATTGTGAGGGACACACAGAGACTTGGATTTTATATAAATAGATAAAATATTTGAGTGGGGTTATAAATATTGCACAAAATCCCTATAAATTCAAATTTAATGAATCCTTCTAAATCCTTCAATCCTTCTAAAAATCTTCTAAAATTTATTAAATGATTATGTAAATCTTCTAATGTAGTTTCAAAAATTCACGAAAAATACTTTGGAAGATAAAATTTTCATGAATTCATAATTCAGTATATAAAGGGTTAAAATCCGAGTATGTTTACGCCCGTTAGAGCGCGGACAAACAAACAGACTGAAAAACCGAATTCATAAACACTTTTCAACTATGTTTGAAAGTGTTAAAAAATAAAATAAAATAATTTTGAGGCTTACAACGCATTAATTTTACACGTCTTGATAAGCGTCATGTTGCAGGGGTAGACACAATATATTTGGCAAAGTAAATTAATGTTTATATAAGCCGTCGAAACTGGGCCCATGAAAGACGAAGGTCAAAGTTTTAAAAGTAAATATTCAACTAAATATTTCAAAAAAAGCTTCTTTATTTTAAAGAAATAGCGGGAAAGGTCAGAGCAAATAAATATGGCCTGCACATATTTATTATATAAGAGCATAATATGTCCTTGGCAATTGTATCTACAATCAAGGTTCGGCAGAAAATAAAAAGGTAATAAAGTTATGCCTTTGGAGATGTACAGATGAATTGTCCTTGAGAAATCCGTTTTATAATCACTTATACTGTACATCATGTCTTGCTTTGTAAAATATCAGTCTATTATGTTTTTAACACTTTCCAACAAAGCTGAAAAGTGTTTATGAATTCTGTTTGTCTGTCTCTCTGTTCGTGCTCTAATTTGCGTAAATATATTAGGATTGCCATGTAATTGATCTGTGTTATTGAGCTATAGCCAGGGATGACGAACTTATGGCACGCGTGCCAAAAGTGGCACGCGTAAGAATAATTTTGGCACGTTGTTTAAATCAATATACAGTGATACTACACACAATACACAAACTCTAGATGATCTAATCTTGACTAAATTTCATTTATTGGAAATTGAAGAATTTTAATTGCGACTTTTTAAAATACAGTAAAATTACCACATTAGTAAATGTACCAATGATAAAATTATTTCAACTTAGAAATTAATTTCAGAGCTATTTAAAGAAACTGGCGTTTGGTTTTTTTAATATTTTTTCCAACTATCTATGTCCACAATGTCATTAGATTCTAAAATTAATAATACAAAATATCAAATAAAAAGCAGTTGTCATATAAATCCAGTTCAGTTTGCATTCTGTTGAAATTAACTGAGTATGAATTTGATATTAATTATTTTCTTTCCAAGATACAAAAACACAATTAATCACATATATTTTTCAATAATTTCTAAAATTTAATTTTTTAGGATTATTTAATGCAATACCGCACTTGTATGTTACACATATGTTTTTGTTTTTTTTATCTTAATGTTATTATTTAAAGATTTTTTAATCTACTAAATTTGTTGGCACGTCAAGGTCGTGTAAAAATTTTTTGGAAAGAAATTGGCATGTGGCTATTAAAAGGTTCGCCAACCCTGAACTATACCCATGGCATGTTTGGTATTGTAACTGAAGTGTGAACTCAAAAGAATTACGTTACATTATGGTCTGTGGGAAAATTCGTTTACAGTGTATTTTAATAATGTTACACTATTTCAAACCTATTATGCGTATGATATTTATCATTCGTTTACAGGGCCACACAAAAGAATTCGGTTACGTAGTACTTGTCTATGAGCAATAATTGCGCGAAGTGCATTTTGGAATTGTGGCATGCGTTTTTAAATTTAATTCATTTTTTATATATTACTTGGCGTATGTAAATTCGATAGATCATATATAGGACTACACAAAAGAATTCGGGTACATTTCCGCTTATTGGCGGAAAATACTGAAGGGGGATTTTCAACTGTGTTTTGCGTTTCCTCACAATTAAATTTTTGCATTATTATGTGGTAAATATATATAAATCTATAGATCATATACAGAGCCGCACAAAAGAATTCGGATAGTTTACTGATTATTGATGATAACTGCTGAAATTTACTTTTCAAATGTTTTATGCGTTTTCCAAATTGTTTGCTAAGACAGCATCTTTCTCCTTATTAAATGGTGAATTTTTGTAGCAGAAAGTTGTATCGGAAAGTGTTTCATAATCCATGCTTGATGCATAATTTTTCTCACTTGTTATGATATTAGAATAGAGAAAATGTCCAATTTAATATCTGTAACCTTAAGGCTTCTAGTCACCCAGCTTCCCATTTCCCCTCGGTAATGTTAAGTGTATGGGCGTTTGATGCATTCTTATATTTAAAATATTTTCTCAGGGAATTAATATTTTTAACTTCTTTTTTCTGTGTACTCTTCTTAAAGGATTTCTCTTTTTGCCTTAGTTGTCAAAATATTTCTAAAATCTATGCTTAATTTAACATTTTATGAGTTAAAAGATAACGAAATGGGAGTAAATGTTTAACATTTCATATAAAATTAAGCATAAGGTTAGTTGGGGTAACTGGACCCATGAGGTAACTGGACCATAGGCTATTTTATAAAAAACTGTTGATGTTTTCTAAGTTTTAGCTTTTGTGAACAATGCACTTTAATCTCTACTTCCTAAAACAACGGGTGTTAACTCAGTCATAACTCTCACTTTGCTGTGATAGATTGTCAAAAATTTACGTTTCTTTTTTAAAAAACAACGTCAATATGGTTGAAATTCCTCGGCTTTTTATTAAAATACTGTAAGTACTTTTTTTAAACAATTTTTATTTTTTAAGATTATGCATATAACTACATTAATATTATTAGGTATCTATGCATATTTGCTTCATGTTTCAAATGTAAGCACGGTGTCCCAGTTACCCCATAAATGTTTCAAGAATGGGGTAGCTGGGACATGTATCCGGGGTAACTGGACCATGCTGGATCCAGTTACCCCATTAGTTATAAATAATGTTTTTGAGTTTCTCTTACTACGGGAAATAAATTTCTCCATAGTTTTTTGCTCACAATAAAGAAAATTATAAAATGCCTTATTTAAATTACGTAATAAAAATTAAAAAAAGCATATTGGGTGGCATCAAACCAAACTTTTTGACCCCTTGAGAGGCGGTGATGCCGTTATGGCATCACATAATTTTAATCCTTAATTGCCACATTGGCATAGGAATTTTATAATGAAAATTTCACCTTTATTAAGTACGCGAAAATATACTTTTACTTGTTTACAAATAGATTCTCTTGTAAATACAAGTGTCATAAATTATTTCAACATTTTACGAATGCAAGTACCTTGCCCCTGAAAGCGAGATAGCCAAACCTTGAAATTGTACGATATACGGGGTCGCATTCTATAGAGAAACTTTTATTGTTCCTACCACTATTTTGAAAATAATATCTTCATCGCACCTTTCTTTAGAATATGTTAAATAAAATTATCATGAAGGTAACTCATTAAGGGTTCTGGTAGGAACAATAAAATTTCTCTATATAATGCGACCCCTGGATACAGATAAAGTACTTAAGTACGGTGTCATCGAAAAATAATGCCTAGATTTTAAATAACTGTCACAAAAAAAACTACGAAAGGTTATTTATTGGTTTTAGTCTTATAATGTGGGGCAAAAAAAAAAAAATCATACCTTAGTGTGTTTCAATGTGAGCACCGTTCGGTGTGCAGCAGAAGCAAATGTGTGCAATGTGAGCACAAGGAGCAGTTTGACCTGGATAAGTTCTCTGAAAAAGCCGCTGCACACTGACTATTGACTTTGACTCCACATAACAAATCACGCACTGTGCTTTTTGTTGCACGGTCAACATCGTACTGTGCTTTTTGTTGCATAGTCAATATTGTACTCAGCAGCTGCAGTCTGGCGCGTCGGCTGACCTTGACGACTGCGCAACTAATCCGCGCATAACACAGACACGCAAACGAATTCTGGTGAACTAAAACAAAACTTGCGTTCACCAGTTATCGTGTAGTAAGAGAATTACTCATTTAACATTAAAGGTTTCGATGTTATGATTAATTTAAATCTAGGCATTATTTTTCGATGACTCTGTACTTACGTAGCCATTTGTTCGTAGATTTATCTTGCTATTTTTTGTCTTAAAATACCCATGTGACTTTTATACTTATTACCTATACTAAAGTACATAAGTACTCACTTAATTTTTATGTTTTTGGTATCAATAAATCTAATATTTTCCCTTTTAGTGCTTTTTTTAGACACATTGACAGCAAAGGTTTCCCTTACAACGCTCTTTAGTTGATATATAATTTACATGAACTGCCTGGTTTACATTGTTTTAAAGTTGTTTACACTTTTTCAAACAGGACCTGATATCCCATATGAAAAAAAAATAAACGCGTGTGGAACATAGACCCTCCTGGTCGTCTTACACCATTTTATGGGGCAAGTGGACCCTTGAGGAAAGAAAGATGAAATATGCATATTTTTATATTTTTAAATATTAAAATGTAATTTTGAGCATTTCTATCTGATAGAGGAAACCTAACTGAACACATTTACACAAGTTCATACTTTATTTCAAATGAACATTAGCTTTTTGAAGCTGAATTGTCAGCAGCTGCAGAGTCACATTGTAAAATCATGGCCCAGTTGCCCCAACTAACCTTATGTTTTAGAAACATTTTGACAACTAAGGTAAAAAGAGACATCCTTTAAGAAGAGTACACAGAAAAAAAAAGTTAAAAATATTAATTTCCTGAGGAGATATTTTAAATATAAGAAGGTAAGTAGATATTACGGAGAGGAATTCGGAAACTGAGTGATCAGCAGCCTGAAGAAAAATAAATAAAAACATTGTATTATATAAAAAAAGCCTATAAAAATCATCCAAAAAATGAGAAAAC
Organism: Maratus speciosus; assembly: GCA_963932465.1. Classification (NCBI taxonomy): domain Eukaryota; kingdom Metazoa; phylum Arthropoda; class Arachnida; order Araneae; family Salticidae; genus Maratus; species Maratus speciosus. Next base: position 184,836,554 of record OZ010798.1, on the reverse strand, counting down.
CCTACAAAATGTTAAGATAAGTAGAAAAAATCAATGGCACTTGACACAAATTTAACAAGTTCTACAATGAAATCGTATTAAATTATATACAGGATATATCAAAAGTGATGAAAGATATTTTAAAAGCATAAAAAACGGCGGATAAAACATTTCTATGAGAGAATCTTGATTCCTTTGATCTCTAAAATTTTCTCATTCGAATCTTGAATCAAACGGGAAGATAAAGTAATGTGACGCACAGTGCGGATATTGCGAACGAATTCTCCTGAAATCATCATTATTGATGTCACTGAAGCCATCATTTGGTGAGAATATTTGGTGTCATCAATGAGTGAAACACTCAACAGTAAGAGAAACCAGATTTACCTAAAAACTGACTAATTAAAATGGTATGTGGATGTCGGAATACTAATGCTGACTTACTGTAGTTATAATACCTATTTTATCTCGAATGAAGCTCTGTTAACAATTATAATTTTACAGATTCACCCAGTGCGTTTTTTTTTTTTTTTTTTTGGCTGCACAGTAAAAAAAAAAAAAAAAAAAAAAAAATCATGAAATCATTAAGAGGGCATTTGCTTTTTTTTCTGATACTAGGGGGCTCAGCCCCCTACGAGCTACGCTCGCCAACCCCCGTCCAGACACCGCAGACTCTAAAGGTGCGTTTTCACTGGTCGTTCTAACGACCTAAAAAACCTAGTGACCCAAAACCTTAACCTAAGAGCGTTTTCACTGGTTACATATAAAATCCTTACGCCAACCAATCAAAGGAAAGTTTTTACTGCGCAAGCGTCTATTTTACGGCTTTACTGTCTGCAGATCGAACAGATGTCAAAAAATGTAAACAAATAATTGTTGTTTGTTGTTGTCAGTTTAATTAGTAGTAGCAAATATTTTGTATAGAAATTAATCGAAAGTTTTGACTGTTTTCCCCACTAAAGGGTCTTAAAAAATGCCCCACAAATCATTGTTTATTCAAACTTTAAATTGTGGCAATGGATTTATACTCCTAAATTAAATAAAAACACTAGGTCACCATGATTTATGTATATTTAAAAACATACTGAATAAATTAATTTTCACACAAGTACGTGTGAAAAACGTTACGTACGTTAGTGGCACATGTGTAATAGAGATCGATTATAAATTTAATGTTGCTTTTTGAATTTCCTTTTAAAGAAATTGAGTACAATTATATTTGTTAAATAAATCAACAAATTAAATAAAACATTAAGGCAATGTAAAAATTTGAATGTTCCGACCCGCTTATGAAGTGATATACTCACTGTTTTTTGTGAATCGTTTTTCATATTTCACAAGAAAGGTTAACATTTAAGAATGTTTAATTTTATTTTATTATTTTTTTAAATATGGAATTTTTTTCTATTTTAGTTTTTTTTTTTTTTTTTTTTTTTTATAAAACTTTAAACGTTTAACATTTTATTATATTTTTTAAAAAATGGCACATTTAGAGAAATAGAAATTTCTAATAATGTTTATCTCTGTAACAAAAGAAAAAGAACAAAATTTAAGGGAAAAAAATATGTGTGAAAAAAATCTTTAAAACTTAAATAAAATCTAAAATAAAACCTTTTTTAGAGTGAAAAAGAATATTTTAGAAATTAATGGTGGAACTTGGGACCCATGAGCACATACAACTGTACCAGTGGTGTAATCATAAAAAAAGCAGAAGGCATACGCTCAAGGCAGAGAGTATACCCTACAGTGTATATACTATAGCTTTTTTGAGAAACAGACGGTATACGGTGTTTCCTAAAAAAATCCAGAAGGTATATGGCGTATACCACCATACATCCCTGAACCGTACGCCTAAGTGACACTGGCAGATTTTCTTATACATATCATCACTACAGTCAGTATAAAATTATCCAATTTAGTTAAATCTACTTTTTGTGGCAACCCCCCCCCCCCAAAAAAAAATAAATAAATAAATAAATAAATAAATAAATAAATAAAAAAATTAACAGTAAAATGCAAAATAAATGTACTTAAAATTGTAAGTTTTACCTTATGATTTCACATCAGGGGTGAAAGTTTTTTTTTTTTGTGTGTGTGGGGGGGGGGAGGGGGAGAGACCCGTCTTTGTTACAGAATTGAGAAAAATAAATTTCTGTAAAGAAAAATCAAATTCAGTTGTTTAAATTCAAAGTAAACATTTAATTATCCTTTTTACTTTCTTCTATCTTTACAAGAAGAAAGTATTGGATTCATGAAAATTTTCGAATTCCGGTTTTCGACGGATTTACACGTTTTAGGAGTCAGAGATTCCAAAAAACATGTTTTTACAAAATGTCTGTCTGTGACTCTGTGAGTCTGTCTGTCTGTCTGTCTGTGTGTATGTGACACAAATTTTGTGGGCGCTCTATCTCAAGAACTAATGCACAGAATTTAATAAAAATTGATATTCAGTGAGTCCCTAATACAAATTGATGCTGATTAGTTTTTGGTGCAAATCGCTCAACAGGTGGCGCTGCTATGCTGCATTTTTCACGATTTTCGCAATAGCTCTATCTCACGAACTAATGCACGGATTTTGATCAAACTTCAGATTTAGTTAGTCCTTGATATGAATTGATGCTGATTATGTTTTGGTATAAATCGCCCTACAGGTGGCGCTGTTATGATGAATTTTGCAGGATTTACAGGATTTCCCCAATAGCTCTATCTTAAGAACTAACGCACGGATTTTCATCAAACTTCAGATTCAGTTAGTCCTTGATATGACTTGCAACTGATTATGTGTTGGTGTAAATCGCCCAACAGGTGGCGCTTCTGTACTGCCTTTTTCATGATTGCCTCAATAGCTCTATCTATAAAACTAATGGACGAATTTTCATCTAACTTCAGATTTAGTTGTATGTTGACACAAGTTGTTGTTAATTAGGTTTTGGTGCAAATCGCTCAACAGGTGGCGCTGCTATGCTGCATTTTTCACGATTTTTGCAATAGCTCTATCTCACGAACTAATGCACGGATTTTGATCAAACTTCAGATTTAGTTAGTCCTTAATATGAATTGATGCTGATTACGTTTTGGTGTAAATCGCCCAACAGGTGGTGCTGTTATGATGAATTTTGCAGGATTTACAGGATTTCGCCAATAGCTCTATCTTAAGAAGTAACGCACGGATTTTCATCAAACTTGAGATTCAGTTAGTCCTTGATATGACTTGAAACTTATTATGTGTTGGTGTAAATCGCCCAACAGGTGTCGCTTCTGTGCTGCCTTTTTCACGATTGCCTCAATAGCTCTATCTATAAAACTAATGGACGAATTTTCATCTAACTTCAGATTTAGTTGTATGTTGACACAAGTTGTTGTTAATCAGGTTTTGGTGTTAATCACCCAATAGGTGGCGCTGCTATGCAGGAATTTTCACGATTTTCGCTATAGCTCTATCTCAAAAACTAATGCACGGATTTTCTTCAAACTTCAGATTCAGTCAGCCGTTGACATAAATTGTTGCTGATTAGGATTTGGTATAAATCACCCAATAGGTGGCGCTGCTAGGCAGCATTTTGCTGGATTTAGACGATTTCGGCGATAGTCATATCTCAAGAACTAATGCACGGAATTTCATATCTTTAGAATCCTCATGAGATGCATAGATTGCCATTTAATTTTGGCAGTGTGATAGCGAATTTTGAAGTATTAACATGTATGAGATAGAAGAAAGTTTTGGGATTGGTACATCCGACTAGTTTTAAATGTCTTCCTGCTATACTTTTCTTCTGAGCTTATTTTGTTTGCAAATTACACATTTTAAATCCCAACAATTTTTTCTTATTGTGTGAAGTCGCTTTTATGGAGAATAATTTTGTGAAGGGGCTTCTTTTATTAAGAAGAATAAAGGGGTATAAATGTTTGCCGGGGCAATCCCTGTTTTTGTCAATAGATCACAAAAAAGGTACTTTTATGTTGGATATTTTTTTTTCTTCCAGCAATAATTCCTTTTCCTCCACTTGTATAAATTAGAAACGATGTACTGAGGTTGAAATAACAATTTTGGTTCATCGTATTATTTCTCCTTATTGTTTTATTCCTTTTTTTTAATGAAATAAGTGAAAGGCACTTATTTTAAATGTATTATATGTATTTTAAATGAAAATTTTGTATTTCAAATAAAATGAATGAGAGGTTTATATTTAAAAAAAAAATGAATACAAATGATGACATTATTTAATGGTTTATCTCAGGATCGAAACTAGAGGGGGGGGGGGGGGCAGAGGAGGCATGCTCCCTGGTCGCCATAAGGAAAACGAAGGGGGTGTCGAATGAATTTTGGTTTTTGATTTCTTAAGAAGCTACACTAGTCACACGAAGAAACTCGCAAGCTAATGTTAAATATGGGAGCCTTCTTTTCAAATTTCTCGCTTGCATTTTAATATTTTTAAATATTTTTTTTTTCTTAAGATAGCTGAGTTTGATCTTTAACCTTGTTAGGTTGTACGTTTTCGATTTTGGTTCAAGTTTTTTTATGAGGCTACTTAAACTTTCAGAACCGGTTCAAAAAGTGAAGGTAATTTTATATATATATTAAAAAAAACTGCAAACAAAATGTAAAAAGTAAACATTTATCCTGTTAGAAACAACCTCAGCTGTCCCAAACGGAAAAAATCATTTAAAAATATTAAAGTGCAAGCGAGAAATTTGGAAAGAATGCTCCTATAAGTTTAACATTAGCTTGCGAATCTGCATAGTTTCTTCATGTAACTTCCTTTGGATTTCGTTTTCAAAGTTTTAATGAATCAATATTTGACAAAGTTGATTACGTATTTTTTTATTACATATTTTAAATTTGAAATAAGTCAGCGATTAGAATTAAAATTCTCTTTGTAAATTTACTTTGCAGAGGCCGGTGGGGAGGGGGCAAAATCTATGTTTGTGCTGGGTGCAAAAAAGGCTAGTTTCAGCCCTGGTTTATTTCATGTGCCTGGCTGACATAAAGTACCTACCCAAAAATGTTGTGAATTTGATAAATTTCACTGGATCAAATGGCATAGCAATGATTTCACTAATAAATATATCTCCAACTGTAACATGCCAATGAAACGCATTATGTTGCCTCTCTGTAAGTTTAAATGTTAAATTATGATAAAAATGATAGAGTTACTACTAAATAAGTATAAAAGTAAAAATAGTTTTTTTTTTAACCACTTTTTTATAAACATTGAATGTTTATAAAAATCATCCTTAATTTCAGGACTATAATTCATGTTGGTTCAAAAAACTTCTGTTACAATACATTAATTTGGCATGACTCTAATTATGGAAAATTCACCACTTCGACTTGGTAGAAAGCATGAACTACTGAATTTATTAAAATGATTATTTTTTCTCCCGTTTTTTCAAGTATGACAACAGAAAAGGCGAAAAAAACATTTTGTATAACACTATGTATTGAGAATTTTTAAATTATTTTTTCAAAGTTTAATTATAATTTACTTAATATTAAATTATCATTTGATAAAAGCAGATTAAAAAAATTATTTCTTTATTATTGTAATTAAAAATTCTCTTTATTTTTTATTTATATTTCATTTCTTACCTAATATTTCGTTGCTACAGTTTCACTGCCAGTTGGCATTTTTTAATGACATGATTTGATGCAAACCCTCTTATTTTAACCATAGAGAATATTTGGAGATTTATCACCTGTGACTCTAACAGAAAAATGCATTAAAATTCATTTATCAATTTATAATTAAGTTCCTAAAGATACTAAAATTTATTGCCAAAAGAAGCACTCAGGTGTACATCATTTTTAAAATTCTGGAGTATTAGGTAACACGAGTCTACTCTTGGTTAGGGATGCACCGAATATCAAACTATCTGGTTAAGCCGAATATCAAAGTATTCAGCCGAACCGAATACTTAAAAAAATCTTTTGAAACACATTTTAAAAAACTTTTCACAATTTCTACCTTTAACTGTCAACTTATAAATATATTTAAAATAATTAGAAACAAGTTCATATTTAAATAAAATAGGATGTTTTTAGATTATTTGTTTGCTGTAACTTAAAAAAAATAACCATGATGAGGATTAAAATGATGATTAATTTAGATTTTCATAGGAATTAATGATGTACAAATACAAGTTTCTAAATTTTGTTTAGTAAATAATATGTTTCTTACTTTTTTACAAAAAAGAGTTTCTAACAAAATGGAAAAACTTTTGTGGTTGATGATAGGTACAAAGACAGACAATTTTTGTTCAGAAAACCATAATCCACTTATTGAGTCATCATAAATACATTATATCTCATCTCACTCAATCTTGAATTTTCGTTTGTTACTTTAACAATAATGAAGACATCATAACTATAGAAACAGATGTCATAAATTCCCGGAGCCGCCATCTTGGAATTTTTCTTGGAGTGAAAACCCCTTTTCCGCCAAGTAGTAAATGTCGCCAAACACCGGTTTATATGCATGTTAGGCTTAACAAAAATAAAATGTAAATAATAAACAAAACTCGTTAAAGTGGCATTCACTAAACGTTGTATGAGCGCTATGCGCTCATTAACCGAAAAAAAATCACTGGATTCCGCAAACTCCTGCCGTGACCACAAAAATGCACGAAACTCATTAAAGTACCAATCAGTAATCGCGCTCATTAACTGAAAAAAAAATATCACTGGATTCAGCAGTTCTTGCTGTGTAGCATTCTCAAAATTCAGCAGTTCTCGCTGTGTAGCAATCTCAAAATGTAAAAAACTCGAAAGGCAACAAAATATACATAAAATTATTAATATACCTTAACAGACGTCTGCTTTCTTGAAAGCTCAAGCATGAAATACTATCATAGCATCACCATCATTTTCAAAAATAGGCTTATGAATACGCATTGACACACTATAAAACAAACCTCTTTTTTCGTCAAAATTTCCTCAAATTTATTAATTACTTCAGCAAGAGTGTTTAAACAGACTACAGAAACCATAGTCAATCAAATACATCCAATAAATTTAACAAAAATAAAAAGACAGAATAATATAACACGATATCAAAACACATCCACAAAATCCTAAGCGAAAATGACCTTCTCAGGGGCAGTGGTGTAGTCGTAAAAATCACAGAGAGTATACGCTCAAAGCAGAGGGTATACGCTCAAGACAGAGCGTATACCCTAGAGTGTATATACTATAGCTTTCTTGAGAAACAGAGGGTATACGGTGTTCTTTAAAACAATCCAGAAGGTATACGGCGTATACCCTCCACTACACCCCTGCTCAGGGGTTACCAGAACACGACATGCCAGAACTCACACGGGGTTCCACATATCGATAAAGATTGCCAACATAAAATCACCAAGAAATCTCAAAACATCCAAGATAGCGGCCACCTGGGAATATAAGGCATCTAAGCCTAACTAACTATTAATTAGCTAAGAAATTTAAGTACGCTTATAAACAAAATTAGACAAAAACAGAAATAGTTATGCTACTGTATTATCTAAATATTTATTACAGAATGCTAATTATGAAAAAACACTTTTAAAATGCTTTAAATATTTATAAATATAAATTTATTATAACTATATAAATTATGGAATAAATTTATTGCATGGTATTTTAAAAAAAGATATGATACTGCAAAACAGTTTTTTTGTTTACATTACATTTTCATCAAATTTTAGGATAAAGTTATAATATAGATTCCCAAAAGGCAAATCTCAACACCTTAGAAATTTTAAATCAAAATATCTTACACATAATTATATTTAAAAAAAAAAAATAAAAGCACTTTAAACATATTAATATTTAAAAAATGAAAGGCAAAATATAATACAAATATAAATAAATATTTGATTCAAATGGTAAATGTTGATTTTTTATTAAAGTACTATTCAAAATCAAGTATGGGAAACTGAAAATAGCTGACTATATATATATTTATTAAAATAATATATCACTTTTAACATTAAGAAAAACTTCATAAAAGAATTTTAGCCCTAAGCAATGATTTATAAAATTACACATGCTTCCACTTAGATTAGGGCCTAAATTCTATCAACTGTCAGAAGACTTTAATAAAGCTACGTTTAAATACAAAAACAGTTATATTAATTTTAAAAGTTGCAGAAATTTGTCTTACCTGCATATACTTAAAGTTGTTCTGGTGGACTTTAAAATCTTTCTACAAAAGATTAAGTTTATTATACACATAAAGGTGGCAACCTCTAATTATAAAAATGTTTCTGTCATAACTTTAATTTTTGAAAGATTACCTTACCATTAATTTTTTAAACATTATTTGCAACGAGTAGTTTGTTTATTTAGGTTAATACAATGTTACAATTTATTTAAGTATGCAATGTTGTTGACAGTTTGTTTATTTAGGTTTTTTTTTTCTTTCTTTTGCACGTTGCATGCTTTATAAATCACTGTTTTCAATCTAATTTTTAAAATTTTCCTAACGAAAAATAAAGATTTCTCATTTAAATTTTTCTTTTTTTTCTGCATTCATAATTATTAACAAAACAATAAGACTAAAAAGCAATCGAAGAATCAAAATTTAACAAGTTTCAGTTTTGGTCGATACTTAATTTTAAATCATACCAACCGTATCATGTAACTGCTCTGATGACAATAAATATAATTAACATAAGGAAAAAAGAAGACACTTTGTCGTCTTAAAACAACAAACTCTCTATCTTTTTTATTATTATTATTATTTTACTTTCAAAAACACTTAGTCTCATATGAATATAAACAACAAACCATTTTTGCATCTTTTAAGAACACTTTTTTACTTTAAAAAAGAAAACACTAGAAACTTTTATTATCTAAAAACATATCTCCCCTTTCCCTCGCCCTTTTTTTTTCATCTTTTAAAATAAAACCAAATAGTGCAATTGCCCTGGTAACAAACAAAATGAAGATATACGTAAGGCTGGACCACACTTTTTTTTTTACTTAGCAGCAGACTTTATTTATGCCCCAGACTGAAACATATAAATGCTTATTTCACATTATATTTGTAATATGGGCATTTAAAAATATTTTCAGCTAAATAACTTTTGTACTTACTCATTGAGTAATATATTGTGTTCTCATAGTTTGTAGTGCAGCATGCTATTTTTGGAAAATGTAATTTAACGAGTAATGTAATTAAAAAAAGACTAGTTTGTAGGGAGCACAAATATTATTTTTGATGTTACTTAGATAAACTTACTTTACTGTCTCCTCTTTTGACATAGAAGTGGTACTCACAGATTTTTTTAAAATCTTCTTTTCTGAAGTCCAAGGGCTTGGTCTGAAGTCCAGTTGCTTGCAGACGATCACTAATGGTAGTCACTTATTATATAATAAAACTACACACCTGTGATTTTCTGAAAGCATCCAAATTTGAAGATCTATCCCGGCACCAGCTGATCTGCCAGACGCTTACCTCCACTGGTATACTTTGTATTGATTGATATATACAATTTCTGGATGTAACATAAAAAATATTGATGCTTCTTACAAACAAGTTTCTTTTTATTACATTACTCGCAAAATTATATTTTCCAAAAAACAGCATATTACACAACAAACAATGACAAAACTAGGACCTACTATAGTTTCATTACTTCTAATATACTATTTTGACCACTGAATTTATATACATCATGAATTCATGATTCGTCTAAAACTTTAATATACACTCAAACATATAGACTCAAAGAATCTCCCACAGAGAGCATTTTATTTTTTGATAATGAATTCCATTTTCAAAAATAGTAAGAATAATAAGTAATGATTTTTGAAATAAATAAATAAATGAATATATAGTTCTTTACTTTAATAGATAAATAGGTACATTTAAAACCGATGACCTATGCTGTAAGATAAATCTGTAGCCATACTTGTAAAAGAAATGCACCTAAATAACAATTTAAACAAAATTTTATAAATATGCATTTCAAATGGAGAATCTCCAATTATTTTGGTAGCAATACTTTTTTAATAAATGAAAATAATCGCTAACAAGACATGCAGATTTAACTTAAAATACATTGAATATGCATTTATAACTGCTTATCGAATTGAATGGTAATGTGTACAAATTCTTCAAAATGGGCACATAGAAAAGCTACACATGGTCTGAATATCTCTCAATTGATTTAAGTTTCATACAAAGTTATAAATCTTCATAAAAGTTTCAGCATTAATCTTAACAACAAAATGAAAAATAGCACATCTGCAGGTGAAAAGCATTAAAATTAAAATAAAAAATAGATTAGCAGTGTTTTCCTTACATGACAAAGTTCACAAGTAAATATCTGAAAAGGAGTAAAGAGCAAACTGTTTTGCAATCAGATGTTTCTTGCTTAAAAGAGAACAGGAAAATACAAAATACAACGGCTTGTTTATTTTATAGAAACTTTGTTTACATGCTCGCTTAAACATGCATAATCAAATACCTACTATTAGTAAAACTGGATTAAAGTTTGCCTGTAACTAATTTTCCATTTAAAAATCAATGGGCTACAGTAAACAATATCCTTCTTAACAATTACAATTATTTTAAGTGAGTAAATGGAAATTTAAATCTAAATTGATCAGAAATACCCTATCAAGTAACCAAGTATAATCAATGAAGCAAGTAATTCATCTTAAGAAACAAACATTCTTAAAAAATACTTTTAATCTTTGTATACTATTAACGTTCAATAAAAATAAAATAATTTTGAGAACTGGACATATCTTCATCCTTATATCCGCAACAAAATCCTTAAACAAACTATATAATTAGTATTCTAATATTAATAAAATGTATCTGAATGATTATAAAAAATAACAACAATTTAAAGAATCCATATGGATTACCCACAATTTATTAAATTAAAAGACAATAATAAAGGATGATATCTATCCAACATGTCAATAAAACTCTTACCGTTTTGCTTCAATCACAAAAAATAGATTCCTCTTTGACGTAAAATAAAATAAATAAATAAAACGATATAAAACATAAATATCACTTAGTAAATTGACAACATCGCCCATTATTATCAAAAGCTCTATTTTAATTGGCTGCGCTTAGGTAAGCCGTGCTTAGGATTGATCACGAATCAAACCTACAAAATCGCGTTCTAACGACCTAAAATCTTGTGTTTAGGTAAAAAGTTAGGTAAGTTAGACCTTGGGTAGACCAGTGAAAACGCACCTTTAATGCACGCTAATTTGATCGGCTTTAAAAAGATTTCGAAAGATTGAATTATCTCTCTATTCTAAAAAAAAGTAACTACCGCTGTCGCCGCCGACGCCTCCGCCGCCGGTTTTGAATTTTTTGTGACCGGAGGTCTTTCTTCGTTAATATTAAGAAAAATAATGCATACAAAAATATGAAAATCGGTAGTATTATACAGAAATGTTTGATAAACACGCTGATGCAGACAGTTTTCAAATCGAAGAATTATTTTAAGAGATATTTAATGCTAAAGTTGGACAAAATCGTTCCACTAAAAAAGTTTTATAGGAGCAAAAACTATACATCGGAATTTAATAATTTTTAGATCATTTTATACGTTATAATTTCCCGGTGTGCAGAATTCATTTATTTTTTTAATTTGACTCATTTTTCGAGGTTTCATTTCTATTTTAAATTCAAATTTTCAGCATTTCGAGAGATATTTTTTACTTATTTTAGAAAATTGTACTAATTTAACCTGTTGCCAACTGTATAAACAACGGAAACAATAATGTTTGCTTCAAATTAAAAATTTATTTACACGTGACTATTATAAACAGAAAAGATACTTTCAAATTAAAATTAAATAATTGCGTATAAAAAGCAGGAACTTGTTGAAAATTACTTCATAAAAACTATATTTACACGTGAATTTTGTATTTGAAGGATATTCTAAAATAATAAATTCATTAACATGCGTTAGAAGTCTTAAATAGGAGAAATTACGTCACATTTACGTCACATTACACTTATTATGTAAAATGAACAAAAAATAATATTTCAAAACAGTTTAAATTTAAAAATTGCGCGAGAGATTTATTTGATATTTCGAAATGATCTTTTCCACTATTTTTGCTGGGTCAGTGCAAATAATATTTCATTTCTAAAAAAAGTATTTTCACGTGAATATTAAAAAGAGAAAGAGAAGTTTGGTGAAAATTACGTCAGAAAGAACTTTCTTTTCACTTTGTTAAAAAATACCGGGACACAAAGACTCTGTTTACTTAATTCATTTTATATTAGCTTATTTTGAAATGCTTAATGATTTTATTTAATCAAAGACGAAAACAGCCATTGTATCTTTTAACAGCACCTGATTTTTCATTAAAATTCCCCAATGAAAGAGAAATGAATAGAAACCCGTTTATAGGGAGATCGCCACTGTTTTTTAATTTATAATTCAATCTTTTAAAATCTTTCTAAAGCCAATCAAATTAGCGTGCTTTTAGAAAATGCGGTGTCTGAACGGGAGTTGGCGAGCGTAGCTCGTAGGGGGCCGAGCCCCCTAGTAATTTTTAAAAAAGTGGCGATCTCCCTATAAACGAATTTCTATTCATTTCTGTTTGATTGGGGAATTTTAACGCCAAATCCGCTGCGGTACTACTTGATTATCCTGTCGACCAATTTCGCCAAATTATATAAATCGCCAAACCACTCACCAAATTATACAAATTGATATAATTTTTGTTTTAAATAACGAAAGAACAAATAAATCCGTACAACATTAATAAAAACACAAATAAAACGTCGAAATAAAAATAACTTGATGACGTATACACGTGTAACAACATTTCAAAATAAGCTAATATAAAAGGAATTAAGTAAAGAGAATCTTTGTCTCCTGGTATTTTTTAACAAAGCGAAAGGAAAGTTCTTTTAAATGAGACATTTTAAATTAATTCTCAAAATATCAAATAAATGTCTAGCGCAATTTCTAAATTTAAACTTTTTTGCAATATTATTTTGTGTTCATTTTATGTAATAACTATAATGTGACGTAAATATGACGTAATTTCTCCTAAGACTTCTAACGCATGTTAATGAATTTATTATTTTACAATATCCTTTCTCTTTTAAAATTCACGTGTATACTTTTATGACGTAATGTTTAATAAGTTCCTGCTTTTTATACGTAATTATTTAATTCTAATTTGAAAGTTTTTTTCCTGTTTATAATAGTCACGTGTAAATAAATTTTTAATTTGAAGCAAACATTATTGCTTGCGCTTTTTATACAGTTGGCAACAGTTTAAATTAGTACAATTTTCTGAAATCTGTAAAAAATATCTCTAGAAATGCTGAAAATTTGAATTTAAAATAGAAATAAAACCTGAAAAAATGAGTCAAAATAAAAAAATTAATGCAATCTGCACTCCGGCAAATTCTAACGCATAAAATGATCTAAAAATGATTACACTGGCATGTATAGTTTTTGCTGCTATAAAACTTTTTTAGTGGAACGAATTTCTCCAAATTTAGCATTAAATAACTCTTAAAATAATTTTTCGATTTGAAAACTGTCTGCATCAGCGTGTTTATCAAACACTTCTGTATAAAACCACCGATTTTCATATTTTTGTATGCATTATTTTTGTTAATATTAACGAAGAAAGGCCTCCGGTCACAAAAAAATCAAAACCGGCGGCGGCGGTGACAGCGGTAGTTACTTTTTTTTAGAATAGAGAGATATATATATTTAGCATTTTTCTATTCCCTATAGTCTGTAGATATCAAATAATTTGGCTGAGTTCGAAGTCCTTTTATTCTTTTTTAACGCAACGCGTCCGTAGGATTAAACTGTTTTGGAGCACTATAAACGCATTTTATACAATTTGACTTTTTTTCAAACTGGACGGGATCAGAATGTAATAAAAAAGAAAAGTGTCCAGTTAAACTGATGGCATTGACACAGGCTATTCATACAAATTGTATATTATACTCTTATTTCAAAAGATAATGCCCCTCAAAAAATAAATTAAGGGTGATTTCCCAACGTTTCCCCCCTTTATACTTAATCAATGAACCTCCAAATTTAATCAGGGAAGAGCCTTATCAGAATAAACTTGTATGCCAAATTTGAAACAAATTAGATAATTCTGCATGAAAAACCCGTTTCGCTAAATTAAGGGGGGTATTAGGTCCCACATTTTCCCCCTTTATACTTATCCAATGAACCTCCAAATCTAATCCGGGAAACTCCTTGGCGGAATAAACCGGTATATCAAATTTGCAGCGAATCGAATAATTCTGAATGAAAAACCGAATTACCTAAATTAAGGGGGGAAGGTAGCTCCCGTTCCCCCCTTTATACGTAACCAATGAACCTCCAAATATAACCAAGGAAGCTCCTTAACAGAATAAACCTGTATACCAAATTTGAAGCAAATTAAATAGATAATTCTAGATTTCGCTAAATGAAGGGATGGACTACCCCCCCCCCCTTTGTACTTAACTAGTGAACCTCCAAATCTAATCAGAGAAGCATCTTATCAGACTAAACCGGTATATCAAATTTGAAGCAAATCGAATAATTCTGCATGAAAAACCCATTTAACTAAATTAAGGAGGATTAGGCCCCCGTTCCCCCCTTTATACTTAACCAATGGACCCCCAAAACTAATCAGGGAAGCGTCTTATCAGAATGAACCTAGAAAAAAAATTGAAGCAAATCAGATACTTCTATCAAGAGTTATCGCGTTACGTACATACATACGCACATACATACGAGGGTTGGAACTTTAATAATGGCAACTATTTATTTACATGGAATACAAAAGTGAATCATGTCACCATGTTTTACAGTCCTTCAATATAGTCGCCAGCATTGTGTATAACCCGTTTCTAACGATGTGGAAGTCGCAGAATACCTGCAGCAGCGTCTGTTCTGTTGATAGTTCGAATAAACCGGTCTATTGCTACAAGAATATCTGGAACAGTTTGGAAGCGAATGCCACGAAGCGGTTCCTTCATCTTAGGAATTAAGTCAAAGTCACAAGGGCTTAGATCTGGGGAGTATGGTGGATGGTAAAGCACTTCCTAGCCCCATCGATCGAACAAATCAGTCACAGCTTGCTCTGCATGCGGTCGAGCATTGTCATGCAAAGTGATAGGGGCGTTCTGCAGAAAGTGTCGCCGTTTTTTTCTCAAAGCTGGTCTGAGATGGTGCTCCAAAAAGAGCAGTAATACTGTGCATTGACGGTCTGCTGTGGGGGAAAGGTATGCGTTAGGATGACACCATCACAGTCGTACTCGAGAATCACCATAACTTTCACATTGCTGGGGTTCTGACGAAATTTCGAACTTCGTATAAACCCGTAATGACGACATTCGTTTGACTTGCGTTTCAGTTTTGGCTGGTACGATCTGCCCCCAAAGTCTCATCCAGCTGAATGATATGGCGTAAAAAAACCTCTCCTTCGCGCTCATAGCGCTCCAGGTGGGTTCGAGCAGTATCGTATCATAGCCATTTCTGCATCTCCGTCAAATGATGTGGAACCCATCGTGAAGAAATTTTTATTATGCCCAGCTGTTTCTTCAGAATGTGCAGCACAGTCGTATGTGCAAATCCTGTCTCTCGGGCCAGCTCACGAATCGTTTGGCGTCGATCACTGTCCATTAGTGCGGCAACAGCATGCACTTCTGCTTCGCTGACACTAGGACGACCTGGCCGATGCATGTCTGCCACATTTTGGCGTCCTTCGTTGAAGGCTTTTACCATCTTGCTACGTTTCTGTAAGGGAGTGCAGATTCCCCGCAATCCTCTTGAAGCCATAGATGAGATTGTCGTGCTGTACGACCTCGGCACATTAAATTTTTATTGAACTTCGTTGTTCTTGTTTTGAAAACATCCTGAAAATACTTACTTTAGACCGCAAGCTAATACAAGGATCAGTTCTTCGCGCCACTCCACATGTGCGTGACGTAAGAAGGACGAGTCTTTTTGCTGAGAGGTAAGGTAGGTATGTAACTCACGTGTATGGTATACGCGACATTCTTTGGTTTTGTTGCGTAGCGTTTTTACAGCAGTGTTGCCACTGTTAAAGTTCCAACCCTCGTACATATGCACATACATACAGAACCTGCGGGCACATTAACTCACAGGCTTTGATAGCCTGTGAGCTAAAAAACTATTAAACCGATCTTTCTAAGTTTTTTTTTTTAATTAAAAGTAATGTAATTTATTGAAATTTGGACCACTTTCAGCCGTTTTTAAAAAAAGAAAACATTTTTAGAAGCACGCCAAAGTACGAAAAAAAAAATCAGAAATAGACCTTTTTTTTTTTTTTTTTTTGATTGACTGCCACCTTGTTGATTTTCAACTTTTTGACCTCAAAGTGCTTGAAGCTGTAAATCTATACAATATTATCTACTTTCATAATCTTTAATGGAAAATGATTGCAAACGATTCTAGCGATCTATAAAATCACGCCCGATTTTCCCATCTCCATTTAACTTATAACAACGCCTCCCCTTTTGGATATCAACTGGCAGCATATAGATTTTACCTTATGCTTTTGAAATATGCCCAGACACCTATCTGGATAATGAATTAAATAAAATTTAGTTCCGTAGACCGAGGCTACTTTGCTCCTTGGGCCATACTTTGGTCCATCGCGTAAAAAAAGTGTTTAATCTTTGTATTGAACAAACAACACAAGATCATTTGGGGGTTTTGCTCTTGAAAAATATTTTATTCTCTACTATAGCGTATTTGAATAGTTTGGGGTAATCTAGATTTTTGTTAGTGACAACGTTGGACGTGTTTTTAAACAACTGTTTTCGTGTCTAGATTTTAATTCTCCAAACTTTTTACAGTAAAACAATCTGGATAAGAGATACAAATAAAGTAAGTGTCAAAATATTACCTTTAGTAACCTGTAATCCATGTGTGATCATAGTTTTTACTTTAACTTTTTATTTTGACAGGAAATGGTTACTTTTTCATAAAGCTAACATGAAAACTAGTTTTTTGGGGCTACTTTGTGCCAGGCCTGGTTTGGTCCGAAGTAGCCCAGTTACTTAGAAATGCCTTTTATACAACCAAATCTCTTAAAAAGGGTTTGAAGTAATATTTTTTTTCAAATGTTACTGTAGAAAAATGTTGCATTAATTGTTTTTGTTCCAGTTGCTGAGGATAACGTGACGAAAACTGTTTCTCGTGTCTTTAATATTTGCAATTGGTTTATTGTGTTTAAATGTTAAAAAAAAAAAAAAAAAAAAAAAAAAAAAAAACATTTGCTTATCGAGTTTGCAGAGTTAATTCATTAGCAGATCCTATTGTAAGGGGGTTTCAATAGTCCAACTTATGAACTATATTCAATTTATATGAAACTAAGTGAATGGACCAAAGAAGCCTCCAGCCAGTGATGTAGTGGAGGGTATATGGAGGTATACACCGTATACCTTCTGGATTTTTTTCAGGAACACCGTATACCATCTGTTGCTTAAATAAGCTATTGTATATATGTTACCGTGAAAGACCGAAATCTGGAGAGTGTCGACATTCACCGGTGAATGTCAAATTCACATAGTCGCTTGGTGTATGTATGAAATATTTGTTAAATATCCTTATTTCTGACTTACACCGGCAAATGTCGACATTCACTATGCACTAATGGTGAATGGTGAATACGCCGGAAATTTGCATTTACTTCTCCGTGTTTCAGGTTCGATCATTAATTTTTAAATCATAAAAACGTTTTAATCGTCTGTAATCCAAAGATGTGCTGCACGCATATTCACAATGCGTACTCGGTTCGGATTCCACACAGGTATCTCCGTATATTTTTCTGGTATGAAATTTTGAATATTCTGAAACACATATACAGGCGATCGCTATTTCACACAAGCTTTGAATTATTATTTAATCCATTCGGGGTCTAACGTTCTATTAAGGGTTCTCGGGACTCTTAAAGCTTTAAAATTTTCGAAATTTAATTTATTTAATATGTTAAACTCGTATCTTTTCTGGGCCTTTTGATATAATTGTTTCCTTCAAATTCCCCTTTAGAACAGAAGTTATGGCTTTTAGAATCATTCTCGCTTAATAGGTGAAGCGGCGTTTCCAAAACTTTGAAGTCATTTTTCTCCAAATGACGTATTTGGGCATAGTGCGCACGATATTTCTAAAACTCCTGATTTTTTTCATGACATTTTCAAATCATGTTTCACATTAGTCTGTATAAACTGAACCTAAAATTTCCTTTTTATTGTTAAAAAAATATTTTTTTAGCTGATTATACTGTTGAATTGAAATTTTCTGAATTTTGCATTAGCTAAATGTAACTTTGTATTAAAAATATAAAAATGCTTTAAATACAAATTTATTTAGGTTCAGGGTAATTATTATAATCTGAAGTATAAGTAGGCACCAAAATTTTCGTTCTAGTTGCAAAATGCATTTTGTAATCGCGTGCGTAATCTGTTATTCCGATTTTCTGCATCTTTCATCTCAGTAAAATTTTGCTCTTAAAATCAAATACATTTTAAGATATTAAATGTTGAAAATGGTCTTTTTTTCATGTTTTCCAATTTTAAGAGTCCTGACACCCCCTTAAGTGATCATGTCTTTCCAGTGAGTATTATTTTGTCTTAACAAGTAGTTTTGTTATTATCTCCATGTAATAATGATAGAATCCTAATTCTAGTAATGTATCTATTATCCATTCAATTCTCTCTCTTTTTATCCTTCTTTTTTTTACAATGTATAAAATTTTTACTTAAGTTTATAAATTTTACATATTTAAAGGAGGATTGTGTTTCTGTTTATATATATATATATAACCACTGTTTCCTCCTAATAGCATATTTGCCATAAGAATTCTGATAATAAAAATAAAAATAAACTATTTGTTAATAAATATTATAAAAATCTAGAAAAGTAATTACACGAAAAAACTGTTTCAGGTATATTGGTTATATTGGCCAATACTTTTAGTCATCGCTAACAGAGTTGGTAATTTAGCGGAAATTCAGGATTCAAAATATCTACCACCTTTTTCTTTTTTTTTCTTTTTTTTTTTTTTTTTTTTTTTTTTGTAAATACCAATTTTTATTTTATTCATTCGATGAAAGTCTGCCATTAAACAAAGCGAAAATTATTATTAAAAAATTCAGCTATTTTTTAAATATAAAATTACGCTTAGTTTTCAATTACTAATCACTAACATTTGAAATGAAATACCAATATTAATAAAATATTAGGTTTACTTTGGAAATATTTGTAGTGAAACGTGAATGCTACCTTAAGGTTACTGTACATTGTAATAATATCTAATAAAACATCAATATTGTAAAAATTCTTACTCTTGTTGGAAATATTAATAGTGAAATCGCAAAATATTTTTTTGAAAGCACTGCACAAATATGTACAAACTGTAAGATGAAACATTTGACTGAAAGTAGATTTTATTTTTATAAGTTTTATTTTATTTCATAGAAAAAAATAAAATATGTATATTTTATTATCTTAAGCGAAAATTTTGCACATTAGGAAAAAAATGAATGTAACGGATTATGAATTCAAAGGCAGTTAACAAAGCGAAAATTATTGTTAAAAAATTCAGGTATTTTTTAAATACAAAATTACGCTTAGTTTTCAATACTAATCGCTAACATTTGAAATGAAATACCAATATTGATAAAATATTACATTTTCTTTGGAAATATTTGTAGTGAAACGTGAATGCTACCTTAAAGTTACTGTGCATTGTAATAATATCTAATAAAACGTCAATATTTTAAAAATACTTACTCTTGTTGGAAATATTAATAGTGAAATCGCAAAATATTTTTTTGAAAACACTGCACAAATATGTACAAACTGTAAGATGAAACATTTGACTGAAAGTAGATTTTATTTTTATAAGTTTTATTTTATCTCATAGAAACAAATAAAATATGTATATTTTGTTATCTTAAGCGAAAATTTTGCACATTAGGAAAAAATATGAATGTAACGGATTATGAATTCAAAGGCATTTAATCATCTGTTCTATTGTTGACTTCAGCCATACCTTTTCACACTTTCACATGTATAATATTATTAGAATTAGAATACTATCATTATTACATGTAGAGAATAATAAAACTTATGGTTAAGGCAAAATAATGCTAAACGAAAAGACGTGTTCTCTTAATCGCTTGAGGGGCGGTGGAATACATTATATCCCACCCAATTTTAATCAAGATTTGCACCAGAAACATGTAATTACACATTTTATAACTTTGGTAGAAAGAAGTTGTAAAATAGCTTTTCCTTATTTTGATTTTTGATTTTTTTTTTTTTTTTTTTTTTTTTTTTTTTTTTTTTTTTTTTTGTATATTTGTGTGTGAAATCAGCATTACTGAAACAATTATTTGCCCCTGAAAGGGTTAATGGGACACTTCACGCCGAACGAATCAAATAACAATTTGATGATTCCATGAATCCATCAGCTTTATATCATAAATACTTCAGAATATTCGATATTTAATACCGGAAAAATAAAATGAAAAATACATTTTCAAATCCGAAGCGAGTAAGTATTGTGAAAATGCGTGCTGCACTTAGTTTTAGCAGAAAGTATTTTAGAGTGCTGTTCTTGAAAAAAAAAAAAAAAAAAACAATTGTTTTCTCGTTTACCTTGAATTAATGTATTTAATTTTTCAAAAAAAAAAAAAAAAAAATAATAATAATAATAATAAAAATATCGCGACTCACTGCAGTATCCATTCAATATAAATTAGGATGTTGAATTAAAAAAAAATAAAATTTAAGAAAACGTTGCACGCACCGTCAAACCTTCCATAAAACTGACAAAGCTGACTGACTCGCAGTAGAACAAAGAATTTGGTGACAGACTATAGCCTTTCTGTTAAACACCACTTCTCTTTTCGACCTCCACCAGACCGCATCTGTGTTTGTCGACATTCACCGGTTATGGTCCAAATATACAACAATATAATAAAATATTCGGTCTTTCACCGACGTTTTTGGTATGTACTAACATTCACCGGTGAAAGTCGACATTCTCCAATTTCGGTCTTTCACAGTAACATATACACTCTAAGATATACCCTCTGTCTTGAGCGTATACCTTCTGTTTTTTTTTTTTTTTTTTTTTTTTTACGATTACATCATTGCCTCCAGCAGGGCATACATTGTTCCAAAACATTAAAGATAGTTAAAAAATAAAAATATAAAAAATAGCCTCTTTAAAACCATACAGTTTGCTTCATTGTTTCATGTTAATTGTTTAAAACTCTATTTCGACGTTGAAAAATCATATATGTTATAATATTTTTTAATAATGTAAATGTTAGTGGAACTAGGAAAAAGTCGACCGGCTGATGGTATATCGCCAGTAGAAATGGTTATCAATACACTCATCTATGGCATGAAATATAAGAAAGAATATTTAGATATCATAAAGAAAATTTAGATATCAAAAAACTTAAATTTGTAATTTTGGCTATATACCGGGTTTGTATAAGAGTCTAGAGTAAGCGATAAAGAAATTTAATATTAATCTTATGGCTAAAACAACAGGAAGTAAACTATTTAAACTGCAACGAGACTGACCCAATTCCAAAGGATGAAATCGCAAGCATATAGTACTTAATACCAATGATAATTGAAAATAAAGTACATATTGTAATAACCGGATGATAATTTAAACACAGGTTGAAAGAGCACATAGAGTGATTTCAAATTTAATAGGCCAACCACAGCATTATCGAGACTTGACCAATCGAAGAATTTAAATATATTAGCTGACACGCCTGGCATTTCTCAGGCAGACTGTCATTGAAAAATATAACAGTGGAGTGGACTTCATAAAAAAAAGACTGAATAATATTTATTTAGGCACAGATGTCATGTACGCACCACGTTGGTGCGATTTTTTTCTGACGCCAATTTGGCGAAAACCTCGTTTTCGAATACCAGTTACATATATATTTTTAAAAAGGGAATAACAATAAATAAAATAAAGTTTTATTAATAACCATAGAATGAAACAATTTATATAATTTTAAAAAAGAAAATAAAAGTAAATAAACCAATTTATTAATAAATAAACAACAGCGTCCGGGTTACCATATCAAGCAAAATAACAACACTTTGGCGCCAGTTAAGTACCCTGGTGCGTATATGACATTGGCGTCAGAAAAAAATCGCGCCAACGTGGTGCATACGTGACATTATGCCATGAAATGGTCAGGGAAAATTATTACACTTACTTTTAAAGAATGAAAAGGTCAGGGAAGATCTTACGGTTGAACCTAAATAGCATATCGGTATAAGATCGAGGCTTGATATATGGCAAATTAAGATTGGTGAAATGCTAATGCGATGCATTTTATAAAACGGTTATTAAGCCTATTTTGGCGATCGCTTATGATCTGTGTTTGACGGCGTTCTTGATCCAGTCTATTTCGATTTTCTCTTCTTAATTCGGTTTCTTTTTCACTTTCAAGCATTCACCGAGATCTTTTACGGGCATTTCTAATGATATTTTGAAGCTCCATAAATGCAGTAGAAGAGCAAAACGTAAATAAACCCGATTTACCTCGGCTTAACTCCTCCAAAAGGACTTTTACACAATAACCAATGAGATGCGTTTCATTCGAGCGTTGCCATTAAACAATTAACAAATAATCACGATTTCTATGCCACGTACGATAGCGTAATTATGTATGGATAAATGTTTTAATGAAGCAAGAATCACTACTCCTTACGTCCCGTTATCGTATCTCATTAATAAAAGAATCAATAGATATTTTAATCAAAGGAAAGGAAAGCAGTTAATGATAAACAGTCAGATAACATACTGGAGGATGCGTAATTTTAAAAGAAAAGTTTAAAAAAAGTATCCACCCCGCATTGGAATAAATAGACTCACCCTACTATCCAATGGAAAACGAAGAAAAGCAAAGGCGTTCAGTGCAAAATCAAATCAGCCCTGATGATGATCACGTTTGTGATCGAAAGTACTCCGCGTGGCTTATTAAAGTTTTAAGTTTAAAAAACCCATTTTATATGTAGTAATAACGTTTTACATATTGGGACATCTTTTTTAAGGAAATATACACCTTTTTTAGCAAGATTATTGATTTTAAATTTGGTGATTGAAAACAAAAATGTACTGGCAGCAATGTTGCCGTCTATTCTTCGTTTTAGCATTCCACCGTTTCCAAGATGGAAAATTTCCGCTATTAAAGACTGAAATTTCTCTGTTTAAAAATGAATATGAGCAATGGCGTAATATTAAAAAAAAAAAAAAATCTATGTAATAATAATACATATTGATGCACATTTACGGAACAGGTATTTGTATTGCATAATATCACACCCTAAATGAAAATGATATAAACTATATAAAGTTTCTTGAATCCTTAATACACCTTATTCTGAGGTCATATAAATCATTTTGTAAAAAGAATAATAATCTATTTAAAATGACTTAAAGCTGTTTTATTAAAATATACAAATTGTACATCTAAAATATCAAAACCAAGTACTTTCGAACATCTGAGGGGATCATCATCTGGGTTTAAACCGTTGAAAATCAGAGGTCGAGTTCGTTAATTTATACTTGATGAACTGTTCCAAAATTCAAACTGGAAATGGGGGAAGGCCATGCTGTTTGGAAATCTTGGGAATGATGTATCAGAGTCGGCGAACCTTTTTGTTGCCGCGTGCCAAATTTGATCAAAAAATATTTTACGTGACCATGGCGTGTCAACTAAAAAACAAATTTAGTAGGTGGAAAAATAGATGATTAAAATTGCTTAAAATTTTCTATTAAGATTTTAAAAATATGAAGAACATACATGTAGGTATTACACTATGATAATTATGGCAACAAATATATTTTAGAAATTAATTAAAAGAAATTAATGCTATGTAATTTGATTTCTGTTGCTGCATCATAATATCGGGTTAATTTTAATGCAAACTAAATGCCGGATGTATCTGACAAGTGCTTTCAGTATGAATTTTGATATTATTTATTTGTGAAAACAGTGACTTGAAAGCATAGATAGGCAGAAAATCAACTTTAGCATTAGAATTTAGTAATACAACAAATTCTTGTCGATAATTTTTAAATATCGTCTTTGTTTGAAAATTTTTAAAGACCACAATGAATCAGATTGGTATATAATATGCCGCAATCAAAATTTTTCAATTTCCATTTAATCGACTTTAGAGAATATCAGTCGCAATTTTACGTAATTTCATTTTATTTTGATTTAGAGCCACAAGCAATGCCGTACCAAAATTATTCTTCCGCGTGCCATAGGTTCGCCGTCCCTAGTGTATGATAATGTATCATTACACGTATAAGTAGTTCGACATAGAAGTTCTACTGATTTCATAATTAACAACTTTTGATAACCTGATAACTTCTTTATGATCTTAGTTCTCTTAAAATCAATCATAATCTCATGCTCTTGATGCAGCCTAGAAATTGCTGTTCGACTATCACACTCGTATCGCACTGAATATTTATTGGAAATACACTAAAAAGAGTTTTATTTAATAAGGTTGTCTAAAATTATATTACATATATATACAGTCGGACCTCGTTATCCCGACACTCGGTTTTCACGTCACTCCGCTTATTATGTCAGTTTTTCAAAGTCCCGATTTTCTGTAGATATGATTTCAATGTAAACAAACTCCGGATATTCCGACGGTTTAGGAAAACTGTCCATTTTTTATGATCCATCTTATAAGCACAAAAATGAAGTGGTAAGAAATATCTTAGCCAAACTTTTGACAAAAGTGTCTAAAATACCCATTGAGATAAATGAGAAATTTTACATCAGTTCTTTATATGAAGAAATAAACCAACACACTATGAATGACCCACTTAAGATCCAGACAGACTTATCAGTCTACTCGCGGTTTTTTTTTGTTCTGCTCAGGCTACGCTTTCTTGTGGTTACACGGCGTTTTTCATCCAACTAAAATCGAAGTATTGCATTGCATTGAAACGATCAGAAATTATCTAACCTCCATTTCTGAAACAATGAATATTGATTACAATGCATAGTATAATATTGAAAAAGGAATTGTAAGAAGCACATCTGGGGATAAGCAAACCTTAATTCATCAATATTTCAAGTAACAATAAAAAAACAAGTCATCATAAATCTGATTTTTAGTCCTTTCTTTTTTCTTTTCTTTTTTTTTTGTGCTTAATTATAATGTTTTATTGCTTAAAACTGCAAGAACAGTTATGAATTTAAACTTGACTTAAATTAATTAAAATTACCGTTTTTTATAAACACATTTTTCTCCAACTCCGGTTACCGCGACACTCCGCTTATGACGACATTTTTTTTCTGGTCATTGGAGTGTCGGGATAACGAGGTTCAACTGTATTTCACTTTTTAAATTAATATTTATCATTTTAATTTGTTATGTACAGTGTAACTTCAAAAATAAGGCATTCAGAAATACGGCAACTTCAAAAATCCGATATCAAAACCATCTTTTTCCCTTCGTTTTTCTTTTGCATTTTCAAGTTATGGTAGAAGGAAAATAGCAATTTTTTATGAATTAAAAACTTCAAGATCGAGAGTTAATATGCAAAAAAGTAATATTTGACATTTTTTTTCATTTGTCACAGGCTATTATTTTCTAAACAAATTCTCTGGGAGCTGCACTGTTGCTTAGACAGGGCGTGAAGACAAGTACTTAAGTTCTTTGGAGTCTCTCTTCTGACGCTGTTCTAAACAGAACTGCCGATAACGCTAATAAGAGCTCCGAAGACGAGGATGAACAACAGGCAAAAAAAAAGGTGTCACTCAAAAATGCATAAATTGGACTTGAGAATTAATATCTGCTTTAGAGAACAAGACTGTGTTTATGAAATAGATCCGTAATAGAAATTCTTCATTTGTATAAAATACAAGAAAAACTTGTTAAAGAACGGGCAAAAAATTTGAAGCAAACAAAATCGACATCGATGTTTCCGAAATTACACGAGAAGAAATAATTTCACTCTTTATTAGATTTTTTTTTTCTGTAACATAGAAAATATCAATTAATATAAGTTTATTTTTACATTTAATTTTCTCTTTTTCATACATAATTATCACTTAATAATGAAATAAATTATGGCTAAAGGCACCATTAAGAATATAGTGCTACTTTTGATACTCCTAGTTACTACTTTTGTCATTCCTTCAAAAATCCGGAATTTTCAAAAATCCTCCGTAGTCTCAGTCTCGATGATGCCGGATTTTTGAAGTTATACTGTATTCCCTACTTTGTGTAACTACGAGATTTAAAAATTGAGAAAACTATTTAGATTTAAATAACATTCAATTTTATGTTATGTTTTTTCTTTTTATGGGAAATACACTAAAAACAGTTTTATCTAAAGTTGCTTCCTTCGATTATTCTAATATTTTGACCTGGAGTTCTAATGCAAACTAGCTTCCGTAATTTTTTTCAAGTAAGTCGGAAGTTCTCATTTAAAAGAGTTTCCTAGTAAATTAGATTAGATTAGAATAGATTATTCTTGCAAATTAGATTTTTATTCGTACAATGTATCCCAAGTTGACAAACAGCAGGAAAGTGAAAAAGTGTACTGATCAAAAGATATTGTAAACATCCGTAAAGATAGAAAGAAAAATTGGAGTGTAAAAAAAAAAAAAAAATTACATTCACACTTACTATCTGCGTTGGAAACAAAATCCCACGTCCAAAATATCGTCGAACAAAATTTTTCGTCCGCAATCTTGTATGGAGAAAAATCTCGTGTGAAGAGAACATTGTGTGGTCAAAACCTCACAACAGAAATAATGTATCGATGAAACACTGTGGGAACAAAGTCTTGTTAAGAAACCTTTGCAGGAAAAGAACTAATCTCTCTAGTCTAAGGAAAAGTAATTAATGATTCTGCTGCTGCCGTAAGGTCATTGTGCCTCTAAATGCGAAAATGTTCTTGTATTTAATATTTTAAGGCAAGAATAGTAAATAAATGCTATATAATGAGACATGCGAACTTCAGGAACAGAACCCGAAACATTTCTCTGCATTTAAAGCGTTTTCTTTTTTTTTCTTTTTTTAAATTCCCATTAAAATACAATCTTTTATTAAAAAGCGCCCCCATCTTTCCTAAATGAGGCAAAAAATTCCGAAAGTGCTTCACAGTTTTTATTTTTTAACTTTGAAGATCAAATAACTTTATAGACCTGAAGGACTACGACTTATGTTTCATTTACCTGTAGTGTAAGCTTAAGAA
Source organism: Maratus speciosus (assembly GCA_963932465.1). Classification (NCBI taxonomy): domain Eukaryota; kingdom Metazoa; phylum Arthropoda; class Arachnida; order Araneae; family Salticidae; genus Maratus; species Maratus speciosus. Next base: position 184,809,331 of record OZ010798.1, on the reverse strand, counting down.
AACGTGACCAATTTTAAAATTAGGGTTATAAATTATTCTACGCATTTTGGTGACTTCGTTTTCTTCATATACTTATTAGCAACGAACTGAATGCCTTAAATACGGAGAGACTTTTAGGGTATTAACGAGGTAAGTTTATATGGCATTTTACATATATTATATTAAAATAATGTTTAAAGCAGAAATTGTATTTAACCCTAGAAAGGTATTTATACGCTTTTGAGGCGTGGATGTAGAAAATAAAAAAAAAGGTGTTACGCTATTTGACATTGTAGGTCCACTCCCATCCCTCTGGGATTGCTTCGAAGAGGGACTTAATGATCCATATTTGAGTTATATATTATACTATCTATATTTAAGTTATATTTTTAGAGAGCACGCTCAGGAGACGTATATGTATCATTACTGTGATGTTATTCACGATACCGCTCTAGGATTAATTAACCCTTTATATTCTGAATTTTGAATAAACAATTGCTTCACCTGAATAATTATTTACGTTAATGTCTAAAATATCCAGAACGACGTATATAATAGTAATTTCATTTTCAGATAATTTAAAAAAAATTAAAACTGATTTAATAAATCGGTAGTTAGTCTCGGTAGGTAGTCGCTCTTTTTGCGAAATATTTACAAGAATAATTAAATTAATTAACAAAAAATACTGTTATGAAAATCTCACAATTCTGATAAGAACAGTGTAAATAAATACATTTTTTAATCCTATCTGTAACAGAAAAGTGTTTTGTAGTTGCAGATTCTTCGCATAACATTTTTAACACTTTCCAACAAAGTTGAAAAGTGTTTATGCCTTCGGTTTGTCTGTCCGTCTGTCCACGCTCTAACTCCCGTAAATAGACTCGGATTTTCATGAAATTGATAAAGGTTATTTAGGGTCACCAAAGCATGTTTGTATTGTATATGGAGTATGTAGGATTAATCGTTCATTTACAGGGGCACTCAAAAGTATTCCATTACTCCATTACATTATGGTATATGGGGAAAAATCGTTTGCAGAGTATTTTAATGACATTACGCTATTTCAAATGTATTGAAACTTATATAAATCACTGACTTTCACTACGATCACGTTAGAACAGGGCATTCATAGCATTTTTTATTCATTTACAGGGGCGCACAAAAGAAATGGGTTGCAGTACAGTACTGTCTTTGAGTGATAATTGCTGGAGTGTACGTTTAAAATTCGGTATGCGCTTTTAAATTTAATTAATTTTTTGATTCTTACTCGTTATATATAAATTCTATACCTCAAATATAGGGCTGCACAAAAGTATTCACGTATACCGTTTTCCTTATTAGAGGAAATTTCTGAAGGTAAATTTTCAACTGAAGTATACGTATCTCTTAAGTGAACTCTATTTTCGCATGCATGTAGTTAATAGATTCAAATTTATATATCATATACAGGGCTGCTGAAAAGATTCGGATAATTTTCCGATTGTGGATGGGAACAGCTGAAATTGGGTTTTGAAATGTGTTATGCGTTTCCATGTGGTTGAATTAAACGTAATACTTTAATTTTTTAAACGGTGCAGTTTTGCTACATTATTCTGAATGTGTTGGAAAGTGTTTCATAATATATGCTTGACGCATGATTTTTCTTTCTTGTTTAACAGAGTAAAAGCTACAACTCGGTAAATGCTTAAGAAAATAACCGCATTAAAAAATATTTATCTTCGACTGTGCTTTCTAAATAGGATTGAACAAATTATTTTGTATGAAAAGTGCAATCTACTTTTATTAAAAGACAAATTAAATAAATTTTACGTTAAATTTTCTTTAATGGTTATTAAAAGTACCGTCAGGATAAAAAGAGTTAAGCTGTGTTGAGTTAGTGAATTAGGAATTTCAACATCACCCTAAAACAATGTGTTTCTTTAACCGGGAACTTAAATATGTGTTTAAAATGATCAAAACAGAAAAATACGTTTCTTTAAAATTCTTGGTTTGGTTTGTGTTTATGACGGTCAATTATCAACACGTGGGATATAGGCCCAAAGGGTGGGGGGGTACCCTTCGGGGGGGACTTTCTAATGGAACCTAACCCGTATTAACGCTTGGAAATCTAAGATTCGAAGAAAACCACGAAAACTCCGAACGATTAGGCCGACGGGCGCGATTGGGTTCGAACCCAGCACCTCCCGTCTACCAGCTTCGAGAGAAGAGCCTCTCGGTCACTGGTGGGGCCGTTAAAATTCTTAATAGAACAAGTAAAAATGAAATTTAAAAAATCAAAAAACCCGACTGAGTAAAAAGCGAACTAATTAATTATTTCTCATCAATGTGAAACTATTGGGTCGTTCGGAAAGTCGTGTCCGTTTGGAAAAATCAATTCGTACCGGAAAATTCTGCCTCGTAATTATAAGACATTAGATATCGGAATCAATGTCTAATAATTAAATGATAGAATTTTCCGGTACGAATTGATTTTCCCAAACGGACACGACTTACCGAACGACCCAATAGTTTTTGTATTACTTACCTATTTTTTTTTATTTACTTGTATTGATGACTTTTAATTTGTGTTTAATTGTCAATTCTTATCTGTAAACACTGTTTTGATGAAGCCTATAGATGTCTATGAAGGTAAGAGTTGCAGTAACGCTAGAGATTCTACCTACACAACTTCCAGGTTGTGTAATACTTAAACGGAGCTTCTGACTGTAAAATAGTCAGTAAAACATCGTCTTCATTTTGAAAGACCTATCCAATGATAGGCCACTCAATAGGGTGCGCAAAAATTTTTATTCGTCTCTACCGCCATTCTGTATTTTACGGCCACCCTTTTGAATTTATAAAAACAAAACCTAGCCGATAACCATCGGACGATTAAGCCGAATCAATAAGGATCTTATTCATTAAAATCCATCCACCCGTTGGGATGTTTCGAGGGTATAAAGAATCCACATAGCCAGATACGCGTGAAACACATAACCCTTCTTGGCAGTCGAGTAAAAAATGGCGTTAGATTAGCAGTGTATATTCGAGACAGAGAATATAGATATATGATTACGGGATTCGCAATCCTTTTATATGATGCAAATTCTGAAAAATCTTGTATAGATTGAAAACATTTAAATTATATTAATTCGATTAAATAAGTTAATTTTACAAACATTAAAACGTTCTGTAGCTTAAATGCCTTAAATGTAAATAGCTTAACTAAAATGAATAAAGGAGAGGGGTGGAGGTAACACAATATCAAGCTGCAAATTAAAATAAATATATTTTTGAGCTCGGTGTAACAAAAGCTTTCACACAATATACAAAGAAAAAATTCTTTTTTTTCTTTCTTTTATTTTATTTTATTTTTTTTTTTTTAAGTAACTTAATTAGCCCCTCTACATGTTTCCTAAAAATAGTTGTGAATTTTTAAATATGTGAGTCAATACACTTGATTACTTCAGCCAATTTGAACTTTCCACGTTCCATAGTTTACGAGTTGGCTGTGACAGACGAACAGGCAGACATAGTAGTGATCTTATAATAGGTTCCGTTCAGTGTTCTCGCTTTCTTTTCACCAACATTAGCGATTTGGCGAATAAGAAATAAAAAACAGTAGCTAAAGTTAAAAAAAAAAAAAAAATTAGGAAAATAGATTCGGCGTACAGCACTGAAAAAATTTCTCTTTAATTCCCTATTGTATCCTTTTTTTTTCAATGTGATCTAAAATAACCCAATTTTTTTTATAATTGCTTATAAAATAGAAATCCGCTACAGAAACTATTAAAAATGAGTACATTCTAAATGTTTTTTAAAGTCGGCTCATTATAGGTGCAGATTCCCAAAATTTTTAAAGAGCCAGTGGCTCCTAAACCCAAATAATCCAGTGGTCACATTGTGAAAGAAACCCATAAAAGCAAGAGCGTTTATATGGGAAAAAGTTCAAAGCGCGAATTTTGTCAATGGATCGCAAAAAAACCCCTGTAAATTGCGTCAAAGGGTCAGGAAAAAAATGAATTTCGTCAAACAATCCCGAAAAAACACAAATTTCATCAAAGAATCGTGGGAAAAAAATGCGAATTTCGTCAAACTTCGCATGAAAACGTCAACTTCGTCAAGGGGTCACGAAAAAAAAATAAGATTAATTTTATCAAAGGATCGCAGAAAAAACGCTAATTTTGTCAAAGGATCGCAGAAACAACACAAATTTCATCAAAAGATTACAGAAAAAACGTGAATTTCGTCAACAGATTGCAGAAAAAACGCGAAATATGTCAACAGATTACAGAATAAACGCGAATTTTATCAAACGCGCAAATTTCGTCAAAGCATCGCGAAAAAACACGCAAATTTCGTAAAACGATTCCTATAAAATCTGAACTTCGTCAAAGAATCGCGGAAAAAACGCGATTTTTGCCAGAAGATTGCGAAAAAAAACGCGATTTCGTCTAAAGATTGCCGGAAAAAACGCGAAATTCGCCAAAGGATGGCGACTTAGACGTCGAGAATCAGTCGCCAAAGCAAAAAATTTTGTCGCCACGTGGCGACTGTCGACCGTGAATCTCCAGCTATAAGGCGCATAGGTAGTTATTAACTGATAATTGAAAAACATCGATTGCATAATCCTTTCTGTATCTTTGGCTGTTGCTAAACTGATTTGTAGTTGAGTCAGTATCTCTATAGAGTAGGGGTGCACAACCTTTTTAAGAGAAGGGCCACTTTAAAAAATGTCTGGGTTGTCGAGGGCCACATCAGTCACACGAAGAGAATTCTATTTCGGAGAGGTGTGTGTGTGTGTGGGGGGGGGTACCTCTCTAGGTTCCCCTACCCAGTCAACATATCCAATTCAGTTGGCAAGGCTATATCAACAGTCTACGTTTGTATATATAACAAGAATTAATTTGAAAGAGTGATAATATTCCTGGACTTTATTAGGGAGAGTAAATTTTGTTTTATTAAAAGTGCTAAAAAAGAAACATAGGCATGAAAATGGCTGGTGCCGAAAAAAAATGCGAACTTTATGAACGAAGGTGGCAGGAATAGCCGATCAACAAGATTTGAGATTTTTACGCGCCTGATCAACGAAATTTGAGATTTTTCCACGACTGATCGACAAAATTAGCGATTTTTCCGCGCCTCATCTACAACATTGGCGATTTTTCCGCACCGAATCGACGAAATTCGCAATCTTACCGCACCTGGTCGACGAAATTCTTATTATTCTACACCGAATCGACGATATTTGCGATTTTTCCGCGCCTGATCGACAAAATGTCCGATTTTTTTCGTACCCGACCAACGAAATTCGCAATTTTTCGGATCCCGATAGACAAAAACTCGCGATTTTTTTGTGCAAGAATGACGAAATTTCCGATTTTTTCACCCCTGACCGACGAGATTCGCGATTTTACCGCGAACGATCAACGAAATTCGGGATTCTTAACTGACTCTGACGAAGTTTGCGATTTTTCAAACGGTAAATTGACGAAATTTGCGATTTTTTCAAACAGCAAATTGACGAAATTTGCGATTTGTTCTCATGATAATCTGACGAAACTCGAGATTTTCCCGCAGCCAACGAACGAAATTTTCAAATTTTCCGCGCATCATCGAGAAAAGTCGCGATTTTTTTGTGCCTGACAACGAAATTTGCGATTTTTCCGAGTCTGATCGACAAATTCGCGATTTTTTTAGTGCCAAACAAACGAAATTTGCGATTTTTCCGAGGCCAATTGACCAAACTTGCGATTTTTCCGTGCATGTTCGACGAAGCTTGTGATTTTTCAGAACCCGAACAACGAAATTCGCGATTCCTAACTGACTGACGAAATTTGCAATTTTTCTGGCGGCGAATTGACGAAATTCCCGATAAACAGACGAAACACCCGATTTTTCCACACCTAATTGAGATAATTCGCGATTTTTCCATACCCAATAGACTAAATTTGCGATTTTTTACGCGCGTTTTACGAAACTCACGATTTTTCTGCAGTCGATCAAGAAAATTCGCAATTTTTTTCGCGCATCATCAACAAAATTGACGATTTTTTCGTGCCCGATCAACGAAATTTGAGATTTTCCCCCTGTTGAACGAGAAAATTCGCGATTTTTCTGTGCCCGACCAATGAAATTCGCAATTTTTCCGAGCCCGTTCACCAAAACTCGCGATTTTTCCTAGCCCAATTTTTCTGTGCCCGATCGGCGAAATTTGCGATTTTTTTTCAACGCTTCAACTACAAAATTTGTGGTTTTTTGGTGACCGATCAAGAAATTTGCGATTTTTCTTCGCCTGACCGACAAAATTCGCTATTTTTCCGTGTCCGATCAATGAAATTCGCAATTTTTCAGAGCCTTATCGACAAAATTCGCTCTTCTTCCGCACCTAATCAACAAAATTCGCGATTTTTCCGCGCCCGATCTACAAAATTCTCGAATCTTAACTCACTGACGAAATTGGCAATTTTTTCCAGCGGCAAATTGACGAAATTCGCGATATTTCCTCGCGAATGACGAAACTCACGATTTTTCGCAGTCGGTCAAGAAAATTTGCAATTTTTCCTCGCATCATCAACAAAATTTATGATTTTTTCGTCCCCGATCAACGAAATTTGCGATTTTCCCGCGCCTGATAGACAAAATTCGTGATTTTTCCGTGCCCGACAAACGATAATTCGTGATTTTTCCGTGACCGACCAATGAAATTCGCGATTTTTCCGCACCCGAACGACAAAACTCGCGATTTTTCAGCGCCCGATCAGGGAAATTTGCGGTTTTTTCCATGCTTCATCGACCATATTCGCGATTTTTCGTGCCCGATCAGGGAAATTTGCGATTTTTCCGACCCCAATCAAGGAAATTTGCGATTTTTCCGAGCATCATCGACAAAATTCGCTATTTTTCCACACTCGATCAACGAAATTCGCGATTCTTATTTGACCAACAAAATGTTCAAATTTTCCCGCGGAAATTGACGGAATTCACGATTTTTTCCTTCAACTTTTGGACAAAAATTGCAATTTTTTCCAGTTATAAATTGACGAAGTTCGCGGGCCACACGTTACCCCATCGCGGGCGACTTTTGGCCCGCGGGCCATAGGTTGTGCATCCCTACTATAGAGTAATGCAAATGGTACAGTGCGATTGAATATGAAAAGCAACACCTTTCGTTCAGTAACACGGATAAGAATCTCGACTGTATTGGCACACAAACACACACAGAAAAAGAGCAGAAATAGAAAATTCGCAATTTGGACAGTCTGATTGTTCGTTTACTTGCCAAATGAAGCATTTTTTCACGATTTGGCGCAACGGCGATCAGCTGCGAGAACCCTGGTTCCGTTTTTACTTTTTAAGTACGGAACCTTAAAAAGCTAAATACAGTAGAACGCCGATTACCGGAACTCCAATTAACCGAACTTCCAGTTATCTAAACAGTCTATTTCTCTCAAAAAAAAATTTTTTAACCGAACTTTCAGTTATCCGAACGGCCAATTTCTCTCGGTTTTTTTTTTTTTTTTAATCAAACTTTCAATTAGCGAAACACCCTGTTTCTCTCATATTTTCCTCTTCAGATTTAGCATGCGATATTGAATCCCCGGTTAGTGTATTGTTGGGAGCAGTAACAACGAAAAAGAAATTGAAGAAAATGAAAACGAATGTTATGAAAATGACCCAGGTCCATCACATACAAGCCTTTGAATGTTTGGAAACAGCTATGAAATGGCTCGAACGGCAGAAGAATGCTGATCCTAGTCAACTAACGTATTTAAGAATAATTCGACATATGAGGAATTCAGAAGACAATCCGACTAACTCCATTTTAAGTGGCGCTTTTTTACACAAAGGAACACTGAAAATTTTCTATATATTTATACAGTAATAAAAAGTTACCCTTGATTTAAAAGAAAATTAATGAGTTCAATCAAAATATTCCGAGAAAAAATATTATATAGATACGATATTTTAATAGCTACGATAACTTTAACTGTTTATACTGAACATTTCAATTTGATTAAGTTAATCGATTTGTGCACTGAACGCGAACGGCTCATATGGCAGCATTGAAAAAAATGTCTTATTTGAAGCAAGCAACAATCGAAAACTTTTTTACTTAAATTATAATCTCTGTATTTCAGAAGATGATAAAAAGAGAAAAAAAAATTTTAAATGATAAAAAAGTAAAAAAATAAATTAAAAAGAATAAATAAATAAATAAATAAAGAATTTTTAATCACGCTAGCACTAACTGATGCTGCTTGTCCTAACTCTGGATAAAGTGTAAAGGTTTTAGTATAATCAGAAACATCCCTTAAATTATCTGTCCGTTTACCTGAACTTTTGCTTATCCGAACTAGGGTTGGAACCGACTTGTTCGGATAATCGGCGCTCTACTGTAATAGGTAATTTGGCAGTTTTGTGAAAATCAGATCTTATTTAAAAATGATTAAATTTATTTAAAGTTCAGTTTTGGGACTGAAAATTCTATATATTTAATCCCTTGGGGACGAGCGTCACGTATACGTTACGCATAAGGTGATCAGAATCCTTGATTATTCCCACGTTATTTTTTATTGTAAATTTTTCCTTATTTAATTAGGGCATTATCCCGATTTAATTAGGCAAAAATTTCTGTTTTGAAAAACAGGTAATAGAAGATAAAAAATTCTGTAAAAGACGCTCGTCGCGAAGGGGATAAGACAAAAAAATTTCTGAAGGATCCTGTTTCAGGTCCAAAGTTTTGTGAAAGGTGCTGTTTAAGATGAAAAACTTGTGAAGGATCCTCTGTCTAAAGGGCAGAAATTTTTCCTAAACCGATCCCTGATCGGCAATAATAATAACCTCAGTAGTTTCTAGAGAGCTGTCGGAATTTGAAAATTCTACTTTAATTCAACCCAAAACGAGACCCGAACCCGACAAAAAAAAATTCATCCATCCGAAACCCGACATACCTCAACCAAACCCGAAATAGAAAAAAATAATCTGTGTTGTAGTACAGTTAACTACAATTATACCTCTAATATCACTTTTATATTTTATGTTGAAACATTAACATAAATATATTCATTAATGTTCAAAGATATAATTTTTTTTTCATCTGAAAAAATATTCTAGACATTTTAAAAATCACGTCAACCCGAACTCCACCTGCAAGAAGATAACCAACCCGAAACAATTAAAATTAATTCAACCCTCAACGAAAAAATATTACGGTCAAACCTACCTGACCCAAACCAAACCGCCGGGTATTCGGGTAAAATCGAGTTATCGATCCGATGCAGAACTTTAGTAGTTAGTTAGCAATGATGATGATTATGATAATTGCTGGCATTATTATGAGTAATATTGTTATTTACCTCACGTTTTCTGATTTTTTTTTTTTTTTCACGTGAAACAAAAACCACAGAATATCCCGTCTTACAAACACAGCGTGCTTCACCCCTGTGACATCAGGTTATGACGTCAATAGAGTTCACAATTATCCCTTACAAACAATTCCATTTTATACGACGCTAAACTGATATATCGTATAGATGCATCAAAGAGGAAATAAATGGTAATAATGTCAAAGAATTCTGAAAGAAGACGTTTCTTAGAAGCTTGCGCGAACCAGATGTCACAGGAAACTCCTAGGATATGAAGCGAGAAGCATCATTGCTCTATTTTTAGAATAATCTCTTCTAATACAGGTTTGAGAAGCTTCGGTTTTATCACTATAAAAGTTTGTTGAGGCTGTTCTCAAATCAAAACTGTATACTTTCTAATAATTTTAGGTAGATTTCGTATGAAATACTACCTATTGTGGGATCTCCCCTATGTTGGAATTTCGGGAAAATTTTTGCAGATCTACACCGATTATGACCCCTAGAACCCAAAATCACCCCCACTAAAAAACTTTATATGTTTATCTATCTACTAGGGGGTTCTGCCCCCTGCAAGCTACGCTCGCCAACCCCCGTTCAGACACCGCAGAATCTAAAAACACGCTAATCTGACCGGTTTAAACAATATTATAGAAGATTGAATTATACTGAAAAAAGCTCTGCAGATCTCCCTGTAAACGGGTTTCTATTCAATTTCCTTTGATTTCAAAAATTTAAGGCCGAATCACTTGCTGTTAAGACATCCAATGGTTGTTTTCGTGTTTGATTAAAGAGGATCAGTTAAACGTTTGAAAAGAAGCTAAAATAAAATGAATTAAGTGTACAGAGTCTTTGTCTCCCGGTATTTTAAAACAATTTCTATAACAATAGCCTAAGTTATGTGACTATCATCAACAGTTCCGGGCGAACCACTTCGCTTTTTATATTCCTGGTACCATTTTATGTTACTTTAATGTTAGCCAGGTGCAGGTGATAAGTCGCCAAATATTATTCTATCGTCATCATTTCATCTATATTATAATAGTCCAAGTCATGTAACTGCCATAAATAAATACGCTCTGATCCCTTCGCTTTTCATATGAAAGTTTGGCCTAGATATCATATACGGCCCCATATTGGCGCGATTTTTTTCCGACGCTAATTTGGGGAAAAACATCAACAGCATAAACAACAACATCCGGCTTATCAAATCAAGCAAAATAACGATACTATGGCGCCAGTTAAGTACCCGTTGCGTATATGACATTGGCGTCAGAAAAAAATCGCGTCAATATGGGTCCGTATATGACATCTGTGCCGAAAGTTTTCCCTTTTGATTAAAAAATCAAATTTCTTTTTCGAATAAAACTACATAAAAGTTTCCATGGTCGCAAAGAATTCATGGTACATGAAAATAGCAAATAAAGCCTTTGTGCAACAATATTAAAAAGCAGAAAAACCAACGTTTAAAATGCACAAATAATATATGAAAAGCAGCAAACAGCTGTTTCGAATCTACTAGCGAGATTCTTCTTCAGTGCAAAAGGAACAGCGTGCTAGAACAGCTAGGAACAGCGTGCCTCAGCCTTGCTTTTTCTAGCACGCTGTTCCTTTTGCACTGAAGAAGAATCTCGCTAGTAGATTCGAAACAGCTGTTTTCTGCTTTTCATATATTATTTGTGCATTTTAAACGTTGGTTTTTCTGCTTTTTAATCATGGTACATGGTTGGCGCCCCAACACTGTTACGCTAGCCAGGTGCAAATTTCGCCAATAGCTATTTTTCAAGTCGCCAGTTAGCATTTTTTTTTTTTTTTCGAGTGGTAAATTAAAACATTGCTTTGAAGTTGAAATTAAATGTCTCGTTTGTTGCATCATTTAATATTTGGCCAGATGCCCTATACGCACCGGGTTTGGGGTGATTTTTTTTTACGAAAATTTGGCGAAAACCTCGTTTTCGAATACCAGTTACATATGTATTTTTGGTACTACTTAGCTATCCCGTCGACCAAAAATCTATCACCAAACTATAAGATTAAATGCCAATAATGGTTGATAGTAAATGTCACATTCACTTGACTTTAAGCAAGTTACACGTCTTTACGTCATCAAGTGATTTTTATTTCGACGTTTTATTTGTATATTTATTAATGTTATACTGTTTTCTTTGTTCTTTCGTTATTTAAAAACGAAATTATGTCAATTTGTATAAGTTGGCAAGTGGTCTGGCGATTTATATAATTTGGCGAAATGGGTCGATGGAATAACTAAGTAGTACCGTATTTTTTAATTATTTTCTATTATTTTTTATTTTTAAAGGAAAATAACCAAAAAAATAATTAACTATGGAACAAAACAATTTATGTAATTTAAAAAAAAGAAAATAAAGTAAATAAACATTTATTATTAAATAAACAACAACAGCCGGGTTACCATGTCAACCAAAATAATGCCATTTTGGCGCCAATTAGGTACCCCGGTGCGTATATGATATCTGTGCCTAATATTTTTCTTTTCATTTCGTTTAAAAAAAATAAAGAAGTGAAAGCCATTTATTTTAAATGTTTCAGTTTGTATTAAATAAAATGATAATAAAATACAAATTGAATTATGAATAAATGTAACATGATACATTTCTTAGCATACATTTAAGGGAGGCCAAACTTCTCGCTAAATTAGTTTAAAATAGTAATCTTTTCTAAAATCTGAAAAAAAAATATCTGTTTGATTAAAATTTGAGTTGCCATCATTAGAAAAATGTATATAAAATTAGAAAAAAAAATGAATGTTTCGAAAACTAATTCGAATTTAAAAATTCTAATACCAGTTTTGAAATCTGCGGTTCAATATTGATTTTTGTTGTTAATTTCATCGCAAAGTATTCCATATTTTAGGAGAAATCGCCGTGAAACATAATCAGTTGTTTAATCAGTCGATTCATACTTCCGTTTCATACTTCCATTTCATAAATTCGTTTCATTAGGATTTTATATATACTAGGTGATCGTACCCGGGCTTCCCGGGTTACAGAATATAGGTGAAAACCAATTTTTTTTTATTGAAAATAATATTAATTTTTACATGCACTATATTTTTTAGATTGCAGATTAAAAATAAAAAACCAGTTTTGATGTGTAAAATATGAATTATACAATCAAATAAACTTTTGAAATTTATCAAAAGTGATCTTTTTTTGTATTAGCCGCATGCTAAGAGTTATTAGCCCAAGATTTTTCTGCTTACGGCATCCTTTTATTTTCTGATAATTTCAGATCTTTAAGCGGATAGTTCAATTACGTGTCTGTTAAATTTGTGTTTTATTTATATTATTTTATTTATTTAATCACAAAGGAAGTTTTATTTTTGTTTACGGAATATTAGTTGTAAGAAAATGAACTCTTTATGTTGTTTTAAGAGCAAACGGATTAATCTTCCTTAATCGAGTTTCACGCGATAGAGATAAATTTAAAAATTAACCTGTCATACCCGCAATCACTCTTTTAAAAAATTGGTATTTTAATTTAATCTTTTTTAAAATCATTTTAATTCAAAACGTGAAGTCACGATTGACAGCAAAAGCTTTGCATTTGAACAGTCGAACTCTTAACTCGAGATTCTAATCTCAGTACCGGAGAGTAAAAATTGATTTAATTTTTGTTTTTTTACACATTTGTGTTAAAAAGTTTAGTTTTATCTAAGAAAATCATCGTTTCTTTTAAATATGACGTCATTTTCACTTAAGCATTTCACCTATAGTGTCCGAAACTTAGTACACATACAGAAGGAAAATAAATTTGGAAACTTTATGAGGAAAATGCGTGTTTTCAAAAGCAGTATGTAATTTTCCGTTAAAAATATTATGTCGCTAATGGGATTTTGCGCCATTAAACCCTATACAACAATTTTTATCAACAACAATTTTGAATTTTCATGAGAATAAGGATAAATAAACCTCATTATTTCTCTCTTCTCTGCAATAATGAAAGCTATCTTATTACCATCATTTTGAAGAAGCTTCATAGAATGTTTTTCAAATTAAAATATAATAATGGGATATTAAAAGAAACAGCTAGTGCAGGCCCATATACAAATGAACAGCTTTCACTTTAAAAAAATATATATATAGTCAATTTGGTTCAGCAGAAAGATCAGGGCAGATGACTAAAAAACATTCTTGTGTTTTAAATATATAGATTATATAGAGTTATGAAAAATTAAATTAAGCAAATTATGTTATTTTGATAAAATTAAAGTAACATGTCTTAAAGAATAGCAATAAAATTTTATTAGTCGAGAGAATTTTGGACAAAAACTTGGGAAACCTGATATTATTTTAAACCCCTAATTATTGCCAAGATCTTCTGTGAGTGCTTGTCTAACTCGGCAAAGCGAATACATCCAAGAGAGAAACATCAAGTTCTGTAATATAAATTGCTATTTTTCAGCCAAAGAGCATGCTCACTGCATGTTAATGCTCTTCCATAAAGGCACTCTAAACGTTTGTAAAACATTGCGTTTTATCGGTGTGTGATTTTGATTAAGTTATTTTCAAAGTTAAAACATTTTCACCTGTGAAGAATTTCAAAGCAGCTGGGGTGAAAATGACGCACTTCTACAAAACATATTTTAGTTCTAAGAATTAAAATACACGCTTTTTTTTTAATAAAATGACGTCAATTGCATCCGGTAAATCATCCCACTTTTATGACCCCGTCTTAAACAACATCTATAGTACGGTATGCAAATGACATCATTATCTCGGAATAATACATAAACCCAGCAGAAAGCAATGACGTCATTTAGGAAGCTAGGCAAAACAATTTCGGGTATCTAATGACTTATATATGACATCCTTTTTTTTGTTTATAATAGCTCCATGTTTTATCAGATGTCATTCATTTAATTTTTTTTTAAATTCGGAAAATGTAATTACACACGAATTGATAAAATTGCATTCTTTCAGATTTTTGATACGAATTAAGTAAATGCGAAGAAAATAAGTCACAAATATTCTTTAAAATGCATTTTTGTAAAGAGAAAGTGAGAAAGTGTTGTATCGTTTGTAAAGTAAAATTGCAATGAACTAAAAATCATTTAATCTAATATATAAAAGTGAAAAATTGTCTGTCTGTAATGCTGTACAAATCCACAGTTTAGAAGCCAGGATTGTGAAATGTTATGTACATGTGTGTTAAAAATGCACATGTGTGTTAAAACACGGCCGAGGCAACTAAAGCAATCCGGAATCGAAATAATTTATTGTTAACTTTTAATTAATAAAAAAACACCAAATTTTCAGCAATTTCCTACCAAATTTAAATATTTTTCGTTATAGCAGCTGCCAACAATTAAAAATTCACAATAAAATTCTTACCACAACAATTACCTTTCTATTGCAAGACGCATTGCATATTACGTACGCCACGCTGAAAAAAAGCTACTAAAAAGCTGTAGAGGGTTTTACAATAATTTTTTTACATCGCATGCAAATAATTAGAGATATGCATATTACGTACGCCACGCTGATTAAATTTCAGTGAAAAAAAGGCACAGCAGTGGAAAAATATTTTACTAAATCGAATACTTATTTTCAATTTTGGTTTTAGAATTAGATTCATGAACTCCCGTGCATAAAATGGGTTAAACAGCTAGTTGATAAATAAAAACGAAATAAAGCCAAAACTTATCGGGTTTTATAACAAACGATATTCTTAACATAGCACATATTTAATTTCAATTTTTTTCAGTTTTTATGAAAAAATGGCAACAAAAAGATACAGTAATCTATTATTTTATTATTTTCTCTTTACTGTCAAGTCAAAGAAATGGAGTACTTCAGTTGCCACGATTACAAAAAAAGTAATAAAAACTACAAAAAAAATAATATCTTAAAATTAAATTGAGATATAGCTTTCAAACAAATTGTATTTAAAAGAGCATTTTTTTCCTTATACGATGGTGTAAAAATTTGAAATGTGCGATGTTTAGAAGTTTTAAAAATTTGCAGTAGAGAAAATTGCAAAACCAAAATTTTATTTCAAATTTCAAAGTGTTGCCATTCGCAAAATGACGTATGCGTTACGCACAGATATGTTTGTCCTTTATAATATAGATAGATAGATAGGGTAGATATACAGGGTGGTCATAAAAAACTTCCCCGATATGTGCACTAGCGGCCTAACCGCTCAACCAATCGAAACGAAATTTTAGATATAGTACTCATTTGAAGGTATGCTCTCGAGATCGTGATTATTTAAAACAATAGAGCTCTCACGGTTATGGTTACAGTGAAAAAGAAGCAGATTCTACTGCAATTTTTTTAACTTCTAAGCATCGCACATTTTCAATTTTTATGCCGTCGTATTGGGAAGAAAAGGTACTTTTAAATGCAATTTGTTTGAAAACTGCATCTCCATTTATTTTTAAGACATATTATTATTTTTATTTATTTATTTATTTATTTATTTGTAGTTTTTAGCAACATTTGTTTAATTTTGGTAGCTCAAGCACTCCATTTCTGTAGAAAGTAAAGAGAAAATAGTTGAAAAATAGCAATTATATCTTTTTGTTGCCATTTTCTCATAAAAACCGAAAAAGAAAATGTAATTAAAATACGTGCATTTTGAAAAAATATAAATGAAGGATTTCTGATAAAACATGGAGCTATTATAAACTAAATTTAATTTTAAGTATCTATATTAATATTACATGCAAATGAAGGCATGCGAATTATTATATAGCATTTTTTTGTCGAGTTTCTTGAATGACGCATCCCCACCCCCTTTTTTTTTGGATTAGTGTATTATTCAGAGATAGTGAAGTTATATGCGTACTTTACAGGAGTTTAAGGCTGGATCGTAAATGTGGAATTCTTCAGCGGATGCTGATGTCGTCATTATATAAAGTAAAAGTGCGTGTTTTAAGTCTTAAAACTGAAATATGTTTTGTACTATCTAGGTCTTTTTACGCACACACATATATATATATATA
This sequence comes from Maratus speciosus, assembly GCA_963932465.1. Classification (NCBI taxonomy): domain Eukaryota; kingdom Metazoa; phylum Arthropoda; class Arachnida; order Araneae; family Salticidae; genus Maratus; species Maratus speciosus. The sequence continues at coordinate 184,793,020 of OZ010798.1, read as the reverse complement.
TATATATATATATTTTCACTGGGGGCGACACTAAATTCTGAAAAGCAGAATTCCTGTTTTCTAGTAATTGTATTTTCTTTTTTCGGGTTTTAGTTTGATTATTTCGGTTTCGAGTTGAAGCATTAACCCTTTATGTCCCAAATCATGAATTCATGAAAATTTCATTTTCTAAGGCATTTTTCGTGAATTTTTGAAACTACATTAGAAGATTTACACAATCATTTAATAAATTTCAGAATGATTTTTTCAATTAAAATTAATTTATTAAATTTGAATTAATAGGGATTTTGTGCTATATTTATAACCCCACTCAAAACTTTTATTTAAAATATTTTTTTTTAGTATTTTATAGAATTAGGAAATGTACAAATATAATATTCTTGTAATATAAATACAGTCGAACCTCTGTTTAACGAAGTCGCTAAATCCCGAAAAAAAGTTCGTTATATGGAAAATTCATTGAATAGAAATTCACCTTTTAATATACTTTAAATTACATATACAGATTTTAAATTCATAAACACTAAATGTTATTAAAAAAAGTAATTAATCACAATTTTTTATTTTTATAAATTATATCTATTTGTTTTATTTTACCCATCAATGCGTCCATCTTCAATTCATTTTTTCTATGTGTTTAAATCTTTGAAATTTGCAAGGAAAACGAGAATAAAATAATACATTGTCCAGGAATATACTGTATTTTCAGTTTAAAATAAATAGTTTTACTTTAAAATTAACAAATTTTAATGACTTTATCGTATTTATTATATAACAAGTAATTTTAACCGTTCATTATTACATGCGTCCTTAAATTTAATTACTGAAAAACTTTCTTAATTTTGTATGAGTTTTTTCTTTGAAAAAGTGTTATCACTTACACTATATGGCCATTAATGACCGGCAACTTTCAATTTTAGACATTTTGCCGAATATTTAAAAATATACTTCTCAGATTCTTCTAGAACTTTAGGATTAAAAAGAACAGGTTTGACTTCATATTTATCATTATGACTTCATATTGATTTGATAAGGAGGACAATTAGGGGGCCAACAAAAAGTTCAAGAAAAATAATAATACTTGGGATCACCCTGTAAAATGAAATTCACGAAATTAATCTATCGCTACAGATTATACATAGGTAGAGATTGTACAATATGTGTATTCATTTTTGTAAGAATATCATGTATATTAATAGAGATATAGCGATTTTTTTTTATTAAAAAAATTCTTGTATGTTTTTTGCTTAGAACATACAGGGTTTTAAACCAAATTTAATGGCAATTTCAGAAATATTGACAAAATGTAGTAGAAACAATATAGTGTAATTGGAATATAAATATATTAAATATTTAAGGAAATATGGGCAGTTGTATAAAATAATTTTTATCTGCGCATGTGCCAACGATAACAAGGAACTTTTTGCATAATTTAATAGTCAACTCTATGGAGCAACTTATTTAAAAAAAAAATCAGTTAAATATCGTAAAAATTCAGAAAGATATCGGCGTTACAGTGAGCTGTTTTTTAGTGTCTCACTAAAACTCGCTGAATGATAAGGGATTGGCCACAAATTGTAATTTTTAAGTTTTCTGACAGTGCTCGGAGCAAGTTTTTTGAAAAAGAAATTTAATTATAGTTTACGGTTATGTTTAGGAAGATTTTAACTCTAAACTACGATTAAAAGGAAAATATAGTCCATACATTGATTACATTTAGGTAAACTGAGGAGTTTATGGTAAAATTTTGTGAAATTTAGCCCAAGACGCAAAACATTCTTACAGTAAATTCTATCGCATATATATATGTATTTTCTGTATACACGTAATTTGTATGACAGTAGTGAAGTCAAACTAAAATTTAAGATATATTGTACATTTTTCATTAGTTATGAGTCAATAACTTGCTATTTGATTTTTATAGTGATATTTCAATAATTAGCTTTTTGAGAAATCACATTTTGCATATTGAATTTTACTGAAAATTTTTCCATAAAATACATTTATTTAACTGATACATTTACTTAACTATTTTAAAAATTTACTTAATTTTAAACTAGTTAAGTAAATGTTTCAGTTAAATAAATGTATTTTACGGAAAATGCACTTTTCTGTGAACATTCCATACGCAAAATGTAATTTCTCAAAAAGCTATTGAAATATCACTATAAAAATCAAATTGCAAGTTATTGACTCATAACTCATGAAAAATGTATAATATATCTTAGATTTTAGTTTATTATCTTCACCACTGTCATACAAATTACGTGTATACAGAAAATACATACATATGCGATAGAATTTACTATAGAGTGTTTTGCGTATTGGGCTATATTTCACAAAATTCATCATTATCATAAGCGGAGTGTCGCGGTAACCGGAGTTGGGGAAAAATATGTTTATAAAAAGCTGTATTTAATTAATTTAAGATAATTTTAAATTCATAACTGTTCTTGCAGTTTTAAGAAATAAAACATTATTATAAAACAAAATAAACAGAAAATCAAAATTGAAAATAATAAAAATGAAATTTAAGATGACTTGTTTTTTTTTTTTGTTATTCATTGTAAAAAAAAAAAAAAAAAAAAAAAAAACTGTAATTTTTACAGTAAAGAATTGTACTGTTTTAACGAAAAACAGTTTTTTTCTGTAAAATAAACTGAATTTTGTAATTTTTGCAGAGCAAATCTGTATTTTTTACAGAAAAAAACTGTTTTAATGAAAAATTGCAGCTTTTTTCTGTAAATTAAATGGTTTTTTACTGGCGCCAGAATTGACAGTTATTTCCTATCAATTTGGCAGTTTTTTTTACAGTGTTGTTACATGAAATATTGATGAATTAAGGTTTGCTTATCCCTAGTACGTTTCCTATAATTCTTTTTCCAATATTATACAATGATTTGTAAACAATATTCGTTGTTTCAGAAATGGGTGTTAGATAATTTCTGATCGTTTCAATGCCATGTAATGCTTCGGTTTTAGTCGGATGAAAAACGCCGTGTAACCAGAAGAAAGCGCCGCCTGCCCAGAACAAAAAGACCGCGAGTAGACTGATACGTCTATCTAGAGCTTAAGTGGGTCATTCATAGTGTATGGGTTTATTTATTCAGATAAATGACTGAATTAAAATTTCTCATTTGTTTCAATGTGTATACACAAGAAACAATTGTCTAAAATATATTTTAGACACTTTTGTGAAAAGTTTGGCTAAGACGTTTCTTACCGCTTAATTTTGCGTGCTTATAACATGGATTATAAAAAATGGTCAATTTTCCTTAACCGTCGGGACATCTGGAGTTGGAAATTATTCAACGACGCAAAATCCGGAGTTTGTTTGCATTAAAATCATATACAGAAAATCGAGACTTTAAAAACTGACGGGATAAGTGGAGTGACACAAAAACCGGGTGTCGGGATAACGAGGTCCGACTGTAGCATTCTGAATGTGTGGGAAAGTGTTTAATAATTTATACTTGATGCATCATTTTAAGCTCATGTCAGTATTTATTTTGGTTGTCTAAAATAATACGGAAAGAAGTTTGTCTGTGTGTCTGTGAGTGAGTGTTGTGTTCTGAAGAAACCGCTGCATCCAGAGCTTACAAGATTTGGCAGGTATCTTGACTTATATGTCTGAAATTATGCACCTCGAAGCCATTTATTGGATTTTTTGATAGTTAGTTAAAATATCAGTGAAAAAGCATATTGAACATCATGAATGGGAGGATTCCTTCTTCCCGCTAATTGTGCCTGTGCTTTTCCGGATTTTCCGTGGATTTTCGGGCAGGCGAAAACGAAGTGTTCGGTTTTTCTGCATTTTGAAATCGCGCTTGTCGAATCCCTCATAAAGTTACATAAAAAAAAAAAAAGAAACGAACAAAATAATTTAGTCGTACCTAACCGGTTCCAACAGTATCTTTCATTTTTAAAAATATTAATATTTAGTATTTCAAAAAAATTTTGACTTAAGTGTAATTCGTGTCATTTTTCAAGTTTTTCATTTTTCTGCATTATGAAACTGTCGCATTCTCTTCCCGACGGAAAATACAAAAAAGAAAAGATACCTACTTATTCGGGTACCTTTCCCTTTCTAAGGGTGTATCTTGATTAAAAATAAATTCATTAATATTTACTATTTCAATACTGATACATCTATCTGGAGCTTAAGTGGGTCATTTATAGTGTGTTGGTGTATTTATTCACATAAAGGATTGAAGTAAAATTTCTCATTTATCTCAATGGGTATTTAGGCCCTTTTGTGAAAAGCTTGGCTAAGACATTTCTTACCACTTAATTTCCGTGCTTATAAGATGGATTATGAAAAATGGACAATTTTCCTAAACCGTCGGGACATCCGGAGTTGAAAATTATTCAACGACGTAAAATCAGGAGTGTATTTACATTAAAATCATGTACAGAAAATCGAGACTTTGAAAAACTGACGTGATAAGCGGAATGACGTGAAAACCGGGTGTTGCAACAACGAGGTCCGTCTGTACAAAAGTTTTTTTTTTTTAATTTCTGCATCAAGATCATGATCGTCTTCGACTTCAGCGCAATTCATTGCTGTATTGTTTTAATTTTTCGCACTGTTTAAAATATCCAATTCAGTTAGTGTTTCCGAGGTCTCAATTTCAGAATCAAGTAAAAGAAAATCATCAATCAGCAAATCATCATTAATTTCTTCTTTTTTTCTCAGCTGTGTCCGATATATTTTTTAAGATCTTTATAAGGAATGTCGTTTTCGTCCTCCATACTTGCCGAATTTTCATTGCTGACAAAGAAGGCGCCTGGTTAAACCAGTCGAAGCCATTGAACATCATAAATGTGTTAAAAGAAAGAATAAGTTTGAAATGTCCAAAAATATTTTGAAATGAGTTGATTTTTGATGACCGATTATCTACTCAAGGGATATAGGCCCTTGGGGGAGTGCCCTCCGTGGGGGATCTTTCTAAGGGAACCTAACCCGTATTTGATCATGGAAATCCAAGGTTTCGAAGAAAACCACGAAAACTCCGAAACGGTTAGGCCGACGGGTGCGATTGAGTTCGAAACCAGCACCTCCCGTCAACCAGCTTCGAGAATAGAACCTCTCAGCCACTGGTGGAACCAAAAATATTTTGAAAAATAAGGAGAAAAAAAAATAAATCGCAAGAAAATTTTCGTTAAATAGAGAATGCATTTCGCTATTTGGAGGTTATTTTACGAAGAAATTTGCAAAATGTGTTTGGTTCAAAGAAAAATTTCGCACAATATAGGTTCGTTAGATAGAGGTTCGACTGTATAGAAATATTTCCGAACTGACCCCCCCCCCCCCCCCCGCCCAATCTTTCAACGTCAAGAAAGCTGTAAGGATGCAAAGGCAAAAAGAAATCATTTTTTAAAAAATAGTTCTGTTTTGTGCAACCAATAATGCTTTTGGAACAAGATAAAGTATGTATAACTCATTCTAAACTGTATTAGTAGTACTATAGATGTATTACATTAATTTCATAACAAGTTATTTTAACCCTTTATGTACTGAATTACGAATTCATGAAATTTTTATCTTCTAAAGCATTTTTCGTGAATTCTTTAAACTACATTAGAAGATTTGTATAATCCTTTAGTAAATTTTAGAAGGATTTTAGAAGGATTGAAGGACTTAGAAGGATTAATTAAATTTGAAGTTATAGGGATTTTGTGCAATATTTATAACCCCACTCAAATCTTTTATTTTAAATATTTTTCTTAGTATTTTGTAGAATTAGGAAATGTAATATAATGTTCTTACAATAGAGATATAGAAATATTTCCGAATTGAAAATCCCCCCCCCCTTCCCCCAACGCCAAGAAAGCTGAAAATATGCAAAGGCCAAAGAAATCATCCTTTCAAAAATATTTTTGTTTTGTGTAACCCGAATGCTTTTGGAACAATATAAAGTAATGTATCTATAACTCATTCTAAACTTTATTACAACTAATCGATGTATTAAATGAATTTTATAACAAGTTATTTTACTGGTGGTATTGACTACCGTCAGTAGATAAAGGTTAATGGTACTTTAAAGTACCGTCAATGCGTAAAGGGTTAAAGAACTGTGATACAAACAATAAAAGAAATTATATAAAATCAAGAAAAAGACTCTGAATGCGGTTACAGCGAACAAAGCCATTTACTGTCGATTAGGGTAATACTAGTCATTAAGGCAATTTTACAACTTTAATAATATTATATACTGTCACTCTGTTATTTTATGGTCATAAGCAATAATTACAGTGAATGCAAGCAGATATTGTTATTCAAAAGTAATGAGTGTAAAATTATAGGTTTCAGTAGCTACTAAACCTGTAATTTTATTCTATTATATCTAGTTAATGGATGACAGTAAAGGATAAAAACAAATTGAAATACACAGTAAAAAATATATTGATATTAAAATATTTGCTACATTTTGTATTAATCAACCACAGCTACTGTTTAGAATACAATAATTGCCCGTTTTTAGGTGCGTCCCTAGTTATATAAATATATAGCACCTATAGTCGTCATTTGGTCCGTCCGTCTGTCCTCGTATAACAGCGCAAAAACTACCCAACTGAACGGTTCGAAATTTAGTATATAGAATCGCTGCAGGAGTTCCTTCAAATTTTATGAAAATCGAATCTAAACTTAAAAAAATATTACTAAAAGTTTTCTTCCTTCTATTAAATCCTATCATACGTCATTAATTCAATGATATCCCATGCTAGGTAATGATTCTAGGTTGCCATGGTGATGACGTCCTATTTAAGATGATGCCCTATCATTTCCGTATTACTGAATTTAATATATATACAATCGTAATAAATTTTATATTCATGCATTTTTGCTTAAAAGTGCAACAGCTATTGCACCAAAATCTGAATATTTGTAAAACTAGTTATAGTATGAACGAACCTCATTTTGCTACGTTTGACGTACAATTTCGACTTGTTTCATTAAAGGGGTCCGGGACACAAAAATTATTTTTTTTTCTGCTTAAAATGAAGTTTAAATCATGTTTCTATCTTAACTGGAACAGGAAATATTAATTTTTTCGTTTTGGTTTGTTTTCAAAATATGGTTTTCAAGCACTGATTGTCACGACTTCTTGTGAAAATGCGTTTTTCTTCATGGTGGGGTTTTTCCCCATATCTCCTATTTAAATTATTATAAGTCAAGAACTGTTAAAGATAAGTGGTTCAAACTTGAAATCTATCTTTTTCATTTGTTTTACTCTAATTCTGATTTAGCAAATAAAATAAAAAAAAAAAGTCCTTCGGGCCATTGCCGGGAGGAAGAGGTAGCTTTCATATTCCTTATTTTTAAAAAGCAAGCTTATATTATTAAACAAACGAAGCTGAATTTAGTGGAAACCGATTATAATAGATTCAATACTAATTTTTATCAATACTAAATCATTATGAATGAGAATTTCGCTAAATTAGTCAGCTTTATTCAAGATGCTTTTATTTAAAGTAACTTATATTTGGTTGCCAAATTCGGCGATATCTTGAAGTGCCTGCCATTTTAAGACAACATGGTGGAGAGACTAACGAGTAAACTTGGTCGAGACCTTAGAAAATCCTGTGCACATGCTCACTCACATCGGAATCGGTTGATATATACAAGTGCTGTCGCAGGCAAAAAATCATATTTTTCAAAATATCACCCACATTAGAAATTCAAACTGCTATATCTGAGCCATTTTTTAAGATAAAGACAAAACAAAAAATGCTACGGAATCCTTATATCATGGTCAAATACTTTCAATTTCTAATTTTTTGCACCTCACTTTAAATATAATTTTTTTTTTTAATTTAATGGTCTCCATTTTGAAACAAGATGGCTGATGAAGCTGGGCAGCGAACTTGGTCGAGACATTACGATATACTATCCACATGCCTTCTTACATCGAAATAGGTTAATAAATACGCGTGTTATCACGTGACAAACATCAGATCGCTTCAAAATGTCAGCCGTGCTAGAAATTCAAAGTGCTACAATTCAACCATTTTCTAAGATATATACGAAACAAAAACTGCTCCGGAATCTTTGTATCAATGTCAAACACATTAAAAAAAAACTTTTTCATTTTTCAATTTTTTGATAACTTATTTTAAATTTTAAATTTAATTTTTTTTAAATAGCAGCCCTTTTGAAACAAAATGGCGAATGAATATGGCCAACGAACTCGGTCGCGACATTAGTATGTACTATGTACACACCAAGTTACATCCAAATCGGTTCATAAATACGCCTGTTATCGCGTGACAAAAATCAGGTCATTTCAAAATGTCAGCCACAATAGAAATTCAAAATGCTATAACTCAACCATTTGTTTAGATATAGACGAAACCAAAACTGTTCCGGAATCTTTATATTAAGGTCAAACACATATAAAAATATATTTTTCATTTTCTAATTTTTTGGTACCTTATTTTAAATTTTAAATTTTTTAAATTTTTTTAAATGGCCGCCATTTTTAAACAAGATGGCGGATGAAGCTGGCGAACGAACTCGGTCGAGACATTGGTACGTTTTATGTATACACCAAGGTACATCCAAATCGGTTCATAAATACGCCTGTAATCGCGTGACAAAAATCAGGTCGTATCAAAATGTCAGCTAAGCTAGAAATTCAAAGTGCTATAACTCAGCCATTTTTTAAGATATAGACAAAACAAAAAATGCTCCGGAATCTTTGTATCAAGGTCAAACACATAAGAAAAATATATTTTTCAATTTTCAATTTTTTGATACCACATTTCAAATTTTAAATTTAAAAAAAATTAAATGGCCGCCATTTTGAAACAAGATGGCAGATGAAGCTGGCCAAAGAACTCGGTCGAGACATTGGTATGCACTATATATACACGAAATTTCATCCAAATCGGTTCATGAATATGCGAGTGTGACAAAAATCAGATATATATATATATATATATATATATATATACAGGGTGCAATATGTTATCTATCGCCAACCTTTAATTTCTCAACCGTTGGTCCTAGACATATAGTTTCAATTACAAAAACGTTTCAAATGAGCTAAATATTCATGTTGAGGCATTATTTAATGTAAAAAATCAATTTGATAAAAATTACGAAAACTAACTTTTTATACGGTCCCCCAGTCTCTATAGTTATATTTAGTAAAAGTTCGCACATATCATAACAGATGTAACACAAAAAGTTTGACATCTGTACTACAAAAATTGACAAAGTTATTAAATTTCAAAGTTTGAGATTTTTTCACATGATTTTGTCTTTCATTGAGGGATCAGTTAAAAGATGAATTAAAGTAATTCGAGATCAAAATCAGGGTGCAATGTCCTTTTAACGTTGCGAAGCCACTTTTAGCAGGTATCGTTACTACTTTTGAATGTTGTTCGACCCATAAAAGTTAGCTCAAATTTTTAGATGAAATAACCCTTTTGTGATCCCTCGATTTGGCGATATCGACTAAAGGTGGTTTCGTTATAAAAAGGACATTGCACCCTGACTTTGATCTCGAATTACTTTAATTCATCTTTTAACTGATCCCTTAATGAAAGACAAAATCATGTGCAAAAATCTCAAACTTTGAAATTTAATAACTGGGTCAATTTTTGCAGTACAGATGTCAAACTTTTTGCGTTATATCTATTATGATATGAGTAAACTTTTACTAAATATAACTATAGGGACTGGGGTACCGTATAAAAAGTTAGTTTTCGTAATTTTTATAAAATTGATTTTTTACTTTAAATAATGCCGCAACATGAATATTTACCTCGTTTTTGTAATTGTAACTATATGTCTACGACCAACAGTTGAGAAATTAAAGGTCGGCGATAGATAACATATTGCACCCTGTATATATATATATATATATATATATATATATATATATATATATAAATTTTGAACGGAGTGTGGTTTCGGGGTCTGGGGGTCATATGATCGATGAAAATATACCAAATTTTTTTGAAATCGCTTTCCTCCGAATGTCTGCAATAGGTAGCTTTTTGAAATGAAAGCTACCTAAAATTTACTTTTGAAAATATGATTTTTTTTTTAAAGTTACATCATTTAAAAAAAATTAATATTTTTAATTTTTATTTAAATTAATATTTTTTAAAATGCTGAATGAAAATTATAGCTTATATATTTCTGCTTATTTAAATGAAGAAAAAATGAAATTCCACAAATAATATTTTGAGTTATAACGATTTTAAATTACCCCATTTTTTTAATAAATTAAAAAATTTTAAAAATATATATGAGAAGTTTTATCATGTGATTTTGTTTCAAATGATATGGTTAACCATTATCGGTCAAAATTGGGAAATTTTATTAGCGGCCACTGGCCGGTAGGTATAATTTTTAAAGTGGCCACTTTCTTTAAAATAGCGGCGACCTTTTTTATTTCAAAATGCTAAACAGTAAAATTTCTATAAATATTAATCTAAAACTGAGTAGCCCAAATAAATATATTAATATAAATATACTGGAACCAAAAAAAGTAGAATCCTTGATAAAATGCAAGAAAATTTTATTATCTCCTTGTAAAAAAGTGGCCGCTGATAGACAATTTTTCACTAGCCACTTTTTTTCATTTGCTGGCCCTGTGGCCGGTGGCTAGTGCTAATTTTGACCTTTATTAACCATCACAAAAAAATTCAAAATTTTAACTCAATAAATAAAAATTATTTTTAAATGTGGCCCGGACCCCCTTAACCAAACACAGCTATTGTTTAAAATACAATAATCCTCCTTTATATAGCCTTTTTTCGTATCTTACGAAACTAATAAATTGTTCTTCAATCACCACTTTTTAACCCTTTCCAAAATAGTAGAAAAGTGTTCATGAATTCGGTTTGTCTCTCTGTATATTCATGCTCTAACTCGAGTAAATATAGTCAGATTGCCATGAAATTGATATATGTTATTGAAGTTTACTATGGCATGTTTGACATTGAAAATGAAGTGTTTAGCGTTTATGGTTCTTTTACAGGGACACTCAAAAGAATTCTGTTACATTATTGTCTATGTAGGGGAAATTGTTTTCGATGCATTTTAATGATATTTTACAGTTTTAAACACATTGAAATATCTATATATCTGAAGTGCACTACACGATGCTTACTACGGAATGTGGGTACGCATTTACAAGGACTTTCAAAAGAGCTCCGTAACATTACTATCTATGGGGAAAAATCGTTTGCGGTGTATTTTAATATTACTCTGTTTTAAACATATTGAAATTTATATAAATCAGGATATAATAATAGAAATATTATTACCTATATTACCTTACTAGCTGTTACCTGTGACTGCGTTCACGTAACATTTAAAGAAGAAGAAATTCATCAATTAAGCAAAAAATTTCGATAATTAAAAGCATATATAATTAACCTTTTATCACATTTTATAGTAGAAACGCTTCTGATGACCCCATTTTGCTTATTTTTGTTTATACATATAGGATCATTCAAATTTCTTTCGTGAGCATGAAATTTCATACATGTTTTCGAAGATTAAATGAGGAATAAATTTACATCTCTGTTATTCTATTTTATTACTTATATTTATTCTATTTTATATTTATTCCGTTCAAGGATATTGATTTAATTTATGTTTTCGAGAGAAAGAATATTATTTCAAGAAATATAGTAGTAAATATTTTTAAAGGAAAGTGGTTATTAAGAGGTCACTTCAGACGTGACTTTGATAAGATTAGAATAATCGAAAAATCGACATGCAACATTATGTTTATATTTCAAAAAATCACATCTTGGAAAAAAAAGATAAATGGTATTAAAAAATAATGATCAAAAGTGGTGAAGCATCAAAGTTAAAAAATACACACTTTTATCAGCTGTAAACCTACCAATAATATTAAAATGTTTATCACGCTGTGAAGACTCTTGAACCTAAATACTTATTATTTAAGCAATAGAGTTGGTTATTGCTTTCGCGGAATAAATCTATTTATGGAAAAGCACCCCAATTATGAATAAGCATTTTCATATCTAATATTGTGCTGTAATTTTGGCTTATGAAAGCTTTGAAATTTGTACGAATATGCTCCAATGGGGGGGGGGCAGAGATTGTGCTTCAGAGAGATTTTTAACTATCAATTTCGATATTTTAAAGAAAATTTCCCTTCTTCCTTTGCGCTTTTCGATAATCACGGTGCCTTTAAAAATTAGAGGGATCTGAGGTAAAAGGCGAATTCATTGCTTAGTTACTAGTTTTGGCTCTTGTTTACACGTGAATGCTGCCACGTGTAAAGCCTAATCTCAAATTAAAATTACTTGCTAATTTTTTTAAGTCGACTTTCATGTGCCATTTATTAAATTTTATTGAAACCATTGTTCTTGGAGGTTGTACGGTAAAAGGGTGTTAAACTTATGTATTTGCGGTACTTCTGTATTATGCTGCTATAAAATACTAATATTGTCTGAAAGAAAGGCAGCTAATGATTTAAAATATGACGACACTTTCACTAACAAGGAAGGTCTCCATACTGGGCATACTCAGAATATTTTGAAAAAAAAAATACTAATTAAACTACTTATGTATATAATAAAGGATCAGTCAAATTTAGCGGCGGAATTACAGTAGAAAGTCTGTAAAAAAATAAAATACTTTCGAATATTTGGCGTGAAAAGACGAAAGCGTCACGTTATTTGGCGAGCAGTACTTTTCCTCGCCAATAGCAATCGATTTTTAATGCACCTGAAAATTGTCTGCTAATTGATTTTTAGAATGTGTGTAAAAAGTATTTAATTCCCTACCAACAGAATTGAATCGAAAGTGCTCAATTGGACTTAATTTTGAGACATTGAAACAATTTTAATTTATTTTAATTTTGTTTTAATTCATAAAATTTGATATTTAACTTTCATTATAAATATATATATATATGGCAAAACTATAGTTAAATCAATCTAAAACTGACAAAACTAAAATAATTTACATTCAATTTATTTGCATTTTAATTTATTTAGAAAATGAAATCGATTAATGAAATCCAATATTATTGTACATTTAGAAAAATATTGAAACATTATTTTTATTAAATATACTAAATTTCAAGTAAGAAAATGTATTTAAAATGTAAGCTAAAATTTCATTTTGAAATAATGCGACTTTTGGTGCAAAATTATATTTCTGAAAGTATACTGTTATTTTAAGATTTCGTTTTAACTTTCGAAGCTGGTGTAATGAAAACGACATAGCTTTGACGAAATTAAAATAAATATATGTTAATGTTTTCGTTTTAAAATGAATGCTTTCCATGAAAAAAATATTACATCATTTTTACCTGATAAAAGATTTTACTAAAAACGCCTTTGTGACATGTTTTAACTGCCATTTTTTAAAAATAATTAATTAAAATAGTATATGACTTTTTAAAAATTTAATTCGTATGAATAGTAGGCATTAACTATCCACTTAAATTTACAGAAGTTATATTTACATCGCAGACGATTTCCGCTTCTGTGGAATAAATTCATTGATGAAGCTTCGATGTGTGTAAATATGTTTTCAGTTTAGGAAAATTTATTTTAATCATGTTTTTCTACCATTTATAATACTTGAAATTCAATTCTTTTTCATTTTAATGAAGAAATAGCGTCGAAAAATATATTAATGCGTTTTAATTCCTCTTTCTTCCACCAAAAATATCTTCTCCTGACAATCATACCGTGAATTTTGAAAGGAAACTCTCATTTGTATGTAACTTATATTCAAACTTTTTAATCGGTATAGACAGTATTTCTGTGACGTCACAATTAGTAAAATGGCGGTTTTTATAGCCTCGAACTGAAAGCGAGAATAGGGTCCATTAGTAAAAAATATTTCTGTTATTCTTTTTAATATGACGTCATTATTTATGTATTTTCATTAGTTACTATGATATCCATGCTCCTTGCATTTTTAACGAATACTTAGAAATACCTGTTTTATTTCAAATATGACGTCATATTTTTCCAAGCTAATAACTTTATTAATAATATGATTTTTTCCATTCTTTTTCCTTCTAATTATGACTCCATTTTTTGGCAGAAAACCCCTATTAACGTAACCGATATTCATCCTTCATGTGTAATAAAAAATACTCCATTTTTCGTTTCAAATATGACGTCATATTTATTTTCTTTTGAATTCTTTGTATTTTAATTTTTGATTAATTATAGAGGAGAAGATATTATTCCAGATTTAGAGTTTCTTGGCAACAAGAAAGAAAGATGGTTAAATTTATCGGAAAAATGTTAATTGGTTCTGTATGAAAAAGAATGAAATTTTGAATTAGTATTAAGAAAATTATTTGAATAAATTAAATAAAACATAGCCTATGTTCATTTCCGTTTTATAATACATCTATATGCAAAGATACAAAAACAGTAATTCCTCCGTTTAGATGTTGAACTCATTCAAACTTTCGGACACACTTTGACATTTATAATATTATTATAAGGATATTATTACCTATAATAATATGTGTACCGTTTTTACTCGCCCATATTACTCGTTCGTGTTTACTCGCCAAAATTCCTTCACGACACTAATTTTATATAGTGTTTTGACTCTATTAACTAAGAATACAAGGTTGTTCAAAATCTTATGTGGTGACATGTGGAGTCTGCATACGTTTTTACTTCTTCACACAGAAATAAGGTGACTCTCCCGTGATAAAAGTTTAATGCGCCTCTTTGAACTAAGGAATGAAGTCAGAATCTTCATGAGTGGCAATGATTTTTCTTTGGGAGAGAAGTTGTGTGATGATCATCGGCTAATGAAATTGGCAGATATTTTTAGAAAGGTTAATGATTTATGTCTCTCACTTCAAGGAAAATCATTAACTGTTTTTGATGCTACTGATGAAGTGGAAGGGTTTAAAAAGCAACTTAAGTATTGGGTAGAGCCAATCATAAACGGAAGCCTGGATTGTTTCCCACTAACAAAATGATTTGGAGAAGAACTGGAATCAGACATTCCTGCAGATATCTTAACCCTTTTCTATCTATCTATCTAACCGATGGCCAGGCCCCTACCTGCCGGGTTGCCCCAGCTTAACGGGTTTAGTACCTGGCATCGAGGCGTAAGACCGCCTAATCGCCCCAAAGCGGCAATAAACCTGACATCATTGACTCGATCGTCATCCTATCTGCAGTGCCTACTGCTCGTTTGTGTATACTTTGTTTTGCCGGTTACTTAACGATATATCCTGTTGTTTGGCACCTGCACATTGCTACTCAAGTTGGTCTCGTAATTTAGAACCTTGATCAGATGACGAGACCTTCACCTGGCAAGGCACCTCCAGAGGTATAATTCACAGGTAACTTGGAGGACTTTGCACCCACGACGGATTTTACATGCACCAGGCGCCATTAGCGTACATGACGGATTATAGCCAGCATTATGCCTCGATCCCGTGGCCTTAGCTGCGGATTCGATGCTCTGCCAACTGGGCCACCGCTGCCCGAACTACTTCTGATTGACCTGGGGTTTAGAAGCCGAATTGTTGGTGCAGACTTGTCGTAAGAAAATGGGTTTTGGAGTGTGGGGGGGGGGGAGCAAAAAAAGAAAAAAAATGGAGTGCCGCAGATAGACAAGTTGCACCGGAAGTTAATTTTTGGACGAAATGGTAGGCAAACATAACGATGCGAGGGGGGGGGGGGAGACTCCGCCTATCTACCGTACCCCAGCCCGTAGAAACTGGCTCTGTAGACTTCCCACTGGAGAGGGTCCGGTAGCTTGTGCAGGCTATAGCCTATGGGCAACTACGAATAATAAAGAGGCGGCAGTCAAAAAAAAAAAAAAAAAAAAAACCTAAAAGGGAAAAAGGTTAGCTTGTAGATGTTATTACTCTTAAAACTTACTTATAGCTATTTACTTAACTATCATTTATTATATTTATTGTTTTAATATTATCCTATAGCACTAGGTCACATCAGACTAACTAGAGTAATTTACTTTAGATTACTTAAATATTGCCTGGCTATTTAAAATGAAATTATATTTTTAACGATTTCTAATATTAGAATCAGGATTTTATTTATTATTATTTTTTTTTTATTATATTATCTTATGGCAAGTTAAATATGAATTGGCATACTATTACTTAGCTAGGAGGGTACTGATAGGAGACTAACGAGCTGACCTAGTGAGATTAATATACTAATTTCTAATTAAGCTAGTTGCTTGATGTTGTAACTTAGACATAAGCTATGGGGGTTGGGTTTGACCTAAATTAACATTTAATTTAATAATTCATTATATTTGTCTAGTATAATATGCTTATCTAACCCAGTGGACTTGTTCTTCTGAGGAGGTTTCCTTGTCTTGGTATTTGGTCACTGTCGTGGTGGTTGTCTTTTTAATATTTTGACATATTCTTGTGGGCCTTTTCTACTTCCTTGATTAGATATATGCTTCTCACATACCGTGATATGCTTTTCTCTATCGTAGGTTGTTTTTCTTTATGACTCTATTAATGGTGGATGTCTAAATTTGAGGTTTTGTCACTTTGCGAACTTGCCGCTGATGGGTTGACTTGTTGTGGTCTTTAATTTGTGACCCTTTGAATTGGCTTTGATCACTTAACAAGTTCATTTTCCTTTGTTTGTATGCTACCTTGATACGTGAATGCGCACATGGCGATCAGTCCATTGGAATCTAATGGCTGTTATCACGATTTATGCAACATTGTTGAGAGCTATTTGAAAAGGCTTGTGCACTATTGGAGTGGGGCTTGTTCCATGGCCGTTAGTCCGTCAATTTTTTTTATGATGACTATTTTCACAAGATGTATTGTTATAATTTCTCCTTTGTTGTAGCTGGCTTGCTTTAGTATGTAGTTGACTTCTCTGTTTCATTTAAAACACACCTTTTCCTTATCCTATCTTAACCCTTTATCTACTGACCGTACTTATAAGTACCATTAAAATAACTTCTTATAAAATTCATTTAATACATCGATTAGTTGTAATACAGTTTAGAATGAGTTATAGATACATTACTTTATCTTGCTCCAAAAGCATTATGGGTTACACAAAACAAAAATATTTTTAAAAGGACGATTTCTTTTGCCTTTGCATCTTTTCAGTTTTCTCGGTATTGGCGGGAGGGGGGCGGGGAGATTTTCAATTCGGAAATATTTCTATTGTAAGAACCTTATATTTGTACATTTCCTAATTCTACAGAATACTAAGAAAAATTTGTATTTAAAATAAAAGATTTGAGTGGGGTTATAAATATTGCACAAAATCCCTATAAATTCAAGTTTAATTAATCCTCCTAAATCCTTCTAAAATGTATTAAATGATTATGTAAATCTTTTAATGTAGTTTAAGCAATTCACGAAAAATGTTTTAGAAGATAAAATTTTCATGAAATCATAATTCAGTACATAAAGGGTTAAACGAGTTTGAAGTGCACCTCTTGCGTTTGATTGATACTTTAAACTCTTATTTTCCAAAGGAATCCCATGAAACATAAAAGAAAACGTTTGGGTTGTAACACCATACTCTATATCCAAACAACGGTCCTCTTTGACATCGCAGGAATCTGAATGCTTGCTTGATTTGACATCAGATAGTAAGATTAAAGTTTGAAACTGAGATATCAATCTCAGATTTTTGGTGTACGCTAAAAGGTGAATTTAAAATCCTATCAGATAAAGCGAAACTTATTCTCAGACCCTTCGCAACCACTTATTTATGCGAAACAGGATTCTCCGCATTTTCCGCTACTAAAACAAAATACAGATCACGTCTCAATGAAGATCAAGATATTCAGTTGCAACTATCCAAAATTCAGCCAGATATAATCTCATTGTGCAAATCAAAACAGTCTCATTTAATAAAATTTGTTTCACGAGACCAAGTAAAAATTTTTAATAAATGTAATAATACCAAAATAATAAAATAACACATTGTGGATCTGCAATATTTTCCCTGAATTTATTTTCAATTTATTATTATTATTTTTTTCTTGTATGAGTTTTCTGTCTGAAATGGGAAATTAATACAGAAAAAAAGAAAAAAATAAGCGGTGAAATCTAATATCCTGCAAGCTTAAATGATGAAATGATCGTCAATACTACTTTGTTGTTCTATTTCCTTAAATAAAGTACATAGCTGCAAAATAAAATTTAGTGCTCCGCGTTAAATTTCCACTTTCAAAGGTACTTCCGTGTCTGAAAAATTTTGAGAACCTCTGTTGTAGAGAATTTGCATCTTATAAGTAACCACAATACAAAATTTCAAGTTTCTACCCCCAGCAGTATAACAGAAATAGCGTTTTTAGAACTTTTTTTTAATTTTTGCTGCAACCTGTTACATTTCGAATTTTTTAGAAATTGTTCTGTTGCGAATATTTACATCTAGATAGTACCCGTCAAGATTTGACGGTAAGTAACTTGAATGTTTCATTAGAAAAATTCTTGAATTTTTAATTAGTTGCATTTAAATTAATTATTGAAATCGGGACAAATTTCTATATTCTACCCCAGCAGTATAACAGAAATAGCGTTTTTAGAACTTTTTTTTATTTTTGCTGCAACCTGTTACATTTCACATTTTTTAGAAATTGTTCTGTTGCGAATACTTACGCATTAAAAGCTACTAGATAGTACCCGTCAAGATTTGACGGTAAGTAACTTGAACGTTTCATTAAAAAAATTCTTCAATTTTTAATTAGTTGCATTTAAATTAATTATTGAAATCGTGACGAATTTCTATATTCTACCCCCTGCAGTATAACAGAAATAGCGTTTTTAAAACTTTTTTTTTTTTTAATTTTTGCTGAAACTTGTTACGTTTTAATTTTTTTAGAAATTGTTCTGTTGCGAATACTTACGTATTAAAAGCTACTAGATAGTACCCGTCAAGATTTGACGGTAAGTAATTTGAATGTTTCCTTAGAAAAATTCTTGAATTTTTAATTAGTTGCATTCAAATTAATTATTATATTCGTGACAAATTTCTATATTCTACCCCCAGCAGTATAATAGAAATAGCGTTTTTAGAACTTTTATTTTTTATTTTTGCTGCAACTTGTTACATTTCGAATTTTTTAGAAGTTGTTCTGTTGCGAATACTTACGTCTTAAAAGCTACTAGATAGTACTCGTCAGGATTTGACGATAAGTAACTTGAATGTTTCATTAGAAAAATTCTTGAACTTTTAATTATTTGCATTTAAATTAATTATTAAAATCGTGACAAATTTCTATATTCTACCCCCTGCAGTATAACAGAAATAGCATTTTTAGAACTTTTTTTTATTTTTGCTGCAACCTGTTGCATTTAGAATTTTTTAGAATTTGTTCTGTTGCGAATATTTACGTCTTAAAAGCTACTAGATAGTACCCGTCAAGATTTGACGGTAAATAACTTGAATGTTTCCTTATAAAAATTCTTGAATTTTTATTTAGTTGCATTTAAATTAATTATTGAAATCGTGATAAATTTCTGTATTCTATAAGTGATTCCTGTTGATTTAAGGCGATAGTCAGTCTAACCTATTACATGAAGTAAAACAGGTAGAAATTAAATTTAAAAAATCAAAAACCCGACTGCGTAAAAAGCGAACTAATTCATTATTTCTCATCAATGTGAAACTATTTTTTTGTATTACTTACCTATTTTTTTATTTGCTTGTATTGATGACTTTTGAGTTGTGTTTAATTGTTATTTTCTATCTATAAACACTGTTTTTATGAGGCCTAGGTGTCTATGAAGGTTAGAGTTGCAGTAAAGCTAGAGATTCTACCTACACAACTTCAAGGTCGTGTAATATTTAAACGGAGCTTCTGACTGTAAAATAGTCAATGAAACATCGTCTTCATTTTGATGGCCCTATCCAATGATATTCCACTCAATAGGATGCGTAAAAAAAATTTTCGTCTCTACCGCCATTTTGTATTTTATGGCCGCTATTTTGAATTTATAAAAACAAAACCTAGCCTATAACCATCGGATGGTTAAGACGAATCGATAGAGACCTTATTCATTAAAATTCATCCAGCCGTTAAGATGTTTCGAGGGTATAAAGAAATCCACATACCCAGGTACGCGTAAAACACATAACCCTTCTTTGCAGTCGGGTAAAAAAAAGTTTATAATTTACAACCAATTATGATTGCTTTTTATCAGAAGTTTAACTAAAAATATTGGATATAGAGCATTTATTTTTACTTACTATGGTCTCATTTTTTTTCTTTTGAAAAAAATGAAAATATTTATTTATTGTTATTTTTTTTAATTAACCGACCATTAAAAGCTGTCATGAATTTTATTTTTATCAGTCTCATTCTCTAAAAGCCTAATTTGAAACTTGATGCAGCTAGCGATTTATAAAATATATTCTTTTATTACTTGAATTTTATTTTACATTTTTATACATTTTTTTAAATGTTAAACTATTGATATCAAGAAAGATTCTTTTATAGTTCTTATGTGAATATTTTTCTTTCTTTTCGTTTTCTTTTTCACTTTTTTACGGAAAAGAATGACAAACTTTTCTATATTCTTGGTAATGGTCAGAAAATATAACAAAAATTGTAGATCAGCTCAATTTATTTAATTGATGCAAAATATTAAACACAATATAAAACATGCAAAATATTTTAAATAAAAAATTATTATTTTTAAAAAATATTGTTGTGTATTAAATTTTATTTAATTATAAAGCATTCAAATAAAAATAATAACAAAATAAAAATCATATAACTTCTCCTGCTAATAAAACATGTCATTATTGAAGAGAATCATCGCCAACAATATTGCAGAAATCATTTTGCCGGGCGTTGGTCTCGAACCCACGTCCTCTACAAAAAAATCCGAGCTTTAAACTACTGCTTTTGACCGCTTCGCTAGCAGGAACTCGCTCAATATTCCTCTAAATTGAAAAGGGTCGAAAAAGAGTTGACGCATGCGCAAATGTGTCAATTTTGCTCCTACTGATCTTACAGAATTGCCTTTACGTTTTACTATATATGATAATAAGTAATTCTTAAAAATAACCAAATTTCGAGTTTCTAGCACCAACAATATAACAGAAATCGCTATTTCAGAATTTTATTTTGCTCCTGCACCCCCTTGGGGTTGCTATGCCAACATAAAATATAGTCTATCTTGAAACATTGATGGTCACCAGCATTTTGCTACCATCATTTTTGAAATTGGCTCCATTGTTCCAGAGTTTCCCTACAAATAAACACACAAACAATACGTCTGTATAATATTAGTACAAGTATACACGAATTAAAAAAAAAAAAAAAAAAAAAAAAATGCTAGCATTTTGAGAAAACGGCATCGATGTTAGGCTGTTCTCAAATCCAAATGGTCAACTTAATGACATAAATTTTAATTTATTTTTGTTGGTAAATGTATGGAATGTTAAAAAGGTGAAACTAGAAGGTGTTGTTGTTCAGAAACTATGTAATCGAACTGTTTTTTTGCAAATGCAATAGATCTTTCAGAAAATAGTGTCAAAGTGGACGTTTTGAACCGCATTTCCGCGCGAAAGAAGAATAACCACTCAAAAAAGGGTAAAAAAACGTGTTTGTCACGTGATCAAAATCGCTTATAATTGAATAGGTAATTTATTTATCAAAAAATGGAAAACACAGTTCGAATCTAAATCGTTTCCATAGTCAGGCCTTCCAATTTTATATCTCTCCGTTTAAAAATGAATTTGTAAAAATGTCAATACGTTTTGCGCTTGTTGAGCAGAGCAGTTGAGAACTGTCTTAAAGAAAAGATATATATAGAAAAATAATCTTGGTATAATCTTGGTAAATAATTCAAAATTTATCTATTAAAAAAAGTCTCGTGTATACTTGATTCACTTTTGTAGACTATGCAAATGAGATCGAAAGTTGTAGAGTAACTTGTGTGTATTGAATCATTTATGCATTAGATATCAGTGTATTGGATATAAGTGATTGATATTCCTGTATTTCATCATCTTCAGCATAGCTAATTAACGATGCGGGTTTCTTTAATTTACCATGAATAACATCAAGTGTTGCTTCATGATTGTCAATTAAATCTCTAATATTCCGTTTCTATATCAGCAGTCTACTTCAACATTTACTAGATTAACTTGCTTAGTTAAATCCATTTCTTCTTCTTAAATTCGAAGAGATTTAAAATATTTTAGATAAGCTTCTCTACTAAGCTGAACTAACGTTTTGCTTCAATTTCTTTATATAGGTCATTCTCGCAGATTATTCTCAGGCACAATTAGCTAAAAAAAAAAAACAAAAAAAAAAAACCCTGCATTATCCTGTTGTTTAATTTGTAGTATGCAATTTTCTGAAAAACAATGCACATCAGGATTTCATTACTTTTCAAATTTCTCTTTGTGTTTGACACCCCCTTGTGCTGCAGACATTGTTTGATAAATGACTGAAAAACTAGACAATGTCGTAAAAATGGATATGCCAAGTTCACGGAGGAAACAATGGAAACTGTTTTGTCTAGGGACAAAGTTTAAAAGTTAATTCCTTAGTAAAAATAAAGCATTTAAAAAAATATTGAGTTAGAACTTAACTAAAGACTTTTAACTAGTTATTACTTTTAAATTTAAAAAAAGAAATGTGTATTTTAACCTGTTTAATTTATAGAATATACGAGGGCAAGTCAGTAAATAGGTCACAAAAATCAATAAGAAAAGGGAAACCAAGATACATACTTAAAAGGCATGTTTATTTCTCTATACAATCGACATTTACATTGATGCATTTGTCCCATCTTTTTATGAGTTTTCTAATACCTGCTGCATAAAAGTCTTTGGACTGCACACTCGGCCATCTGTGTCTACCCCACATTCAACGTCTGCATCAGTCCGCTGTAGGCTAAGCTAAGTGAACACCCTGTTGCAGTTGCTAATGCTGTCTATTGTTGTTCGCCTGCCTGATCTAACCATTTCCTCAAACTTCCGCACTGGTTCTTCTGCAGCAATCTCAACAGTACGACCACTTCGTTCTTCGTCAACAACTTTTGAACGCTCCTGCTCATCTTGTACTACTGTTGTCTCATAAATTCGAAATTGACATCTTACAGTTGGACAGTGCTGCCACCTATTGGTACAGTTGGAAACAATTTACTACTAATTTCCGACCTCTCATATCGGTTTGTAACCTACTTACTGACTTTCCCTCGTAATTTTCAGGAAAAAAATGTGCATCAGGTTTTCATTACTTTTCCAATTTCTCTTTGTGTTTGAGACCTCCTTATACTGCACACATTGCTTGATAAATGACTGAAAAACTAGACAGTATCGTAAAAATGAATATGCCAAGCCCACGGAGGGGAATTCCATGGAGGAGACAAAGATAAGTTTTGAATTTAAAGTACTTTGGTTTTCATGTTGCTAAAATGTGCATGTCTTTTTGTTAGATGCAATATTAAAGTTGTCTAAAATTTGCATTACAATTATAAATGAGCTTTTCTTACCTTTTTTATGATAACCACAGAGTGTACACTGAGAACTTTTCCAAACTCCAAATGAAACGAATAATTTGAAAAAGATTCGGTAACATCACAACAGAACAAAGAGTTATATCTAAAAAACAAAATGGCTTTCTTTTTTCCAAACTTCCGAATGATGATATTGCATGTACTGTAGTACTGTCTTCTATGGTACTTCCCAGTATATAATATATATATATATATATATATATATATATATATACTGGGTGAGACAAAAGTTCGTTACAACTTTAAAAACTCAAAAGAAAGGAAGAAATTATGATAAAGGAGTGAGGTTTGCAAGAAAGAGCTCATAAGGTAGTCTGATTTTTTTTTTAGCAGCAAAAAAAAAAAAAAAAAAAAAAAAAAAGAAAAGAGAAAAAAAAAAAAAAACGGAAACACCATGAACAAGACAACAGTTGTGTCGTAGAATGTTCTGGAGGTCACGTTGAACATTTGTTATTGGAAGAACAAATGAATGGAGCGTATTGTTGTCCTGTTTATTATGTTTCGAGTCGTCAGCGCCCTCTACATGTGATTTTTTAACTTTTTTTTTTTTTTTTTTTTGCTGCTCAAAAGATTTGACTACCTTGTGAGCCCTTTCTTGCAAACCGCACTCCTTTATCATAATTTCTTTCTTTTAATGAACTTTTAAAGTTGTAACGAACTTTTGGCTCACCCGGTATATATACGTATACATATATATATTAAGTTAGAACTTAACTAAAGACTTTTAACTGGTTATTATTTTTTTAAATGTAAAAAAATGTAAATTATTTAAACTTTGGTGAAAATTTTCTGTCGTTTAGAAGTAGGGATATCTACGGGGGGGGGGGGGGGGGAATTTCTATTTATATTCATTAAGGGTGTTCTCAAATCCAAAAGAGCTAATTTCTGACACATTTCTGAATTCTCTTTTGTTCGGAAACGCATAAAATTGCCAAGTGCATTTATTCAGAAAGTATGTAATCGAATGGCATTTTCCATTGTTTGGAAAGACAGAAAACTTAAAAAAAAAATACGGTTAAAATGGACGTTTTGAGCCTAATTCCTACGCGGCAGTGCGTAAAAGTGGAAACTTATCGTCACGTGACAAAAATAGCTTATAACTTGATAATTAATGTATTTACCAAACAATGGAAAACGCTATTCAATTCTAAAACTTTTTCATATCCTGTGCTGCAATTTTTATGTTTTTATGTTTAAAAATGAGCCAGAAAATGTATAATAAAGTTTCTCGTTGTTGAGCAGGAAATTTGAGAAACACCTTAATAGATTAAAATTAAATATTCAAAATATTTAGCCGGAAATTTAGTTAATAGTCATTTAAAGTTTAAATATAAATAGGAATAAAAATATTAGGAAATTTGCTACATTTTCTAACAGACCGGGTAGTGGCAGCACAGACAATCACCTCATCGAGTTCACGGCCGAAATTCCAGAATTAGTTAAAACTCGATTCGCATATTAAAACGCAATCGGTCTGCCAAGTCATATCTTGGTGGAAAACACTTGAAAACCCGATTTTAGCGGATGACTTGTAGGTTTACCATTGTGTTTTCCTGCTCCCAGTCCTCCCTGTTTTTATACCTTTAGGGGCAGGAAAATACAATGGTAAACCTACGAGTCAACCGCTGAAATCGGATTTTCAAGTGTTTTCCACCAAGATATGACTTGGCAGATCGATTGCGTTTTAATATGTGAATCAAGTTTTAACTAATTCGGGAATTTCAACCGTGAACTCGATGAGGTGATTGTCTGGATACTGCCGCCTCCCGTCTATAATACTTATCTCTTTGTGATAGTATAAAACGCCTTTTTGTAAGAATGACCCATATATGTCAAGTTCCAATCAAATGGTCTTCAGCTTAGCTAGTGCAATTTTTAGTGAGATAAAAGCCAACGACCCTTTTTGTTTTAGCCTCCTTCTTACTCATTTCTGTTTGCAATGAAAGTTCGCGCACAAAAGGTCAACGGCTACACCTATATCAGTTGTATTTTTGACCAAAGGTTCGTTTTGTTCCAATATCCAAAGGAAATCTGTCTGTTTGTATTTATATCGTATAATTCATTCCATTTAGATTTAAGACAACGTGTTTAAATACTATACACTCTAAGTAAAATTTAAAAATGTTACTTTCAACCAGAAGTAGACAAATTTTAACAAAATTTGCATTTGGATTACGAACGAAGAGTCTATTCATTTTCATAAAGTGCATTTTTTATCGATGTGGGATTTATCTTGCTGATTACAGGATATATTTAAAAGACTTTCAATGAAGGTTAGTACTTTTAAGGGCAGTGTATATATCTATCGATATTATAAAACAAAAATATGTCTGCGAGTAATGCTGACGTTATATTGATGGCGGCAACAAAGGGAACAATAAATTTCTTTTTTAAGCCTTTTTTTTTTAACTTCTAAACATCTCACAATTTGAATTGTTACGCCGTCGAATTGAAAATAAAATGTTCTTTCAAATACAGTTTGTTTCAAAACTGCATCTCAATTTATTGATTTTTTATGGATTTGAACATATTTTTAATTAAGTTAAATCTTTAACCCATTTATGCCTAAATTTTTGTTTTCTCAAATTTGTTCGTAAAATCACTTTAAAATGTTGCAAAATGAACTGGAAAAATACTACAAAAAATTACGCTAAAATATTTTTGTATTTATTTGATAAAATGTAAACGTACTACATATGGGAATATATACATGTGTAGAAAAATGAATAATTATATGTTTTGTCTAAATTTATATAAATTAAGCTTTTAAATTGGTTATTTATACTATAATTAGTATTTTCATGAACTATTAAAAAATATATATTTGTTTCTTTATAGAGACTAATAACATTATAAGAATTATTAATAATAAATTAAGAATAATCGTATTTGAGGCTAAAAAACAATTTATTTCAAAATCATCTTGAAAAGGACTTTACATAAATAACTGTCCCCTAAATGGCTCATAGAAATATGCACCCATTTGCGCCTAGCGCCCTATTTCTTGTACGTTACAAACATGCATAAAAAATAGGCTTGAACATATAACAATTTCGCAAATTAAAAAAATATGCATTTCAAAGAAATCTGCAAGCTAAGATTATGACTTATTTATTTGGATCCTTGATACGAAAAATACAAATAAACTTACTTTTTACATTTCGCTATCTTGAAAAATGAAAAATCTATAAACGCCGAAAAAAGGCCTTCATTTAAGCAAATAAATATCAATCTTATGCTGTCATCTTTTGGTAATAGATAAAGACATTTATAGACAATTACTTCATACGATTTTCATGTTGTAAAGAAGAAGAAAATTATAAAAAATTATTAAAATTCGAAACGTCCCAAAAATGGGACCCTAGGCATAAATGGTTTAATTAATGTAAATCATTTGGTTTTGTTTTCGTGTAATATTTTGTAACTAAACTGCCAAACGAATGAAGCAAGCAATTGAAATGGAATACGTAATTTTTAAGAGGGAAAAGTTCTTTTTTTTTTTCTATATATGAATATATAAAATTTTGTATGTAAGACAAATTGAACTTGAGCAACACCCCCTATAGACTATAGGGGGTGTTGACTTGTGCCCGCGCAATCCCAAAGACTGATATAAAAATTGAGCGCGTTTCATCACCATCTCCTACGTGTGCGACACATTACGTCACATATAAGGTGTTAGTTCTATCTTAGTCAATCAATAAAAATTCTCCTACTTGTAATACTGGTATTCTTAATCCAAATTCCGGTGAGCGGTCGTCTGCTTTCTGGATCTTTTCTGGTGGAAATCATGACAAGAACTCGAAATAAATCCATATGAATTATTCTGGTGTAATTAAACGATTGTCTTGGTTAGATAATTGAAACACAAATTAAAATATTATACATTAAAATTAAACTATTTACAGTAAACGATTTAGCAATTCTTTAAGCCTTAAAATTTAAGTTCACTCTTCTATTTAAGTTCTACTGTCCCATCTGGACAACAGAGGCGCTCCTAAAAGCACCTTCTTCTTCTATTTCTTATTCAGTTCTGCTGTGCGTGGGTGATGCTCTGGCATGTAATAAAAAAAAGGTTTCTCAATTGCGCAATCAGAATAATTGTTTAGGGAAGGGAAAGGAATGCTGCGTATTTCGCAACATCCTCCCACCTTGAGTTTCTCGATCCTGGAGAGGAACTCAAAAGTCTAAAAGTCCTAGTTAGAGTCTCTCAGGAGGTTTCACTAGTCGCCCACTTCTGGTAACCACAGGAGAGATATCTCTGTCACTGGGTTGGCTCTTTTCTACACTGATTCTAGCATGATCGATTTCTGGAGTAGTCTTTTGTTGTTAATTATGGACATTAAAGTTCACTTTCTGCTGGATTATGTTATCTGATGGGGAATCGCTAGCTGCATCAATTTCCAAAGGAAACAGGCGTTGGAAAAAACGGAGGAAAATTCCATTTTCTGTTTGGACTTTAGCCAATCTTGCTATTTTGTCTTTTCCGGAAAATATATCTATTATTTTGGCTAAAGGCCAGTGAAGACGTCTTTTGTTGGTATCTTCCAGAAGAACGATGTCTCTTATTTGCAAAGGTTTGGAATTCTCCTTCTTCATAGACTGTTGCCGCAGCTGTCCTAAGTACTCCGTTCTAAATCGGTTTCGCAGATCATTTCTTATTCTTTGACGATATATTGCGCGTCGGTTAAGATCTTGGGAGTCTAATGTATCGATATCCGGGACGCCGGATGTAGGCTGTTCTTGAAGGAACATCAATGGTGTTAAGGGTTCAGGATCTCGATTATCTTCGGAGATGTATGTGATCGGTCTCGAATTGATAATTTGTCCACAATCACAGAGTATTGTGCTCAGTTCTTCGTAATTTAATGAGGCGCGACCCAAAACTTTTCTTAAAATTTCCTTTACCATCCGCACAAGGCGCTCCCACCATCCTCCCCACCATGGTGCTGCAGGGGGATTAAACTTCCATCTTATCTTCTCTATAGAGGCTAGGGCTCTTATGGCTTCCCAATCTACACTGGAAAGTGCTCTGCTAGTGCCAACAAAATTTTTCCCATTGTCGGAGTAAATTATGTAAGGTCTGCCTCGCCGTGCGATAAATCTTCTTAGGGACTGCATAAAGCATTCAGCTGATAAAGAAATTATCAACTCCAAGTGCACCGCTCGATAGACAGCACAGGTTAATAAATCTATCCACACCTTTGAACCATCGGCAAGGTATAGAGGACCGGCTAAATCGACTCCCACCACTTCAAATATAGCTGCATCTCTGATTCTGTCTTCAGGTGGGATTCCTGGTTCGACCTCTGTTCTGGGTGTTTGGAATCTTTGACACTTAACACATTGTCTAAGAACATTTCTGATACATTTTCTTGATTTTAATATCCAAAAAATTTCTCTAAGTTGAGTCAATAGAATGCTAACTCCAGTATGATGTCTTTCTATATGTTTCTCATAAATTAACCTTAAAACAACTGGATGTTTAGAAGTGATAAAAAATAAGGGAGCAGTGAGTGATTTTATCTATGGCGTCAGCCAAAACAACTTACCCAGGCAGACAAAAATATATTTATATGTAAAATGGAAAGGTCCTACCTGTATTCTCTATAAGTAGCTGGATCTATTCCGTGCTTTTTATCTGAAAGAAATAAGCTTTATTGAAGTATATGAACGGAAATCCTGCAATTCCGTTGTGTGCATGTACTCTTCAGAAAACACGGGATCTTGAAGAATCACAATTTTATTCTGGACTACTATGAGAAAATAGGAGAAGAAACACGGTTAATTAATATATGTGTGACATAGATAAATTTAGACAGTTCAAACTGTCTATAAGACGTTGTTATGTGACATTTTTGAGAAGGAGCTGTCGCTTCCTTCGAAGAACAATAGACGACGTCGAACACCACAAGCGTGTTGTTATTGCATTGAGATCTTAAAGCAGACTGACAAAATCTGGGGTCCCGAAAACTGTTCAAAGGGTTGAGACAGAAAATAGTACATAAGTCAGCGGTTTTCATTGTTAAATGAAGCTTCAAAGTTCAATTGCATAAGGTCACTGCATGGTGTGGCCATCTGTGAGCGTCGAGATGAAATAAGTTCCGGATTGATGAAAACTTGTGGTGCTTCCATCTGCCGGGAGTTCGTGTTAACAGTTCACTTACACACGGTATCTGTCACTTGTTTACAGGCGTGTATTATGTAGCATACCATTTATTCACAAGCTTTTTCGGAGTATAGTGTGTAGAGTGTATAGTGTAGCATATTTTAATCACAAACATTAATTATTGAGTATTGTGTATGTAGTTGCATACGTGATGTTTATAAACGTTTTCTGGAATAAATAAATACTAATTACACAGGTTCTTCACGTAAAACTAGTCCTATTAAGAAAGAATTTTAACATTCCTCCTTTTTACGTGAAGAATCTATCCCATAGTTAGTTGCATTTCTTTTCTTAGAAACTCAAATTGAGTTTTTGGAAGTGGCTTGGTGAGGATATCTACAAGCATTTGCTTGGTTGGGCAATAAACAATTTTAATTATGCCACTTTCGTATTGGTGTCTTATATGATGATATTTCACCTCAATGTGTTTAGTCTTGGTCTGTGCTTTTTCATTCTTAGCGAGTTTTATGGCGGACAAGTTGTCCTCGTAGATTTCTATTGGTAATTGTTGAGGTAATTCGAGATCGCTAAGTAGGTTTAATAACCACTTGATCTCTTGTGTAGCGGTTGACGCCGCAATGTATTCGGCTTCAGTTGATGACAATGCTACGCTGGATTGTTTCCTAGAAAGCCACGTTAGTGGGTTATTCCCTAATTTAAATAGGTTGCCCGTGGTAGACTTCCTGTCTACCCTGTCATTCGCCCAATCGGCGTCACTGTATACTTTGAGGATCGGTGGCTTCGACTTGTCAATAACGAATTTCATTTTTCTAGTAGTCATCAGGTATCTGATCAGTTTTTCTATGGCTTCCCAATCAACTTGTCTTGGCGACTCATTCCTCCTCCCCAAGAGGTTAACTATCGCCGCGATGTCGGGTCTTGTTAGTGTCGCGATGTATAATAATCCGCCTATTGCTTGTCTGTACCTTGTGTTATTTTCCATTAGTTTTCCCTCTGGATCCAAATTAAAATAATTAGTGCACATCGGCGTGTAGGTGGGTTTGCTAAGGGTTAAGTTGAACTTTTCCGCTATTTCTATTATTTTGTGCTCCTGATCGAGTTGTGAATTACCGTTTTCTGTTTTTGTTATATTAATCCCTAAATACTGTGTTACATGTCCCAAGTTTTTAATTTCATATTCCCTGGACAATTGAGTATAAATCTCGTGCGTATCTTCTTTATTACCTGCTACGAGAATATCGTCCACGTAGACGATAACATATGCGATTTCCCCGTTTTTGATTATCTTAAACAGACATTGGTCCGATTCGCATTCTGTGAAATTTAAGTTCCGTAGGGATTGGTTAATCTTTAAATTCCACGCCCTGGCGGCTTGTTTGAGGCCATAAATGGCTTTATTCAATTTACACACCTTTTCTTCCTCCCCTTTCTTTAAATACCCTTCCGGTTGATACATATAGACTTCCTCCTCAAGCATGCCGTGTAGAAAGGCGGTTTTGACGTCAAGGTGCGTCACGTCTAAATTTTTGTAAACGGCTGCATTTAAAAATGCTCTCA
The DNA here is from genome assembly GCA_963932465.1 of Maratus speciosus. Taxonomy (NCBI): domain Eukaryota; kingdom Metazoa; phylum Arthropoda; class Arachnida; order Araneae; family Salticidae; genus Maratus; species Maratus speciosus. The sequence goes on along the minus strand of OZ010798.1, from coordinate 184,761,847 downwards.
ATGTGGTATGTGATACGACGGATGCATAAGTTTCGTCGTAATCACATCCATATTTTTGTGAGTACCCCTTGGCCACTAACCTGGCCTTATACCTTTCTACAGTTCCATCGGCCCCTCTTTTAGCCTTAAAGGTCCACCTTGACCCTATGACGCGCTTTCCCGGTATAGCTTCGATTAATTTCCACGTTTTGTTTTGATGTAGCGAATTCATTTCTTCATTTGTCGCTTCCAACCACTTATTTTTTATTTCCGTGTCCTCAATGTTTTGTAATTCGGTCCACGATTTAGGTTCCTCAATTTTACACAAATTTACAGTTAATCCAAAACGATTCGGAGGTACGCCCCTGTTTTGCCCATGTGACCTTCTCGGTTCGGGATTATTTTCCACCGTTGTTTCAATTTGATCTTCCTTATCATTCGTTAAGTCAATTTTGATGTTTTCCGCCGGTGTTGGAGCGTCATTTTTGTTTTCTTCAATATCATTAACTTCCTCACATTTAGTACCCTCTTCAATAAATTTTACGGTTCTTGAAATTATTATGTTGTTATTCCCCGTATGAATTCTGTATCCTTTGCTTCGAAAATCATATCCCATCATGACCCCCTCAATTGCCTTTTCGTCAAATTTAGTTCTTTTTGATTTATCTACGTAGGCAAATGCCTTACACCCAAAAGTCTTAATGTTTGATAGGTCGGGCTTCCTATTATTCCACAATTCGTATGGTGAGGCGTGATTTTCATTTGCGTTCGTCGGCAGTCGGTTGGTTAAATATGTGGCTGTCATCACCGCTTCCCCCCCGAAATGCTTAGGCAATTTTGCATCTGACAGCATAGTACGTGCCATTTCAACGATTTTTCTGTTCTTTCTCTCAGAAACCCCGTTTTGGGGGCTACTGTACGGGACACTCAACTGTCTTTCTATGCCGTTTTCGGCTAAGTAGTTTTCGAAACTCTCCCCAAGATATTCTTTGGCGTTATCTGACCTTATAGCTTTTATTACCTTCCCGAATTTATTTTTTGTCAGGGCTACGTACTGCTTTAATTTCTCTACCGCTTCAGATTTATGTGCTAATAGATACGTCATAGTGAACCGACTGTAGTCGTCCGTAAAAGTTATGAAATAACGATTTCCTCCTGGAGTTTGAGTCTCCATAGGTCCACATAAATCGGAATGTGCAAGCGAACATATTTCTTTGCTTCTATTTTTAGCTGATTTAGGCTAGGGCAAAACCGAAAGTTTCCCCTCAATACACTTAGTACAATATGTCTCATGCTTGCAGTTGTTTATGACTATTCCCTCAGCTAATTTATGATTTACGAGATATTTAATCGCATCGAAATTTTTGTGGCCCAGTCTCCGGTGCCATTTGTATATACAGTTATCACTATTACATGAGGTTTGTGTACTTAAGGTGTAACCGTACTCATCTCTGGGATTTATTTCGTAGAGGTTGTTGTTCAGTTTAGCAGTTAAGATAGTGCCTTTAACAAAAAACATGTTTCTTTCTCGAAAATTACTTTTATATCATTATCTGTTGCCTTTTTTACTGATAAAAGGTTACTCTTTAATTCCGGACAATACAGCACGTCCTTAAGTGTTATACTATTTTTCAGATCTGTGTTTAGCGTTACGTCACCCAAACCTAGAGAATTTAATCTTTTCCCGTTAGCTATTGTGATGTTACCAAAATTCCCTGGTGTAAATGTTGTGAAGTGCTCTTTTGTGGATGTTACATGTCTTGTACAGCCCGAATCAGTGATATATGTGTTAGGGTTTCTTGTATGTGCTTTGTTAACTAGTGTGGATTCATTTTCAATTTTATGTTCAACTGGGGGAAGAGGAACATTTGAGTCGTTTTTCTCACTAGATGTATTTATTTTGCTGTTAAAGCAAAAATTAGATGAGTGGTCTTTATTTTTGGGTTGATCTTTGTAGTTGGCGGTGTTGGATCTGTAACTACCGCTGTTGTTGTAGTTGGTGTTTCTGTTGTATTCGTTTCTATAATTACTCTTTTGCGAATTATATTTTTCTTTGTTTTTTAATTGAAAACACTCATTTCTATAATGACCAGACCGGGAACAGAAACTGCAAAATTTTTTGTTTTTATAGTTTTTGTTTATTGCTTTATATGCGTATCGACGGGGTGTGAGCTGGCGTTTCTACTCTCAATGTTGTACGCTGTTTGTTTCGTATGAGAACCGTTGATTTTGTTTTCTAAGCGATGAGAAAACTCATCAATTAACTTATTTTTAACGAATTCCAATTTGAAATCGTCTTCATCTCGGGATTCAAGGGCAGTAATTAATGTTGCATATGATGGAGGCAGCGAGCACAGTAAGATAGCAACAATATGTGACTCGCTTATCTCTTCGCCGATTCCTGACAGTTTTTGTCTAATAATTAAAATGTTATTTATATGCTCTATAATATTTCCCCCTTCATGCAATTTCTGGGAATAAAGTTTCCTAAGTAAAAAAAGTTTCGGCGATAAGTTTGCCCGCTGGTGTATGGACTTGAGCTTATCCCAAATCTCTTTGGGGGTTTGAAGATTCCTAACATTAACTATTTGACTGTCTTCAATACAAAGGTTTATAATGGCTTTGGCCTTAGTGCTATTTTTCGTGTATGCCGCGTCCGGTGTAGCGGGTGGGGCCTCTAAACAATATTTAAAGAGGTCGTCTTTAATGAGCAGGTACTCTAACCAGAATGACCAATTTAAATAATTGGTATCATTAAGTTTTTCTATGCACGCTAAATCTTTATGGACTGCCATAATGTTATTTATACATGATATCAATATACAGTTAAAAATTATTTCTGATATTCAATTTGTTATGATACTATATAAATGTTTCACTTTCATATATGTGCATATTAATATATCATTTATCAATATTCATGAAAAAACTATATGTTTTTGTTTTATCAACATTCATAAAAAAAAACTATTTTCTCTTTTTCTTCTGTATATCATAAAATTATATAGAATGCTCTTTTTATATCATTAAATAATATATATATTCATTTTTCATTTTCTGGGTTTTATATTTATATTTCACATCTCACGTCCCTTAATTTATGCCTCAGTCTCTCATAATCTGATAAAAAATAAGGGAGCAGTGAGTGATTTTATCTATGGCGTCAGCCAAAACAACTTACCCAGGCAGACAAAAATATATTTATATGTAAAATGGAAAGGTCCTACCTGTATTCTCTATAAGTAGCTGGATCTATTCCGTGCTTTTTATCTGAAAGAAATAAGCTTTATTGAAGTATATGAACGGAAATCCTGCAATTCCGCTGTGTGCATGTACTCTTCAGAAAACACGGGATCTTGAAGAATCACAATTTTATTCTGGACTACTATGAGAAAATAGGAGAAGAAACACGGTTAATTAATATATGTGTGACACAGATAAATTTAGACAGTTCAAACTGTCTATAAGACGTTGTTTATGTGACATTTTTGAGAAGGAGCTGTCGCTTCCTTCGAAGAACAATAGACGACGTCGAACACCACAAGCGTGTTGTTATTGCATTGAGATTTTAAAGCAGACTGAGAAAATCTGAAGTCCCGAAAACTGTTCAAAGGGTTGAGACAGAAAATAGTACATAAGTCAGCGGTTTTCATTGTTAAATGAAGCTTCAAAGTTCAATTGCATAAGGTCACTGCATGGTGTGGCCATCTGTGAGCGTCGAGATGAAATAAGTTCCGGATTGATGAAAACTTGTGGTGCTTCCATCTGCCGGGAGTTCGTGTTAACAGTTCACTTACACACGGTATCTGTCACTTGTTTACAGGCGTGTATTATGTAGCATATCATTTATTCACAAGCTTTTTCGGAGTATAGTGTATAGTGTAGCATATTTTAATCACAAACATTAATTATTGAGTATTGTGTATGTAGTTGCATACGTCATGTTTATAAACGTTTTCTGGAATAAATAAATACTAATTACACAGGTTCTTCACGTAAAACTAGTCCTATTAAGAATGAATTTTAACAAGAAGGAAGGATTATAGGATAACGAAAATTTTCTTTATCGTTTCTAAGAATTATGCTGGTTTTGGCTCTTAAGAGACCGTGTTTATCTTCCAGTGGTCTTAAAGATTTCAATTTTGGGTCGGTTCTGCCCGAAAAGGATTCTCTTTGTATTAAGCGTAGCAATATGGTTTCAGCTTTTTCAAACTCATCTACAGAAATATCAGGAACTGAAACTTTTTCTTTCATTTTCAAGTTGTTGAAGAATCTATATATCCAAGCAATCATTCTGACATTTTTTCGATAAGAGGAAAAATATCGGTAATAGCGATTAAAATCAGTTTCTTCTTTATCTAAAAGAGTAAGAATTGTCTTCTTTTTCTCTTGATTTATGACTTTTTCATCAGGATATTCTTCTGGTTGTGGCCACTGGTCTTCTGATAAATATAACCAATCGGGACCCTCCCACCATCTTGATTTTTTCAATTGTTCAAAAGAACATCCTCTGGATGGGAGGTCAGTCGGATTCAAGTGTCCAGGATATGTCTCCAATCTTCTATTTGGGTAAGATTTCTTATTTCTAAAACTCTGTTGTGTACAAATGTACCCCAGGTTTGTTCTCTTCTTATCCACCCTAAAGCTGTTGATGAATCGCTCCAAAATGTAGTCATTTCGGGTTTTAATTTTAAGTCATATGTTGCAGATTTGGCGAGTCTAGCCCCAATAAGGCATGCGAGTAATTCCAACCGCGGTATCGTGAATTCTTTGATGGGCGCTACTCTGCTTCTAGCATTTACTAACTGAACTCTAATTTTCCCTTGCGTTTGACACCTAAGATAAACACAGGTGGCATAGGCATGTTTACTAGCATCAGAAAAAATGTGCAACGAAATTTCGTTTTCATTAGCGGGAATTATGTTTAACCATCGAGGGACATAAATTTCTTTCAAAAAGCCTATTTTGTTCAACCAATTAGTAAATTGTTTCTTTAAATTTTCAGGTAGTTCTTCATCCCATTTTAATTTCTGTTTCCAGGTCTCTTGAAGAATTAATTTTGGTACAAAATTGCTGGAGCGGTGAATCCGATGGGATCGAAAATTTTCTGCATAATAGACAATATTTTTCTTTTTGTGATTGGTATCTATTTCAATTGGTTCTTCTAATTTGCACATTAAATTGTCTTGCTCTAAATTCCATATCAATCCCAAAACGGGTGCAACTTTGGGTTTATCTCCGGATTCATCGATCATAGCCTGAGGCAAATTTGATCGCCAGCACCTCAAATTAAAGTGAGCTGAAGCTAATATGATTTGAGATTCTGTAATAAATTTTTCGGTATCAGGAATTGAATCCAAACTAGTGAGAGAATTGTCTATATAAAATAAATTTCTCAAAATTTGAACTGTATCTAGCCAAAGTTCGGGGACTTTGCTCAAAAGATGATTTAATGTAGCCATTAGCAAAAAAGGGCTTGAAGTGAGTCCGAAAACTACGCGACAATGTCGATAAATTTACGAATTTCGATCAGATTCGAACCAAAGAAATCTAAGAAAATCTCGGTCTTTTTCTTTTATTTTAATTTGCAGAAAGGCCTTTTCTATATCTGATGAAATTCCTATTCGGTATTTCCGAAATCTGGTTAAAATACGAGGGATTATTTCAATTAAATTAGGGCCTTTGGTGAGACATTCATTCAAAGAACGACAGTCTCTAGTGTGTGCCGAGGCATTAAAGACCGGTCGGATTTTGGTTGTTTCACTATTTTCTTTAATTACTGGTCTATGCGGTAAAAAATGTATCTTATCTCCTTTGTCATCGGCTACTTCTTCTATAATCTGGCTATCTTCCCATAAATTAAAGATTTCTTCATATTCCAATCTTTTATTCGTTTTGATAAGTTTGCTTTCTGTTTTATAAAGGTGTTTTTCTGCTAATGACCGATTATTTGTTAATTCTGACTTGTCCACAGTCCACGGTAATGCGACTTCGTAACGACCACTTTCATCGCGTTTAACATTTTCTAAAAAATGCTTTTTTGTTTCTTCGGTCAAATCTTCTTTCGTTTTGTCATCTGCGTTACTTATACCTAAGGCGTCTAATCGCCATAAATTAGACAAATCAGCATTTGACGTAAGCAAAGACAGTGATAGAACTGATAGCGAACTTCCTGAACTAATTTGATTACCCTCTATTTTTCCCATAATTGTCCATCCTAACTTTGTTTCAAAAGCTGCTAAACCCAGATCAGCGAAATATCTTATATTATCGGTAAATAGTTTCGCGGCTGTATCAGCGCCGATTACAATGTGCAATTATACTTCAGGGTTATTTTGATACAAACATAATCTATTGTTTCTATGTACATCTGACAAAAACACCCCTTCCTTTTCTAAGATTCTCAATAATTTATTATCGCGACATAAATTCACTCCTGTACAGATTTTTTCTTCATCTAAAGCTTGTATCTTGCATTGAAAATTTTAATCTAAACTACCAATTGTAAATTCATAGCGATTATGTTTACTTGTTCTTTCTGTGCCTCCGAAAAGTCCGTGATTAATTATCTCCGTTTTTATCTTTCTTAATTTTAATTTATTGGCAGCATAACGAGTTATATAACTATGATGGCTCCCTGAATCTATAATTACTCTAATAAATTCAGTTGATTGATTATTATTAGGGACTACAACTATCAATGTCTGCAAATAAACATTGTAAATGATATTATGATTTGAGAGCATCTGTTTCGTAACATCAACATCTTTTTTCTCTGTATTTAGAGGTTTCCGTTTTAAATTTATTGATTTATTACAAAGTATTTCTGAATGCTTGTCTTGGAAATTAGGACAGAATTTTTTAGATAAACACTATTTTCTTATGTGATCGCGCTGTAAATAGAGACCACATATACCTCTTTTTCGCAATAAATCAAGTCTTTTCTCAAACGGTAAATTACGCGTACTAAAACATTTATTACTAGGGTGTAAACCCGAACAGAAGGAACAAGTAATTTCATTTTTATCTTGAACTAATAAATCACTCGCTGATGGTAATTTTCTATTCTGATAATCAAATTTATTGACGCGAGGGGGGAAAAAAGTATTTATCTTAAGTGGTTGCGTAATATAATTACTTTGCGTGGGTCGATCATTCATTTCATTTGATGTTGACGCAAACATTTTTTCTCGGGATGTTAATTGTTTATTTAAAAATGAAATGATATCTTGTACTTTAAAAACATCATCATGAGTTTTATTAAATTTCAACACAAGATCTCTTGGTAATAGTTTAAATAATATCGGTTTTAACAGACTTTCATAAGATTCCAATGAAACATTAAGGGATTCTAAACTTCTAATATTTGTTTGAATTTCATCGTAAATTCTTCTAAAGGATCTGGTATCATTTGAATGTCTTAGAGGAGAAATATTTAGAATTCGTGTAATATAATTAATTAATTCGAGAAATATTCGTGTGTACAGATATAAACAAATCCGTATTTCCATACCGCCCCTTCAGAATCTCTATCGCTTTTAAATAGTTATCTGATGTTACGGAAAATCCGTCAATACTTTTTAACGGGTTGGGAGTCAAAAAGGATCTTAAATAGTTGAATTTATCAACTGGTTCTAATGTATCATTGTTATGAATGGCTGTTTCGTATGCCGACCAAAATGTCAGCCATTCTGATACGTCTGCGGAAAATTTCGCGACATTTAATTTCGGTAATTTAATGTTTATGCTTTCCTTTAGAAAGGAATCTTATTTAGAAATTGAATCGTTACACATTTCCTTTTTATTTAACTCTTTTACCTTTCGATTGGCTCTAAAACGCCAAGAATTAATTTTTTCACGATATTCCTGAGCATTTTGTAATTCATTGTCTAATTGAGCTTCTTGAATTAATTTTTTAATATCTGTATCTGCTCGCTTCAGTTCTATCTCTGCCATATTTAATTGCTCTAAAGTTTCCTCCAAATCTAGGAGATTAGGATCGGCATCCTTCAAAATTGATTCTATTTTATTTATAAATTTATCAATACTCTCGCAAAGGACTGCTCTCTCTTTCTTGGCAATCACTAAATTTTCTGCCATGATTCTTGACAACAAATACGGTTCTTTAAACTTTGTCAAATATTATAACTCTGATACTTTAAGCAGAATGTCTTGATAAATAAACTTATATTGATTCTGATTAATCATCAATTCTGACAGAAAGACCGCATCCCGGCAGGGATGCCACTAAATTATGCTAGTTCTATCATAGTCAATCAATAAAAATTCTCCTACTTGTAATACTGGTATTCTTAATCCAAATTCCGGTGAGCGGTCGTCTGCTTTCTAGATCTTTTCTGGTGGAAATCATGACAAGAACTCGAAATAAATCCATACGAATTATTCTGGTGTAATTAAACGATTTTCTTGGTTAGGTAATTGAAACACAAATTAAAATATTATACATTAAAATTAAACTATTTACAGTAAACGATTTAGCAATTCTTTAAGTTTTAAAATTTAAGTTCACTCTTCTATTTAAGTTTTACTGTCCCATCTGGACAACAGAGGCGCTCCTAAAAGCACCTTCTTCATCTATTTCTTATTCAGTTCTGCTGTGCGTGGGTGATGTTCTGGCATGTAATTTAAAAAAAAAAAAAAAAAAAAAAAAAAGGTTTCTCAATTGCACAATCAGAATAATTGTTTAGGGAAGGGAAAGGAATGTTGCGTATTTCGCAACATAAGGGTTTTAATAGAAAAGAATGCAAAAGTTTGGAGATGGGAGGAGAAAGAAAGGGTAATTTAGGCTTCGGTTTTTCGGAAGCGCTATTGCACTGGACTCCGAAGCGCTGTTTTTATGAGCTCCGGTGAATTCCGACCAATATTTAAATGTTTTCCAAAAACAGAGAAATACCGGAGCTGAGCTCCGGTGGGCTCCGCCACAAATTAAGCCCTGGTGACCACACTAAGCTGAAATTTGTCAATGGAAAGACCAACTTTATTTTATGTTGATCATAAAATTAATATAAAGATCGATTATATTGGTTTAAAACTATTTTATTTATTTTTTCTTTTGCAAGATTTCGAGATGCAAAATTATCGATTAAAATCTACAGTTTTGAAAAATTAAGTTTAGAAAATCACTTAACACGTGGCATCTGACATTTTTTGTCACTGTTTATAGAGAGAACAATTAGAAATAATATTTTATTTTGTTAACTGAAACATAAATTTCTTCAATAAATAGTTAATTCTTTCGGTACATAACTTGCTAGGCAGTGGTTCCCAACGTGGGGCGTACACCCCACAGGGGGGCAATTTGACTTTTTAGGGGGCGCAATTTCACATTTGCTATTATATTGTTGTTATAGTAATTTATTTATTTATTTTTAAAGGCATATTGTAGACTAAAAATAGAAATAATAAATGAAAATTTGAATCATAACTAAATAAAAATAAATTTTAAAAAGTTTCCAATTAAAAGTTCGAAACAGACTACAATTGGAATAATTATACAACTTTCCTTTTAAATCTGTTGTCACTTTTTATATATTAAATTTTTTTTACAATTTTTCTGGTTCTGTAATACTATTTTAGTACTACAGACTTTCTGTTTTTTTACTATTTATTTTATTGAAAGAAACTTGCATTTCTATTTATGGTGCAATATGTCACAAGAAGAAACTCTTACAAATCTAAAATTGACTGTGTTGAACTGATTTAACCTAAAATATATTTGAAATACCTAAACAAGGTACTGCTTTTATTACATTAATAAATCCTTAAACGAGTATCGCAGAAGAAAATGGATAAAAAGTATACTTAAGGATGTTCTGCAGACATATATGAACATACATCATTACTTATGTATTTTAAAATTTAAAATCTTATGATACATGGTGGACAACTAAGAACAATGGGAAAAAGAAGAAGTAATGAGAGAAATATATTGTAAGAGAAAAGAAAAATGCCTTCTGTAAAATGATAAAGGTGCTAATCCAGAAAAGCTACACTTGTGAATTATATTATTTATATAGTCTCGGTGTTAAAAATTAAATTTTAATGAAGTACTAAATTCAATTATAAAATAAATCAATTCTATTAAATGTAATGCAAAATGTGGGAGTCTTTTCAAGAAATTTCACAAAGATAAAAAAGCGGACTACATACCACTTTTCTATCTAAGGAAAGATGTCAAAGAACAATAACACTTTTCTAAGTGTAAATGCCAAGATGTGTGACATCATTGGATAAATAGAATTGTATTAAAAATATATTTGTAACAAAAATTTGATCCTTTTGATAAGTTAAAGAATGTGAAATGACATCAAAGTTGATGGTCTTTTAGTTTTCCACCGTACGAATAACAGTTAATTTTTACCCGACTGCCAAGAAGGGTTATGTGTTTCAGCGTATGTGGATTTCTTTATACCCTCGAAACATCTGGTGGATAGATTTTAATGAATGAGGTCTCTATCAATTCGTCTTAACCGTCCGATGGTTATAGGCAAGGTTTTGTTTTTATAAATTCAAAATTGCGGCCGTAAAATACAAAATGGCGGTAGGGACGAAAAACAATTTACGCACCCTATTGAGTGGCATATCATTGGATATGTCTTTCAAAATGAAACCATATCTAATTGACTATTTTACAGTCAGGAGCTCCGTTTAACTATTACACAACCTGGAAGTTGTGTGGGTGGGATCTCTAGCTTTACTGCAACTCTAACCATCAGAGACATCTATAGGCCTCATCAAAACAGTGTTTATAGATAGAAACTAACAATTAAACACAACTTAAAAGTCATCAATATAAGTAAATAAAAAAAATAGGTAAATAATATAAAAAATAGTTTCACATTGATGAGAAATAATTAATTAGTTCGCTTTTTACGCAGTCAGGTTTTTTGATTTTTTAAATTTAATTATTATCCCTATAATAATAGCCTAAGTCATGTGACTGTCATCAATAGTTCCGGGTTGACCGCTTCACTTTTTATATGCTAAACAGCCAATTTGGTAATTTAATGTTAACCGGGCGCAGGTGATAAATCGCCAAATATTGTTCTATCGCCATCATATCATCAGTATTATAATAGTCCATCGCATGCGACTGTCATAAACAATTTTTCGCGAGGCAAATTAAAACAAAGCTTTGATTTTGAAATTAAATGTCATAGTTTATAGTATTATTTATTACTTTTTTTTTCTTTTTTTTTTTTTAAGAAATAAGTGAAACTCCCTATAATAATAGCCTAAGTCATGTGACTGTCATCAATAGTTCCGGGTTGACCGCTTCACTTTTTATATGCCAAACAGCCAATTTGGTAATTTAATGTTAGCCGGGCGCAGGTGATAAATCGCCAAATATTGTTCTATCGCCATCATATCATCAGTATTATAATAGTCCATCGCATGCGACTGTCATAAACAATTTTTCGCGAGGCAAATTAAAACAAAGCTTTGATTTTGAAATTAAATGTCATAGTTTATAGTATTATTTATTACTTTTTTTTTCTTTTTTTTTTCTTTTTTTTAAGAAATAAGTGAAAATTGAGAGTCATAAATTTTAATCATTTCAGTTTTAAATTAAAGTTATGTATTTTAAATAAAATGAGTGAAAGTAATGAAATCAATGAAATAAGAAAAAATACGACGGGTACAATGTTTGGCGATATATCACCTGCACTCGGCTAACATAAAAATACCGAGTTCATGATTTCTGTATCAGAATCTTCCGATTTGGCAAAGGATTGAGCAAGTAAATTAAATTATGAATAAAAGTAACATGATACAATTCTTGGCATAGATTTAAAGCAGACGAAACAGGTCGCCAAGGGCGGCTAGTATAATAGGAATTATTTATTACAGAGGAGAGGAGAAGGGGGCATCGGGCTTATAAAGATGCTTTGGTGGGGCGCGGTCAAAAAAATGTTGGGAACCACTGTGCTAGAGAGTTTTTGCTCAGACAATAGGGAATGCTTGTAGCTTAGCGATAATATATAATTTCTCCAGCGGCAGTTGCAGCTGTTCGACGCATTTTCGAACTATTCTTAAATACATTTTATCATAATCGCTACATCTTTCTTCGATAGCGTAAGAAAAAGAGAATCTTCGAATTTAGACGAATGGAAATGTTAAGAGTATGTTCGTGATATGTAACGAAAGCGTGAATAATGCTTTACAGGCAGTCATTCACGTTTTCTCTACATTGTTTAAAAAATAAATATCAAAGTTCTTTCAGAATTATTAAAGAGCTTTTCATGTATTTTTCCCTTCTTTTTTTCAATGCCAAACTGAGAGGAAGTTTCCAGTGGATTTCTGGTAAGTTATCAAACATTTCCTTAGAGAAATTAGAAGAAATTGCTCAATAAACTATATCCTTCTATACATAAAAAAAAGTTTTGATTTGGAAATGAACCAATGAAAATCTGCGTAGATCATCCGGGTATACTCCTACTAGATTGGCATCCATATTTTTTATGACCGGGGTTCTTTCGTCGTTAATATTAAGAAAACTGTTTCATACAAAAATATGAAAATCGGTGGTATTATTGAGACATGTTTGATAAACACACAGATGAAGACAGTTTTTAAATCGAATAATTATTTTAAGAGATATTTAATGTTAAAGATGGTCAAAATCGTTCCATTAAAAAAGTTTTATAGGAGAAAAACTATACATAGGAATTTAAACATTTTTAGATCGTTTTATACATTGGAAGTTAACGATGTGCAGACTGCAATTATCTTTTTAATTTGACTCATTTTTTGAGGATTTATTTCCATTTTTAATTCAAATTTTCAGCATTTCGAGAGATATTTTTTACACATTTTAGAAAAGAGCAATTATTTTAAACTGTTGCCTATTTTAAAAACAGCGCAAAGAATAATATTTCCTTCAAATAAAAAAATTATTTACACGTGGATATTATAAACAGAAAAAACTTTCAAATTAAAATTAAGTGATTGCGTGTTAAAAATCAGGAAAATATTGAAAATTACATCATAAAAACTACAGTTACACGTGAATTTTAAAAGGGAAAGAAAATTTTTAAGTACTAAATTCGTTATTATGCGTTAAAAGTCACAAATGAAGGAAATTGCGTCATATTTAAAAAGACCAAATAAATAAAAGTTGGCAAAACACTTTAAATTAAAAAATATAATTGCACAAGACATTTATTTCATATTTTGAGATAATCTTTTCAACTATTATCGTGAATTCTAAGACAGCGCAAATAATATTTCCCTTCTAACAACAAAAGTATTTTCATGTTAATATTAAAAAGAGAAGGAAAACTTTGGGGAAAATTACGTCAGATTTAAAACGATATATTTAAAAGAACTTTCTCATAGCGTTGTTAAAAAGTACCGAGAGACAAAGACTCTGTGTACTTAATTCATTTTACATTAGCTTACTTTCAAAATTTTAACTAATTTTTAACACTTTCCAACAAAGTTGAAAAGTGTTATTAATTTCGGTTTGTCTGTTCGTGCTCTAACTCTCGTAAACATACTCGGATCGCACTGAAATTTTTGTTTATTGACGTTTAGCCTAGCACGAACCCTATTTCAAATGAAGTTTGTAGCATGTTTAGTTCATTTACAGGGACAGTCAAAAGTATTCCGTTACATTATGGCCTATTTGAAAAAATCATTTCAAATGAATTTTAAAGATGTTACACCCTTTCAAACATAATAAAAAATATATGCATTTACGAAGTGCACTAAAATATGCAGAATATTCTGTAGCATATGCGGTGCAACGAATAGTTACTATTCATTTACACGGCTACACAAAAGGATTCCATTACAAATGGTATTGGGGGAAATTGTTTGCGGCGTATTTTAATTATACAAATTCATATATAATAAAATTTATATACGTCGGTGAGGCTTACTTAAGTTATTTCATGTATAATACGAAGTGCAATGCATTTACAGGAACATACAAAACATTTCAGACAAGTATTTTCTATCTGAAGTACTGTATATTAGTGGCGATGGCAGGGAATGCATTTTTAATTATGATATGCGCTTTTAAGTTTCACTATATTTATGCATACTATATGGTGTGTGTAAATGTTATAGTTGATATACAGGGCTACGCAAAAGAATTCGTAAAGGTTACTGAGTATGACCGTAAATTGCTGAAACGTAGGTTTAAAAGGTGTTATGCTGAACTGCATGTAGTGCTCTAAGAAATGTTTGCAGAATATAGATAAAATGATATACAGGGCCACGCAAAGAATTGGATACATGGCCGCCTACAGATGATAAATTCTGGAAATGCGATTTCAGTAGTTTTAAGAGTGATTTAGTTTGAATTAAAGTTTAGCTAAATAGCGGCGTGTAATAAAGGTACTACGTAAACAACAGGGCTGAACAAAAGTATTCAAGTATGTTTCCATCTATTAGTATAAATTGCTGAAAGAGAAATTTCAACCTGTTATGCGTTTTCTTGCAAAACTAAATTTTCTATTATATAGTATATATATCAGCCTACAGATTAAATACAGGGCAGTTCGGAAGAATTGGAATAAATATTTGGCTATGGATGGTAACTGCTGAAATCAGTTTTTTAAATGTTTAGTTAGTTATCTTATTTACCTTATTTCCCTAAATAACGAAGTTTTGTTAAAGCTTCCAGGGAGTGTTGGAAAGTATTTCATAATCTATGCCGTACGTAAGATCTTTCTTTCTTGTTTTTAATCAAAGACGAAATCAGCCATTGTATGTCTAGCAGCTGCTGATTTCGTCTTAAAAATCTCCAATCAAAGGAAAATGAATGAAAACCCGTTTACAGGGAGACCGTCACTGCTTTCTTAAATAATAATTCAATCTTTTTAAGGCCGATGAAATTAGCATGCTTTTATTATCTACGGTGTCTGAACGGGGGTTGGCGAGCGTGGCTCGTAGGGGGCAGAGCCCCTAGTTAAAAAAAAAACAGAAAAGACAAAAGTTTCTTAGGGGCTGTACATGTATAACGATATCACTTTGGGGGGGGGGGGAGTGATGGGGTCTGGCACTTGATATCTTAAGATATTTCTAGGGAAAGGGGGCTTGTCTTTTAACATTTTAAGTGTTTTTGGATGTAATATTTATGCATATTTTTACAATATTGAATCATGCATACTCTTATCGCTGTTTAATTGCGGCCAGTTGGTTTTAACACATAAAAGGCACTTAAAAGTGGCTTTATTAAGAGCTATCGAAAGCGCCCGGCGCTTCCCGGAATTTGAAGAATGTTTGTTCTGAAAAATCAATTTCAAAATTTAACATACAACATAAAACAAATAATAATAAAAAGGTAATCGAAGTGTTGTACACATGAACCATATTCAAACCCAATATAAAAATGTATAAATTTATATAACAGACACAAAAGAATGCAGCTATAAATGAACTTATTTCAATTCATTATTGGAGCAATAATGTTAAAATACGCCAATATTCCCATAATGGGGTTTTTATCATGCTTCAATATGTTTTTTCACACTCTTATAACGTTATACTATATTCACCAGGTCCTTCATATTTCCAATATGACTAATATTCCCCTTTTTTTTTTATTCGTCAAACTATATTTATTTCATTTTCATTTTTCACGTGGAAATCTTAAAATAGAAAAGTTATTACGTAATATTCCCTTTTTATAAATTCGTCAAACTATTTATTTAATTTTCATTTTTCACGTGGTAATATTGCAATAGCAATGTAATTGTTGTGGTAAGAATTTTATAGTGGATTTTTAATTTTTGGCAACTGTTATAATGAAAAATGTTTCAATTTGATAGGAAATTGCTGTTAAATTGGTGGATTTTTATTAATTAAAAATGAGCTATAAATTATTTCGATTCCGGATTACTTTAGTTGCCTCGGCCGTGTTTTAATACACATGTACGTAACATTTCACAATTCTCGCTTCAAAACTGTGGATTTGTATAGCATTATAGACAGACAAATTTTCATTTTTATGTATTAGATAGGTGTTTTAAATAAGGACATAATTTTCTAAATACATGATTTAACTTTAATTAACAGATATTTTGCAGGTAGGTATTGCATCAGTATATAACAAAATAAAGAGTTCTTGTAATAAAATATTCCGTGTCTGCTTTATTTAGGGGTATGACATTTCGAACAGCCTAAACTGTTGATTCCATCTGTCCTTCACTATGTTGAGATCTCGTTACCACCGCTTTGATAGATACCATAGCTTTCTACAAATACCAGCAAAAGCCGAGCGTAATAGTTTAAATATGCCAAGTGATATTTGTGAACCTATTTTTATTAGAAGAAATTATGCTGCTACGGATAATTGAAAAATTAGTAACTAAGCAACAGTGTGACTAAATTTCATTATTACACTGCATTAGGCGAAAATGAGACTTAAATTAATGAGAAAAACTAAAACACATTCTAAATAAATGATAATTTAGAATGTATTTTAAAGCTTTTATGCTCATTTCATGCGCTCATTTCAGTTTTAATTTGAAGTTCTGAATTTTTTAGAAACCGTTTTTAGCACTCATTTACATCTTAACTCTTTATGCCCCGACGGTTCTTTAACCCTTTATGTGCTGAATTATGAATTCATGAAAAATTTATCTTCTAAAGCATTTTTCGTGAATTGTTTAAACTACATTAGAAGATTTACATAATCATTTAATAAATTTTAGAAGGATTTAGAAGGATTAATTAAATTTGAATTTAGAAGGATTTTGTGCAATATTTACAACTCAACTCAAATCTTTTATTTTAAATATTTTTCTTAGTATTTTGTAGAATTAGAAAATGTACAAATATAATGTTCTTACAATAGAAATATTTCCGAATTTAAAAATCACCTCCCCTCCCCTCAAACAACAAGAAAGCTGAAAAGATGCAAAGACAAAAGGAATCATCTCTTTAAAAATATTTTCGTTTTGTGTAACCCGTAATGCTTTTGGAACAAGATAAAGTAATATATCTATAACTCGTTCTAAACTGTATTAAAACTAATCGATGTATTAAATGAATTTTATAACAAGTTATTTTAATGGTACTTATAAATACCGTCTGTATATAAAGGGTTAAAGTGCCATTAAAATAACTTGTTATAAAATTCATTTAATACATCGATTAGTAATAATACCATTTTTTTATAATTACAATTTATTATTATTTACAATTTTTTTGCTATCCATTCTTTAAAAAAAAAAAAAAAAAAAAAAAACTAGCCGGAAGTTGTACGTTGAAGGTGGCAATTGTGGTGCGTTCTTACACTATAACTCGTTTTAAAAATATTCAGATCTTGGTGCAATAGCTGTTGCACTCTTATACAAAAATACAGGAATACAAAATTTATTACGATGACAGACATGGATTAAAAACATGAATACATCAAACGATTCATAGTTTTACTGCTAAAATCGGTATAAAAAAACAAATAAAAAGCTTTAAGACATTAAAACAAATTTACGGATGTTAAATATAAAAGAATTCATCGGAGCCCCGAGCGTTTTCGGCCAAACCCTGGCCATCATCAAGGGGTGAAGTCAGAAGAAATCAGCAAACCTCCATAATGCACACTGGTTCAAATATTACAAGATGAAACCAAAAATTAAAAAAAAAAAAAATAGAAAAAAGGAGGGGAGGAGGGAAGTGATGGAGCGAACTCAATCATTCTAAACCAAATACGCCATTAACATCAAGCAGACTAAACCAAATGTGCTGAATATGGCATGATAATTCATCATTACATGAGTTCCTTCCTCTAGCCAGTGTCTCTATTGACTCCCGCAAAATGCATATGCTACAATCCTTTATTTGTGCAATGATCTTTTATTGCTGAAAAAGATATTAATATCTGCTTTTAAATTCAAACTAGATAAAGCTGTAGATTGTTTTCCTTTTACTATGTCTGTCATATGTTCTTTCAATATTTCCTGCAAAAAGTACTCAAAAAGTAATTTATTTATAGAAAAGCGGAAAATGCCATTCTATTCCAAAACACTCCAATTGTCAGCCCATGCGTTTACGTTTAAAAATGTGTCAGAAAGTTTCTCGTTTGACTAACAGAGAATTTGAGAACTACATTAACCCTTTCCGGTACGGAGTAATTCTGTTTATAAACGGATGATATGATGGAATAACACCAGAAATTATAAACAAATTTATTAGAAAATGTAAACTTGCTTATTTTCAAGTACGTTATAAAACGAAAATTTTAATTAAATATTCTGAGTGTCAGTAAAATAAAAATTAGGTGTTCTTTTTTAAGGACACCGCCCTCGAAAGGGTTAATAACTAAAATCGTTAAGATTAGATGAAATGGTCCACAAACAGGCTATCGTTTTCACTTTGGTACCTACCGACTTACCTATGCTTTTTCAAAGTGGATAAATTTGGTGTTGCTTCTAACAAGTCGGAAATTGTATGTCAAACGTGGCAAATGAGGTGCGTTTGTACTCTAACTAGTTTTATAAATATTCAGATCTTGGTGCAATAACTGTTTCACTTTTATGCAAAAATGCATGAATACAAAATTTATTACGATTCTATATATCAAATTCAATAATACGGAAATAATAGGAACCCATCCTCAACAGGGCGTCATCATCATGACAACCTAGAATCATTACCTATCATGGAATATCACTGAATTAATTACATGTGATAGGATTCAATAGAAAGAAGAAAACTTTTATTAATATATTTTTTATCTTTGAAATTTGAAATGACTCGACAAAATTCTGCAACGATTATATATTTAAAATTTCAAACTATTCGGTTGGGTAGTTTTTGCGCTGTGATATGCGGACAGACAGACGGACGGATCAAACGACGACTTTAGGTGCTACGCATTTATATAATTACGAACGCACCTAAAAAGTGGCCGTAATTCCAATTAACCAAATTAAACATTTTTGCTTATTTTAATTGCTAAAAGGCTTTTGTTACCCATTCTTTAAAAAAAGACAACTAAAAACTATTGCAATTTCATTTTCTGACCAATGAACTCTCTCTGAACAGCATTGATGGCAACAGTGGAAGAACCCAAAGTCTTTAAAAGCAGACGATATTTCTAACCGCTATACAACATGAGAAAACAAATGCAAAAAAAAGAATACTAAAAGCGAATCGTCTGCTTCATAGCCTTAGGTGTCGAGCACAGGTAATGATTACATAAGTAGATTTCTGTTTTTCACAGTTCATTTTTTATTAGTGATGTTGTTTTAGTCGGAAGCTCTGCCGAACCTTGAAACCGCTGGGTTACAATTACCGTAGCAAGTTGTTTTACGTATAAAAATGGAAGGAGGGTGGGAGAAATTGCTAGGGCAGGAAATATATTGAGCGGTACATACATTTACCGGCTATAACGCATCATATATAGCCGATCCACACCATATATCGTTCAGATCAGAATTTGGTACTGAACTAGTAAGGATTCTTTTAGAGGTAAGGGGAATTTCTATGAAGATTTATTATTAAATGCTTTCGATGATAATTTATTTTAGGGATAATAGGCGTAGAAAATATTATTAAACGCTTTCGATTATTATTTATTTTAGGGATAATAAGCGTAGAAAATATTATTAAATGCTTTCGATGATGATTTATTTTAGGGATAATAAGCGTAGAAAGTAATATTAAATGCTTTTGATGATAATTTAATTTAGGGATAAAAATCGTAGAAAATATTATTAAATGCTTTCGAAGATAATTTATTTTAAGAATAATAGCGTAGAAAATATTAGTAAATGTTTTCGATGATAATTTATTTTAGGGATAATAAGCTTAGAAAATATTATTAAATGCTTTCGGTGATAATTTATTTTAGGAATAATAAGCGTAGAAAATATTATTAAATGCTTTCGATGATAATTTGTTTTAGGAATAATAAGCGCAGAAAATATTATTAAATGCTTTCGATGATAATTTATTTTATGAATAATAAGCGTAGAAAATATTATTAAATGCTTTCGATGATAATTTATTTTAGCGATAATAAGCGTAGAAAATATTATTAAATGCTTTCGATGATAATTTATTTTAGGGATAATAAGCGCAGAAAATATTATTAAATGCTTTCGATGATAATTTATTTTATGAATAATAAGCGTAGAAAATATTATTAAATGCTTTCGATGATAATTTATTTTAGAAATAATAAGCGTAGAAAATATTATTAAATGCTTTCGATGATAATTTATTTTATGAATAATAAGCGTAGGAAATATTATTAAATGTTTTCGATGATAATTTATTTTAGCGATAATAAGCGTAGAAAATATTATTAAATGCTTTCGATGATAATTTATTTTAGGGATAATAAGCGCAGAAAATATTATTAAATGCTTTCGATGATAATTTATTTTAGGATTAATAAGCGCAGAAAATATTATTAAATGCTTTCGATGATAATTTATTTTAGGGATAATAAGCGTAGAAAATATTATTAAATGCTTTCAGTGATAATTTATTTTAGGGATAATAAGCGTACAAAATATTATTAAATGCTTTCGATGATAATTTATTTTAGGAACAATAAGCGTAGAAAATATTATTAAATGCTTTCGATGATAATTTATTTTAGGGATAATAAGCGTAGAAAATATTTTTAAATGCTTTCGATGATAATTTATTTTAGGGATAATAAGCGTAGAAGATATTATTAAATGCGTTCGATGATAATTTATTTTAGCGATAATAAGCGTTGAAAATTTGTTTGATTATATAACCAGTTTAAACGGAGAAAAATGTTTCCAATTTACTTACAAATGATCTTTTTAAGTAATCTGAATTCACAAATTCCAAAGTTTGTATTAGAAAAATATATCGATGGACGAAATATTTTCTTTTAATTTCTGTTGTTTTTTTATTTTACATAACTTGTATACAATGACATTTTTTCTATCACAATATATCTTCACAAAAATTTATTGGGTGAAATTTGTAGTGTTTGACAAAAACATTCGATAAAAAAATGAAACTGTAATTAAAATATTTTAAGCTTGTGTATTTTTTCTTTGAATTCCTTGAAAAAAAATTAAATAGAGATTAGGGGGGGGGGGGGGGTGTTAGCTTGAGTCTTTATTTTATCTGATTTTAATTGCATGTAATGGCCTGGACAAATAAAATATTCTGATTTTGTATGTATATTTTCTGACAAATTGTGTTTACAACGATTTTATCTAAATGCAATAATTTCATTATATATGAATATATTGTCAATTAAATGTTTATAACTTTCGAAATCATCTGCTATAATGTCAAGATTTGATTTAATTAATCGAAATTACAAAATATTTGTCTTATTTTTGTTAAAGTTTTTTTTATTCAAATCGTACATGCCAGTTTTTAAAAAATCTTAGTAATATGAATTCGCAAAATTTTTACTCAAATAATTCTTATAAGTGATTATTTACCACAGAAGTTTTAAACAAACTATTAAACGAAATGACATTACATAAATAAAGCTAACAAAAAATAATACCACAATACAATATTCACAGTTTTTAATAAATTGTAGATTTTTTTAAATTAATATTCATGCATCGGAATATTATTAAATTTTCAAAGTTATTTAATTAGTAGAGTTTTTATTGTACATGTCTAGAAATCACACTGCTATTAAAATGACGAACCTATTAAACCTGTTAGAAAATTTATGACAATAATAATTTAAAAACATAATAAATCTTTCTCCCAGTAAATCTACTGTAAAAACAACAACAACAACAACAACAATAATAATAATAATAATAATAATAATAATAATAATAATAATAATAATAATATATATATATATATATCAGGGTTCGGTCTTTGAATTTCAAGACCAAGAAATTTTTCGGTATCATTATTTTCTTATAGAAATTCTCTCTTTTAAATAAGGCGAAATCTCGCGCGTTTGAACTAGATTTATTTTTTTTATAAAAAAATAAATAAATACTGGTATTTGACCTTGAAAATAACGGTACCCGTACGAATCCTGTATATATATATATATATATATATATATATATATATATATATGTATATATATATATATATATATATATATATATATATATATATAGTAAATATATATATATATATATAAGTAAAATCACATTTGTTCCTGATGTAATAAGAAAGTTCGCAATCCCTTATCGCTGTTGCTGCTTGATAGTCCTGTAAAATTGCCTTTACTGCTTCAATACTATATTAAAGGAAAAACTTAAAAAGGATAGTAACTAATATCAGTTTCAAAAGAAGGGATGTTGATTTTAACACTCGAAAGTTTGAACTCAATCTGAGAGATTTCCGAACAGTTACCTTCTATTTTTATTTTTATTTTCTTTTGTCATTTTTCTTTTTCTCTTATTTGGTTTTAATGTGTGCGCATGCTTTTTTCGACCGCTGCCTCTTTTTTTTTTTTTTTTTTTTTTTTTTTTAATTTATTTTCTTAGACCTGAAAATTGAATTTTTTTTTCTTCAATAGATAAACTAAAAAATGCATTCCTTATATAATGCTATATAAATTATATGTTATTACAGAAATAAGCTAACAAAAAATTAATAACATACTAATCAAAATCAACTTTAATAAATTACAGAACTTTTTTATCAATATCCATGCGTCGGATTATTATTAATTTTACAACTTATTTTTTTTAATTTTTTTTATTTGTATATATGTTTTTACGGTGCTCACGTTTGTTTCAAATCACTCATGTTTCTGATGAAGCAATAAAAATCGCAACTCTTTATCGCTGTTGTTCTGATAGGCCTGTAAAACTGTCTCTGCTGCTGCAATACTATATTAGAGGGTAAACTTAAAAAAGATGGAAACGAATATCTGTTTCAAATTCAGCGTCGGTCGTGGGTTTTAACACTCGGAAGTTCGCACCCGATCTGAGAAATAGACGGACAGTGGCTTTATATTTTTCTTTTCTTTCTTTTTCTTTTCTTTTCTTTCTTTTTCTTTTCTTTTCTTTTTCTTTTCTTTCTTTTTCTTTTCTTTTCTTTTTCTTTTCTTTTTTTTCTTTTTACAGAATTTTTTTTTTTCATCAATAGATGTACTAGAATGCAGCATTCTATTTATTATTTTCTAATTCTATCCATTCTATATAAACTATATGTTATTCCAGAAATAAGCTAACAAAAAATTAATACCATAATAATCAAAATCAACTTTAATAAATTAAAGAACTTTTTTTATCAATATCCATGCGTCGGATTATTATTTAATTTTACAACCTTTTTTTTAATTTGTATATATATATATTTTTTTCTCTTTTTTTTTTCTTTTTTTTTTTTTACGGTACTCACGTTTGTTTCAAATCCCGCATGTTTCTGATTAAACAATAAAATTCGCAACTCTTTATCGCTGTTGCTGTGATAGACCTGTAAAACTGGATTTGCTGCTGCAGTACTATATTAGAGGATAAAATTAAAAAGGATGGAAGCTAATATCAGTTTCAAACGAAGGGTCGTGGCTTTTAAAACTCGGAAGTACGCGCCTGATCTGAGAGATCTGTGGAAGAATTACTTTTTCCCTTTTACTTTTATTTCTTCTTCTTCTTCTTTTCTTTTTTATGTGTGTGTGTTTAGGTGTACGAGCGCGTTTCTCGACTGCTCCGTAGATTTTTTCAAATAAAATTTATTTTTTTAGAACAGAAATTTTTCTTTTGTTCTTCGAGAGATGTACTACAGAATGCATTCTATATATCATTTTCTAATTCTATTAATTCTATATAAACGATATGTTACTACAGAAACAAGTTAACAAAACAATAATACCATAATAATCAAAATAAATTTGAATAAATTGTAGAATTTTTTTTATTAACATGACGACATCGGTTGGTTGTGTTTATGACGGCCAGTTATCAACACGAGGGATATAGTCCCTAGGGGGGGGGGTCTTTCTAAGGGAACATAACCCGTATTTAGGCTTGGAAATCCAAGGTTCGAAGAAAACCACTAAAACTCCGAACGATTAGGCCGACGGGCGCGATCATGACGACATCGGAATATCATTAATTTTACAACTTTGTTTTAATTTTTAGATTTTTAACGGGACTTATAAAGGACAATCCTATTAAATCTGTTAGGAATGTCAGATGACAATGATAATTTTAAAACTTAATAAATTTTCCTCCCAGAAAACGTGTTTCAAAAACAATAATTCTATTTTTATTCGCAAGCAAATCAAAGCAAAAAATAAAAAATAAATAAAATCACATTAAAAGCAAATTTTTATAATGAAACAAGAAAAATCGAAACTCCTTCTTGCTGTTGTTGCGATAGACCTGTAAAATTGTCTTTTGCAGCTGCGGCACTACATTATAAGGAAAATTTTAAAAAACTGGTAACGGATATCAGTTTCAAACGAATGATCGTGCGTTTTAATACTCGGAAGTTGGCACCTGATCTGAGAGATCTACGAACATTTTCTTTTGTCTTTTTTTTTTTTGCCCGACTGCCAAGAAAGGTTATGTGTTTCACGCGTATCTGGGTATGTGGATTTCTTTATACCCTCGAAATATCCCAACGACTGGATGGATTTTAATGAATGAGGTCTCTATCGATTCGTCTTAATCGTCCAATGCTTATAGGCTAGGTTTTGTTTTTATAAATTCAAAATGGCGGTAGAGACGAAAAAAAAATTTCACGCACTATATTGAGTATCATATCATTGGATAGGTCTTTCAAAATGAACACGATGTTTCATTGACTATTTTACAGTCAGAAGTTCCGTTTAAATATTACACAACCTGGAAGTTGTGTAAGTAGAATCTCTAGCTTTACTGTAACTCTAACCTTCATAGACATCTATAGACCTCATCAAAACAATGTTTATAGATAGGAACTAACAATTAAACACAACTTAAAGTCATCAATGCAAGTAAATAAAAAAAATAGGTAAGTAATATAAAAATTAGTTTCACATTGGTGAGAAATAATTAATTAGTTCGATTTATACGCAGTCGGGTTTTTTGATTTTTTAAATTAAATTTTTACTTGTTTTCCTTTTATCTGTTTCTCTTTCTCTTGTTTGGTGTTTATCTGTGCGCATGCGCTTTTCGACCGCTGCCGATTTTTTATTTTTTATAAAATTTATTTTCTTAGAACTGAAATTTTAATTTTTTTCTTCAATAGATATACTAAGAAATGCATTCTATATATAATTATATCATTCTATATAAATGATAAGTTATTATAGAAATAATCTAACAAAAAATTAATGCCATAATAATCAAAATCAACTTTAATAAATCACAGAACTTTTTCAACAATATCCATGCGTCGGATTATTATTAATTTTAGAAATTTATTTTCAGTTTATATAGTTTTTTGGGAGGGCGGGGGGGGGGGGGGGAGTTGTTACTCACGTTTCTTTAAAATCATATGTGTTTGTGATGATACAATAAGGATCGCAACTCCTTATCGCTGTTGCTGCCACTAAAACTGGCTTTATTGCTGCAATACTATATTAGAGGGAAAACTTAAAAAGGATGGAAACGAATATCAGTTTCAAAGGAAGGGTCTTGTGTTTTAACAACTCGGAAGTCGGAAGTGCGTGCTTGATCTGAGAGATCTACGAAAAACTTCTTTTTCCCTTTTAATTATCTTTCTTCTTCTTTTTTTTCCTCTCTCTTTTGTGTGTGCGCGCGCATTTCTCGACTGATCGCTAGATTTTTTTTTTTTTTTTTTTTTTTTTTTTTAATTTATTTTTTTAGAACAGAAATTTTGCTTTTTTCTTCAATACATGTACTACGAAATGCATTTTATATATTATTTTATAATTATATTAATTCTACATAATGGATATGTTATTACAGAAAAAGCTAAAAAAAAACTAATATTATAAAAATTAAATAAATTTTATTAAATCGTAGAATTAATATCCGAATTCCTGCGGAATATTATTTTACGAAATTATTTCATTTGTAGATTTTTTACGGTATGGGGCATTCTCACAATCTTTTGATTTTTGGGGGAAAAAATCTGGCAAAATTAAACTTGTTAAAATAACATTTTAATCTGATAGACGAATGCCTTAATGATTCAAAATAAAGAAAAAATGGTCAACAGCGAAACATTTTTTAGTTATCTGGGGTTTAGGTTAAACTTGCAAGTTTAATTTTCCTTACCATTTTACCCCTATAATTTTTTATTTTCTTCTAAATTTTTACTTATAATGAATTCGCATAGTACCCCCCACAGGACATTCAAATAAGAAATAATACAAATGTAGTACTTTTAATGCAGAATTTTTGTATAACATTGTCATAAAGGGGTGTTAAAGAAGGGACGGTAAGGTGAAAAAAGGGACGAAATGGTAAAAAAAGAGACGGTAAGGATGGAACGGTAAGGAAAATTACCACCTATTTTTAGGAAAATCATGTTAAGACCAAGTGATAGCCACAATTTTCATTGATTTTTCGAAAGAGTTGTTAACATTGGATTAATTTTTTTTATTATTATTATTTACCTCGAAAAGTGCAGGAATAAACCTTGAGGACGGTGAGACTACCAATAAAGCCACGGTGCTTGAAATTGATATTCAAATGCTGATTTATATTCTGCAGTAAATTTACTGTCAAAGAATTTTAGATATTCTTTTGCTAGCATACTTCTGCATGAGCAAAAACTTGAAAAAAATTCTGTCGCTGCATCTGAAGTTATTTTCTGTATAATTTTAGAAGAGGGATGGTAAAAAATTTAAAACCCAGAGACAGAGTTCAAAAAATAATATCAACCCTAAAAATGTGTGCAGGTTAATTTTTAGCTACATATTTATATAAAATAATAGTTCCAGTTTCAGAAAAAAATTACATGGAATTATTTTTATTGAAACAATTTTATCCGGACAGCTCCAAACTTCAAAATCAGCATCAGGGACACGGGCAGTAGATGAGTTTTTCATGTGTTTGGACCCCCAACATCGTCCAAAACTTATTTATCTCGTTAATATTGTTGTGCAATCATGCAATGGGATGTTCCCAAGTATATGAAATTAAAAAAAAAAAAAAACACAAAAAAGTGTATTAAATAAAAAAATACTATTCAGGGGCATGAAAGTTAAAAGATTGTGAGAATGTCCCGTATATGTCTATAAATCACACTAATATTAAAATGATAGACCCTATTAAAACTGTTACAAACTCTGGATGGCTATAACAATTTTAAAATATGATAAATCTTTCTCCCAGTAAATCTGTTGCATAAAAATAACACCATTTTTATTCGAAGACTAATAAAATCACGTTAATACGTAATAATATTTGCGATGAAACAAGAAAAGTCGCAACCCCTTATCGTTGCTGCTGCAATACTACATTTGAGGGAAAACTTAAAGAGGGTGGTAACGAATATCTTAATACACTTCAAACGAAAGATTTGATTTTAACACTCGTAAGTTCGTGCGCGTCTGAGAGAACGAAAAAGTGTTACATTTTCCTTTTCCTTCTTTCTTATGTTTCTTCTTTTTTAGGGTTTCGTTCATCTGACGAAACCCTATTCGTCTCACTCCTTTGTCTCTCTGTCTGTCTGTCACAGAGCCTGTTCTCAGAAACTATATATGCTGGAGACTTTTGAAATTTTGCCTACACTGTAAAAAAAAATTTGTAAGGTTACTAAGAATTTTGTTGGAAACTGGGATTCCTAGAACTTTTTATGTAACCACAACGAAAGATAATCATGTAAAATTACAAAAGTTTCTTCAGTAACTGTTACTAAATATTGCTTAGTAAACGTACTAGTGATTTTTTAGGGCGTTTCCCAAAAACACTCTTGTAAATTTACTAAATATTGTTTAGTGAAGTTACTAATGCTTGTTTAGGGAGTTTACTAAATAAGTTTTAGTAAATTTATCAGTGAATATGTTGTAAACGTACTATCCATTTTTAGGGTGTTTTCTAAAATTTTTTTCGTAAATTTACTAAATATTGTTCTGAAAATTTACTAACGGTTTTTCAAGAGTTTCTCTAATTAGTTTTTGTAAATTTACTAAATATTTCTTAGTAAACTTACTAGCGATTTTTTAGGGAGTTTACTAAAGAATTTGTGGTAATTTTTCGAAAGATACTTTAGTAAACGTACTAAGGATTGTTTAGAGAGTTTTCCAAAGAATTCCTTATAAGTTTACTAAATATTGTTCAGTAAACTTACTAACGATTTTTTAGGGAGTTTACTAAAGAATTTTTCGTAAATTTACTTAGGATTATTTAGTCAAGGTACTAACGTTTTTTTAGGTAGTTTCCTAAAGAATACTTTGTGAATTTTCTAATGATTTTTTAGTACACTTACAAAGGAATTTTTAGTACATTGACTAAGAATTTTTTTTTGTAAATTTGCGAAGGATTTCATAGTACATTTACTATGAATTTTTTTAGTATTGCACCCAAAACTTTACATATACATTAGCAAAAAATTGTTGGTAACTTTATTAAAGTACCGTCAGAAAAATTACCAATGATTTTTTAGTATTGTGTCTAAAACAGTTTTTGTATTCTCGCCAGAAAGTTTTTTGTGCAAGAGATATTGCAGTAAAATCAAAATCCTTCGATCAAAATATGTAATATGGCCTGACGTGTTTTTCAGTAGTACCACAGCAATTGCCAGAAATATTTGTATGTTATGCATTAAAAAACTGACTGAAGCTTCACTGTAGATATTCAAATAGGTACAAAATCATTTCCATATTAAATGAGCATTATAACAACAGCAGTAAATAAGCAGATAAGCAGAAGCAGATCTTATGGTTTTTAGTTAAATTAAAAAAGCGAATAGAAACAATAATGAAAGTAAAGTATCATTACTGAGTTTATAAAATATGCCTAAATTTTTAAAAAATGTTATCGATACACTGTTAAAAATAAAGTGTGATGTTTCACCAAGAAAATGGTGAAAAGTCGCTGAAATTTAGCTGCAAACAAGATATTGGCGATACGTTTTACCAGTTTATTGGTGCTTTCTCAAATACCATTATATTAGTGAAATGTTAAACAATGATTCAGGCTTTTTATAAATCCAATTTTCTGGTGAAAGGTTTAACCATAAATCAAGATTTTTTTAAAATCCAATTTTCTGATAAAAGGTTTAACTATAAATCAGGTTTTTTTTTTAAATCCAATTTTCTGGTAACAGTTTGAACCATAATTTAGTTTTTTTTTAATCAAATTTTCTGTTAAAAGGTAGGACCACGAATCAGGATTGTTTTTAAATCCAATTTTCTGGTGAAAGGTTAAATCATAATTCAAGGTTTTCTCTATTCCAATTTTTTGCTAAAAGTTTGAATCACGATTCAGGATTTTCTCTCATCTTTATGGGGAATGGTTACACCGGATTGTAGCTCTCTTTTTTCCCCCCTCACTTTGGTTTTCAATTTATCATTTTATGGTGTAATAATAAACAAAATTTCAGATTATGCGAGATTATCTTGCAGTAGGAAAGCTTTTTTTTATTTTCATTAAACCGAAAATTATTTAAGTTTTAATTATTGATTCTATTGTCTTTGAAATATATTTAAAAAACAAATGTAAACCATTTTGATCTAATTTAACAAAATTATTACATTTTTTCCCCACAAATATTACCATTCTGTCCTTTTACATTTTGGAATATTTCTTCGCACTCAGTTACACTTATAGTCCATTTAGTGTTTGCTTATTCACAAAGAAAAATAATAATAATAATAATTTTCTTTAGATTTAAATACATACCCTGTTTTTATTATTGTTTTAATTAAAAAGGCAGCTATAAGTAGCAGAATCCATTTAACCTCTAATGTCAGCTAATACAAAAGTATTACTTTAAACTTTAAAGCTTTTTTTTAAATACACAATGTATTTCTACAACATATTAAATACTTACTTTGAAGGGTTAATTTAATAACAGCAGTGTCGCCACCAAGCGACTAATTATTCTTACATATAAGTATTTTTTCAGTATTCCTAAATGAATCTATGACGACGATTTATTTATTTTTTAACTATACTCGTAAAAAAGAAAAATATTCATCATCAGCAGCCTTGCAATAGCTGAAAAAGAAATGGTTACAGACACTATTAAATAGCAACACATTTAAGTTGGTTTGCGGTATGCCGCTCCATTTATTGAAAATACAAATTATATAATCATTAAATTATATGTATAGTATGTCAGACTAATATTTACTGTAATATAATATCATTTTACATACAGTTTCTCTCATACAGTTTTAAGAGGGTGCTGCACCCCCTCTCTGACCATTCAGGTCATCAAATAAAAAGAATTCTTGAAGCTTAGTATGTTCTAAATCAGGATTTCAAGTCTGGTAAAATGAAATAGATCCAAGCATCAGGTTAAATTCTCCACCTGTTTTAAATGAAAGAGTAAATATTTTAAGACATAAAATATTTCTTGTGCAAACATAACAATAATCCAATTTCACACAGGGGAATTAATAAAAAAATTAAACAGTATATCAATTCAAATCTCTTTTACAAGGAAATCTTCAGCATTTAAAAAATCAATCAGTGTTCGAAATCATTGGTGGTCCGCTGGCCCAAGAACACCAAAAATTCATTTGAACCACTAATTTGAAAATTTAATGGTCAGCAGGAACAGTAACCCCCCCCCCCTCTCTAAAAGGTCATAGGTAAACTTAAATTTTCCCGTCTCGGAGAAAACGGCAACCTAACACAAATCACACAATTTTATTTATTTTAAAAAATAAATAAAACTGCATTAAACCTTAGTCAATTGAAATATTGGAATTAAAATATCTAAATAATTTTATAGTTTTTCTTTATGTGCTGTTTATTTAATTTTTAGTTATAATTTTATATTTTATTAGGCTAAAAATTTTGGATAACTGAAAAGAAAGTTTGTAAGAAAAAGCTGCAAAATTCTCCATTTGTTAGGTAAAAGAAAAATATTGTGAAATTCTTAAATGTAAAAAAATATTGCAAAAAGCGTCAGTTGGTTGAGGGAAAAAATTCGTCAATCAATCGTGATTAACAAAAACTAATGCTTGCCATTTGGCTGCAATAGGGTGTTAACGATTTTAATCAACGATTAAATCATGATTTTAATCAACTGATTTTTTTTGGAAAATTTGTTATTTTAATCAATGACTTTTTATGGTCTATTTCAATGGTATGTAGGGAAAAATCATTTGTAGTATATTGGAATGATATTACACTATTTCAAGCATATAGAAATTGATACACATCACTGAAATGTACAAAAAGATGCTTACTATAGAACATGATGAGCATAGCATTAATCGTTTACTTATGGGGGGAAACAAAAGGATTCGCTTATAGTATTGTATAAATAAACAATAATTGCTGGAAGTTCGTTATTTGTTCTGGTAAGAGTTTTTAATTTAACTAATTTATTTACTTCGTATGTATAAAATCTGTAAATCATATACAGGCTGCAAAAAAGATGTATATATTTCCGTTTATTGACGAAATATGTTGAAGGGGAATTTTCAACTGTGAAAATGCGTTTCTTAAATGAACTAATGTTAAGCATACTATTTGGTATATATTCAAATGTATAGATCATATATAGCGTTGCACAAAGGAATTCGGATATTTTTTCGATGACTGATAATAATTGCTGAACTTTAATTTTCAAATGTGTTACGTGTTTTGTAATTTGCTTACTTAGCCATCATATTTAACTTTATTAAACGTTTTTTTTTTTTTTTTACATAATTCTGAATGTGTTGGAAAATTATAATCTGTCGTTGAAGCTTGATTATTTTACGTTCTTGTTAAAAATTTTTTTTATTTTGTATGTGTGTATATATATACATATGGGCGAGTTGTAAAAAACAGGGTAGGTGGGTTAAACCGGGTAGCGAAGATCCCTCCTTCAGTTGTACTTCTGTCTATCAGCCAACACGAGAAATAACTTGTCGGTAACCATTATGGCATTTATAGCTGATTGAAACGTTACTGTGTGCGGTTTTTTTTAGTGTGAAGGAATTAGTTTCAATTACTCTTAAAAAATTGTTTTATTTGATTCTAGATTTTACGCGTATAACCACGTTTTTTCAGCATATTAAATATTCCTGAGTACTATATCTAATTATTTCCTTTCCTGATAATATTTTAAAATTTTTACTGATCTTTTGCTTATAGCATTAAGAGTAGTGACGCTATGTTTAAACTCTGTTATGTTGAAGTAATACCGGGTACTTAAGAGTGGGTCAGAACTGGGTATACCCGATTTTGTCCGACACTCATAGAATGTATTTTTAGTAACGTTAATAAATTAGCATGGAATTTTAAATTGCATTCTTAATGCTGTTAAGTTATAATATAATTCTAAATCTATCTAGTTATAATGAAAAAACTTTAATTTTGATTTTGTTTTATATTAAAAAGTGGGTCTAATTTTTAACTTACATTTATGAAATTAAATAATTTGCAATTATTAATGAACAAAATAATGGTACTAATTAAGGCATAATTTTATATTATGCTTATTACATTTTAATAAATAACTTTCTAATCTGAGGTGTAATAACTTGCGTTATGGGTCCACTTAAAATGCAAATATATTTCGTGACTTGTTTCTCTAAAAAAAATCTGCCCAAATTGACAAATAATCCAAAAAATCCCAATCCTATATAACTAGGCTATATAATCTATAGCGGAATTTTTTTTTATCAAATATTAAACAGGCAAAAAAAAACCCCTCTTGATGAATGAAACTTTCCCCAGACTCATTTGCTGTATATAATAGGAGTGGATGGATTACGAAAGAGGTCTTCATTTTATTTGGTTAAAAAATGTACAGATTTTTTCTAATCCTTGTCCTGAAAAGTCCGTTCTTTAAATCCTTAATAGGTGTTCAATTCATATAAAAGAATCCAGTTAATCTAGTAAGAGAAAGCAATGTATTTATATATGCTTCTTTCCTTACGCAACGCATCGATTTCAACCCCTTGATGTGTCTTTCAAGCATCTCTAAGCTCATACTAAGAACAAGAGGTGAAAAAGTGGTTATTTTCCAACTCTGCGCGATCTATAACAATTTACCAAGTTGGAAAATTATTTAAAACTGCATTTTCGAGAGCAGCAATTGTAAGTACTGCAATCAGAAGGTTCGAGAAAACAGGGATTTTCCCCTACAATAATGTTTTTCCAGACCATCTTTTTGCTCCTTCGGAAGTGACAGAGAAACCCATGAAAGTCATCACAGGATAATGGAGCTCAACCTTCCGAACATAAACGAGCTGACAACATCCAGCAGCTTTCACGTCGAGCTGCTTCCAGATGCAGCAGCTAACATCACAATCACAGGCGTCATCACTCATTCAAAATGTTACATCAACAGAATACATTATTAAAATTATCCATTCGACATCTTCAGACTATGTAGCCCAGCAATCTGTATTTCCAATTTCGCCTAAAATGTTATTATCCCCTTCTAAGGAAGGCTTTAGAATTGAGTAAAGAAAGGGAAAAACTTATTTTGATTTCTTCTCCCTATAAATTACAGATCGAAGCAGATATTAAGGAGAAATAAGCCAAACAAACTGCAAGACGAAAAAAGAAGTTTCTTTAAAAGAAAAAAAGAAACCAAAAAAGATTGCGGACACATCTTCAAAAGAAGAGGATAATGAAACCTGTATGTTTTGCTATGAACTTTACTTAAATTCTAAATCCAAATACGATGTTTAAAATTCCACGATTAGGCACACGAAGCATGTAGTAATGCAGAAGAATACGATGACAAATTCATCTGTGATTTTTGAAGCTAAAAGAACTCGAAAACGTACAGTGTAAAGTAAGCAAGCCTATACAACGTAGAAAATTTGCCAACGAATTATTTTTTTACACATGGAAGAACACATGTGCAATTTCGTTTTGTTAAAAATAATTAAAATGTATTTTTTACTATATTAAGCAAGATCTTTTTGACCAAAATGAGTTTCCAGTAGTTTTAAATGAATACCCAATTTTACCCAACCAGCGAGGTAAAACCAGATTTTTGCATACGTTTGAAAAAAGCTATTTTTTAATATAAATAATTATATATATATTTTTTTGTTTGAAAAGAACGTTTTATTATAGCCAAGGATTCATTTTACATTATAAACAGTGTTCAAAGTTTGTTTTCCCATTTCACAGCATTTGAGACTAACAACTTTTATGGTACCCGATTTTGCCCCACCTTCCCTACATATATTTAAAGGATGCTGTAGAAGAAAATAGCATGAAACATTTATTAGCTCCTTCCTACATCTGTTTCTACCAAAATTTTTGGTAACATGCCATTTATCTTTTAAAATAAGCAATTTTTCTATTCGCATACACTTTACGGTAGTTATCGCGATGTATCACCAATATTAACACGTTGATATATTCCGATATTAAATTTACGATATTCTCCCCACCTCGCAGTTAAAGTTCTGAAAAAAAGATCAAAAAAGTTTTCCGAAAGCTTGTAGCAATTTATTCCAGGATGATATTTTAGAAGTATCGGCAAATATGTATATATATATGCTCTAAAAGTTAAAATCTTCTAACTGATGATGCAATTGATTTTTAAAAACATGAGTTTTAACTCTTTCAAATACACTGGTGAGCGTAGGTCACTTCGTGCCTCACAAAGACTATATTTTTTCTACCATAAAACTAACTAAACGTCCGTATTTTAACACAATCTTTTTAGAGCAAATCAACAGGCGAGATTTAGATTTACCTACGAAAATTTCTTAACATTCGGACAAACATAAATATTTTTTACTAAATAAAATGTGCAAAAACTTCGACAAAATAAGCAAAAACCTGAGTTACATCGTGGTAAAAATCTTACCAGCCCTTTTCCCCACAAAATATTAATATTTTTTCACTCGGGATACGAAAGCATTATGTTTTTACCATCTAAAAATTTCAAAGAGTCTAGATGATAACGACAAACTTTAAGAATTTAAAATACTGGAAGAACCTTGTCCCTACCCCACATCCCTTTCCAGGCATATTTCAAAATTACATATAAGACTCCAAAAATCAAATTATGCAGAATATTAATACCAAATAATAATAACAATACCAAAAAGCATATACTTTCAATTCTCTTTGAAATACTGCAATACATTTAAAAAAATAGAAAATTAATCTTTTAAAAAAATTCATTGTCCGAAGTCACTTTTCTGTTTTTCTGCGCATTTTACTGTACGACTCACATTACGTATATATTATTTAAAAATACACACTTAATGTTATACAGTAGCTTTGAAATGATCGAGTATTGATTTGGCTCAGATGTAAATGGATTTAAGGGTGAAAAAAATTAGTTTGAAAAGAAAAAAAAAACACCAAGATTTTGATATGAAAATAAAATCTATATCAATATTATAAAAAACAAATATATCTGCGCGTAACGCTGATGTCATTTTGCAAATGGCAGCACTTTGAAATCTGGAATGAAATTTAGGTTTTGCAATTTCCGTGTTCAGCTTGTCGTCAGCTTAAAATTCCGAGTAAAATGAGAACTCCATTTAATATTTTTGTTGAACATTGTCACAATTCTATTTCAAAGACCCGTGATCGGGGGATGTAACTCACAATTATGTGGGTGGGAAACTGGACATTGTTTTAATCCCTTCCGTTTAGGTCTAAAATGAAAGTACCAAGTTTTATCCCACGTACTAGGTGAACATTAGAAAATATGTACATATTTATAGTCGAAAAACTTTTTTTAAATTATCTTAACAATATCTCGGAACAATTAATGCTTCCAAAAACATTGTCAATACAAATGTTGTAGAATTTGAGATTCTGAATAAAATGAGTACCCATCAATCAACCAACCAACCAACCATGAAAAGCAGTGTATGTCAGTTCGCTTGAATGTGGATTCGTAATATTATACGGAAAAACAGAACCATTGTGAACAAAAAACCCCTTAAAAATTACCTTTATGATGTTCATCCGCAGAAAAAAAATCTTTAAATTACAATTAAAATGCAAGATGCAAAAATTAAAAATTGAGTTTAGCATGGAAGTAAGTTATTACTAAACCTTTAAAAAAGAATTTTGGTAATTTCTTGTAACAGTAAATTTGACCATAAATTAAGATATAATACAGTAGTAGTTGGCAGCTACTTTTGAAACTTAAATCCATAGGTAGATTCATATACAATAAAAAAAAAAAAAAAGGATTACGGAAATTCTAAATTGTTTCATGTTATATTAATTGTACTAACGGTGATACTGTTGTAGATCGATTTTTAAATATATGCAGGTCTCTTATTAAAGAGATAATATATATATATTTTTAAATAATTTGAAAATCGATGTTTGGTAATAGTAACGTGAAAAGCATTTATTATATTGAAATAAGAGATGTCTCAATTTTCATTTGTAAAACAACTACTTTATTTGAAACAGGTAATAAAGAAAATTCAAAACATCATTTAGGAATATATAGAGTTATATATATCAGTTACGTGTCGATGAAAACAACTATATTTTAATATAAGTATATGCCAGAAATCTAGGTGTAAAACAAATTTATACATAAGTGCATGTAGTGTTTATTACAACATAATGTTATATCTGAGTTATTCCTTTCAAGTTGCATAGACAATGTGTAGGGAAATAATAAAAAAGAAAGAGTGACGTTATATTTCAAATATTTTGAATATTCGTTAAAAAATTTGAATGAAAGTGATTTATGAATATTAATATTAAATTTTTAATCCATATATTTTTAGTAATTGTTTATATGTTTATTTGTTTGCATCATGCCTAAAAATGAAGTTTTATTAAATTTTCTAATCGCAATTGCATTATGGCAGGAGAAAATAACGCGCGTTTCTTTGCAGTTCAGAGGAAGGTTCAACCCCCATTAGACGCCAACGCTCCCGCTACGGGAACATGTTATACATTCTAAACGGTTACAGTTATTAAAAAAATTTTAACTGCTTTATCATAGGGGCATCTTATATATATAAAATATATAAATAAACTTTATTTATTTAACGTGCTTAATATAGCGGCGCTTAATGGGTTAATATTTTTGCTGAACATTAAGGCCGCAATTCTATTTCTAAATTTTGCCTTAACCGCTAATCAGGAGAGAGACAGAGTTATCAATCCACCCTGCCTCCGTTTATTACATACATGTATTTTCTTTAAGTTGTTGAGGCCCTTGAGATGTTTCTGTAAATATGTTAATGCTTTATTTTGTATATTTTGAGGATTATAATTTAGTAGTTATCGAGAAAGAGGTACATAATTGACAGCCGTTTTACATGCCATTTCTCAACTGATATCGTCAGCCTTAAACCTTAGTTTAAAAAAAACGTAAAGCTAACTTTAAGCTAACTAATAATACTTTTTTTCAATATTCCGAAGGTTTTAAAATTTTATGAA
Organism: Maratus speciosus; assembly: GCA_963932465.1. NCBI lineage: Eukaryota > Metazoa > Arthropoda > Arachnida > Araneae > Salticidae > Maratus > Maratus speciosus. The sequence goes on along the minus strand of OZ010798.1, from coordinate 184,724,498 downwards.
TTTAACTTAAGATGCTCGTATACTAGTCAAATATAATTTTTATTAAAACCATCTTAGTCCTTTTCGTAAAATATCGAAGTTTAAAATTGTGCTATTGGTTGACCTATTCCTCTAGCGACAAGAATCCTGCACACTCATTTGTTCCCTCGCTCCTCCCCACTATTTTCGACCTCCTTAAATGTGATACATACGCACTGTTATTCACTATATATGTCAAATTAAATACGACACATAATTCAAATACAATATCAGAGATCATAAACAATATTTCCCATCATTTACAAATCATTTTTGAAGTATGCTAAAAATCATGAAATAGTGCACTTTTTAAGTTATCTATTTGTTCGTAGCGGCAAAGCCGCACCTAGTAGGGCGGGAAAACTTAGTAAGTACGTTTATTTCTGACCTATGTTGAAGGGATTAAAACAATTTCCAGCTTTCCCGTATTTAATTCCGAATTCGGCCTTTTTTTTTTCATTTCCTACCACTGGGCTATATTCCGTAATCAAGAGTTTAAGCCATAACTCTGAAAATATCCAAAATAAAGCCTAAAATAATTACAAAATCCTCAATAAATTAAAATATATATATAAATTAGAAACAGGGTGAACTGATAACCTCGTCTGTTCTGGCTTCAATCACTTGATTAACGAATTAGGCAAAACTTTGCATTATAATTGTAAAAATTCAACAAAAATATTAAGTACACATTTCAATCAGAATTTTAACCTCTACAACATCTGTATTGACAATGTTGTTGATAGAGTTAGTTTTTTTTAGATATTGTTATGGTAATTAATAAAAATGTGTTTTTTGACTATAAATCTGTACATATCTTCAACCACTCACCTAGTAAGAGGGGGAAAACTTAGTACATTCATTCTAGATTTTAAGTAAAATGATTAAAACAATTTCCAGTTTTCCCCTAATTAATTCCAAATGCGGCCCTTTTTTCCTCTCCTAAAACTGGTCTATAAAGAGTTTTAAAGACTTTAAAATTCTATGTGCTCTAAGTTTTTTTTATTTTTTTTTTTGGGGGGGGGGGATGCCAATTTCGAGTGGGAAGAAAAATCTTGATTATTTATTGTGACAATAAAATGGCACAGAACAGTTTTTTTTTTTTTTTTTTTTTTTTTTTTTTTTTTTTTAATTTAAGCAGTTTTAAAGAGTTTTGAAACTTTAAGTATTATTACTGTGAGATGTGAAGAAAACGGGGAAACGAAATTTTGAAGGTGAAATTCAGATAAAATTTTAATGAAATGGATATGATGGAATGAATAGTTAATGAAATTTAGGACTGATTATTTTTTCACTTAAAGTAACAAATACAGTAGAGCAATTTTTTTTTTTTAACCTTTAACTGATGTCAAAGAAATTGTCACATAACTAGTGTGAAGCGGTCTGTGAGACCGCTCCAACGAAAGATGAATAAAATCCGCGATAAATTCATAGGATGTTGTTTTTGCACTAAACTTTTTGCACAGGAGTGTTATAATTAAAAATCACCTATTCAAAAGTCTGTGGTGTTAGTACTAAAGTGAAACAAAATTTCAGTAGTGTTTGTAATAAACTGAAATTTGCAAGTTAAACTATGAAAATTGAAAAAAGCACTGGTCTGTGAGACCGGTAACATCAGTTAAAGAATAAAAAAAAAATTTTAAACAGTTTAAACTTTGGTATTGTGGAGAAGGGAGTAAAAAGGGGAGGTGAAATTTCAGAAGAAAGGTTAGCAATGGCGGTTTTATCTTTATTTTTTAAATCAGAAATGAAAAGAAATGCAGAAGAGTTCCACCCCCGATTAAGAAATAATATGACAGTAAAGCACTTTAAAGGTCTTTTAAAAAATTTTGTATGAAAATAAGCACTTTCAAGCACAAAAAAAAAAAAAAATCCTTTTGAAAAATGAAAGTACTTTTAAGGACCGTACGAATCCTGATATATTGAAAATTTTCCGACTACAGAGTAGTCCTGCACGGGTCAAGTTGCACCAGACACAAAACCGAATATTATACTTAAGTCAACCCGCAACTCGACCTGAACCCTCCAAAAATATTTCCTCGATCCGCAACCTGACCAGAATCAGCCAAAATAATTTCCGGCAACCTGCAACTCAACCCAGGCCTATTTCAACACGAACCCGAAATAAAAGGAAAGGAAATCCGGTTTTATTGATATTATGAAATGTAATCTACAATTACATCTCTAATAACAATGTTTTATGTAGGGAAATGGACAAATGTATATGCTTTAATATTCAAACATATGTGGGTATCATGCCCACAAGTATTTGAAGTGAGGACAGCTTGTTAAAAAGCGCCATCGATATTCACCATCATGGTTGATCTCAATGGCGCTTGCTGACAAGTTGTCCACAACATGGCTCACAATCACATGACACACCTAAGTGATGTAGGATAGGTGGGGGCTAAAGTTACGCACTTATCATTAATTTTGATTTTTAACGAGCACATTGATCTAAACTTATGTGACGACTGATTAAAATGTTGTATTAAAACCTTAGGCACGTTCCACTATCAAACGACCACTATCAAACGACATTCTGTCAAATTATAATTCCGTGAGAAATTGTAATTAAAAAAAAAAAAATTGCTCTGCGTATCTTTGCCCTATTCGTTGGACTAAAAGTACGCAGTGATGAGGCAAAATATTCGCAGTGCGCATTCCCCCCCCCCCCATTACGGCCGGATTTTGCCCCTATTTTCACTAAAATGAATGAGTAATGTAAAAGCATTTGTAAATTTTGATAATATTTAAACTGAAAATTCTAAACTAGACCATGAAAAAAACAGCGGTCTGCGAGATCGCAAATAGCAGTTAACCTCCAACTGTTGTGACAAAAATCGTTTCATAAATGCTGTAAGCGGTCTCCGAGACCGCTTAATCGTTGATTGAATGAAATGGTTGACTGACTCATAAGAGGCGGTTTCTGCGCTAAACTTTATGCAAAGGGCTATTATAGTAAAATTTCCCGCATTCAGAAGTCTTCAGCTATACTTCTAATTTACCAAACGAATCAAAATTAAACTAACATAACTACTTAAATTGAAAATTACAAGTTAAACTGTGAAAACTGAATATTGCAGCAATCGGCGAGACCGTTAACAGGAGTTAAGGATTAAGGTTTAAAACAAAAGCGATTCATGAAACAATATTGATTTTTAAAAGTAGGTAGGTAGATACCTACGTTCTATATTAAAAAAAAAACTCAACTAGAAAAAGGAAAATGTAGTTTACTAACTTATATTAGTTAAGCAGCTATTATATTTTATGTAATATAAATTTAGAAATTGTGAAAAGCTTTGAATCTAGCTAAAATGATAGGACAAAGTCCCATATCTTAAACATGTTCGTATCTTTGTCCCAAGAAGGATGCGTACTTTTACCCTATTCTGCAGTATTTTGCTTAACCGGCTACCTATAAGTATAAACAAATGTGATCGAGGTAAACTACGGCATTTAGAAGCTAAAAATATTTCGATCTCCACTAAAATTTTGGATTTGTAAAAATTCCAGGTAGGGGAGACCGGGGGAATGGCAACACCTTAAGGGAATTTAAATTTTTTCACCTCAAAAAAATGTTTATTTTTTAATAGTAAAAATTCTAAAGCTGAATCATGATCTTTAGTATCTGTATAAATTTAACCGTAATCATAATAGTAAAGTAAGCATACATAAAAAAATATTTTATAAACCTCTACACAGTGGCGGGATTACCCAGGACACTGGGGTAATTCCGCCACTGTACTGGGGTAATGCCGCCACTCTTTAATGACCTAGTACATGCATCAAATGGATACTAGGAAACGTACAACCTACTGAAAATAGTTAGAAAGCAATGTAATTGAGCAGAATAATGGTTAAGCTTACAATTTACTTCATATTGCAAAAGTGACTCTGCTGAATCAGCTCCACTACATTAAAATGAGGCCATTTCTCACCCGATTGCATGGCGGCGGCATTACCCCGAGAGGACAATATGGCGGAAATCCCCAAGCAAAGCCGAAAGAAGAACCGAACTTGTTCAACGCATTGCATCAAAATGTCGGCGAATGCATGTAGATTACGGGTCATATTATCTTAAATATCTAATGTTACAATAAAAGGTGCTTATCTCTACTCATTTAAAGCTCCAAAATAATAAGCAACTAGGTGAAAACTACATTTTTTACTAGAACAAACGAACGATGTACAGCAAAGTCACTCTCACTTTAGGCACTGTTTATATTGTTGGCCGCTATAGTGCAGGCACATTCACTATCTCAAACTGCCCTTAGTTTTTAAACTAGGTGGGGTGGCGGTATAACCCGGGTTGGCGGCATTCCCCCGGTCTCCCCTACTATCAGCTAAAAAATAAAGTGAAATTTAAAAAATATTAGATCAAAATTCGAAAATTTAAACTTACCTCATTTTCTTAGCACAAATTGCTACTTTTAATCAAAGGTTTAAACAAATGACTAGTACACTTGAAACAAAACTGCCACCTATTAGTCATGAGAGCCGAAATGTTGCTTCATATGAAATCAGCCGGTGCGTATTTTTGCCCCCCTCATATCTTTACCCCTACCTACCCTTTATCTCTCTTTGCACGAGAAAGTAAAAACTCGGCATTTTATCGCTCAGAAACTCACGTAAAATTAAAATGCAGTTGTTTATATTTAGGTTTTTTCCAAGTCTAAGATTTTCACAAAAAGTTTGAGCAGAACAATTTTTCAGATAAAATAAATACATATTTCAATATGAATGAGCTATTATTAAATTTACTCCTTAACCTTTAACTGATGTCACAGAAATTGTCACAACTAGTGTGAAGTCAACTAATGTGAAGTTGCCTGTGAGACCGCTTTATCGAAAGATGAATAAAAGGCACGATTAACTCATAGGATGGTGTTTTTGTACTGAACTTTTTGTACAGGACTGTTATAATTAAAATTCACCTATTCAAAAGTGTCTGGTGATAGTACTAAAGTTCACAACGGAACAAAATTTCGGTAGTGTTTGTAGTTAAACTGAAAATTGCAAGTACATAAAATATTGCAAAACTATAAAAATTAAAAAAAAGCTGAGGTCTGAGAGGCCGGTAACATGAGTTAAAAGTTAAGAAAAAAATATATATATAAGAAATGTGACAAATTCTTTTTATTTAAGGCACAGTTAAGAACCATTTATCCTTATCTAGGAATAGAAAAATTTTACCAACATTTCATTTTTCATATACACGCAAACATATGTATAATATTTCTGATAGTTTTAAAACACATACCCATGATACGTGTGTATAGATAGAAAAGTGCCCAATATTCAGAGTTAGAAGCATAGGAGAGAGTATGGAGGAATGGGACACATTTTACAAAAATAAGAAAATGAACTTTGTTTGACAGAAAAACAATATTTCAGTTTATAGAATACCAAATGAAACACTTTCTAATGTCCCTGAACAATATAGAAACATAATTTTCAGAAATAATTTTATAATTAAAGAAATTGCAAGTTTCAAAATTTGTCCCATGCTTAGTTTAATCCATGCTTGAAGGCTTAGTTTATATTATGGATAATATACAGTATAATGTTCCATAAATAGGGAAACTATTACATCTATGCATAAACAAGTCATTAATATTCAGAAAGCATAAAAAGTATATGAAGCAAAATCACTTCTGATCTTGAAATAATCTTTTACTTTATACAATTGAAATCTTATGCAACTTTTTCCAACTGGAGATTGGGCTACCATTGCTTCATCTAGTGTGCGATTGATGAAATGTCTAGAATGATCATATTCAAAAATTTTTATTACTACCAAAACAAAAAGAAATTTTGCAGGAAAGTAAAAGAACATATAAAATTTATTAAGTTAAACCAGCTCTTTGCATGTTCGCCAACATAAATGAAAAATAGTGGAACTTCGAAGGATCACATTTTGCTTCCTAATTGGTTTGATTAAGAGTATCAACAATAACACAGATTATAAAACATGTAAGCGTGAGGGGGGGGGGGTGTTATTTAGAAAATTTTTAAAGTAAAATTTTTATTGTATAAATTTTTTTTATAAAAAAAAAACTTTGAATTTTATCCATTGCTGGCACATCTGCCCTATACCTAGATTTTTAATCTGAAAAAAAATATTTTGGACATTCTTTTGAAAAATCAGTCAACCCGAACCCGACACACAAGATTCAAAACCCAAACCGACCCGATCCGAACCAAAAAAGTAAGGTAAACCCGACCCGATGCCGGAATCTAGTACAATAAATACCGATTACACGACACTACTCTAATATTAAGAAAGATAATTTTGGTATACATTTTAAGTATTCTGCAGAAGAATAGTGGAATATTTAGCCTTCATTATCAGTCAAAGGGGGGGGGGGGGGGAGGGTTACTATTCATTGCATCACTAATTAAAAATAAAATATTTAATCTGCTAACCATATTGCAATAAAATATTATTTTTTACATAAAACATTGGAAATTGCACGCATGCAGTAAACACTGATGTAAAGAATAGTCATTTGACTGAACGATAAATATTTAACAATAAAATAATAGGATGATTACGCATTAATACCTGCTAAAATCATGTTACATTATAATTCGAAATCAAACGGTCTTACTGTGTAGTTCATTTTTACTTATTAGGAATCAAGGAGAATGGAAATATAACAAAATTTAACTCATAAAGACGAAATATTTACTTACATCCTAATTTGAAATCATAATCAAGATGGATACCTTGAACACCTCTGTGGTTGCGTGAATAGTCATTACGTCATCATTGAAGTCCTTTCTCATTGGCTGACATGGGAGACTAAGATATTTCATGTATTTCTACTATGCGAGTGGTAAATATTATACTCGGTTACAGATAAAATTCTAGTAAACATGCAGATTTCTGTAGTTTTACAAAAACTAGTTTTGTAGGATTACAGATTTTTTTTTACAGTGTACTTACAGCTGAACACCTCACATCAAATGACAAATCATAAAATTTTGAAAAAGTCGTAATTAACGGGCGTTATTAATTAAAAAACCCCAATTAAAAGATCGGAAAGGCATTCATAATTCAACAAAAGCATGGGTTTTTTTTATCAAATTGCAAAAATGATCTCTTCTACGGATTAAAAACAGGTGTCATTTTAACGGCAGATAAGGACTGGCGATTTCTTTAAGGAGCGATTACTTTTTTTCTACGCATCCCAGAAATTAAAAATTAGTACCACAAGACGGGAAAAAAAATCCGCTTTCAGAAATTTTAAAAGTTATCTTGATCGTACCATAAAAACTCGAAAATTCGTTAAAAATCGAGAAAAAAATCTTTTATTTTCCTTCATTTGTGAAGGTGACAGATGTCTGATGACATTGAATTTTCAGTGGTAAACAAGAGAATATAAAACAGGAGCGTCTTGGGGTCAAAAACAAACGCAGAATTTTTATACTGGACCCAAAATTTTTTAATGTCAATTTTTGAGCTACGATTTTTACACCATCCGACGTAAAATTTCATTCTCTTTCAGAATATGTCTTTATTTTTTTATTTCGACCATAGGAAGCGAAGATAATTAATTTTTGGTAATTAATTCCAGAATTGCATTTTTTGCACAGCACGCCACGTGACAGGAAAAGAAAAAGAGAGATTTTTATACTGGGGTTTAATAATAGAAGTATATAAAAACAAAAAATTTGCTTCTTTTTTCCATCTTTTATTGTCTTTCTTCTGTTTCTTCTTCTTAACTTTTATTTTTATTTTAATTTTTATTTTATTTTTATTTTTTATTCTGCACGCACAAAAAAAAATCACACGCACATTTTTGTGTGCGTGCGATTCTTTTATAAAAAAAAATTTTTAATTGAAATTTCATTGAAATTTTACTTTTTTCCTTCAACAAATGTACGAAAAAGTGCATTCAATAAAGTATTCCACCAGTACAAGGAAAAAAGGACCTTTAAAATGAATTTTTTATTTTTTGTAAATTTCACTTTAAATGTTATTCAAGGGTACATTATATGCATTATGGCATACATTTATAGCAAAAAAAAAAAAAAAAAAAAGAATTTTTTTTTTTCCTTTTTTTTTTTTTTTTGAGGAAAAAAAGGAATTTTCCGTAATATTTTAAAACTTTTCAAAATGCCCCAAATAATAATAAAAAAAATTCTAAATTTTTTTAAATTTTGAGGCTTAAAATTTCAGAAAATTTAGAAAATATGTTTATTTTCTTACCTTTATATTCAAATATATAAAATCCGATGCACAGTTTTGTTTATATATATAAACAAAACTTGTATAAAAAACATTGGGAATTTTCATTGATGTGGAATTCGCATGGGGAATTTGGAAAAGTTCTAAAATATTACGGAAAATTTCTTTTATTTCTCAAAAAAAAAAAAAAAAAAAAAAAAAAAAAAAAAAAAATGTTATTTTTATTTATTTTTTTGTGATAAATGTATGCCATGACGCATATAATGTACCCTTGAATAATATTTAAAGTGAAATTTACAAAAAATAAAAAATTGATTTTAAATTTCCCTCGTCCCCTTAAAAAGCAAATAAAATCACATGTATTTGGGATGAAAATATGAAAGCCTCATATCCTTATCGGACAATCTGTGATAGACCTGTAAAACTGTCTTTTCAGCTGAAATACAACGTTAGAGGGGAAATGTTAAAGCCGGGATTGCGATGTTAGTTTCAAGTTTCAATCATAAATTTAACAGGTTTCGATACAAAATTTTACTTAATAAAAACTTCCAATTTTTTCTATATTGTTGCATTTATTTTATATTAAGATGCATTAAATACAACAAGATTAAATTTATTGACACAGAAAGCGTATTGAAAATGGGTTTGAAAAATGCTAAAATTTATAGATGCAATTAAATACTTTTTATCGTATTTGCTATATAGCAAAAATATTATCTTCATTCTTATTTTCCCGTATTTAATAGTTGATTTTGAAGATTTTAATGAGTAAAGTTTTAATCTAAAGTTTCTGATGCAACCATTTTTAGAAACAAAACAAAAGAGAAAACAAAACAACAATATTATAATGCAAATTATGTATAATAAATTATAAAATAATTACAATACTTTATAATTTTGTAGTGTAAAATCTTTTTTTGATAATGCCAGCACAAAATGTGATTTAAAATAGTTATTTTCTATTAATTGGTGTTAATTAAATATTCACTATCTGTTTATTATTTTAATTTAATTATTTATTACCTACTATTCGGTTGTTATTTATAATTTATTATTAACTTACATGAGTATTATACTTTTATCAAACATTTTGGTTTAAGTTATTTTAATACTTTGGTTATTGATTTATAAAAAAATTAATTATTCATTTAATAAATCATTAATTAATTTATTTTTAAACCTACCTCGAAAACTCATGTCAAAATTTCGATTTCTTTTTCACAGTAAAAGGTTTAATTCTTTGATATTTTATATTTATTTTCTTTTTTAATTCTATATTGTCTAGTATTTAAACCTGTCATTAATTTTGGTACATATTATACAATTCTGCTAAAATCTACATCCTTCTTTCCTTATCTGAAAAATGCCCTGTAATTTTGGAAAATTGTGAAATACATGTTCAATTAAAAATAAACTAGTTGGATGTGCCAAACCCAAAACTTTCTTCTATCTCATATATTTTAATATTTCAAAATGTTGTTACAAATGTCAATACAGTCGGACCTCGTTATCCCGACACCCGGTTTACACGTCACTCCGCTTATCACGTCAGTTTTTCAAAGTCTCGATTTTCTGTATATGACTTTAACGTAAATAAACTCCGGATTTTACGTCGTTGTATAATTTTCAACCCCGGATATCCCGACGGTTTAAGAAAATTGTCCATTTTTCATAATTCATCTTATAAGCATGGAAATTAAGCGGTAAGAAATGTCTTAGCCAAACTTTTCACAAAAATGCCTAAAATACCCATTGAGATAAATTAGAAATTTTACTTCAATCCTTTATCCGAATAAATAAACCCAAACTCTATGAATGACCCACTTAAGCTCAAGATAGATGTATCCGTCTACTCGCGGTCTTTTTGTTCTGGTCAGGTGGTGCTTTCTTTTGGTTACAAGGCATTTTTCATCCGACTAAAACCGAAGCATTGCATTGAAACGATCAGAAATTATCTAACATCCATTTCTGAAACAACAAATATTGATTACAATTCATTGTATAATATTGAAAACAGAATTGTAGGAAGCACATCTAGGGATAAGCAAACCTTAATTCATCAATATTTCATGTAACAATAAAAAAAACATGTCACCATAAATCTAATTTTTATTCTTTTAAATTTTGTTTGTGTTTATTTTGTTTAATAATAATGTTTTATTGCTTAAAACTGCAAGAACAGTTATGAATTTGAAATTGTCTTAAATTACTTAAAAATACAGCTTTTTATAAACATTTTTCTCCAACTCCGGTTACCGCGACACCCCGCTTATAACGACACTTTGTTCTGGTCCTTAGAGTGTCGGCATAACGAGGTTCAACTGTTTTTCATTTTTATTAGTTAAATACTATACCAACTTTGATTTTCATCTTAAATTTCTGCTTCAGTCAATTAAACGGACTAAAAACGAGTTAATCTCGATCATGATATTTATTAAAATCGATAGTTTTTCGTTATTCTGTTGGATATCAGCTGTTCGCGAATAGCCGGCTTATCAGGATGGGAAGTTTCCGTCACTTCACAAGCCGCCGGTGTATAATAGAACTACGAAAAATCAACAAAATTACACAAAAATCGCTATTATAGAGAACCCCTTTCGACGGAATATTTCCCAATTCAGGGAAGACCTAAAAATTTGGTTCAATTCTATGCTTAACTTCATACACTTTTTGATGGTACAATGGCGACAGACAGACGGACACACAGACAGACAGACATTTTCTATAAACATGTTTTTTGGGATCTCTGACCCCTAAAATGCGTAAATCCGTCGAAAATCGGAAGTCGAAAAAAATTTCGATTACAATGCTTTCTTCTATTGAAGATAGAAGAAGGTAAAAATATATTGCAATTCATCAGACATACAAGTAAAAATTACATAAATACATTTAATACAATTAAAAAGCAAATGTTTCGAGCTAAATTTTAGCCCCTCATCAGTGCAATAAATAACATTCAAATGACCAGATATTGTATGTCTGATGAATTGTAATATATTTTTTATTTTAAAATCGTATATCAGACGTTAAACATGATTATTTATTTTAACGTGTTCAATTAATTCAACCCCTAAGTGACCTCGTTCCCACAGCCCTATTTGTTTTTAACCAAAAGATCTCCACCCCGAATTAAATGAACATCTATTTCATTGTTTACCAAAATTCCAAGATCAGGCGGAAGACGGTGTAATTTTCAGTAGATCTTATATATATATTATTGGTTATTATTTATTTATTATTATTATTATTATTGTTATTATTGTTATTACTTTAATTATATTATTATTATTATTAGCATTATTATAAAAATAATAAATTATCTGCTTATTATGTATTAATTCATCACTTTATATTTGATCTCTGTCTTTAAGAGTATCATATTTTAGATATACAGGCATCCCCCGACTTACGTAAGTAATGCGTTCTGTAAATTTTGCGTAAGTCGAATTTTACGTAAGTGGAATTTGTAAAATCCTTAGGTAAAATTTCGTCAGAAACTGCAATATTTATTATGTATATATAATATATACATTATTTACACAGTATTATTTTATAAATAAAGTAGCATGCAGCATTATTTACTTGGATATAAATTATAAAAGTATGAAAAAATATAAAAACAAACTGAAAAAACGCTTTTCAAATAAAAAGTATCTTGTGGAATATGGGATTTACAATTTAACATTGACGAATTAATTTATATCAATTTTGAATCTACATCAAACGAACAGCTCTGAGGCCGGAAAAAAAGTCCTTCCGGCCTGTGCCGGGAGGAAGAGGTAGCTTTCATATTCCTTATTTTTAAAAAGCAAGCTTATATCATTCAAACACACGGAGCTCAATTTAGTGGAAACCGATTATAGGAGATTCAATACTAATTTTTATCAATACTAAATCATTATGAATGAGAATTTTGCGAAGTTAGTCAGCTTTAGACAAAACAAAAAATGCTCCGGAATCCTTATATCATGGTCAAATACTTAAGAAAGAAACTTTTTTCAATTTCTAATTTTTTTTTGCACCTCACTTTAAATATAATTTTTTGTTTAATTTAATAGCCTCCATTTTGAAACAAGATGGCTGATGAAGCTGGCCAGCGAACTTGGTCGAGACATTACGATGTACTATCCACATGCCTTCTTACATCGAAATAGGTTAATAAATACGCGTTTTATCGCGTGACAAATAACAGATCGTTTCAAAATGTCAGCCATGCTAGAAATTCAAAGTGCTATAATTCAACCATTTTTTAAGATATACACGAAACAAAAACTGCTCCAGAATCTTTGAATCAAGATCAAACACATAAAAAAACTTTTTTCATTTTTCAATTTTTTAATAACTCATTTAAAATTTAAAATTAAAATTTTTTTTAAACGGCAGTCCTTTTGAAGCAAGATGGTAAATGAAGCTGGCCAACGAGCTCGGTCGAGACATTGGTATGTACTATGTACACACCAAGTTACATCCAAATCGGTGCATAAATACGCCTGTTATCGCGTGACAAAAATCAGGTCGTTTCAAAATGTCAGCCACTCTAGAAATTTAAAGTGCTATAACTCAGCCATTTTTTAAGATATAGACGAAACAAAAACTGCTCCGGAATCTTTGTATCAAGGTCAAACACATAAGAGAAAAATATTTTTCGATTTTCAATTGTTTGGTACCACATTTCAAATTTAAAATTAAAAAAAAAATTTAAGTGGCCGCCATTTTGAAACAAGGTGGCGGATGAAGCTGGCCAAAAAACTCGGTTGAGGCATTGGTATGCACTATGTATACACGAAGTTACATCAAAATCGGTTCATAAATACGAGAGTTACAGTGTGACAAAGATCAGATTATATATATACGAGGGTAGTTTGATAAGTCCGTGACTTTTTAATGAAAAAAACAAATTTACATACCAAAATGCATTTTATGTTTCGACATAATCTCCTTTCATAATGATACACTTTTTCCAACGATGTTCTAAATTTTTTAATCCTTCCAAAAAATAAGATTTCTCAAACTTCTCAAAATAAGCATTTGTGGCATTAATGATCTCAGAATTACAAGAAAAACTCTTTCCACCAAGCCATTTTTTTTAAATTTGGAAAAAGAAAAAAGTCACTGGGCGCCAAGTCAGGAGAGTAGGGTGGATGAATAAGCAATTCGTATCGTAATTCAGTCAATTTAGCTGCTGTGATTGCAGACGAGTGCGATGGCGCATTGTCGTGATGGAAAAGCACTTTTTTCTTGGACAAATGGGGCCGCTTTTCTTTCAATTTTGCATTAAAACGGTCTAATAAATCAGCATAATACTGTCCGGTGATCGTTTTTCCTTTTTCCAGATAGTCAATGAGGATTATGCCCTTTGAGTCCCAGAAAACTGTGGCCACAATCTTTCCGGCCGATGGAACTGTTTTTGCCTTTTTCGGAGCACGATCATTAGAAGAAGTCCACTGTTTAGACTGTTCTTTCATTTCTGGTCTGTAGTAATGTATCCATGTTTCATCAACTGTAACATAACGCCGCAAAAATTCGCTTGAATTGCACCCGAACTTGTCCAAACATTGCTTTGAAATGGTTGCACGAGTCTGCTTTTGATCCACTGTCAGCAATCGCGGCACCCATCTTGCTGATAACTTTTTCATGCCCAAATGTTCATGCAAGACATTGAATACACGTTCATTTGAAATATTTACCCTCTTAGCTATCTCACGCACTTTCACACAGCGGTCTTTTAACACGATATCATGGATTTTATTTTACCATTTCTTCAGTCGTGATCTCAATTGGACGTCCAGAACGTTCTGCATCTGTTGTGTTCGTACGGCCATAACGAAATTCCGTAAACCACTTGTGAACCATACCATGTGATGGAGCAGAGTCCCCATAATATTTTTTCAACTTTTCTTCAGTTTCGATAATTGTTTTTCCGCGCAAAAATAGTGTTTTATCAAAACACGAAATTCTTTTTTCTCCATAATCAAAACAAACACGCCAATCGTTTGCTTTCGAATCCAATAGAACACAATGTATTTAAAATATCGTCTGCAAATTGCATGAATGTTGCCGCAGATAATAATAAATTGAAAAAGTAATAATAATAGTGCGATCAGAGCGCCACCTTTTTTAAAGTCACGGAGATATCAAACTGCCCTCGTATATATATATATATGGATATATATATATATATATATATATATATATATATATATATATATATCAACTTTTGAACGGAGGGTGGTTTCGGGGTCTGGGGATCATGATCGATGAAAATATACCAAAATTTTTTTGAAATCGCTTTCCTCCGAACGGCTGCAATAGGCAGCTTTTTGTAATGAAAGCTACCTAATACACTCGTTCCTCTTCACCGAAACTTTAAAATTAGGTTTTGTTATGGTTTGAATTCAGCATCAAAATTGTAACAGAGGTGTTTTTGGCTCATTTTAATCAGATTTGTGTTTGTTTTGTTAAATATTTAATTGTATATCCCAATAAAAATATAACTATATCTAATATATAAAACTATATTATTGTTGTGGTTTTTATCTTCATATTTTATTTATAAAACAATTAAAAAAAGCATGCAAATGCGTATCAAACGCGCTAGTATGTTCATAAATGGGATTTTCGAAATTTCTTACGTAAGAGCGAATTTACGCTAGTCGAGTATTACGTAAGTCGAGGGATGCCTGTATATTATATAATCTACCATTTCTAACTGCTATTTAACCATTTATCTATTTATTAATAATTATGCATTCATTTATTCATTTATTCATTTGCATACACTCTTCTCAAAGTTATTATTCAAAAAATCATCTTAATTAAAAAGAAAATATAGTTTATGTACATCTTTAAATAGTAAGAGGAAAAACGATCTGTGCTTATTTTCTCATAAAAATTACATTAAAGTACATAAGTACAACATAAAAACCTTTGAGAAATTATTAGGTGGTTATAAATGTGTCCTTCACTTACGAGTCTCCTTATATTTTAATGAAAAAAACATATAAAAGAGAAAATATAAACAAGTCAGACATTGTACGTTTGCAAATGAGGTGTTCGTACTAATAACGAAGTTTTATACCCTACGAACCCTTACGAATTCGTTTGAGTAGCCCTGTATATAATCTACAGCATTTATACCCGCAACGTAATATGCAAAAATTTAATTCAACTTAAAAACTCATATCACAACTAAAAATGCACTTCCAGCAATCATCGCTAATATACAGTATAGTATCCGAAATCTTTTGTGAGTCCGTGTAAATACTATGCACCTTATATTATACAGGAAGTAACTTGTAGTAAACATCAACAACGTATATCAATTTCATTGTAAGTGAAATAGTTTAAAATAATTAAAATACCTCCCCAAACAAATGTTTCCCTCTGAACCGTTATGTAACGAAATACTTTTGTGCAACCCTATAAATGAATAATAAATATTCTTTGTATCGCATATTCTACAAAATATATATTTTAGTGCATTTCATAAATGTATATCAATTTCCTTATATTCGAAAGGGTGTAACATCATTAAAATGCATTTGAAACTATTTTTTCCCATTGACCGTAATGTAACGAATACTTTTGACTGTCCCTGCAATTGAATTATACATCCGATTTTCATAACATTTTAAATGACTCGACAAAATTATGGAACAATTGCATATTTTAAATTTCAAACCATTCGGTTGGGTAGTTTTTGCGCTGTTATATGCGGACGGACGGACAGACAGACAGACGGACCAGACGACGACTATAGGTGCTACGTATTTATACTATAATTACAAACGCACCTAAAAACACACCAAAATTTTTAGTTTTAAAACATTTCGTCGTTTGAAATCCAACACAAACTTTGGGGTTACAGAACGGTAAGATGAAAACCATTTTTGAAAATTAAAAACTGTAATAATGGAACCCGGGGCAGAACGGGGTATCAAGTTGAAAATAAGTTTTAAAAGTACAAAAGGGTTAGTTAAGAGAGCTACAAAATTTCCTATGAACACATTATTAGGATGAGACAAAAAAACTATTCAGTATTTGTACTTGAAATTAAACATAAAAATAAATTATTATCTGTAGATTTCCACAATATTACTTTTCTTTTTTTTTTCAGAATAACCTTAAAAAATTTATTATTTTAATTAATTTATTTTACAGATTTTTCCATTACGGACGTATGTTTGCAAATAAAAAATAAAACACGTATATTTTCAGAAGAAAAAATAAATCATGAAGTTTCGTTTTCTTTTATGAAACTTTTAAAATACCTTTTTTATGAAAAATACAGCATATTTTTAATGAATTAAAATTTGCGAAAATTCGATTATTTACATTCAATTATAAAAGTATTTTTCAGTGTTAAGAATTCAAATACACAATTTATTCTTATTATGGTAAATCATTTACGCAGACGATACTTGCGCATTTTAACAGAATTATAATATGATTTTTATTTTTTTGTAAAGTGGTCACAAAAGAATTGTAAACAAATAAAATTAATTGTTAAATTAGATATATAATTACTTTATAAAATTTTGCTTCGAAAATATTTTTATTTATTCAGTCTTATATTATAAATAAAAAATTCCGAGGAAATTCTTAGTTATTTGGCTGAATTTACATTTCTAAAATTAAAATCCGCCAAAATATAAAACTTTTTTGCTTAATAAAGATGCAAGAATAATATAAAACTAGTCGGATGTACCAATCCCAAAACTTTCTTCTATCTCATACATGTTAATCTCATACATGTTAATACTTCAAAATTCGCTATCACACTGCCAAAATAAAATGGCAATCTATGCATCTCATGAGGATTCTAACGATATGAAATTCCGTGCATTAGTTCTTGAGATATGACTATCGCTGAAATCGTCTAAATTCAGCAAAATGCTGCCTAGCAGCGCCACCTATTGGGTGATTTATACCAAATCCTAATCAGCAACAATTTATGTCAACGTCTGACTGAATCTGAAGTTTGGAGAAAATCCGTACATTAGTTTTTGAGATAGAGTAATAGCGAAAATCGTGAAAATTTCTCCATAGCAGCGCCACCTATTGGGTGATTAACACCAAAACCTAATTAACAACAACTTGTGTCAACATACAACTAAATCTGAAGTTAGATGAAAATTGGTCCATTAGTTCTATTGATAGAGCTATTGAGGCAATCGTGGAAAAGGCAGCAGAGAAGCGCCACCTGTTGGGCGATTTACACCAACACCTAATCAGTAGCAAGTCATATCAAGGACTAACTTAATCTGAAGTTTGATGAAAATCCGTGCGTTAGTTCTTAAGATAGAGTTATTGGGGAAATCGTGTAAATCCTGCAAAATTCATCATAACAGCGCCACCTGCTGGGCGATTTACACCAAAACGTAATCATCATCAACTCATATCAAGGACTAACTAAATCTGAAGTTTGATCAAAATCCGTGCATTAGTTCTTGAGATAGAGCTATTGCGAAAATCGTGAAAAATGCAGCATTGGAGCGCCACCTGTTGAGCGATTTACACCAAAAACTATTCAGCATCAATTTGTATTAGGCACTAACTGAATATTAATTTTTATTAAATTCCGTGCATTAGTTCTTGAGATAGAGCGCCCACAAAATTTGTGTCACATACACACAGACAGACAGACAGACAGACACTCACAGAGTCACAGACAGACATTTTGTAAAAACATGTTTTTTGGAATCTCTGACCCCTAAAACGTGTAAATCCGTCGAAAACCGGAATTCGAAAATTTTCATGAATCCAATACTTTCTTCTTGTAAAGATAGAAGAAAGTAAAAATATTGTTACTTTCAAATATTTATCTTATTAAATAATGCTTCGCGAATCCAAACAAAGCAGAGCTTTTGCTGTAATAATCACAAATGTTTAACAATATCGTAAGAAAACAAAAGAACAATATGATTTTTGCAGGAACAGAACATTATGTCATTTGACCCGGGAATGGGGCAGAATGGGGTGGTAAGGACAATTAATTATAAAAACATATAACACTAGCGGAAATTCAAAAAAATAATAATAATAAGTTTGCTCTATATTTAATTAGTTTTAACATTGATTGTGTGCTTTTCTTATGCCTATTGACAAAATTCCCATACTAGGACAGTCTCATCATCTTCACTATCTATTGACGCACAGAAATTGTGTGCCCATTTTTACTTTCTTCTATCTTTACAAGAAGAAAGTATTGGATTCGTAAAAATTTTCGACTTCCGGTTTTCGACGGATTTACACGTTTTAGAGGTCAGAGATTCCAAAAAACATGTTTTTACAAAATGTCTGTCTGTGACTCTGTGAGTCTGTCTGTCTGTCTGTCTGTGTGTATGTGACACAAATTTTGTGGGCGCTCTACCTCAAGAACTAATGCACGAAATTTAATAAAAATTTATATTCAAGTAGTCCCTAAAATAAATTGGTGCTGATTAGTTTTTGGTACAAATCGCCCAACAGGTGGCGCTGCTATGCTGCATTTTTCGCGATTTCTGCACTAGCTCTATCTCAAGAACTAATGCACGGATTTTCATAAAACTTCAGATTCAATTAATTCTTGATATGAATTAGTGCTGGTAACGTTTTGGTGCAAATCGCCCAACAGATGGCGCTGCTATGCTGCATTTTGCAGCATTTACACGATTTTCGAAATAGCTCTATCTCAAGAAATAATGCACGGATTTTCATCAAACTTCAGATTCTGTTAGTGCTTAACATGAGTTGACGTTTTGCACCTTGTGGTGTAAATTGCTCAACAGGTGGCGCTGCTATGCTGCATTTTTTGTGATTTCCGCAGTAGCTCTATCTCAAGAACTAATGCTTGGGTTTTCAACAAACTTCAGATTCAGGTATACCTGGATATGAATTACTGCTGTTTATGTTTTACTGTAAATCGCTCAACAGGTGGCGCTGCTATGCAGCATTTTTCTCGATTTCCGCAATAGCTCAATGTCCAGAACTAATGCACGGATTTTTATCAAACTTCAGATTCAGTTAGTCCTTGACATGAATTTATGTTTTGTTCCTTTTGGTATAAATCGCTCAACAGGTGGCGCTGCTGTGCTGCATTTTTTGTGATTTCCACAGTAGCTCTAGCTCCAGAACTAATGCACGGATTTTCATCAAACTTCAGATTCAGGTATACCATAATATGAATTAGTGCTGTTTGTGTTTTGGTGCAAATCGCTCAACAGATGGCGCTGCTATGCTGCATTTTTTAGAATTTCCCCTACAGCTCTATCTCAATAACTAATGCACGAATTTTCATCAAACTTCAAATTCAGGAATACTTTTATATGAATAAATTGATATAATTTCTTTTACTATTTAAATGATTTAATTGACGTGATTTATATAGAAGAAAGTTTTGTGATGGCCACAACATACTAGTTTGTACATGGAACAAGTGACCCAATCTTTAAACTGAATTTAGGGGAATTGAAAGAATTTAGGGACGTAATAAAAACGATCTCTGGTGGAGGGTATACGCAGGTATAAGCTGTATACCTTCTGGCTTTTTTTTAAGAAGCTACGTATACTATCTGTTTTCTCAAATAAAGCTTATTGCGTATACTCTAGGCATGACGTTCATGACTTTAGCGTATACCCTCTGCCTATAGCGTATACCCTCTGGGTTTTTTACGACGACAACACTGAGTTAAAAACATTTCGGAGCAGAATGGGATACTGCTAATAAATCGGGTTGTGCTAATAAATTTTTAATACCGGGGCGGGTCAAACATTTAGCTTCTATATCTGGCTAGGCCAATGAGGTTTTCTTACAAGGCTAGTCCAGGCTTGGGGCTGGAAATTGGCCCGCGGCTCATGCAGATCTTTTAAAAAAGAGAGAGCTCGCAATATTACTGCTAAGATAACGGATTTTTCAGACTCCCTAAATAGTATAATCTCTTAAAAGAAAGAAAAAAATCTCAATGTAAGCACTGAAGCAGTTAATGTTCATAGCTATCAGAGGCGTCGCGATGGGGGGTTATGGGGGGAGGAGCATCCCTCTCCAATATATGTGAACTTGGGAAATTTGAGCTTAGAGTTGGAAAATTCCAGATTTTTGAAACACTTTTTTTTTTTTTTTTTTTTTTTTAAATAAAAAGTAAAAAAAAAAAAAAAAAAAAAAAAAAAAAAAAGATTTTTTATTGTTTTGCTGACTACCTTTCTGAGTTCTGTAACAGTAAACTAGTTAAATTTTCAAAAGAAATACAAAAAGTAACCAGACTCAATTTGTCATTGTGTTTTTCTGTGCTACGAAAATATCATACATCTACCAGACCTAAATTTCCCTGCTATTGTACATCAACAGTGTCTCTAATCTATTTCCTCAAAAAAAAAAAAAAAAAAAAAAAAAAAAAAAAAAAAAAACTAAAAAGGCAACTTAACAAATTACAACGACCATTTGGAAAATGATTTTTTCAAAGACTAAAATTTAAGACATAAAAAATCGCACTTAGTTGATCCTACATTACGTGCGCCATGGATTAAACATTAACATTCATGGACCCATCATGAACAAATTTTAAAAGAAATTTCAGTTTTACAATTTTCGGTACTGTAAATTTTTAAACTTCTACGGAGCTGGTCATACATTACGTACGCCATGGATTAAACATCAATATTCCTGGACCCATTTTAAATGAAATTTCATTTTAAAACTTCTAAACATCCCACAATATTACTTTTTACACCGTCGTATAGAGAAAAAAAATGTACTTTTAAATGCAATTTGTTTGAAAGCTGTATCACAATTTGTTTCTGAGTTATTAATTTTTTGTAGTTTTTATTACTTTTTTGTCATAGTGGCAACAGAAGTATCCATCTCTGTTGAAAGTAAAGGGATAATACAGATTAGTTACTATATAGACCAATCAGAACACGAATAAAATGCGAGATTCAACTAATAAATTCCTTCAGATATGTTTTTGATTTCCTACCCCGGCCGAGGACAATAACCATTTTCCCAAATGGTTAAAAAATATTTTCTCAAAAATCTCAAAATACCATGAAGTTATTTTCATATGAAGTATGATTATGACGCGTACGCAATACAAGACGAAAACTTTCATTAACTCTTAAATCCCTGACTTTTCAAAAATCATTGTAATAATGTTTTTCGTCTTTCATTTTTTAAATAAGTCATGGGAAAAATACTTAAAAAAATCATACTTTGTTTTAAGTATGGTTTACGGGTAAAAAACAGTTTGTTACTAATCGGCAATACTGGTCTTTAATTGAAAAAATAATTTTCCTTGATAAAATTCTATAATGTTAAACAAACAAGAATTTTAGGAACTATAAAAAGAAATAAATTTTACTTGCTCACTGCAGAACAAATTAGGGTATTTCGCAAGCTTCCAAACAAAACAAAAAGAACAAGTAGCATCAATTGAAAAAATAAATCTATCTTTATTCTTAAACAGCACAAGTGTTGCCATCTACATGTTGAAAATCGATTTAATAATATTTTCAGAATGTATTTTATTGGCAACATTAGGCATTATAGCTTCAATATTATTCTAATAGTATTTTAGAGCCTAAATTGGGTATGTTGCCGAAAGGCAACACCCGGCATTTAAGGGTTAAATGAACCAATAATTATAATTTTTATGTTTCTAGTTTCAGTATTTTTCTTGGATTTTTTTTTCTTTTTACGTATAAGCATCATTATCATTAAACAAACATTGCACATATCATTTTAGTTGGAAAATAGAGCAATTTATTTCAAGTTGAGAAATTTTTGAATCCCCCCCCCCCCCGAAAAGATATTTGTAGCTACGCGCTGATAGCTATAGTTTGCACATATACTTTGGAGGAGGGCAGGGGAGGGGGAATGAAAACAAAAAGAAAGGGGGTGGGAAGGAGAGGGAAAAAATATAAGATACAACGCGCAGTTTGATGTTGAGGCAACTGATCTTCAGATTCTCTCTTTTGCATACATTTCTGGCAAAATAAAACGCTTTTCTTTTAAAATATTTTGACAAGATAAGATAAATTACTTTGACAGATTACCAAAAAAGCGAAACGCATTTATTTACGTAATACACTTTACATGGAACAAATTCAACTCAACAGAAAAAACTCCACAAGGGGAGCGAAAAATATTTCAAAACGCATTATCAATGCACATAAACATCAGAAAAGAAAGAAGTGTTTGGAATAATGTTGAATTTGACACGAATGTCATTTGTTTAGATTATCAAATAACAAGATGTAACTTTATCAATCAATGCGATAATATTTTTTCGCTGAAATCGCGAAGTATAACGGACGGTTATAGAAGATAGTCCGAATTACTTTTTAAGGCGTTGCACAGTACACAAAATCCTGGACAAAATTACTTTTTCGTGTGTTTTACTTTTTAACCCGGGAGGATTCGCGCAGGGCCTGATAGACTTAGAGTGCGTATGGTTATTACAATAGTCACCACTATTTTTTAAAAGTAATCTTTAAATTGATTTATCGCAGAATTTGTAACAATTGTCTCCGACTAAATAAGGTGACGATTATTATTTGTATTTATGGGTGACAAAGTGAAAACCATTCATACCCTGGGTATGCACACGTTCTCCCGTGTTAAATCCTTTGTTGTTGACATACTATCAACAAATACACTTAATTAATGTTATATGCACATAAAAGAATGCATTTAATTAAAAAAATAAATACATAATATAAAGTTTACTTAACATTTTACTGTTTATAAAAGGAAAGTAATTGTTGATAGAGTTGTTTTACTTACAAGTAATTTTTAATTAAATGTGGTTAATTTTTCTCTCTGTAAACTTTTAAATATTTATATAAACTAATGTATTAATATATATATTATTTGCATTTAGTATTTAGCAAAAGCCTCTAAAGTTGAGTTGTAGTATACCTATTCTGGTTTTTGAGTCTTATTACGAAATTACCAAAACAATTTATATCTAAAAATGGCAACTGTATGCGGGAGATTTTTCTTTTTAAATTGGTATTCAAAACTATAAGCAATACGACTATTCTTCAAAAATGATCCGGCAAACCTCGGCACACATTTAAAAAGCTATATATCTAAATCAATATATGTAAATTAGAGCTATAAATGAATATATAAATGTTTTTAGTGGCCAAAAAGTGCAATCAGTTCCTTCCCAGAACTCTATGATGCCCCCACCCCGGAGCCATGGAATTCCCTCCCGGAGAAAACTCTGAATTCAACATTGTTCAACTCGGCAAACAAACCTTGTACCCGACAAAAAAATTTCATCAACTAAAGACCCGACCCGAACTGTTCCACTCGACCCAAACTTGAAATGAAAGAAAATTAATCCGTATTTTAATACAATTAGAGAAAAATAGCCTATACTTATATATATATATGTGTGTGTATGTGTGTGTGTGTGTGTGTGATACTTCTTTTATTCTTTTCGTATACAAATGAACACATATATATACTCATTAATATTCAAATATATATATATGTTTTTTTCATTTGAAAAATATTCAGTGCTTTCTTCTTTAAAATCGGGACAACCGGAACCCGACCCAAAAGTGTAAAACTTTACCCAGAACTGATCCAAAACATTTAAAACTCAGAAACTATGAAATCGAATATTGTTTACCATTTTTACTTTCTTCTATCTTTACAAGAGTGGGTTGTATTGGATACGTGGAAATTTCCGATTTCCGGTTTTCGGCAGATTTACACGTTTTAGGGGTCTGAGAAACAGAACGACATGTTTTTACAAATTGTCAGCCTGTGAATGTGCGTCTCTGTTTGTCCGCCTGTATATGACACAAATTTTGTGGGTATTCTATCTCAAGAACTAATGCACGGAATTTAATAAAACTTTATAATCACCCGATTCACACTTGACCCGCAAAATAAATAAATAAATAAATCCCAACTCGAGGCAGGACTATATCCATCCATATATTAACTTTCTGCGAATGCATGAGGCAGAAGACACAGCTAGGGAAAATATTGCATCGTTCTGCATAGAGTTTAAACACAGGAATAGACCTTAATCTGAGTCTATTCCTTAATTTGAAGAAGAGAAGTTACGGATAAATTTGGGGGGGGGGGGGGGGAATCGCGAAACACCCGTGTTCTTAGTATGGGCTGCAAGCGAGGAAAAAAACTTTCTTTTTTTTCTATGACCCGCGTTTCATCTATTAGTTTTTATGGTATGTATTACATAACAACCAGGGCTTAATTTCTGACAAAAGAAGTACCGGAGCCCTAATATTCTGCGGTACTAAAACCGTAGAGTCTCCCCCCTTCCGCCATCACTCCAATCCGCATATTTATATTTCATACATTATTTGTAAAATTTAAAGTACCTTCTTTTTCTTTCGCAAAATGAAAATTTAAATATATCTAGCTGCATATAATTAACTGTCAACTATTTCATTTTTTTAGTTTATCACTCCTTTCGAATAGAAATCTTTGCTTCATTTTAGTGGCAATTAATCGCAGAATTCTGCAATTAAATAAGGTAAGGATTATGATTCGGAAATGGTGTTAACACAAAAAAGGAATTGTTCGCAGCTATATATATATATATATATATATATAATGAATGAACAGCTAGCAAAAACATTCAACAAAAAATTTCAGAAAATCTTATGCGCCGTTTCATCTCCATCTCCTATGTGTGAGACATACTACGTCACATATAAGTGTTTTGATAGAAAAGAACTAGGACTAGTACTTGGAACTAGTACTTGGAAAGAACTAGTACTTGGAGATGGGAGGGAAAGGAAAAAGTAATTTTGGCTTCGGTTTTCGGAATCGCTATTGCACTGGGCTCCGGAGCCCTGTTTTTAAGGGCTCCGGTGAATTCTGACCAACACTTAAATATTTACTAAAAACAGAGAAGTACCGGAGCTGAGCTCCGGTGGGCTCGGGCGCAAATTAAGCCCTGAAACAACACTTTATAAACACCATAAAAGCAGAAAAACGTAATATGTTTGTTTAAAGATCTGGTTCCCTTCATCATGTGGAATAGACCTGTTATATAGGCAACAACCCAACTTGCACACTATTGTCACAGCAGTCTCTCATTTCGTGTAAAATAAAAAAATAATTAATTAATTCATCTTGATAAATTAGACCGGTGTTTTCTTGATTTTTGACATTTCAAGGAAAATCCTATATTCCATTTTCAGTTTACTTACAATATTTGAAACAATTTATTTAACTAGATATGGAAATATTGCAGAAGAAATATAAAATGCTAAGTTTGAGAAATTGTGAATTATCGGTTATTTCATGTCAATATTTTCTAGAGTAAATAGTTTATCGCAAAAAAGGTTCGCATTTTGAAGAGCTTACGAATCCCGATTGATAGAGTATTGCTGACGTATAGAGATAAAAGATGTACTTCTCTGACCTTGATAGTAAATAAGTCTATAGAGGAAGGCGTTATTGTTTCTTATCTACTACAGAAAATAGAAGATCTCATTGACAACTCTTTTTTTTTTTAGTACTGTTCGGTGGATACAAAGCTTGTACATAGTAGAAAAGAAATTCTACACTGGTGTCCAAAATTAAGGACCAGTCACAAAATTCTAATTTTTAAGCAAGCAAATACTCAAAAAGAAATAATATAATTCAAATAATTACTATCTCTACAGTACTGGTAGTCCATATAGCATACCATTCATGTCACACATGGTCACAAGTGTCACAGTCACTACGGTGAAACAAAAAATAGGAAATTCCACACGTCTCATTATGAGTCTCAAATGATCAATATATGTGACTCCACTAAAACGTCAATGTGACTGCTGCTTTGTGACGAGTCATCAAGTGACTTTACATTGTAGTTACATAGTGACTCTCATGTGACTGTCATTTTTAGACTCAATTTCAAAGTCATCATGAACGTTGCATTATGATAAGTCACCAAATAATATCACATTATAGTCACTTGGTAACTTTTCACAAAAGGCCACAATAGTGACTTCACAGTAGTCTCTCTGCCACCTGAAAGTCATCATGTGACTTTAATGTGATATTATTTGGTAACTTATGACAATGCAGTGTTCACGATGACTTTGAAATTGAGTCTGCAGATGACAGTCGCATGAGAGTTACAATGTAACTACATTGTAAAGTCACATGGTGATTCGTCAAAAAGAAGCAGTCACAGTGACGTCTCAGTGGAGTCACATAAAGTGTTCATTTGAGACTCATAATAAGATGTATGGAATTTCCTATTTTTTGCTTCACCGTAGTTAAATGTGACACTTGTGACTACGTGTGACATGAATGAGGTGTTATATGGGCTAGCTGTGGTATAGAGATAATTCGAATTATATTATTTCCTATTGAGTATTCACGTACTTGAAAATTAGCATTTTGTGATTGGTCCTTAATTTTGGGCACCAGTGTAAATAATCTCTCACATTAAAACTGTTTCTCTGAGAAAATAAGAGGTCTGCACGGGCCGGAATTTCCAGGGCCGGTCCCGACCCGCTGTAAAAATTAAAAGTTTGGCTCAGGCAAGACCCGACCGGTTTATATTTTCACAGTTCATGGTGCTTCTCTGTGCCCAGCCCGTACAAAATCAGTGAAAACAGGCTCGGCCCACGCAAAAACTAATTAAATCATTGCCAGTCCGGCCCAACTCAATTTCAACAAAATATTCATATTTTTCTTAACATACAATTAAGATTCTTGTAAAAAATATTGCATATATATTTATGAAAAAATGGTACAGTATATTTTAGATTATTATGTGTTTGCAAGACAGAAAATACACAATAGCAACATTGATGATTATTTAGACTTTAGTCTCTTAGATTTTTCAACATTCAAATAAAGTTTCACTAAAATAGTTAATGTATAGTTCAGCATAAAAGAAAAAAGATGGTTAAAAAAATAATAACTTTTGAAGCTCTATAATAAAAAGTAGATTTTTGAAAATATTTCTCTGTAATTTATTAAGGCTGTTCTCAAATACAAAGGAGCTACTTTCTGAGACATGTCTAAATTATGTTTTGTTCGAAAGCGTATAAAATTGGCAGGTGTTATTCAGAAACTATGTAATCGAATGCCGTTTTCCATTTTTTGATAAAGGCAAAAGATCTTTCAGAAAATACTGTCAAAGATGGCGTATTGAACACGATAGAATGGTAAAGGAGAAAAACCTATCCTCACGTGGCAATAATAGCTTGTAACTCGAAAAGTAATTTATTTATCAAATAATGGAAAACACTATTCCATCCAAAATCTCTACAATAGTCAGGCTTGTCTATTTTATACTTTTACAGTTAAAAATGCGTCGAAAAGTTTCGTGTTGTTGAATGAGAATTTTGAGAATCACCTTAAGGTATATTTCCGATGATTCCGTTAACAAAAGTTCATTATCGCTATTATTAGTTTTACAAAACAAATTGCCTGCCCGACATATCCCGGGAACAATTAAGTCCAGTTCCGCTCAACTATGTAGCGAAAAAATATAAGCCTATTCTGAACCAGCCCGAGTCTGCTACAAATATTAATTCATTTATGCCTGATTTTTTGTTTTCTCAAATTTGTTAGTAAAATCACTTTAAAATGTTGCAAAATGAACTGGAAAAATACTAAAAAAAATTACGCTAAAAAATTGTTGTATTTATTTCATAAAATGTAAACGTGCCAAATATGGGAATATGCATATGTGGAAAAATACATAATTATATGCTTTGTCTAAATTTATATAAATCAAGCTTTTAAATTATATATTGTACTAGCAGGCTATGCCCGCTGCGCTGGTCAATATTTCCAAATGAACTTTGGATTAAACTAAATGGTGAATGTGAACTTGTATTTTAAACAATATGGATCTTCAGCTTGACCATTCTCATTACTGGAAACGATGCGAACGCCATTGCGATATAATGTTATCTTAAGCGTTGGACAAAATTTAGCAGTTAAGAAGTAATTGTTTTAGTTGATTATAAACAGCGCACTTATGGTCGGGTAATGAGACCGTTATGACAACAGGAATTAATACCTCTGTAACTAATCAACATATAATGAAATCGTATATACTAACACCATTCCTAAAAGTCATGCAACAGGGCCACTTGTAACAAAATATGTTCTGTAGATTTTTTTTAAAAGGCTAAACTTTCATAATCAGGTTCACTTAATTTTTGAACTTTTACTGTTGCTCTATAACTAAGTACCCTTGAACAATATGTATACACTAAAACCTTTCCAAAATTATTACCTAACTAATTGTGGTATATCCTACGAAAGTATTATAAACAATCGGAATGAAATACAAATTTCCGTTGTAAATATATAGTAGATGATGATGATGCGATTTTGTGTAATAGAATTCATAGTAAAGTTTTCACTTCAAACATAAACGATGCTTTCAACATTAAAGCTAATACAACAATATGTTAAGTATCCGATTACGGAAGGTTAACTTGAATTCTCATGAGCAACTACTCAAAGAAAAGTGAATATGTGGCTTTTGTGATACTTTTATGTTAGCCGGGCGCAGGTAATAAATCAATAAAGATTGTTTTCATAGCATATTCTTATTTTATTACTATTTTCATTTAAAACTCAAACCTTTCACTCATTTCATTTAAAATGCATGCTTATACTAATTTCATTTAAAAAACTGAAAAGATAAACAATAACAGGAAATAATGCCATAATTAAAAACAAAAAAATATTTTTAATTTACATACGCAAAATGTAACTACTGCTACTGGGAATTTTAAAAATGTTATCAGCGAGATGTGCGCACGGTTGTTATAAATGTAACCATTTTTTCTTTTTATCGAGGAGCAATTTATGAATCGCACAATATTATTCCAATTCCAATTTCTTTCATTGAGGAACCTATGACCGGAAAAAATGGAAAAAGACTCTTGTAGATTCTTCGGATGACGGCATCTGACGCCATAAACCGAGTTTATATATATGAAAATAATTTTAAGTCGTTACAAACATTGCTTTCATACTTAAATATGGTCATTGGTACTACTTGTTATCCCGTCGACCAATTTTGCAAAATTATATAAATCGCCAAACCATTCGCCAAATTATATAAATTGACATAATCTTTATTTTAAATAACGAAATAACAAATAAATTAGTATAACATTAATAAAAATACAAATAAAACGTCGAAATTAAAATCACTTGATGACGTAAACACGTGTAGCTTGTTTAAATTCAAGTGAATTTAATATTTACGATCAACCATTATTGGCATTTAATCTTATAGTTTGACGATAGATTTTTGGTCGACGGAATATCTAAGTAGTACATTTTCCATTTTTGTTTTATAACGCTAAATTCTCAGTAATTTTTTTCCTTTTATTTTACATAAAATCACTATTTTTTTTTTAAATTAAGATGCTTGCATTTTTATTTCAAACTCATAGAGTCGTTTTTATTTTTTAGCCAAAAGGGTTGATTTGAATTTTTTCCGTTGCTAGAGTAACGGATGTAATGATAGATATTTTGAGGTTTAGATGCCAAAGACACCGCCAAATTAGAAAAATATGAAATGTGTCATGAACTGTTGGACTTATAAAAATTTATTTGGTAGCATTCGATTCAGCAAACAAAACTACATTAAAATATGCTATCATTTGACGCATAATTTTGATATTCGATTTTTTTCCCCTCCCCGTGCAAAAACCATTAGGGGTGACACTTTAGAAAATCCTTTCTTAGCAGAAGTCTATGTCATAAGAAGTATTTTTACCACGATTTTCAAGATTTTAGGTTCAGTAGTTTGCGCTGTGCGTTAATTAGTCACCTAATCCAGACTTTATTTTATATACTATATTAGATATTCCATTTTGCGGTGAATCGATGATCGAAAATTAGTCTAATATCATTTGAAATATTACATAACAGAGGAGAAAGTACGAAGAAAGACGAAGAAGAAATGACGAATTACAAAATACTTGTATTTTTTTTTTCAAAATGTTGAATTTTTCGATAGTAATAACGTATTAAAACATAAATTTCCTTAAAAATTATCTTTATTTCCTAGATTTCGAATCTGTGAATTTTCCTATAAATGAAATTTGCGATATGACATGAGAAAAAATTAAATAAACAATAATAATATTTGCTTATATAAAATGGGTAGTATTCGTTGATCTGAGTTCGAGTTTATAAATATCACATGCTTTCGGAATTACGGCGAATAACATTTTAAAAAGTATGAAATTATTTTACAATATGTATGTGTGGCAGAAATTCACACTGAAATTTAAGTATTCGATTCCATTTTTAAAATATTAACTGATATCTGTATAAGTTACCATTGAATATGAAAATGTACTCAAAAAATGATCTCTTTCACCTAAAAAAACACCATTTGTGAGAACATCCTTAAGCTAATGTCACGCTTATGCATTTTTGGCTTAAAATCACATTGTTTGGCGACAAAAGAAAAAGAAAAAATTGTAAAGAAACAAATAGTAATTACACATGTGACTCACATCTGCTTGTTTCTTCTATAAGTCACGTGATGGGACAATTAGATATAAAAAAAAAAAGAAAAGAGCAGAACAGAAAGAAAATGTCGTTAAAATTTCATCTAATCAAATTTTCAGATTCGTTTCCATATCTAACGCAAGAGATAAAGAGCCAAATATTGCGTATCAAGTGTAATATTTCTTACTAAATTAATTTTTAAGCATTACAAATATTTCTTTCAGGTTTTGATTAAATGTTTCCGTTTTTTAATATTATCACTCATTAAAACGGATTTTCTTCTTCTTTTTTTCTTTTTTTTTCATTTAAAATTAGTAACAGTTTCTCTTTTATTTTTCGAGGTTTAATAGCCGTTTCAATTTTTTTTTATCAACGATGAATTTCGCCAAGAAATAAACTGGTAACCTTATCGCCCAAGATAACAGAATTTTCCGTCATAATTCTAAAAATAATATAGGTAGAATGATGTGTTACAGCTTAGAACCTTCCCTAAAACAATACCTATCTAACGGTATAAGTTCCGTAAAAATCCATGCAGTAGAACTCGAAATCTAGGAGTTCGGAACGAAATTTCCGTTTGGATTATATATATATAATAGATAATAGAATAGATAATAGATTTTATATATATATAATAGAATAGATAATAGATTATGTGTTATGAACTATCTCAAAGTTTAAAACAGATCGCATTGTTAGATTTTCTAATTTTAACAATATCGCGTTATGTTAGTTCCACATTCCACCACCAGGGAGCGCACTCTATTCTTAACGAAAGCGTATCTGAACGAAACTCCTTCATGAAACCTTTCTGTAGATACATGAATCGGGAGGGTGGTGGTCTTAACCAATAATTTAAGATAATTGCTGAAATTACTACGAAAAATATTTTAAAGGGGCCCTACGCGGGCCCCTAATAGATTTAGAGGAGATCGGAAGACGGCAAAATAATCGCGGAGAAATGTTTGCTTGGGTGCTTCGGAGCTACATTTGGCGCGAGATCTAAGCTCTACGACCAATAGGAACCCAGATATTTAAGGAAATATGAAGTAACAAAGTCCAAAATAAAATAATTTTCCGTAATAATTCTATAACTAATCTAGGTAGAATGATGTGTTATAGCTTAAAACCTTCCCTGAAACGATACCTATCTAACGGTATAAGTTCCGTAAAAATCCATGCGGTAGAACTCGAAATCTAGGCGTTCGGAACGAAATTTCCGTTTGGATTATATATATGTAATAGATACTATAATTAGTATTTTTATGAACTACTAAAAAAATATATTTCTTTCTTTACAGAGCCTAATAACAGTATAATTAATAATAAATTAAGACTAATCGTATTTGAGGCTAAAAAACAATTTATTTCAAAATCATCTTGAAAAGGATTTTACATAAATAACTATCTCCTAAATGGTTAATAGAAATATGTACCCATTTGCGCCTAGCGCCTTATATTTTGTACGTCACAAAACATGCATAAAAAATAGGCTTGAACATATATTTTCGCAATTTAAAAAAAAAATACGTATTGCAAAGATGTCTACAAGCTATTATTATGACTTATTTATTTGGATCCTTGAAAGAAAATATGCAAATAAACTTACTTTTTACACTTCGATATCTTGAAAAATGAAAAACACTGAAAACGGGCCTTCATTTAAGCAAATACATATCATTTTTATGCTGTCATCTTTCGGTAATAGATAAAGACATTTATAGACAAGTACTTCATACAATTTTCCTGTCGTAAAGAAGAAAATTATATAAAAAAAATATTAAAATTAGAAACGTCCCAAAAATGGGACGCTAGGCATAAATGGGTTAATCACAGGCTCAGACACGATTTAACTGTCCGAAGCCGATCTCTACGCTGGACATCTTGTATTTCTGTATTGATGTTGTCAAATTAGCATCGGCTCGTGCACCACATTTCTACTTATTCTCGCGAAAATCCTATCCATTAAAAATTGTTCATATTTTATCGGCTTCGTTTAATTTTTTACATCGGGCCGGTCGGTCCGCTGGCGCGTTTAATTTTTTTGTCAGCTTGGTCCATTAATTTTCTTCATCGGTCAGGCCGAGTCCGTTAGAAAAAGGCATATTCTAATTCTGCCGGCACGACCCGTTTGAAAGTTTGCCTGGCTAGGTACGGGCTTCGTGCCAAACCCAGGCCCGTGCAGACATCTAGCAAATCGTCATTTGATTATAGAATTAAAGTCTTTTGTAGAATGTGATGTTTTAGACTAAAATGAGTTGCCTTAGTTACTCAGCTACTTTTCACATTTTTAGAGTTACTTTTCACATAAAATCAAGATGCAATAAATACTCGAGTTTTCTTTAAAAATATTTATTGGTATTTATTTTTATAAATAAAAAAATGACAAAATAAATGAAAATTTCTAAGAATAATATTGAATCATTATGAAGTAAAACATTTCCGTGAGTAATGCTGATGTCATATCGATGGTGACAACGATCTAAGCAATCCGTTTTCCTTTTTTTCGTAAATTAAGCTACCTCTAAAAATCGCATAATTTAATCAAAAAAGAAATTACATTCTTTCAAATGCAAATTCTTTGAAAACAGTATCTCAATTTACTAATTTTTTTTTATGGTTTTTTAAATAATTTTCAAGCAGGATTTTTTTTTTTAATCTATTTCTATCGCGTGTACCTCAATTATGAAATATAAGCCTATTTGCACTTAAGACATTAAAAATAGTTCAGTGTTTGTTTCCGATTTGTGTTTGTTTGTAGATTTTATTTATCTGTATACCAAATTTGGAGGTTACTGTTGAAAAAAATAAAGTTTTTGCTCATTTTATGTGTACATCCTCCTAAAAAAGGTTTTAAAATATCTAATTAAAAATAAACTGAATTGCAAAATCGATTTCCCCTCATTCTTTTTCTTTTGCAGGAAACAGTGCTCAGAATAGAGTAATTGAAAGGTACAGATTTGATTTAACTGTGCCAAATTTGGGGGCTATTATCGAAAATTTTAAAGTATGTGCTTGTTTTAATGTATGTATAACTCTCTAAGAAAGGTTTTTAAATATCTAATTAAAAATAGACCTTATTCCAAATCTATTTTCCGCCTTTTTTTTGGGGGGGGGGGGGGCAAACAGTGCTCAGAAAAGAGTAATTGAAGCGTGTAGATTTTATTTAACTGTACCAAATTTGAGGGTTACTATATAAAATTTTTAAATTTCTGCTCATTTTAATATGTGCATAACCCCTAAGAAAGGTTTTTAAATATTCTAATTAAAAAATAGACCTTATTCCAAAATCGATTTTCCCCCATTCTTTTTCTTTTACGACAAGCGTTTCTATTACGATCAATTATTAAACTTTTGAGCTAACAAGATTTTTAAAGCTTTGAGAACAGAAGCTTTTTCTTTTACGACAAATGGTGCACAGAATACGGTAATCGAAGGACGTAGATTTTATTTAACTGTACCAAATTTGGGGGTTACTATTGAAAAATTTAAACTTTCTGCTCATATTAATGTGTACATAACCGCTTAAGAACGATAAGATATCTAATTAAAAATAGACCTTATTCCAAATTCAATTTTCCCCATTCTTTTTTTTTTTTTTTTTTTTTTTTTTTTTTTTACGACAAATGGTGCACAGAATACGGTAATCGAAGGACGTAGATTTTATTTAACTGTACCAAATTTGGGGCGTTACTATTGAAAAATTTAAAGTTTCTGCTCATTTTAAAGTGTACACAACCGCTTAAGAACGGTTTTAAGATTTCTAATTAAAAATAGACCTTATTCCAAATTCAATTCTCCCCATTCTTTTTTTTTTTTTCTTTTTTTTTACGACAAATGGTGCTCAGAATACTGTAATTGAAGGGCGTAGATTTTATTTAACTGTACCAAATTTTGGGGTTACAATGAGAAAAGTTTAAAGTTTGTGCTCATTTTAATGTCTACATAACCCCCTTAACACTAAAACTACAGCGAGGTGTCAAATGACCCTTTTTGAAAAAATTTTTGTAATTTCTTAAACAAAAACATTACGAAATTTCTTTATATTTCACGACTTTTATTAAAATATAGGATCATATTATTTCTTAAAATGCCTCATATCCGAACTAACTTTTTTGCCTAGAAAAATATATTTTAGGCTTAACTACCGCAAGGGGTCATTTGACCCAGTATTGAATTCAGGGGGTGGCCCGGGGAAGGGACATCCCCCCCCCCCGGAAGATTTGAGATTTTGTGTTTTCAATGATCAAAAAGTGCAATCCCCCCCCCCCCCAAGGAGCCACAGAACAATCCTTCCCGGATAAAAGTGTCTGAATTCAGCACTGATTTGACCCCTGAATAAATTTATGTTAAATCATAAAGGTATAAATGTTTTATTTTGCAAGAACTTTAGTAAATTACATATTTTCGCTATTACATCATTTATTCTATTGTATTACAACATATTTGTTAATGTGTGATGGTATAATTAGAAATTGACTTTATTCCGAGTGAGATTCTGGTTTGAACATTTCAGGTTATATCGAGAATGAAATAATCTTTAAAATATGTGGTGAACATAAAAAAAATTGCACAATATTTGTTTTTTCTAATTTCTTGAATTAATTAATTTTTTTCTTAATTTTTTTTGCCTAATTATATATATATATTTTCCACTTTAACCTTTTGAGGGGCAAATAATTGTGTTTCTGTAATGTCGAATTCACACCGGGATCTGCTAAAAGATTTATTGCAAAATAGAAAAAAGGAATTTCATGACTTTCTTCCACGAAAGTTAGAAAAGTAAAATTTGGTAATTTTTTTCTGAGGCGAATCTTTATTAATCGAAGGTGGGATAAAATATATTACACCACCCCTCAAGGAGTTAATAAATAAACAATTTGTAATAATTATTTGAAAAAAAAAATGCTTTTTTCATACACCAAACTGGTATATTTTGCACAAAACATCGTAAAATATATAACTTTTTATATAGGGGTCATTTGAACCCTTCTGGTAGGAATAGGTATAAAAAAATATCTGTACGTTTAGTGTTAAGAACGGTTTTAAAATATCTAATAAAAAATTTATTTTATTCCAAAGTCTATTTTTTCCATTCTTTTTCTTTTACGGCAAATGGTGCTCAGCATAGAGTAATTGGAGGAAGTGGATTTTATTTAACTCTACCAAATTTGGGGTTACTATTGAAAAGAATCCCTGCCGGCCCGGCCTACAGGCAGAGGTAGATTTCGAAGTTAAGTATACTAATTTCACCAACAAAAACTAAATCATGATTAGATATAAATCCACTTTAACAGTTTTACCTGTCTGCTTTTGACGAGTTTTTATTTCCTTTTTATAAAATAGCTGGTTTTATGAGAATCATGTTAAGGCGATATTAAAAAAAAAAAATTTCCATACTCAACAACTCGAAATTTTCTGGCACATTTTCAGATTAATTTTTAATAAAAAAAAAATATGAAACATGCTGACGTGATTTTTTAAAGATTTATAAGCGACCTGTGTTTTTATTTTTCTTTCAATTAATTAAAACTTGATTAATAAACAATTATTTTCTCAGTAGCGCAATATTTTTCGTTTCTAACACAATCGCTTCGAGAAATTCTGTTCAAAATGCCCACTTTGACATCATTTTTTGAAATATATTCTGCCTCTATCAAAAAATCGATCATTACTGTACATTATATAGTTTCTGAATAAGAGAATCTAGCAATTGGATGCGTTTGAGAGCAAAAATGAATTTGAAAATGAGTAAGAAAATAGACAGTTTGGATTTGAATGCACCCTTAATAAGATGATTTTTTCGTCAACCGCTATGTATTTTTAATTTGTTTTTGCTTTAAGAATTGGCCCTATCAAAAACTTGTCTATATAAATGTTGAAGACAATATTAAGAAGATATATGATAAATTCATGGAGATTTTATATCTTGTGAATTGACGGAGTTGTGAAAATTTTTCTTCTTCAACCCCCCCTTTTTTGTTTTCGTTTTTTTTTTTTTTTTCTTGCAGTACGAATTGGTCCTATCAAAAACTTGTGACTATAAAAGTTGTAGATATTATTAAGGAGATGTATAATAAAATTAATTGGATTTGATATATTGAGAACTGACGAAGTTAGGAATTTTTTTCTCAACAAAAACCCTATTTTTTGCGCCCCTTGAGTCCTTTTTTAATTTTATCAAAAATCTGTGATACATACATTTTTGGTCCTATTTTTAGAAGTAATAAAAACTTTAAACTGATTTGATATGTACAAAAATTAAGAAGTTATGGGTTTTTTTCGGTTTTCACAAAACCTGACCCTATTTCCATCCCCTTTGTCCGCTTTTGCCCATTAACGAACTTGACCGAGATTTTATGTCCCTTGATTTTATGTATCAGTTTGGAAAAGATTTATGCAGAATTGCGGAAGTTATCGTGTCCAGAAGAAAGTGATAACGCAATTGCTTCGGGAAATTCCGTTCAAAATGCCCACTTTGACATAATTTTTTGAAATATATTCTGCCTCTATCAAAAAATCGATCATTGCGGTACATTATATAGTTTCTGAATAAGCGAATATACCAATTAAATGCGTTTGAGAGCAAAAATGAATTTAAAAATGAGTCAGAAAATAAGCAGTTTGGATTTGAGTGCATCCTTAATGCAATGATTTTTCCAACACAATCCGCTTCGGGAAATTCGGTTCAAAATGCCCACTTTAACAGCATTTTTTAAAGTATATTCTGCCTCTATCAAAAAATCGACTATCACGGTACATTATATAGTTTCTGAGTAAGAAAACGTACCAATTGGAAACCTTTGAGAGCAAAAATGAATTGTAAAATGAGTCAGAAAATACGCAGTTTGGATTTGAATACACCCTTACTTAGATGATTTTTTTCTTCAACCGCTATGTATTTTTAATTTGTTTTTGCTGTAAGAATTGGTCCTATCAAAAACTTGTCTATTTAGATGTTGTAGACAATATTAAGAAGATATATGATAAATTCATGGGGATTTTATATCTTTTGAATTGACGGAGTTATGGATTTTTTACTTCTTCAAACCCCCTTTTTGTTTTCGTTTTTAATTTTTTCTTTGCGGTACGAATTTGTCCTATCAAAAACTTGTGAATATGAAAGTTGTAGATAATATTAATGAGATTTATAATAAAATTAATTGGAATTGATATCTTGAGAATTGACGAAGTTATGAATTTTTTTCTCCCAAAAACCCTATTTTTTGCGCCCCTTGAGCCCATTTTTAACTTTATCAAAAATCTGTGATACATAAAATTTTGGCCCTATTTTTAGAAGTAATAAAATCTTTAAACTGATTTGATATGTACAAAAATTAAGAAGTTATGGGGGGGTTTCGGTTTTCACAAAACCCCTCCCTATTTCCATCCCCTTGGTCCGATTTTGCCCATTAACGAACTTGACCGAGATTTTATGCCCTTTGATTTTATGTATCAGTTTGGAAGAGATTGGTGCAGAATTACGAAA
This sequence comes from Maratus speciosus, assembly GCA_963932465.1. Taxonomy (NCBI): domain Eukaryota; kingdom Metazoa; phylum Arthropoda; class Arachnida; order Araneae; family Salticidae; genus Maratus; species Maratus speciosus. Next base: position 184,686,329 of record OZ010798.1, on the reverse strand, counting down.
GTTATCGTGTCCAGAAGAAAGTGATATATATATATATATAGATAGATAGATACATAGATAGATAGATAGATAGATAGACATATATATATATATAAAGTTTTTTACTGAGGGTGGTTTTGGGTTCTAGGAGTCATGATCAGTGTAGATCTGCAAAAATTTTTCAGAAATTCCAACATAGGAACGATCCCAATAGGTAGTATTTCATACGAAATCTACCTAAAATTAAAGTTTCTACTCATTTTAATGTGTACAGTCGTGGAAAAAAAAAGTAAATACCCCCCACTAACTCTTAAACAAATTATCGTAGACGGAAGTTACTGGTATCGAACGATTTGAAATAATGTCTACTTTTAAATGATGTATATAAAATTTGCTTAGGTGTCATCTACATATTAAAACGAACCCAAACCTCACTTTTTTTCAATAACAATACCCAATTTTAACGAGATATTTCAAATCTTCGGTTCAAACCATGCCTAGAAACCAAATTTCAAGTCATTTGAATGATAAGTTTTTGAATTATAAACATTCAAAATTTAGTGCTTCTAATGTTAAATTACATTTCATATTTTTATTTATATCTTTCTGAAATTATGCTCCTAATGTGCTAATTTTTTGTGTAGCAATAAAACTAATGTGCCCAAACATAAATACGCTGAATTTGCAATTTTTATAATTTTATGATATGAATTATGAATTATGAAATTAATATTCGAAAAAATTATGAATTGCAACCTACAATTTTTTTGATGGATTTAGATTTATTAAGTCCTGCTTTATGAAAATCCAAAATTTCACATTTTTCTTCCAAATAGTTTTCAAATTATGCTTAAAAAACGGCAAAATGATGGTTTAAGGGGCCGTCTATGATAGAAGTGAGTAAATATTTTGAAATTTCCTCTGCTCCCTTGTTATCTAACAGGCTTCATTGATTGCTTAAGGTGCCTTGATCAAGAAAGGGGCTCTCTCAGCTAGCAATCGAGTACCCAACTTCAGTTTGGATACAGCCTGTAAAATACGCTCGTTTTAAAATAATTAATTTCTCGGAAACTTATGGTTCGAATTGCATAAAAATTTGTTTTTAGGCTAATTGAAGGGTGTAGAGTTCATTTATGCTGTCAGAATTGGGTACTGCTATTGAAAAAAATGAAGTTATGGTTCGTTTTAATATGTAGATGGCCCCTTAAGCAAATTTTATATACATCATTTAAAAGTAGACTTTACTTCCAATCGTTCGGTACCACTAACTTTCTTCTACGATAATTTGTTGCGGGGTTAATAGGGGGTGTTTGCTTTTTTTTCCACGATTGTACATAAGTCCCTAAGAAAGATTTTAAAATATCGGTTTAAAAATAGACCTTATTCCAAATTCGAATTTCCCCATTCTTTTTCTTTTACGATAAACGGTGCTCAGAATAAGGTAATTGAAAGCTGTAGGGATTTCATTTAACTGTACCAAATTTGAGGGTTACTATTTAGAAAAAAAATTAAAGTTTATGCTCATTATAATCTGTGCATAACCCCCCTAAGAAAGGTTTTAAAATATCTAATTAAAAACAGATCTTTTTTCAAAACCGATTTTCCCCATTTTTTTTTTTTTTTTTTTTTTTTTTTTTACGACAAACGTTGCTCAGAACAGCGTGAAAACGTGAAGCATCCTTTTTCCGCTACTGTACTTATGCTCCCCCGCATTTTCACCTGCTAGGACATGGATGAAAATTTTATCGATTTTTAATATTTGGTTCTCAGAAGTTTATCGCTTTTTTTTTCTTTTGAAATGTTTTTCCTTGTAGAATATACTCAGAATTATTAAATTAATGATTACCTGTATATTTGTTAAATCCGAATACATTTACATTGATTAAATATTACAACACGAAACATTACATGAAAAAACGTTTCATAATCAGTATTGTTATGTATAAACTAAGAAAAAGCTAGTCGAAAACCTTGATACAAAATTCTTATGTTAAAATTATGCTGTAAAATTTTAAAAATATCAAATTCTGTATTATCGAAGGTTAAAATTATGAAAGATAATATATTGGTCATGCTTGATTTATACTAATAACTTGCTAAGTAGATTTTACGTTTGATACATTTTTTTTGGTAAATATTTAAAATGCTAATGCTTGAAACTTTAAGCAATAAATCAGTCGTTTATAATTAAAATTCGTTTTCTTTTCATCATTTACCTAACTAGCATTGTGAATAAGATTTATTTAGTTGAAAGCATAATTTTATGGTTGACTATGCGCAATAAGTTATTAAGTATTTGAATTTTATGCTTTCGCTAAATAATTCAAGTGTATAATAGTTAAAATGAAAAAAAAAATCAAGGAGTTTCAACGAAAAGATACTTCTATTCATAAAATACGTAATTTATTTTTCTGAATTTATTCAATTCTGGATCCAGCTGTGCGACAAGCACGAGTTTATGTTTCATTATTCGAAATAATTTTAAATAAAATAATTCAGCCCCTTCACTGCCATATATACCTTAGTTAATACAATTATTTTCATATAATAACTACTGTCATCGGCTAGGTAAGTTTGTTTAAAATAATCCAAGGAATTAAATGATTAAAGAAATGAAATAGAAATAAATTAATTCTAGTTGTCTGTATATAATAACATAGCATCTTCCGCTCTATAAATAACTTTATCTAAATTGATCATTTTAATTAAGTAATTTTTTTTTTATGTTGTATTTAGTAAATATGTGTGTAATACAGTAGACTTCCTCAAATCTGCAAACGCCTAAAATCCGCATAACTCGCAGATGTAAACAATGAAACTTTCAGTTCAGATGTATAGGGGTAAAATTACAGAGTTTTTTAGTTTTATATCATTCCGTATGTACAGTAGAACCTCGATTATACGAAGTAATTGGGACCGGCCCTCTTTCGGAAAATCGAAATATTCGGATAATCGAGAATGCTTCAATTTTAAGATTAAGGAGGAATATATGCGATATTTCTTATTATGGTAACAAGTGCTTAATAAAAATAAAGCAATAGCAAAATAGAAACAAGAATAAATTACCTGAATTTTAATTTTGAAATTAAGTACTTTTTTACATATATCACAAGGGTTTGAAAAAATGTTTTGTTTGTCGCAGTTCCGATTACCTTTGCTTTGAAACTCTATCACGGAGTTTTTTAATATTATTAGCTCACCAGTATCACAGTCACAGTATTTCTGCTGCTCCAGCCATACCAAATCCTTTGCAAAACATTCAAAAGCTTCATAATTGCTAATTTGTTCGCTTTCTTCGTTCCATTCCGTAGCTTACGGGAGCTCAAGTTAAATTCGAAAGAAGTCTAAGAAAGGAGATCGAAAATATTTATATGTACTCGTAGGTCATAAAGGGCCGCTTGAACACAAGAAATATAATAGTTTTATAAAAAAAATTCAAAATGGATTTTGCACACAAGGAATGTGATAGTAAAAAAAAGGTTAAAGAATGGATTTCGGTTAACCGAGAATTTCAGTTAAAAGAGTTTCGGATAAAAGAGGTTCTACTGTATTTTAATATGTAATTCTCGATAATATGACTGAACTCTTAGCTCTGCATGAAGGATGTACAAATTTATTTCAGAAAAAAAAATAAAGATATTGCTGATATCACTGGTAATCACAATCATTTTACCAAATATATTTATTTATTAATCAAGCTTTTTTGGTTATTAAGACTGGCTAAACCTGAAATAAAACTTCCTTACTTCATGATTTTGATGTGAATCAATAGGGTATCTTTATAAGGAAAGTTTCGTCGAATAATTGAAGGAAAATGTATCTCATCTTTATTATGCATATTTAATTATACATCATTAATTATTTACTTGATATTTACTTTTAATAATTTAATCATTTTTTAAATTATCTTACTTTTTATCATTTTACTTTATTACTTTACTTAATTATTTTACTATATTGTAGGGTTGGCGAACCTATGGCACGCGTGCCACAGTTGGCACGTAAGCTAATTTTTCTGGCACGCGAAAAAATTTAATTTGGTAATCGTTATATAGATAAAATCTATTTTTTATTTCTGTTATAAGCAATAAAATTTTGTTCCGTACGGGCAGATCGCAAATAATGCAATTATTTTTTCATCAATTGACACATCAGAATAATTTTCTTTTCCTGTCATGTTATGCAGCGTTTTCGACGTGTATTTTGTCTTTCTATATAAATTTAAAAAGCTGTAATTTTCAAATAAATTTCGTTTGACAGTTACCGCAATAAAATGGTAAATGGTTCCCATTTAGCTATGTATATTTGTAAAAATAACAAAATATGATCCAGATGTGAAGCATTTTTCATCAAACGTACACTGTAAAGAAAATACTGCCAGTTTTACGGTAGGAATCGGAAAAATAGTGTCCCTTATCGTACCGGAATAATTTCCGACCCAGCTCGGAATAAAATCCGGAAAAATACGGAAATAGTCAGTAAAACGGTATTTTACGGATTTTATTCCTATTAGACGGATTTTATTCCGAGCTGGGTTGGAAATTATTCCGGTACGATAAGGGCAACTACTTTTCCGATTCCTACCGAAAAACTGGCATTATTTTTTTTTTTTACAGTGTACAACAATAAAAATCTCATCAATACATTATTAGTATATTGTTTAATGCAACTTGGAAAATTATAACCGAGATGTTCCATTAACAAGAAGTTAAAAATTAATGAAATAAAAACTCGTATTTTTTTTTTTTTTTTTCTTATTACAGTACACACCGCATAAATTTAATCCTATTTATGAATTAAAAATTCATTCATTTAATGGCTGATTCCAGTATACAGAAAAATCGCATTTTTATTTTTAATATTTTTTAATTATTAATGCATGGGATCAACTGATTTTATAACCAATGTTTCGTATAAACATAATATGATCAATATTATGATATAACTCTTCAAAATTATTTTTGTATAAGTTTGGCACGTTAGATTGTTGATAGATATTGTTTGTGAATTTTCGGCACGCGTACGTGAAAAGGTTCGCCGAGCCTGCGTATATTCTAAGCATTCATTATAATTTTGCTTGCATTATCACCTTCAAATTACTTTTTTTTTTTTAATGTAAACAAAGCAATGACCAGAAATCCGCAAAATTTTAAAATCCGCACAACCTCTGGTCCCGAACTGTGCGGATGTGAGGGAGTCTACTGTAATATGTATTTTTTTCAACTTATTGAATAAGTTTACTCATAATAATTTAATAAATGAAATACAGTAGAACCTCGATTATCCGAAGTAATTGGGACTGATCGTCTTTCGGAAAATCGAAATTTTCGGATAATCGAGAATACTCCAATTTTAAGATTAAGGAGAGAAATATGCAGTATTTCTTATTATGGTTACAATTGCTTAAGGCAATAAGTGCTTAACTGCTCTGCTCAACAAGCTCAAAACGTTTTGACATATTTACAAATTAATTTTTTAACGGAAAGATATAAAATTGGAAAGCCTGGCCATGGAAGAGATTTGGAATTGAACTGTTTTTCCCATTTTTTGATCAATCAATTACCTATTGAGTTATAAGCGAATTCAATCACGTGACAAACCCGTTTTTCGCCCGCTCTTGAGTGCTTTTTCTCCCTTCGCGCGGAAATTCGGTTCAAAACGCCCACTTTGACACAATTTTCTGTAAGATCTTTTGCGTTTGCAAAAAAATGGAAAAAACAGCTCAATTACATAGTTTCTGAACAACAACACCAGCTAGTTTCATGCATTTTCGAACAAAATTAAATTAAAACTTATGTCAGAAAGTTACCCTTTTGGATTTGAGAACACCCTTAATAAAAAATAAAGCAATAGCAAAATAGAAACAATAATAAATTACCTGAAGGTTAATTTTGAAATTAAGTGCCTTTTACATATACCACAAGGGTTTGAAAAATTGTTTTGTTTGTCGTAGTTTCGATTGCCTTTGCTTAGAAGCTCTATCAAGGAGTTTGTAAATATTATTAGTACACCAGTATCAAAATCTTTCTGTTGCTACAGCCATGCCAAACCTTTTGCAAAACATTCAAAAGCTACAGAATTGCTAATTTGTTAGCTTTCGTTGTTCCACTCCGCTGCTTACGGGAGCTCAAGTTAAATTCAAAGGAACTGTAAACCAATAAGAAAAATCATGCGTTAAGCATAGATTATAAAACACTTTCCAACACTTCCTGAATGCTGTAACAAAACTTCGTCATTTAGGGAAATAAAGTATATAAGGGAACTAACTAAACATTTTAGAAAATGCATAAAACATTTGAGAAATTTATTTCAGCAGTTACCTTCCATAGCAAATACTCATTCCAATTCTTTTGAACAGTCCTGTATTTGATCTGTAGGTTGATATAGATATTATATAATGGAGAAATTTAGTTTAGCAAGAAAACATATAACAGGTTGAAATTTCTCTTTCAGCAATTTATACTAATAGATGGAAACATACTTGTATACTTTTGTACAACCCTGTAGTTGACCTAGTGCCTTTATTACACGCTACTATTTATCTAAAGTTTAATTCAAAGTAAAACACTCTTAAAACTACTGGAATCACATTTCCAGAAATTATCATTTATAGACGGGCATGTATCCAATTCTTTGCGCGACCCTGTATAGCATTTTATGCATATTCTACAAACATTTCTCAGTAAGCTAAATTAAGTTCAGCGTAAAAATTCATAACTCATTTAAAAACCATCTTTAAGCAATATGCAATCATACCCAGTAACCATTACGAATTCTTTTGTGTAGCCCTGTATATCAATTAGAGCATTTATACACACCATATACAATGCATACATATAGTGAAACATAAAAGCACATACCATAATTAAAAATGCATTTCCAGCAATCATTGCTAATGTGCAGTACTTCGGATACAATATAGTATCTGAAATCTTTTGTGTGTCCCTGTAAATAATGCTATGCACTTCGTATTATACATGAAATAACTTATAGTAAACCTCAGAGACGTATATCAATTTCATTATACATGTAGTAATTTAACATAATTGAAATACGCCGGAAAAAATTCCCTCCACCCCTATATCATTATGTAACGGAATCCTTTTGTGTGGCCCTGTAAATGAATAATAACTATTCCTTGCGCCGCATACTCTACAGAATGCATATTTTAGTGCACTTGATAAATGCATATCAATTTTATTATGTTTGAAAGCAGGTAACATCATTAAAAATCATTTTAAACGATTTTTTCCCATAGGCCGTAATATAACGGACAACTTTTGACTGTCCCTGTAAATGAACTAAACGTGCTACAAACTTCATTTGAAATAGGGTTTGTGCTATGGTTGAGGTTATTAACATCCAAAAATTTCAGAACGATCCGAGTATATTTACGGGAGTTAGAGCGCGGACAGACGAACAAACGGACAGACGGACAGACAAACCAAAGTCATAAACACTTTTCAACTTTGTTGGAAAGTGTTAAAAGGGGATCGAAAATATTTATATGTACCCGTTGTTCGGAAAGGACCGCGTTGCACACAAGGAATATGATAGTTAAAAAAGAAAGAAAAAAAATTCATAATGGATTTTGCACACAAGGAATGTGATAGTAAAAATAGAAAAAAAACTTTAAAAATGGATTTCGGTTAAAAGAGTTTCGGGTTCTACTGTAATCCATTTTTGTGATTTAGTTTACAATCTGTTGTTGTGATGTAACATATTCAGCTCTATAAATAACTCTACCAAAATTGATTGAGGCATTTCAATTAAATAATGTTTTTGTTAGTTGTATTTAGTAATTCCCTATATAGCAATATGTAACTTTACAATAAAAATAGAGCTTGTAAGTGTAGAAAACTACAGCTTTAGCCAGACTATATAACAAAGAACCTTTACAGATTAATTTTTAAAATATTAGGATAATTTATCCATCAAGATTTTATTTGCCATCCATTATCTAAAAATCAATAGAGATCTTTTTACACAGCGAGAATGTATGCAATGATTCAGCCTCTATGGGGCTTCGTAAAATTTGGAAAGAGATGCTCTGCAGAATAATGAATCAGTAGTATAAAATAATTCACGTTCACTAATATCCATTCTTAATATTGCAGTTAGTTTCATTATTCATGAGTTCGCGTTATTTTTGTTTACCTGTTTTCAATTTAAGAGGGTCCGGGACACATTTTCAAAAAAATTTTATTTATTGAGTTAAAATTTTGAATTTTTTTGTGATGACTTAAAATCATTATAACTCGAAATATTATTTGTAGAATTTAAATTGTTTTTCATTTAAATAAACAAAAATATATATATTTTAATTTAGAGCCAGCATTTTAAAAAATATAAATTTTAAAAAAATTAAAAATATTTAACGAAAAAATTACAAAAAAAGTGGTGCAACTTTTAAAAAAAAATCATATTTTCAAAAGTAATTATTTTTTTCAAATATGCTGGCTCAAAAGTAAAGTAAAATAATTGAAAAAGATATGTTCCGAGTTTCAACCCTGTATCTTTAACGGTTCTCGAGTTATAAGAATTTAAATATGAGAAATGGTGAAAAAACCTATCATGAAGAAAAATGCAATTTCACAAGAACTCGTTTCCTTGACAACCATAGCTTGAAAGGCAGATTTTGAAAACAAACCAAAACGAAACTAGTATGTTGTGGTCATCACAAAACTTTCTTCTATATAAATCACGTCAATTAAATCCTTTAAATAGTACAAGAAATAACAACGATTTAGCACCAATTCATATCAAAGTATATCTGAATTTGAAGTTGGATGAAAATTCGTGCATTAGTTCTTGAGATAGAGCTATAGCGGAAATTCTGAAAAAATGTAGCATAGCAGCGCCACCTGTTGAGCGATTTACACTAAAAGTAAACAGCACTAAACTAAAGTAAAATAATTGAAAAAGATATGTTCCGAGTTTCAACCCTGTATCTTTAACGGTTCTCGAGTTATAAGAATTTAAATATGAGAAATGGTGAAAAAACCTATCATGAAGAAAAATGCAATTTCACAAGAACTCGTTTCCTTGACAACCATAGCTTGAAAGGCAGATTTTGAAAACAAACCAAAACGAAACTAGTATGTTGTGGTCATCACAAAACTTTCTTCTATATAAATCACGTCAATTAAATCCTTTAAATAGTACAAGAAATAACAACGATTTAGCACCAATTCATATCAAAGTATATCTGAATTTGAAGTTGGATGAAAATTCGTGCATTAGTTCTTGAGATAGAGCTATAGCGGAAATTCTGAAAAAATGTAGCATAGCAGCGCCACCTGTTGAGCGATTTACACTAAAAGTAAACAGCACTAAACTATACTAAGGTATACCTGAATCTGAAGTTTGTTGAAAATCCAAGCATTAGTTCTTGAGAAAAAGCTATTGCGGAAATCGCAAAAAATACAGCATAGCAGCGCCACCTGTGGAGCGATTTACAACAAACATTAAACAGCACTAATTTATACATCAATTCATGTCAAGGACTAACTAAATCTGAAGTTTGATGAAAATCCGTGCAATAGTTCTTGAGATACAGCTCTTGTGGAAATCGTGAAAAATGCAGCACAGCAGCGCCACCTATTGGGCGATTTACACCAAAAATTAAACAGCACTAATTTATATCAGGGACTAACTGAATCTGAAGTTTGATGAAAATTCGTGCATTTTTTCTTGAGTTACAGCTATTGCGATAATCATGCACAATGCAGCATACCAGCGCCACCTGTTGGGCGATTTCCACAAAAAAGTAATCAGCATCAAACTATATCCTGGACTAACTGAATCTGAAGTTTTATCAAAATCCGTGCAGTAGTTCTTGAGATATAGCTATTGCAGACATCGTGAAAAATGCCGCATAGCAGCGCCACCTGTTGGGCGATTTTCACCAAAAACTAATCAGGTCCAGTTTATATCAAGGTCTAACTAAATATGAAGTTTTGTGAAATTCCGTGCATTATTTCTTGAGATAGAGCGCCCACAAAATTTTTGTCACATACAGACTCACAGACAGAGTGACAGAGTGACGGAGTGACAGAGTGACAGAGTGACAGAGTGACAGACAGACTCACAGACAGACATTTTCTAAAAACCATCAAATCGTGTTCTGGGCATTCTAAAACGTATAAATCCGTTGAAAACCGGAAGTCGAAAATTTTCACGAATCCAATACTTTCTTCTTGTAAAGATAGAAGAAAGTAAAAATTAATATTTCCTGTTCTAATTAAGATAGAAACATGATTTAAACATCATTTTAAGCAGAAAACGGCGGAGAAATTTTTAATCCAATTAAAAAAAAAAAAATGAAAATTTGAAGATTTTAGGGCCCCGGAGCCCCTTAAAATTTTTTGCGAAAATATTTGTATAAGTATAAATCTTGAGAATGTTGCCGTCAGAGCAATGAAACGTGTCGATCTGAATAAATAAAGGTATTTATTTGCCTTTTAAATGTATTTTATCAATTTTAGCAAATATTAAGTTAGTTTAAATAGGGATGCACCGAATATTCGGTATCTATTCGGTATTCGGCCTATTCGGCCACGTTACCGAATATTCGGTTCGGCCGAATATCAAACTATTTTGGTATTTTTGGTATAAATATTTGGCCGAACCGAATACTTAAAAGAACTTTTAAAACATATTTTTAAAAACCTTATACAATTTCACTGCAGAGTATGAGAAACATTTTCAGACGAATAAATTTATTAACTAAAATCTGCAATATTGCAAGATCTACATTTTGAGTGTAAGATGAAGACGATGCACAGTTGTTATGCTGTCATCATCTGCTACAGTTTTACTTTCATCAGACTCCGCTGGATGATTCTACAAATGCAGTACTGAATTTATTACAACCCTCTGAAGATGTTTTCTGCTTTCTTTGTGAATAATAGATGATGTTCAGCACAATTTAAGCACTGGAATGGCCCCCCATAACTTCATCATCTAAGTTGTTGTTTTTTTTTTTCAAGTTTTCACTCATAACTAAAACCAAACATATTTCAGCTGCAGATCTATCACATCTATTAGTTTAGTTGGGGCAGTAAAAATTGTTGATAACAATTAGGGATACACCGAATATTCGCTGTCTATTCGGTATTCGAATGTTACCGAATATTCGGTTTGGCTGAATATCAAACTATTCAGTATGCCGAATATTCGGTTTGACCTAATATCAAAATATTTGGCTGAACTAAATAAGCAATTAAAAAAATTTTTTTAAACATATTTTTAAAAACTTTATACAACTTCTACATTTAACAGTCAATTTATAAAGATATTCAGAATAATTAGAAACAGAATCATATTTAAGTAAAAGAGAATGTTTTTACATTATTTGCTGTTTGTTAAGTATTATTTAAGAAAATTAACCAATCACGAGGATTTTCATGGGAATTAATTACACTGTAAAAAAATCGGAGCAGTATTCCTGTAGGAATCGGAAAAATAGTTGCCCTTATCGTACCGGAAAATTTTCCGACCCAGCTCGGAATAAAATCCGTAAAAAAAAAGGAAACATTCATTAAAACGGTACTTTACGGATTTTATTCCGATTTTACTGATTTTATTCCGAGCTGGGTCGAAAATTTTTCCGGTACGATAAAGGCAACTATTTTTCCGATTCCAACAGGAAAATCTAATCCTATTTTATTTTTTTTTTTTTACAGTGCATGTACAAATACAAGTTTCTGAGCATTGTCCAGTAAATAATCTGTTTCTTGCTAAGATTTTAAGAACAACCTTTACAATCCCTAAAAATGATCGCCCACTCCAGACACCGATTTAGAATGCATTTAAAAATTTCCTTGCTTAAGCAAAGGGAGTAGAACAGTTATTCTTGCTGAATTGCAATCATATAAAATTTGAATAGATTGTATTATTTATTCACTTTTACTTTAGTTTCTTCCTGACAATCTAATAATATATGATCCTGTACAATTTTTTCACAATTTCTCTTTGATTTTAAAATGTTTGTTTTAGAATTTAAGAAAATTTTATTCATTTGTTTTAATTCACAGAAGAAGTCATGAAATTTAAAATTTTACTAATTATAAAAGTTTTATAATTATCTTCTCCTTAAACTCAATGTAAACTTTTTTTCCGCATAAAGTTTACTTGAAAAAAGCTCTTGTGTATAAAATGAAAGTTTGTTTTAAATATCATGTAAAATTGCTTTAAAATTTAACATTTTAATGCCTTTAAACTTTGAAATATAAAAGTATTCGACAAGCCGAATATTCGGTATTCGGCCTAACAGTTACTATTCAACTAGCCGAATATTCGGTATTCGGTTCGCCTTTAAGCCGAATATTCGGTAAACGGTATTCGGCCAAAATCACTATTCGGTGCATCCCTAGTTTAATATGTAATTTGTTAAGTTTACTCATAATAGTTTAAGAAATAAAATAAAGATTTTGTGACTCTGTTGATGATTTTAACATATTCAGCTAAATAAATAACTTTACGTAACTAGATCCAGTCCTTTCAATAGACTGTTTCTGTCAGATATCGACCGAAAATTCGGTTTCGTTTTTTTTTCGGCACAAATCTCGGGTTTCGCCGAAAATTCGGTTTTGGCGAAAATGCCTCCGAAAATTCTGCCGGACTGAAAGCATTTGTATTCCAAAAATCTCGCTTCTCCCGTCGGAAATTATCAACATTATTCATCCGACGCTCTTTATTTATTGCTATGAACTTCACTGTTTATAATTATCAGCCATGACTGCCTCAAGTTATGAGTGCAAATTATAAAGCAAGCAATGCATATATGACTAAACTTCGAAGATGCTTTTCACATGATCTTTAAAAGCTGCTGATTTAACAGTAAAAAAATATTTTTAGTTTGAAACCGCAAAAGTGTTCCGATTCTCTTTCCAGAACGTTCTATAGTTATAACTCATGATCATTTGCAAAAATACCTAAAAAAATAAATCATGGTACGTATAACTAAAACATTTTTTAATTAGATGAAATTCCTATAATTTAAAATAATTCTGCGTTGTAGATGAATTAATTACATTTTATTTTATACTAGCAAACCTGCGGCTTTGCTCGCGTAATCGTTGCAATATGCAAAGTAGTATTTGTGTGCCTATTTTTATTAGAAGAAATTACACTGTTAAGTATAATTCAAAAATTACTAATTAAGTCACAGTTCGACTAAACTTCATTATTACACTGCATTAGGCGAAAATGAGACTTAAATTAATAAGAAGAACTAAAACAAATCCTAAATAAATGATAAGTTAGAATGCATTTTGAAGCTTTTACGTTCACTTCAATTTTCATTTGAAGAAATTACACTGCTAGAAATAATTCAAAAATTACTAATTAAGCCACCGGTTGACTAAACTTCATTATTACACTGCATTAAGCGAAAATTAGACTTAAATTAATAAGAAGAACTAAAACAAATTCTAAATAAATGATAAATTACAATGCATTTTGAAGCTTTTACGTTCATTTCAATTTTCATTTGAAGAAATTACATTGCTAGGTTTGCATTTATTACATTCAAAAATTACTAATTAAGCCACAGTTTGATTAAACTTCCTTATTACACTGCATTAGGCAAAAATGAGACTTAAATTAATAAGAAGAACACTGTAAAAAAAATACTGCCAGTTTTCCGGTA